>OW028676.1:16635000-18062500 GCA_932294315.1 Epinotia nisella | reverse complement strand
TATCGGCTATTTTCTAGCTCAAGAAACGAACAAAAGATAATCGCTTTCGTGTAAATAAAAGAGAGAGTTATATATTTATAGTTTATAGCTGGCTGTTCACACCGCCGGCGATGAACTATAACTTTATTTACACTTGAGCTATTATCTTTTGTTCGTTTCTTGGGCGAGTAATCGCCGATAGCTTATAGTCTGTAGCCGGCGGTGGGACCAGTGCCTTAGAGAAGTTCGAAATAATGGACTGTTCGGCTGATTAATTGATTGACTAATTGAGCTGACACTGAGGTACACTTGCTTACTGTTCACGAGTTCAATTTCCAAACAACCAATTAGGGGAATTATCAAACATTCTAATTCTGTAAAATATTGATCATATGCTCATATGTGATTGTGTCGCTGGGGTGCCCTAAAAAGTAACATTTGTCCAATGATATTTGACATTTGTATACCAACTAAACTTTTTATTTCATTTATGTACTGATTATATAAATAAATAATTCATAAATATTATTCAAATTATGGTGGCGCGTACTTTTCCCAAAGGATTGCTCTCGCGGTCCAAAGGGGAAATGCCGCCAGCGTCATGGGGTCCATGCCGCAGGCGGAACTTTTAGACGGTCTTTTTTTTGTAATTAGTTTTAAATTTTTCGTTTAGTTTTCAGCTTATTTTATCCTTAGTTAAGTACACTCAATTAATAACAACTTGTATCTTTTATAATAAATTGTTTATTCAAATTATTGATAAACCGTTCCGGGTCATTTTATATTACTTTTAAGTTACATGGTTGCAAATAAATATAATTATTATTTAATGTCTTTCCCGCTTACGGGACAATGGTGTCCCGGACCTTTGATAGGCGTGACTACAAAGTACTAACGGAGGCAATACGTAGAGGCCCTTTTGACAATTTAATGAAATGCAAGGAGTACACCGAGCGGATGCTGTCCCTGCCTGTGTCAAGGTACGCACATAGAGACAGCACCCGCTGGGGTGTATAGGGACTATTGCTAGTTGATGGGATCTAAATGAAACGGGTTATTGAGTGAAATGACGGACTAGTAATACTGGATGAATAATAATTATTGAGATATTTCGGGTATATTATTTTATGTGCCTATTAGTTGTTAACAATACACACAATACTTAGGTACAAATTTATGACTGTTTTCATATTCATACTAGCTTGTGCCCGCGGCTTCGCCCGCGTACTAAAAGTAATTTCAACCGTTTACCTACAAAAAAGTTGCATCTCAGTTTGACCCGTATGTTCCAATTGAATTGCAATTTGGCACAAATACTTTCAAGAATTTTCATGTTCACAATGTTAAATTTCAAAATCGATGCCATTTTCGTAATTTACGTCCCAAAAAAACCAAATGAGTGAATTTTTAAAAATCATCTTAGTGCACCCGAACTTATAAGGAACCCATGTGCCAACTTTGGAATCTCTATATCCAACGGTTTGGGCTGTGCGGTGATATGCCAATCAGTCAGTTTCTTCTCAAAGTGATTTATTCTTCAATTTAGGCATATTACATGCACCTATGAATGTCGATAAACTACCACCGGTTCGGAAAGTAAACCTCTGCCTCGAGAAGAACCGGCCGGCTTCTTGTATATCGACTCTACATATCAACTCTACATATCGACTCTAGATACTGACTCTACATATCGACTCTACATATCGACTATACATATCGACTCTACATATCGACTCCAAATATCGACTCTACATATCGACTCTACATATCGACTACATATCGACTACATATCGACTCTACATATCGACTCTACATATTGACTACATATCGACTCTACATATCGACTACATATCGACTATACATATCGACTCTACATATCGACTCTACGTATCGACTCTACATATCGACTCTACATATTGAATTTGACTCTACATATCGACTCTACATATCGACTACATATCGACTCTACATATCGACTCTACATATCGACTCTACATATCGACTCTACATATCGACTATACATATCGACTCTACATATCGACTCTACATATTGACTCTACATATCGACTACATATGGACTCTACATATCGACATATCGACTCGACATGTTGACTCTACATATCGACTACATATCGACTCTACATATCGACTTTACATATCGACTCTACATATCGACTCTACATATCGACTCTACATATCGACTACATATCTGGACCCCCATATAAAATTTCACCCCCTCTTTTAAGGGGTTGGGTGCAGATTTCCAAAAAAAATGATGCACGATTTTTTTGTTAGTCACAAATAGTCCGCATACCAATTTTTAGCTTTCTACCTTGAAAATTGCGGAATGCTACATACAAACTTCCACCCCCCATTTTAGGGAAGTGGGGGGTTAGAAAGAGACAAAAAGTAGCCTATGTCACTCTCCATCCCTTCAGCTATCTCCACTTAAAAAATCACGTCAATTCGTCGCCCCGTTTTGCCGTGAAAGACGGACAAACAAACAAACAAATAAACAAACAAACACATACACTTTCCCATTTATAATATTAGTATGGATGACGTACAAACATGTAAATAAGATCTTATAGCTATGTAAATGATTGCCAGATTATCGACGCAAATTTTATTCTAGGTATTAAGGTAAATTTAAGTCAGTGTTTAAAGACACCTAGTATCTAAATAGGTACGTACTCATGTAAAAAATCCAAGTCAGCCGGGGTAAAAGCATTAATTGAATAATTGCGTCTTAAAAATAAAAGAACGTGAGTTTTTCTCTAAGGGTTACATACATTTCAGTTCTATTTGGAACTTTTGAGAAATACATTTTTAAGAAATATACCAGAAATTCCATATACTAATGTTTAACGTCTATAGCTCTATCTAAGACGATTTTAATATATTGTTTATTATTGCTCAAATGGTAGCTGGAAGAAATCTGGCTGGAGTTCGCCTTTGTACTTTAATCTTGATGACATGTTTATGTTTTGACCTGCTTTTGTGTACAATAAAGTGCTCACATTATTTAATAAAAAATTAGATAATAACGCACAGCGTTCATGCAGAACGGATGTAGAAACAAATATTTCTGTTAGATGTTGAGAAAATAATTGGCAATTTTATTATAATCCTACCGAGTAGGTATGGTTCCAACCTCCCAACCATGTTATGTGTGTGTTGTGTTATGTTAGTAGGTAATAGGATCTAGATACTATAGGTATGGGATTATGTTAATTTTTACAGTTCAATAAGATCAAACGCCCCGAAAATTAGCTATCGTATGACAAAAATTGTATTAATGATAAAATATCATCCCCGAATGATTCTGACAAAGCGACGTGTACAATGTAGTAGGTATGTACATAGTTCCATATGGAAGTAATGAGATGATTCAAATATCATATTAGGCATTTATATAATATAACTCCATTTCGTTGTGCCGACATGGTTTTGTGCCGACGCACCGATTGCAAATATTTTCCTAGCATTCGCTTTAGGTTGTCATAGGTAAATATTTAATCTCCAAACTGCGATTTCGCGGAGCGCCCCTCTTAAACGGGACCAGCCGAAAGCCCAACCGACCACCTGCGGTGATCAGCTATAATTTTGTGAATGGTTTGCTCACGTGCCCGTAGCTGAAAGCCCGACCCCATCTATATTGATCAGCTATAATTTTGTGAATGTTTTGCTCACGTGCCCGTAGCTGAAAGCCCGACCCCACCGCACCTGCGGTGATCAGCTATAATTTTGTGAATGTTTTGCTCACGTACCCGTAGCTGAAAGCCCGACCCCACCGCACCTGCGGTGATCAGCTATAATTTTGTGAATGTTTTGCTCACGTGCCCGTAGCTGAAAGCCCGACCCCACCGCACCTGCGGTGATCAGCTATAATTTTGTGAATGTTTTGCTCACGTACCCGTAGCTGAAAGCCCGACCCCACCGCACCTGCGGTGATCAGCTATAATTTTGTGAATGTTTTGCTCACGTACCCGTAGCTGAAAGCCCGACCCCACCGCACCTGCGGTGATCAGCTATAATTTTGTGAATGTTTTGCTCACGTGCCCGTAGCTGAAAGCCCGACCCCACCGCACCTGCGGTGATCAGCTATAATTTTGTGAATGGTTTGCTCACGTGCCCGTTGTGTAGATACCTACTCAGGTCTTCACAAGTAAGATCAGGTACATGAGCTACACTAGCATATGAACGACATCAACGCCGGAGCTGAAGCAGTCGTCGTGGCCCAAATCGATCAGGAAAGTATATACTTATAACTCCTTCGTTCCCTATGGAACTATAATTATGCAATATTTTACTTTTGGTTAGTACCCGAATTGACGAATTTATGTCGATTGATTGCTTACAGTAGTATAGGTACTCGTTAATATGTTATAAATCTTGAACATTATTTTATTGCCATTAGACAATGCCAACTTTTCCGGTATTATTTATAAATCTTCATCTATTTTGAGCCGACTGTAGGTCAACAAAGAATGGATGCAGCGGGTTATGTAAATAGGAATAAAATATACACTTCAATTTTAACCAATAAATTCTGTAAAACCAATAGGTACGTGTGTGTGTTATATTTATAATGTTGGATGTAGGTTAATTTCTAGCTACATAAGTCTTCACTTATTTTGATGCAAAATTGTAATTGTAAATTACTTAATAATAGCCTACAATATGAAGGTAAAAAATAAATATCGTTAACCTAGTCATGGGGTTATAAATATTCAGCAACATACCTATACTGAAAAAAAAAACATTTCAATGATACCTACAACGAAAAATACATCTACCTTTAACTCGCAGTAATGGGTCGTTCTTCTTTTTTACCGACAATGAACCGAGGTTTTTCTGTTTTTTTGGTTTTTGAACTATCGAAAATTGTGGTTTTGAAGTGCGATTTTTAAAAAAATGCATGGGTTTCTTCATTAGAACTAATTAAAGTTTCCTTTCTGGCCAATATAAATATTTATTTACGGTTGGTTTCTAAAGAAAACATGTGACAAAGTGGACTCTTTCAGTGGGGACAACATTTTGGTTTACCACTCTGTCACGGCATTCTACGAAAAAAAAAAACATTAAAAAAAATGCTAGTTAGAGAAAGTGAAATATTAAATATCACTTATTAATAAAATAATATGGACGTTCATTCGAACATTATAAAACCGTAAACATCATTACTCAAATGAGATGCCGTAATAAGACGAAGGACAGGCTATTGTCGGTCGAAAAGAAGAACGACCCTAATAGATACCTTACATAGATAAATATGAATATACATAATTTATTTCTCATTAATGTTGGTAATAAATAAATGACAAATTAATTATTAGTAAAAGTAAAATGAAAAAAAAATTAAATCCCTAAAAACATTAAAAACATATATTTATACCTTTGAGCGCACACAACACTCAAACTTTGCACTAATCAACCGTCACTACACAACCATAATAAACTGTGTATTATTGATGCGCGGCACCACACATGCGCGAAGTGGCGCGCGACTGATCGCGGATGCTGCGCGACCGGCCCAGAAGCACCCTGCGCGCTAGCTCAAGGTGATACCACACTAACGCTCAAAACCAAAAGACCGTAACTCCAGTCAAACTTATATAGACTCGTAACTTTTTGACATAAGTGCTGTCGACGTCGCACGCTTCACGCGTCGATTATGCTAGCGATGTTTTTGCGTAAAAATCAAAAGCATAACCGTTAAACTCATTACTCTATTACTTACAGTAATCGTTAGAAGCGGGTTAGTAATAATAATTGTTGTAGATTATCGTGGATTTCATTTTTGTGCTGATGGCACTGGCAGGCTAGGTCGGTCGGTCGTGGGAGTCCGCTGGATGCGGGTAACGCAGAACCGCGGGCATTATGGACGCAGGTACAGAACACTGGACGTTTTTCGGCTGATATGATGATGACAAATGTTAATTCATACACTATTTTCATATAATCTAGACTAGAGCCAGAGCAATCTTAAAAAGAACGCGCCTAAACCGTAAACACATCATTACAGTCATAAATATAAACGATATTTGATGTTTCTTCGACTACTAAGGTTTCATTATAAATTAATAATCTAATATTTTGTTATACTACTTATGAAAAGTAATAACACCATCAAATTTTGTTCAAAATTGCATCGTTGGCGAGATCATGTTAAGATCGGTTTTACTCTATTTATTTCACTTTTTATTAAAAAATGAGCATACTTACACTGCCTGCCTGATGAGTTTTTCGGAACTTGTGTACCTACGGAATATTTTCCGTTAGTTTTTCGATGAAGGAAAACATCGTGAGAAAACCGGTCTAATCCCAATAAGATCTAGTTTTTGCTTCTGGGTTCGATGATGATCTAACCCATGGCAGTCGCTTTCGTAAAAGTAGTGCCTATGCCAAATCTTGGTATTAGGTGTCAAAGCGGACCCTAGCCTTCTTTAGGGCACAACCGGGAATAACACTAGAAGGATGATGATGATACAGCTAGCCTGATGGTAAGCAAGGATTCTGGCAACTCCAGATAAGTCACGGGCGCGTTACCAACCATTTGTTAATTTGAGGATGCTTTGTGTCGATAGGTAGAGACTACTTAATACAGGTCCGACACATAAAAATATGTACACAAACATGTACTGCTACATTAATGTCTGACCTTTTTCGTAGTAAGTAGATACCTACAATATTACTTCCTTAAAATGATAATTCTTCTTCAAATATTAATAATCTATAACCACGAATCATGTAATATAAGTACGAATAATTTTAAACAGGTTATAGTCAATCACGGAAGGTCCGCATTTACTTTTGTCTACTCAGTAATTTATTTACTCATGGAAGAAACTAAATATAGGACCAGACCTATGAGGTTAACACATTTAACAGAGGTAAAAGAATAAACAGAAAACTGGTTTCACTGTCCGGTCTATTGTAGGAAGATACCTGTGTAGGTATTGTGTCTTGGCGTAGAGTAAAAAACAACAAACAAATAACACCTCACAGTACATGCAGAAAAGACTTTATCCCACTAAAAACATTACATGTAAAGTGTTTGCCAAGACTCCCGCGCTCTTATAGCTTTCAGCGTTAAAAAGATATCAGATCGCAAGTAGCGACAAGCTTCCTACTCCACACGGCTTAACTCTACCAGCCACGCTCTACAAATTCTACATCTTGGCTAAAAAGTATAGCTTTGTTGGGCACGTCCTGGTCGCCGCATAGACTCTCGCGCGTGCATACGGTATGAATTTATGATGATATTAATAAGTGGTCTATACTTTTTAGCCAAGATATAGAATTTGTAGAGCGTGGCTGGTAGAGTTAAGCCGTGTGAAGTAGAAAGCCTCGCGCTACTTGCGATCTGATATTTTTTAACGCTGAAAGCTATTTGAGGGAGTCTTGGCAATTACTTTACCTACATGTAATGTTTTAGTGGGATCTCATTCCTTTTTGTAAGGTATTTTTTTAAGAAATATATGGGAAAACCCATACAAACTTCCATCCCCTAATTTAAAGGATGGGGGGTGATTTACTAAAAATCCTGAAATTGTATTTTATTAGGTATTTATGACAAGGAGTCCCTATATCAATTTTCAGGCCTCTAGCATCAAAATTTGCAGAAGTCTCATACAAGATTGTATTGGGGGTAAAAGTTCAAATTTTTGGATGTTTCTGTTGTTTGTGTACTAATACTAGCTTACATACCAAATTACAGCTGTCTAGGACTTCAGGAAGTAACCGTAAGGGTTTTGATGATCAACGTGAGTGAGTGAGTCAGTGACGAATCTGATGGGGAAAACTGTGGCACTAGCAATTAAACATAAAATTATATAAAACCATTACGTTTTAATTCAATAGGCGAAAACAAGTTAAGTGACACCGTCAGTCAATAATAGATAAACCTTCTACAAAGTATTTAACCATGAGGTAGCATCACAGCTTCCAACACCTTCTCCTGATGTTCACTCATGTGGCTAAGACACGGCACTATCCACACATTAGTGTTGCACAGTGTCTTGCAAACTTTACTTTTGACAGCGGCTTTGTCATTATATCAGCTAGCTGTATTTCTGTTGGACAGTAGCTGACATTGATCAGTCCACTCACGAAGTGCTCGTGGATGAAGTGGTATCGCACGTCTATGTGCTTCGATCGCTTGTTAAAGGAACCGGACTTTATAAGTTGAATCGAACTTTGGTTATCAACGTGTAGATTTATTTTTACTTCAGAGTCGGTTATTTCCTTCAACAGAGATTTTAGGTACAGTCCCTCTTTACAGCAGTCGGCTGCGGCTATGTACTCGGCTTCAGTCGACGATAGGGCCACTATAGGCTGTCTCTTGGATGCCCATGATATTGGTCCATCGGCTATCATTAGCACGGAGCCAGATGTGCTTCGTCTCGTCAGCGGATCTCCAGCATAGTCCGAGTCACTGTAAGCATCGATGTTCTCGATAGGGCTGTTTCGTTTGAATAGTATGCCCTTATCTTTCGTCCCAACTAAGTACTTGAATATTTTCTTCACTCGTGTGACATCTTCCTTAGTGGGGTTTTCTACTTTTCTGCTGACTAGGTTAACAGCTTGTGCGATGTCTGGTCTGGTTCGCGTGGACAGGTATAGTAAACTTCCCACTGCCTCTCTGTAGGGGTAATCCTTCTCCTGGGCAGTTTGCTGTATCGACTTTACATCATTGCTTCCAGGCGTCTCACAAGGCTTTGCGTTTTTCATATTATACTTTCCCAGTATTTCGTTTGTATAATATTTTTGAGTCAGCTTTATTCCTTCTTTAGAGTTATGAATCTCCATACCCAGGTACGTACTTGGGTTTTCGTTCTTCTTCATTTCAAATTTGGTTTCAAGTTTTTCCATGACACTTTGAATCTTTTTCTTATCTTTTCCTATGACTAGCCCGTCATCGACAAATAGTCCAATTATTATCGACTTATCTTCATTTATAAACACGCATCTGTCGGTTTTAATTGTCTTGAAACCCAACTCAAACATCGCTTGGGTAAAAGTCTTGTTCCATGTGAATGGAGCTTGTCTTAAACCATATAAAGATTTTTCCAGTCGACACACAACATCTGTGTTTTTGTAGCCAGTATTGTAGCCAACAGGTAATTTCATATAAACTTCATCTTTCAGTTCGCCGTACAAAAATGCAGTCTTGACGTCAAATGTCATGAAGTGGTAAGATTTAGATGCGGCAACGGCAAGTAAAGTCTTCAGGGCAGATTGACTTACGACTGGGCTATATATTTCTTCGAAATCTAGGTTTCCCTTCTGCTCACAGCCGCGTACGACTAATCTAGCCTTGTACCTTCCGTCATCTTTTATCTGGAATACCCATTTGTTGGACAAGATTTTATGTCCTCTGGCTTCTGACTTGTCGACTAATACCCACGTGTTATTTTGTTGTAGTGAATCCATTTCAGATTGTATTGCCTTCTCCCAATTTTCCTTGTCGGTGCCTGACACAGCTTCTTTATACGTCAGTAAAGAGCAGTCATAGTCATTATTATTTTCAGACATCAACATAGTTACGCATCGAGTGAGCTCGTAATCTTTTGTCCATCCTGGTGGCCTCACTACTCGTTGTGGTCTTTCACTTGCAGGTCGTTCAATTGGCTCTTCCTGAGATTCTTCATACGATTCATCATCAGACGTGACATTGGATTCTGCTCTTGGTGGTCGTCCACTGGTAGAGGGTACATCAGCTAGTGGATATTGATTGGAGCTGGAAGAAGGGAGATTAGGTTCCTGAAAACGTAAGTTATTATTAGTATTTTTTTCTGTTAATTCTATTTCTATTGTTTCTGTTTCTGGTTCCGGATTTTTTTCTTCAACAGCAGGAGTATTCGCATAGTGCATTTTTCCTATTACTCTCACATCTCTGCTGATAGTGACATCATTCTTTTCCGGTATGTATATTCTAAAGCCTTTTGCATTTTTCGCATATCCCAAAAATACACCTTCCATAGCTTTGGCTGAAAATTTTCCTCTTCGAGCTTTGTTCATGACGAATGCTCTGTTACCGAACACGTGTAGGTGATTTCCTGATGGTGTTCTTCCCACCCATTTTTCATAAGGGGAGTTTCCTTTTAGAGCTCTCGCAGGGCTTCTATTTATCAGATAGTTTGCAGTGTTCACTGCCTCTGCCCACAGGTACGAAGGGACGTTGGAATCTATCATTAAACATCTTGCTTTATCCAGGAGTGATCGGTTTTTCCTCTCACTGCAGCCATTTTGCTGTGGTGTGTAGGGAGCGGTTAGTCTACGTGTTATACCATTTTCTTTAAGAAGGTTATCAAATGCTTTAGATCTGTATTCGCCTCCATTATCAGAATGCAAATTTTGAATTTTTTTCTTATGGAAGAGTTCAACATTGTTCTTATATTCCTTGAATTTTTCTATTACTTCGCTCTTTTCTTTTAGGAAGTAGACACAGCAGTATCGAGTATAATCGTCAATGAAGGTGACAAAATACTTAGATCCGGCCATCGATTCATTCTCGAAGGGGCCGCAAACGTCGCTGTATACTATCTGTAGTGGCTCGGTAGAGATTATTTCTTCATGGCTTTGGAATGGTAGAGAAGTAAATTTTCCCTTGATACAGGTTTCACATGTACCCAAAGATTTTTCTTTAAAGTCGAGTCCTCGCATCATTCCATTTTTCGCCATTGCTTTTAGGTCTCTTTCGTTGACATGACCTAATTTCTTATGCCATTTCATTATGTCTGTTTCAGCACCAGGCGTGAAGTTTGCTGTCTCTTCCGGCTCTTCAAATTCAAGATAATATAGGCTATTTCTTCTTTTAGCTTTTAAAACAATATTTCCATCTTCTATGACACTGGCTTGTTCCTTTTCAAATAAAACTTTGAAGCCGTTATCTGTCATTTTACTTACTGACAGCAAATTAGTTGATAATTCAGGCACGTATAGTGTGTCAGTTAAGTTGTGCTTGCAATTATCCGTGAATAGTTCAACTTTTCCTCTTCCTTGAACTTCAGTAGTGTGCTTTTCTGAAGCTAATCTTAAGGTATCGGTCTCAGGGGTCAGGTTGGTGAACAGGTGCTTCTCTCCTGTCATATGGGATGTGCATCCACTATCTAAACACCATAGACCGTCCTTGGTTTTCGAGGTTCCAGTTGTCAGACAAATATTGTAAGTCTTTTCTTCACCTTTTGCTTTATTATTACCAGGCCTCTTTTTCGACCAACAATCCTCAGTAGAATGCCCTTTCTTATTGCACTTCTTGCAAAACAATCCCTTTCTCTTCGATTTAACGTAAAAGGTTTCTGAAGTTTGAGGTTCGGTTTGCCTTCTCGCTTCATATTCTTCTACAATTTTAATTTTGAGGTTGTCAGGGCTTGGTAGGACATCTCTCGATTCGATTGCTGTGCGGAAGCTGTCGAAAGTAGTAGGTAGACTGTATAGCATCATTATGCTCAATAATTCTGGATGAATTTTGACATCCATATCTTCTAGCTTACCCACTACGTCCATAAAATGATTGAGATGATCTTTTACATCTTCTTGAGGGTTCATTTTCTTTAAAACTAGTTGTTTTAAAAGTGTAGCCTTTCGTGCTGGCCCAGAACTTTGATAAATTGACTTTAGTTTATCCCATACCTCCTTTGAAGTATTGCAGCCTTTAATTAGCTTTAGTTCTGGTGGGGATATGAGTAAAAGTAGCTCTGACCTTGCCTTTGAGTCTTCCTTTAGGAACGCACTTTTTTGTTCGGCAGTTGCAGTCGCCGCTAACGTTTTTTCACCACTAGCGTATTCCCATAAGTCGCTTTTAATGAGAATCGCCTGTGCGTGTAAGCACCAGGTATCGTAATTCGATTTTGTCAGCGGTTCTATGCTTCGGAAATTTGAGCTCATTTTTTTGACTTTCTCACCTTTTATATTTTTAAATATGCTTTTTCCCCATGCCACAACCACGCTCTGCTACCACTGATGGGGAAAACTGTGGCACTAGCAATTAAACATAAAATTATATAAAACCATTACGTTTTAATTCAATAGGCGAAAACAAGTTAAGTGACACCGTCAGTCAATAATAGATAAACCTTCTACAAAGTATTTAACCATGAGGTAGCATCACAGCTTCCAACAGAATCGGCGTTTTTTAGATATCAATAAAATCTAAAGTATAAGAGCCATGCAATTGAAACTTTATATGTTTAATAAGTCCACCATTGAAATCATATCCCGATAATTTAGTTTATCTGGTATAATCCAAACACAGGTTATGAGGGTTCAAAAAAACGACGACGCGCTTCGAGAAAAGGTAGGTAGTGCCTGCCCTTGCGCTTCGCTTGGCTCGTCTTGACAGGGGCACTACCGTATTACCCCCAGCACGGATATCACAAGCAAGACGGCGCGCGAGCTCTCTCGAGTTTTCTCGCACTATCCGTCTCTCTCATATTAGAAAACTTAGAAAGAGAGGTATAGCGCGAGAAAAATCGAGAGAGCTCGCGCGCCGTCTTGTGATAGCCGTGCTGATAAGCATGTGAATTATTGTGTGTTTTTATCAGTTAGAGAGAAAAACCTACCTACTATATAATATTATAAAGAGGAAACGTCTGCGAGGTTGTTGGTCAGTTTCATATAGGAGGTAGGTAAGTTCCGGAACCATATATTCATCCGATTTCAAAAATTCTTTCACCAACATATATTATGGGATTATGTGCCTTCAGCATACATGGACATAGGCCCGCCTGGGTTATCTGTAGTAGCGGGTGAAGCCGCGCGGCCAACTAGTATATTATGCTGTAGGTAGGGTACTTACTTATCATATTTGTGATCTCTCTTCTCTGAACCGAAATCAAGATTTGTGATCGTTACTTGTTTGTTTGCTTCCAATTTTGCTATATTATTACTTCGATTGTAATTTTCATTAATAATTTTACACATTCAGTGCCCAGAATCGCTACGCGCTACGCTTGTAGCCGATCCCGTGGCTTTGCTCGTATGTAGCTGAAAGCAACTACGGCGTAGGAACGCATATGTGTCGTCACGAGCCGCAAATGGGTTAAGTAATTTTTCACTTACCTACCGAATTCAGTCGCGTTATTACCGAAGCTTGAAACACTGCTCTAATTTATCTTCAATTTAGGTAAAATCCTATGCTAAATACTACTCACTGTATAAGTCAGCATCTTCAAATAGGTACTTTTGTTTTCATAATGTTGTCTTATCTATACTGAACTACTAAGCTTACGCGCCTTATAATTTAGTCTTGCTAAATATTTTGTATAACTTCAGACCGCTTGCTATAAGTTTTCTTGTAGGTACTCGCGTTACTAATACTCGTATTCGCAACGGCTCGCGGCACGGCACGAGGTTCCTAGTACTTATTTCTGGCAACCTAAATTAGTTGAAAACCGATAGTGGTGTGGGGTCATTGGTCTGGCTAGGACGTTCGGCTTTGCTTATATAACTGTTGGCCGACAAAGCCAACGTGGCGCCATGTGCTCTAGATTCTCTAGACTAGAAGTTGCCTAAAATTAGATTACCTTGCTTTTGTCAGATATGGCGCTTCATAATACTTATGGATTGGTTCACAAGATGGCCCCACGCGTTAGTCCAGTAACACTATACATTCACAACTACCTACACTCTTTCAGGGATTAAATCTGGAGGAAAGGTGTATTTTGTTAGCCGCTGCATAGCGCTCTGTAATGAAATGACTCATAAAATATATATTTAGGGGTATTGATAGGCCTTTCAAAATTAATATAAGGTTTGTCAGCGTTTTTTTTATAAAATTGTGTCCACCAAAATCTGACGCATTGCGCAAATTTTGAAAACAAAACTACCTATAGGATAATTTACAGAAATTCTTCAATTTACCCTTTTTTTGTGCGTGCTTCTTTCGCTTCGCTCGCTCGTTTAATTATTATTTTTACCCGACTGCCAAAGGAGTAGGGTAATGTTTTTAACTGCAAAGATTAACAATATAGGTACCTATCCCAAAAGTTGTATGGTTTTTTTCTTCCTTATACCTACCACTAAGGTAGCACACAAGGATGCTTCCGACTCCAGAGAAATCATAAGCAATGGTAGGTTGTGCAATGTACAGTCAGCATCGTAAATATGTATACACTTTTCCACCTTATGTCTGAACAATAAAGTACTAGAATGTATACATGTATATGATGCTGACTGTATCTACTTATCAAATTCCTTATTAATAGTACTTAGGTTGATGTATCCAAATGAATTCACACATTCATATCCTCAAGTCCAAGGTATATCTTTGGATACACGTAAAACACACACAAAAACATACAAAAATTGGTAAAAATAGTGATAAACCCAATAATAAAACAAAATAAATATTGAAGAGGACTTAAGGAGCAAATTTTACCCTTTGTATGGGGGGACAGGGAACGTGTTAAACTGTAGGTACTAGGTACTACAAGTTACTCAAATGCGATCGATCATGAATGTAAAGGGCATTGCCTACACGTAGCTTTTGGATAAATCAAGGATGTATAATAAAAAAAGTATTTTGCTAAATTGCATACGTATTTATTTATTATGATCACCACAATTTCCTTAATAATAATAGGACACAATCATTTACCTAACTATAAGACAACAAATGAGCATTTGATATTTTGATACATAATCCAAAATCACTGTTGCTTTCCAAAATTTAATTAAACAATAAATATTAAATTATTACCTAAAAACCTTAGGAGAAATTAATTAATGTATCTCACTATTGCTTGACAATATTGCTTATCGATATGGTCACAGAGTTGCTTAAATTTTATACCTAGTAGGACCGAAACTGCGAGAATAAATTCTGACAAAAAACGCAAGCATATATAACTATCTTATAAACGGATCAAACCTAATAATCGGTCTCTGTTTGCGTTCGTTTGACAGAATTTACTAAGTCGTCTATGGCTAGGAACAATTCATACAACTATATACACTAACTACTGCAAAATAAATAATTATATGACTTTATTAGCTGTCTTATGTATGGCATTGGCTTACGAGTAGGTATAAATCACGAATACATAATATCTAACACCAACATTCTATATGAACTAGGTTTTATTCATCCATACTTTGCTAGATAACTAAACAAGAAACTTTATACTGAAAACATTCATTTTATCACACAAAGAGATTCTACTCGAGGAGCAAAATGGCACACGACCGAAAAATACTTACAGTTTCAGGATATGTTAATCACAAAAGATGTGTTAATCACATTTTATCACAAATGTATTATTTGTCTGGATATTCATAATACCATAAATTAATACGAATAAATGCATGCACAACGATATAAAACAAAACCTTTGGTTCGGTACCTAATTATTTAACTGAATAGCTACTAATCCTCCCTTCCTCCTGATTTCATCGAAAAATTCTCACTGTTTCCCAATTCGACGATGCAGTATTCGGACGCGATAGGTTTGGCAATGGGACAGCTGTCAATTCATAATATTAATCATATAAATCTGTCGCAAGTATGGCTACACTGGGGATCGACTTTTGTCTTTCGAGCGCTCGAAAATTAAATAAAAGCAAATACGATTATAGTGTCAAAATTGCAGGCACTTACTTTCTATCTATAGAATTGAATACGAGTGCTATTTCAAAATATCATTTCATCATTTTTGATAGTTTTTGTGTGAAAGAGTCCAGCGCTCGAAAATCAAAAATAGGTCCCCTCATCCCTCCATTCCCATTCCAATCGCGGCTCTAACTTGAAAAATGTATGATGGAGCACTTCGGGACACTGAACAGTGATATAACCGTGGCTGTCATGGCGTTGCATTAATTAGGCGATATGACTAAAGCCTGATTATTTAACCAATTAACGTGTACAATGACGTGGCAGTTGTTTGTGCAAGTAAGCATATTATATTTGCGGGACTTAAATCGAGCTAATAAAAGTATACTTTGTTCTAAAAATACTAACTGTAAAAATAAAACATTTGGCTCAGTTTGTTAGTTGAGCTCACATTTGTCCTTATCCCATTCATTTCGCAAAGACATCCATTCGTTATTAAAGCACCGATCAACCAACTTATTGGGTAGGTATATATTATATGTCTTTTTAAAAGATAACATAGACGTAAATATAATGCCAAGGAAGATAAATAATACCTAAATCACTCGATGAATCACTGAAAAAAAAACAATATTCAAGATTTTCATTTCTGTCTTTTGACCTTCAATACTATAACAAGTAGTGTTTGGTATAACAATAATTCATAATCAGATTCTATATAGGTAGTTACTTAATTAACTAAGTAAAGTGAAGTCAAATCCTGAACAGAAATAATGTTCAAAGCTGATCAATTATGCCAATGGTTATGTAGGTAGTTCACAATTTTGTACAATCAAATGACATTTAAAACGCTATAAAGAATTTTGTCTAAAAGGAATAAAAATTTAATTAGATACTTTACAAAAGTTCACATGTAATCACAGCGAAAACCAGCCTAAGTGTAAAGATCAAATAGCTTTTTTAGCATTTTATCTTGAATGGACATAATAGGTAGGTGTATTAAATACTGTAGTACAGACATCGAAAAACAATACAGACATAGTTTTTTCCTCATATTCCTGAAAGTAAAGAGCTATTCATTTTAAAAACAATTAAAGTAAGAAATCTAGTTTGCAGGATTTTTGACAACATTGCTTCATCTTTCAATAATACAGCTACGTCTTGTCCTCACTAAATCTAGGATATTATTATCACGTAGTGACGGGTGACGTGACATCAAATGCTGATACAGTCCGTGAGGATTTTGAATAGAAATGATCTTAAAGCCCTCCACTTGACTGAGACTTGACTGTGACGAGACAGGGGCGCGGGGGCAGACGTCACAGGGTACCGGGCGGGTTGCGGGCGGCAGGGGCCTGTCGTTCACTACCCTCCCGCACCTTATAGTTTTTCTACTATCTTAACCCGGCAGAGTTCACTAAGGTTTCTGATGCCTAGGCAGTGAATCGTGAATCTTGTGGGAATGTATCGCCATAACTACGAGTATTAATATGATTACATCTTATTTTATTTACAAGCTTTAATTTAACTTTCACCTCAAATCTTGTAAGCCTTAATTATTTGACCAACATCTAGGAGTTAAGTCGAGTTGAATTTTTGTACACACTTTGAAGTCAGATGAGAATGCAATATTATTGTACCATTGAGCTGGTCTAATGCGACGGAAGGTGGATCCGCTTTAGTAGGTGGGGCTGTGAGAGAAACGTTGTTTGCTTGTTTCTGTCCCTACCACGGCTAGATGCCACACTATAAACCTGCTGGCAGGTCCGAGGTGAATGGACTAAACGTACCTTAGACCCAAATACTCGCTCACTTGTTTTACTGTCACTCTGTCCTAGTGTGCCTTGGCTCAGTGCGACGGCAGCGCCAGCCGGTCCTGCTGGGTAGGGCGCGCGACGCGCAGGCGCGAGGCGGCGCGCCCGCGCAGCGCCGCCGCACACGTCGCCACTGCGTGCGCCATCACCATCACCGCTGCGCACAGCGCGACGAAGCCGAATGCTGAACCTGTAATAGAACATTTTGAAAGTTAGTATAGTCAAGTGCAAAAATATGTATCAAATTATTCCTCTCATTAATATGTACCTACTGAAAACCGACATAAGCGCCCATACGAGATATTTTTGAATAAGTCGTATGCACCCATATGTTTGCACTTGACTGTACGAGTACCTACCTACGTCCACGTGACTGGTTAGATCGGTTCCCCAAAACGTTAACCCTTAGGTGCATTATGGTATCAATCACTGTGCTTACGGAATGTTTTATATACGGTCAAGGACTTTAATTGTTGAGCCATTTAGGTGTCAACAAATAATTTTGGTTTTCTTTTTTTGACAACCGAATAGCCTAGTGGTTAGAGAACCTGACTATGAAGCTTGAGGTCTCGGGTTCGATCCCCGGTCGGGGCAGAGATTTGTATCATCATCTTCATATCAGCCCAAAGACGACCACTGCTGAACATAGGCCTCCCCTAAAGAGTGCCACAATGACCGGTCCTGCGCCACCCGCATCCAGCGGACTCCAGCGACCTTTACCAGGTCATCAGTCCACCTTGTGGGGGGCCTACCCACGCTGCGCCTTCCGGTACGTGGTCGCCACTCAAGAACCTTTCCGCCCCAACGGCCATCGGTTCTACGTGCAATGTGCCCCGCCCACTGCCACTTAAGATATTTGTATGATGAATACGAATGTTTGTTCTCGAGTTTTGGAAGTTTAATATCTATTTAAGTATGTATTTATCTATATATGTATGTTTATCCGTTGTCTAGTACCTACCCATAGTACAGGCTTTGCCTAGTTTGGGACTAGATCAATTGGTGTGAATTGTCCCACGATATTTATTTATGAAGCTATGAAGTGTCCAGTGTAAAGTGAGCTCTAAATGGCACAACAATTAAAATCCGTGGCTGTACAATTAACTCTACGTCACATTTGAGACTCCGTGTCGAGTTTAATAATGAATAAAGTCTAAAACTGAAAATAATTTGATTACTACTGTCACTTCGGTTGTGCCATTTTTTATACTGTATGCATCTAAAAGTTAAATCTGCGTAGCTAAATTTTCATTCTCGTTTTTCACACTCGTGTTGGGACCTGTGCATCTTTTTATCATTCGCTTAAGTAATTTACTGTTGTATTATCTCCGAATTGTATTTGTCCCTGTCACATGTTCCCCAAACCTCGGTATAAATCGAGGTCCTATTTCCGTGTCGTTTCCTATATTGCAATGTAAGGTTATAAGGTGTTATTCCGCTATCAACTAGCTAACTATATGCTATTTGTACTTAACGATATAAGTTTATTGAGGTGAATAACTACTTGCTGAAAAGGCCAGTTTAACTTACTACGTTTATTGAAATAACAGAAATAAAATTTTGCGGTCACTGATATGGCAAAACCAAAAATAAATTGAATATAGGAAACTACTGTGGATAGACGAATTGTCAATTAATATCCTGTAATATGAAAACAATTGGAATAAGGGAAATACGACGAAATAGTGCAGGCCCCGCATTTTAAACTGAAAAAATATAGAATTATAATAGATAGATAGCAAATTCCGTTAAAAACGTTGCCATACCATTCAGAGCCATAACACACTAGGTTCACCAGGTTGCAATTCTACGCGGGACATGGCAGTAAGCCGATCGAATGCCAACGATATGGCCCTGTAGAAGGCGCTTCCATATCATTCACGAGACCAGTACACTCACCAGGTTTGTTCCAATCCAGCGTCGGATATATTGCAGTCAGCCCGATCCGGTCGGTGCCGCCGACGGCCCAATAGAACGCGCTGAACAATCCGTACGCCAGCCCTGCGCCGGCGCCGTACAACGCATGCGCGGCGCGCACAGGGTGCGCTGTCACGACCAGTTCCACCAACATCACAACTGAGTTGCCGCCGTGGACGAGCAGGTTTAGGACGTTGATCTCGTGGATTTCTGGGGGGTGAGAAGTAATTGGCTATAGATTGTTATACGTTCTTCGGTGTTTTTATCATACTTTAGGTAATATTGTTCCTCGGGGATTTCTGGAGGGTGTGAAGAAATTGGCTATTCTACGGTGTTTTTATATCATGAGTTAGCAAGATGATGAAAGGCTGCAATCTTGCTAGTGGCCTTCAGAAGCACTAGGAAATTTTTCAGACTAGTAAAAGAACCCTTAGACTTTAAGTTTGTATTTTTTGAATTATATAACTCTGTATCTATAAATAGGTGCTTCGTCCGAAATATGTACACTGCATCGAATCGTTTAATACACACTAACGCTCACGTATTTTAGCATTTTACATGAAATCATTATCTAGTTTTATAAGCGTCATTGTAACTTATAATATGCAGTTAATTAACTAAACAGGAAACTACTCTAATTACTACTAGGTACATATGTAATTAGCAAAAAACTCAGATGCCAAATTTCATGTTTAACTCTTATAATAATACTAATTGGTGGTCATCTAGCAAACGGCGAGTATTTGCACAGACGTAACCTTGTCGCCAGGATCATTCACCAGCAACATGCTCTGCTATACGGTCTTGTGGACCGCGAAGTGCCTTACTATAAGTACACACCTGCGCCAGTTCTCGAAAATGGTCGTGCCACGCTCTATTGGGGTCGACCTGTCATCACGGACAGGACTATTCTAGCCAATAGGCCTGATATCGTGCTGACAGATCGATCGAAACGCCAGGCAGTGCTCATCGACATCACCGTCCCCCATGACGAGAACCTCGTGAAGGCTGAGAAGGACAAAGCCAGCAGGTACCTGGCTCACGAGGTAACCGCCATGTGGGATGTCGATTCGGCGATCATTGTCCGGATGGCCGTTTCTGCGAACGGTAGCGAAGAGTCTCGACCAACACCTCAACAGACTGTTGCTAGATGGCTGGATCAAGTGTACAGAAGGCGGGACTTCTGGACACTGCGCGGATAGTCAGGAGGTTCTTCTCTTTGTCGCCCTGACCACTGGTAGCTTAGGCCTCGCCTGGCACCTTATGTAAGGTTTTTATAATGATTTTATGTTTTGTATGTATAGTTGAAAAAAAAAACAAGCCTAACACAAAATATGAATGAAGTGAATAATAATAACCATTTATTTCAGGCAACTAGGACCCATTGTTACAAATACCATAAAGACTAACACACATACAATACAATTATAAAATTAAAACACTAATTACCTATTATTTATTATTATACTACATTGCTACTTTATTTTTACGGTAGAGGGTAGTAGGTATGTACGTTCTCTGAGTATTTAATTAGATTAGCGTTTGAATTAATGACTTTCCGGGCATATATTCTCAAGCACTAGTCAGTCCTCATTAATTAGTACCACCAGTGGCCAACGGTAATTGCTCCAAGGCGTACTTATGAGAAAAAAACAATATGAACAATAAGTGAATACTTAGGTATTCTTAGGTATTGTATTTATCTAAACCACGACGATAGCAAACAATTGTAGGACCCGGCTGATAGAAAGCGTGTCCTTTTGACATTGGGGTGCCTCCAGAGGAGTCGTAAGGTCTACCGACCCTTTATTGACTTGAGGATACGCTCTCTGAGGATCTGAGGATTGAGTACCTACTTACAATCGGATCTAAGGTTGAGTTACGTACGTTCACTGGTATGTTATTTTATGCAGCAGTCAAACTTTTTCCTTTTTTTGAGGGGGGGCTGACCCTACAAATTAGATTTTTGGGGGGGCCTTGAGCCGCCTAGCCCCCCCCCCCCGGGATCCGGTACTTCAAGTTTGCCACTGCATTATTATAAAGAAATGCTTACTAGGATCGTAGACCAGCGTCCAGTAGACGAGTGTTATGACGAAGGCGAGGTCCGTAGCGACCGTGTGCGCCAGCCAGTAGCAGCGGCATAGAAGAGGCGTTCGCGGCCGCCGTCCACTCGTCGCTCCCTCCCACGCTGAAACGCAAATAATGTTATCGTTATTAAGTAGGCAGATTACCAAAGTAACGATTAATTTAAAAACAATTGATATCTGCCGTTTTGATAGTATTCTTTTCATCACGGGATGTGGTGGATTTAAGAACATGTATATAGCGCCAACTATTTTAATGTTCATTTAGACACTATCAGTCGATCTGTCAGTTCATTATAACGCCATCTACATAGTGGCTAATGGTTAAACTACTATGTTAATCATCAAGATTGGAAACGTCATTAGGAGACAGATGTCACTATAGCTTGGGGGTGGTTTGCGTCTAAGCACTTATTTACTGAGTCGTCACGTCGACGTTGTAAAAGGCATTGGCCCCGTGTACGGGCGCTTATTATTCACTGACTTTGAGGCGTTCAGATGTAAACGCAGAATGCTCCACGTTTCCTGTAGTTTCTTGAAGGGTTATCTGGACAGAATCAATCCGATCATATCTTTACGATTCCAAGTGCTTTTTGTAAGATCTGGGGGCACGGCAGTGCAAAACAAGCAAAACAAAGAAGCACTGCCGTACCATCCTTTTCTCGAAGCCATTCAGGCCATTTTCAACATCCTGTAATTTTGTGCTGGCTAAAGCTAAAACCATATTAAATATGGCTTAGATACATATATCCTCAATAGAATTTTAGTTTTGTCACTGACATACTCACTGACTTATATGATGATCAACATAATTTTAAGGTACTTCTAGCAGACCCACAAGCTCCAAATTTTAAACATAATTAGTTTTTAGTTTATCAATTCATAAAAAAAACCTAAAAATATAGCAATTTCAGTCCCGTTTCAGTTTGTATATCTTTTTGTAATCCTATACATGCGATTACGTTTTCTACCTTAGGGTGGAAAGATTTTTTTTGTTACGTAATCGTGGCTAATGCCACGGAGTCAAAGTTAATTGAGTCATGTAATATTATTAAAATAAAAGCTTTACACTTATCTAAACTCAGCTATAAATGAAACATAAGTATATTGTCATGTATGTCTACTCCTTTGTCTCTGTGTGTCTTTTGTGTAGTGAATAAATGTCTTCTTTTCTTTTTTTTTTTTAAACGTCGGGTTTATTACGATCTATAGGATAATATTAAAATCCTTTTTTTTTTAAGTATCAGTATCATATTGTCTCCTGGCTAACAGAACGGAATAACAACGTGAAATACTTAATAGTTTATTGACCCAAATATAGGAAAGCTGGCGCGTTTGAAACGAACACAACGAATAATAAGTGTAATTATAATTACCAATTAGCTGGCTCTCGAAGCAAGGATTGGAAATGTCTTTGCTTTTTAATTAATCGGTAACTTACATAACTGCATTATTTCGTTTTGCAAATAAAACTACTTTCGATTTTTCTAATTTATATAACTGTCTGCTGTATAATATTGTCTACGTTTTCCGCGATCAAATATCGGGATGTGTTTAACAATACGTATTATCCTCTAGCCGCTCAAAAGCCCATAAAACGGCCTAATTCGCGGTTAAAGATATATTTATTATTTTCAAAGAAATATACATTTCACTTATTGAGAATACAGTTAATTATCATGCCTTAATTATGTCTTACGCCCGTAAAGGCCTCTTATTCTTCAATGGAATTTATGTCATTTTAAACTATATCAAAGTTGTATTTGTTTTGTTTCGTTCAAATTTCTGTCTCGAGTTGATTCGAATTTCGCAGCCAATAGTTTTTTTTTAATAGTGTGCGATGCTCATACTCACACGGATACACTGATTTTGACCCCAGAGCCACTCATAGTTTGGAATCTCTTTGTGATGGTTGTCGCTGAGGGCGAGCCATACATATCCTTCGGAGTGAAGGTTTCCAGCTAAACTCAGGGGTAGGAGGGATTTCCACTAGGTTCAAATATAAACACTGATTGACGTGATAACGAAATGGGTCTTGATGCCCTTTTATTCAGGAATATAAACTTATGACTACTGGCTCTAAAACGGGGGTTGCAACCCCGTGCAAGATATTTAACAAGGTCCCGTAGGACACTCCGGTAACGAGGGTTACGGACGCAAAGCCGATTCGCGAATTAAGGAAGAATCTCCACTGTCGCAGTACCCGGTATCGCCCGCGCAGCGCAGTGGGGACTTTTCCCTGGATACCTAGCGGACGCACACGCGTAGAAAACACGCGGCGGCTAGGTGTAGTCAGCCCTCGCGACTGTATTGGAGCAGCGGCAAAGACTGACTGGTCGGGCGGCCGCGCGCGCTGCCTTTTATATGTTCGGTGTTTACATTGCGTATCGGTGTAGCTGCACCCTCGACTTGGCGCGCGCGGCGGTGGCAGTGGTAGTGCGGCTGCCTCGCGTCGCGTGCTCTGCAGCCTGTTATGCGCGGTTGGACCGTCGCATTGCCTCCCCCCACCGAGAGATTTTTACCTAGGGGAAAATCACCGTTAAAAAAAATGCAGGTTCAGGTCTGGTGTTAGTTCCTAGGTTCTGAGAGTGCGCGAGCTACTATGGCAGCACTTTTCTGGTTTGGGTGTGGTTTGTTCCACCAACATCTAAGTTTCTTATTTACCTGGTTATAGTTTATCTATATATTACCCGGATATTATTTATAAATAAAAAAATACTAATACTGTGTAAAAAAAAACGAAATTGGAACATGCGTTTGGTATGGGACGGTCGCACTATTTTATCTTCTTGTCCGCCGTTCTGCTTCTGCCCAGACCTCCCGTTCTCTCTGGATGACTCTGGTTGCTCATCGTCCGGTATATGCTCGTCCAGTTTTGTCGCCTCACGTGTGCCCTATCCTCCTGTGGTAACCATTTTTTCCACTCTGATCCCGGATCTGCAAGCTTGTTGTATGCGTGGTTCGGTATCTTCCTGTTTTCCTTGTGTGTGTACAAGGTGGTTCTCTTCGGGCTCTTTTCACAGAACTCCATTTCGCGCTGAAGCACTGTGTCGAGATCCTTGTTTTGGTACCTCGGTTGGGCCTTATCTGGTTGTTCATCGTGCTCATTGATGAAGTTGGGTACTGTCTCATCCCCGTTGGTTTCGGTGGTGCCGGTTGCCTCAGTCTGTGTTCCTGGACTCGGTTCGGGTTGAGTTTGCTGTTGCTCCATGTGTTCTGCCGGTTCTGACTTGTCTCCTGCCCAGGTAATCTTCATTCCGACTCTGTTCAGCACATCCATGCCTATAATCGTGCATGTGGCTGATGGTAGTACTCTCACACAGTGCTTAAATCTTGCCTGATTCATTTCTAGGTCTACTAGGACGCTTCTTCCCACTTGTGTGCTGCTACCGTCTGCCAGGACCACTTCTCTTGTTGCGTTATTTACTAATGCGCCTTGAGATATGCAGTCCTCGTGTACTTGCTGGTTTATGTACGTATTTGTCGCACCGGTGTCCACCATACATCGGTATTTACGGCCCATTATGTCTATGTCTCTATAGACCCGGTTATCCACTCTGTTGTGGTCGTAGGCCGCTCCCACGGAATCTCTTTCTTGCCGGTTTCGAGTTTGGTACCTGTACCTGCTTGATCCTGGTTGTGGAGTCACTTGGAGTTGACCCCCTTGCGCTTTCTGGTTTGTCCTGGCTTCGTCGGCACCCGTATCTCTGTAGCTTGCGTAACGGTTACTGTCTGGCGTTGCGGATATGCGTTCGTATTCTGTTGCGAGTTTGAGGAGTCCGGAAAGCTTACTGTAGTCCTGCTTCTTGATGTACAACTTATATGGCCTTAACATATTTTCGTGGATCCGGTGTATTTGTTCACTCTCTGTGAGTCTGTCATATCTCCGCATGAACGTTTGCAGATCAGTTAGGTAGTTTGTGAAGCTCTCTCCGTACCTTTGCTTTCTTGTCACGATTATTTCAATCAGGTCTTCTTCGTAATTGCTCGGGAAATAATACAGTTTAAATAATTCCAGGAATTCGTCCCATGTTTGCCAGAAAATAGAAATAGAAAATATTCGGGGTAGGGCCGGTAGTACATCATCTTTCTCGATACCACTTGCTAGTATTAGTTCCTCGAGTCTCTCTACGAATTCGACTGCGTTGTCTACTGGAGTGAATGACAAATTCCATTCTTTAATAAGTTTATTTAGGTTTTTTACCCTGTGACTGTCTTCGTCGCTTTCCATTTTTCGTGCGGGTTCCTCCTCTGGAGTCTTAGTTTCGGTGAATTTGCTTTCTTCCTCCACTATTACGGCTTCTACGAGGAGCTTCCTGATCTCCTCTACGGTCAGTCCTTCAGTTAACAAACCTCTCTCGTCGGCCTCTTTTACTAGTTCCGGTTTCTTCAATCGGTATATCCAAGCTGTAGGCATTGGCGGGTCGGGCGGAGCTGCGCGCCAGCAACGAAAACGGTTTTGGTTTACTCACTGTTGATCCTGTTAACTGGTGGTGGTCAGGGGCGGTGGCAAACCTGTTGTCGGTCAGGTCTGTGATGGCGGGCAGGACGGATCAACCTGTCGTCGGTGAGCCGGTCTGTGTCGGCGGGCGGGACGGAGTAAACCTGTCGTAAGCGATCGGGGCCGTGTCGGCGGGCGGGCGGTTGAACGGCGGGCTAGACGGGATTTAATAGTTATTAGGTTACCTACGCTGCGGAATGGCCTAATCTGAAGCTAAATTTAATTTGTCTCTAGCTAGTGGATCCTTTTTAGTTAGCAAAACGTGAGTTTTTTCGTTGGGCGCCAAATGTGATGGTTGTCGCTGAGGGCGAGCCATACATATCCTTCGGAGTGAAGGTTTCCAGCTAAACTCAGGGGTAGGAGGGATTTCCACTAGGTTCAAATATAAACACTGATTGACGTGATAACGAAATGGGTCTTGATGCCCTTTTATTCAGGAATATAAACTTATGACTACTGGCTCTAAAACGGGGGTTGCAACCCCGTGCAAGATATTTAACAAGGTCCCGTAGGACACTCCGGTAACGAGGGTTACGGACGCAAAGCCGATTCGCGAATTAAGGAAGAATTTCCACTGTCGCAGTACCCGGTATCGCCCGCGCAGCGCAGTGGGGACTTTTCCCTGGATATACCTAGCGGACGCACACGCGTAGAAAACACGCGGCGGCTAGGTGTAGTCAGCCCTCGCGACTGTATTGGAGCAGCGGCAAAGACTGACTGGCCGGGCGGCCGCGCGCGCTGCCTTTTATATGTTCGGTGTTTACATTGCATATCGGTGTAGCTGCACCCTCGACTTGGCGTGCGCGGCGGTGGCAGTGGTAGTGCGGCTGCCTCGCGTCGCGTGCTCTGCAGCCTGTTATGCGCGGTTGGACCGTCGCATCTTTATGGCACTATGTCTTTATAAATGTAACACGATATCAGCTCATTGACAATGACCGTGAACAAAATTGGTATAATAAGTTCCTTCTGCAATTAGAAGAGTTCCACTCAAACTTGTCATCCATAAATATCTGTCAACATTATCAACCGAATGCACGAAATTGATAATTTAGTGGCTAGATAGGCTAGTAGCCACGCGCCGCAAGAATACTAAATACTGTACTGCTCTGTGATTGGTTGAAATATTAAAGCTGCGCGCTCCACTCGCACTGATCTGGAAGTGAAGTTGTCAATTTCGTCAATTTTTGATTGGTGCGGTTGTATGAAACACAATTTTTTCTGTCTTTTGTACCTAGTTATTTATTTCCTCGCAAATGTGATGAAAAACATTGTGTTTCGGTCTTCGACGTCGGCCTTCTGATAGACTCTTGTTCGCAATATTCCACTTACGCCCCTCGTTAAACAATGTACAATAACGGACAAATTCGTCTACGTTTCTTCGTTTACCTAGGTCTTAGTAAACAGTAACTTGTATTCCTGGGTTTAAGGCACTCAAAGCTCTTCATAGAAGGAGTGGACTCGGGCGGGACCAAAAATCTCTGGAAATCCAGCAGGAAGCAACTCAGGATTATATCTGGGGTGTTCACAGGTCACTTCGGCGTCAAGGATCTCTTGGCCAAGATGAGACTATCAAACAGTACAGACTGTAGAATGTGTGGCGAGGAGGATGAGACTATGGAACACTTACTGTGTGAATGTCATGCCCTTGCCAGACAAAGAATGAATCTCTTTGGTAACGGCTACCCGCAACCAAAGGAATTCAGGGTGCTCCCACTGAGCTGCATCATCCGCTTTGTGGAAATGATGGAGCGAGCTTGGGAGTAGCTATAAAGGGGAGGGCAAATGCACAAAAGATCCCACTGGGTCGAAGTTTATCCGAAAGGGCCCTCAAGTAGATAAGATAAGATAAGATAACTTGTATTACTGAGTACCTACGTAATTTAATAAAATGTATCCCGCCATTTGTCTTTGCTGCCGTCAATTCGACAACGGACGAGCGAAGTAACGTGCGAGAGAGAGACGCAGTTCACGGAGTAGATACGAAGCCGCAAATGTTTACGGGAGTAATAAAGCTACTCTGCAAATGGAAATTATCGATTTCCAAGAAAACACAGTATTAAAACACAAACATACGGCAGTTCCTTGTGTAGAGTTTTGGATAAAATTTGTGCGTGGTAATAAAATACCCACGGAAAATTTGTGAGTGGTAATAAATACTCACGGAACGGACCGCGATTGTGATTTTATTTTAAAAACCGGACCCCTGAAGAAACTAATTGGTGAACCCTGACCTAGGATATCAAACGGAAATATCGTAGGTACCTACTCGTTTTACTTATTTCGATCATTAAGTGGTTTTCAAACAAACCCATACTAGTATTTTTGCGTTTCAAAATGGTTTTCCTTGAAATCCGCACAACGATTAACGCACGATTTTTCTAATCTTATCTGGAATAGGGTATACAGGTACGGTATCGGTACTATCCACTTGAGAAAATATTGATCGTTACTATATATTGGTTCAATCTTTTGGACATGTAACGCATTGGTCTCGAGTAGGAGAATTGGGACAGAGGCGGGAATGAGGAACCAATAAGGATAATTAAAACGGCAGCCGAGCGGAGTCAGGCCTCATTGACGCGAAATTGTATCAATCAGTCGCGACCGCGGTCCCCCGCCAAAGGGGGCCCTTCGCGTTGTTGGACTCGAAAGGTATATCTTACGAGTACTCAACGATCTCAACGTAATAGCTTAGAATCAAAAAGAGATAAATGAAATTCCTTAAATATAATGGGGATAATCTTACACAAATCGAACTAGCCCCAAACTAAACAAACCTTGTATTTTTGGTATGTACTATACGATGATAAAAATACTTTTATAGGTATTCAAGACTCAGGAACAAATATTCGTGCCCATCACACAAACAGATGCACTGACCGGGATTCGAACTCGGAACCGCCGGCTTCGTAGGCAGGGTCACTACTAACTGACTAAGCCAAAGCGGTCGTCAAATTAATCAAGTTTACATTTGCACGCGCGACAAATCTTTTTCACCTCACTAGCTCGGAAAGACCTTTTTTATTCTTTAAAAACAGATAGCAAAACTGCATTTTATCCACATGTGTGTAAAGAATATTTGAAATCCGAACGTGTTATTAGTTACTTTTTTAAACATAATAAACACGTAAAGGCCAGTCCAGACAGGACAATTTTCGGCCATCTGATTAAATTGTCTGATCAAAATAGGAGGTGTGGACGCAAAAATAGTTTTATATTGAATTGCATTCAATTAAAAACATAGTGCAAACAATTTTATTAAATGATTTTACCTTAACACACTTAAAACTGTAAAAAAAACCGTACAAAAATGTGAAACCACTATATCTGATTTAACGTTACATAATAATTGTGTTATTTGTGTAATTACTAGTTAAAATAAAGGCTGATTATACATATTTCAGTTGTTTTTCTTATGTAGTATTTTCCTCGGTTTAGTGAGATGAAAAGATTTGTGTTACACACGGGTGCAAGTTATTTTGACGTCTCGTGTGTTGCAACACTCGCTTTGCTCAGGATTCTATTTTTGAACCACTCGCTACGCTCAGGATTCTATTTTCGAACCATAGAATCCATTCGCTAGCTCGTGGTTCAACCCTAGAATCCATTCGCTATGGCTCGTGTTTCAATTCCACACTCGCGGTTAAAATATAACTTTGCACCCTTGTATAACAATAGTTATTTACTACACGTGCGAATAGGTAATTCGCAACTCGTGTCGATTTAAAACACTCCCTTTGGTCGTGTTTTAATTTATCACCACTCGTTGCGAATTTTCTATTTTCTGCACTTGTATCGTACAACGTTTTACAGTACATATGGCTCTTTAAAGTTTCTACATATGCACGAAAAGTGCTCATTTCCGCACTCGTGCGGAAAAGTAACACCATGAGTACTGTAAATAACTATTCCTTGGTCACTGATATTAGTGATTAATACCTTGATCAATTTGTTATGGGCTCTGCGGCCTGGAAATTCAACCACTGTTAGTCGTGACGTGACGTCAAAATTTGTATTTGGCATGGCATGGCAGGCAAAACCGTACTTGACGTGAATCAAATAATATATTTTTGGGCTGCTTTTAATTCACGACTAAGACATATTGAGACGTTAACGTCGACATTCGACAACCCGGGTGCAACCTTCAGGGTCTTAAAATCTCTCCGAATTAAACGAAACCCATAGCATTAACAAGTACAATGTGTACCTCCTCTTCAGAAAAAAGGATTAAAACTGATCGACCACGTTCAGCTATTACAAACAAATACTAATGATAATCTTTCGATTCAAGAGTGGCAAAACCTTGAAAAGTGGTCACTGTCACATCGATTGAACACATTAACTGATTAATTAACCAGTAAATTTGTCTGCGACGAGGTTATCTAGCTGTTGAATTTCTCCAATCATACTTGGCTCAACACCTATTATGGCCATTATAAATTGACCAGGGTATAATCTGTCAGAACGAGTGCGCAAAATGTAAATCTGATTTCAATCCAATACGTCTATTCAGAGACCCCGGGTCTCCGCTAGCAGCGGATATGAAAATCAATACGATAACACGTGCGAGCGATTATTTAACGACTCGGTATAGGTTTCCGAGGTGCATCGGTGATGTCAACGGGGAATGACAGTTATTGGTTTTGTCGTTCGTGGAAATTGAGCTTATCGCAGGTATGAAGTGTTGGGTAAACGCCACTTTATCAGAAACACCTAGTCGCGTTTGGTTACTATTTTAACTAAAATTTCCATACTTATTAGTTCCACTGGGAACTAATGAAATCTTTGAGTCTTGGATTCTCAAATTAGCGATAGCCTTTACAGAGCGAAGCATTAATTAAGTTAATACAAACTCGATGTATGTCTTCAGGTGCCTTTTGTCTTATGTACTTAATTATATAGTACCTACTAGTTGACCGCTTAGCAGTTCCGCCATCGTATTATAAAGAGCGGGCTGTGGGTTAAATCTTTATCCTAAAGATCCATTCTGACCTACAGTCGAAAGAACTATTGAAATCGTAGATATGCGTAGTTTAGGACATTATCACCCAGACACAGCACAAGCACAATAATGTTACCCCTTTATAATATTAGTATAATTTTTCATGACAGCTTACTAAATAATGCCCCATAACACTACATGAATTGTATGAGTTCCTAGAACAGCCAAATGAAATACTAGTAAACGTATTGATTTGGTAGTGTCATCAAACAAGTCAGCCAACAATCAAATCGAGGCCTATCACAGCAACAGCTGTATTATGTTCCAGTGAAATAACTAAAACACGCGCCACATTCACGTGTATCGAAATTACAATTGTCGTCAGCAAATTGTCTTTATTTTTACGACGCGACGTCGAACTAGACACACTAATTGCAATTCAGATGATACAGTCGCGGAGTTGCGGGAAGCGTTTAGACTACTTTAGACCTTTATTAGGAGCCCACGCGTGTCTTGACATTGCTCTATAAAACGCGATTAACGTCTTAGGGGCACGATTATTCACTTGTCACGCTATACTGGCATACTTAAGGCCAAGCGCGCACCACGATTGTAATTTTAGCGACACGATTTTAGAATCGCGGCTGTATACATTTTTTTCGCGATTTTTTGACGCATATGCGCGCACTGACATATAAACACTATACGTTGCATTTTTGCGACAAAATTATCGCACGACAAAAAATCGTACTGCGCGCTTGGCCTAAATGATGCCGCGTTTTGCCACTGTGGTCAAATTAAGCTGAATGACTCACCTGGGACTTCTATTGCATGCTCTAAGCCAAATGGTACCTAGTTGAGTTGACGAACAATTTTCGCATTGCTTTCATTTTTCAAACGATAAAATCGTTAACTTTTCTGGAATAATTGAAACGACATTTTCATTTGTTTTTGAATAACAATCCTGAATGTTTTACGGTTAGTTAAAACTTAAGCGAAATTCAGTGAAAAATTTAATGCCAAAAGTCAGTAAACCTAGCCAAATAGCGGAATTATTGTTTTCAACCGATCAACGCACATACTGATGGTTTTTTTTTTATTTACTGATGCGTAGTTCCGTGGAGTACCCCTCTTCCTACATACATGATATTTCCCTATTCTTATTTCATTGTATGCGTTTCGATAAAATATATTAGCAAATATTTGAAATAAATTGGTTTGAAATGAATTGATTGAACTGATATTTCATACGGAAAATTCAACGGAGAGATTTTTCTTGGCTCGAAGGGATTTTAGTTAAAGTAATAAGATCCAGGAAATACATAGTTCTAGGGAATGTCTTACGCTGTCACTGTCACATACCTACTTAAGTGTACGAAGAATTACAAGCGACAAAGATAAGGGGATGGCGGCGTAAATGGACTGAAAACGAGATTTAAATTGAATGACTGTCAGCACAAATTGTCTACTTAAGTACGCTAGATCTGAGTCCATCTATCAGCAGCAGACGGACTGCAACTGTTGGAAATGCAGCGCCCCCACAGCATTTAAGAATACGCTCAGGTTACATATTTAGACGACCGATTAGTCTAGTGGGTACTGATGCTGCCTGCGAAGCTGAAAGTCTTTGTTTCGAATCCCGGTAAGAGCAAATATTTGTGTAATAAGCATGAATATTTGTTTCGGAGTCTTGGATGTTTTCTATATGATTTAAGTACCTATTTATATCTATTAAATATAGCGTCGTCTAGTACTTTAAAACAAGCCTAATTGAGCTTACCGTGGGGCTAGTTCAATTTGTGTAAGATTGTCCAATAATATATATATATATTTTTACTAGATTCCCGCTCGGCTCGGCCGTGGTTATTACATAGTACCCGGGCAGACTCACGGGTACTCGTAGCTTGTGACCATCCTGAACATCCAGGCTATTTACAATTAAAAGTTTTTTTTTAATCGGATGACTCTTTATACAAACTTACGAAACTACAAACTTACATTCCACAAACTTCTTGATTATTTGTTATTGATTTTTAGGGTTCCGTACCTCAAAAGGAAAAAAACGGAACCCTTATTACCCTCACTCGTGCGTCTGTCACAGCCGATTTGCTCCGAAACTACTGGACCGATTAAGTCGAAATTTGATAATCATATGTAAATTGGTGACCCAAAGATGGACGCGTAAAGTAAATGAATGAATTCTGAACAAGGGGGCCACTTTTAGGGGGTAAACTGGAAAATTAAAAAAAGTTTCGCAAACTGTATTGTGTAACATATCAAATGAAAGGGGTTGTTGTAAGCATCGCAGATATTTTTTTTTATAATTTTAGTAAAAACAGATTAGAAGTAATTTAGGAAAAAAGACGAAAATTGACCACCCCCCCCCACCCCTTATATCCGAAACTACTAGGCTTAAAATTCTGAAAAAAATATGGAAAATAGTTCCTTGCCTAAAGATTACAGGAAAACCTATAAGAAGTTTGATTCAAAGCAACGGGAGATATTGAGAATTTCTCAATATTTTTCGGAACCCTCACCACGCGAGTTGAACTCGCACTTGTCCGGTTTTTTTCACCTTCTTACGTAAGCATTTGCCTTTTCTCTTCTAAGTAGGTATGGTGTTTCCAATAAATTATACATTTGAATCAGCGTCACTTACTTAGATTGAATATCCTCTCCGCTCTATACCGGTGCACGACTGCCAATGCAAGTCCCGATTGCAGGGCGATCACCATGAACCCCCAGTTGGTGAAGTATATGAACCACTTCATGTGGTTTAATTCAACAGGACCCGTATAATGCTTCGGCAACTGCTGGCAAGCGAAGCTCGCTATAGCGACGGACACCACCCCGATGAAAAGGAGCCATCTGAAAAAGTGAAACGAAAAATTGTTTAACACTTCGACTACGAGAGAAGCGCTGGAAATTTTTGCCAGTGAATGTGTTAAAGTTGCCACTAAATGTACCCGTTATAAAATGAGGATAGAGAGATGCATCAGTGCATACAAAACGATCTGAACGGGTCTTATTATTAAAGTCAATGAGACTTAATAAATACTTAAAAACATGACTCAGAAGCTGTAATTGTAAATTCATTGATAGCTTGACATTCTTCATGTTTTTATGTTGTCATATAATTAATAAAGCGAATTATGTTTTAGGGTTCTGAAGGAAAAAAGAACCCTTGTTCTTCTGTGTCCGTCTGTTTGTCAAGACCCATCAGGAATCTCAGGAAAGCAGAAATTATCAAAATATTTAAAATGCATGCATCCCTTGACGCTGTGAAAAAATCTAATTTCTCAGTCAAGGCAATCAAGAGATACTGCCGTTTCTGCCGTAATTTTTAATAGGTACTCTCAAAGATAACTTTGTTTGTCATACTATGTTTAAGAAGTAAAAAATATATAATTCCTGATAAAAAAGAATAGATAAACTATGCATACGAGTGTGTGTGGAACCCTCGGTGCGCGATTCAGCCTTTTATCTCAAAGCCACCAAGACCAAGCGAAGAGTAACAAGGTTCAAATTAATAAATCAAATAAAAACAGTGGTAGGTACATTAATCGTATATGAATCAAACTGTAATTTATTTGCAACGGTTAAAGACTTGACTGTTATAGCGATATCAGACAGGAAAGTGGCTTTTGTAAGAAATAACACTCAAACCATTATTATTCATACTAATTTTCTGAGTAATAAATTCCATGTTTTAGACATAACCTAACCCCAAATAGTTACCACAAATACCGATATGAGGGGTCTGCCACTGGCACTAGCTGATCTAGTGTGCGGGAGAGTGCTTAAGGTTCTATGCACACTGGTTCACACTAAGACTTAAGACCCACAACGCTAGCGTTTTCGCTAATCTATTGTTTTCTCATGGTTACCTTACCTATATATGAGGTAGGCGACCGGCGGCCGCTGCTGCGTCTGCCACTGGCAGCAGCCGAACTGGTGCGCGGGAGAGTGCTCGAGGGTCAGTGCGCGCCGGCTCGCGGTCCACACGCGGCCGAGCATCGCTGGCTTGCACGTCTTCTTCTGCATCGCTACAACCAAACGGACTAAGGTTACGTCACTCGGGTATTGGTATGCTCATGAAAAATTTAAGAATAATTTCATTTTTCATTTATTTATTTCAGTAACAACATACATTGTGTTTGAAAAATACACAAAAACATTATAATTAAATTAAAAAAGGAACAGAATTACAATCAGGTAGATTAAAGTTTAAAAACACATTTGGTCCCAATAGTTCAATTTATTAAATAATAACAATTTGCAACAAACAATAACAATAAAAATCATGTCAACTAAAAGTAATAATAAAATAAAATTTTGAAATCAAACATAAACATAATACAAATAACAATAATCGCAAGTTGCAAGAGCTCACAAGGGTCAGTATTCACCAGAAAATCCACCATAGGAAGAGAAGATATGCGTGAGCGAGGCGAGACTAGCAATGCTATTGGTAGATGTTTTCCTCAACACCGCTCCTTTACCTCGCACACCTCTGATGAATACGTAGTATTTACCCTAATTGGCCCCTAACCATGACATACGTACATACATATAACTTTATCAAAAACTACGCATGCTTAAGGGCAAGTAGGGCGTTCGGCGGGGTGACACGCGGACTTCCAGGAGAGGTTGGAAACGCTCACGTCTGTACATAAACACTCTTTTACACGTAGTATAAAAAAAGTATTGGTACAGATATCATCATTGGAATAAAGTCAGTGTTAACATTATTTTTAAGTGTGTTAGTGGTGTAAAAGTAGATACCTAAATTTTTAGGCTGATTTTACACGCGCATATATTAAGAAGGACCATGTTAGTTTTAACTTGGGAATAAGTATTTAATGCTTTTTAACAAATTTTGTTATACAGAAATCCGAGATATATTAGTACATTTACCTCCGATAAGCTTTTTCCTCGAAGAACAAGGAAATAATGTACTTTGCTACAGTAAAAACCCTAATATCGTATCAGATTAAATACTGTAGTGCGACGAACACCAAACACGTCATTAGTTATACAAAACAACAGCGGCGGCGCGTGAAAATGTTGAATGGGCAACCCGGAACAAAAAAAGTTATGAAAGGTTTGGAATATGGGTTTGCCTAAAAAGAAATTTTAGGCAAGCTGGTCGAAATCGGTTTATATGGGCGCTCCGCCACTGCAAAACAGTAGTAAGTACTTACAGAAAACAGCGAATATAAGAGCAGAGGCAAACAAAAAGTGGTCTTATCGCTAAAGAGTGATCCCTTTCAGACAACCTTTGAGTAGCGGAAAGAAAAAAGGAGTCCTGACTAAAAAAAAATATATAAATGCGAAAGTAACTCTGCCCGTCTGTCTGTAACCTTTTCACGTTTACCGAAACCGCTGAACCGATCGAGATTACATTTGGTATGGATATATATTTTTAATCCCAGGGAAGAGCCAAGGTTACATTCTATCCCGGAAATCATCCCCTGAGGGGGTGAAATGAGGCCAACGAGGGGCAGAAATTAGTATGGAAGTAGGTGCGATATAAATTAGTTCCACGCGGACAAAGCCGCAGGGAAAAGCTATTAGTACACATAAAGAAAATTATTTATTTCGCTATAGCGATAGAATAGTACATTGTTGAAGAGGCTAGAAAGTAAGCAATAGATGGACGAGTTAGTTCGAGGGCCGACGCGTAGCGGAGGCCCTCGAAAGTACGAGTCCAGCTATTGCCCTTTCGGCCGAGGCTTAACATAGTGCTTTTCACGCCTACTGCGAGGAAATTGCAAATAATTATATTTTAAAATCAAAATTAAGTATCTAATTGAAGATCATAATACTAAACAGGCTCGCTTGCCTCGCGCCCGGCGCGGAGGAGGGGGAACGGGCGCACGCACGCCGGCCGACCGCGCGCGGGGCCCTGTGATTGGTCGATTGCTGTTTAAACTGTCCAACAACAACATTGTTGGCCAGTTTGAAGTCATAGATGGCCTGTTCGTGCGACGTCCAACTATCCCCAGCTTTGAAGCCTGAATTCTGACCATCTTTTGCCACATTTCCGAGCAGTGGCGTGAAAATATATATATTATTAATATTGAGCTATTTTGGATACTATCCTTATCCAAAATAGCTCAATATCAATAATGTACAAATAATAGGAAAATAAATAGTTTCAAACGTCATGAACGAAATTAGCTCCAATAATGTTGAATTAAAGTCATCATTTAATTTGAAATACGTCCAGTTAGTGGTATCGATTTAGTAGGTACCGTTAGGTTCAAGTGTCAGCGGTGCCAATTTAACGATCGATATACTTCAATAGCCGTGTCTACACCGGCCGCATGTCTCGGGCGAGGCGTGGCTCGCCGAGGCGCGTCTACACTGAGCAACTATTATATAATCTGTGACTGAGCGCGCACGCTAGGCCGAGGCGTGCTCAGCCGAGGCACACGGCTATTGCTGAGACCGCTTCTAAATGTTTTTTTTTGTGATATCGAGCTTCTTTTTTTATGTAATTCGTGAAGGTTGAAGAAATATAAAAATAGTAATGACACTTCTTGTGCTATTGGCAACATTTGTTTGAGGAAATGTGTTAAAATATTATAAATTTCATTCTTGTTACAAATAAAATTCTTGCTATATGTAATGCTAATCATATGAACTTATATAAGCTAACTTACATACTCGTAATTATCCTACTTATCCTTATTTTTTATCATGAAATAAATTACCTAATCTAATCTAATCTATGTAATACCTCTACCTACATTTTAATATATTGTTTCTCTCTGTAACTACTTTGTTTGTGTGGGGTTTGCAATAAAGAGTATTTCTATTGTATTGTATTGTAATATATTACATTTTCTCCATTTTATAATCTAAAGCAGAATATTAGCGTCCATATAAGTTTTTTGTGCATATTATGCAAGATCATGTCAAGTTATGTGAAATAAATGAAATGACTTTTTACATAGAAAACTCCCGTGAGAATCAGACATATTAAAATATGATGAAAACGGATCACTCACGTATTCAATGTCGAATATCGCTCGACATGTTTCGAACCGATTCGCGATTCTTAGTCATGAGCACACGCGTTGCCGGCTCGTTTAGCACTGCGGGCCCGCGCCCTGCTCGCTCGGCTGGTTTGCGCAGGCGCAGGAGGGATCAGCGTCAGCACAGGAGGGATCAGCGTCAGCGCAGAAGGCGAGAACCTACCCTCGTTTTCTTCAGCATTATTCAATGTCGGGTTACACACAACACTTACTATGTCACAGCCTAAAGACTCGTCCACACTTGACCCAGGCGTAGTAGTCAAAACTGTTTTCCAACTAGGCGGCACAGACCATCCACGACGCGATTAAAATTCAGATGACGGCTGATTTCGATAGCCTCCCGTACTTTGCGCGGCACGAACAACTTATGCCTCGCAAGAACGGTTACCTTGTCGAATCGAGTATAATGCGTAGAATCCGAATCCAGTGAATGCTTTGTCACTGCCGACCCTCGGATATCCCCTTTCTTCATACTACGTATGTGCTCAGACAGACACCCTTGTGGAAATGTTCCGGCCAATTTCAGTTTAAATAGGAGAAAACTATTGAACTAAACAACTGGACCAATATTCGAAACCTATTATAATTGAGACGTGTTTGTTATCGCCTGGTAGAAGGGTAGGATGCCAATGTGATTATTTGTAATATCTATGCCATTATGCAAGTGCAAAAGTACTATTGTGTCACATTAAGAATAATAAAGTAATTACTCAAAAAACAAAACAAATAAAATGAGCAAAAATGTCAAGAAATGTGCCCCAAAATGACAACTCTAGCTATACATATTTCAGTAGTTGCTAATCGCGTTTACTTGCATTAAGAAATATGTTTCATCTAAAAGAGAATTTAGTTTTTGTAGGCTTTAAGCGCCACATTAGCAAATTAAAATCAAACAGATTAAAAACTTTTTAGTTTGTTGAGATTTTATCATAATAATGTGACTTGATTGCTCACGCACGTCAAAACTAAATAGCGAATGAATGGAGTCGAATTATAAAATTATTTTAATAATATTGTATTTATTTAGACACAAAGACCAAAATCACACATAAATCATATTTATTTATTTTTACAAGCAGGCAACAACACAACACTTTAAAACTTTTAAAATTATTTATAAATATTAATATCATGGGACAATTCACACCAATTGATCTAGTCCCAAACTAGGCAAAGTCTGTACTATGGGTACTAGACAACGGATAAACATACTTATATAGATAAATACACACTTAAATAGATATTAAACATCCAAGACTCGAGAACAAACATTCGTATTCATCATACAAATATCTGCCCCGACCGGGGATCGAACCCGGGACCTCAAGCTTCATAGTCAGGTTCTCCAACCACTAGGCTATTCGGTCGTCATATACGCAAAACATTGTTCGGTGGCCTAAATATAATACGCAGGACTTGCTATACGTATAGCCACAATGAGGGATGGAAAAGCTCATATGCAGCAAAATTAAGAACAGGTCTTAAAATGGCTGATGACTTCCCATAAACAACCTTACCTACTTAGTTTGGGCGGGTAATGGTTTATTTGCCACAACTTCAGTTGTGGCAAATAAAAAAAAGTGGAACTATGACAAGAACAACAACGAATTTTATAATTCCCTTTATATTAAATAGTTTTAAATTAAATTGTACAGTCACGGACTTTAATAATTGAGCCATTTAGAGCTCAATTTATACTGGACACTTCAAAGCTTAACTATTAAAAACCATAATTAGTTGACACCTAAATGGCTCAACAATTAAAGTCAGTGACCGTACCTCATACGTAGTAATTAATTAACTTTGAATACACTTGGCAGGAAGTCGTATGCTCAAGGGAAATACAAAGGTATTTTCCTTCTAAGATAGCTTAGAGCAGGGATTTTTAGAATCAGGAAAATAATAAATGAATAGGGTAAATCCCACGGGCACTTGATTATTTATAACAAGTTTTCCCATGGTATCATTGAACCAAATCCATACTAACATAATTAATGCGAAAGTGTGTCTGTCTGTTACCTCTTCACGCTTGACACGACGATGAGTTGAAAGCGTCCATAGGATACGGTAACCACTTACCATCGTGGGCCGTAAGCTTGTTTGCCACCGACGTGGTATAAAAAAAACCGCTGATTTAAATGTGGTATAGAGATAGTTATAGTCCCGGGGAAGGACATAGGAAAGTTATTATCCAGGAAATGATCCCCTAAAGGGGTGAAAAAAAAAACAAATCCATATGATTTCACAATAAATGCAAGAAGTCAGATTTTTATTTTAAAGTTTAAACATGCATAAAAAGTTCAAATAACTGTATCCCCACTACGGAAAGCTATTAACTGAAGAAAAATAACCGTATTTTTTTTTAAACAAAAGGTACCCTATGTCACCCGGAGCATAATTTCGAATCGATTGCGAATCGATTGTTACCTCATTCATCAAAATCGGTTCATATAAATGCTAAAATAATATCCCTTGCTCCGCCGTAGTCGGGCAAAAAGTTGTACAGTCGACGCCAAAAATACGTTTTCGCTTTTGCACCTTCTGGGGTCGACCGTACCTATCATACAGTAACAACATTTATTTTCTCCAATATGCTCGGAAATGTGCACCTTACTGTAGCAAAAATAGTATGTGAAGTTCCTCGTTACTGACAAGCGCAAATTTAAAAGTCATTATTGTACAGTTTTAGCGGCCAGGAAAATGTATGAAATTCCTTTACTGTATACTTTTTTACCTTTTAATCATATGTTTTGACCAAGACAAATCACTACAAACAGCCAAATGCTCGTAAGTTTAAAGGCCTAGCAATTTGTCTTAATAAAAATCGATCCCAACTTGTAAATGTTCGAGGTTACTACTCTCTCCCTTTTTCAGCTAACTTTGGTGTTCCTCAGGGATCCAATTTAGGCTTACCGCTTCTATTTTTAATATTTATTAATTATTTATTAGATACTATAAAATGTAACACCCTAGCATACGCTGATGATTTAAAAATATTTACTTAGGTGAAAAGCTTACAAGATTGTTATTCTCTTCAAGACGATCTGCATATACTTACTGAACGATTGGTGTGTTGTAAACAACATGGCACTAAACGTGAAAAAGTGCAACATTATTACTTTTACCAAAAATAAAAGTCCTGTATTATTCAATTACAGCATAGATAGAACCTCTTTGCAGCGTGTGTCTATTATCAGGGACCTAGGGGTCTGGTTTGACTCAAAGCTCACATTCATCGCACACTATGATCATGTTGTTGAAAAATCATATAGATTATTAGGATTCATTTACAGAACTATAACACCCTTCAAAAACATCAATTGCATATTAACTATATACTTTGCACTAATCAGAAGCTGTCTAGAATACTGTTCCACTGTTTGGTCACCCTACTATAACACCCATATAGACCGTATAGAAGCTGTGCAGAGGAAATTTTTGAAACACTTAGCGTACAAATTGCGACTTAAACGAAAACTACCGACATATGCAGATAGACTACACCATTTCAAAATAGAGAATTTGCAAACTAGAAGAAACGTAAACGAGTTAGTAATATTATATAAAATTATTAATAATACGATGGACTCCAATCTCATTAATAATATTCAGTTTCGGGTGTATCCAAAACCGTGTCGCAATCCTGCTCAGTTTCTAGTTCCTATAGCATCCAACAATGTCACCCAACACAGTCCCCTGGCTCGTATGTGCACATCCTACAATAAGATCTGTAAGGATGTTGATATTTTTTTTAAGTCTCAATAAATTTAAAAGTAATGTTACAAAATTGTCACTAAGTTAAATATAACCTTCACGATCTCATTAATTATTTAAGTTAATTATGACCACTGTCATTATGTAGTTAGACTATTTGTACCTATTATTGTCCATTCTATTTTTTATCTAACATGTTGTGCATGGTAGTTATAGAAATGTAAATTATGTACTATTTCGATGGAACTATATACGGGGTGTTTCCTGTAACAGGAGCAATAAATTAAATGGTAGATTATTAAGCTTGTGATCAATTGTTTCTAAGTGGTTTTAATTGAAAAAATATATTTTTTTTTCGGATTTTTTTTTCTTTAACTAAAGTTTTGGTGTACTTTTTTACTCTTCTGGAGTGATATAAGTATTTTATTATTTTAAAAACACAAAAAAAAATTGAAAAAAATTGAAAAAATCACAAAAATATCTTTTGAAAACAAAAATGCAAAAACTATTATGACTCACTACATGATGCTACCTCAAAATCTGCATTGACTACTGTGCTATGATCTCGTGGTGCCAAGATACATTACTCGGAGGTCATAACTTCAGATCAATTTTTCTCCGAGTTAAAAACATTTGAAAAGAAATGGACAAAAGGGGTTACTACAAATGCAGTAAGGAAGCCTCCGTTTAATTTATTGCTCCTGTTACAGGAAACACCCGTATATGTATACATATTAATTTACATTTTGTTACCTTGCCTAATAAATAAATAAATAAATAAATAAATAAATAACAACTTGTTATAGTTACACTGGTTGAACGCTTTATATTTTTTATTTGTCATAAACAAAAACGATTACTTTTGCAAGAGATCGAAGTGACGTTTTAAAAAATGTCTGAAGAAATTAAAATATTTTCGAAATAATATTCAAAAGAAATTAAAATGCGTTTAGATTTCAATCCCGTTTAATCCTTAATAATTTTAATTACATAAAACATAAAATTGTAATCGATTCTAATGTTTTTAACTTTTTATGTGTGTCAATTGAAACTGGCACCATGAGTCCTGCCGTGTACATACTTTAAAAAAATAAGTTGAGCGGGAACATGATAGGTTACATACTACTCGCAGTTTTTAAATTATTGAAAATATTATTTGATTTCCTCGCATTTATGGAGAAAAGCACTATATCTGCCTCGGCGGGAATGGCAATTCGTGGATTCGTCTCTATTGTCGGATTCAGCTTCGCTTCATCCGAAAAAATCAACTCATCCACGAATTGCTGTTTCCCGGCCTCTGCAGTAATGTACTATTACGCCACAAACCACCACGTATAGTGATTTCGGTATTTTCTATTATAACTCGTGTATTTTCAAAGTTCAAAGTATTTATTTGTTAAACCACAGGTTATTTATACAGATGTTAAAAAAATGCAGTTCAGTATCGCTATGTCTTACCCGAAGGTGTAACAAAATATAGGCTTCAAATAATATTAAATCTAAGCTTTCATGCAGCGTGCTTTTTTAAATACATAATAAGTAATAAGGTAATAACATACCTAGTGCGAGTTCAAAAATTATCTTTTATATATGCGTCAATTGAATAGTAGGTATGCCTTTTCCACTAGAAGAGCAAACAGTTTCTTTTTAAACAGCATCAAATTTTCAGCTTTTAAAATGTTTCTTGGCAACTTATTGAAAATTCTTGAAGCCATCCCAAGAACACTTTTTGAGAGCATGGCCGTTTTACATGAAAGGGTGCAGATCTTACCCCGTTGACGCTAACTGTTAAAACTAGGGAAATTATTTTCATTAAATTTAATCAAAATAATTTCACTTCACCATAATTGCGATTTGGAAATCGCAATTATGGTGAAGTGGAACTGATGATAATATGATTTTTTCTGTAATAATCAACGCATTTGCTCTCGGAAAGCAGTTCATGTGGTAATGAGCGTTTTTACAATTAAAAAAAAAAATACATAGTAAAATCTGGGACAACTATTTTCTTGTATAAGGATCGATAGTATCAACGATTCTGAGTAAGATAAACCCAAAAAAATCGAACTCTGAAAAAAAAAGTACATGTACACACTTTTTTTGTAAAACAAAGGAAAAGTGGAAATTTTCATGTACCTATGTGGCTTGAAGTAAATTATGTACCTAATGAGTTTTCACAATGATAACACGTTCTTCTTTTGTGTAACGCTTCATATTTGCCCGACTACGGCAGAGCCGAAAGGAAGAGTTATGTCTTTGTCCGACTTCAAAAAAGGAAGAGGATCTCAATTCGACTGTATTTTTTTTTTAGTGTTTGTTACGCGATAACTCGGTAATTTATGAACCGATTTGAAAAATTATTTCTTTGTTTGAAAGCATATAATTGCAGATTGGTCCCGTTGTCACCAAAATTCAGTTCTGATGATGGGATCCTGGAGAAATCGAAGAAACTCTTCAAATTTTATAGGCAAACTTGTCAATTTGACTACCGATTTGAATTCGATCAAAACTTTGTTTTTAAAGTAATTTATTATTAATCTGAACCATCATAGGTGACAGCTGTCAAATTTCAGTGTTGACACACGCACCAATTTTTTTTACATAAAATTTAAATAGTGCAGTCCTCATGAGACACCCGTTATGATACTTATACTCGTATATGGTTACCAAGGGAATGCAATCTCGATCTCGCGATTTTAAATTTCCTAAATCTCGAGCGAATTTTCGAGATTCAATCTCGCAGGCAGGAAATCTAGCGATTTTAAATCTCTGTCGAGATCTCGATTGGAATAATAGACATCTCGAACGAGATTTCAGTACGCAAACCATGTTAATAATTCGTGTTGGACAGTCCTTGGCAAGTACTAAATGCTTCAAAAGAAAATATTTCAAAATCACATTTAATATTGGTGCGCGTTTGCACATTTGTTACGTCTGTTGTACCTAATTAAGTACCTACCTACAAATCATAAGTAGTACTAATCATTATTTTTTTGTCAACAAAAAATGTTTGTTTAGGTAATATTTCATAAATGTGTTTTAAGCTCAAAATTTAATAGCTATTTAGTAGGTAATAAGAAAGTACAGGTAAATTATTTTGGATACGTTTTTGCACTTGTAGTAGTATTTGTATATTTACAGGGATGTGTATCCCTACACGTTGACGTACACACAGACACACACATAGCGTGTGTGAGGCTGGCTACAGAGGTCACAACTAGAAATGCAAAAACGTCTCGAAAGTAATTAACCTGTATGTAGGTATTGTTTTAATCGAATCGATCAATTTTAACGAAAAAAAAAAAAATATTACAAAATATATGTGGAATCTCTATATTGTCGAGATTAATTGAGATCTGATCGATTTGGCTCACGAGATCTCGAATCGCTAAACTCGACATAAGAATTTTAACGCGAGATCTCGAATCCCGGCTCGTGATTGAATTCCCTAGGTTACACGATAACATGCACGCCTGGTCGGCTCAATCGCACAACAATGGCCTTTTTCACCGAAGCATCAATCAGAATTGATGCCTTCCTCGTTACTGATAAGAGCTCTCTTCGAATTGACTGCTGAATGCGAGTGTGTGAATTCTTAATTAAGAGTGCAGCTCAGACGAACGGTAGGTATCTTTGGGTAATAAACTATTTCAGAATGAGTTAGTGTTTAGTCTTTTCTGAGGACATTATCAAAGTTTCAAGGCGTGGTATGTAAAATAACTTTGCGACTTATGTATGACCTAATGGGAAATCATTTATACATATACCTAAACCGTTAACGATTTCATCGTCTAAAGGAATTCCGCCTAGTATTTGTTCCTGATTTTGAACCATTTAGATTATTTGGTATTAAGTTAAATTTTACTTTTGGGTTAAAATGAGGCACTAAATATAGAAGTCGGTAAAAAATATCATAAAATTTACAGATTTTAGACAGTAGGTACCTACCTACTTGCGCATAACAAACATAATTATATAACATTACAATATATATTCGTTACATATAATATGATTGTATCAGTTATTATGATGACGTAAGGCTTTTTATAAACGTCGTCAATGTAACATACCGCGTGTCTGATGAGTAGGTACTAATTGCTTTAGTCTATTGGTGTCAATGTTACTATTACTACACTTCTGCACTTGTTATTTCCGGTATATTAGTAAGTACACTTTATTGATGTTGCATTGCATACGACTAGATAATAATCGTTTTCAATTTGATATGGAATTATTATTTTTTTATTTTTTATTTATTGAAATAAAAATACAAGATTATAATTAACATTAACTAAGATAAATTAAAACTAAGTTAAATCTAAAAAAGGCCCTCGAGGCATTGTACCGAGGATGCTGGCGGCATTTCCTCGCTGAATTGCAATGCTGATGCGTTGCGCGAGAAAGCCGCCAGCTCTTCGGTCACCAGTTACATCGACCAGACGTTTCGCGATTTCTGCAAATAACTTATGCGCACTGGGACCCCACGGACCGAGGGTCTCGACGCCAAAGGGTACAAAGTCGTACTCATGGAATTATAATTCTACTAATACTTATTGACAAAATCTTTATCCACATGATGCGACCGGGTTAAATTCAATCTTATTCCAATATCTTAAAGACATCGACAAGAAAAATATTTTCCAACTTTATCTGTATCCACGACACATCCTGCTTCTTTTTAACCGAATTCAAAAAAAGGAGGTGGTTCTCAATTCGGTTGTATTTTTTAAAAATGTTTGTTACCTCAGAACTTCGTCATTTTTGAACCGATTCGTACTTTTTTTTAACAAGCTTTTATTAGCTTCACTTGTAACTATGTATGTAAGAAAATCTTGCAGGTTAAATTTACCAACTTCCCGGAGTCAAATCAAGTTGAAATTTTGTACAATTATGCAAGTCAGATGACAAGGCAATAATATGGTACCATAAACCTGGTCTGATGATGGAGACGGAAGGTGGCTGTAGGAACTCCTTAACACAGAATAAACTTGTCGTGTTTGGGCTCGTTACAATCCTCTCAATGAGCAGTTGATGAGCGTGCAAAAAAAAAGTACAGTCGGCAAAAAATCCAACATGGCGGAACACCCAAGATGGCGGGCTAATTATTTTTAATGCACTCCTACAATATGGGTATCAAATGAAAGGGCTTGCTGAGAATAACGCGAAAAATAAAGTGACGTCACTCTAAATCCAATATGGCTGACAATATACTGACAAAACCTGTCCAGCGATGGCTAAAAACTAAAAAATAAATGAAATTTAAAAAACAAGCTCTTATTTACATGCGCTAAAGAATAAAATAAACTTTTCCTTTAAAACTTTTACTATCAACTTATAACGTCATAACACATTTTAGATGACATAAAAGCTTGTCGCGAGATTTAGGTACTCGTATATACTCAGGTAAATCTCGCGACAAGCTTTTATATCATCTAAAATGTGTTATGTATGACGTTATATAAGTTGATAGTAAAAGTTTTCATTTTTTATTTATTTGAAAGTATATACTTCCAGGTTGGGTCCATTGTTACCAAAACTTCAGTTGGATGATGGGTACCATGAGGAATTGAGGGAACTCCTCAAATATAGAAGGCACATAACTAGAGTATTTACACCCGAAAATCACAAATTTGCTGAAGAGGAACTGATGATGAAGACCACAGATGACTTATGGAACTCGTACTGAAAACTGTAAAAGTACGTTACTGATTCTGATATGATTCCGTCGAAATAGCAACTAATAAAGTCCCAAATGTCAAGTGTGCCAAATCGACGGAACTCCTCAAATATTATCGGCCCACATACAGTGATATGGTTTTCGTATGTAATAATCAACGTATTTACTCTCAGAAAGCAGTCCATGTGGTAAAGTGGAAAGGAAATGTGGAAATGTTCATTTGGCTTGGCGGAGTACTAAATTGAAGTTGGTTAAAACTTTGTTTTAAAGTAAATTATTTTTAATTATCAGTCATATTAATATCAGTGGCAGTAGGTAATAGTAATAACGCCTGACAGTAATTGGTGTTTACCGCCATTTTAATTCCATAAACGGCATAAACTCGAGGTTCAAACGTATACACGAGTCTATAGCGCTAAGTGTACATCAAACATCTCCCTTGCCTAGGAGTTACACTTGAGATTATTTGAGTTGGCCGAATTGCATCAAAGTAGTCCATTCAAAAAGCAACTCTACCGTCCAAGGTACAAGATTCCAAGTCCAATGACAGTTATAAAAAGTCGGCCACATTTTAATTAATCTCCACCATACAGTTGTTGCATTTCACGAAAGCGAGTGGAGTGGAGACTACACTATTTAAACAATAATGGATTGTCATTACTAGAATATTATATTACATGATAAAAAATTAACAATATCGTATTTTTTTACAATGGGACCAATCTGGAAGTATTTATTCTGCAGGTAACTAATAAAATGAACCAAAAAAAACCAATCCATCAAGAAGTAACTTAAAAAAAACCTGGAGGCATGTGTATTTATTTTGGTTGTTGAATTAGAACACGAATGAAATACTAGTTGATTCCTTGTATGGATCGATACGTGGATACCTTAAACGAAGCTCCTTTGATATTAAAAAGTAGACGAAATTCGATAGCTGCCAGTTGCCATGAGACAGACATTCCACCAACTGGTATCATAGCAAGCTGAGTTCGCAAAACTTGTAAACAGTAATACAAGCGAAGTGCTCGGTATATGCCTTACGTAGAACATTTTTGTTGTTAGCTTTATGGATTAATAGTGATAACTTGGACTCGGAGAACTGTAGAAAATTGTCTATGGACGATTTATGATATTTTACAGATACTTAAGCCAGCCAAGTGGCCACTATAAATTGTCATAAAATAAGTATTTTATGACAATTTATGGTGATTCCAATTTAGCTATAACTATCAGCTGGTCGCGTACCTTTTCGTATCTATACTTACGTTTTAGGTAGATCTAAGTAAGTATTGTATTTTTTGTCTGGGATAATTATAGCTGAGTTGTCCTAACATTCGTTTCAAATGTTACGCAATTACCTCTCAGATCTACATTACCAGCAATTGGACAAATCAGGTAGGTAGGTACGTTTTCAATCCTACTAAGTATATAATATTATAAATGCGAAAGTTTGGATGTTTAGATGTTTGGATGTTTGTCACTCAATCACGCTTAAACGGCTGAACCGATTTGGATGAAATTTTGCACGGAGATAGTTTATAGCCGCCTGGATTAAAATATAAGATAGTTTTTATCCCGGGTCTACGCAGACGAAGTCGCGGGCGTAAGCTAGTATTCAATATATTAAAAGTGCATCCTGCTTTTACACATCTAATAACGGGTGCACTAACTAATTATAAGTAGATACAATGTTACTTAAACGTTGCGTCCTGCATTTATACATTTGATTACACGTGAGTGGGAGCGGAATGAACGCACCAACGAAGACAAAGTACCTACATTAAATAAGTAGTACCTAATGTAGCTCACATAATACAGGTCCGGATAAAATCCATAAAATGATTGAGGAACACAATGTTTTTTTTTAACAAAAATCAATCGTATGTTAAACTTTTTGAACGAGCGAGCGGAGCGAACTAAGTTCTCTGTTTCAGCTTGGGGCCAAAATCCTTTCGTATGTCCGGCCGGATGTCCAGATGTCCCGTTGTTTTACACAGGTCGCATTTCTCAACCGATTCTCGTGATTTTTTGTGAGACGGTTTAATAATTGTATAGTTTTTTTGTCGATTCAGTTTTTCGGAATTAAAAAATATTTTTTTTTAAGAATGTACTGGCTCGTGAGCTCTACTGCTCACAGATCCACTAGTAAATAATGTCTTAGAAAATACCCTGTAATGTATTAATTAGGAGAGTCAGTATTCAGCAAGTATAGTCGATGTACACTACATATTTCCACCTCATTCGATTCGTATGGCGAATAATGGATACATGTCGTTGACGTAGACAGTACAATAAATGCTTCGCTGCAAGGTCTAGAATGAAACAAAACAACGCATCACTGATAGAAACGGGCGGTTCAAGTGGGGGTCAATGCTTAAATCAGCGATTAATTGACGCTTGCGCCGAGCCCCCATGACAGATGACTGCTAACTCTCGTCAATTGGGCCACCTGGTAGCACTACCACCAGTGGCTATCGAAAACACACATTACGTTGCTACTATCTATAGCGAATAAACGCGCTTCGAATATATTTCGATTGTCGCTAATTCGAGCTACGAAATTCGTACGAGTAACTCATAGTGCCAGTGTAACCGAAAACAACTTCAAAACGTTTAAACTTTCGATTCGTACTACGCCGTACTAATGGCCGAGCGTAGCGTAGCGAGGCCGGATAGTTGAGGCTGGCAACCCCTTTTCACGCCGAGGTATATATAGTGATTTTCTCAAACATGCAATGAAAAAAAAAACGCCAAGGAATAACTTTAATTTCTAAACAAACTAGAAGTAAACTAGACAAAAAATATAACTAACACATATATTAGATACTATTTCTTCGTCGGGACTCATATTAAGTAACAAAATCGAGAACGCACAATAAATCCAATAAAATAGAATTATAAAAATGAAGATTTTTCAATTTTGCCTCCAAAATTATTAAATAAATAAGCATTTGAGTAGAATTTTTTACAGCTTATATTAAGATGAAATAATTTAAATGTGTATTTGTGATTGTGTAGTTAAATTTGCAATTAAAAATAATAGTAGTAATAAATCCCTAGGATTAGAAGCCCTGTGGGTCGTTCTTCTTTTCGACCGACAATAGCCTGTCCTTCGTCTTATTACGGCATCTCATTTGAGTAATGATGTTTATGGTTTTATAATGTTCGAATGAACGTTCATATTATTTTATTAATTAGTGATATATAATATTTCACTTTCTCTAACTAGCATTTTTTTTAATGTTTGTTTTTTTCGTAGAATGCCGTGACAGAGTGGTAAACCAAAATGTTGTCCCCACTGAAATAGTCCACTTTGTCACATGTTTTTTTTAGAAACCAACCGTAAATAAATATTTATATTGGCCAGAAAGTAAACTTTAATTAGTTCTAATCAAGAAACCTATGCATTTTTTTTTAAATCGCACTTCAAAACCACAATTTTCGATAGTTCAAAAACCAAAAAAACAGAAAAACCTCGATTCATTGTCGGTAAAAAAGAAGAACGACCCCTGTAACGAACTAAAAAGCAAATATAGCTTATAGTTTTTTTTTATGGCTGAACGCCGTGATGCTGTGTCACAAATAAATGTGGAATGGAAATTAAAAAAAAAACTCTTGCAGGCTTCTAATTCTGTATGAAATGCTATTACGGATATCTCGTCTCGCAGCGCCCGAAACGTGATACTTCGAAGCCTCGAAACACAACGTCAATATTTCATTGCATGTTTGAGAAAATTAAACTTTTAGTTCTTTAAGTGACCGCCAGGGGGTGGTGTATAGATTTTTCATACAAATCTTTTAAGCAGTCGCTAGCGAGTAACGTAAACGTGAGTCACGTAATTGCCATGGTAGTCCAGGCAATGAACTGACAACTTGTATGGAAAAAATGACATATTTGGAAATAATTTATAATAGCTAATTTTTTTAATGTAACGGATATATTATCAATTAAAATGTTACCTAGAGGCAAAATCCAACAAAAAATCAGACATCAAAAAAATCAATATTTAATTAGCTCCTAAAAAGTCCGGATAAATATTAATATTTTTTTTATCTTTATTTAGGTTCATTTACATTTGCTTTACAATATTCAATATAAATAAAATAAAAAAGACAATGAATGTTTAATTTAAATCTATATAATTACTTCCGGGTGGAAAGTTTGGTGGATTCTTGAATAAAGCATCTTGGAATAATGTTTTAAAATGAAATAAACAAAAAAAACGCTATTATAAATAAATGTTTTTCGAAACCGTATTTTGCCTCGGCTATGGTAGGGGTACTGTACGTGCACGCCAATAACCACAGATCTAGTTGGATCACGCAAACGTACCTACTGCGCAGGACAACGGTCAAGCGCCACTCATGACCTGCTCAATGCTCTATGAGTTGCAAAGATATGTGACCCGTCGGCATACAAACTTCTATGCAAGGGGAGGTCACGTTTCTCTGCACTTGACTTGTACATTCGTGGTCGAGACCATAATATAAAATATTTTCAGTTTTAAGTATATTCAGTTATTTTGGGATCGCAGTCCAAAGAAACACTTCTAATTAATATTTGTATTTTAACCTACTTCAAAAAAGGAGAACTGAAAATAGAGACGAATTGTACGTAACGTAATATAATACGACATTCCAAACAAATAGGTATACATTTTCTGTAACTACGACGCGAGTAATCCATATGAGAATCGAAAAAATAGTACATTACTACAGAAGACAGGAAAGAAGGGTTTGCCGGGTGAGTAGGTATAGACGGCCGACCGTAGGGAGGCCGGATAGTAATACGAAGCCGGCAAGCCCTTTTCACGGCGAGGCATTTATAGTTCTTTTCTCAAACATATGCAATGAAATACAACAATGCACCGCTCAAAATAGTACATTAATTTTCCCTCCAATTCCTCCATACTTAATGTTTTTTTACGAAAGTCGTCCGTATTTCGCGTGTGTAGCGTTCGAATAGACCCTATTAGGGCCATTATACATGACCTGATAATAAAAATTTTAATTTTTATAATGAATAAAATAAGAGGAGGGATTTTAAATATTGTCTATGGCCTCTGGTGACTTACGTATAGATAATATTTTTAATTTATTCATCAAACACACTGAATCAGACAGATTTGTATTCTTAATAAAGGTTCGTGTGTAATAGGCATTAACGCGGATATTTTTGGTCCGATAACCATTCAGCCACTAGAAAAAATAAAAAAAATTGAATTCAGCTGTTTAGCCTGTTGATGAACACAGACGCCATGTTAACATTAAATTTAAAAAAAATACTTCCCGGCCTAGGCCTTCAATTTTGTATGAAATTCCTTTACAGTTCTCTCGAGTTGTTCCGCCCGAAACGTGATACTTTGAAGCCTGTTATAGCGCACGTAAGGACGACATTTCATTGCATGTTTGAGAAAAAATATTTTCAGGTGACTATATAGGTTATCAATTATCATTATCACGTTAATTAGGTAGGTACTTACGTCGCATTTTTCACTTAGAAATGGGTAGGCTCAGAGTTGATACAAATCGCGATGAATGTTACGTCTGTAGGCACAGACAGATAACCGAGCAGAAAACAAAACGATTAAGGCGTAGGTATCCGCGCGGTCTGGTACAACGTGATTATCAAACCTAACAGTAAGCGACCAAAAATTCGGAAAAAAAACTGAAGCTTTGGTATCTCAGTGACAAATATCATATTATTTACGTTTTAATTTTATTGTGTACAAGTTCATCAAACAATAAATAGGTAGGTACTAGGTACTATGAAAAATATTTTTAAAAGAGACTGATTTTTACTTAAAATTGAAAACTTCTTAGTTCACAATTTTGATATATTGATCCGTTTTAATGAACAACGTATTTTCATGCCGATTTTCCGCGCGCGGGCGACGAGCACAGCATATTAATTTATTCAATTTTTTTTCAATACAATTCAACATTTATTCATGAACAATACAATGATTGTGTTTGAAATTTGTACATACACTTCATAATAGAAGTAAATACTATAACTTACCTATCGACACAGATTATATAATAGTTCTAACGAACAGATACTCGACTCTGAATAAAAACGCGCATACCTACCGCTTTCCATGCCTACTAAATTTAACAATGGAGCGACCTTGAACGCGCCCGGTCGTTGCCCGCACTTGCCGGCTAGGGTTGACACCGCTTAGAAATGAAATTATAATTAATAGTTGAGTGAAATAAAAAACGGTTTATTCTTTAAAATATTTTTTTACAATGATGAACTACAATTGCTTCACCTTTATGTAATGTTGCACGAATTTTTTTCCTTCTCTAAATGTTCTGTTATTAAATTTAAGTGTGGTGAAAATTCTGAATCGGATGAATAGTTTTAATAGGTATTCGAATGGGAAGCACGGACATAAATTAGCATGCATCACGTTTTTCATGTTATCATACAGGGTGCTTCCGGGTCGGCCGATGACGCATGATTCAAAAGTGTTTATGAATATATGCTCTAACTGTTTAATATATTCTATAAATTGTTCTGGTGGCACTTTTAACCCTCCATAAAATGAGGAATCTTTATTATAAGCTTTGAAGTGTGCAAACATTTTTGTTTCGTCCAGGTCCGGAACTTCTTGTGTCGCAGCTAATAGAACCGGGCAGCAGTGTTTTTTCATGCACTTAAATAATAAATATCCTGCAACATACGTCAAAGCATTTTGAGTGGGAACGTCAAACCGATACTCTGTTTCACCACCAAGAGCCACTTGTGATTGCGAACCTACTTTATATTTTAAATTCTAAGGTTAATTTTAAAATTATAACGCATTGGTGTTTACCTATAAGTGACATCTATCTTTACAATGCAAAATTAATGAAATCATGAATGTACTGATGTTAACAATTGTTGGTGAACCTAAATAAAAAAATTAAAAATCTCAAATCAATAAAGGGTCGGCAACGCGCTTGTAATTCTTCTGGAATCGCAATCGTCCAAAGGCTACGGTGTCTGCTTATTAGAGATGGGCCGAATACGGACTTTGCCGAATACGAATATTCGGCCGAACATTCGGTTCAGATCTTACCGAACCGAATATTCGGCCAAATTATTCGGTAAAACTAAACAGGTTTATGCAGGTTCGCGCGGCTCGCTGAGCGCGAATTTGACCCCTCCCGCTCTCCGCCCGCTACCCGTATTGGCCCAGCGAGACGGCCGGCCAGTCGTGTCGTGTTCTGTTTACTTATTTGATGTCTAAATTAGTGATTACACGGATTGCGGAGTGTATCTGAACTGCATAGCTACATACCTACATACAGGCATATCAACGCAGCATGTTAAATAAAATGTAATGTCATGTCAAGTACCTATCTCTCACCCTGTCTATGGTTACGAAAGTCTGAATGTAGGTACCTATTAATTTACCAGCTACCACATTATAGGTATAACAAAACGAAACTTGTTGTGTAGGTAACTTCATTTTTTAAGTAAGTAGGCGTATCCCGACGACAGTACGAAATAAAGTTTGGTAGGTAGGTAGGTACCTTTCTATCTTCGTTATTTATAACGTAAGTATATAAATAACGACATATTTAAAAGTAATATAGTAGCATTGCAAACTTGGAATTAGTCACTAGGCATAAGTTGTTTTAAAATATTCTGATTAGGTACGTGTTTCATCCTCGCGAGTGTATTCCAAGAACTTCCAAAAGGTTATAAGTCCCTGAGCAACGACGATGTTTACGCCCTTTCCGTGCAATGCATGCACCCCGAAAATCTTACTAAGTAAACTATTATACTAATTGCTGCTAGACAGGGATAAATATAAACATGAAATCAATACAAACAACGGAGTGGCGGAGTACCTAAACTTGTCGGAGGCTCGGGGTAGGTATACAAAATTACCGAAACTCAAGCAGGCCTTAAAAATGTATTACGTAAGTATTTGAAATAGGTGTTCCGTAAAAAATATTACGTCTTTGTTCAAACTCACTAGTTTGTATTGTACCTGTCATGGAAATAATTAGTACTTAGGTATATAAAGTAGGTAAGTTACTAACCTTTCATCGTCTGTTGGCAGAGCAAAAAATGATAAGTGTCTATTTCTTTTATTGTTCATGCACCCCACAACACTGCAGTGCACCGAATTTAAACGCGACGAACTCATTTTTTAAGAATCGGTGTATTACTTTTCTTGTACGCGTAAGCAGCGTCCGGCCGTGAGCGCGTGCGCCAGCGCCAGCCCACTGGCGGATGTACCGAATGCGGCGCGCAAAGTTTAGGTATAATTCTGAGTTCCCACGGCGCAGTTAGGTGCTATCGAGCAATACTAGCGACCGAGCGAGACAAGTTTCGGCAGCTACATTCGCCTTAAGGCAATCATGACTGCATACTTATGCATTGATTAGTGCCCGGCGGTAATTGACTTGTCATTGAAATTATCGATCAAGGGCGAACTGTTTCCAGTCGTTCATACAAAAAGCACTTCATTATATTGTAATGTAGGTAATGATTGACGTTTTATATTAATATTTTTTTATTATATTAATGAATAAATTAATAAAAAGCAGCAGACGGTTAAAAAAAAACCTATTCAGTAGGTAGGTATGTTGATTGTTTTAAAAATTACATTACAGTTAGTCGCGGTCCAGCGACTCTGAATAATCTGAACAGGGAGATGTGATGCGATAAGATAAAATGGTATATAGAACCTGCACTGGTTATTTATTTACCTACGTCCGTGGCAACAACGAGAGTCAATTATGGCCACATTTTCAAGGGCTTCCAACGAAGTACACCAGTCAACTAGGAAAAATGCTTTTCATAATTCTACCATCTCGCGTCGTTGACAGATATTTTTAACAAATACGTGCATGGAACGCCTGTTACAATATTATAATTGGCTACTTTCCTAAAAATATATATATTTAATCCGTCAGTTAGATTATCAAAAAATATTGGACACGTATTTTTTTGTTAGTCAATTAAACAAAAAATGTTGAAGATATAGCCCATTAAAGTTCCGCGTGACGTCACATTATGGTACACTTTTTATCATAATGTGACAAACAAAAAATACGTGACCAATATTTTTTGATAATCTAACTGACGGACTAAATAGAATTACTTTTTTTTTTTTAAACAGGAAAGTACCCAATTGTGGCAATAGGTATAGAGTTACAAGAACACGCGGCGAACGTTACAAGAATGACCTACACGTGTGCGTAAACGCGGCCTAAGTCTGTCTAATGTGTAATGGAACATTTCGTTTGTTTGGATGATACTATTAAAGATATCAATATCCAGCTCCTACGTCAGATTATTTAGGCTTTTACCAGCACATATTAAGAAACTATTTTGTCTATAATTACGCGAAGCAAGAGGAATAGAAAGGGGAAGAAAATACCTTTTGGATCTGGATGGAATATATACTTAGTAATCAAACGTGAAAAGATCAATGAGCGACGATGACAATTTCAATCGGTCCCTGAATACCTCGTCGATTTGTCTATAGTTCTATACATATTATATTACCTATATTCTATTCTATATCGTGTGGGCGCGAATATAGGCGCTTGCAACAATGTTGCCGATAACTCGAGGCTCTTACATAACTCGGTCTGCCATCCGTCTGGCCGTGTAATTAGGATGGTATACCATGGGCGATATTATCCGTGAACCAAGCCATGAATCATAGACATTCGAAAACAAATTCCGTGAGTTATTTTTACAGTTAAAATAGATCCGGAGGTGAAAACAAAAAAATGTAGGTACATTAAAAAAGTCCTTCAAAATTCTATAAAAAAAATAAGTATTGAAGTAGGTAGGTATTCCAGATATAATTTCACATAGTTTAATAGGATTTGTACCGTTTTATAACATTGATAAAAACATAAAAAAATATGCATTAACGAACATATTTAATTTCTGCTCCCATACAAATTTCAACTAACTTTTGTGTAACACACAGTAAATCAAAAAATCATAACTTTGATTAAAACAGCTCTGGCCAAGAAATTTGCTTGTGGTCTGTTTAACACCATGAAGAAAACATCAAGGAAATTGTTTTTCAGGTCTCTATAACAAATATTTTATATCAAAGTTCGGGGAAAGATTTCGTTCCTTTTGTGTTACGTCAGCTGTGTAACGCTACATTTTGCGTTTTATTGCAGAATAAGACTGCATCCGTAACATTTTTATGTCAGGCAATAATTAGTCTAGAACCAACACAAGCGCATGTGTCGATAGCCATATTCGTTTTATGTGGTAGGAAAATTTAAAAGTAGGTAAAAACAATATTGTGTTAAATCTTAATTAGGATATTTCTTTGTAATTTACTGGCTGTTTTTACATAGTTAGATGGTGAAATAAACAGATAATCCGGCTTGACATACTGGAATTCTAAAATTCCTTTAGGTATTTTTTTTATTTACTTCCCAATCCCAATTTTGCTTCGTTTGTGTGACTTTTTGTGACGTTACGAGGTACGTACAATTTTTTGCCATCCACCCGGCGCTGCACGACGCCTCGCATAAAACTAGATGGTCAAGCATAACGTTACCAGCAAATTGTAACACCGTAATAACGCTATAGTTTTAACAAAAAATGCTTTATAAAATAGCATTGAAAAATAAGGAAACATCCGTCAACCATATATTGTAGGTACAGCCCGAGGGGACGCCCATGGCCCCATCCCATGGCGAATGATAAATTTATATCTATGAAGACATGTTTACATTTTTACAAGCTTTTGCAATGTATCTAATAACTATGTTTGTTCGGGTGGAAACTTGCAACTCAATGTTGAAGCAGATAACCTCAACCAATTAAGCTGAAATTTTGGGTAAGTATTAGTATAGTTTGGATGAACATTCAATAAGTATTATAGTACCATCGAGCTGATCTGATGATGGAGACAGAAGGTGGCCATGGGAATTCAGTACTTAACCATCGAAACCCCCTTGAGTTTGGGCCCGTTAGAACCTACTCAATGAGTAGTTGATGACGGTATTCAGAAAAGTACAGTCGGCAATAAAAGCTGGTACCAAAAATGATATTTTCGACAGAAACTAATTGCATCTCATTCCTTTGTAACAAGGCAAAAAAGTAGCATATTTTTGAAGTCGACTGTACTTGCCCAGTAGTAGGTAGGTATACAGCGCTGGTTTAATTTTAATGCCGCGTTTACGCACATGCGTGTGTATGGCGTTTCCATATCCGCCTGACAACGCGCGCGTCGTGTCGCGTAACATAACGCCTATGCGTAAACGCAGTCTAGTGTGGCAATTTGTGCATGTGCGGTTCAATAGTTTGTTCGAAAAATAGATCATTCAAAATCACTATTACAATAGCTTGAACGCAACTTTATTGTAAAGAATTCCGATGCCTTGAACGCATCAATGAATGAACGTTTAAAACAAGAAAAAAACACAATGGGCGCGTAAAATCACGTGGCGGTGTGCGCACGTGCGCAAACGCCGGTGATAAAGAAATCCTGCAGTGCGGCACTGCACTTCTCTACACACGAGTCATACGGCAATTCTATATGTACGTTGGACTCGTTGGAGTCTCGCTCTAAGGATAGCGTCACACGATTGAAACGGCCAATGCGTCGATCGACGTGGATTTAACCCTTTGAGCGCCAAGAACAAGTGTAATCGTAGGTAAGGAATAAAATTGTAGCCAACTATATAAATTGTTATGTAATAGGTAACTAACTTAAGGAACGCGGGATGAACCGCGCGATCTCGCCAACTATTGCCTAAACCATCTAGGTTTTAAATAGTGGCTTTATGTGCAACACTGTAACTATTATAAAAAAATTGTATTAAATAAATAAAAAATAAAAAAACACCTAAAGGTGTCGTGAGTCGTCGTGCCCGCAGCGTCAAGAACCCCTATCTATAGGCGATATACATATGTCGTCAACAGTAATGGCGTAAGTTGACCGCGTGTTAAGACATATGTATCAAAAGACAATGATTTAAGGTGAAAATGATAATTTGATGTGCCCGAACGCTCGTTCAAAAAGTGAAGCAATTACCCTGCATGTCATAATAATTTAGAACCTAGTTTTTTTATCTGTACAATAATTGCACGTCTTTGCCGCGTGTCAAACGTTATGGCAGGTTCAAATTGACATTCTCATAATTATATTGCAAGGTAGGGTGAGCCCGATTCTGATGTAAGATGGTAGAACTCCCTTTAGTGCAGTGCATTTATTCTAAGGGTCACTTTAAAAACTGTTTTTCTCAATGTCCACATTAAAAAAACGTAAGTATTTTATTCCTAAGATATCTAAGGACTAACAATTTCATAATTAATAAGTGTATATATACAAGAATATTCGGTGATGCCACTGACACTAGAATGATTGAGGCTTAAAAATAAATAAAATTAAATAGATAACCTCACATATATATTATAAATAATTTAAGACCTACGTTTCAGGGAAAGGTACTCAATTTATAGACAGGACACATTAAGTGGGCGTTACCTAATAAAATTCCAATGAAGACCCAATTTTGACGTTATGTTATGACAGAGAGCCTGATAAAAAAGAAAACTAACGGGCATTAAAGAAAGCGCTAAGCTTGAGAGAAGTCTAAATAAATGGTTTGATATCCATTGGTGACCTATAAATCATCATCATCATAATAAGCATCTCGCAGACATTCATTTTCCACGCACAGCTATTTCACAAATATGACAGGACCTCAATGGCAATTTAACATGCATTTTAAGTGTTTAATACAAAGTAAACGCTTTTTGTACTTCTATAAAAAACATAACAGTAGGTAAGCGTAGCGTACCTAAGGTAAAGGCAAGTCCAAATCTTCAAAAACAACTTACTCAGTTCCAACATGATAAACTTCATATTTTTACTTGTAAACAGACGACTGAACATTTATCACTCATTTATTATTAACTAAAACAAATCGCCTGTAGTATCTCTTATTGCATATAACTCGCGATGTTTTCCCGTTATTGTTTTGACAGCGGGCTTGCGACGGAGTGCGCAATGCGCATGTCCGGACACATTGGGGGACGCTCAGCTGCCATATCTGGGTTACCATGCTTTTAAAAAGTAAATCTTAATATTATTCACGCCTCAAACTTGACCTACACAAAAAAATAGTGGTACCTATCTATTGGAAATAGGATTCGATTGTGAGTTTGGAAAAAACTAGTAATCTCTGAAACTTTTTTTTATGGGAGGAAAATCCGTTATGGATACCTCCGCGCCACGGGCATAGCGCGGAGGTTATGTCGAACTCGCATCGACTAAAAACCCCCCGATGGTCCTCCTCGACGCATTTCGGACGGCTCTGGGATCTCGTAAGGAACGCACCAGTGCCGCCCTAGCGTCATGCCTGTGTGGGTCCTACCTTTTTTATTATTATTCTACGATTGCAGCCCCCAACTGTAACCGTGTACCACCCCGAGGACCCCTTTTAGTCGCCTTGTACGACAGGCAGGGGATACCGTAACCGTAATCTAATGCCCGGGCTACAGGGCGCAATCTCTGAAACTAGCAACTAATTTGAAAAAAAAAACTGTCCACGATATATTAGATATAAACCTTCAGGGTGAGCATTTGGTTGGCTACATATTATAAAATTTTACCGTTAAAATAAATGGGCTTTGTGTATCGGTACCAAAACATAATCATATTAAACCTCAACAAAATATGATATCTTATAAATAAATCAACATCACTTCTAACTGATTCCCGGAATCATGCGGTGCCTATATCCATGGAAATAATGCACAGAGAATAATATTATTGATTCGAGGTAATATTCTTGAACCAAGAAGTTAATCAGGAAGATGTTAAATTGTCTTGAATGAAGCAAAATTACCTATGTTTAGTCGAGATTTTTTTCTCTAGACTCGAGAGGATCATCTTAATTCAAGATATTGGCAGTCTTCCTAATTTCTTTCTCGTGCAAAGTTGTTCACTTGAAATTCTACTGCCTTCTAGGCTGGGCTCACGCGGTCGGATTTCATGCACTGAATTTAATATCTGGACCACACAAGAGCAAAAAAGGTCCAACCGTTGATAGAAATGCTGCACAAAGTGTTTTGCTATTGAGATATTGAGAGTACGATTCAGTGACTAAATTCCGTTCTGTGTGGACCTAATCCGATGACTGCTAATTTATTATTTCTAAATTCTCTTTTCGATTATTGTATTTACTACTACATATTATTGATCAAGGAAAATAAAAATTACGTAGGTACACCGGAAATTCGTCCAGATTATCCTATGGGGAAATTGAATGCAGTTTAAAAAAATAATTAAGTGTTTTTCAAATACATATTTATATTATAATTCTATTGTTGCAGCCCTACGATACTGTTTGTTTGTTTGTAAAAGGTCCTTATTTAACATAAAAACAAGTACAATGTAAGTACACTATTACATCATTTACACACAAAAACTAAAATTAAAGCTACTTTATACAGGCTAGTTTTCGCCTTTAAAAGCTGGTTGCATTAAAATTTGTTTATTTCGGACAAAATACATTCATATTTGTTAGTTTTAGAACTTAGAAGCCATGTTAGTGCAGTATACGTAAGTACTAATCTATTCTATGGTCACATGTGAGCTATGAGATCGTGTCCAGTGACATAATATCGGGCGCGCTGCCGCAACTGCGCTCAGGATGCCGTTAGTGCTCAGGCCCTACGATACTAATGTCGTAGGAAGGTTCTGATTTGTTCGTATTCGTATCTACTGTACCCACACCTGTGCATCTAGTTTAGTAAGACAATACCTACCATGACCTGCACGGCTATCACAAGACGGCACGCGAGCTCTCTCGATTTTTCTCGCACTATACCTCTCTTTCTAAGTTTTCTAATAAGAGAGAGACGGATAGAGCGAGAAATATCGAGATAGCTCCCGCGCCGTCTTGTGATAGCCATGCTGGGCGGTACATGTAATGGCAGGCTTTCATTATTACCGCCCACAACTGCGCAATTTACGTCTCTTTCTAAGAAACTGAATTTTCCGCACGCATTGCGGGCGGTAATTATCAATTTATAGCCAAGCGCGACGTAAAATAAACAGACTATCTAAATCTCAAAGGAATTACGTCATTCACATTGGACTTTCAACAATTCCATTATTCAATCGACATTGATCTCGTTTCCATTAATCAGAGATTCAAGGCATTATTAATATTATGGCAACCCCATCGCAGTATCAATGTATAACGCTCACAGATGCCTCATAGCCTCCCAATAAGAACTAATTCGTCCGCCGCTCCGTGCCACATCCCGACAATCACAGCTGATTACCACCGTCCTACACCCATTTTTAGCCGTTTGTAGCACAATTAGAAGGCTACCGACACTTAAACACAAACAAATGGGTTCCTAATTTAAAGCAATTGGCGGCCTAGACGCATCGGCAGGCAATTTACTGAAGAGCCGAATGGAAAAACGACACACGACATTGCCAGTTTTATTGGTTATGAATGTTATGATAACTATGATTCTAAATATTTTATACAGACAAGGCCAATGTAATTCTGTAAACGGTGATAGAAACAGTTTTATGTGATAGAAAGGATATTTATGATTTTCGTTTATTTCATGTATAAATATTGAACAATAAATAGATACTGTTCAATTTTTATAAGTATCACCACTACTTTGACCCAATATAGTCTGCACTATTAAAATTGTATGGACATCATCATGCATTAAGAGAGCCTTCTCAAACGGGCCATGTCGTCCATACGGCAATTTCGAGGCTGCAGCCCTTCTCTCGTTCTCTCCATAATTTAAGTTATTTAAACGGTTGTTATACAGAATAATTAAAATTTTGGGTTCCTGTTTTGTATTTATTGGCATTTCGTTTTAAATGAATTAGGAGTCTTGTGTAGACCGACGGCAAAAAACAATTAATTTTACAAGTCACCTCACCTAAAAAGTGGTCTGGGCGTTGTTTGAGATGTAGGTAGGTACCTACATCATGTATGACCACCGGAGCTCTTTTTACGTGCTCCGACTGTTATCTAGTACCTATCTAGTGTCTACAGAAGTATAACGAGTGTACGAAAATTCATAAAATTGAGGAAGCGCACACCTAACTAAGGAATACAAATGCCACATCATTACATCCAAAAAAAAATTGAATATTTGTACTTACTGTATGTAATAAAGAACGTTTTTTTAAGTAAAACTAAAACAAAATTAAACTAACAAGTTTTTGAATTCAACATTCCTAAAACCTTACTACGCTTCTCCTTTTTAAAGGGCGTAAGAGTAACTGCTTGGGCAGTTAATAAAGTTAAATATAACATTGTTGGACAGTAGACGCCCAATACCGACGTAATTATATTGTAGGTACCTATCTGGAGTAGTGTCCATCAACGTGATAAGTTTTTCTCGTAGTTGGTCATATCTAGTTGCAATAAGATCCACGAATCGTCAGTTAACAGATTTATTTATTATATACAGGTTTAATTTAATTGTACAAAAGATTAAAAAAACAAATCAACTTAAAATTAAATTCAATAATAATAAATACTAAATAAAAAACGAAAAATTTAAAACTAATTACAAAAAAATAGACCGTCTAAATGTTCTGCCTGCGGCATGGACCCCATGACGCTGGCGGCACTTCCCCTTTGGACCGCAAGAGCAATGCTTTGGGAAAAGTACCCGCCAGCTCTGGGGTCCCCTGAGGCGTGGACCAGCTGTGACGACAGGGCCCTCATGAAGATCTTCATGTCGGCTGTCAGTTAACCTGTGTTGTTGATGATACCCATTTCACTCCTCTGTGTCACTTTTTTTTTATTTGTAATCTCGCAAAATAAATAATCTCTCATAATTTTAAGGTGAATGACAGAAACTGATTTCCGACCTATGGCGGATCCCATTGTGTATACAGTTTCATGTTTTTCTAGCGTGTCGTTTTAAAATGAGAACCAACCAAACTAAGTTTGTATGGAGAATGGTGCGACCTGCTGGTCGATCACGTAACGCATTGTACCTACGCGCCTCAGGTAGATCTAAACGTCAATTTTTAGGGTTCCGTACCTCAAAAGGAAAAAAAACGAAACCCTTATAGGATCACTCGTGCGTCTGTCTATCCGTCTGTCACAGCCGATTTGCTCCGAAACTACTGGACCGATTGAGTTGAAATTTGGTAAACATATGTAAATTGGTGACTCAAAGATGAACGCGTAAAGTAAATTAATGAATTCTGAACAAAGGGACCACTTTTGTGGGGTAAACTGGAAAATTAAAAAAATAAGTTTCGTAAACTGTATTGTGTGACATATCAAATGAAAGAAGTTGTTGTAAGCATCTCAGGTATATTTTTTTATAATTTTAGCATAGACAGATACAATACAATACAATACAAATACTCTTTATTGCACCTCACACAAACAAAGCAGTTACAGGGAGAAACAATACAATAACATGTAGGTAGGGTAGACAACAGGCGGTCTTATCGCTGAAGAACGATCTCTTCCAGACAACCTGATTTGAAGTAATTTAGGAAAAAAGACGAAAATTGACCATTCCCCCCTTATCTCCGAAACTACTACGATTAAAATTCTGAAAAAAATATGGAAAATAGTTCCTTGCCTAAAAATTACAGGAAAACCTATAAGAAGTTTGAGTATTCAAAGTAACGGGAAAATTCTCAACATTTTACGGAACCCTCACCACGCGAGTTGAACTCGTACTTATCTGGTTTTTATATGGAAAAATGACAGTCGAATCTAGGCAGATACGCGCGTTCAAAACGTTACGTGATTACTCCTCAGGCGACCCTTAATGACATGTAATAATAATAAGTAACATGAGCTTCGAACTGCGATACAATCATGGCGTTAACGCAATGCGCAACTATTAATGTGAACGACCTAATGCAACACTTGTTGTATTGCGTACACGTATGTAGGTACGAGTATTAAAACCGGCGAATTTACTAGGTTAAGAGGCTACACCGTGACTTTTTGTTGCGATTATCTCGGTAAGATGTGTGCGGTCAAGTTATTGGAATGTGGACGACATTGCGCCTTATTGTCATTGGGATAAGACAATTAAGTGCACTTGTTAACTTCCTTGAATGTACAGTCGATATGAAAGATGTACATAGGCATAAGTATAATACCTTCGCTCTTGAACTTTCTATTCTATCTGTGTACATTTTGTGTAACGAATATTTGTTATGATTTTGTTTTTGTACGATTTTGTTTCTGTGTTTTTGTAGGAAACAAATTTAAGCGTTTACCTATCTATTTATTATCATTGGAGGAAAAAATCCAAAATATTCATACATTAGAACTATTTAAAGTCGATTACCACAATTCATTTCACGTTATTATCCTTTTGGTTAAATTAAAGTCATCATTATATTGCGTAACATAGACTTAGTGAAAAGACTTGGCAAAGCAAGAAGCATATCCACTCGTATCATCTGTACAGTCGAGGTCGAAAATATGTGCATCGACAAAATGATTTAAAAACCGGCCAAGTGCGTGTCGGACCACGCAAAACGAAGGGTTCCGTGCCTATTAAAAAGGTCGTATCGTCATAGAAATCTTACGGCACTTACGTCCTTTTCTTTGAGGAAGGCAGTTTTTTAACAATATCTCGGAAACCTTTCATCCGATCTTGTTCAAAACAATTTTCGGTGAATGAACTTAATAAGCGCTGTGTCCATGAATTTTTTCATATTTTTAAAATACACCGTTCAAAAATTAGAGGGGGGGGGACAGAATTCTAGTGACTTTCGGGGCGATTATCTCTGACTGTATTCACTTAATCAAAAAAAATCCCGAGAAACCTTATATTTATTTTGAAAGGCCTATCGATCCATGTGCCACACGTGGGCTCACGATGAAAAAAAAATTTTTGACTTTTAGTTTTATGTATGGAGTACACCCCTAAAAAAATTTTTTTAGTCATTTTTATTACAAAACTTTGTAGCGGCTAACAAAATACACCTATCCTCAAAATTTTATTCAAATACACCTTATAGTTTTCGAGTAAAATGCCTGTGACATACGGACAGACGGACAGACGGACAGACGGACAGACGGACAGACGGACATGACGAAACTATAAGGGTTCCGTTTTTGCCATTTTGGCTACGGAACCCTAAAAAGTAATGTGAACACGACTTCATTGTTAAGGGCATATTGTTGCTCAGATATTTCTTAGACTTTGTGAACTCGACTGTACTTGCCAAAACCTCGATACATATAATTTTTTGGCTTGCGTATTAAATTGTCTACTTAATAAATTCTAATATAAATTTAAATGAAGTACACATTCAACGTAGGTAGATAGAAAAATATGTATTGATGTTTTAAATATTTATAACAGTTTCTATCAAAATGCAGTTATTTAACCATTATATTTTGTCACACTTTTGGGAGGTCTCATTGAAGGTATGAGAATATCAACTTAAGTTAATGATAAAACTAATACCGTCTATCTGCTCTTAATTAACTACTATTACTTAACTACTAGGTACTTAACAAAAATTAAATCCTAATTATACAGCGTGTGTATTTGATACGGGCAAATAATTAATCCAGCTGTAGTATCTGATCATACGAATCGTATGGGATAATAATTTCGTTAAATTGTGTTATTAATTAGGTGTAATGATTTTTCTAAAGTGCCACCGAGAGCAAGAGCAAAGCAAACAAATGACACTGACATGATACTCGTATGACGTTAGGTATAGCTACGTTAATTAATGTGGATGCAATATATTGCGTGCTTAATTATTATGTATGAAAAAAAACTTAATTTTCTAAAGAAATTAATAATTTAAATAGGTTCCCTAGGTCCGATAGCAATCGTCATTAAAATATTCGCCCGTATCAAATACACACGCTGTATTTTTACAAGAACACGATAAAGTATTAGTTTATTTATAATTGGTTGTTTAGTGAGATCTCTTAATTAGTAAATATATTTGTAATACGTTCATAGAACAACAATTATTATTAGTGTAAAGACACAATACATGTAGTGCGCTTTCATAGAAAACTTTAATGAGTTCAATGAATTATCGTTTTCCATTTGTATTCGAAAAAGCAAGCTCGTGTGACATAAAAAAAGATTGCTTAAAACTCTTATAAATGATCCCTACATTTGTGTTTTATTTTAATTTACTTTTGATATTCTCATAACAAGACCCACGCAACAAAAAATTACAGTTTTGTTACAAAAAATTAAGATTGAGTAAAAATGAATGATTTCTAATTTATGAAGTTATTTTCGTTTAATTGCATTGTTTCATTTTAATAGTCTTAAAAAGTCCCAACCCAAGGCCTACACATTACGGGTTATTTTTATTTATTTGTTAAATGGATTTAATTAAAAATAATATTTCAGGACTTAGTACTAAACAAGGGTATTAATGAAATATTAATTAACTATGTTTTGAATTGAAATAAGGTACCGTACCAGCAATTAATTGCATTTATTGTAAAGTGACAATGTAAATAGTTACTTTTATTGAGATCTCGAAGACAAATGTATGGATGTTTCGCGTTAACCTATATTCATTAACGCTTTAAAAGGAAAGAAATAGACAGGAAGTTCCTAATGAGGCTTCTATTAGACGGGCTATATTTTTACGGAAACGTGTGGCCGGCAACTATGGGCGTCTTGCTCTTACTTCCATGCTAGAACAAGACGCCCATAGTTGCCGGCCACACATTTCCGTAAAAATATAGCCCGTCTAGAAGCCTCCTAAGTAAATTAACGTATGCTCCAAGTCCGTTTAAAATAAATACACAAATTTAATGTAACTGCCAAATTGTATATAAAGTTACCGTATTTTGTATAGAACTTATGCCTATTACATTATTATATGTTCTATACAAAATACAGGAACTTTACTGTCATATTTACAGTAACTATACTATGACAAAATTAAAAACTTCTGGTTTGGGAAAATATTTGCAAGCGTTGTCTTAAAAACCAAGCAATTTAAATAACTTTTTTTATTTACTTTAACGTTAACTGACTCATCTGTATCAAAAGGACTATTACATTACTCAATTTATTACTTTTTTCTACTCCTGTACTATTATCTGTCATTTACATAGTCACGAACACTAATATAAAGACATACAAAATAAGTTTGCAGAAAAGTCTATACTCTATTCCCCATAACAGTACGGCACAACCGTGCTGTTATGTCGCCAAAACGATACGCTTAGCAGCCATACGCTTCTAAACCTATACATTAGGTAGTACCAACTTAACAAACCACTGAATGTTTTTACCTTTTAGAAATTTTTGAACTAAAGGCATTGCTGCTAACTTAGGAAAAACCTTTATTCTTAATATGGCAGTACTGGCAAGTTGACATCAATTAAAAACAAAGTTAACCATAGACACCCATTTGTCTCATTTTCATGTTTCCCGAATTCCCGATTTTTTTATAAATTGTTGTTTGACTTTGCGGCCGTTGTGTTTGCTACAAAATAGTTGGTGTTTCTCAAAAGTAATAATGGATGACGATAAAAATATTGCTTCTACACCAGAAATACACCGGGGCAGCCCACAAGCAGTGACCGAACATTTGTGCCTACTAAATCTCGGGACCCTTACGACAAAGTTTAAGAAAAGTTAATTCTTTGTTTAATTTTGCATTTTATTTCATAGTAGCTAGTCGTAGAAAAAGATTGTATGCAACGTTGTATAACTAAGTCAAAAAACGCTCGTGGCGTCTTTCTTTACAATGTTCGCCTTCGGCTCACATTGTAACCCACGCCACTCGCCTTTTTTGACCTCTCTTATACAACTGTTGCATAAAATACTATTCTTCAACTTTGGTCGATACATTAAATACGCAATTACAAATCTGCCGTAACGTTAACCTGGTAATAAATAAATAAAAAATGTAACATAAATTGAATAAAATACGATAAAATGAAAAAATGTGTTATTTTGGTTAACGTAATCGACATTTTTTTCAAGGTATCGAAATTTTAATAATAGCTATCGAAAGAGCATAAAATTTGCAGTCTGTATATGGATGGTTCTACTCGCAAGGGAATTTTCCGCGGCTCACCTTATTTTGTATAGTTTTTGTAGGTAAATTATATTGATTTATGATCGAAACTGTACAACTAAATGGTTACTAGTGTGACACTAAAAATTAGCTCACTCCTAAATATATAATATATATCGTTCAAAAATTGTAGTTTAAAGTGCCAAATTCTCAGTCTCCTGACATGTCTCTTGGACGAAATGAAAGCTTAAAGGTTGCATCATAACTTTATTTTGAGTATGTACGTAATATCTGCACTAAAGTAGAAATGTACAGTATATATAGTAGGTTTTTACCTTAGTCTCCTGCTACATCAAAACACGTTAAAATCAGTTTGAATTACCGCGTCTAGCGCGTTGCTGTTCGGCCTGAGTGAAAGATCGAAGAGAAGTTAGCTTACAATACAACCACTCGCGTTCGTCTCAGCTCGCGGTTGGCTTAGCCGCTACTTCGAATTGTGTGAGTGAGGTTTTGCTGCGGCCAGTCAGCTTAACTATATTCTGGTACGTATTTATTTAAAATCCATTGTTTACTATATACTTTTTTTGCATTCATAGGTCGTAAATTCGTTACATTAGAGTACAGAATTGCATAATTTCAATATTAAATTTTGCGTTGACGTAGTTATTGGCTAAAAACTTAAAATAATCTCAGTATCCTGTCCTTAGTCTCCTGGAAACATAATAGCCCGGGGAATGATGATGAATCAGGAGACTGAGAGTCAAGGATCCGCACGAATAGTAAATCCAGTTATCATGATTCATATATTAATTATTGGTACATTTATGTATTAGGTATCAATTTTAAGTTAATTAATTAATTAATATATTCTTTTTTAGTTCTTTTGTATCAATAATCAGTATCCTATTCATAGCCTCGGTCTCCTGGGCCCATATTTTTTTTAAAGGTCATAAATTTATATATTTTTAATTTTTGTTTGGCCCGTTTGAGGTCAGTAAAAGAACGACAAGCTACTTTTCTGATCTTAGATGCCAAAAAAATGTTGTGCCAAAAATCACTTCATTTTCGTTCCTCCTGAGTAGAACCACCCATATAATATAACTCAATTTCGTCATTTTGGCGGTTAATTCATATTACATGCGTCGATATTTTCTGTCCGGTGATTAAATCACTTATATTAACGTACGCGTATACTCACATTTCACAAAAACCATCGTATAAATGAAGAAAAATGCAAATAGGTAAAACAATACTGCACACAATGCCATAGTTATGAACACAACGTGCTGCCGGCGGGCCACTATTCGACACTGATGCACTGCAGAACGAGTGTTTATAAGTTTTTATGTTATTATGTAAATATTAAGCTGTTGTATAAAGGACTACGTACCTGAATCGACGGTCATCATAGGAACTAGTACCACATGTTTGCACATTTCGTGGGAGGGCTGGTATTGACTCGTGCAAGGAGACCGGTGGCGCGAGCGTCAAGCGTGGTAGTGGCGCGCTGCCGGCCTGTGAGCGGCCGCGAACTCACTGGCAGGCTGCCGCTGCCTCGCACCACGAGCTGACGAATCGCCGATAGCCATTGGCCGCCACTCGTCACCATCTGCTACGAACGGTCGATGTAATTGATCAATGGCCTCTGCTACGGAACTACGAACGCGCTGAAACTGTGCTTATAGATAGATTAGCGTTCGTGGAATTGTGTAGGGGAAAGGAAATGTGTTATAAAGATTTTTTTTTATGAACAAATGTAGGTATGGGGTGCCGGTAATTGTTTTTTTGTACTAAGACATGACTTAGAAAACAATTATTATTTACATGGAGTCCTGTTATAAGGGTTCCGTAGTTGAACTAAAAACCCTTAGGGCCTGGTCACATGTCTGAGGTGCGACGCCGCAACGCGAGTTTTCGCGGCGCCGCAACGCAAAAGCTTGCAAAAGCATTGCGGCGATGCAGAAATTCACGCTGCGCCGTGAGCTTCTACGGCGCGTTGCATCGTATTTTCCTAAGGTGCTGTGTCGTGACAACACAACGATCAATCTTCAAACAGATATGGACTATATCACACGTATTCTGCTCTTGTTGTTAAAAAGACGCGAGAAAAAAGCAAACAATAATTTAAAAAAAAACTAATAAGATCGTTGCGGCGCCGCAACGCGAGATTTTTGCGACGCCGCAACGCAAAATTCCGTGGCCTGGCGCCGCCAAAACTCGCGTTGCGGCGCCGCACTGCAGACATGTGGCCAGGCCCTTAAGCTATGGATTCATAATTGGACAAGTGTCGCGACTCGTGTGGCCAGCGACGTTGGGTGACGTTTCGTAGGTCCACGTGTCGCACGGTGTGTTGGCGACAAGTGTAGTGGATCACTGGGTTTATAGTTTCGCCATATCTGTCTGTGTGAATGTGATGTAGATTATGAACATTATTTGCTGTTGGTGAACTGACCGCGACCTATGACGATGAATCGGGGCAGCAGATTCTCAGCAATGTCATTGTCAGAGTGCATTCACGCTAACTCTGCAAAAATAAAATTGGCAACCACCACTCAGGCGCTCAATTAATGTCCTATTGCTATGGACGGTTAAGGCGATGTTGCCAAATAATTTTAATGCAGACTTAGCGTGGATGTACCAGTTAAGTTTGTCCTGCAATTAAGTAGGGAAACTTTTCGAGACTAGATTCCAGAAATTACTCAATGGATGTTCTATTTATATACCTAGAAATTTGAAACCCTCGATGCGCGAGTAACGACACGCATAACCGGTTTTTTTTATTTTTTATTCAAATTGAACGATCGCTCGAAATATATTTTCACTTGGGCTGTACACCAGCTGAACCTGCGAGCTATCATATTGGCCCTGACGGCCAAGGCCCTCCACTCCCTCTCAATATCAGTGTCATCACGAAAATCGTCGGTTACCAAATGCCCAAGGTATTTAAATGAGTAGACCGTTTTCAGCTGCTTGCCATTCAAACGAATGGGTGGGATGTATGATGGGCACTTGTTTCCCGCTTTGAAAATCATGTACTCGCTCTTGTTTACATTATATTTAAGGTTGTGCGTTAGGGCATATGACTCACACCTTTCAATAAGCAGTCGCAGACCACCAACCGACGGGCGCAGCAGTACCATGTCGTCAGCATAGCTTATGTTATTAAAACAAGCCCTATCTATAATGACAGCTGACAAATTGGGTTGTCAGATTTAGGTAGTATTAATTGGGTTGTCAGATTTAGGTAGTATTAATTGGGTTGTCAGATTTAGGTAGTATTAATTGGGTTGTCAGATTTAGGTTCAATTCGCGTCTTTTCTGTGGACATTGCCAAAGTTAAAGCCTAATTTTTGGTTGAAATCCGCATAAACGGCTTCGCCTCCTCTATAATTCTATGCAACAAAGACACATATTACATCCTACTAATCCTACTAATATTATAAATGCGAAAGTTTGGATGTTTAGATGTTTAGATGTTTGGATGTTTGTTACTTAATCACGCAAAAACGACTGAACGGATTAAAATGAATTTTGGTATACATATAGTGTATAGCCTGGATTAATATATAGAATAAAAAAGCCAAAGCCCATTTCGTGACATGGCACAGATTCTTTTTTTTTTCTTGTGTTTTTGTCTTGTAATATTGTACCTATGTTGTGTTGTGTTACGAATAAATGTTGATTTGTTTTTTTTTTAATACTTTTATCCCGGGAAACACGCCTTAAGGGGGCGAAATAGGGGATGAAAGTTTGTATGGAGCTAAGATATAAATGAGTTCCACGCGGACGAAGTCGCGGGCAGAAGCTAGTATAAATAAGCCCTTTACTATTGACCACAGAAAAGACGATTTTTGTTTTTTGACCGACAATAACCTAATTGACGTACTAACCTTGTTCAAACTTTCCTAAAACTCCTCCTGTACAAACGAATGAAAAAATAAGACAATCGGAAACAAAAACAAACAATAACAACAACCTATTTCTTTGGTTATACCTACACGCCAATCATTTTCGACAAAAAATAAAGGTAAATTGATATCTTTTTTTTACTTTCAAAGCCTTTTTAGGGTTCTGTAGCCAAAACGGCAAAAACGGAACCCTTACAGTTTCGTCATTTTTTTTTATTTTTTATTTATTTATTATTATTAAGCAATGGGATACAAAAACTTATCTATTACATTTCCCTGCAAAACTGTTTTAACAGTTTGTCTGCAGGTAGGATGTCCGTCTGTCGGTCTGTCCGTCTGTCCGTCTGCGTATGTCACAGGCATTTTACTCGAAAACTATAGGTATGGTGTAGGTATTTGAATAAAATTTTGAGGATAGGTGTATTTTGTTAGCAGCTCCATAGTTTTGAAATTAAAGTGACAAAAAAAATCTTTAGGGGTGCACTCCATACATAAAACTAAGTCAAAAAAAAATTTCATTGTAAGCCCACGTGTGGCACGTCAATCGATAGGCCTTTCAAAATAAATATAAGGTTTCTCAGCATTTTTTTTGATTAAGTGAATAGAATCGGAGATAATCGACACGAAAGTCACTAAAATTCTGTCCCCCCCCCTCTAATTTTTAAAAGGTGTATTTTAAAAATATGAAAAAAAAACATGGACATAGGGCTCATTAAGTTCATTCACCGAAAATTGTTTTGAACAAGATCGGTTCAACGGTTATTGAGATATTGCTGAAAAACTGCCTTCCTTAAAGAAAAGGACGTAAGTGCCGTAAGATTTCTGTAACGATACGCCCTTTTTAATAGGCACGGAACCCTTCGTTTTGCGTGGTCCGATACGCACTTGGCCGGTTTTTTATTGTACTTAAGTTTACGACAAAACACTGTAACTATGATGTTACAGTGTTTTGTCGTATACCTACTCATAAGTACGAAAACTACTTTAAATTTTAGGTAGTTATTTTAGACCAGATTTGACCAAATAAAGAATAATGTTTATAAATGCCAAGATTAGATACTATTTTGACGTACTTATTCCTATTTGATTAATCCGGTCTTAGTATTTGAAAGAGAATGAATCAATATCATTAAATTTTCCGTATCATCCGTACTTAGTAATTAAAAATCAATACGAGTATCTCGTTCCGTTGCCGAATATCAAATACACCTTGATTAAAATCAGTTAACCACTGACAGATTGGATCAAACCTTGGGATATTCTACCTTAATACCAATGTAATTAAGTCTTTATTACAACCGTTATATTTATAGGCAGCGTGTTTACAAAATTAACTCTAATATTCTGACGTTAAGATAGAGTATCGAGTGAATTAATGCCAAATGTCAGTAGTTAACTGATTTTAATCGTAGTGTACCTACAACAAATTCTTTAAAAAATTATCTACTCGATCGTGGCATAAACTGACATAGGTAATTTCAGAAGTTCTTTTCTTTTCTTTGCAAATTCTTCTCGGGTTTTTTTGTTTTTTAATATTATCTAACAAACTTTTTTTATCATCCATTAACTTTTTCAATGCGATATCCAGTTTTTTTTCAAAAAGATATTTCCTTGTAACTCGTATCATCGTAGTTCGTTTTTAAGATGGTTAGTTGGGCGTGATCAGACGAAGGTAAGCGTTGGTTAAAATTTGTGTAATCGACATTACCTGTTTGGGGAGGGCGATTCGCATCGCCCCCGTGATTATCAAGATTTATCTCATGATGTGTTCTAGCCGGTAGGAGTAGAAATAAACGCTGATTCCACTAAACGAACGTGTATTAAGCTTTACACAGTTTAAATATACAAATTATATGAAATTGAAACATAGCATGTTATTCTGTGACAACTTGTCAATCTTACTCTAAAAACAACTGCAGCTCAAAGCTGATAGAAAAGTTAAGAAAACGAAGGAGTTTTGATGCGCGACAAAACGCCACACCTGCACGGCTATCACAAGACGGCGCGCGAGCTCTCTCGATTTTTCTCGCACTACACCTATCTTTCTATGTCTTCTAATAAGAGAGAGACGGATAGTGCGAGAAAAATCGAGAGAGCTCGCGCGCCGTCTTGTGATAGCCGTGCTGCTTCATCAGTTGAGCTGTTTGTGCCAGGAAAATCCGATACAACACTATAATATTGTGAGCACAGGTGGTTGGAGAAGGTACACTGATTTTGGTAATTAAATAACTGTTCATTTTGGAACAATTCACTGACACATTTAAGCGACACTCTTTCTTTCATTGTGCCATTCTTTGCTTATTTTCTAAAATTTAATCATGGACAAGTTAAAAACGCACGAATTAACGACGAGTTCCTGTGATCTACTAAACGAATGCCTGGATTGCCCGGTTCCTATATACAAAGGAACGCTCGGCAAAAAATTACTACCCGTTTATGGCTAACAGATGTTGACCTATTGTTTCACATTGTCTTAACCCGGGTTACCCTGCTATTTCTACGAGCATCCGCCGATATGGGACTTCCTAGCGGGTATATAGCTGGTAAGATTTTGAATGCGTCATATAATTACTCAAAGGTGTCATATATGTAGAAACTGTTTTGATTGACGCTTTGTTGTGAAGTGTTAAAAGAAAGTGTTAGTCGGTAGGCAAAACGAACTGTTTTTGAATATAAGAACCGGGCTAATGCACACAAATGGACATTACTAATGTAATGTTTACAAACACTTGCAGCTGTACCTCGCAACCAAAACACTCACTTCAAGGCCGGTGTTGCAGGATTGTTACGACAAAACACTGTAGCTTAGGATAACGGTCGACAAAAGACGTCAGTGCTGTTTTGGCAAAACACTGTATTTAGTATAGACATACAGTGTTTAGTCAAAACAAGACCCTATTTTTTTAAAGTTACAGTGTAAAATGCTTTGAGGTTTTTCATTGATTTTGGCACAAAATGAGTGGTTTGTTAGCTGGCATATATAGATATGGACCCGAAAAGCTCAATTATTGATGTAAGCACAAAACACTTGAGTTACAGTGTTTTGTCATGACACGGCAACATAGTGTGGAGTCCACAGATTACAGAAATAGGCAAACAGTCTGACAGACGGACGGAGTCGCACCATAAGAAAAGTGCTATGATAGTCGTGTTTGGGGTCGTTAGAATCGTCTCAATGAGTAGTCGATAACGGTATATAGAAAAGTACAGTAAGCAAAAGCAACTTAAGTATTTTCCAGAAACGTATTTATCTATCCGGCTTCCATTCATGAATCAAGACGTTTCTTGGTATCTTGATCCCATTTCTTTTGTTACAAAACGGCTGCGTAGGTAAGCACAAACATTCAAATAAAAAAACCTTAAGATCGAGCGTTTGAAACCATCAGGTAAGTGTAAGTACTAACTTGCACCAACGGCAGCATAGGTAGTTAAGACGAGTTTAAAGTACAATAAATGTAGCATCATTGATTGCTGAATTCCAAGTGCTATTCAGCTTTATCCCATCCCGCACGTGTTTTTTTTTTTACTTTTAGGTATTTATTCAAAATTTAAACTTATGCTACATTTGTTGTTTTATTCTTACTGAAGCCTCAGTTAAGCTTTATTTGCAAGAATCAGTAGCGACTTAATTATTTTTATATCTAGTATTAGTTTGATATCTAGTACATTTCGTATTTACTAATATTATTTCACAGTGCTGGTGTTATGACAATCTATGAAATGTTTGTGAGTACCTATATATGGTTGCGTTTGGATTCTCTGTTCCCTGTATTTTGATATTAAATAAGATTTGTCACGCAGATTTGTCGCGGCCACGCGTTCTGCGCGTGGAAATGAACGCGAGCGAATAAATGTAATTTTGGTATCAAATCAATATGTCGAATCAGATAGACCTACAGTTTTTATAGCAGGCAAGATAACAATCACTTTTTACAAGCAATACCTATTATTGCCAATGAGGTCCACCACTTTTTCTCGACGCGAATCAAAAACTGACATCACGTATTCTAACGGGATTTTGGAGTTAATGTACTTCGGAATAGTAAAGGTAAACGCACACTGGTCGCCCTGGCGCCCAACCATCACCGCCGCAGCTCGCAACGGCCAGTATTCGTTGTAAGGAAGTACTGCAATGTACACTCATCAACTCCGTAACGGCATCGTCCCAGCTCGGGACAAGCTAACGGCAGGTGACCAAATCAACTCGTCATCCCCACGTGAACGCCGCGTTTGTTGTAGCTAGCCGTCGGCAAAGGGACCGCGTGTGGTCGTCGCGCTTGCGAAGCGGCCTAGGTACTTCAAACGTAAATAATACCCCTCGTTTGCGATGGGGGTGAAAAAAATGTCTGCCAGTGAACGCCTCGCCGCAAACGATGCGTCGTCGCGCGACCACTTTGATTGAAGCGCTGCTGATCTGAAGCTTGCGTTGGGTGGCCAACGGGGGTACAGCCAGGTGGGTGTATGTTTGAACATGTCCGAAGTAGGGGGGATAAGTGCTGTGCGTTAACCTTTAGCCAAAAGAGTAGTCTACCACTTTTCGACTCTTATATTTGTATGGTAAAGTTCAAAAGTGTTAGACCTCTTTTTGGCTTACTGTACCTACTTGTTATTTAGATTCTTTCAGATGATAATAATGTTGGCATGGTTAGCTATGGTATGCATTAGTACCTGTTTGCTAGTCTCAAGTATAATTTGAACCCGGGATTCGTGGTAACTATACGTGGTAGGAGGTCAGATTTATACTAGTTAGCCTAGACAAGTGTGTTGTCAGTGAGCGTTGTTAATACAAGTCCTGGAAATCGAAGCGTAGGTATTTTTAGAGTTCCGTACCTCAAAAGGAAAAAAAACGGAACCGTTATAGGATCACTCGTGCGTCTGTCTGTCCGTCTGTCACAGCCGATTTGCTCCGAAACTACTGGACCGATTAAGTTGAAATTTGGTACACATATGTAAATTAGTGACCCAAAGATGGACGCGTAAAGAAAATTAATGAATACTGAACAAGACGGCCACTTTTGGGGGGTAAACTGGAAAATTAAAAAATAAAGCTTCGCATACTGTATTGTATGACATATCAAATGAAAAGGGTTGTTGTAAGCATCTCAGATATATATGTTTTTATAATTTTAGCAAAAAAAGATTTGAAATAATTTAGGGAAAAAGACGAATTTTGACCTTTATACATACCCACGGATTTGCCCTCGGTGCGCAAGTCCGACTTACAATTAACCGGGTTTTTTAATTGATGTTACTTATTCAGGACAAATATTGCAAATCTTTGACCAACTTCCAGGAGTCTAAATCTGAACTATTGACGCCTTTAGGCGTAATTCTAACAGCCCGTTCACACAGAGTCTCCGTATTTGCGGTACCCGTTCTAACGGATCCAACAACAACAATTTACTGTATACTGAATACTGTGTCATATGTGAAGTCGCTCATACAATTCCATACGCCATCAATGAAAAAAAATGTATACGATAAAACGGAACAGTAAAACGGAGACCCTGTGTGAACGGGCTCTTAGTATATTGTATCTGGAATAGTGTCCGTCAACGTGTTAAGATTAAGATTACATACTAGTCTAACTCTAGACATGAATATCATGGTACCCTCAAACTCGTCAGATCCAAAGGCGAAGTTGTAGTTCTGGCTGAATGCCTAAATGTCTAAGAACAGAGATGTGTCTCTGGGAAAGGTAATAAGGTACGCAACTGAATGGTTGCCAAAATATTATGAACGCATTAGGTAAAACATTAATGCTTCAAACTGACGCGCTAACCATGTGAATTTCAATACATTTATCCAAGTTACGAGACATTATGCGAGCTAACGAGATATAAATCCCGGCGCCAAGTTGAAATTCATGAGTGTTATAACAAGCGAAGTTTGAAGAGCCTCATACTGTAGGCGAGAACTCCATAAAAGCCCGCTTATCTGTCTTCTATCGTCCTCGTTTGTTACGACCTTGTTACAGCTTTCATACCTCCCAACTCCCCCTACTTACAGAAACTCTTGGAGGAGAGGGGGGTAGACGGGCGCTGGTATTAGATTGCTGGAATCTTTCATATTTGCGCCCAACTTCTACGTGAGTGGTGGAAGTTGTTACAAATAACTTATTTGTCTGGTACCTAGGGATTTATTGGGATTGGTTATAATTAATGCTATCGCAAAGCAGTGAACTTACAATAAACATAAAATTAAGGCTCATACTCAGGCTCATTTACTTTTAAATATCTGTACACCAGATTATGGTAATATAAGGAAAGGACACTAAAAACTTGTAACACCTAATTATACCCTTATTTATGCAAATAAATATATTGATTGATTGATTGAACTAGTAGTGTTAGCCACGGCGACCACTGACGCTGATTTTCGTAAGCGCTGGAAACTAAAAGTAACAAGCATTATTTGCTATGTCACAGAATAAATACTCGAAATAGTACTTACGTCATATAATTGGTGGACCTCTGAAGAACAGTACCGATTTTTTACAGAAAAAAAATTTAAATCAAGGAATCCTACTCTGCGTAGCACGTGCTTTTTCGCTCCTAGCGCGATAATGGCGTATCGACTCCTCGGAGGTGTGCGAGAGCCGAGTTTAACAGAAACGGCAAGAGAAACAGGCCTGGTAATATCTCGAAATTAGAACTATAATTAGATTTTTTTAACAGCCGCTATTTGACAGCCGTCATCCCGGTACAATAAACGTCAATGATGACATATGATGACTTAAATTGTACTGGGATGACAGCTGTCAAATAACCAAAGCTGACAAAAAAACCCTTACATCTAAATGTAAGGGTTTTTTTCACAATAGTGCCTCTGTGTGCTGTAGAACTCACAAAAATGTTTATTAATTTTTTTTTTTTTTGATTATCTGATATGACAAAAAATCCATATTCATCCATACAAATATTTTAAATGCGAAAGTGTATCTGTCTGTGTCTTTCTGTCTGTCTGTTCCTCTTCACGCTTAAACCGCTGAACTCATTTAGATGAAATTTGGTATAAAGATGGTTTGAGTCCCGGGAAAAGACAGGATAGTTTTTATCCCACGTCTTTCCCTTTATATAGTGAAAGTTTGTATGGAGCTACGATATATACGAGTTTCTCGCGAATGGACTCGCGGGCAGAAACTGTTCTATATAATTATTAAACCTGCTCACAGAATTTCACGAGAATCAGTTGAGAAATTCGACCTGTAGAGGAGAACAGCCGGACAAACGGACACACAAAATAATTTTAGCCCAAGCTGAAACAGAGAAGCTTCGTCCAATAAATTATATTTTACATACTCATTCTGCATGTAGCTTTAGAGCTTGTAAGTGCCTCGAGTGTACACTTGGCTGTACATTTTTAAAGTGCCGTAGAGAAAGGATGCCAACGGAACCCTCTTACTAAAGCTCCCCTACATGTCCGTCTGTATCTTCATTCATCCATCTATATGTCATAGGGCTGTACATTTTCATTATCATATCAGCTGAAAGACTGCTGGACATAGGCCTACTTCAAAGAGTGCCAAAGTGACCGGTCCTGCGCCACCCGCATCCAGCGGACTCCCGCGACCTTTACCAGGTCATCTCACCTTGTGGAAGAACTACCCACGCCGCGCCTTCCGGTACAGTCAGCATCATACACACGTATAAACTTTTCGACCTTAAGTTTAAGTAATAAGGTCATAGAATGTATACATTTTTAGGGTTCCGATACCTCTAAAAGATAAAACGGAACCCTTATAGGATCACTCGGTTGTCTGTCTGTCCGTCTGTCACAGCTAGCCGATTTGCTCCGAAACTACTGGACCGATTGAGTTGAAATTTGGTACAAACATGTAATTTGGTGACCCAAAGATGGACGCGTAAAGTAAATTAATGAATTCTGAACAAGGGGGTAAACTGGAAAATTAAAAAAAAAAGTTTCGCAAACTGTATTGTGTGACATACCAAATGAAAGGGGTTGTTGTAAGCATGTCAGATATATTTTTTATAATTTTAGCAAAAACAGATTTGAAGTAATTTGGGAAACGAAAATTGACCATCTCCTTATCTCCGAAACTACTAAGATTAAAATTCTGAAAAAAATGTTATGGAAAATAGTTCCTTGCCTAAAGATTACAGGAAAACCTATAAGAAGTTTGAGTATTCAAAAACACTTATGAAGTTTAGATTAGGTATATACGGAACCCTCACCACGCGAGTTGAACTCGTACTTGTCCGGTTTTTTTGTTTTTTATGATGCTGACTACGTGTACATTTTCATTAAGTAGTAGGTAATATGAATAACGCGTATAATTTGTGTAAGCATAATTATAAAGAGAAGGTCTTTCATTTTTAATTGTAAACTGTTTAAAAACTAAGTGAATCATTATCCCCTGCCACTGAAATGGCAGGTCATGGCTTAAACCAGTAGCACGGCTTCTAATTACTCATTCCATTAACGACAGCATTTTGACGAGCATTTATCCACGGAAGGCCCTGGAAACGTTATTAAAGTCTTTATTGAGCGACAAAATAATTAATCTGAGAAGCGAGGGCGGGAAAAATGACCGGCGTAGCATGGCGGCCTCAAGTTTCTACAGAAAAGAGGAAACCGTGAGAAACTATAGACACCACCGAATCTACATTTTGTATGAAAATAATAGACGAAGTTTATCGAAAAGAATAAATGAACAGGTAAATTGTTCAATTAACAACTTTCTTTCTTGTGTAAAAGTTACTCTGAGGACAGGCAAAATAATAATTAAATCAATATTACGGGCCAATTTTACACAAATCAAACTTGCCCAATAACAAGCTCAATATTAAGGCTTGTCTTATAGGTACTTATAAATCTTAATCAGATATAAATACTCAAATACATAAGAAACATCTGAGACTCTAAAACAATAAGTTAAATCGAACTGGAACTAAATATCTTTTTTTTTTTAATTTAAAGTTCCAAATAATTCTAGTTCTTACGTATATCTTTACGAAACTGACTTATAAAAAGGAGAAGGTTGACGTGAAATACTCTATTAGTACGGTCAAATACAAATATCTGCAAATTCAAGAAATCTCTAAATGCGAATCAAAGGTTTGAATTGAAACACATAGCCGCCAGTTTGAACTTTTTAGTTAAGTGTCCGATTAGTTACTGCTGATAGAATTATTGAAATCGGTTTTTTTTTATAGTCGTCGCTGGCAAACCAGCTTACGGCCCGCCTGATGGTAAGCGGCCTATGGATGATAGCCTACGGACGCTTGCAACTTCAGGAGTGTCACATGCCCGTTGCCGACCCTGCTTCCTTGTTCGGATGAGTGGTTCAGGAGATTACCCTCCACATACGAACCTTCAAAGTTATATTATAATACCTACTAGCGGCTCTGTGAGCTGTTGAATTGAACTCGCGAATGAATTGATTTGAAGATTATGTAAATTGTACATACCTATACCTAACTATACCTAGTTATTAGTAACTTCTATCAACGCTTCGTTACGAAGGGTCGCGACCGAAAGTTCAGTGAACATTGTACACTCTGATATTTCAGTCCCAGTAATCATCAGAGGGCGTATTAATGTTTGTTTGAAGGACTTTCGAATGTTTATGTTGGCCGTGCAATTTAATGTCACTTGATATGTGATAGAGAAATGTTAAAATCCTTTAGCAAACTGTTTACAAAGGTTGTGTTTGAAAGTATGAATCATACAGAACTCAAACTAAATACTTAGTGTCGACTTATTTGATTTGATCCATACTAAATAACCAAATAGCGGAGTTCTTTGTGGACATTTTAGACCACATAATACTAGTTTATTATGCAGTTTTGTGATTACCTTCAGCTCAGACACAACAGAGTTATCCTACATTTCACGCGTACAAAAAACATAAGAAGTTTTAAAACTTACTTGAACTACATATACACGTAAACTAGGGCTATAACCGAAGATACCATGGCGGCGCAACCAGTCGCCCGCCACCAACAAATTGTATGCAGCTCAATGGTCTATCTACGAGTATATCACACCGGGACACCATGGCGGCGCAACCAGCTGCATACAATTTGTTGGTGACGGCGACTGGTTGCGCCGCCATGGTGTCCCGGTGAGATATAGCCCTCACGCGTGCATACTCAAAAGGAGTACAGAGCACACGGAATTTAGCTCACTTGATGTTTGTTTTAATCAACCATGTCTACTAAATAAATATTATCCAAGCTATACCTAAGAATGATGAAAATCTTAATTCCTATGTTCCAGGGTAGCATGCTTGGTGGAATGCCTGATACAACGGCAATGTCTCGCCAGGGCGGCGCCGGCGCGCCCTGTGGCTTCTCGGCCTTGCGAACCTTCTTATTTTAATGGATAACTATACATACCTAGCTGGAAGTACTACGTTTATGGCTTTATCTTAGATAATTCATTTTACTACTTTTCGATATTGCTTTTGGATTAATATGGAGAGTTTGATATACTTACATTGCATTGGGTAATATTAGTTACTTGTTGAAAGTTGTGTGAAGTGAATTAAATTGAACCACCAATTGGTAGGGAAGTATGTTTAAAATCATAACACCTAAATTTAGGATTGGCAGCTACTTTTTAACTTGTATAAGTGTTTGTTAAAAATAGAATTTTTGGTGCAAGCTTTTATTGTCTCTTGTATTTGCTGTTTACACCGTCATCAACGACTCATTGAGAGGATTCTAATGAACCCAAGCACGATGTGTTTATCTTGTATAGATGAGGTTTTCTATTGCCATTTTGCCTCTCCATCATCAGACCAGCTTTATGATATATAAGTATGCTATTTATTGCATTATCAAATTGTCATCCAACTTGATTGAACTTCGGAAAATTGGTCTTGCAATATTTGTCCCGAACATAGCTCTTAAATACATTTTAATTTAAGTAAAAGCTTGTTAAAAGGTAAAGAACACAAATAGAAAAATGCAGCAGTTTATTGTCAGGAGTATTTTATGATATTGCAGCGAAGGAATATCATAAAGTACTCCGGCTCTCTGAGGACGGTGCCTATTCGCTACTCGCAGCCGACGACCCGCAGTAAAATACTAAATTACTTTAGCGACAAGGTTGAAGAGTAACATAAAATGTGTTTCTAGTAGGTATAACAATTTATAATAAGGGTAGGTACCTTTTAAGAGTTTATTTATATACTTACCTAAGGTCTTGTTAGACAAAGTTTGAAATTTACAAGGTTTTATATTCTCCATAATATTCTCTTATTTCACATTATTTACTTCATGCAATTTGATATGATGTTTTAAATTACAGTAAATATAAAGTTCACCTATATTACATATGTAGATGGTAATTATGAATCAAAATACTCCCACTATTTAGTGGATATTGTACTTACCTATCTACATAATATTAATTTCTGCCAAACTAAAGCAATTAAGACAACTAGGTAACTAGTTAATATCATTTTGTTTTTAGTTACTTAGTTGATACGGGAACGTGATCATGAATATTAATATTTATCATGCTACGAAATATTTTAGGAGAAACGGAAGGGTCTCAAGTTTCTGATTTATTGCTTACATTTTTTGCTACCTCTTTTTATATTACATCATTGTAGGCAGGTATATTATGTGTTTAGCGTTAGGTACTATCTTATTACAACTTGTATTTGCATTTTTGCATCTCGTCTATAAAGACCGGTCATTTGATTGGCTTGGCGGTGAGAATGAGGAACCAACACGTAGATATCTTTATGTATTTTTTTATTGTATCTTCTGTTATGTACTTGTTTGTATGCCGCAAGGCGCCACATAGTGATACTGAACAAAAATGTAATACCGAATAACTACCTATGTTGGACAAAATAAATATTTGAATTTGAATTTGAATTTGAATTTGTTCTGGAGAAGAATTTTAATGTAATAAAAGCCATTATTATTGTTATTGTTTGTCAAATATAGTTCGAATGAAAATTATATGCTTACATTGATGAGTATAGGTGATCATAATGTAATCATACTGAGATTGTTTCCGATATACCTACACGTAGCCAGGTCACACCTACAGATTAGGACTATTACGCCTAATTTTTTGTTACACTCATTATCTGCACAAATGGTATCTTCTCTTATAAATAAAATTTGCGATTTTTAATCATAACTTACATGTACAACAGCAGTAAACTATTGAAGACAGAAAAGACGACTATTGCCCCCGTCTTGCATTTAGGTATGTAGGATACGCTTAATTCAGATTTCCAGACCTACACTCTAACTTTCCCAAGGGAATCTGATTTATCAAGAGACACGCCCCTCTGTGACACCGCAAATAAAGACAACACGCAAATCAGCGAATGAATAGTTAATAAATTGACATAAGAAACAAAACAACTAGTTTCTACCAGTCTCTTAACTTTTCGTGAAAGCCTATTTAATTAATTTCTAAAAATTAGTGCCAAGCACTTCAACTATTACAAATTTAGGCGAATAGGTACTAAGCAAATAGGGTAGTTTCCTCATCTTAAAATTGATAACGTAGTGTTGCTAAATGTATAGTAAACCATCAAATTATTGTAATAAAGTATAAATTACGAAAGATATTTTAAATCATAAAAAGATATGGACGTTGAAAGTTTAAGGTTACCAATATATAGAATACTTACGCTTTAATAGAAACAAAATTGTATGACAACTATCTATGTACTACCTAAACGCAGTATTTCGCGACCGGAACAGCAATTTACTTGATTTTCCATACAACGATTAGTGCAAATAGCAAACTGTGCCGTCATACTTCAATGTCAATTAGTATGAAACTTTTCGGCTGCCGCCAGCGAGGTCCGTATTTTTTTTGGGTAGGTATTTATGTTATTAAATTGTAGTTGCTCCCATACAAACATTTGTTCCTCTCCAAAAACTTGTTGGAATGGTATCGTAAAAAAATCTTAGGATATTAAGCCTATTACTTTAACGATTGACTTGGATATGGTTTTTCTACCCCTGACTTTAATTTTGGCGGGCACTTGACTTTGAGCAAAGCAATTGAACGTATAAATTTTTCTCTTCGTGTTTCACAGGCGCGCTTTTCAATAACATTGTTCCAAAAGAAAAATATAATATTCCGTGTGCAATTTGATTATCACACTAATATTATAAATGTGAAACAGTGTCTATATGGAAATCCATGTGGTCAAAGATACATAATAAATTAACATCGACGGAAATTGTATTTACACAACTAACGTTAAAAACTTCAATAGTGCGATGCAGAGCGTCACACATTTCCAGGCATATTTTAGCCGTAGTAGGTAATTCTTCCGATTTTTCTATGCGTTTAAACTCTGCCAAACCATATGAGAACGTATGAAAAAGAGTTTGATGGAGTTTAGGTATCGTAGACAGAGTTCGAGAATTACCGATTTAAAAACACATCACCAGCGCCATTTTTTTGTATCCCGTAGCGACAACGATTCTTCCCTAATGTGGTGTAGTGGCTTTGAGGAGTTTGAGGACAGATTTAACAAAAATATGCGAACCCATTTTATTGAAACTTTCCAATATTGTTGTTTATACGTCAGAGTAGAACATAGCGTGCCGTTTTTTTAGATATAATTACTTCAGAGGGTGGAATAAGGAACCAAAGATTGTATGGGACTTAATTTTTTTTTAAAATAGAAACTTGAAACTTCGTAGATTGATTTTATATCAAAATATTAGAAAACTAATTTTTGCGTTTTTGAAAATTCATTCCCTAAGGGGGTCAAAAGGCGTTTGAGAATTTGTATCGAAAAAAACGGTCACCCATCCAATCACTCGACGTTGCTTAACTTTGGTTATTGTTGCGAAGTGTTCATCGCTATAAGACCACGTATTATAGGCAAGTAGTTTCTGAAGGTTACATTATCTTTAAATGATTTTTATAATTACAATATCAGTGTTTTTAAAATAAAACTGTACTGTTTACTAGAAGGCGACATATTTATATAAGTCAGCTACTGTCTGAAAGCATCACGCGTGTGCACCAAGGTGGAAAAGTTCCATCTCACGACAAACATGCGAGTCCAGCTGTTTGATGATGTAGAGTCAGGTGCGTATGCTCAAAAATTGCTTGAGATAGGCGACGGTCGATTAAAAACTGATGATGAAGGTATGATTCTATTCACCAACCAATTTTGTCATGTTGTGGATTCGGAAGACGAGCTTATTGCTCAAGTTTTTCCGAATCTGCAACAAAATATTCTGGATGAAAATTGGTTGTGTGAAAGAACCATACTGGCACCAAAAAATGAGACAGTATCAAAAATAAATAAAAAAATCTTGGAAAAAATATCAACCGAAACAACAGGTTACAACTCCATAGATACAGTATTGACATCCGACATCAGCACCAGCTACCCGGTTGAGTTCTTAAACTCTCTGGAGCTATCCGGGGTACCTTCCCACAAACTCGAATTAAAAGTAGGCGTACCCGTAATGTTAATGCGCAACTTAGATGCACCAAAATTGTGCAATGGAACAAGATTACGGGTCACTGAATTGGGAAAATATATAATAAAGGGCACAATCTTAACTGGTGAAGCGAAAGGAGAAGATATACTCATACCCCGTATTCCAATTATACCTAATAACTTGCCATTTAACTTTAAACGACTACAGTTCCCTTTAAAAGTAGCGTTTTCAATGACAATTAACAAATCGCAATGTCAAACCTTAAAAGTAGCGGGATTACATTTAGGCATGTTTTTCCCACGGGCAGTTGTATGTAGCTTGCTCACGTGTGTCTAAATCTAAAAATCTACATGTTTTAGCAGAACGAAGTAAATCATACAATATAGTTTATAGAAGTATATTGGAATAAGTAGCAGCGGCGAAGCGGCCAACTTATTTTTTTAGTTTCAGTATTTTTGTAAGCTTTTCGCTTAGGTGCTTTATTGTCTGACAATATACTAGACCGTAAGCAAAGTATTTTTTTTTAGTTTTAATTATAAATAGCGTGAAAAAGAAAATAATCTCTAGAGGGGGTAAAATAACAACAATTTGTGTAGTGAAACGAATTCTACGCGGACGAAGTCGCGGGCAAAAGCTAGTTTGAACATAAATAAAAGAAATATGATTTTTGATTCGTTTTGAGCGAAGGCACAAAAATGATTTGCTAAGGAAATTTGGTGTGCTTTGATTTATCAAATAAGCAAACATATTTATTACGAGTAAATAACTGTCAGAAATGATTACTTAATAAATATTAAACAAAAGAGAAGAACAGAAGAAGATGAATTCGTGATTAAAAACAAATTTGTGTAATGTGAATCTTTTTTATGAAATAATTACGTGATAAATAAGCTACAATTTCCATTTTCCTCCGATCCCGCTAATTGTAGGTACATTACTTCTCTTGTTATTCTTTAATCAGCAGTTCCGTCGAATAATCTTATTGCCGTGATTATTTAATTTTTCAATATTTAAATTAGTAGGTATATCTACCTACCTACTGCCTCCTTCTAGCGTTATTCCCGGTTGTGCCCCTAAGGTCCACTCCGCTGCTGGGCTCCGCTTTGGGTCGTAGTATGCAGAAGTTTTACGAAAGCGACTGCCATATGAGTATATGACCTTCCGACCCTGACGAAAACAGCGGCAGACTCGTGGTCACACCGTTTTGTCACACCAGTAATTTACTTAGCTCGTGGTCAAACTACTTTAAAAAACCGGTCAAGTGCGAGTCTGACTCGCGCACCGAGGGTTCCGTACAAAATTCCATACAACATACCCGCCTTGCCCCACCCATTATTTTTGGAAAAATCTTAACAACACATAGTGTAGTCATGAGTACCTACAGCCCCATTTATCGGTGCATTTTGTTACTCACTTGCGCGACCAAGGAACTCGGTATGTATGTTGGTTTTTCAGCGATAATTCTTTATCAAGTGAATTCATTTCGATAATTCTTTTTTTATTTGCTAGAAGGTAATTTCCGAATACTGTAATACGAATTTGAAGGAAAAAATTAAACACAGAAGTATTAATTACAAACAAAATTAACAAATGTTTTTTGAAGAATAAAAAAAAAATACGCTAGATAGAGGTCTCGTTATACTTTTCCGGTCATATTTACGTTAATAATACTAATCACATATGTATATTTTTTTCAAATTTTTCGCGTGGTTAACTTCGGAGATAAGGGGGAACGGTAATTTTTTCATCTTTTTTATTTATAAATTAGGTATAAATCAAAATTTTACCACTGCCGAAAAAAAAAACTGTTTTAGAATGTGCAATTCAAGTTTTTTCATTTGGCTTACTAACTAGACTTTGAATTTGGCCCCCTCCTCTTGTCCGTCCTTTTTTATAGAAAATAAATATATATATTTGATTTTTTCATTTTCCATACACGTGGATTAGCTTTGTTTACAACTATTCCAAATTTCAAATTGATAGCATTAGTAGTTCCTGAGATATTTGACTTTGTGACAGACAGACAGACGGACGGAGTCGCAATAGGAATAAAGGTTCCGTTTTTACCATTTTGGTCCGGAACCCTAAAAAGATCACACTACTGAATCTAGTGTTATCTAGTAGGTATATCTCATTTAAAGTAAATTATATGAACTTAATTGAAGAAAATAGACGGATATATTAAAACCTACAGATATCTGAGGGTTAAGCTTATTTCTATTTCGGCATTCAAAAGCTTTGTATAAAAGGTTAGCAAGATTGAAATATTAATACCTAGGTACTACCGCGACGCAATATCCCTTTGTGGGTATCTTTTTAAGGCTTGGCACAATAAAGTTGAGCGTCAAAGTAAAAGAGGTATTAGGAATGCATGGCAGAAAGCTCCAACGAATGCTATGCATATTTTATAGTTTTAGCAACGAAACGGAGCGCCGTCATGTAATATTCAGACCTTAGAGTCGCCTGCCAACTCCGCATCAACTGTCCCTGAAATAATAATGCGTTTAGAACGAGCCCGTGTACAACATGGTGGGAACTGAGGGTCGATCTAATTTGATACTTTGCATTCCAAAATGATATTGTTGCGCGTATTCGTCACATTAGTTAGGCGCGCGTGGAAGCAAACGAGCGTATCACGTCAATATCATATTAGAATGCGAAACGTTTAGTGAAATCAACTTACTGATTACAACTTAAGTGTCCATTACAACTTAAAGACCCTCCGTCAGAGTCTGTTTGGTTTAGGTATGATATGGGTCGATTATAATATTGTTGGGACAGGTAATAATTTAACTCAACATTATAGTCCGCTTTGGGTGTTTTTAGGAATTTTCTTGATGACGATTCTCGAGTAGGTACTCCTAGTAAATATTAATTTGCGTTCTTTCTTCATGATTCACAAAAGTTCTAAAACCGTGTTGCTATCGCCGTCTCACGCAAAACAAGATCTTATGTCTTCCCCAGGGATTGGGACCCGGGGATATTTAAATTAGAATGACTTAAGCATTTGTCTGCAAATTGATGGAAATAAAACGAGTTCATTAAACGTTCACGATATCACCTCGAGAAAGCTGAAAAGCATGAATATGAGTGGACAGAACGAGCGCGGTTGGCCGACCCAGTTCGTTCGCTCGATGCCGCGCCGCCCGCCCGCCCGCCTACCGAGAATAGACGCAGCACGTGCGTCGGCCGCGACAGACGTGTCGCGCCCGGTCGCAGCTGATACGCGATCGTTGCCACACCGGCGTCGACACCCGAACACCTCACTAATAACATAAGAAACCGCGTTGTGATCTCTTGTGAATACCGACTATCAAACAGTCAAGCTAAGTCAGCTTCAAAGTTTAGTTGTAAACTATTAATAACCTCACCGCGTTAGGGAAACACGAGAATTTACGTGAAGTGCGTTATTGTAATCGTGCTCGTTATCGCAGTAAAAGCATTCGGTTAATAGAGATATATTTTCTGTAATATAAATAGAGTGTTGTATTTTAGATGGTAGCGTTGTAGTGTTGTGATAGTCGACTAGCCTTCAAAACAAAATACTGTAACAAAGTGCCTTACTGCAAAACTGTTTTGAGCTTGTGTTGAACTGTTTTGAGTGTATGGAGGGAAATGTAGGAAACTGTGCGCAAGAGTGACTCACCAGCGATGCGCGGCTTGAGTCTTACGTTCTGCGCGCTGTTGATGGTCTTCCGGCAAGCAGCGCCCGCACGGAGATCCGACCGATCCAACACGTAAGAAAGCACACAACTAACTAGTACCTACCTAGTCCTCACTCATTTGTTTTTCTCATTAAAACTAGGTTACCTATTTTAAATCATTCGTTGAAGGTCGAGTCTAGAAGTCTATTAAGAATAGACTTCCGCCAGATGGTTAGTTTAAGGTTGTAAAACTGCATCTTGCAATTGCGTACATTGACCGGTTTTATTTTTACGTAAGAATATCTAGAATGTTTTGTTGACTATTTACTCATGGTCATGGTATACGACATACGTACTGATTCGAAACCGATTTAGCCGAGGCAAAATACGGTTTCGAAAAACATTAATTTATAATAGCGTTTTTTTTGTTTATTTCATTTTAAAACATTATTCTGAGATGCTTTATTCAAGAATCCACCAAACTTTCCACCCGGAAGTAATTATATAGATATAAATTAAACATTAATTGTCTTTTTTATTTTATTTATATTGAATATTGTAAAGCAAATGTAAATGAACCTAAATAAAGATAAAAAAAAAATATTAATATTTATCCGGACTTTTTAGGAGCTAATTGAATATTGATTTTTTTGATGTCTGATTTTTTGGTGGATTTTGCCTCTAGGTAACAATTTAATTGATAATATATCCGTTACATTAAAAAAATTAGCTATTATAAATTATTTCCAAATATGTCATTTTTTCCATACAAGTTGTCAGTTCATTGCCTGGACTAATTTACCAAATTCAAAATTATTTTTCTAGGTTTTTTTAATCAACCTGTTTTGTAAAATTTTTAAAAATGATATTGTCATTGTCATTAAAATATTGTGTCACAAAATATTTTCTATACTGGTTCCCTAAAAAACGGTAGAATGAATCAAATCCAACGGCGATGATGTTCGTTCCTTTTTACAAGCTTTTATTTAGTTTCACCTGTACCGATGTTTGTCATCAAATCTTGCAAATTAAATTTGATCCACTTCGTGGTAACCGATTGAGCTGAAATTTTGCATACATGTGTAAAACGCGTGACAATGCAATATTATCACGCGTATTTATTACCATGTTGGTGCTGATCTGATGATGGAGCTGGAAGGTGGCCATAGGAACTTCGCAATGAAACGACACAACCTCATCGAGTTTGGACTCGTTAGACTCGTCTCAATGAGTAGTTGATGACGGTATACAGAAAAGTACAGTAGGCAATAAAAGCTTGTACCAGAAATTAAATTTTTGACAGAAACTTTTTTCACCTTTACTCTTCTACACTTGGGTACCTATGTCAGGGTAAACACCAGCCTAAAACATATCGTTGATTAAAATGACCAGTATCTCAAACTAACGTATTAACCTATATAAGAGTATATTAACCTAAGCTAAGAGATATGGTATACAGAGATATTTTCATTGCCGTGTGCAGTCCACGCTATGTCCAACGAAAAACCAAACCAAAACCCGAGTTGCAAATACTTAATTACCATAACTTATTGACCATATAGACAATATTATGTTTTTAGTTATATCATAAATAAATATCAAGAGTGCTTCGACTTTTTGGCGAGCAGATTGGAAAGTGCATCGTATGTAAGTTTCACTATAAGTTCACATAAAATATATATTTATATATATTTTTTGCATAGAATACAGTACAAAGGGATGTCAGAATATTATATATGGTGTCATGTATTCAGCCGGTGTAGGCGTACAAATATTCAATAAGATTTAATATTCACTTCAAATAATTATTTACATTACATATATTGTTTAGATTGATATTACATATCAAATAAAAATAATAATAATATAATTAATAATAATTAATTCTATGTCTAGGTTCTAGGTCTATAACTAAACAATCTTATATTGCTCGAAACAATTTTTTTGTAGAAGTTTTATCTACTAGGATAAGTAAAGTACAGAGAGCGCATTAAATTGTATCCAGAGTAGATACCCTCTGAAGGAGCTTCACCTATGAGGTACGTAGAAACTCGTAGTACCTAAGATTGTATCCAGGTCAATCTCACACATTTGTTTCGCATTTTTATTTAATCGCGGGATCGCTTCCAATCGTACCGAATATATAGATGCGAACAGATGGAATAATTTAGAAAATAAAAAAACCCGACTGCAAAAAAGCTATCTTTAGAAAAAAAAACTGAAAAGAAAAAAACAAGTTCAGTAGTCGAGAACATTGAATCAGTTTCATGATTAACATTTCGTATGTCAATTTGGACCTTGGAGACAGCAACTTCAACAGTCGGGACCCGTTATTGTCGTCAACATTAGTGCCGCAGCCTAGACTTTTAATGGGTCCCGTCCCGACTGTTGAAGTTGCTGTCTCCAAGGTCCAAATTGACATACGAAATGTTAATCATGAAACTGATTCAATGTTCTCGACTACTGAACTTGTTTTTTTCTTTTCAGTTTTTTTTTCTAAAGATAGCTTTTTTGCAGTCGGGTTTTTTTTTTTTCTAAATTATCTTTTTTTTATTTAACACTTTTTAGTTAGTATTAAAAGACGGCAAATTTCGCAATCTTGTCATTTCATTGAGGGAGTTAATATCGTGAGGATTATTAAGTAGCTTGCGGTGGTCTAAACTACTGATAATTAATCCATTTAGAGACCTAACGCGGCTCAAAACTATATATGCTTGACCTTTTGCAAAAATGCGTGAACTTAAATTAACCACAGCTCGGTCTAAACTCGTTCCTTGTAGCTTATGCAGTAACATCCCAGCACAATATCAACGGCAACTCCTTTGCGTCGCGCAGTGCAGTATTAATACTGAACAGAATTACTATAACTTTATAACGTTATAGATTTTAAATGGTCACTCTAAATGAAAAACTGTAAGAGAAACCTATAACTGATTTTTAAATACCTATTCAGTGATACCGCACTCGACATATTTCGTTAACTTTTTTTTTTTTTCAATTTTGGCGTCTGGTTGTCGCCATATTGAATTTTGATTACCGTCATGTCTTTAGTGACACTCGCAAGAGTAAGACGGTTCGATTGACGTAAGAATTATCAAAATCGGTTCACGCGTTTGGTCTCTGGAGTGCCACATAGGAACAAACATACATACATACATACATACATATATAGGCTGATAAACACATTACCCTCCTTTGCGTCGCGCAGTCGGGTAAAAATGTGTCTCAAATTGACCCCCTGATCGTTACTATTTAGGTACCTACTCATTTACTGTTTATCCGGACCACAGTCCATATTTAGCATAAAATGACCCAATGAACGATAGTATTATGTTTTTTTCTTTACAGAGTCAAAGCATGGGCCGTAAAGCTTGGCACGGAGATATGGGAACTCAATCAAGCCTTGACAAAAGCTCAACAAATAAAAGCTGTAAGTACCTATGGGCCCCTGCAGGAAGTATATTATTGTTATATTGTTGTTGCTTATTATTGTTTCGACTTTACTGACGCAGGGGCAGATAGTAATTATCAGGTACAATATTATAGTGATTACCAGTTTCCGACCTGCTCGATATAATCGTACAAACGGAACTTCCGTAGTCGGGTATTATTTTTTGTAATTTTATTTATTTTTAACATTCTACTAAGTTTATTCTATTAAATATATCGTCGTCTAGTAATCATAATACAAGCCTTATTGAGCTTACTATGGGACTAGTTCGATTTGTGTAAGATTGTCTCCTAATATTTATTTATTTAATTTAATAATATTGAATAGAACTAATGGGAAAAATTGACCATTAACCTACTGGGAAGACAAGTTCCATCTAGTTCTATCAATAGAGCAGATAATAGAATATAGAGCTAGTGGGAATAGAGCTCCATTTACATTACATGTCTCTGTCATATTTTGAGAGAAAATCCTGTTTTTCGCGGAAAAGAGGACCGATGCCGATTGTGCAGATAATCACCTCCGGTGACAAAAGTGGCAATTACCACCCGTTACGCTTGCGGAAAATCTCCTTTTCTGGCCTCAGCTCGCTTATTTAAAACCCTTGCCGAACAAAAATCAATCAAATAATCTGAGCATTCTTTAGTTTACCGCCCTAGGCGAGTATTGTCGGTATTATATGGTAAACACGTAGGTAGGAGTAAAGGCGTCGTCCGTTATTAAGCGCTGGAAAAGACAAAAATCTTTTATTTCTTTTCCACGATCCGACCATCGACGTTATAATTGCTTGAGCCTGAGACGGTCGGGCATAATTATATTTATGTATATCCTAATATTATTAAACGAGGAATATGTGTATATTAATATATATATATATATATATATATATATATATATATATATAGTAGGTGTATATATTGCATTGTCCGTATTTTCTTTATTTTCACCGAGCAGAGCTCGGTCGCCTAGGGACTCATAATATAACACGTTTTACCAGTAAAAATACGTTGTTCTATTATTCCATCAGATTCAGATTCTATCATAGAATTAAATTTTGCCCATTGCGTACACTATTGCTTTTTCGTCCCTTAATTATTCGGGTCAAAAGGGTCTTCCGTCTGACCTGCCTCTAGAGACACCGACGTAATTGTTAGCGTTCGTAAACCTTTTTCCAAATTGTGAGAAAGACGTGCTTTTTGGGTTAGATTTAGTTGAATAGTAGAGGATCGCCTATTTAAATACCGATTCAAGATTGTTTTTTTGTCATGTCGCGCAACCTACCTAATTTTCCCCTAAAGTCCACCTTTATTTTGTAATTACTGCGCCTCTAATTTAGTGAAAATCATATAAACGTTTCGCATGTCACTTAACATATACAATCCCAAAGACGAAAATACACCTTAATGAAATTCACTGAAGGCATCCGGCGGGCTAATGACAAAAAGAAAAGATGTATGGGTCTACAGGTATGCATCCGATCCATCCAAACCACGGCATATTATTGCGGTATACTTTTTTCATCACACTTGCTCGTAAATGGTGTTATTCCATGCCTGTATACAGAAGGACAATGGCCTAAATTGTTCCCACGGGAGTTATGGCGAGATTAAACCAATCCGATCACACATTCCCTAGAGTAATGAGTTTGTGTGTGACCTGATTGGTTTAATCAAATCTGCTCTGCTCTGTGATTGGTTGAAATATTGAAGTTGCGTGCTCCACTAGCACTGATCTGGAAGTGAAGTTATCAATTTCGTAAATTTTAAATTGGTGCCGCTGCATGAAACTTAGATTTATCTGTCTTTTGTAGTTATTTATTTCCTCACAAATGTGATGAAAAACATTGTGTAGGTATAACACGGGCGTAAGAATATTGCAAACTCAAGTCATCAAGTGATAGATTCTTGTTTGCAATATTCCCTTACGCCCCTCAATAAACAATGTATTATCACTCCCACGAGCTCATACATCAAAAAAGCCATATTGATCCTAGCTTGAGATTGCGAAGCGGCAGCTGGCTAACGAGGAACCTTGATCACAATACTGGGCTGTTATTCGCTACGCGCAAATGCGGCTCACCCCGCCCGCCGGCCACCCGTCACGAAACTAGACCTCTACCTACGCTTAGTTACTACGAATCGCGGCGTCAAGATATATTTGTGGGTGAGCGTTGAGGTGACCTTAAAAAAAGTTACAGAGTAGAGGGGCAGGAGACCAAATAAATGTACAAGCTGTTATAAATGTTATCTCCACGCTAATCTGACTACATCTATCGCTTCAGCAATGTATATTTAGTAATACAATTGCTTGCTATCCTACTAATCCAACTTCCTACTTATATTATAAATGCGAAAGTTTGGATGTTTAGGTGTTTGGATGTTTGGATGATTAGATGTTTGGATGTTTGTTACTCAATCACTCAAAAATGGCTAAACGGATTAAGATGAATTTTGGTATACATTATAGTGTATAGTCTGGATTAACATATATAATACTTTTTATCCCGGGAATCATCCCCTAAAGGCAACAAAAATTTGTACAATATAAACGAGTTCCACGCGGACGAAAGTCGCGGGCGGAAGCTAGTCATAAATAACATTCAATGTTTTTAAGGTAGGTACAGTTAGCAGCAGAAGTAGCTTGACATTATCCTTGACATTAGAGTTGTGTGTAGGTAATTTTGAGCCCTTGACCCGCTTAGCTACTTTTGCTGCTACCTGTAAGTATCAATAAAATCGAAACGAACGTACCAATTGCTAGGCGTAATTTCTCGCTTCCGCGCACATCGCTGCTGCCACAGTTCGAATTCGTGGCCGAGCTGTTAGAGATAGAGAGTAGACCTAGGGCTCACTTTGACTCATCTATTTTACTTCGCAATCGCATTTTAATCGCTAGTTCTTGGCTAGCGCGCTCAACGCAGTGATATGATATTAATAAATCACGAAATAAATTAATCTCCTGATTGCTTCCCGACCGACCTCTCCCGAAAAACAAACTTTTCCATTTCATCATGGATATAAACGACAGCAAATACCTAAAGGCCCGGCATTAGCGACAGCTGACGGTTAAGCGAGATTGATCTCATCCAACGCACCGCTTGACACCGTGCGAACATAATATATCAAAGACGATTACTCTGCGCTACTATTCCATTACCGAAAAACTCCCAAAATATTTTCTGCGGTCAGCGATTAACATGTTATGGGCATATAATTTACTTATATTTTTATAGGTGCGCACTGAAAACGATATGTAATGTCTAGCCCTAATTGCCACTAAAATGCATAAGAAACAATAAAAAACTCCCATATTTAAGCACCCCTTAAATATATTACGTAGCTGAGTACCTAAGATACCCAAATAAATGGAATCTTATTAAAAATAAAATGGAATGCCGTTAAGCATAAGGTATACATTCCTTTAAAGTCTTTAAGCAATTTGGCGTTGGGTAATTTTTCGAAGTACGCGATGCGCGTATTCTGTAATGTCATAACCGACAAACGCTAGCATTTAAATTAAAACGATAAATGCTTGTGATACAAGGCTGAATATTGAAAAATCAATTAAACTATACGAACGATCGAGTTAACTGTTGCAAGCAAAGTAATAAATTTGTAATATTACACTCGGCGCTGGCTAGCCAGTTCCTTTGCTTGAACTTGGCTTGACACGCTGCCGCGTGTCTAGATTATAAGGGACTCGTGGTACCAATTAGATTTTTAGTTCTGTAAGTGACTCTCGACTACTCGACTCACTGTTACTAGTGCTACATTAGCTTTAGTGTGAGTTTACAGTGAGTCGGAATACGCTAGCGACTATCGACAACAGTTAAAGATTTGTATGAAAACTCTATACACGGCCCCTGGCGGTCACTCACAGAACTAAAAATCTAATCGGTACCCCAAGTCCCTTATAAGTATATTTTTCTCGCAACAGTTAACTCGATTGTTCCGTATAGTTTAACCGATTTTTCAATATTCAGCCTTAAATCACAAGCATTTATCGTTTCAATTTAAATGCTAGCGTTTGTCGGTTATGACATTATAGAATACGCGCATGGCCAACGTCGAAAAATTCTCCAACGCCAAAGTTTAAAGACTTTAAAGGAATCTATACCTATATATATGTATACCTTAAGCTTAACGACATTAAGTATAATTTAACAGTGTGCGATGATCCTCCACTGAGTCTGTCGACCCAATATGGCGGAACGTATGCCAAGTATTTGCATTTTTAAATACAAAATACGCGACAATCCGAATTTTGCGGATATAAGTTGTCGATTCAAAACCCTTATTTATAAGTTCTTTAATTTGAGATAGGTATCGATCGGATCTACGGTAAATCTTGACGGAATAATACGTTATCACGCACCATTTTGCAAGTGAAATAGTAAACTACAGACGCTACGGTATTTTTCGATTCGAAATGTCAAATTTGTGACTCACGCTAGCGTTTGGTAATATGATTCGAAAGTTAAATTACGCATCGAAAACTAGACGCTAGCGAGTAACGTTTTGTAGTTGTTTTCGGAGTATATCGGCACCATGAGTACGACGAATTTGACAGCTCGAACTTGCGAGAATCGAAATCTACGCGAAGCGCGTTAGCTCGATCTCGAGAAACGTTTACTATTGTAAGTTTTCGATAGCCACTCATGGTAAGCGTACAGGTCCTGCGCGCCGAGGACAAGGCATCGTGCACAGGCGAGGCGTAATACACCTAAATAAGCATTCGGGTTTTCAATGTAACTTTTTTACGTTTCGCGGATGTGGAATGAAATTAATGTTTTGTTCTCATATACCTATATTATTTTACTAATCGTAATCACTATCCATATATTTCATCGTCTATAATTTACCACTTAACTTTGTTACAGGAGTATAAAAGGATGAACGCGAGCGTAAGAAGTAAACATGGGAAAACTATATTAGAGTCTTCCCTAACGTCCGTCAGAACGATGCTAACGAAGAAAATCAATGCCGTCAAGGTAATATTTAAAATATAAAATCGTTTGTCCTGACTGTCTATTTAACTGATTGATGGACTAATCAACGTTAGCCGAAACCACTGAAGCTTCTATTAGCTGCAAAGTCTGAGGAAGCCTAGTTGAAATGATTTTCACAAGCAGTAAAAGGAGTTTTACAAAATTCAACCCCTAAGAAAGTTATTAAGGGGTTGAAGGTTTGTATAGAGAAAAAGAAGTAATGGACTTTCTGTTAAAATACAAGAAAACTTGTTACAGCGTTTTTCAACTTCTTTTTAACATTTTAGGGGTAAAAGGAAGTTAATAATTTGGGAAACTGCGACTTTTAATTCTTTGTTAAAACACGACCTTTAGTCTTTTTTCTAAATTTTTCCCTGTAGGTTAAATAGGCATTTAAAAAATATATAATTATGTTTATAGTTACAAAGTTAGAACTTAAGTTCAGAGATTTTGTTAAAATGCAAAAATATGGGTTTCTATTTTTTAAAACTTGTCTCCAGAAATTTCCCATTAAAGAGGAAGGTAATGGGAAGTAAAAGTATAATTACGTCCACACAAAAGCTGCTATTTCTAGCTCCGGCTCTTGATTATTTTCTCCCCTCCTCGTCTAACTAGGGAAAGTAGTAGGAGATGATCCCCTTAAACGAGAATGGCCGTAAAATGTATATTTTTCCTTGCAAACCAACCTTTTAAACCCTACGAAGTAATCATCTTGTACACTCCTGTTTATAATATGATTTTCTGACCCTATTCTGAGTAACCAAATATTTTTAAGCAAAAGAAGGTAATTAAAAACAATAATATTAAAAAATATACAATGTCTTTATTTACTCGTAGAATAATTAATTTGAATAGAGATTTAAAATATAAAACATATTTATATTAAAACCACATGGAAGGGAATCATCTAGCCCCGAGTCAGACATTTTTATTCAATGTTTGCTAACATAACCTAATACGCGGAAATGTTTAAGTTGCCCAAAAACTAAAAATAACGTATTTGAAAGCCACAAACAACAAATGACAATGAGTCATTGCAATTAACAGTCTATAATAAAAGTAACATTAAGCTTAAAGTCAGTCTTACCTTATATTAACCCGACACAATTTATATTTCTAGGGTTCCGATACCTCAAAAGGAAAAAACGGAACCCTTATAGGATCACTCGGTTGTCTGTCTGTCCGTCTATCACAGCCGATGTGCTCCGAAACTACTGAACCGATTGAGTTGCAATTTGGTACACATATGTAAATTGGTGACCCAAAGATGGACGCGTAAAGTAAATTAATGAATTCATAAGAATAAACAAAGGGGCCACTTTTGGGGGGTAAACTGGAGAATGTAAAAAAAAAGTTTCGCAAACTGTATTGTGTTTTTTTTATAATTTAAGCAAAAACAGATTTGAAGTAATTTAGGAAAAAGACGAAAATTGACCATCCCCCCCCCCCCCCCCCCCTTATCTCCGAAACTACTAAGATTCAAATTCTGAAAAAAAATATAAGTATGTACGGACGACAGTTCTACTTTCATCTTCAGGTAGTGCAATAATTACACAACAAGAACTAACGGAATCATCGAGTTATAACAACAAGGTATCATTGTAATTATTTAAACGAAAATACCTCTTCGAATTGTTATTGCTTCTTATAAAATCTACTTACATGAATGACCCTGATGGATATTAATAAACATAGGTAATAAACATTTAAGTTTGATTCTAGTGTATCCACGCGACAGCCATTGCGTTAGCACGGGAGTTTGAAGAAGAACACAATGGAACCGTTCCCGATTTATTTCAATACTGCTCCGCCAAATATTCAGTATTTATGGAATTTAACGAAACACATTACCCAGTCGTGATCACGAGTGAACAACCCAAACCCAAGTTCGTTAGTAAGAAGAAAGATTTTTACGAAACAGTATTTTTAGACAAAGATTCCCATTTTTATACTATACGTGTCAATACCAGCAAGAGCTGCATCCACGTGCCCACCAATATTTACTTCTTAGGTAATTATTTTCATACAAAGTTTTTATCATTTACTCTAGTCAAGTTTCTTACGATATTCTTATAATTGTGATGTATTTTACAGAACCGGAACCGAAACGTGCCATATATTGGACAAAGGGGCTCAACGACGTCTTCACTAAGAATTACAATGCCGACCCGTCTTTGACGTGGCAATACTTTGGAAGTGCGCACGGCGTTCTGCGCTTCTTCCCCGCTATGCGCTGGAATCAGAAGATAACTGACACGTACGATTGTCGCGTGCAGTCTTGGTACATTGAAGCCGCAACCTGCTCCAAAGACATGATTGTCCTTTTCGACGTCTCCGGTTCTATGACTGGATTTAAAAACTATGTGGCTAGAACAACTTTAACATCTCTGTTGGACACATTATCTAACAATGACTATGTTAACGTGTACTTTTTCAAGAATGAAACTGGTCAAGTGATGAATTGCTCCGAAGGACTAGTGCAAGCGACAAAAGAAAACATAGGAACTATAATAGAAATCCTCACGCCGCCAACGGAAAAAGATAAAAAGCCTAATATAGAATTGCAAGGCAACGCTAATCTTACTGAAGCATACATTAAAGCTTTTACGACGCTAAAGAAAGTAAATAGCAGATTATATTCTAACCCACTTATTCATAAAACTTAGCAAACTTCTGTTTAAGACATGCATAATTTTGTCCCATCTCACAAGCACTTTTTTCAAAGTGTCAGATAAACAAACAATTTTTGACGTCACTTTTGATAAAATTGGTTGATAAAGGCTTTTAAATAAGGCCAACTCATTTTTTTATAAGTCTGGCAGAATATTTATACAATATAGAGTTAAAACTCCAACAAAAATCTTTGAGTTTTAAAACTTCAAGTGTTCAGTTTTGAATTCCAGAGAAGGAGCGACACCAACTGCAGTGTGGCGAGTACTGGAGGATGTAACCAAATGGTCATGTTGATCACAGATTTCGTTCCCGGAAACCTCTCCGATGTGTTTGATAAGTACAATAGACAAGTAGTCAATGGAAAGGCATATACTCCTGTAAGAGTATTCACCTATCTCATAGGAAAAGAAACGACCAATGAGAAAGAAATAGAGTCAATGGCTTGTTATAATAGAGGTAAGCTTTTGTAGTTATAAAATTAAGTACTTACTCGTACGCCATAAGACCATATAATAGCACCTGTCTTAGTAAAACCTACCTAGTTATGTTTCAACCCTGGGAAAGCGTCGCTAAATTTTTGGGACACTCTATAACCCATTCGCCAGCGCTGACTAGAGCTCAAGTTTGTCACTGCTCGTCATACGAAGTCCAAAAACAATAAACTTAAAACTTGCACGAATGAGTTAGTAAACTTATTTTCGTAAAAGTTGTATAAATCTCCTACATATATCTTCTGGCACATCTCCAATCTCCATCATTACAAGAAATTAAAAAATGTTGTTTACTCAAATTCTTACAACATGCTGCATTGATTTCCTAGATTCCTAGATTTATATTTAGTACACACAGATTGCATCATACTTATATTGTTAAGGGCTTGACTGATTGTCAGTTTTTTGCCGACAGGTACATACGACCCTATCCACTCGGTGGAGGAAGTACAGCAACAGGTGCTCAAATACATCAACGTGATCGCTATGCCTATGATCCTGAATGGCTCAATGCCTCCTCCCACATGGACTCACGCAAGCATGGACAAGACGGTTAGTTTTACTGCTAAACTATGAAAGCAGAAGGGGAATCACGTACCGTTTTGAACTTACGTCAGGACAACTCATCTGTAACTTTTCCATAGTAAAAGTGACATTTAGATCGACCTGACGCGCGTAAAATTATTTACGTGATTGAAGTCGTTAGCTGAGCCGAGTGGCTGACGCACATTTATCAACTTAAGTGCCGTGCCTCACCGGGACACCATGGTGACGTCTCCGGCTGCCGTATCAAAACAAATCACCACATTTTTTGTATGGGATACGTCACCATGACGTCCCGGCGAGGCACGGCACTAACGCCGCCTCAACTCCAATCTTCTTACTGGCGACACACTCTGGTTTGAATCCAGCTCGTAGCATTGTTTTTTTTTTTTCTAATTTCCCTCTCATTTGTATTGGATTTCGTTAGCATTCAATTAAGTGATTAATACAAAAAAACATAATTTACTTTTGTAACTGTTTCATATTTCTATTTGTTTAATATGTTTGAGCTGTGTCAAGGATTATCTTTTATAGGTATATCCTATCCTTGGATGTCGGTTTTAATATTAATTTTGATGTTCATTTAAAACTGGTGTTGTTGTTCATTCAGGAGATCGATGAACAAATCAAATGTAGTTTATAACAAATCTCTTCTAACGTTCGTTTTCGAACACGTCATTATTATTGGAAGGTGTAAGTATTGCTGGTTTAGTTGAGTTTCAGATTATATGTGATTTTGCATGGAAATTCATAAATATCATATTAAAATTGTTTTACCACGTCATTATAATTGAGCTGTTCCCCTACAAAACCACTATATAGGCTGACCAAAACATTGCCACACGGAGGGAAAGTACCTTATAAAACAAAGACTTCATTTTAATAAAAAAAAAAATTAGACCTGCATTCAACAAAAAAATCGCATGCGATACCATACAATACCACATAATAAGTAATAGTACTACGTACAGAAGGTTCTCTGTTAACAAATTCCCTGTTTAGGTACGCCAAACGTGCCTAAATATGGCCATTTCTTTCTATCACATGCAACGCGATCTTTGGGAGGCGGAGGCTTAGAGCTAGGGTTACCGCCAGCTCGACCTATTAAATTATAGGTACGTTAGTATAATAGTGTATTTTACTAACGAAATTATTCTTTATTTACTTAGTTAGTTTACTTAGTTAAACAAAAGCTGTGTAATTTGACTTTAGGTTATGACTTCAAAAATGCCTGTTTCTGCAAAATGAAAGACGAAGACACACAACTAAGGGGTTACCTACATACATAAACATAATGTAAAGAAAAATCTTTTTAACCAATATAAATAGACGACGCAGCATATTTATTTTACGAGGCGAATGACGATGCAATGTAAAGCGCGAACGCGTGTGTTTCGTAACAGCGCGCGGCAACCACTGATAGACCGCCTAAAGGCGGCCGGCCGGCATGTTTTTGTGCGGCGCGACGAAATCAAAGAGTGAACCGCCCCTGACAATACGTAATAATTAAAATATCATGGTCTTCCTTTAGAGTTTAGATGATGTGTTGTTGTAGATGATATGAGTAACCCTCTCGATCAGTACCTATCGTAATTTTTTTTTCTTCATATGTGGTAGGTCCGATTCCAGGTTAAGGCAGGTGATTTTTCAAAAATATTTGAATGCAGTTCCACTTATTTAAAAAATAAAATGAAGTATTCTTTCAGTAAAATTTGCTATCCACATTTTTTTAAGGTAGATACTATCCCTCCGTGTGGCAAAATTTTGGGGCACCCTGTATATGCCAAACTGAAAACTTTTCAGAAATGGTCCCTAGCCGAGAGTTATGTTTTTCTAACAAAATACCTGGCAGTGAAAAGTTCTGTAAAAAAAATATAAATAACGTCCCTTACTGACTTAGCCATTTTTTACGAAATTGAAATATTTTCCTGACTTCGAGTCCCTGTTATTTGATGCCCTGAGTTTGTTCCATCATACTGTGACACTGAATACTTACACGAATTAGATTTTAGACAATGGATGTTAACCTACGCCATCTTGTCCTCATTAACACAATTTTGGCATCGTTTTGATAGCTTTTTATTTGGTAATATTATTTTCCCTTAAAGCTTTATTTCCGTAAAAGAACATGATCTCTGATGACATCATGACATGATGAATCATGCAAATATCCAAAAAGCAATGCAATTCTAAATATTTTTAAGTTCGAACTAGATATCAGCATGGCATTGCATACAAAAGGAACGATGAAAGAAGATAATAATATTATTATCTATAAGAAAAGAGCGTTTGTTTTAGGTAACTTCGAAATTAATCGTGTTTGGCATCAATTACAGAATTAGAAAAATTTACTCCTGAACGTACATACAATTTAATTGAGTAGTCACAATTAAGATCATAAAAAAAAATGTTATACTCTTTATGTTACATTTTAAATGTCGTGTAAGTAAATAAAAATATTCAATTACTTAATTATTTGTCAAGTTAACGTATCTACCTAGGGTCTATTCATTTATTACGTAAGATGTTTTGGGAGGATGGGGTCCGAACGTGTCTAACGTTACAAGGAAAAGGTTCATCAAAGCCGCCTAAGTGTCGTTCTCTGGGAAATGAAACCTCAGGGAACCTTGCATTAAGGTTCCTTTTTTGTTGAGAACTACCAGAACTATCAGAACTACCACTTTATGTACCAGAAATAAAGATAAAAATAAGTAAACAACCAAATTATTGTCACAATGGTTCGTCCCGTGGTTTTAGCACTCTCCTGGCGTGATCCCTCCGTTGATACCATGAGTTTCAAAGATTATATGAGTGTATTATAAGAATTGATTTCGTGTTTACAGAGAACAAAGGAATGGGATGAAAGCCCCGATGTCACAAAGGTATGAATTTAAACGAATACTTACAATCAATATTTGCGTGATTATACACAATCCAAATGATCTTATGAAATAAACCCTGCATGCACGTAGAATATTCACTTAGAATTTTAACCTACGTATGGCAAATAACGAAATTTCGGAATTAATTTTTTGATTGAAAAAGATGCAAGTGAGATTGCATCAACCATCCTTCGCATAAGTACTAAAAAAGATTGAATATATATATTATAAAAACGAAGAAAACAAATGACTAAACCCGACCGCTGCTCAGTCTCGAGCCTCGCAGCTTTGTCTTCGGTGGTTGCATTTACGACTCAAAAAATATGAGGCAATTTTCGGACAGAATGGGGTATATTCTGTCTCTTTTCCGCAAAATGCACCTTCATATTCACCTGAAAAAACTTAAAACTTTGGACATTTATAACTTTGTGATTATTTTTTTCTCCATTTGACAATATTTTTAATCCCTTTTAAGAAAATTCATTATTATTGGTTATTTTATTTGGTGTCTAGTCTACATCCCTATTAGAATAGCTGCCAGTTAATATAAACTTTGACGTATTTTTATGGCAAACTTGTCACCTCCAATCCCATTCTCATAGCGGTTAGATAAAACCTTGCCTTAAGACATTAAATAAGAAGCCACATGTATTTTTCAAACAACACACAAGACATCGTACGCTGTTTATGGCTATTCTCAGTGGTACAACCGCACCGATGTAGGTACTCCCAGGCAGGGAGATGACGTTTTTTTATCAATTGCTTAAACAAAACCTGTATGTTGTATTTCAGCCGGACGAGGATAAGCTGGTGACATCGGTAGCGATCCCTGCGTTCATAGATGACAGCAAGAACGCCACGCTGCTCGGTGTGGCCGGCACCGACGTGCCTATTGACAGCATCGCAAAACTGGCGAAGCCACATCAGGTAAAACAGAAGGGCCATTATGCGACAAGTAATGTCTAAACCATAGTTAGAGATATTTAAATCGGTTATTTTTTCTATCGCTCTACCACCTACCTTATACTACCTTTAATGCCTAACCATAAACTCAATTCTAGCTATGGCTCTGATTGATATGATAAGGGTATCTACATTTGTTGCGTTGCGCGCACTCATCCTGACATCGCTTAACAATTAACATGCACGGAAGCGAACGCGGACGGACGATAAATGTCAAACCAATACGCCGAAGCAGATAGACTCAATAGAGGATGGTATAAATACCATATCTAATGATAACCAGGCACAGTGTTTCCTTGAACCTCAATATGTCACGAATTGAGGACAAAAACTCCCGCGCGGCTCACTATTATAGTTTTGAAACGAATGCAATCTAAACTTTAAGTCCCGGAATCTTAAGATAATCTTTATCTTTTTTTTAAAGAAACAACGCATATAAACCTTGTTTTTGCACTGTGATGAAAAGGCTTAGTATAAGGCTAATTTGTAAGCCATTTGTGGCCAGTTTTTTTTCTCAGTTTCTAGATAATCGCGAAAATGACAAAATCGTATTTATTTTTGTGCCATTAATGTTTTTAGTAGTCGCACTTTAAAAAGTAGCGTAGCCACAATTATGGACTACTACCACAAAAAAATCCGATTGCATATATCTGCTATTATTAAGTTTCTTATTGAATTAAATCACTTACATCTGACACAAGATTCATATTTTCTTTACTTGATTATTTCAGCTTGGCGTGAACGGTTACTCATTCATCGTTAGTAACAACGGATATTTACTACTTCACCCGCTACTAAAGACCTCCGTAAGTGTTCACATTTCCCTTTAATTTGCAATGTTCGATAGCAGATCTACAAACATTTATCTTTTAGTATAATAATAATAATGGTCGTATTACAGATTAATGGGGAGCTCCAAGTAAATTACAACAGCGTCGACTTCGTAGAGGTGGAACAAGTAGACGACGGGAAGGGAGCGCGAGAACTGGGTGATAAGATCAAGTTGCTGCGTCAGAACCTCGTGGAGGCGAACAGCGGGAATATGACCAAGGTCGAGGTGCTGTTCCATTACGATGACATGAGGTACTTTTAAATTTACATGTATTTTTGTTCTACATAAGCAGGGAGCGAAACTATGGTGCCCGTGACGTCATTATGACGCAAAGTCGCCTATATGATGTTTTTTTAAAACAACATTGCAACACCTCAATGATTCTTAATAATGTAATAATGGTAATATAAATGTTATTGTTTATTTATAAAAATGTTTGGTATTTAATGTAAATATTGAAAAACTATATGAATAACATTTTTTATTGGGTAATGTAATTCTATCAAAAAATATTTTACCTCAACTAAATGAAACAACACAACAAATGTTTCGTTGGATGACGAAATATGCGGAACGCTTAAAGTTTTAAACATAATATCGCATCTTCTTTCTTATATACATTTCACACGTGTAGATACTTTCAGGGCAATATAATTCTGTAAAGTAAAGTAAAAGTAAAGTAAAAAATTGTTTATTCAAGACCAACAAAACTTAAATTTAGTAACACAATTCTGCCAAACCACAGTAACAGTATGTTGTCATTTGATTAGGTATCTATAATCTAGAATTCTAGATAATAAAAACACTCTTTATGTAGCTTGACGTCATACGTCTGTCATCGGCACCATAGTTTCGCTCCCTGTACATAAGCTATAAAATGACCTGCAGCATTATTCTTTATTGTGCTCGTGCGCCTCACTCCACCCGTCACGCCTAACGAAACTAGACCTCTACCCTACCTATATACCTACGCTTAGTTACTACGAATCGCTTAAAACGAGTTACAGAATAGCGGCGGTGAGCGAAGTTCAGTGTAGGAGGCGATTAACCCCCAACTACTAACCCATAAGAGCTTAATCATTTACGTAGAACACACTGAACTTTGCTTTAGGTTATGTTCGTAGGTAAAGGGTGTCCCATAAATCAAGAACTCACATTTCTCAAAAAAATTGCATGACCATTTTTCTTAAAAATGTCTGAATTTCTTTCATGCAGTGTTGAATGTCTTTTTTCACAACACGGGTGGCTGTGGGCTTTTCGACACAAACCTGTTGGGTACTTTAAATAACCACAAATAAAAATCCAAAGAGGTTAAACACCACCCTGTGCATTATTAGGCCTCTCACAGACACGATAGTAAACTTGTCATTAGCTGTCAAATTTACTATGGACCGCCACCGCAGGCCGCGCCAGTGTGGTGTAGGCCTTAGCGACACTGAACCTGGAAAATGATAAAAATAAGACATTTCGACAAAAGAGTGCAAACCTATAACGTGCCAGAACAGCCGTGGAGGTTATTTGCCTCATGTGATACTCCATAACCTTTTAATGTGTTCTATATGATGCCTAAAAAAAAATCGTGCGTGATTCTTTATGATTAACTGTCATTTGCATCGTCTCACTTGCACTCCTCTTCTCTGTAGGAAATCACATACTCTTTGGTAATGAACCTCAATTATTGCCAAATTTATCTTCCGATACACCTCTGTCTATATGTACCTATATTATATAAATAAACTATTTTATTGATTGATTGATAATCAGCATCAGCAGTTCTCATGTAACTAATGTTTTGTAAATACAATACATTTACAATTTCAGGAGGATAGCCCGTGTTAAACACGACTATTTCTTCAACGAACTGGCAGGCACGCCTTTTTCTATGGGCATCTCTCTTCCTGAGGGATACGGAGTCACGGAGCTCGTATTAGAAGACAACCCCCTTGAAGCCACACAAGGAAAAGATCTCATAGGAGTCAATGTCACAGACTATTTCAGATACAGTTACAGGATACATCCCGATTGGTAAGGGTTTCAAGTGTACATAGTATTGGCATCTACAGATAATGTCACAATAATGGGGCAAAAGAAAATGTATAGAAAAGTTTGTACCTAGGTACCTACCAAATAAGCTTATCATTATCAAGCATACTTTTAAATTTTTCTGTGATATTTTTTTGTAAATAATTTGATAGGGACTTTTTTACAATTTGTGATAATATTTTAGGTTTTGTTATATACTTTCTTAAATTTAAAGGATTTCATAACATTAATATTAGACATAACTAATCAAATATACTTAAACAGGAAAATTTAAAGTTTGACATAATTGGCGTAGGTACCTACCTACTAAATATGTACAAGCATTTCTAGAAATGTACAAAAACTAAAATATTCTAAGTAAGCTTTTGAATCAACAATTGTTCAACACATTAAGCTAAGGACACTGGTTGTTTCAGGGTCTACTGTAAATACCATTATTTAGAGGGGCATGAATCAGAAAACCCCGAAATAGAAATGTATAAATTTTTAGTTCGGATTTCTAAGAACGACCTAAATATTTCAAAAACGCAATACAAGGATGAAGCGGAGGTTTTCTCAGTAAAAGGTGAGTAAATAGTAGGTAGATTGTACAACAAGTGCATAAAACGAGCCATTTCTTCATGAAATAACTCAATTATGCCCGCGTTATACACACTGCTTTTAACTTCGATTGCGAGAAAATATCAAATATTTGCAAAATTTAATAAAATAATAGTTAATTTTTGCCACTTTACTATATAAAGTTTTTATGTTTAATTTTTATGCCCAGTCATTAAATGGTTCGATGCGTTTTTAGGGTTCCGTACCTCAAAAGGAAAAAAAAACGAAACCCTTATAGGATCACTCGTGCGTCTGTATGTCCGTCTTGGACGCCTTCACCGTGTATTGGACGCCTCAGAGGCGTTTATTCGTGGTGTCAATATTTTGTATCTGTGTCAAAGCAGTTTAGTAAAAAAAAACATGCCGCTAAATTGAACAATCTCTTCGCCGTGGAATTTGTTATTGATTGTGGATGGATAATCTTTGTTTTACTATTTATTTTCTCGCAGTCGAAGTGAAAAGTAGAGTGTACAACTCAGGTTTAAAAGCCATACTCGTATTACCCCTCGAAATATTTTCCCTCACTTCGCTCGGCAAAATAACCATCTCGTGGAAATATGGCTTATTTTAGCCCCTTATCATACAATCTACTATTTTTGACTTGCAGTACAAAATATTTTTTAGTAATTTCATTACAGAAATATGCTACGGCTAACTAAATACACCCATCCTCGAAATTTTATTCAAATACAGATCGTTTCGAGTAAAATGCCGGTGACATACGGATAGACGAACATGACGAAACTATAAGTTTTCCTTTTTTGCCATTCTGGCTACGGAACCCTAAAAAATTTTAAAGTAGGTGCGAGTATTCTCTTGTAGGTACCTACTTAATAAATAAATCATGTCAAATTTTGTCCTAAAAATTTTCCAGATCATTGCGGGAGCAAAAGAGATTCTCTAGATTTAAATGATTATTACTGCAACGAGGATTTGGTAAAGCAGCTAGTGTTCGACGCTAAGCTCTCGGCACCTTATTTTGAGAACTGGGTTGATCATACCGAACGCGACGCTGAGCTGGCAAAGAAATACAATGTCAGCGTGCGATTCTTCATGACCTGTAGTGGATTTACAAGGTGGCATTACCTGGACGATGACGACAAAAATGAACGCGTAAATGAATCAGGGGAGAGAGAAAAGAAATATGATGGAGAAGAGTGAGTATAATTAATACGTATACTAAATGGTTATTGCTGTATGGCATAAGCAATTTTTCTTTTAATGGTATAGTTTCCCAAATTGCACATCCAGGGCAGTCGGCCGTTTCGACCAACGGTTTCGGAACCGTGGGGGTAAAACTGCTTTTCTTTGGGGGTAACAGAGTTGGTATAAAAAGAGATAGGAGAGTCACGAACTTATTTGGGACCTGTCAGGTTGTATAGGAATCCAAAGAATATTTTTGCGAAATCCATACTAATATTATAAATGGGAAAGTGTATGTGTTTGTTTGTTTGTTTGTTTGTTTGTTTGTCCGTCTTTCACGGCAAAACGGGGCGTCAAATTGACGTGATTTTTTAAGTGGAGATAGTTGAAGGGATGGAGAGTGACATAGGCTACTTTTTGTCTCTTTTTAACCCCCCACTTGCCCAAAATGGGGGGTGGAAGTTTGTATGGAGCATTCCGCAATTTTCAAGGTAGAAAGCTAAAAATTGGTATGCGGACTATATGTGACTAACAAAAAATCGTGCATCATTTTTTTTTGGAAATCTGCTCCCAACCCCTTAAACTCTTAAAAGAGGGGGTGAAATTTTATATGGGGGTCCAGTCGTAGAGTCGATATGTAGAGCCAATATGTAGATTCGATATGTAGAGTCGATATGTAGAGTCGATATGTAGAGTCGTAATGTAGAGTCGATATGTAGTCAATATGTAGTCGATATGTAGAGTCGACACTATCTAAGTACAAAGTGGACATCTATCTAAATATGTAGAGTCGATATGTAGAGTCTATGTTCGATATGCAGAGTCTATGTAGAGTCGATCTAAATATATAAAAGACTGAAACTGAGATGCACCTTTTTTGTAGACGGTTAACATTACTCTTAGTACGCGGGCGAAGCCGCGGGCAAAAGCTAGTAGATCATAAATTAAAGAATGCGACCGTATTATCGGTTATTTGATTGGGGGTTAAAATCCGTTTACCTGATAAATCACGGGAGTAACGGTATAGAAAAGGTTAGCAGTGGTGTAAACCGTTACGGGTTGTAAAGCGCTTATTCATATCCATATATCAATCTGTATACTGTTATATCTTCTGGGTAACGCTTTCGAGATCTACTCCAAATTCCACACTTCCTTTCAGTGTGTTTGGACAAACTTACCGGACTGCAATAGAAACGACGCCTTACAAAGCCGCGGTACTTCAGCGAAACCTGACCAAGCTATACAACCGGGAGTCTTTAGTGGTGGCAACTCCTCTGCCAATCCTAGACATGTCTGTAAAGAACAGACCTCCAGTTACAAACGCGGACGGCGACGTAACTATCACCGCTAGCTACGCGATCTTCTACAAAGATAATAATAATGACACTCCAGCTTCCGTTGTCGGCTTCCAGTTCTCGTATAAACAGTTCCTGGAGAGGTTCTCAGAGATTACAAAGGCTGACGACGAAAAGGTGACACCCTTGTACAGTCACGGACTTTAATCGTTGAGCCATTTAAGTGTCAACTAATTTTGGTTTTTAATAGTTAAGAAAGGTGAGCTCTAAATGGCTCTACGATTAAAGTCAGTGACTGTACCAATAGACATTTTGGTAACTAGGTGGCAAAATAATCCCAGGAGGACTCCTGGGATTATTTTGTCGATTAAAAACAATGCATAGGATTCGGATAGGACCGGATCAGTTAAGTGGAAATGCTTATTAAATACAATGCTTTTATTTTGTGTGCCTTAATACCTAATACTTAGAATATAAGTGTAAAATGTGACGGTTGTGCTTTCATTTTCAGGATCTATCATGCAAAAGTGACCACCATGACTGTTACGTCATAGACAGTTCAGGTTACGTGGTGCTTTCGGAGGACGTGAAAGAGGTGGGCCAGTTCTTTGGCGAGATCCATCCTCTAGTGCTGCAGTCGTTCATGGACAAACAGATATTCGAGCACGTCGAAGTGTTCAACTATCAAGCCTTATGTCCCAACTCCATGATAAAGGATCATAACAGCTCATGGAGCCTTACTACGGTACGAAATACTTTTTATTTTGATATTTTATGTCATTTCAATAAACCGTACAAAATTCACATACCTGTAATGTGAATTTTGCACGGTTTACCGAAATTACATTTGATACGGTATGATTATTTTCTTAATAGTTAACTTACATTATGTAGTTTAGGAACTACAAACAACTCAGTACCCTTAGAAAGCAACTTCGAAATTGACAGATATAATTCTGAATACTAGTTCTACTCTGATGAAAACAATTTGTTTTTTTTCAGCCATTTACGTTTTTAAAGTGGTTTATAACTCATTTTTTGGTATTATTGGGAGATTTTTACAATTGGAATCAATACGCGTATGGAATGCCCGAAATGCCTGAGGATCGTAAGTATCTATACAATATACCTATGATAATCTTGAAAAGAAAGAGTAAGTAATTTAGTAAAACATTTTCTAATTTTAAACGTTTTCAGTTGCACAAACTACAACAGCATCTTCAGTAGATCCACAAAATGAAACAATTGCTGCTACCGATGAAGACGAGAAAACATTTTCTTGTGATCACCGGATCAGTCTTTACATACTGAACCAAACGCATTTTTTGACGACGGCTGAGGATAACCCTGTAAGCTTCGAGGATGAAAGAGGAAAGTGCCATCCCCCTTATTGGGCTTCCTATGTGACATACACTAATTTACTATTGGTGGTGGTGGAAAAAGTTCATCCTGAGATGTTCAGTGCAGATTGCTGGAAGCAAACGCCACCGACGACGCGACCGAAGGTGACGGTTAACTCGACGATGAGCCGCGAGCCGTGCCACAAACTAGAACTGGGCAATCTGCCGCGACGACGCCTCGAAGGCTGCTTTACTTATCACGAAAAGGTAATGTTTCCTAACGAAAAGATTCTAATATTAGGGTTGAGTTGAGTACCTACTTATATATATATATATAATTAATTAAACGTCTGACGTTCGACGTATTTTTTATTGATTTTGCCGTCTTATTTTTTTTTTATGAAATTGGGCATTTGGTAACTCACCAGACCATAAAAAAACAATAAGTCACTAACAAGAATCGCAAACTTTAGACACTTGTCAAATGAGTGCTAGATCTCAAAAACTAAATGTTCGCCACAGCGCTTGGTCTCCAGCGATTGTCAAGGTGGGCTGACAATTAGGACAAGCTTCGTCCCATCAATTAATTTGTCTATTAGCGAACTTAGTGTATTACGGCTCAACCACGACTTTGAGCGACGGTGGGAGTGATAGCGGTACCCCAAACGCAAGCGAGAGGTCGGAGGCCTCTGGGTCCGCTGCTGTCGCCGCCGCTGGAAGTCGTGGTCAAGCCCTTAGAGGTCGAAAGCCAAAGGGTCAGGAGTTCTGTTGAAATGTTTGTATCAGCCAAGTACCTTCTGAGACTAAGAATTCAGAAAAGATAAATTCAAGGAAATATATTCTCTATGATTGTTTTTTGTTTTTTGTTTTTAGGAAGCAGAATCATTAATGTGCGGGTTTGCTCCATCAGACGTGGCCGCTTCAAGATTCGTCGCTTTCGCTACATTGCTAACTGCCCTCGTATCCAGAATGTTATGTTGAGAATGAACTTGTTTGGTACTATGCATTTGTACCTTTGTTATTTGCGCAAATAAATGTTGTTGCATTTTGAATTTCATTATCATTCACCGTATTCTAGATGAATTACCATCAGTCATGTCAGCATGGTTGACGCCTGATGTTGATAGTTAGAGATTAACTCAAAGAGTTAAATCCGCCATTTGTGACGTGTACTTCTTACATCGCACATAGGGGCAGAATGCCGATTTAGGCGGCCATAAATCGATTTCTAAAAATGTAGCCTAGATAAGAAATAATCACTTCCCGATAAGGTTGAATAACCATAGAATGATAAACTACCCCCTCCCTAACCCTTACAGCAGTGCCTGAACTGCCATGCCAGTCGAAAGTTGATCGTCGCTCCCAGTGCACGCACATCTTATCGGCATTCGTAAAAACACGTTACATTTAAAAAATCGTGGTGTTTTTTTAGTGTCTATTTTGAAGAAAGTTGTGATGGATCCTAGTTCTACAGGTAAGAGAGTATTATAAAACATTAAATTTATGTGAATATTTTGAATATCTATTATTATTTCCCGAGAAATTAGAAATAAGTCTTCTAAAATTGTTGTAAAAAACCACGTTATTGATTTATAAAAAGGTTTTTGTTATACATCATGGCACGTCCGGGCCATAATACGAGTAATTTCATAAAATAGAGTAACTGTACTAGATAATTACATTAACTTTGGCTGCGATTTTTTGCGAAAATGCGTTTTAGAGGCCATTAAATACCACGATGCAAAACCACTTGTTTTTTTTTTTTTTTACTTTTGTGTTTAAAATAGTTTTGATTTCTTTTAGGATCGGAAGGAGTTGCAGAGGCAAGATTAGTGACCCGTAGGTTCCTATTTGAGAAAATGCAGCCACAAAATCTTGCAAATTTTGAATTGAAACTAAAATATCTTGAGACGTATATTTTATCGCAAGAAAACTATTGTGAGGAACACAACAAGGATATAAAGCATAAATTGTCTTTTTTAAAGTCAGACTTTAAGAAGAAGTGGGTAGAGTCAAATAGGAAGAGCGATATTATCTTAAAAAAACACGATGCATGGTTACAAGGAACCTTCGAAATACCAAGGATAAAACGAGGATCATCAGGCCGACCAGCAAAGATATTCGATGAATCCAGTGAAAGGAGCAAGCGAAGAAAAACAGAAGTGTTAATAATGAGACCGCCAAAATTTATGTAGGACTATATTCCTGGCATCCGATGACGCCTAACAATGCACAAAATCCTATAACATGGGGCAACTGTAATGGAAGAAGCTCTCTTGCCTATTGGGTTATTACCGGAAGAAGCAGCCGAAGCGCGCAATACGCACTTTAGGAAATATAGACAAGATTTTTATAATCTATGAATACACAATCTCACAAGTTTAATACGACATTCATAGGTCACTTACTTTCATATTTGCTTATATTAAAAAATTTCATAATTGTCTCGTAACGTAACTATAATTTTGTTTTCTTGGTCAGTTATAAAAATGACGAAAATATGTCGTATTTACACTTAACGATCATTAATATACCGTTAAACTATTGAAAATTAAAAAATAAAACACAACTAAGAACAGTGTTGTTTTTACTGACTTTTGACTGGATTATAGAAAAAAGCGGGCACCTACCGAGATAAGCTGTTTACTATTTTCAACTGTTTTAAGTAGGAGAATAATATTCTAAAGGTTAGAAAGCAGGATCGGTAACGGTTTTCTTATAATAAGATACTTATTCTTCAGTTTCATACAAAAAACACTGATATTATTTTTTTCTGCTTTAAATAAGCCTTATTTTGAAAATATATATATAACATTTTTTATTCCTTACAACATTTTCAACCGAAAAGTATTTTTTAAATAGGTTTTTAAAAAAAAAGTGGATGTCCATTTTTTTGTCATTTCGATCCACTGTGCTACTGCCCTCTTGGAATTATAATTACAAACAAATCACGAGTTTGAGTACATAAATGCGATAAAATAATTTTGGCCGCCTAAATCGGCATTTTGCCCCTATGTGCATCGTGCAATAAAACAAATAATATATTATCTAGGTTTTAACAACAGTTATTCCAAAACTGCAATATATAGGTAATATTAGAATAGATTATTCACTGTACAGTGTGGTGCTAAAACGATCTAATTGTTGGCAGCCGTCACCTACCGTTTATAGCGGACATAAAACATGAATTCGTCACTTACTATACTAGCAAAGCAACTAGGTATGTAAGTCCGAAAGGGATGAATGCTTTATATTCGACATAAACGCGACCATGCTAAGCACGAGCATGATGGCCACTTCAACGATGGCTACATCCATCAAGTTCCGACCCTTCTGAGACCAACCGACGTCTTATGAGACCTTGATGAAGACCGTTAAGTTACCATTCGCAATTGTGGTTATTTCAGGTATTTATTGGGTTTGTTTTTATCGGTGTAGGTATTTTAAGGAGAATGCACTAGTTGAACTTAGGTGATCTAGTGTTATTTCCGCCTCCGTACAGTGCACCGACTAGCCCGGAATAGACGCAAGGCAGCATGTGCGTCGAGTCACACGGGCGCCCGGCCGCTAGTGCGCAAGACGCGCCCGCGCTGGTGTCAGTACTTCCGTATCTTCAACGACTGTAACTGTGACCCATTGAGTATAGCAAATGTTGATAGGGGAAGCAGAGAACTTGTGAACTGTAAATAACTAGGAGATACCGACAGTGTTGGGTATTAATTTAACTTCATTAAATGTTATTCGTCCGTTACGATTTTTTTTAAACTAATGTCAGTGGCCACTTGTGATTCCAAGATTTTTTTCATAATAACACGCGTTTATCCTGTTATTTTGTTTTTTTCCCAGTTAATTATTTTATAGTGGTTTCTTAAATGAGAATGGCAAAATACTCAGAATTAATTAAAATAAAGGTTGATACTCACGGAAATGTATTAGAATCCTGATAAACTAATAACTAAATACTCAATGATGTTACTATTAAAAGGATATGTTTATTAAAATTAATACAACTAATAGAATATTGCAATTGAAGAGGCAAAATTAAGTCGATATGCGTAGATATATCTACTAAATTATACACCCGTATATATCTACGTACAAAGGAATACCTAGTAGACATTTAACATTTTTGTATTCCGACATAACTCATGAAAATGGTGATTAAAACGTTTTGTTTTTTTTTATCGTAATTGGGTAATAATTACAACTGTATTTAATCTCGTTCGTATTTGTATGTCAATGTGTGGTCTGAAAACAAATTTGGTCCTACCTACTTAAATACTTTTAGAAGCGATGACAATCCAATAATAAAGTAGTGTCAGCAAACAGACTGTCCCTAAAATAATTTCATCAGTTACGTACGTACTCGTTGTAGTTAATTGGTACAGTGATGCGTGAGTGAGCTGGATTCATCAAGGATGCGTACGGAGGCAGGCTTAACGCTCTGCGCCCTTTTGTTATTACTACCGGAGCCTTCAGTCTACAGCCAGCAGCCACAAAATGCCAACACGTAAGAAACTACAATTAATTAGCATATGCGTTATTGTTATTTAGAACTAGGTTGCCTATTTAAAACCCACTCGTAGGAAGAACCCAGCTCTTTATTAAGAATAGATTTGCACTTGTCTGCTAAGTGCATTCATACATTATGCTCGTTCGTGTTTGAACTGAGGAACGATTTTTGACTTTCGAGCGCTCAACTCTTTCATTCGAAAACTGTCAAAAACTATCAAATTTTAAAATAGCGATAGAAAATTGGAAAACATTAAATTCTATCGGTAGAACGTAAGTACCTATAATTTTGACACTACACTTGTAATTAATCGTATTTAATTTTCAATCGCTCGAAAGTCAAAAATCGGTCCACTGAGCATATTCATCCAAAATATTATTTTGATAATATAGTTTTATAGGTAACTGCCCGTCTGTCTGGTGCATTTAAAAGCACAAATCTAAGTGAATAAATCTATACAAACTTATATTATTATAAGCAGAGCCCGGATTTTTCACGGCAAAACAAAACACTATCGTAATCTAGCCAGTGGTAGAAACATTATTTTATCGATATCGAGTAATTATTAGGTATATAGGTACAAAAATAACATTCCGAGAAATATCTGAAAATATTACCCAAACTGAAAATGAATTTTATAAATTTGCTCCCTTGACGTCAAGTGAAGTTGAACGTACATTTAGTATACATAAATGGCTTTATAGTGATAAACGAAATTATCTACTCCTATCACTATTATTCAAATAAATGCCATGTGCTGCTGTGTGTTCTGACGTGGATTACGAAGAAGAAATTGCATCTGTTTCTAATATATAATTTCATACAAACTTCACGTAATTTTTTTATTAAATATTTATTTTATTTGATGACGTTTTTTTTTCTTTTACTACACAATTATCGATATCGGTAAAATAATGTTTCTACCACTGGCTAGATTACGATAGTGTTTTATTTGCCGTGAAAAATCCGGGCTCTGATTATAAGGTAAAATAGAGGTTGTAAAATTGTACGTAGGGGCAAGTTATAAAAATATTTTATCAGTATTATAGGATGGGCCTACCCGGTGGACATATGTTATATTCATCCCGAAGTTTTGCTTGCGTTACTCGGATAATACGCAGGCGGAGACGCGGGGGCAGCTAGTAAAATATTAAACCTCAATGACTGCTTGTGTGATTGTCAACTCTGTCACCCACACTAGATCCAAAATAAACTAATTAGGTATCCAAATACATATAAGGATAACGTAAAAAAAAACAAGAATGGTTTACCTACTTAGGTTGAATTTGATATCAATTTTGTTTGTTCCAGTGGTTTATTATTGCTTCTTCATGCATGATAAGTAAATTTGACACTTGATTGGTTTGACTCATATTAGGAAAGCGTAGGTGAGAGGAAAGCAAGACATTGAGACAACATAACTTTAGGTATTTCTATTGTTGTACGAAATAAACTTACTACTAATGAATTGTAGAAGAATTTATACTTCTTTTTAGAGTAAGAGAATGGGGCAGAGCACTCGGTTTGCAGTTGTGGAAACTTAATCAAGTGCTGACAAAAGCTGACCAAATACGACATGTAAGTTCATAACATAACACTTGGTCGAATTTTCTAATATCTACGAATTTTAATAATTCATTACAAAGATTTTCTTTTACACACAACACGTTTCAAAAAACATTTAATGGTAAAATTATTTGATGCGGTAAAAGTATAATCAATTAATTTTAATATTTTCATAAACTTCATAAGTAAGTTTATGATTTCCAAGTTTTATATTTTATAAGCTTTTATGTAACTTGCAATGAATGTAACTATGTTTGTTCGGGTGGAATCTTGCAACTCAATTTTGAATCAGATATCTTCAACCGATTGAGCTGAGATTTTGGGTTTAAGTATAGTTTGGATGACAATTCAATATTATGGTACCATCGAGCTGACCTGATGATGGAGACAAAAAGTGGCCATGGGAATTCAGGACCCAACGAGTAGGTGGTTGATGACGGTATACAGAAAAATTACATGTGATTGTGTCTTTACTCATACACTGATACTGCGTCGTGGACCGGTATTAATAATTTTCATTTAAGCTTTTTGCCTTTTATGTCTTATTATTAGGTTGTTTTGTTAACATAAGTATCATACATAAATGAACCTCCAGGTCTTTATTCTCTATGTTTTTTGGTACTCTATGTGTACCCCATATAAATTTGTTATGTGACTGTCTGTGTTATAAATGAATAAAAAAAAAAGTACAGTTGGCAATAAAAGCTTGTACCAAAATGAAATTTTTGACAGAAACTTATTTAACCTATTCAAATGCAACAAAGTACCACTGGACTTATTTATTTGCGTTACAGGATTACAAACGAATGAATGCAAGCGTAAAACAAAAAGACGGAGAACAAATATTGAGATCCTCACTGACATCGGTCGGAACAATGTTAACAAAAAAAATAAATGCCGTGAAAGTACGTACGCTATACTTATCTTATAACCATAATTTAGGTCGCGGGAGTCCGCTGGATGCGGGTGGCGCAGGACCGGTCACTTTGGCACTCTTTGGGGGAGGCCTATGTCCAGCAGTGGACGTCTTTCGGCTGATATGATGAAGCATAATTTATATTGGCATCGACATTATCTCACATGGTTGTTCAGATTCCAATTGAAAAAAAGTAAATTGATTTATGAATATGTTGATGGCATATACTAAAATAAGACATTTTCTATCATTTGTATAATTGCAGTGTATCCACGCAACAGCAGTTGAGTTAGCGCGGGAGTTCAATGGGTCGGTCGACCCGGATTTCCAGTACTGTTCCGCCAAGTATTCAGAGTTTATGGTTGTTGACGAGGACACAAATGAGACTACATTGATCACAAGTGTAACAGAAAAACCCGCCTTCGTTATAAAGGAAAAGCGTCATTATGAGACTATATGTCTTGAAAATGACTCTCACTTTTATGATATAACTGTAAACATAAACAGAAGCTGCGTGCACGTGCCCACTAATATATATTTCTTAGACGAAGAACCAAAAAATGCAATTCATTGGACAAGAGGACTTAATGACGTCTTCATTAAAAATTACCAAGCCGACCCGTCTCTGACATGGCAATATTTTGGGAGTTCGCATGGTATACTACGCTTTTTCCCTGCCATGCCTTGGAACATGAGAAAAACGGATACCTATGACTGCCGCGTGCAGTCATGGTACATCGAAGCTGCCACCTGTTCGAAAGACGTCGTTGTCCTCTTTGATATATCTGGTTCTATGACCGGATTCAAGAACTATGTGGCTAGAACAACTTTAAAATCTCTGTTAGACACTTTGTCTAACAATGATTACGTTAACGTATACACTGTCAGCGATGAAACCGATCAAGTAATGAACTGTTCTAAAGGATTAGTTCAAGCGACAAAAGAAAATATAGCAACTTTAATGGATATCCTTACACCAACGGATGGTGGGAAAGTTCACAAGATACCATTGGCTGGCATAGCGAATTTTACGAACGCATACACTAAAGCATTTGCAACATTGAAAGAAGTAAGCTAAATTACATACCGAAAGGAAACAAATAGATATGGTAAATGAATAAATCAATTCAATGATTAGCACATTTTCATTACAGCGAAGAAACGAAACCGACTGCAATGTTGCGAGTACTGGAGGCTGTAATCAACTGGTGATGGTGATCACTGACTATGCTTTCGAAAACCTTTCTGCAGTATTCGATGAGCACAATCGCGAAGTGGTAGATGGAGTAACGTATACGCCCGTTAGGGTATTTACGTATCTCATCGGAAGAGAAATGGACGGACTCACTGAATTACAGCAAATGGCTTGTTATAATAGAGGTAGGAAATACTCTAATAGTAATAAGAAATTCTATCACCAGTAATGTAATAAAGCAGGCGCTTGATGTCTCGAATATCTGGTATTTTGCATTTCTCCAGGTTACTTCGTCCATATCCACTCAGTGGAGGAAGTCCAGCAACAAGTGCTAAAGTACATCAACGTGATAGCTCTGCCTATGATTCTAAACGGTTCGGATCCTCCTCCCACCTGGACACATGCCAGTATGGACTATACGGTCAGTTTCATTCAGCATCGTACATAATTTAATACACTTAATATAATTTTTAATAGTCTAAAGGAATTAATCATATTACAGAGAACTTATGAATGGGGAGTTAGCCCAGATGTTAGCAAGGTAAGGTATTTTATTATTTAATATTTTCAAGTAACTTAAAGATATTGCAATCCAATTATTTTATAAATTTAGAGAAACTTACTTAAAAATATATGTTAATGAAGAAATTGTGGACATAAAGATTGCATTTTGTAATAAGCTCAACCTTAATATAACATAAACCTCGACACAGCTTTGCAAATTAGGTATAATAATATTAAAGTATGATATACGTTGCACATGAGGAATAAAACATAGGTACAATATAAAACTTGTTATTGCAGCCCGACGAAGACAAGTTGGTGACATCAGTAGCAATTCCGGCGTTTGACCGAGATAGTGAGAATGCCTCGTTGCTCGGCGTAGCAGGCACTGATGTGCCCATCGACAGTATCGCTAAGTTAGCTCAGCCAAACCAGGTAATTCACCATAAAAAGTTTTTTTTAACGTCGTTAATGCACTTATTGCTGTAACTCCAACGAAAACATTATTCTGTTTCAGCTCGGGGTCAACGGCTACTCATTCATTGTTAGTAACAACGGATATCTTCTACTACATCCTTTATTAAAAACTTCCGTAAGTTTCTCGCGCTCTAATATGGGTCAAAATTGCACGCTTGAGTTGCACGACGTTCCAGTTTCTTTTCTATGAACATAAACATAATATTGCTACGTATTTTTTTAAGTTCATCAATGCATAATCTCAAATTTTGTAGATTAACGGAGCGCTCCAAGTGAACTACAACAGCATTGATTTTGTAGAGGTGGAACAAGTGGACGACGGCAAGGATTCGCGCGAGCTGGGTGACGAGATCCAATGGTTGCGTCAGAACCTTACCGAGGCGGCCAGCGGAAGTATGACCAAAGTTGAGGTGCTCTTCCATTACGACGATATGAGGTACCGTGCAATCTCTGATCATCCATAGCGCATTAGAACCAGGGTGCTTTATATTCAATAGGTTTGTAAACTCAAGTGAAAATAATGTATTCAGGAGGATATCACGCGTCAAGCATGACTACTTCTTCAGCGAGCTGGTGGGCACGCCTTTCTCGATGGGTATTTCCCTTCCCGTAGGATACGGAGACACGGAGATGCTACTTAATAGCAACCCCCTTGAACCCATGGAAGGGGATAACATTGAGTTGAATGTGACAGACTATTTTAGATATAGCTACAGAGTACATCCTGATTGGTAAAGAAGCATACTATTATTATTTTCCCCAGATTGTGTTGAGTTCCACTGCCGGGCACCGACCTACTTTTTTCGTCCCTCTACCCAATTTAGTGCATGCCGCAATAGTTTTGAGTAACGCTAAGTACCCCTCTTTCCAGTATTAGTGTGTGTGTACACACAATGATACTTTGTACCTACAACATCTATTGTGACAGACCAAAGTACTTAGTAAAGAAATACAATCCCAATTAGCAAACCAACTTTCCATATTCGTCGTCTTTAATACTACTGCTATATTTTGTTCACACTAGTTTTTCGCAAGCGCATGTATGTATACATTGTTGCAGGGTCTACTGCAAATACCATTATTTAGAAGGGCACGAGTCAGATAGTCCTGAAATAGAAGTGTGGAAGTTTTTGGTAAATATATCAAAGAACGAAATTGATATAAAGAAGAACCAATACCAGGAAGAAACGTCGAAAGAATTTTCGGTAGAAAGTATGTTAAATGATGGATTAAGGAACTTACTTCGTTACAACTTGTGGGTAAGCATGTGTCGTAAATTCCAACATCACGTTTTTGGTCACCACGCAATAATAACAATTAAAAAGACAACAAGTTTAATTCGCTCACGACACATGCTCACCGTAGTTCTTCTAAAAGAAGACAATACTGAAATGGAAACCGACAAAAAATAACCAGTTAAACAATCGGGGCTTAGTCTTGTGTATACGAAATTTTAATTTCCCAGCTCACTGTGGAGATGCTCAGACAGCTCTCGACAAAGACGATTATTACTGTAATGAGGATTTGGTGAAGCAGTTAGTCTTCGATGCAAAACTTTCGTATCCTTACTTCCAAAACTGGTCGGACTACACGGAACATGACGCCGAGCTGACATTGAAATACGGCGTTAGCGCAAGATTCATCATGACATCTAGCGGACTTACCAGGTGGCATTACCTATACGACGATGACAAGAATGAATGGGTAGACGACGACGGGTATGCGCATAAGAACTACACGGGAAAGTGAGTAGATTGAGTGAGTTTGCAATGACTATATCATACTTTAAGTATTTGTGATTGCCAAAAAATGGTCTCATGTTTTAGTTATTTTAAGGGTTGCCGACAAACATTGTGTTGTGTTTCAGAGTGGTTGGAGATCACTACGCAATGTCAATAGAAATAACTCCGTACAAAGCTGCAGTTCTCCAAGGCATGATTAGTCGAGATTCCCTCGTAGTTGCCTCTCCATTGCCAATCCTCGACCCGGCTATCAAGAGACGGCCTCCTGTCACTAATGAAGCTGGCGACGTGACTATCACCGCAAGTTACGCCATCTTTTACAGAGATAATACTAGCGACACTCCGGCTTCTGTCGTCGGCTTCCAATTTTCGTATTTACACCTTCGAGATAGGTTTATGGAGCTCTCAACCAATGAAAATGTACGTTCTTCGTACATATAATAGAAGTAGAGCTAATAGCTTGTCAATCTTAAATGGTTTCTTATATCTTTGTTTCACAATTATAACAAACTGAAATATGACAATGTTCATTTTTAGGGTCTGTCTTGCAACAACAGCGACTATGATTGCTACCTCCTAGACAGTTCAGGTTATGTGGTGATGTCCATGAATCAGAAGGAGGTGGGACTATTCTTTGGCGTTATTCATCCATTAGTACTGCAGTCGTTCATATACAAGGAGATATTCGAGCACGTGGAGATGTTTAATTACCAGACGCTGTGCCCAGATACCATGCTGGGGGATCCAAACTGCTCATGGACATTTAGCACGGTAGGGATTTTTTTGAAGTTTGTACGATATTTCGTTTCCCGACAACCCATGACAGTCTTGGTGACGACTAACTAGGAGAGCCGACCCCACCTAAAGTGGGAATGTGCTAGGAAAAAGAAGAAGACAGTACGATATTTCATTTAACTTGTTTAATAGAGGTAATTTCGTTTAATTTCAGCCGTTTACGTTAATAAAATGGTTAGTAGCCCAATTTATTTTATTACTGGGAAACTTGTACCATTGGAATCAATATGCTTATGCAAACGTGATTTTCGAATACGGTAAGTTCTCAGTAACCACAACACAACACAATGTAAGTAATAACATTTAAAGTATATTTGAATGTTCAATGTTTTCACAGAAGACTATGTAGAAAATACAACAACAATACCAGAAACTCCGGAACCGGAAGAACCAATAATGCCACCGGAGGAAGTGAAAACATTTTCTTGCGATCATCGGATCAGCCTTTATATTTTGAACCAAACATACTTTTTGAAGGCGGTTGCGGATAACCCGGTTACCTACGAGCATGAGAAAGGGGATTGTAATCCTCCTTATTGGGCTTCCTACGTGGGGTATACGAACTTGCTGTTGGTGGTGGTGGAGAAGGTGGAACCTGAGGAGTTTGAAGAATGGTGCGAAAAGCCGCCGACTACGAAGCCGGAACCGACGGCGAATTCAACGGAGAGCCGCGAACCGTGCCATAAATTAGAGCTGGGCAACCTGCCGCGACGAAGGCTTGAGGGCTGCTATACTTACCATGAACTGGTAAGTACATAAGTAGTAGTTTAAAGTACGCAATTGTACTTATAATAGTATTCTCGGCTGAAAAGGGATCCTAAAGTAATCTCTAAGTCTTTAGAATTCCTATCAAACTTAGGAAATTTCACGACGCGGCGGATTCTTTGCAATTATCCTGTACAAAATAATGATGGTACATAAATTTAATCATTAGTTTCTGCTCTAAAGTTCTAATACCACATCCAAAACCCACATTGAGCCAGAGTGAGACTCGGCATTCGTGGTAAGAAGACCGTAGTTAGCCGTGCAATACAAATAGAGCGACAATTAATTATGATGATTATCTTCATCATCATTTGCAGCCAGAAAATGCTAACTGCTCTGTTCAAGTAACTCCGTCATCACAGGAACTTTCTTTTTAATTTCAGGAAGCGAACGCATCCATATGTGGATCGGCGACAACAGCAGTAGCCACTCCTCAGTTCATAGCATTCGCCATGATGTTGACTGTTCTTGGGTCAAAGTATTTGACGACACGCATTTGTGCCGTTGTTAGTTACTAGCCTAATAATTGTTACTTCATGTTACTAGCCTAGTAAATGTTCCTTTGTGTTTATTGTTGCCTTTTAATCTGTCATTCATAAGCAGAAAATACCTTAATTTTAGTTTTTAATTGCACACATCAAGGATATTTATCATGTAATATACGAGTCCTGAGGCCCAGTCATTAAAACTTTCCATTAAATCCTATTTCACCAACTCGACGATTCCCACTTGGCAATGACATTTCTGAGTCAGCCAGTAATCATACTCGTAGTATCTAGTGGCCATCTTTAAGTTTACTTGTAAACCCAGCGATCTATGGGGAATCTACACTGTCAGGAGACATTTTTCAAGTAGGTGAAATACCGACCAAGACGCTGTTGCGGTTCGACCTTGGCTTGAATTAAGCACCGGGGACAATCCCCAGTAGACACAGTAGAACCGTAAAGTAATAACCCTATTGAACACTTAGGATTTATTTATTATTGAAGGGAGAATAGGTAGAAACTGTAGGTATAGATTAGGTATTACTCAATTTAGTTTAAGCATTATAATTATAACTTTTTAATAGTTATTATAGTACTGTGGGTACTCAGCGCTTTGCACGTATCTAGGACAATGAAACTACACGTTACTGAAAATCGCGTCGAAATCGGTTCAGTAGTTTTTGAGTTTTTGACGAACCTGTATACACCGGACTTCGCGTTATTATACGAGTATGTATCGATTGGATAAATTATATCGAATATTATAAGTTAATCCATTATGTTATCAACTCTTGCTATGAAATAAATACTCAGATTAGGTATGCCACAAATATATTATTTTATAATAATAATAAATCCTTTATGTCGGTCGGAGGAGTCTATTGACATGTATATAGACTTATCTATTGTTAATTGTTACTTAAACATTAAAGTAATATTTGTGATTATTCAGGTATGGAGCTTAGTCCATCTTTATAGAAGGGGGGGAGGGGGGTTCCATCTACCCGCTAACGCTACCAAGATGGCGTTGCCTCGCTAGCGGCAACATACGCATACGCGGGGCGTGATAACAAAATTATAGTTTACGAAAATTTTAATTATGAATATACACACTATCTTCCACCCGCGGCCATTCCAGGACATAAACTATCTTCGTGCAAAAGTTCCATCCAAATCGTCAACCGATTGTAAGCGTAGGTAATTGAGCAACAAACATCTAAAAGTTCAAACTTTCGCATTTGTAATATAAGTAGGATTAAAATTACATAAGCACATCCTCTAGATCCCACCATATAAGAATATCATAAAATATGCACATTTATGTAACAAATTGTCCCCGGCACGGTGACCCAGTGAAATTGTAGGTAAAATCGATGAAGAGTGCAACCGAGTAAACAGAAGCCACGTGTGTGTGCGATAGCTAACCACTACAACGGCCTTGTATTAAAGGGACCGCCGCGCGCATGCCCGCCGCACTGGCCCACGCATGCGCACTCCCGCCTCAAACGAACACCCAGTGCAGAGGAACCAGTGAATAAACTCTCAAAATACACGTAACCACAAAACAACATGATAGGACCTTGTTAGAACTGTAGGGGCCAAATTAGTGTAAGTGTTTCTGATGTGCAAGCTTGTGGGTACCTTTGTGTTGCTCCTGCTGCTATCACTGGACTCCCAGGACTGCTCGGCCAGTGTTCATGATGACAGGATATCTTTCAACAGGCAAGTAAAACTATGTATCATGCAACAGCGTACGGAGAGGAAATCATTTCATGACATTTTTTCATTCAATGATTCTATTTAGAAGTGATTGACGGGTAGATAAAAAAAAAACAGATTTTATACTATTTTGATTGTTTTGTTCTCAAACACTTTGAATAAATGAACATTAGCACTCGTGTAATCACACATAAATAAAATTATGAACTATTTGTCAATCTGGAATATAATTATCAAAACAACTACCTATCCTACGGTTGTGTCATGTCGCTCTGCGTTCGGGCAGTAATTTAATTAAAACTATTATTTGAACTTTATTTAGCGTACAACAATGGGCGGTCAAACTCGGTTCAGAACTCAATTCCTTCGGCGAAGTTATTACAAGGAAGAAAAGAGTACAAGAGGTGCGTATCAAAACAAACAAGTTGCTAATGCCATTCTTTTTTCAGTTACATGCTTATGGGTTACACTTACATTTCAGAGCTTCAAATCTGCTCAAATAGAATCTCGAGACGGCGAGAAACTAGTTCAAAGTATGGCCGATGACATCCGCGCGATGATGGAACTCAAAATCAGCGCAGTAAAGAGGATAGTCGAAGCGGCAGAAAACATGGCTTTCGACAAACAGAGTGAGCCTGTACCGGAGGACTATCAGTTCTATAACAGCAAAGAAATGGATGAGCCATACGACGAAATCTCAATAACAACAACAGCAGAACCAGAGTTTAATCTTGAAAATTGGATCGTAAGACCGCCTACCAAAAGTGCTCATCTACAACTAAATGCACACTTCTACAACATCCCTGTTAACACTAACTTCAGTAGCGTCCATGTTCCAACGAATGTCTACGCTTGGGGTAAGTCATTATATATTAGCATTTTATTTTAGGGATAACGACTTTTCTTAATACCACGATGGTGGCTGTTTACTTACGAACCGTCTGATGAGAAGCGGATACCTTAACTTACGACCGAATAGCCTAGTGGTTATAGAACCTGACTATGAAGCTTGAGGTCTCGGATTCGATCCCCGGTCGGGGCAGATATTTGTATGATAAATACGAATGTTTGTTCTCGAGTCTTGGATGTTTAATATCTATTTTAGTATGTACTTATCTATATAAGTATGTTTATCCGTTGTCTAGTACCCATATTGCCTAGTTTGGGACTAGATCCATTGGTGTGAATTGTCCTACTATATTTATTTATTATTTATGCGGACGCCAAACACTCCAGCGAAGTCGAAACGCGAGTTGAGAAAGGGACGACTGGTACACTCAGCGTCAAATACTTTGTAGCAACCAAAGTAGTCAAATAGTTCGGTACACCATATATTTAGTATGGTGTTCCGAACTAAATATTTGGCCACTTTGACTGCTACAGAGTATTTGACGCTGAGTGTACTACACGGCCTGTGAGGTTTAAATCATTATGATTAACTTAACATACCTAATTATAATCAAGCAGTAAAAGTTAAAATAAAGCCATACGTACCTATTTAAATTATTATTTTACACGGGTCTAACGCGATATTTATTGATGACTGTCATCCTAGCAAGTTGTCAACAGAGATATGGGTACATAATATTTCACTACCTTACAAAAGTCGATAAAAATGTGGATGTAAAAGTTCACTAGCCGCCTTTGTATTACTAATTGTCTAGGGCACGGCACACAACACTCACTGTATCCGCACGCACATCCGGATATCTCCCGAGATTTCAGTTTCCGAATAGTCTTATACATTGTAATTTTTTCTTTTAATTTGATCAATTTTGTTAGCAGCGTTACTACTTAATACAAAATTAATTTAGTATTTGTATTGTATTGTTGTATAGTCCCCAAGTCGCCTTTAAATTGAAACCATCTTCCCTATTTAAATTTTTCGGGTCTTTCTTGATTTCAATTGCACTATCCGCGGATAGTACGAGAATCATACCTACCCAATTAATATTGTCCAAATAATAAAACATAACAATCTCATTTTATTGTAGCGGACGACGTTATTAAGGGGATCCATTGGTCTGAGGGGTTGGATACACATTTCATGAACAACTATCAAAGTGATCCCACGCTTTCTTGGCAATATTTTGGCAGCTCTACAGGATTTATGAGACATTATCCAGGTAAAATAATTACGACAGATGTCGGTAGCGTTATAACTTGTAAAAAAATATTAAAGAAGATTTCCTTTAAAGCATTTTTTTTAAGTTAAACCGCTAGATTTTGTTTTTCATGAGTTTTTTTTACAATGTATTAAATGTAATTGTCTTGCAGCAATGAAGTGGAGAGCAGACCCAGTCGACATTTACGACTGTCGTACAAGAGCGTGGTACATGGAAGCAGCGGCTAGTCCCAAGGATGTGGTCATATTAGTGGATCGTAGTGGTTCTATGACCGGTCAGCGGAGAGATATTGCCAAACATGTGGTCACCAACATATTGGATACCCTCGGTAATAATGATTTCGTGAATGTTATGACCTTTGCTGATACGGTTGAAGAAATAGTTCCCTGCTTCGAAGATTCCTTGGTTCAGGTAAAAAAATGCTTAAGTAAAAGTAAACTTCAGAAAATGTACGAAAAATGCTACTATAAACTGTATCCGTATTATTTTAGGCAACAATGGGAAATTTACGAGAATTGAAATTAGGTTTGGATAACTTCGAAACGATGGAGATAGCCAATTTTTCTGCAGCTCTAACGAGAGCCTTTGAACTTTTAGAAATATACAGAAATAACAGTGGTGGCGCCAACTGTAACCAGGTTGGTACAATTGGATACCTATAATTTTAAAGATTTCTATGACATTCTGAAACCCGATTTGAATATTTTGTACGATTGAAATATTTTACAACACTTAATAAATTTTGAGCATTTCTATTATAGTTATTTTTACACAACTTGATTTCTTGCTGCAGGCTATAATGCTGGTTACGGATGGCGTTCCATACAACTACAAGGAGCTATTCGAGAAGTACAACTGGAAATATGACACCCCTGTCAGGGTTTTCACGTACCTGATAGGGCGGGAGGTAAAGGTAGTACCACTTTCAGGTATTTACTGTGTGTCGTAGCCATTGTGCGACCTGCATAATGCCTTCCCTTGTGCCAGTACAGTGTACACCTTGAATGTGGTACCGATTTTCTTAATCTATAACTTTGGATCTATTCCTTCTGCATGTTTATTGTATCCTCTTATAGATTTCATGGTGCTTGAGCTTTTAGTGTAGTGATTGTACAGTGGTAGATGCGTTTTCTGTTGTTTTGATGGTGTGATTTGTATACCTAGATTTAGAATGAGTTAAAATTTCCAACGTGAAAAGGACAGTTTGATTGAACCTGGAGGTCCTTAATTACATTCGTTTCCCACTCAAGCAAATTTTGGCTCTTTCGTCGTTTGTTATCGTATATATATTGTGAATGAAAACTACGATAGCATATTAGGCACCAACTAATGTTTGTATTGGTTGTGATTTTCGAGTTGTAATCGGGTTCCAGCATGACTTTATTGAATTATTATAATCCCTTATAAGCGCAGATCTAGGTACGGAACTTACTAGAGGCGGGATTTGGTATGCCTTGCAATGGTAAGGCCAATTTGGGATCCCAATCACTTGATATAGTTATATACTAAATACATAATTATGTACATAGTAGACAGAAGAGTTAGAAATGACAAATGTATTGAAATTCTTATTTTATTTGTCCTTGGTGAATAATTTAGTTTATTTAACAGCAACTAGTTTTTATGACGCCTGGATATAGATTATTAACACAAAGCTGCCGAAGAGCACAGACATCGATTCAGTAGCGACACCGTACACAAAGCACTTCATGAGATGCAAATAGACCGAAATCCACGGAAATCACACAGTTTAAGGAGACAGGTTACTTAATTAATAAAATTAATTTAAAAACTGAACAATAATAAAATCCAGCAGCTAAACGATTAGAAATGTACCTTCCTAAAACACTGTTTGGACCAGGTTTGGACCAACAATCGGAAATTGAACTAAAAGGCCAATCTCTCTGATCCGGGACGTCATATGGACAATTGGACATGTCTCGGTCAACCGCGTGATTTCCGTGGCATCCCCATAATAAAATCTGAATATTAACCTGTCTCTTTGCTAAATATTAACCTGTGGAGGTTACATAGGTGGCGGACGTGCGAGAAGTGAAGTGGATGGCGTGCGCGAATCGAGGGTTCTACGTGCATCTAAGCACGTTAGCAGAGGTGCGCGAGCGCGTGCTTGAACACGTCAACGTGCTCGCGCGCCCGCTCGTGCTCCAGCGGGAGACGCACCCGGTCGTGTGGACGCCCGTCTATGCTAACGTCACGGTAAGTATGTTGCTAAAGTGTGCACGGGACATTTGTAAACATACATTTACCCCGTTTTATAAATATTCGTTAGACCTTACGTCGGTTGTAATACTTGTAATGTCATCAATTTCATCAGACATTTGGTCTAACGCATCTATGGAACCGGGCCTACGCCGAACCGCTTGACAGTGACAATTACTGATCTACCGGTCAACACCTACATATAAAGTAACTAAAGGTAATGATCATAGAGGTTTTTTTAGGATATTAAGCGTGTTTTTCGTGATAGTCAATAATCAATAATCAATCACTTTTTTTTGGAAGTGTTCGTTCCAAAAAAAGTTACGAGATTTTTTTTATAACGAAGCGTATATAATTTGAATATAAGCAACGCAGAATCTGGATCATACACAGTGTTTAAAACAAAATTCGTCTGTCCTGTGGACAATAGTTAAGAGCTTACGTGCATTTAAATATTTTTTTTATCGCATAATAATAATATTTAAGAGGAGACGCCGTTTATGCGGATTAAGAGCCCAACCAAAAATTAGGCTTTATAGCCCTTAACTTTGACAATGTCCACAGGAAAGACGCAAACCTAAATCTGTGTAAGACCCAGATAAAATTTCTTGGTCTTAAGCTTATGTTATAAATTTAACAGGACCCTAAGGTCGCGGACTATTTATGGGAGCAACGAGAAAGGGCCGAGCAGAAGGAACGGTTTATGAGCCAACGACGCGATAAGACACACTTCAACTCGGAGATAGAACAAAATCGCAGATGGAAAATAACCCAGGTAAATTTAGGTGTGGTTTCATCTTTCAATCCCTCCGGCCCAGTGCCTACTTCCTCTCGGACTGGGCCTCACATAAACCTACCCTTGTGGTATTTACGGTACCTACATGATGGCTAGAACGTCGTTTAAGAAAAAAGTACTAAAAATGTGTAATAGTTTTTTGAGGCCTTAACTAAATATTTGGATGTTTCAGATGAAACAGGGTCAGTACAGCGAACTGGGTAACTCTCAATATCAACTGATGACGTCAGTATCAATGCCAGTTTACGATCTTCGACATAACGAGGTGAGTGTGTATCTATTAAGCTTTAATTTAGGTGTTAGCATTTTTTTAAATTACAATTACAATTGTAGGTTTGAGATAGCGATCAGCAAGCTATTATATCTTTATTTTCCACTGAATGTTTTTAAATGAGTTATGCTCTATCTCAAATCTCCAATTCAATGGTCCAAAAATATATGATGCTGTATTTTCTGAAATTATAAATAACCCTCATGCATGATCAGTACCAACTGTATCTATCGTTTAAACTCCAGAAGATTGTTTCCAGATTGATTACATTTCCTACTAATTGGCCGTAAGATCTGTCTCTTTACCAACTTTTAGCTTTACTATTTTCTTCGTAATCTTGATGTATTATCATAACCTGAATATATTTTAATAATATTCCGTTTTGTTTAATGGTTTCCCCTCAGAACATCACAGAGAATGTACTGATAAATGAAGCTTACTGGGTATCAGTTACAAAAGAGGTACTACACTTAGAAAGTTTTGATGATTTAATGTAAAATTTTGCAAGATACAAGAGAGTTTTTATGATTTAGTTTTGGATTCCAGTAACGGTAAAGTCTTATTTGGCCCCGTTAGCGATGCATCTGTCCTCGATAGATGTCGACCGCGCGGCCGCCCGCGCGGCCGCCCCGCAGCCGCCCGGGCGGCGCGGTGCGCCCGCGGTGCGCAGCCAAGGGCCGCCGAGCGCGACTCGATGTGTTGTTCGACCCCTGGCTTAGTAGTATAGTAGTTTTCTACTAGTCGTAGGCGTAGACCACTAGGGTGTTATGATCAACTTTTCTATCAATTATTGAATTAATTATTTCTGTGCAAGAGTTATGATTATATATTACACACACTGTCTAATGAATAAACCGTATTTGTGCCTGATTTAGTGATGTCTTCGTAGAGACATTTTTAATGATTGACTTGTGCTACGAAACGTAAATGTAAATATTTTTAAATGAGTTTGATACCGCCCGACACTATGACTCGAATGGGGCTTTTGTTACTTGAGTATCTATTCAGTTTGAAGTGCTATTTTCTTCATAATGACAAGACTTTTGAGACTCAACATTAAATTAGTGTAAATATAAGTCTTCTCGTTGATCGAGAAGACCTTTTTGATTTTTAGTGCAGGTTCTTACAATGCATTTATCTGTTATTACATTTTATTGCATTCGTACGTCCACAACCAATCGCAGTCCGTAGAGGAGAACGGCCAAAAGGAGGTAGGCCACGCTCTCATAGCATTACTATACCAGAGTGGACGGATGAGAGAGAAGTGTGGGCGAGTCTTATCGGCAGCAGGGCTGGCGGCAGGCGCGGCGCGGGCTCGCGGTCCGGCCGCGGGCTCGCCTCCGCGCCCGCCGCCTCACCCTCACACCAGCCACACAACAATTCATTCAATTCCAAACCCGAGCTGCCGATAAGATCCCAACAAAACTTTTATCAAAATTCAATAATCAACATAACCTTATCAATTTATTGGTACCAAAAACACTTTTCTATGAAATGCATACCTGTTTTTACATTTCCATGTCTTGTTTTGTCGCATTAATAATTTAAATAATGTCAACAGATTCTGACAAGGATTCAGTTAGAGAAGTTTAAAGGTTACTTGACTACCGGCTACAGAAACGGTAGTGGGATTCTAGTATAAAATGTAGAATTTAAATTCCTACATTAAGATTATTATGTATAGTAGATATTGCTAGAACCTGTAACAATTAAAATTGTTAATTAGAATCCTTAAATTAATATAGTTGTTGCGTACATAACAGTACATGAAGTGACCTAGAGGGGCGTAGTTGCTATCTACCGTCGCCAGACTCGCTACTGCCGACCAAACTTTAAATATTTTAGTAGAGTAGGTTAACAGCTAGAAATGCTAAATATGGTCATGTAGCTAGATTAATTTTCAATTATTTATTGAATAAGTATTTAAAATACTAATTTTATATATTTTCATAGCGTTTTTTGGTACTTTATTAGATCTAGACTAAAGACTATAATTTTTGTGTTCAACTGGGATGAGGTTGGAAGTTTAGTTTAATTTCTGCCATAATTGTAATTACATAGCTGTTTTCATATTTACTATTAAGCTGATTGGACGGATATCTAAGCGTGTCTCCATATTTCAGATGCGTATAGCTAGATTGTTAGGAGTGGCGGGGACAGATGTGGCTCTGTCCGAAATACAAGCGTTGATGACACCCTACAAGGTATACAATTCTTCTCACATTGATAATACCAATTTTCTTGTAGAGTTTACAAATTAAAAGAAAGAAAGAAGAAAGAAAATACATTTATTTAACGTCACAAATTACTAATATTGCACTAACTAATCTGTTCAATATTTGAATACGCTTTTAACGATAAGCATTTTTTGATTCCATTGGAACTCTTGACGTCACGTTATTCTCCTGGAGCCGTAGCATGGTTGGCCTTGTCACGCGATAGGTGATAGGATAGAGCGTGCGTCACTGGCTGACACCGTTCGATAGAACGAGACGACGCTCTTATCTTGTCACTTGTCACGTGATAAGGCCAACCATGCTACGGCTCCTGATTACATTGGATGTTATTTTTGATACACCAGATCGGAGTGAACGGATACGCGTTCATAGTGACGAACAACGGGTACATTTTGATTCATCCTGATTTGAGGCCCGTGGTAAGTACCTAATACATTTGATACAGATTAGGGCACGGTGGACTGATGACCTTGTAAAGGTCGCGGAAGTCCGCTGGGTGCGGGTGGCGCAGGACCGGTCACTTTGGCACTCTTTGGGGGAGGCCTATGTCCAGAAGTGGACGTCTTCCGGCTGATATGATGATAATGATGATGAGATTAGGACAATAGGCTGTAGATGAACCATGCTTATACCTACTTCCCAAATTGTGTGGGTTCAATGAAGGTTAGTTTAAAATATTCGCTTTTCGAAACCATTTTTAGATCTGGTAGGATCAAGTTCCAACTCCAAAAACCGTTAAGTATCAGGATTTTCTGTATAAAAAAAAGCATTTTGTTTTCTGGACATAATAATATGTAAGTACAATATGTTTCACTCATCTCACTAATGTCTTTGTTTTCAGTACCAACAAATATTAAAGCCAAGCTACAATAGCGTAGATATGATTGAGGTTGAACTATTCGACGATGACAGAGCCCCACGAAACTTCAGCAAAGAACTTAATGCGGTAACTCACTTTTTTATGGCAGTATTTTATTAAAGATACAAAACCAACAACAAAACAATAAATAACAGAAAGCCATCAGACCAAAAATTGCCTCATCCGAGAACTATAGAGCCTACAGATACAGTGAACAACATGAGTTTTACAAATTACCAAATATATTCTAGAAGTTTACTAGGCCTTTCGTGGCCGCTGGTATTTGTATGCTTTTAATATGAAATTAATCTTAAATAACTTATTAATTAATAAGTATTAATTATCTATCTATGACTGTATTATGAAAGTATGCACATCATAGTTTTGTTATCGCTTTGTGTTACAGTTTCGCCAGGAAATTATAGACCAAAGAACTGGCAACAAGATCATGAACGTAAAATACCATATGGACGATATGGTAAGGGAACAAAAGCTATTATAACATAAATAAAATTACTGTTTCACACAACGAGGTATTTCAATTTTCCTCATAGAAGGCGTGAACACTTGAATCCGTCGGTACGCTTAGAATTATATTGCAGAATCTTTCCCTCCACTCAGAATTCAATATAATGTCCTCGCCGTAAATATATCATTTTGATCCTTTGAGACAATACCACCAATGTCTACAATAGTAGATAATAACACATCTCACGTTTAAGAGCATCAACAGACGATTTTTTTTTTCAGAAACGAGCGTCCCGAGCAAAGAAGCATTATTTTTGGACTGGCATAAACGAATCCCCGTTCACCCTCGTGATAGCTATTCCGGAGAACTATGGCCGCCATAGAATCACCCCACCGCCTAACGACGACATCCACCGTCTCTCCCTCACATTCAAGAACATATCAGCTCAGCAGTTCTTGTCCGACAAGTGGAGCGTCCATCCTGACTGGTAAGTTTAGCAACAGAGGATCTTTTAACACGGTCATCTTTCATTGTCCCTCGGGGTGGGAAAATCATTACAAGGCCTTTTTGACAGCCCCTTCTCAGGCAGTTTTGCCATTCTTATAGCTGAAGTTGGTGGTCGATCAGCTGCTTAGAGGCATTTAGCCATGACATCAGTAATAGGTACGTTCACAATGGCTTAGTATATCCATTAGTTAGGGACAGCACGGTATGCCTGTGCAATGGTTAGACCGGCCTCATTCCTTTTTTATAGAAGCCGAATTAAGTTTGTTTTTGAAATAGTATTTTATACAGTCGTTACACAATCAGGGCAATGGTCAATTTTCGTCTTTTTTCCTAAATTATTTCAAATCTGTTTTTGCTAAAATTATAAAAAATATATATCTGAGATGCTTACAACAACCCCTTTTATTTGATATGTCACACAATACACTTTGCGAAACTTTTTTTTTAAATTTTCGTCGTAGCAGGGGTTTGGCCTATAACATGAGTACCTAAGACTCACTTTGATTCGTGTTTCAACTGCCAGCTTGACAAACGGTTAAATGTGTCGTTGCCAGGTTAAGTTGCCGCTTCAACGTTTCTCAATTAAAGCAATTTTTAGTTGTATCGTCACCCTAATAGAGCTTTAATCCTTTTTCAGACAGAGGCGTTATATCGACTATATACCTACCTACTGCCTGGCAAACATGTGTCTTAACTTTTACGAGTGAGACCGATATTCGGTTGTCATTCTGGCCTGTCGGCCTGTACAAGGTTTAACTGCCGACAAATCTTAATCCTGGAAACGACACAAATGTATTACGAGTATGTTATTCTTTCAGGCTATACTGTAAACACTACGAGCGTTCATTCTCGTCTGCCGAAGAGGAGTTGTCGTATTTCTTGGAGCGCGTGGCGCGACCAGGATGGCGCTGGCCAGCCAAGCCGCGCCCTCCTGAGCACCATAAGAACAAGGGGCACGGACACAACGGTAACCACTTGCAATCTTTACCAAAAGCCCAAGTATAAGTCTATTCTAGAATGTCCAAAAAGCTTTTCAAGAGATGCTTCTACGACTGGATCCCGCCGGCATAAGATTTAGTTTTTTTTTTAATTCAAGCACGACGTTTTCAAGTCTCATAGTATTTATTGAATACATTATGTAATACATACCGGACTAGAAAAAGCACAATACAGAACATTAATTCGTATTGTGGCACGTATGTACCCGTATGGGTGCCCTTTTGAGTTGAATGTCGCATCAACTTATTTTTCGTTTAAGAAACGTAAATGAGTGTGGGTACTTATTTATTCTTATTGAACGGACTCTTGAATTTGGCAGGGACCTCAGACGGACGCGAGCGCACGAAGGCTTCAAACAGCACACCGCGGAATGAATATTATTGTAAGTGGAAGAACAAACAGGCTGTTTATATGGCACTACCTTTAGACCGGCAATTTCTATATGATTGTATTGATAAGCAGCAAAATAAAGGCATTCTTTTCTAGCAGTAATCGCAGGTCAAAAACGCCACCTACCTACATACATCTTATCTTATAACTAATCCTATATACTAATATTATAAATTCGAAAGTTTGGATGTTTAGATGTTTGTTACTCAATCACGCTTAAACGGTTCAACCGCTTTGGATGAAATTTTGCACGAAGATAGTTTATGGCCTGGATTAAAATATAGGATAGTTTTTATCCCGGGTCCACGCAGACGAAGTCGCGGGTGGAACCTAGTATCTTATAATTCCTACTACTATGATATTTATAGTCGAGTATTTGGCATGATTACGTATAAAAATGTTTTTATTTTAATTTAATTATCATAGGCGACCACGGATTGATGCAAGCCCTAGTGTACGACGCGATAAACACGGCATGGTTCAACAAAAGCATAACGGAATCTGCGTTCAACGAAACAGCGTAAGTGTGAAAATGTTATTTTTCAATTCACAAATTAATATATAAATAATAAAATTACGGGTCCGGAATAAATTTTTGTGACTATTGTGTCACGACGTCATCATCGTTTATTAAAGTATAGTATAGTATAAGTGCAAAAATATGTATCGATTTAACCTCTCATAAGATATATAAGAGCCATTGGACATATTTGTGAGTAAGTTGTATGCAGTGCGCACCCATACGCTATAATTAATTGAGTAAGGAATGCAACAACAATTAACAACAGCAGACATCGTATGTTCTTGTAATCTCCTCTTAAACAGCAAATAGTAGAAACGGGGGACACTAAAAAGTTGAATCACCCATTTACAGTGGATCACTTTCTGTTGTGTGATGGCAATAAATTTGGTCCGGATCCGCAATATGATAGGCGTATGCACTACACTGCTATTCATATACCTACGTAATAGTACATTACATACCTAGGGCGGTGAATTCGTGAATGCCCCAGATCGCAGGTGTTTGTGGCCGAACCGAACGTTACGGCCATAAATATGCGATCTGGGGCTTTACTAATTACCGCATGTGGTTTGTCAAAAGTTTTACGTCTTGCCTTGGCCAGGAAGTGAGATTTTCTCCTCGAGTAGCGGGCAGAAAATCGCAGTTGCGGCCTAGGGTGACGTAAAGTATTATACAAAAAATCATTTTGGAACTTAGTGTCCTACTATTAGAATCACTTTCTATAATTGTACTCGTTTGCTCGAAATGTAACTTACACTGCACATCCATTTTATGTTGGTTTTCGCCTGGATAGCCCATTGACAAAAGTGATTGGATTATTGCCGAGGTAAAGTACATACAAAGAGATACTAGTCTTCCTTTTGTTTTATTTTTGAATAATGTATCAAGTTTTTATGAAATCAATTGAATTACCTGAGAGTTTCAGCGACGTAAAATTGTACCTAACCAAATGTTTCCCAAGTCCCAAATCCAATGATAAATGCCAATGATTATGGACATTAATCGTAGTCAATTTTAGGAATAGGTTTGGGCCTGGGGCATGGACACATCCAGAGATTCTAAGGTTAATCAGTTGTTTTCGTCCAGCGGTATCATGACAAAGTTACATGCCTGTTGAATCTCTTGAAGCGTCTCTATCCTATGACCTATCGACGAAACGATTAGCTAGTGGCAAATTGTCTTGTAATTTAACAATAGAATGTGTTGTTTTAACCTTTTGAACGCCATCTTAAATATGAGCTGTCTATCACACGACAACATCTATGGTGCTCCGAAAATGAACCTTTCTTATAATTTATTTATACATCGTACGTACAGTTTTGCACCGACAACAGTAAATAAGAGTCGGTAGTAGGTACCTGATGGCTGCCTAGCTTGTGGCCTTTTTGACGGGCGTCGTGCCATTAAAAGGGTTAACCGTTATATCGTATAGCAAATCGAGGATTGTAAGTATAATACATAGCACATAACTTATATTGGTTCTAAGCTAAAGCAGCTCTTTGGAGGAGTAAGTATAGAATAAGTACATAACTATAATTAGAAATGGAGAATTGTTTTAGTCAGAAATATTCTGAGATATTGATGGTACTAGTTACTACTAAATATATTTGTAAAAAATAATGACAAAACACTACCTACAAACTAAATACAAAAAGCTTGTAGACGTCTATAAGTTTTAAAAAAGACATTAGAATATCGTGATAACTGAAAGATCCCTTCAATGTTTACCTATCATGAAATAAATTAATCTAATCTAATGAAACATAGGTATCAAAATGTGTCGTACTCTGAGAAAACAGACACTCCTGCCAAGGTCTCTTCTCTTAGAAGCCAGTCTCATCTGTGAAACTGACAGCAGTTTCAACAGACAGAAACTGAGATCAGTAATGTTCAGATCACAGACAGACACAGAGACTGATGAGTGTGTGATCAGTAACACTAACCGCACGCAAATACAGATGTAGTGCATACATACTTGTTTTCCATCGTATTTTCTCGGAATCGTTCGTATTTGTGATGCTACTTCAGTCAACCTCAGTACTTTTTGTAGGTACTGTGACCGACTGAAATAGCAAGACACGTTCGTACGTTTCCGTGAAAATACGATGGAAAACAATTATGCACCACATCTGTACGTCGTTTAGTGCACTGTGGTACCTACCTTGTTATTACTATTTGTACTCGGAGTAAGCTTATCTATAAAATTATGTGACTCAGCCATAAGGAAGCCCTTTTCGTTTCAAACAATCCATACTAATATTATAAATGCGAAAGTAACTCTGTCTGCATGTTACCTTTTCACGCTTAAACCGCTGAACCGATTGGGATGAAATTTGGTGCAGAGATACTTTGAATTCCGGGAAGGACAAAGGATAGTTTTTATCCCAAAATTCATCATCTAATTGAGTGAAAAGAAGGGGGCGAAAGTTTGTATAGAGTTACGATATAAACGAGTCCCACGCGTACTAAGTCGCGGGTAATACCTAGTTGAGAATTTATCTAAGTCATGTTATGCATTATATATGGTACTGAAAATTCAGGGTTCTAGCTTTAGTTAGACAGCACAAAATTACAGGATGTTGAAAATCGCCTGAATCAGTCTTAGAAATGAAGACTCCAAGGACACACTAGTGTGTGTGTGTTGTTGTTTGGTTGAATCACTGAATGGGAAATCCTTTGAATCCATTAACTACTCTCTGATATTGTAATAAATGAATGAATAAACAAAAAATAATGTGGTCCAGCTCCTGTAGACATACCAGCTTCATGCAACAACCAGTAATACAACTTTTATCTAAGTAAACCACCACCAATCGTCAAGCCACGACCACGATTTAATTGGTATCTTACTATTTGGCTACAGACTGAAGTTCATCGAGCGATTCGGTTACATCGTGGCGTTCATGGCTACCCACAGCGGTCTCACCAGGTGGCAGATGCATCCACCCAAGGAACACGAGAACGGCAGCGACACCAAGTAACACTGACACATTGGGCCATTTTAGTTAGTGCCGTGCCTCACCGGGACGCCATGGCGATCGATGTCGCAGGCTACCGTATCCAAACAAAGCATATGGAAATATGTGGAACTCACTTGGCAACGCTTGGTTCTCTGTTTGTATGGGATAATAGGTACAACGCCAGCGACTTCGTCATATCGTCCCGTGAGGCACGGCATTGAGTCTCAAACTATGCTAGATTTATGGTATGGGTACCATACAACAAACGTACAATAGATAAGTAGGTATACACTACTGATGTCATTTATTTGCTTCAATCTTCAATGAATGAATGAATGAATGAAAGCATTTATTTCGAGTTACACAAGACTCATACAGTAAAAGTTTAAAATTACACAATTTAGCACCTATATCAAAATTAATATTAATACAGATAGGCACTGTCAATTGATGAGGCAATTAGGTAAACATGAAACATCCATCAAGAAGCAAATATGATATGAACAAAAGTCGCAAGTAGATTGCCAGGGCAACGTCATCGCAGTGCGTACAGCAGTGCCAAGTAAGCGAAAAAATATGGTTGTGAAACCAGCAGCAAGTTCTGCCAGGAGACGGCAGAGACATCGAACAACCTCTGATCACGTGCGATGCTAACGAAATACTTATTAATATTTCAATGCGCAAAGCACCTGGAAATCAAGGAAGCCTTATAGTGAAATCTAAAACGCAGCCACAATAGCTCATTAACTGCTCTAAGACTTGATGTGGGTATACTTATTAAAGCGAAAAAGATGGCGCTATTCATGTTTAAGAACTTTTTCGTCTTTTGCACAGATTGGAGTTCGGCAAGCTATGGCCACGCGCAATCGACGAGGTCTGGTACCGGCGCGCAGTCGAACAGCACTACATCGACCCGCTGAGCTTCGTGTACAGCGTCGAAATGAACACGGAGAAGGTGCCCCTGAACGTGAGCGCGGCGGTAGTGACAGCCGCCCACGCGGTCTTCCACGGGGACGGCCACAGGAAAGCGCCCGCCGCTGTCGTCGGCTACCAGTTCCGTCACGAGCGGCTTGTTGAATGGTTCTTCAATATCACGGCTTCGGTAATTGTCACGTTTATGTGCCTTGTTGATGATGTATGCTCTCGCGATACAGCAAGATGTAGAGGTAGTTACCCAATGCCTTTGTTTCCAATCAGGTTGGGGGGAAGGTTTCCTCTTATCGATAGAGAGCTGATATGTATGAGTATGACTAATGGGGAGAGGAATCAGGGAGAAGTTTCTCATAGTCGTGAACATGGCAAACCATGTCACCGTTGTCTCTAGCACTACCACACATTAATAACTATACTGTACCAGCTTGAATTTTAGCTTTAAATTTGGTTGTCTGATAAATTTTCGGCCTCTCATTTAGGCTTTTTTTCAATTTAATTTTAGTTGTATTTGTATATTTTTTGTTTATTCACAGCCTATGTGAATATGTCCGCGGATAGAGGTATTAAAATCTTATGACATACCTATGTTTTACACTTTACAGTGCGATCAGAACAAAGGGTGCTGCGCATCAGGAGCATGGGACTGCTACTTGGTGGACAACAACGGATGGGTGATAGTTAGCGAAGACGAAAACCAGACAGGACTATTTTTCGGCAAGGTGTGTAATCATTTATTCCGGGCGGGATGGGCGGTTGAAACAACTGGTTGTCTTCTGATAAAGGAGAATGACAAGGTTTGGACCAATTGCTGTCCAGAATTGAAAATAACTGTAATTAGTTCGTTGGGTTACAGTCTATTAGAAAAAACATATATTTTCAAAATTGGACCCAGAGAAAAATATTAAACGTAAATTTTGGTTTTAAGGGAATGAAGGCGCGCGTTGTCTTTTACTTAGCCACTAAAGACTACAAATGTTCATTCTCAGCTTTCTTTATCATATATGGCGTCCCCACACTGGCCTTGGACGGGTTGGGGACTTCGCATACACCTTTAAATTCTTCATAGACAGGTTTCCTCACGATGGTTTCCGAAATGCTAATGGTATTCACCATTAAATGGTATCGAGTGCTACATAAGTTCCGAAAAACTCATTGGTAAAGCCACCTGCATTAATATCTGCCATAACAAAGCGGGCAAAAATATCTCATACGTCCAAACGGCCCCAGAAATAAAGTTGTGTCAGATATTTATGCGCGTTTTGTTCTGGCAGATATTAACGCTGGTGCCTGTACAGCCCAGGATTCGGCCTACGACCGCCGCCGCCATTTGATAGCCTTTGAGCCGCTAACTTACCATAACTTATATTATATACGACGATGTGGTCAAATGTCAAGGCGACAGTCTTCAAAGTATGAACTCTGTGTACGATTCCCATTCCCCTTCCTCCTTTTACCCTTTGAATTGGCTATTTCTATGGATTTTTGAAGTGCTTTGTGTAACTTTTTCTGCTGATAAAGATTTACTACACAGTAAACATACGAGTACCCTGAGTTGTGGTCGACGGTTACACAACCGTTCTGTGGAAATAATCAGAAGACGCACATTAACTTTAGCATACGGTTTACATCTTCATTGATGACTTGATGAGGACAACTGAGATCTTAGCTGAGAATACATGAAAAAAACTATTGCTGTACATGTTTCACGGATCGGAGAACAAAGGGCTGTTGTGCTCACGTTATGTGCCTAGTTTGGTTTTTGGGGTGGGGTAGGCAGTAGGCACTAGGCACCAAGAGATTGTTAGTCAGCCTGCTCTGTTCCTTGCTGTAATTACCTAAAGTATGGTGATTTAGATGTCATGATCCGAAATGACAAATAGTGACGAAGATGGCCATACTGAACAACTTTTCCCATGAGAACCACGAAATTGCGAAAAATTAAGAGTTACCTGTAAGTTAATTGAGAGTTAATTTCGTAACAAAAAGTTTTTTTTTGCACAACTCCTGGGATAGATTTTGAAGCGCTTTGGTGCAGGGTCAACTTTTAGCCCAAAGAAAATATATCACTATGTGTTCATTCTGGACAGCACTCGGTCCAACTGCTATACAAAGATGGTCAATCTCCTTTCACAAGCTTTGATTCTGTAACGGGTAAAGATTTTTTTATGCCTAATAGACATACCCACCATACTCAGGCTTTTTCCTTTATACAGAAGTAACAACATTCCTTCCATTCCATACAGATTCGACCTGATATAATGACGAAACTAGTCGAAGATGAAGTGTACAAGAGCATACACGTCGTGGACTACCAAGCGGTTTGCTTTAGAGAAAAGAAGACCACCAATCCTGCAGCCACGCTTCTTACGGTAAGATATCTAATGATTATGCTGGTTTTGTTATCGAGAAAGTATCACGAAATCCATGAACACAATTATTTAGAAGCGAAGAAATATCTGGAAAATTACGTTGAAATAACTGTAACGCTATATAGTGACCTAGCAGATCGTAATGGAAGTTTGTTACACAACTTCATGAGAGAGAGATAAATAGAGATCCTCAGATACCAAAATAACCATGAGATGAACAACGAGCGATTGAGAACCTTGTTCTTACCTATACATATATATATATATATATATTGTAAATACGATTGTAATGTTACAGCCTTTAGAGAATGTGCGGATGGTGATCGCGTGGTTCCTCGCGACGAGCGTGTGGCTTTACAACACCATTACAGTAGGTTTGGCTCAAGGCTCCAGCTACACATTCGACGACGGTAAGTCACGTGTCAGTGCGTCACTATCTACGGCCAAAATAAATCTACTGATGGGCCATAAAAACGATGTGTCAAAAATGTGTATCAATGCGTGCGAGAGACAATAATGCCAGTAAGAAGTCTGATTTAATTATTTATGACCCGATCTGTATGTCCATTTTGGCCCTACGTCAATGTCACCGGTACCGACTAATGTCTGGTGTGAATTTAAATTCTTAAACAGGCATTTCTGCTTATAATGTAATTGTATTATGAGTAGGTAACATGTGACCGTTAGTAAATATATACAGGTATATAATTATATATGGATTAAATGGATTATCCGCCTAAATGTTGTGAATGGCAGAATATGCGATTTGATGTTGCTCTCCTGCGTTGTCGGCATGTACTCTGCAATTCTGCATGACGACGAGATACAATGCGTTTATATATTATTTACATATTTATATGCTGAGAAAAGATAACAGAAACCATACGTGCTTGTCTAGATTCTAAAATGCATGAAATTACTGGCTATAGTAATAAGATATTTATGAATACAACACTTTCATTACAAAAAGAGTGTGGAGCGATGACAAACTAAGGACCTTATATATCTAAACATAACACTTCAATGTTTCTATAAATACACAGCACAAGAGCCGTTTGCATGAGGATTCCCGCCACCTCAAGACGCGATCAGAGACTTAGCTGTTTACCTATACGTTGTAGTAGTATCAAAATTAATGTATGGAGTCAGCCATTGGATGCTAGTTCTGTTTTACAAAAGTAGTAATGACTCCATCTTGTTTTCAGAGAATGTTACACCCACCGGTGAGTGATAGACCGAGCACAGTAGAACGTGACCGTGGATAGTGCTATTCTAATATTATTATCCCCGGAATGTGCATGAACCTCGTAGTTACATTCTCAACATCTGAGAAAGTCCTTCGTCGTCATTGAATCGACTATTCTAAACTTCGGCATCATTGTTCGGAAGTCATATTTCGTATTTCTTTTACTCGATCGATAAAAGGGGCTGGTGCTAGTTAACAGGTTTCAAGTTAAGTTTATACCACTCGATCATACAGTCTCATATTTACGTCGTCCATCTTCGAAACATTCTGGCTCATAAAGTTGAAGGAAAACATCTGCATGCTGATCAAATATTGCTTATGAGGCAGCTTACTGTGATCATATAATCATGATTCATGACGTAAAATATTGTTAGGTGCGGTAACAGTTGTTTGTCTTCAATTATTATATTCTATATTTATCTACGCTAACTTTACATACAACTAATGTTCTGCTTTGGATTTTATTTATTTATCGTTTTCTAATATTTTAATTACCTACATACTCATGAGCATAAGCCTATGTAAAATACTTTCGATGTACCTATTTCTCCGCCTAATTATGTTTTTCTTGTTTCAATATTCGGCAGCATGTCTTTCTCGACTTACATTTTCGTTGTCTATTTAAATTATATCGATGTATTAGGTTGCTATCTGGATTGCATGAAAATCTTTCAAATAAAATAATAATCTAATCATGAATAACGTTTGTACAGTGTCGTACCAGAATTACGAGAACGACGAAGAGACTGATGACCCGTTCATGTCGAAGCCGCCGACGCCGCGAGCGGAGCGAGACTTCGAGAAGCTGGTCCTCATCAACAGGACGCGGCCAACGCCTTGCGACAGGGAGATGTTCCTCTACCAACTGGATTACAATAACCTTAACGAGAAACTGAATAAACCCTTGAAAGAATGCGAGCGACCGTTCTACGCCCAGCTGGTGAACTTCACGAACATGCTGCTGGTGGTTGTGGATACTAACTGTCCAAAAGAGGAGGGATCTGTGTTTTTCGTGGATCCGACTGAGGTGCTTTACAACGAAACGCTGCCGTGCTTGAAGCACATACATCCACTGTACAGGAAGCAGCCAGTATCCTGCATCCGCAGTCATCCAGAGGTGAGAAAACATTTACTATCAATGTATCATGACACCAATGTCTCTTTCTAAAAACCGGCCAAGTGCGAGTCTGACTCGCGCACCGAGGGTTCCGTACAAACTTCCTTACACCATACCCGTCACGTCACGACCCCATTCTTCCTTGAATTTACAGAAATTGAACTTTTTAAACATAAACTTATATGTATTTCAGGAGAGCAACATTGACATGTGTGGGCGCGCGAGTATACCAAACGGACGTCTTTTCTGGATTCCTCTAGCAGTCCTCGCGATTTATAGGTATTTGTAAAAATCTAACCATAACTGGAACACGCCCTATTTAAATCTAACTAAATGTCCAAAGCATTTGATATTTTACTCAAAAGAATAAATGTGACTTGCGACTTCAGGGATGGACTTAAAATTATGTTAATGGTACCTTGCTGTAAGGTAGGTACAGTCACGGACTTTAAGGACTTTTAATTGTTGAGTCATTTAGAGCTCACTTTATACTGGATACTTCACAGCTTCATAGAAAACCAAAATTAGTTGACACCTAAATGGGTCAACAATTAAAGTCCTTGACCGTACCGTACCACCATTACGGTTTTCATTGAAAAGTTGTGAAATTAAGGGCAGTTTTTCGTTTACCGACTTATACGAATTTATTGGAATATTTACAAATTTATACAAGTAATTTATTCTAAAATCATAACATCTACATTTAATGATAATCATTAAGTTTTTTTGTAGTTTGAGGGTGTCATTACTGAATACACGGATTTTATGCAGACTATCGTTTAGTTACCTACTTAAGTATTTCAAATGTTGTTAATTTTAGCTCATTGAAGATGGATAAACATTATTTTTAAAATTAGAAGTAGCTACTGTTACATGTCATTTTCACATATCAGATGTATTTAGTAGTAATGTGTTTATTCTTAGTGTTAATTCGATGTCTTATAAAGATTCTAGCTACCTTCATGCTCCCAATGTGCCACAAGGAACATGGCAAGAAAAAGGATTTTATCTAAAGGAAAAGGAAAACAGAAAGTGTTTGATTCTACTATTAAATATTATTTTCAGAGGTAAATCGATGATTGTGATTTGTGAATGACAGAGCAAGGTTTTGGCGGGTATATATACTGCCCAAAAGTGTCTAGGGATCAACTAAATTCTTAGCTTTTTATCATACTACAATCGCTGTAATACCAGCCCATCCAACCATAGGCGATAATGGCAATACCGAAGTAATTAAAGTTTGAAAGTTCAGAATAAAAAAGAGAGAGAGTAAGAGAGAGATATTACTATAACAAACCTCAATTGCAGCAATACTCTAAAACGTACTGGATCCGTAGACACTTTTGAGCAGTGTAATAAAATAGTTTTAAATATAAGATAGTTAGCTTTTCAACAAATTGGATCAAACCCAAATTCATACTTAGGTACAATGTTTTAATATAAAAAAGAGGTAGATAGGTTATACGCGGTCGAAAAATGGCACACCAAAATTGAGTCAATTGGCACAACTTGCCTCAGTTTCGAGTCGTCAATGGAAACGTTAGCTGTCAGATTAAGTGGCCATTTTTAAGCACGGAATTTCGTATAGACAACATAATTATCTACCTTTTTTATATTACATCATTGCTTAGGTATGTTAAATATTACATAAAGCTAACATTTAATGTTGTGTGTTAAGTTTATTCCAGTCTTCAGTAAACTATATATATATATATAATAAGTATATTAAGTTTATATAATTCTGAGTGTTTGGTCGGCAATTACTCCGTCCTGGTAAATTTGTAATATTGCTTGACACTAAGGTTGAATTTACTTGCTAAGATCATGATTATTAACATTTTGTTATTTTATATAGTTTGAAACAGCTTGGATAGTGAATTAGATTGTTTTGGTTAATGTTTCATAGTATTAAATTATGTGTACCTAATGATGATTCCACATTCCATAGCAAAAAAATATGTTGCAGCACAGCCGAAACTAAACACATATCATTTGTTTCCAAAAAAACTAATACATTAATACAAATTGATGTATGCTGTGGAATCATTGTATAACAATTAATAGGCATTTTAAATAAATAGGTATTATGTTATTCAATTTATTAAATACTTGGCATTCCTATTCGTATTTGTAAGAATATATTTTAGTATTTAGTAAAATACATATTATGAATCTCTGTCATAACATAGAAATGTGATTATTAATTTGGTACAAAATAAATATTTGTTGTTTTGGTTTACAAGCATTTTTAATTTAACTACACTGCCTACTTTTTTATACAGAGAATAAAATAACATTACTTACAGGGGCCTAGCTAGTAGAGGCTTCTTCTTGTCCATATTTCTTATTGAATTCCTCAATATCGGTCATGACCATTTGAAAGCGAGTCTCCCTCAGCAAGGACTCTTGTAGATCCTCCAGTAGATCTCCACCTTGCATGAAAGCCTTGAGATTGTGCACAGTGCCTCCGCCTGGCCGGTGTTCGGTCACTCTGTCTTGTGGGTAGTTGTATGTTCTGATTTTCTCATTTCTGTTGCTGGAGCCAACCTGTTATAAACGAAGATATTTATTCCAGAATGAATAACAAAAATATGCAGTTAAGTTTTTCTTCTCAATATGATTCAGATGAGCATAATCCCTGCAATTTCAGCAATTTATGATAAATAATTAATAAATAAAAACCGGCCAAGTGCGAGTCGGACCTCGCAAAATGAGGGGTTACGTGCCTATTAAAAAGGTCGTATCGTCACAGAAATCTGTTTTTGTGACGTAAACAAATATATATGTGGTCCGGTCCACATAGAGTACCAACAAACATAAAGCATAAAGACCTGGAGGTTCATTACTATATGATACTTATGTTAACAAAACAACCTAATCACGAGACATAAAAGCTTAATAGAAAAATATTTATACCGGTCCACAACACAGTATCAGTGTAGGTATGAGTAAGGCACAAGCACATGTAAATTTAGTGTTAAGTATAAGTGTACATATCGACTTTTAAGAGAATGGAAAGTAACATTTACCATAAGTATCTAATTATTATTCTCAAGGATGGGCTAAAAATCGTCTTTTTCTATACGGCAGGCAATTTTCAGCAATATCTCGAAAACCTTCGAACCTCGAAAATCTTGTTCAAAATATTTTTCGGTGAAAGAATTTAACTTGCAGTTTTATGTAGGTATGGAGTGCACCCCTAAAAAAACTTTTTTTAGTCATTTCATTACAGAACTATGTAGCGGCTAACAAAATACACCTATCCTCAAAATTTTATTATTCAAATACACCTTATAGTTTTCGAGTAAAATGCCTGTGACATACGGACATGATGAACTATAGAACCCTAAAAAAACGGTCAAGTGCGTGTCGGGCCACGCGCAGTTGTAGGGTTCCGTAGTTGCCTGTCTGTCTTTGTCTGTGTTGCGTTGGCTGAATTTGTACAAATGTTGGCATTTCTAAATCGGCTATTACTCGATAACTAGTTATGCCTTGATAGTATAGCCAGCTGTGATAGTTTTCCTTTTAAATTCATTATATGTACTACTGCCACGATAAGCTACGGTAGCCTAGTGGTTCAGGCATGCGGCTGTCAAGCGGCGGTCGTGGGTTCGAATCCCGGCTCGTACCAATGAGTTTTTCGGAACTTATATACGAAATATTTACCGTTAGCTTTTCGGTGAAGGAAAACATTGTGAGGAAACCGGTCTAATCCTTTCACGCAAAATAGGCACGTTGGATGTCGATTTGCGGAAAATGCCCAGTAAAACTAACTAAAACTACTGCCACGATTCTTTTACATTCCCAGTAGTAGCGATTTAACCGGCAGGGGAAGGGGAACACTTGAATCGAACCAAAATTAGGGCTTTAAAGCCCAATATCACGCAAACGGATCAACAACTTGAAAAATGGTTTTGAGAAACCCATAATATTTTTGAACAAGCTATCCAACGATACCCCACACCATGGGTTTAAAGAGAGAGCCCTATCATACATATAAAAGTTAATCTATCATAATTATGATGTGATCAATAGTTGGCTATTTTATTCAGTAGTGATACCAACCTGTGATTTCCTCTCAGCATTGATTTTGGATATCTGTTCTTCTTCCTGCTTCTGTAGCAGGAGTGTCCTCAGTTTTTGCATTGCAATATCCTTATTTTTTATCTGTGACCTGCCTTCCTGGCAGTCAACAACAGTGCCAGTAGGCAGATGAGTGATACGAACAGCACTGTCTGTAGTATTGACATGCTGTCCTCCAGCTCCACTGGCTCTCTTAGTTTCTATTGAAATATCCCGTTCAGGTATATCAAGTTCAATTTCACTTGGCTGCGGCAAAACCGCTACCGATACTGTGCTAGTGTGAATGCGGCCTCCTTTCTCAGTAGCAGGTATTCTCTGCACTCTGTGTACTCCAGCTTCAAGCCTCATAAGCTCAGGTACACCAATACCCTTTATTAACATGGAGCCCTTTCTAATTCCCCCAATATCAGACTTCTCAATAGAAGCTACATTTACTTCCCAGTCCTTAAATTTTGCATGTGACTCATACAACTCGAACAGCTCTCGGGCAAACAGCATTGCCTCTTGTCCACCAGCACCAGCCGTGACTTCCAGGAGAATTCCGCCTTCTGTTAAATAAGGTTGAAACAACACGGACCGGAGGTCGTTGTCTACTTGTTTCAGACGCCCTAAATATATCTGAGCCTCCTCTTTAACCATTTTCTTGATTTCATCATCCTGGTTATCCTTCTTGTTAAGTTCTTTAAGACTTTCAATACTCTCAAATAAAGCTAATCTTTCTTCGAGCACCTGGACGACGGGCTTTATTTCACGAAGTCGTCTCACTTCTTCTTCATTGCGACGTGATTTCGTAAGAAGTTCTTCGTGTTCTAACAACAAACGCCTGAGATATCTTTGCACGGCAGGTCCAGTTAAATTCACTGAATTTTCTGAAGAATAACATTGCCGCAGTAACAGAGAACGACTACTTATATTACACAACCACAACGGTCTTATTATTGACATTTTCGAAAGTAACATAGCTACTTATAATAAATAGACTGTGAAAGGTGTGTAATGTGAAATGTATTAATAACAGCGGATAGTTTCGTAATTTTCTCAGATTAAATACAATTTTGTTTTGAGGTTATAATCATAGAACTGTCAAAAGTGTCAGTCATTTCAGTTTTGACGTTTATAAACTTGTTATCATCTAGATTATTTAATACTGGCACCACACGCTACCACCATACGACACACACCTTCTTTGTCATGTTTATTATAGCTTGTATATTTTTTCTGAACTAATAGTAGGAACTTTTTGTTTAAAATAAACAAATATAACTTCTCTGCACACTCATTTTTATTTATATTTCTCCAACTTTTATACTGCCATCTATTGTCGAGTAGCATAAAACTTACATGGTGTATAAAACTACAACTACACTACACTCAAAAGATGGCGACATTGAGAATGGAACCTGCCATATATCATTCATTTTATTGTAAGAGTTATTTTTTTAGGCTATATGGGAAGAAAAGTGTACACAACTTTTCATGTCTAATAACTAGACAAGCAAACAGTTAAAAAAACAGTAACCCTACTGTTCAGGCTAACACAAACGCATTATTCTACCTACATTCCAATTTCTGTGGAAACCTCTTTTCGCACTGGCCGCATGACATGAACGTTCGCTGGTCGCTGAAAATAAATATAATACAAAAACGTCACTCAAGCAAGAACTGTCGACGGAAAAAAGTGTGCGCATAAAATAATTTTAATCGGTTTATTGATGAACTAACATTTGTGATCAAGTATCAGTATGTGACACGAAACTAGACTGATCGGGTGCCGTGTCTCGGCGGACGGAGCCTTAACAGCGTGACTGCGGCGGTTCAGCGCAGCGACCACAGAATACTTAATTGAACTTGGCTTGACACGCTGCCGCGTGTCTAGATCACTACGTTTTAGCAGCGACATCAAAGGTAGGTACCTACCGTGAGATTTGGTTGTAAACGGAATTTTGCATATAGCCTGAACAATTTTAGTTTTCCTTGTTTCTTGTAAGTTAATGCCTTGACGGAAAAGTAACTGAAAAATATGTTCGACCACAGAGTAGGTACTTAATCACTACGTTTTAGCAGCGACATCAAAGGTAGGTAGGTACCGTGGGATTTGGTTATAAACGGAATTTTGCATATAGTCTGAACATTTTTAGTTTTCCTAGCTTCTTGTAAGTAAATATCTTAACGGAAAAGTAACTGAAAAATATGTTTTCAGCATAATAGCATAATTTTGAATCGATGACACCTCATTTATCAAAATCGATGCAGTAGGTAGGCAGGTATTTTAAACGCTGCGGTGGAACTATTAGCAATTACAAGTTGCAAAACATTCCCAAAACGCGGAAAATTTCTTAAGAATAGCTCAGAACATTCTTGCAACAGTTGCAACATGAAATTTATCGTTTAAAAATGTTTATGTTTTTACAATAAAAATTAAACGAACGTAATTTAAAAATATTTAATATACTGTTCATGTTTTAGTATGTTACAATTCATTATATTGTTGACAAGTCTTAAGTTGCTAAATAAGTTTCATAAATTCTCATTCAATTTCCGAGAACATTTCAGAGAAAGTTGCAAACAAAAATGTTCTAGCATTAGTTCAGTATTATAAATAGGTTATGGCATAGATAAATGGAGAATAATCTTTGGTTATGGTGAAATATTACGCAAAGTTAAAACAGGGCGCAAAAATTAAACAAACGTAGCGACATCTATCATGAAACACTGAATTAAAGCCTCATGACTACGGTATACATTTTGCAAGAATCCTAACTAATCGAATCCAACTATCCTTCCTACTCGTCAAATAGATCCAAAAGTATTTTTTTGTATGGGAAAATGACAGTTGAATTGTCCTAACTTGTTCGAAACATTATGTGTTTACCCCTCCGGAATACATTACTAAAGAATCGCGATTAGAACGCGACACATTTAGTTACCTAGTAGTAGTGTGCGCTAGAGCAAACGAGAACGGAGGGCACACCAATGAACAAGATTTCAATCTATTATAATCTCAATACGTCTCAGTAGGGTGTAGAGGGTGTATCGAATAAAATTTCTGAACAAAAATTAATATTAATTTCACTCACTTTCGGAATATAAAAGATGAATTAATGAAACTAACTGATAGGTAATACAAAAAATATCGAGAGTTAGTTTAAAAGCCTAATTAGGTTGGAGTCATAATACGCATTCAACGACTCCTCCTCTTAATAAAAATAAATCTAAAAACATTATACCTAACTTATGGACATAAGCTTTACACATACCTAAGCTATGTTTTTTTTTTTTAATTTTGCATAGTCGACGCCTCCATAGTAGGCTGAAAATTTTCAATGGCACATAGTTTCACATCCACCTTTTACGCATCATTCATGTACCTACATAATGACTTGATACATTTAAAATCATTGCTACATAGTAATCGCGGTTTCAGCCGCCCGTATCCTTCGCGGGGACTGTTTTAGATAAAATTACAGGAAGGAAAAAAAACCAAAGAAAAGACGATATCAGTTTTGTCAACTAAATACAACTTACTCTTACTTTTTCGGTACATAACTATGTCCAAGGGAGTCGACCAATGCATGCTTTAAAATTTGGCCTATTCCACTGGTACCTCAACCAATCACCTACGAGTAAGGTATTCCTGGAATATGATATACTTTAACAATTATAAGTACCTACCTACGTACCGATTCGTAACAGTAGGTATTTAATATAAAGGAATCCACAAAACGACCGTTATCCGCACGCAAGCACCAACATTAGGCACCATCATTGAAACCTTCTGCTATGTTTCGCACCGAAGGCGGAAAGTGGCTCAATTCCGCACATTTCGCGATTACCGTGTCGACCACAACTTGCCTATTGATAGAATTATTAGGCTGACAAAGAGAGCTTCCTCTGGCGACCGCAAGAGTGCGCGTGTATGGAGTTATTAGCGCTAATGGCGTCGGACAAACGGACGGGTATTGTGTCGCCGCCGACCACATAGCTTCCTCTTCTATTGGCCTTAGATGAAAGTTACGGGATTATAGCGGTTGGAGAAAAGCTTACCATTAGCTTTTCTCTAATCTAGTTATAACCCAATATTTCAATATAATTTTAGTGTTTCTGTTAGGTTCAAATATTAAGTCTAGGTATTTGATTGCTTACTGCTTAGGTCTGGCATTTTGTTAAAGGGGAACAGTTTTGGAGTTAGTTTATTAAGGAAAGTACATAAAAACAATAGTACCTAAATAGGATTCTTGTATTTATTTTCTGACAACTGGGTTTTGTTTTGCTTCTTGGGTCGCGGGATGACTAGCCTTTTCGCTGATTGAATTGGGAGAGGCAGGCTGCTCGCTGTACGCTTGAGGCCATAGGAGGCCCTTATTGCTATTGTCTGGGTGACTGGTGGATGCTCAATTTCAGCGACGATATGTGCAGATGGCGTGAGTAAATCTTCAGGCCATGTGACCTTTCTTCGGGCACTTCTTTGACTGATTGAGTGGAGTTTCATTGCTTTGGCTTATTTTAGTCCTGCTAGTCTTGTAATCATATCAATTTAGAGTTAAAGGTTAGGTTTTCAAAGACTTTTCTTTAAAGTCAAGGATTTTTTTATAAAGACAATGAGTTATGGCAGCACCTATCGAACCTATATCAGATGCATTCCGTTTTATGATGCGTTCAGTCTTACTCGATTCAAACTAAATTTAACAACTGTTTACCAACATGAAAATGCTACAATTTCCTTCAGTATTAAATACAGTCAGTTGCAGTGAAACGTGCCCCCTGCATAGAAGTTTGTAAGTAGAAGGGTCACGTTTCTCTGCAGTTGACTGTACACACTACCTACAATCTCCAAAATATCAATTTAGAGCAACACGATTCTAAAGTGCCGTAAGTAGCAGAAGTTCGTGAACGCTTCAGCTTGTGCCTTGTGAACCCGCTAAATCGAGAATTTTGACCACGCGGCTATTATGCTTCAGCCAATAATTAGATACAAGTGTTCGGCCATTGTGTGAATGTGAAGTGTTAGCCACGAAAAATAACTAACCGGCAGAAAGCAACAATGTGATACATCCTGACTGTTCATTAGTGTGGCTAGGTGGTTATTTGCAACTTTACGAGAGCTCAAACAAAAGCATAATGGGAAAACAACTTCAGGCAGTAGGGAAGAATAGATTGGGAATTGTGAATTCAAAATTAGGTGCTGGCTTACCTTACTCGACAGGAGTGTAATTGGATTCTTCGTAGGGTAGGTACTACGAGTAGGCATAAAGCGTACAAATAGGTACGAGTCGAATCATAAAGTGCGCTGACACGGACAATTTTTTGAACCATAAATTCTCATCAATAGTTAAAGTGCGGGCACCGCTTCATCCTTCAAGTAAGAATTAGACATTCGTCCTGTTGACAGGTGGATCACCTAAAAAAACGATCGTGTAAGACCATTTTTTTCGCGAAAGAATCATGTTTAGGAAAGTGTCTTTTAGATTAGTCTCCACCTGGGGTACAGAATTTCTTTGTCTTGGTTCTGAAAGGTAAGGCCATGGAATACTGAATCTCAATATAGTATGAGACATATAATTTCAAAACCAAAACTTCGCTCGTAAGTTACGGAATGTCTAGGGGCGCGGCAGTGCCCCCGCCAAGTCGAGCATATTTTTATTTTCAGAATAATTATGTGTTATGTATGTATTTTTGCTTTCAAAACAATCGAAGGCAATAGTTTTATACATGACGAAAAAGTGTGCCGCACATCGAATACGGTGTTCTTATTATATTATTTATTTATCCACTAGCTTCCGCCCGCGATTTCGTCTGCGTAGACCGGGGATAAAAAACTGTCTTCGTGCAAAATTTCATCCAAATCGGTTCAGCCAAACGGCTTAAACAAGCGTGATTGAGTAACAAACATCTAAACATCCAAATATCCAAACATCTAAACATCCAAACTTTCGCATTTATAATATTAGTAGGATTGTAATCCGACAACAAAGGACTTTGCATATATTTACCTTAGGTACAGACTAACATACCTACATATCAATATAAACTTATTTTAAAATATAACAAAAACATTATAACTGCGATGTGTTACGTAACTTCGTGGTGACAGGTAACCTACTAGGAGAAAAAAAATTACCAAAATGTTACATACAATTTTCGGTTTTTCGTTCCGTTATTATTACCATACAAGCTTAGTACACGTTTAGTATGGAAACGGTAACGGAATGGAATAAAATAGCCCAGGTGCGATTCTCTTCTCGTCACTCGACCAATCGACCATTTATATTATAATCATTTATATCTAGCACAAGCAGCGTTTCAGACAGAATTAAAAATACTACGGTAACTACAGATCATTTAATAGCATCGTCAGAGGCCAGCTACTTCATCAATTCTTAATATTACTTTGTTGTAAATAATGTACTTAAGAGCAGGTTGCTATTTTATAACTGACGATGACTTAGCATGTGACTGCAACTGACAAGTTTATTCATTAATTTAATACAACCGGTGGCAGAATGGCTTCTGTAATTACGTTGCATTAGGGTCATTATCGCATGTGGCTCGCTATCAAGTTAATTCGATGCCGTTTGTGCAAACGACCGCACTTGGCTACCGTGTCATTTGCGAGTTGCGTAATTTATGCGGAGTATCGATTTCTTTAGCACTTGCATATGGCGCGCGGAAGGTCCTGGTACGGAAAACTATTGTATTCTATTCTGATATGGAAGCTCTTACAAATGTATGTAACTAGTGCCTCTGTGAGCTGTAGAGCTCGCGAATGTGTCGTTTTTTTCCTGAGAAAATCCAAAACCATAAGAGACCAAGAAATTTTCTCTTAGGAGTCAAGAGACCGATTTTAGAAAAAATTAAAACTTTATTTAAAGATTTTCAAAAAAGCCTCATTACACGGCCGGAAATCGAGCCAGGTCAAATCTGTCTACAAAATGGAATTACTTTTTTTGCGTAAATAGTACTAGGAAGGAACAATTATTATTGATATGAAACCCTGTATCTATAATCACAGGAAAATGTCGTATGTCATAATTTTAGTTACAAAATATCTCTCCATACTAACCGGCATGGCTTAATATGGAGAGATCCCTAGGTCTGAAATTAGACGAAATAGGTCAATTTGTAGTGTTTTATTTAAATTTTATTATTTGCACCAATCTTTTAAATACTGTAATAAAATATCATTCCCATACTCATCCAAAGTACCTAGGTGAGCGGCTTTCAAAAGAGTGTACATTAACTTTTTTTTGGGTTTTTCTCGTTGATACTATCGATCCTCATACAAGGAAAAAAGTGTCCCAAATATTCCATTCCAGATCGTCACATTTTTGTATGCAGTCTTTTTTTATTTATATATTTGCGAAGCACTGGAAGAAAAAACTTACATAGTAAAATCTGGGACAATTCTTTTCTTGTATAAGAATCGATAGTATCAACGATTCTGATGAGTAAAAAAAACCCAAAAAGATCGAATTCTGAAAAAAGTTCATGTACACTTTTTTTGAAAAGCCCAGGTTGGTAGGTACTGTTTCTGACCTCAATTTCCGTACATAAAACCTGTGATCTGTATTTTTTTAAATCTATGAATGCAGTTTTTATTTTGTCTAAAATCGGTCTCGTGACTCCTAAGAGTAAATTTCCTTATCTGCTGTACCATTTTCAGATTTCCCCTCACTGCCCCGTTTGAATGACACAACCTGTATAATTAACAAACCTGCTCACAAAATTTCACGAGAATCGGTTGAGAAACGCGACCTGTAGAGGAGAACAGCCGTACGTCTGGACATCCGGACATACGAAAGATTTTTGCCCCAAGCTGCAACGTAGAACTTCGTTTTCGCTTCGCTCGTTCGTTCAATTATTTGAAACGCCTTTTTACAGAATTATACCTAAGTAGTTAGAAGGAGTTATTTCTAAAACAAAAGTGCTTATGATAGGTATATCTAATGCTTTTATATTGTTTGTCCGGATACGTACATAGGTAGGTGATCGTACAGTTTACAAGAACTTACAGTATGTTTCTATCCAAAAAAAACCTTATAAATAGTTTTTATTTTTCGGTTCTCTCAGAGGTAGTTCTGAAAATTTCAAAATTTTTGGTCGATGCATTTCAAAGATTTAAAGTAAGTGAAGCAAGGTAGATATGAGCGTAATTCTGGTCAATAAAAAGCATATTTCTCGGATGCGTCAAAGCGCTATGTGCGATTTTCGCTACATATGGACTTTGAGCTGCTACGTGCTACGGCGTAGCGCTTCGATCATTAGCACTTAGGTGCCTTAGCAGTGAATCAGTTAAGTATAAACCCAAATAAAGCAGTTTAAAAGCGTGTGATACGCCGTGAAATCGCCAGATGATTCCATCGGAAGACCAGCGCTGGCGATTATAGGCCAGCACCACGCTGAGATGGAACCGTTTCGTGGCACTATTAGTTATTTTTATACGAGTATGCTGATCTCTGTGCATGTATGAAGGTATATGTTGTTGTATGAATAAACGCTCATTCTCTCCTATTTTTTTCTAAGCATACCTACTATATATAGTCAGCTGGCCACATTGGTGTCTACTGACAACATTTCAAAATATGTAATGATGCCTAAATCTAAAAACCATTTCGGTAATGTAACGGATATATTATCAATTAAATATATTTATTAAAAGTGAATACTAGATTATAATAAACATTAACTAAGATAAATTAAAACTAAGTTAAATCTAAAAAAGGCCCTCTAGGCATTGTACCGAGGATGCTGGCGGCATTTCCTCGCTGAATTGCAATGCTGATGCGTTGCGCGAGAAAGCCGCCAGCTCTTAGGTCACCAGTTACATCGACCAGACGTTTCGCGATTTCTGCAAATAACTGGAATTATGTTACCTGAACGTAATAATGTAGTTTTCAGATATTTTTTCACACTCGTTTTAAAAAAAAACTTGAATTTGTATAAACGTGTTTTAAACCTTGTGTGACATCAGTATTACGTCTGTCATATGTCATAGCCGTAATATTAACGTCATAATTAACTTACGACACGAAAACCACATTTTCTAAAAACATAAACTGGCCTACTTGAAATAATGACAGGTTGTCAATGGGGTGATTAGATTATAGTCCCTGGGCGACCGAGCTCTGCTCGTGTGAAAATACGGAAAAAACGAATTTTCCCAAACATGACACCAATTATATTCCAAATTTCATCGAAATCGTTAGAGCCGTTAAAATATAATATACTACTCAAAAGAAAATAAGGGCCACTTACATATTTCTGTTTTTGAGTAAATTTTTAGATGTAAACTAATTAATAAGTGACTAATTAATGATGTCCGGCCTTTTTCAGTATCCAACCTCTTTAATGCTCAATTCAAAAAAAAATGCTGGTGTTTAAGTCTTCCAGCTGGCCAGAAATTGAAGCAAATAAAAAAAACGAGTTTCAGGTCAAATTCCTTTCAGATGGAATCACAATTTTATTCTGTTAAAAAACAATTTCTGTCCATCTTTTGCTTCTTTTAACATCTTTTGTTAATAATGCCACGTCAACGAAGGCATATGGATACCATTACCGCCACCAGAGCCGTTACATTGATTGCTGAAGGTCATTCACAGCGGTCTGTAGCTTTTTCGTTGGGTTTCTCTCGCCGAGCCATCCAAAATGTGTGGGATCGGTTCCAAGAGACTGGCAGTGTTGCAAGAAGGCCTGGATCGGGCAGGGTGCGAGCGACTACGGCACAAGAGGATCGCTACATCCGATTGAGTGCCCGTCGAGAGCGCTCTGTGACGGCACGTAAGTTACAAAATCGCCTACGGTTGACAACGGGACTCGTGTTAGTGACCAAACGATACGTAATCGACTGCATGAAGACCAGCAAAGGTCCAGACGCCGAGTAGTACGAATTCCTTTATCTAGGGTTCAACGTGGAAATCGTTTAAGTTTTTGCCGCGAACATTCAGATTGGAGCATGAATCAATGGGGTATGGTGCTCTTCACAGATGAGTGTAAAATGAAGCTTTGTAGTGATGATCGGCGGATTAGAGTATGGAGACGACAGTTTGAGAGATTTTCCGATGTCTGCATCAAGGAAATTGACCGCTTTGGAGGTCCTAGTGTGATGGTTTGGGCTGGGATTAGCTTACAAGGCAAAACTGAGCTGGTTTTCTTAAATCAAGGCACAGTAACTGCACAACGGTACATCGATGAAGTCATCAGGCCTTATGTGATTCCATTCTCACAGAGAGTGGGGCCAGGGTTCTGGTTAATGCATGACAATGCCCGCCCACACACAGCTCGGGCCACTCAGACTGTACTGGATGACTCCCATATTCGTGTCCTACCATGGCCAGCGTATAGTCCGGATTTAAATCCAATAGAGCATATGTGGGACCAATTAAAACGAAGGGTTAGGGAGCATGAGCAAGAGGTTCACAACCAGCAACAGTGTATAACCCGTAATGCCCGTATACATATGTATTAGTAACAATGTGCCGCTAGATGGCGCTGACCCCTCTTTTAGATGGCGCTATTGAGATTTTTCTTGATTTACCTAAGAAAGGCTACAATGTTTTGCTTACTGAGACCAATAAACCACTCCGGGCATGAATTAGTGTGTTTCATTTATTCATGGTCCTTCGAGTAGCCGGATATCGGCAGGAATCTCCAGTGGTGACGTTTTTGCGTAAACCAAAGGACAATTCTTCGGAATTGTTTACGCACCTATGGGCAGTGGATTGCTGCTCGGGGCGATTTCAGCGAGCACGTGTGGAGCGTGCTACCGCATCCAGGAGCTGCCGACAGAGGGCGCTCTGGAAGGAGGCCAACAACAGCGAGCGAGCAATCTACATCCGTGACGTAAGCGACGGAAGGTGGTGCAAGGGAACGGAAACAACCGAGGTGACAATATCATTGGACAAACTGTGAGTACTTTTATCTGTTCAAGCGAATTTCAACCTTATATCAAGTGATAGAAAGTTCAAAGTGATAAGTTAAAGTGAATAATAAAAAGTGTGCAAATTTGAACCTTAAAGCAATTGATGAAAACAAAACTATAAAATTCGGATACTCTTCAAGGCAAATAAATATTCAACCTAATTTGAACTTTAAGTGCAGTAGTTAAATAACTTAGAAATAAATTTAGACTTAGAATAGTTTACTTTAAGAAAAGTGGTTCATACGGGGAATCCATGCCCAATTTAACCTAGAAGTGATATTTTTCAAACACTTGTAAAAAAATCCAGATTGATAGAACATTCACATTTTTAAAACTTGTGAAATTTTACAAGGTTCTTGGACTTAGAAAAAATTACACCGCAAAACAACTTGTAAAATTTTGAAAGGTTTTAGGAACTGGTATTTTGAGTAGGAGTGGAATGAAATAATAAGTTTCGGGTAAAATTGTATTTATTTTGATTTGAAAATGCAGGCGTTAATTGCAGCGCAAGATGATGTTCATAATCGTATGGGTAAGGCAAGATTAAACTACAAAAAATCTCCAAAAGATCGTATCACTGAAAAATATGTAGAAGTTAGATTGCAAACCTTAGAGGAACTATGGATGGAGTTTGTAGTAGGCCACAAACGAATTATGGAACATCATTATGCGGAAATGGGCACGACCACTTACGTTACAACTGACGTATATGATGCAACCCAAGAGTTGTACGTAGAGTATAAGGCTGAATTAATGACAGCAGCTCAAACCTTTGTGGAAAGTAATCCTCATGAGCATTACATGACAGGTTCTGCATGTTCTGTACCTGTAGCAAAGAACAATGCGGTGCGATTGCCTAAAATTATTATACCAGTCTTCTCGGGTAAATACACAGAATGGACTACTTTCCGTGATTTGTTTGAGTCGTTGATTCACAATAACGAATCTATTGATAAAGTACAAAAAATGCACTATTTAAAAGGTTATTTGTCTGGAGAGGCGGAACAACTGCTTCGTCAAATACCAATTTCTAATTCGAACTATGACAAATGTTGGGAATGCTTGAAACAAAGATACAATAATAAAAGATTTATGTGTCAAATGATTTTAAAACGGTTTTTGTCGCAAAAAAACGGAACTTACGAGTCAGCAAACTTTTTAAAAGAACTTATTGACACCAGTTCAGACTGCTTGCATGCGTTGGCGAATCTCGAAATTGATGTCAGTACCTGGGACGTAATAGTCATCCATTTGCTTACTCTAAAGTTAGATCCGGAGACAAGGAAGCAGTGGGAGTTGACTGCTTCTTGGCAAAATACTGAGGATGTGTTACCAACATTTGACCAGTTTAAGGATTTTATTACAACCAGATTTAGAGCCTTAGAATTCATAGAAACTAAGAAAACAGTAAGTAATAACACAACCTCAGTTGCACACAAGGCACATGCTTTGCACGTGGCTCAAAGCAGTCAATGTCCGTTTTGTTCCGAATCTCATAAAATAATATTTTGTAAAGAATTTGTGAAACTAGACGTAGACTCACGGCGTGATTTTGTCCAAACCAACGGTTTATGTTTTAATTGTTTGGGAGGTTTCCACTCCGCAAAAGTATGTCAGAATCCGACATCATGTAGGATTTGTAAACGTCGTCACCACTCACTACTTCATCCTAAAGGTGGGTTTATTGCCGGTGCTTCTTCAGTAAAGATAGTTGAAAGTACGAGGAATGTCGGTACAGTTACTGGAGAGCCGGAAGGAATAGATGTATGCGCAGAGCAAACCAACATTATGTCCTGTTTTTCTTCAGGTAATAATAGTCAGGTGTTGTTAGCCACTGCAGTGGTTGGCACCCAGTCGAAGAACGAGGACTATTATCCAATGAGAGCTCTGCTAGACCAAGGGTCGCAAGCTTCCTTCGTCACGGAGGCTGCGGTTCAGTATCTAGGCCTGAAAAGTAAGCCAATCATTGGTAACATTACTGGCCTAGGAGGGAACAATGATGTACAACCAAAGTCAATGGTAACGTTGAACTTACAATCTGTAATCTTTCCGAATGTTAAACTTTCACTGAAAGCATTTGTGCTGAGCTCCATCACATCATGTATGCCAGCGAAACAGGTAGTAGAATTGAACTCTTTAGACATACAAGGACTACCACTTGCTGATCCAAATTATCACACACCTAGCAGAATTGATATTTTGTTAGGTGCTGAGGTTTATAGTCAGATAATTCTGGAAGGTGTTACGAAAAACCAGCGAGGTACCCTTGTAGCCCAAGCTACCTCTTTAGGTTGGATTATATCCGGAGTTGTGAAGTCAGCACAGGAACTCTCCAATGTAGATGTGTTGCTCACGAATCTTGGTGTAGATGACTGTTTCAAAAAGTTCTGGGGATCGGAATCTGATTCGTCTATGGTGAAAAGGCACGACCTGCGGACAAGAGAAGAGAAATACCAGGAAATATTTGCCGTGACTGCCGCTAGTAACGAATGTGGTAAGGTAAATCATCCGTTCCATGACAACGGCCCAGGCCGCGAATATGGTCAATCAAAAAGAGTAGTTGAAAATAGACTTCAAAAGGCATCAAAGAAAGACCCAGAATGTAAATACCAAAATCAAACAGTAATAAAAGAACACATAGCGAGGAAACCTGAAAGAGAAAAAAACAATAAAGAAAATGTTTACTTACCACGACACACTGCTGACAAACTTGTAAGAGACGCGACAAAACCCAGGGTTAAATTCGATGAATCCTGTGAAAGAAAGAATGAAGTGTTATTAAATGGTAATCTTATGATTGGACTAAAATTACTACCACAATTAAAACAATTCAAGTCAGTAAAGAAAAAGAAAAGTTACAAATCAGTAGAAAAATGTATGAGCTAATGTACAAAGCAAGTTTTAGTTTACAGGAATGTATAATTAGTTGCAATAATTTAGCTGAAATAATAAAAATAGAAAAGGAGAAGATATGAAGCCATGACAAAAGAAGTTAAAATTACTCAAGATTAAATAATGATTAGAAGTATTGGACTTACCTGTCTTACTTATCTGTACCATAAATGATCTTCTTCCTGATATTTCAAAATTTCTTGACCCATACCTACAGATCCTAATGGAGTGTTAGCTCAAATATAAGTCTGTTTAAATTCCAGACCCCTAATTCGCTTAGATAACGATCCGCATAACATAAATGTCACTCCGGGCCACTTTCTAGTCGGGGATCCTCTGGTTGTAGCACCAGATTACAATTACTTAAATACTAATATAGGTAGTTTGCGAAGGTGGCAGTTTACACAAAGCTTGATTCGGGATTTTTGGCGCAAATGGTCAAGCGAGTACCTCACTAGATTCTTACACATAAATGGTTTCAGCAAATTCCTGAACCGAACATTGGAGATGTAGTCTTAATTAAAGAAGACGATTTACCTTCAAGTAGCTGGCTACTCGGTAGGATTGTTAACAAACATTAAGGTATGGATAATATCACTCGTGTAGTCACTTTGTGCACAAAAGGGTCGTTGATAAAATGTCCAACCTCCAGACTAGTGTTCTTCCAGTTAGCGAATGAACTAAAAAGATGTATATTTTTTAGAACTAGAATTTGTTTGTTTGGTTATCTTTTACTCACTGATTGAGCAAATCGCAATGTCTTGTGAATTTGTGAATCAGTTATTGACGTTATTGTGCTAACGTTTGTATTTAATTTGTTATTTTATACATTCATGGAATGTGAGCTTCTAAGGAAGGATTTATGTTTTGTTGATAATGAACGTGGGACGTTCTTTGGTGGGCGGAATGTATAACCCGTAATGCCCGTATACATATGTATTAGTAACAATGTGCCGCTAGATGGCGCTGACCCCTCTTTTAGATGGCGCTATTGAGATTTTTCTTGATTTACCTAAGAAAGGCTACAATGTTTTGCTTACTGAGACCAATAAACCACTCCGGGCATGAATTAGTGTGTTTCATTTATTCAAACAGCTTATGGATGCTCTGAAACGTGCGTGGGAAGAGATACCTGATGAAAACATCAGAAACTTAATCGAGAGTATGCATTCAAGGCTCCAGGAGTGTGAAAACAGGAGAGGAGGACACACCCGTTACTAAACCATTAAAAAAAACAGCTTGTGTCAGTTTTTGTTTTGTTTTGCAAAGAGTTTCTGTTTAGTTTTTGCTGTTGACAATGGACTAATTTCATGTTAATTGAAATAAGTGAAACAATTGACTACACAATTAAATGGTTATTAGCATAAGTTAAAACAAAAGCCTTGTTACATGTTATTTTAATAAATATACATTACTGTTTACTATATTTTTCACGTAGCAATCAAAATACTTAGTGGCCCCTATTTTCTTTTGAGTAGTATATATATATACACAAATATTGCTCGTTTAATATTATAGGATTTTAAATAAAACAAGCGGCGCCGAATGCCTACAATTTAGCTATTAGGTAATTTAGTTCCTGGCAATTATTCTGGATTAAATCTTCATTCAAAGGGATTCAGTCCTATCCCTATATCCAAAGTACAAAACCTACATCGTTTGATCGTAGTTTTTGCGCGCAGATTTATATCCCAGGCGAGCGTGGGTCCACATTAGTTTTGGGCCATTGCCGCGCGAAGTGCTCCGTTTGCCTTGTACGCTTTCCTTTCTATCGACGCCTCTCAACAGTCTTAACTGCTTTTTGCCCCTAAGGAACTTCATCCTATCCTTCTCTATTATGAGTGCAGCTGCTTTGGTTGAAGTAGGACAGAAAGGGCTAAATACACTTTTATATTTTAGGAATGGCTTTCAGTACAAGACATAGTGCACTTAGTAGCTCTTAAATAAATACCGCACGTTTGCGCAATACCAGCGGTAACAGTACTTCACACTTCTCTTTGCCACAATGAAATTTATAGCCGGTCGTATAAAATGAAATACATGCATTGAACTTATTTATGTGGGCACTTAAATGTTACGTTGGCTTTATGCAGTTAACACCCAAAAGCACTCGCTACCCTATTACCTGATTGTTACAAATATACTGCTTACTTAATCAACGACTAACCTACACCTCGGGATAAAACAAATGAGTACTAAAACGAATTATCGTACTTTCCTCATGTTACAATTTGTAACGGAGTGTTGTTATATTGATAGTGAACTATCCGACTGTAAAAAAAGTGTAAATTTCAAAATATAATCAATAACATTACATGACACATACACACAAAGTTAAAAAAAAAAATAGACCAAAAGCAAATTAAAAGATACCAATAGAATCCCATTTACGTTGCTATGGTGATAGAACCTTCACCGTTTCTCCGAAGAGGATCACGGTGCTCTAAGGACGACGCAAATTGTATCAGTCAATGACTAAGAAAATGTAAACAGATACGTTATAATACCTCTTACAAACTACGAAGGCTATTTTCACATTTTTTTACCCATTTAAGGCCAAGCAACGCTACGAGTGCTACGCCGTAGCATGTAGCAGCATTTCTCCGTCGTGTAGCGGAAATCGTTCGTAGAGGTATGTCTCAAATAGGGTATTTTCATCTATCAAAATGAAATGGTTAAAGTATTTGTTATATAGTTTTTACCATAAGAAAAACGAATATAACATTATTTTGTTATAAAAACATAAGATTTATTTTTAAGATAAGATTTTTTTTTAGATTTCGTTTTATTATCTGTATTACGTGACCGAAAACGCCGACTGCCATTTTGTCTTGTGAGTGACGTCAGTATAGCAAATACAAAAATAAGTTTTCAATGTAAAGGCCAGTCCAGACAGGACAGTTTTCGACCATCTGATTAAATTCAGGTGGTGTGGACAAATTTTCTTTCTCTGGTTCTTCGTTTTGACTTTTTTTCTTGTTTCCTTTTTTCCATTCGAGTGGATTGCAGTTTCGTGACGGCAATTACCCAAATATTTTATATGGGTAATTGCCGTCACGAAACTGTAAAAAATTAAAGCATAGATTAGATTAAAGCTCTTAACTATGTACAATTTTTTTGCAATCCACTCATTCTTTTTTCTTCTTTTTTTCTTTATCTTTTGTTTTGTTTTTTAAATCCTTTTTTTTTTCTTTATTTTACTTTTTATTTCTTTTTTGACTTTTTTTACTTAATTTTTTATATTTTCGATGTTTTTCTTATGTAGTATTTTCCTCGCTTTAGTCAGGTGCAAAGTTGTATTTTACGTCTCGTGTGTTATATCACTCGCTACACCCAGGATTCTATTTTTGAAACACTCGCTTCGCTCAGGATTCTATTTTCAAACCATAGAATTCATTCGCTAGCTCGTAATTCAAACTTAGAATCCATTCGCTGGCTCGTGTTTCAATTCCACACTCGTGGTTAAAATACAACTTTGCACCCTTGTATAACAAATAACTATTCTTTCCATTGCCATTCTTCGTAAAAGTGATTTTTCTCAACAGTATTCCACTACACTTAAACATGGATCAGGTTATTTTATTCAAACTACTGGACATAAAAAATACGCCAAGCAAATATACATAATCTACATCTTGAGTGAAGCAGATTTAACTCAACGTATAAGTTAAATAGTGCAAAATAAGGTTGCGTGCGCGGCGCATAGCAAACCCGGATAGGTAATGGGTTATTAGCAGTAAGCAAACATGTAGATTGTTTCCCACCGAGCAGTCTCGGCCCTCGTGCTGACAACTGCGAATTAAAACTGTAGCTCAAAGCACTTCTCAACGTTCGACATACACGCAATTGCACGTACTATGTTATAAATAAACGGGGCAAAATGTTAATATTTGCAGTACAAAACCTTACTTCAGAGGCAGAGAAGTACGTCGTCCTCGATCTTCTAGAAAGTCGCACAACATAAAATAGGTAATGTTTTTTATTTATCGCGATGGTTGTAAGCTCACCTGCGCTACTGAATGGCAAGTTAAGAAACAAGTACAGGGGTTCGGATCACGAAAACGTTTCTTTCGTGCATTGTCGTTAGGCCTAGTGTGAGTTTAATTTTAGCTATACTCTGATTCATAATTAGGCGAACTAACTTGACAGCTAAAAATGTTGCCAGACATAGGAAAAAAATAGTAATGGGTTTATGTCGATACAAATATGCCGATATAACCTTGTAGCTAATATAAATCTGATACAATTTGTATTTTATTTATCAAGTAATCGTTCTTACACTCACACATACCTACGAGTAGGTACTTGTTAACTTGGTTGGAACTGTCAACAAAACAAAATGGCGGACAGCGTCCTTAGCGATGTCCTAAAATGATGTTCAATGTATTTTTAATTTCAACCGATATTTGTTATTATTATTATTTTGTTTAATAAAATTATTCGTTTGATTTTAAACATAATAATGCTGCTTAACCCTCAGGCATGAACTGGATGTTATAAATATCGATATTAACAGCTCTAGCAAAACTGTGGCAACATTCGTGTGCAATGAACTGTCCTGTGTGTATGAATCCGAGTTTAGCAATAGATTACAATCTTATCAGGAGCCGTAGCATGGTTGGCCTTGTCACGCGATAGGTGATAGGATAGAGCGTGCGTCACTGGCTGACACCGTTCGATAGAACGAGACGACGCACTAATCTTGTCACTTGTCGCGTGATAAGGCAGACCATGCTACGACTCCTGAATACGATACCTAGTACACCTGGAGGTCGATTTTTGTTCGTCGTTTCCCATCTCAATTGCATTTCAATTTGTTTCACGGGCTCACTTAACTTCTTAGGAGCGTTACTACCAGACAAATTACAATAACTATAAAGTAATGTACTGAAGAGATGCATGAATTTCATTTCAAAGGGTTGCGACCTCAATATTTCACTATCTATTCGTATAGGCGTGAATGAATTACTTAACCGACAATTACGACCGAAAACACACGATTAATCAAATGTTAACTGGCGGCGTGTCCAATTAATTAACTGAAGATTAAATCCCGGCTAATGTGCCTCCATTCATAGACAATACATTTCGACTTACAACAATACCTTCTATTTTACAAAATTTGTCTGCTCCCAGCGGGACGCGAATCCATTTATTTATGGCGTACCAAAACATTTACCCTATTACTGTTATGTTATGGCTGTATTAAACTGCAATAAAATTTATGATCCTTGCAGAAATCAGAGCACGCGAGTTACAAACGTGAGTTCTAAGGATTAGAGTGGAGTATTGGTTGTGGGGATGTGTAAGTAGGGTAGGATGACAAACGCGCCGGGGTCTACCCCCTCGATTACGGCGTCGCAGGCGAGAAGTCGCCGTGACGTCGACTCAGCATATTGCGCGATTGTGGGGACATTATAGTCACTGAAGGGGTTCCCTGAATAGCTACGCGGCAAATTGATTGTGCCTCCACGGCGCTAAAATGGAATTAAATTCTTGAAAAGATTTCAAAGCAATTTGATGTCGGAGTAATTAGCTTTGGCAGCGTTTTGAATAGAAGACGTTACATTTGTTGAAGAATGACAGCGTATAAAAAACACTTACAATGTACGAAACGGTTTATTCCACGACTATACCTAACTAAGTTATTTTTAATTTAAATACAATTAAAACAAGATTAAAACAAAATCACTCATTGAACCTATTAAGTATAGGTAAATATTTTGATTAAAAGGTATTTTCATCACACTTGCTCGAAAATGGTGTTATTATACGCAAGCGTACTGAGCTGTAATGGGCTATATTACGCCCATGGGCGTTATGGTTTTTTTTTAAATAATAGAACCCTCTGATTGGCTTAAGCAAATCTGGTTGCTGTGTGATTGGTTGAATAAAAAAATCTAGTTGGTCACGACGCCCCGCCCCGCAAGAATACTGCTCTGTGATTGGTTGAAATATTGAACTGCGCGCTCTACTAGCACTGATCTGGAAGTGAAGTTGTCAATTTTTGATTGGTGCTGCTGTATGAAACATACATTTTTCTGTCTTTTGTTGTTATTTATTTCCTCGCAAATGTGATGAAAAACATTGTGTATAACACGGGCGTAAGAATATTGCAAACTCGAGTCATCAAAAGCCCTCCGCCTTCGGCGTCGGGCTTCTGATACACTCTCGTTAGCAATATTCCACTTACGGCCCTCGTTAAACAATGTACTATTATGTACTCATATTTATGTTTTAACCTTATTGTGTACAATAAAGTGCTTAATTAGGTATCGTAATGTATCTAATATTGAACATTGCTAACAATAAAACTTTTTTTTAATAGATTGCTAAGGCGTAGTGGGAATTTAAGGTTCGTCTACTCTCCACTAGATGTCGCTCGGTGTATCCAATCCAAATACTCTATTTTGCATCTAAAACTTCCATTTATATTTGATACCAACCCCATATTTATTAATCAGTGCGTCGCGCTCACACACACATTACTTGGTTGTGCAGCCGAGTTGATGCGCATCGGTAAGTATTATAAGTAGATCACGGACACGGGCATAGGTCATGGAAAATACCAAGTGGATACTTTACTCTTTCGTATAAACTAAGTAGATTTGATATGGACGCGTTTACAATAAATAACAACAATAATAGTACTATTCAAATATTAGTACCTACATTACTCACCTAGGACAATAAAACAAATGATGTTTCAGATCGCATATTTGTCAACCGATTCGGCCAACGGCGATAAAATTTGCCATCTGATGCTTTCTTTATTACCGCCCGTAGTAACCACAACATTTTACGTCACTCACTGACCGGAAAGTGGGATTTTTCACACGTGTAGCGGGCCGTAACTGCCACTAAGGCCAGGTGTGACGCAAAAATTGTTAATTGGTTTTGAGTAAAATAATAAACATAATAGTGTACTAAACGTAAAAACTCAAGTCATCAGAATCCTAACAAAAACTCAAAGCCACAAACAACCACAACTAATCAAACAGATTTTCGTTCTCATCCATCATGTCAAGCGTCTCAAGAAGCTCATTAGGGCTGCGCCCAGTTAGGGGCAATCAGGGTGCACCACATTACACCACTTTAGGCCCGATTCGGCGGCCGGTTATTAAAACTACGAGTATCTGTATTAATGGCGGGAAAACGTAAAGGAGTTACCTAAGAGTAAGAGTTGTATGAATTTTAATTTCTATTGGGCTGCCACTTCGTAGTGACTTGGTAGGGTTTTAGACCAGAGGGGTGATCACGTAACTTTTCGAACGCACGTTAGGATAACTCAACTAGAACTCAACTGCCATTTTCCCATACAAAAAGTGACATTTAGATCTACCTGATGACGCGCGCGCGTACAATACGTTACGTGATCGACCTGCAAGTTTAAAACAGTTGAAAGAACGAGTATTCTTGCACTTTGTGACCCACAGATAATGCCAGTAGGTATACTTGTTTGTTCGGTTGGTGTAAACCCGCTACCGAATGCCGGCTGTATCTACACATTGGGCCAACGTTGGCGTGTGAGCTGGATGTAGCTATGCGTAAGAGGGAGAGGGCTAATATAATTCAGTCTCATTCGTGTACATAGCTGCATCCTGCTCACGCGCCAACGTTGGCCCAATGTAATTCGCAGGAAGAAACGCTTTTTTTAAGTCTAGCATAATTAATTCTAGGTAATTAATAGTACATTGTTGAAGAGGCTAGAAAGTAAGCAATGGATAGACGAGTTAGTTCGAGGGCCGACGCGTAGCTGAGGCCCTCGAAAGTACGAGTCCAGCTATTATTGCACTTTCGGCCGAGGCTTAACACAGTGCTTTTCACGCCTACTGCGAGGAAATTGCAAATAATTATCATTTTAAATCAAAATTAAGTATCTAATTGAAAATCATAATACTAAACAGGCACGCTTGCCTCGCGCTGCGGCGGAGGAGCAAGGAGCACACGCACGCCGGCGCGACCGCGCGCGGGGTCCTGTGATTAGTCGATCGCTGTCCAACAATAATATTGTTGGACAGTTTGAAGTCATAGATGGCCTGTTCGTGCGACGTCCAACTTTGAAGCCTGAATTCTGACCATCTTTTGCCACATTTCCGAGCAGTAGTGGCGTGAAAAATAAATAGCAATTCGGAAATTTAAAATTGGCCTAAACCTTATAGGTACAAATACACAATTGCTCAAAGTAATAACGGGTACTACGAGTATTTGGACGCTATCTTGTCTCAAGTTAGAATACTGGTTACTTATTCATTTGTGACTTGATGATGTTCCGTCCCATTCTAACAAAGAGAGCGATCCCTTTCCCACTGCGCCAGCGCGTCTGCTCGCGCTGATCGATCGAACAAAGCCCGAATCTAATTATACTGCGCGCAATCAAAAAGGTCGTATCGCCGGTTGGAAACAAAAATCCAGACGCCAATTTGGTTTGCTAGGTTAGTGTGTGTTGAATTAGCACAAGTTTACTTACAAATACGCAAAAAACTCAATATAAATATAAATAAACTACAGAAAATAATGTACCATCGATTTTTGGTGTTTTTGAAATTACGATTTGGTATCTCTTTGAATATTGACAAAACAGTCGTTGAGACGAATATAGGACTAATGAAGTACAAGTGTAAAAATACGAGTGCATTTAACTTACACATACTTAATTAATTATTTCCCATGGCTCTTATATCGGAGAGGAATTCGATACAATTTTTTTTGCAGATTAATGTTTGTTGCACGTAGAACCGACGGCCGGTGGGGCGGAAAGGTTCTCGAGTGGCGACCACGAACCGGAAGGCGCAGCGTGGGTTGGCACCCCACATGGTGGACTGATGACCTGGTAAAGGTCGTGGGAGTCCGCTAGATACGGGTGGCCCAGGACCAGTCATTTTGGCAGTGGACATCTTTCGGCTGATATGATGAAAGTTATCATCAAAGTGGCCCCTCAATTTAAAAGTAACCCGTTACGGTATTCGAAGTATTTAACCATAAGTAGGTATTGTCTACTTGTTTTTTTTTCTGTAACTCACATAAGGTCTACTCACTAATTACAATGTAAACATGCCTTACCTTCTCACTCCACAGAGTATAGGCCTAAATAGCAGAACGCTCATAGTCTTGTTAGGACTCTGAATGCGGTCATTAAGTTAGTACAAAACTACCCAGTGCAGCCACATCAATAATACTCGCAATTTGTTGGAGAGTGAGTTTCAAAATGAGTGCGCTCAAAGAGTGCGCGAGCTAGTCGGCCAGTGATTTATTTATTTCACTTAAACGGCATCGTAAATACTTACGCCGCGACCGAGCCTCAGCCGATGCTTGCTAACTATTCCAGACAGACGCAACTACTTTTTTTTCAGTGTCTATGTACTGAAAAAACGATTGTAAACGCCAGTTTTCTTTGCTGTTTCTGTGCAGTGACACGTGATGTCGATAGACGAAAAACATTTAAATACTCGTACCATATGTAGGTACAGTCACCGACTTTAATCGTTGAGCCATTTAGGTGTCAACTAATTTTGGTTTTTAATAGTTAAGCTATGAATATCCAGTAAAAGGTGAGCTCTAAATGGCTCAACGATTAAAGTCCGTGACTGTAACTATAATAATCAACTTTGTAAACTTTGATCGCAGATACGAGTATAGTTTCTTTATTGTAAACAATATTTATAATATCTAGCTAGTTTTTTAACCTCGTGTATATTTGTTTTCCGACATGCTTCTTATTATGTATTAGGGAGGTGTGTATTTAACTCAATGGTTTGACTAATTTGACTCGTAGGTACACGGATATGATCGAACTAATTGTTCAACAAGCCAGGAATTTATAATTGTTTTGATCAAATCGTTGTGGTAATCAATGTCGGCTACGGTTGTTTTAACTTGCTATACTACTAGCTTGTAATTTACGTTGGTGTACACAGTAGGTACCAATTTTGACTTTCAGATTACCTACACGTAACCAGACAACTTTCAGCAACTCTTCTTTCAGGACCCTTCCACCTTACTGGCAAACTGTCTATTTCAAACTTTCCAATATATAAATCGCTATTTTTTATCGCAATTTAAATCTCATTATTAAAAAATGCGAGTCAACGTGTATATTGATAATTTAACGCGGCGAGGTGTGATTTTTCAAGTTTTCTCCCGAGACGTTAACGTGACCCGGAGCGGGCTCTATTTATGATCGGTGCACCGGAATGGCCGACAAATGGCCAGCAAATGAGAGGCTTCGTCCGCCGGTGTCGGCCGCTGCTTCTTTCAACTGCCCGCTTTTTGAACACATACCAACTACCACTCTTCAAAATACTACGTCCAACACCGGCAGTGCTCCTACGTGTTGTAATAATCCAGCATCAAAACCCGCATTGGAACGCGAGACATGCAAGGTTATCTGTGAGGTTCGGTGGTAAAGGCGGCCCGAGGCACATTTGATTATACGTTGAGAGAGGGCTAATCGCCCTCGACGGGCGAACACCTCGAGATCAAACACGAGGCGCGCCGCCAGATATTTTTGTTTCTATTAAACAACACCCGACGTAATAATGTTTAACAATCGTGCAGCGATAATTCGAATAGAGAAATGTGTGGAATCGCCTTTTTTTAAACAAAAACAGTTTACGTAAAATATGTGTAAGTAGAGAAAGTAATACTCCGTTCAGGTCAAATTAACTTCTATAAATGCAGCTGAAAATAAAATGAAAATCTATTAAAGTACAGTGAGCGACAAGTTAAACGACTGTTCCATAATTATTTATTATGCAATGAAATCGAATATTTAAGTAGGTATGTATTAGGTATACATACATCCCAAAAAAACCTCAAATAGAAGGTTTTACAAATAAAATCGCCAACATGGCAAACCTGTATTACTTAGTGAGATTTTCTTACCTAGTTTTCTTTCAATGTTTTAGTGCTTAGGTACTTTGAACTAACACATTACAAATTATTACCGTATTTATTTTTACACAGACATAAAATTTACTGAACTGTAGTGACCAGCTTGTATAAGTTAAAAGTGCCAACGAAAACGATTAAAACTTTTCCGATTACGTCACTGTAATACCTACCTAAAACACTAAATGTTTTTTTTTGTTTTTGTAGATTTCGATTTCTGTTTATTTCGATTTTTTTTATCTCTCATTACAATTACAATATTTAAAGTTTGAAGCTAGTAGCGTTTTGCTAACGAAAACTATACAATATTTTTTTTTGAATTTCGACTCTACGGCTCGCGCAGTTCCGTTGTTTAGATAAGTGGTCCGTCTCAGATCCTCGGATTGTTATTAAATATTTGTGTTGTGTGCGATTAGCGCACTCGCCGGCTAATTCACTGACCGGGCTCGACAACTACTGCCTTAATGTTATTTAATTTCCCACTACTTGACTACGAGTTACTCGAAAGTAGCTGTTTCGAATTGAAATTAAACGCTCATACGCAGCTATGCGGAATCCGAACGTTGCTACGTTTTGGAGCTTTTGATGTGCCGTATTTATAACAAAAAACACCTACATTTGCATTAATTTTTTGCATCTTTAAGGTCTTCTTAATAATTTTCTTTTGGTGTTGCGAACCGTTGACCGCGCGGATATGTATGACGCTGCATTTTCACTTATTGCTTATCGTTGAATCTCAGTGATGATTGAGTGCATCCTTTTTATGCTATTTGTTCACGGTCTTCCAGTTCTGCTATCACAATAGCGTTAACTGTTGCTTTAGCTGTAATAATAACGTTAGCTGATGTGTTATTTTTAGCTGGTGTTCGTTTATAGTCTAATGTCTTACTCGACCTTGCTGACCTTCTCTAAGACCTTGCAGACCTTCGAATACATATCTAGAGACTAAACTTACCAAAACTTTGTAACTGAGTAGACAAATTGTGTTTATTTTGTGTGTCTTGAGATTTCTTATCTCGTTCAAATAGTAGGTGTCGGTAGCGTGGCTGTGAAATATTACCATAATAATGAAACACTTAATAAGTTTTATTGAAATCAATTAAGTACGTGTAGATTCGAGTTCTTTGAACTTTATAGTTGTGCGTAGGTACAGTTCGATCTAAGTATTTGGTATGATAATTCACTAGTTTGAGATGCCTTGTTTTCAGAATGTGTCATTTTGTTATAAATCTGTTCCCATAATTCAAACAACAATTTTTTTTTATCTCGAAGTATTCAAGTTCAAACCGTGAAAACTATCCACCTCACCATACTAAGCTTGTTCAATCCTTAATAAACGCTAATCCTTATAATCATAAACCACTCCGCGCTAATGGCAACAAAAACAAAACAGTTTATATTCACATATTAAGTGGTGCTGTTTCATTGCGCATGATTTAGCCGTTCCATATATCTCTGCGAACCATTGTGTTACATAAATAAAAACGCTAAACGCCGCTCATTGTCTATTAAGAATTACTTTTCTCTGGGCTCACAATGGTCGGCGGCTCAAAAGAGAGATGGTTATCGTACGAGTTACATTAATACGCAACAGGCACGCCCCAATCACGAAATACTAGCTATGCTATTTACAACTTGATTCACTTCACCTCACCGTTCACCGGTATATCTTGACACTTGGATTCGTAAAACAACGCACAAACGGGGGGTCTGACTTACAATGGAACGCCTGAATTGTGTTGAGGTAGTGTTATGAAAAACAGCCTAGATCCGTTTGTGTTATGATACTCGCCGGTAAACGTTGATCTTTATTTTCATGCTACATTAATTTGCTCAACCCTTGGGCCGTGGGGCTAGCCGAAATGCTTCTGCATATTGTTGTCTATAATTAGGGCTATAAAAAAAATGCGTAAAGTTTTTAATAATCCAATAAAACTAAGTCAGACAGTAACTTAATAAATAAATAATAATAAATAAATATCGTGGGACAATTCACACCAATTGATCTAGTCCCAAACTAGGCAAAGCCTGTACTATGGGTACTAGACAACGGATAAACATACTTATATAGATAAATACATACTTAAATAGATATTAAACATCCAAGACTCGAGAACAAACATTCGTATTCATCATACCAATATCTGCCCCGACCGGGGATCGAACCCGGGACCTCAAGCTTCATAGTCAGGTTCTCTAACCACTAGGCTATTCGGTCGTCAAAATCGTTAATATATTATATTTTTTGATTGTCATGAGACTAGCGTAATGGAACTCTAACTGCACATCAGGTAGTTTGCGTCCGAAGCGTATTTTATAAACATACCAATTACTTTGTTCTACATGTAAGTAGTGTAATTTTCTTCTATGGGGAAAAATAATAATTAATAATCGACATAGAACTATCGAGCACACCGTGGCAACCGTGTTATTATATATATCATATCATCAACAATATAGGGTATAGGCGCGCTAAAACGTGAAATGTAATAGGTAGGTACTTAGAGTTTAGAAAGACGGGCAAGATATTCGAACGAAATTAGTATGAAAGTTAATGTTTATCGCAGACTCTCTCTCATTAGCTTATGAAATTTTAAACTATAGGTAATAACATAAACACACTTTATGGCAATGTTCAATAAATGCGCTTTAGTTCTCGATCGCGCAGTAATCGCGTGAAATTGTGCCGTCGCGCGCTTCGCAATTATTTACATTACCGCCGGATTGGAAATCGACTGTAAGCTAATGCAATATTGTGGCTCGATTACCGCGAACATCGACTGTTTTGAATATGTCCCGGATAAATTACGTGGAGGATAGCGGGGTGAGTTCCATGGAATTATAATTAAATAGAATTGTATTATAAAATACAATTTGATGTAAATATCAAAGAACAAAACTTTTTTAGAAGCAGATTCGAGGGAACTATTTTATCTTATGGTAAGACATATAAAAATAAATTAGGTACAATCAATGACTAAAAAAGTACTCACTACTAGTGATAAGTAGTGGTGTTACAATAAGGAATTGGAGCAATTAATTATTAAAAGAAGTTCTGTTTACAAACTAATACTATGAATACCCAATTATAGTAAAAAATGCGTCGTCACTTATTCATTTGCAGTAATTATATTGCGGTATTTACCAACAATTAGTTAATTTATTCGAAGGTTTGTTTGAAGGAATGACTATATACCTAATACAATTACGATATTTAATAAACAAGAATTACGATTCGAAATAGCTCAACTGATCATTTTTTATCTTAATTTTCACTTTACAACCATCCACCTTGGGATAGTAGAGATGATAAATTTATGGGAAAATGCCAATATATGTACCACAAAACCTGTATAATTAAATCGCACAAAAAGAGCTGAAATTAATTCAAATAATAAAGAAAGTCCTGAAAGTATCAACTTAGTCAACTTTGCCTCACCTCCCATGTCGTTATGAGCTTACATGTAATAATTTCGTACTCATAATTTATACAAAATTTGCTCAACCTTAAACCGAACCATTTATTGTGTTAAACCATTTTGTAAACGCATGAATGAATGAACTGCGTGCAAAATGCTAAAACACTTCGGCTTATATATTTTTTTATGTCTATACCCGTGAATGGGTTTAACAAATACCCAACTGTAAAATAACAGGTGAATGAAACAAAAGCAAAAAACATGTTAAAGCACTAATAGGAAAGAACATCCAATCATGTTTTTAAAGGGGTTTTATTGCATAATTGGTTGCATTTACAACAATCCCTGTGAGCACGACACCCGGTTCTCAGAATTCAATACAATAAATTTGTAAATGATACCACAGAACTTCTGTCTAAGGAAAAAAACGGAGTCTTCAATTTTGAACGATGAGTTTTCACTTTCACATGATCATTGCTGGTTCAGACTGGGAATCCATATGTTTGTTCTTAGGGAAGTGAACAATGGATGCTTTGTAAATCGATACATACGTGTAAAAGATTAAGTTGGATGTAGCTTAGCTTAAGAGGAAGCACACCTGTGCACGTATACCCTTTATGGGTTTATAGCATTAACTACACCTCGGTTTAGGACACTAGTGATTGCTCCATGAACTCCTCGTAAAAGCTTTTAATTGTCTATAAAACTCGGCTGGGCAGCGTTCGGGAAGCTACGGCAAATATTTTCGTCCAATATTCCGCAGTGTCTCAAGACGAGAGTCTTTGACCAGTGTGTGTTGCCAGTGATGTGATGACATATTATGGCACTGAAACGTGGTCGCTTACTATATGAGCCTCATAATAAGGCCCAAAGTCACCCAAAGGGCAATGGAGAGGGCTATGTTGAGAATTTCTTGTGCGTGATCGCATCAAAAATGAGCCTATCCGCAGCAGAACCAAGGGAGCCGATATAGCCCTCCGAATCGCTAAACTTAAGTGCTAGTGGGCGGGGCATATTACACGTTGAACCGACGGCCGTTGGAGCGGAAAGGTTCTCAAGTGGCGTCTACGTACAGGAAGGCGCGGCGTGGGTAGGCTGATGACCTATTAGTAAAGGTCGCGGGAGTCCGCTGGATGCGGGTGGCGCAGGACCGGTCACTTTGGTACTTTCGGCTGATATGATGATGATGATGATCTATAAAATGTTGGTGATATCTTCTAATTTGGTACAATTTGTTTCGCGCTTTTATTCTGAAAAATTAGTTCGACACGCGTAACAGCGTACGTGCTAAACACATTGAAATCAAATTTGAATACGAAATGAATGTCTCTGATTGACTCCCCGTACGACACACATGCGCGACATGCGCGCCGAGAGTGTTAACGATGTCAATGTTTGTAGCATTAAGCATCATCAATAACTCTGTATTTATAAAATAAATCACCACTTTTCCTTTCAAAACTTAAATGGTGTACCTACACAATTGAAAAATCCTATTATTCGCTTAAAGTCAAGCAAATAGCGTAAAGCGTTTTGTATGTGGCCACAAGGCCCGGACAATGGCACAAAGACGCCGGCGCGGGCGGTAATCTCCCGTCATTAATAAGGGTTCTTCACACGGTGAGTGTTAACATGACAAATGCGGTGGCCTCAAAGCCGCCGCGCGCTGCGGGCCGTCCGATTTCGCTCCCGATTACCATTTCCACCTTGCCACACAAATTGAAGATGGATCTCCGAAATTGTTTGCTCCCATGTGCTGCGCTATTAGAATGATAGAAGAATAAACTACTAGTTTTTTATAGTCTTTTTTGAATGGTTATTATCGAGGCAACCCTAACTATCTCTAGAGTAACCCAATCAGACACGTTTTGATACAATGTTACGGTGAAACGATTCAATTGCTAAACACATGTCGCGTGCAAATAACAATCACTCACACACTCGCAGCGCCTAGTGTACAAATAACTTTACAATGTCGTGTAAGCCCTCGCCTGTCCCGGGGCCACTCGCTGCAATTATTGTGAGTAGAAAATTAAATTAACACACACGTACGCGCATGCCGTGTAACCCGGGGGAGGGTAGCCAGGGAAGCCTGACCCCGGGGAACCTGCAGGCCGAGCGTATCACATGCGAACTGCCGAGCGCGAGAGCGACGCAAGGAAGCTCATGCACCTTGGCCGAATGGGCAGCCATTTTGCTTCGTCCACTAATTGCAGGTCCCTTCGTAGTTATTTCATCGTTCGCTACGTCTTTCTGTCTGTACTCATTAGCCTGTGGTTTGTAGTTTTCGAATTAGCACTTCTATCGTTTCCGTTGTTTTCTGTGACCTATTGTTATACGTGGCTGATTACAAGCTGCGACAACCGCGCGTTATATCGTTACGCTAACAGAGGGCCTGCTACATTAGTTTATGTTATCTACTCTGTTATCTATCTATTTCTGCAATCTCTAATTACTTGATGTGTTTTAAACTCAATAGAACCTCAACCGAAATAATAACCTCACTAAATAAAGGACCTATTAGGCAAAGTCACATACTTATGTATTAATTCATTGTTGTCTTTGATGTTTATACCTAGACATTTTTCTAGCAGGAACAACATTTGTCTAGTGCTTGCCACAATAAAAATATCGACAATGCTGTTATCGATAAGTACATACTACTTCAACGACAATACGTACATACAACCACTGACATATATTGGCTACCTATCTAGACGCCGCGTGCACCTACACTGTAACCATATTTATACAGAGACACAGATTTGTTTTGGGACCAAAAATGGGTTCGGAAAAAACTACATGTTGTGACATTCTGCGTCGATTTTAAAGACAATTTCGGTGTGTGTGTGTGTGTTATGGACTAAAGATAATTAATTCAGTGACACGAAGAAAGAAAATTACGAAAGTATTGCAAATTGTTTTCTGAAGTATGTAAAATATAAATAAATTGATAGTTTTGTTATTATTATCAATTTTTTAACGCACCCTATTACCCTATATATATTTGTATTTATTTACCTCTATGACGTTGAAGTGGTACTTATCGATGACAGGACTGTCGATGTTTTTATTTTGTCAATCACTTACAATAAGTCGTTCGTACTAGAAAAATATCTAGGTATATTGATGTTTATGATTTTAATTTGTTCAATTGTTTGCCAATTCGTATTATATCGCTTTGCCTGACATACAGCTATTTAGTTCAGGCGCATTTAATCAATTTACCTAACATGTAACAGTGCAAGCACAATGTACAATTAGCATTAACGTTTTTTCAATAAATTATTCTTATTATTTTTAACAAATTATTTTTTTTCTGCTTCCGGTGCGAATTTAACTGGTGTCATCGTTTGCCGGCCAACGCAGGACGGGGCCTGTCCAGCAAGGGTGAATACTCATTTATTCAAAATATTTTTAAATATGTAGGAAACTAGGAGAAGAAACCGAACACCTCTAGTTGTACTGTGAATTATCTTTATAAGAAAAAAGCGGCCGCCTGACAATGTTCAAAATAATTGAAATAATAAAACATTGTCATTCATCACGTATTAGCCATACGTATTGGTAAATAGATATGTACAGTCAGCATCGTATAGTTAGTAGCAGCCAAAGTAGCCAAACAGGCATAATCGTAACACTCTTACAGTAATAAAGACGTGTGCCGAATATGTGGCTACTTTGGGTGCTACTAACTATATGATGCTGACTGTACAATTGTACATATATGTATAGGTAAAATAGTAATACTTAAGATGTTAAAATCTCGGTTTCCTAAATTCCAGGTTTGGCATGTTGGGCCGGAATGTTCCCTAAAATTGAGCGTGGCTAAATAATAAAATATTAAATCGACTGAGAATCTTCGATGCGTTTTTTAATCGAGACCGTGCTTGATTGGAACCAATCAAATGATGTAATTTATAGCCTGTCTCACATGCCCAATCCTGATGTGTCTGTGAGAGTGTCTTACTCTGACCTTGACCTTACTTAGGATGTGGAGGTCGATGGGATTAATCCTTCGTGACGAATCGCGAGTTAGACGCGGTGTGTACCTACTGATTGGATACGAAATAAACGCCTATAAACAGCGTCTACCGGCATCCGACGCGATAACGGGAATTAATCCAAATTGATTAAAATCGAGCTGGCTTGTGAGCTCGTTATCATGCGCACGGACACATTAAACGTTTCGATTGAAATACTTTATACAAATTGAGCAAACAGCGACAAAAAATTACGATTAACCTGATAATACGGCGAGATTGCGGGCGGCGAGATGTGTTATACTTAATCAGCTGTTGCGGTGTCAGAAGAGCCATAACTCGGGGAATTGGGCGCGATGCGGGCGAAATGTGATAGAATTAATTCCCAAATTGCAGGTTCTCCGAGGCAAACCTGTTTTTTTATTATTATTTAGCCTCCCCGTGCTGTTATTTGGACATCAATTTGAGGTGTATTGCACCTGCTAACCTCTTTAAATATTTATATTGTTATGAGACTTGGCGGCTATCAGTATCACCGTTATTTCTGAAAGTTACTTGTTTATGTAAAAGTTTTGTGTAAGCAGACGTATTTTATAAAAAAACCATCGAGAACCTAATGTCGTCTGAAATTGTTAAATTTAAAATTTAGATTACTTCGATAATTTAAATAATTAGTGTATCCCATACAAATAATAGGTATAGTATACCTATTAAATTAAAGTAAAATCGCATGCGTTTCAAAAGCCGTTAATAGTTGGTACATCTAGGTCTAGGCTAGGCTAAACTATTAATAACCATTGTAATAGTACAGTCGAGTTCTCCAATATCTATACAGACAACCTTTCAAAAATATCTATACATGTGTCTTATGTCAGTAATAATAAAGCCTGTGTACAGATATTTTTGAAAGGTTGTCTGTATAGATATTGGAGAACTCGACTGTACATTACATACCTACGGCGGTGAATTCGTGAAAGCCCCAAATCGCAGGTGTTTGTGGCCCGAACCGAAGGTATAATGTGTGATCTGGGGCTTTACAAATTACCGCCCGTGGTTTGTCTAACGTTTTACGTCTTGCCATGGCCAGAAAGTAAGATTTTCTCCTCACGTAGCGGGCAGAAAATCCCACTTACGGCCTAGGGTGACGTAAAATAATTTGTTGTACCTAAGCAAAATCATTGTTTTATGAAATGAATAGATTTCATAAAACTTAAAAGAAGGATTAATAGTAATAATAGGCTTAACATGTGTCAGCACTATTACAAGTAATAAAATAACAATATTATTATAGTACATTGTTTAACGAGGGCCGTAAGTGGAATATTGCTAACGAGAGTGTATCAGAAGCCCGACGCCGAAGGCGGAGGGCTTTTGATGACTCGAGTTTGCAATATTCTTACGCCCGTGTTATACACAATGTTTTTCATCACATTTGCGAGGAAATAAATAACAACAAAAGACAGAAAAATGTATGTTTCATACAGCAGCACCAATCAAAAATTGACAACTTCACTTCCAGATCAGTGCTAGTAGAGCGCGCAGTTCAATATTTCAACCAATCACAGAGCAGTATTCTTGCGGGGCGGGGCGTCGTGACCAACTAGATTTTTTTATTCAACCAATCACACAGCAACCAGATTTGCTTAAGCCAATCAGAGGGTTCTATTATTTAAAAAAAAAACCATAACGCCCATGGGCGTAATATAGCCCATTACAGCTCAGTACGCTTGCGTATAATAACACCATTTTCGAGCAAGTGTGATGAAAAAATACTTATTCGTAATAAAATATAGTACTGAAATATTTAATTGTTCCCTAGTTGAATATTCCTATTGGAATTTAGCTCTTACCTTTCTCCTACGATTCCGTAGGAGAAATTCGATAAGGAGTTACACATGAACCTTTAATAAAAGTCGGGATTGTAATGATCACGACACACAGTTGTTTTTTTTACCGCTCGGCTACATTAGCTCCTGTTTCTTCTTCTGTTCGGACTGGAGTGTGAGTGATTAAATATTGGCGAACAATCAGTAGGTAGGTTACGCGTTCTTTAGCGTAAAAAAATTACAGAGTACCTATCAAAAGCCTCCCACCCCACACAGACGCTGTTGCTGCGTATCTAGAGCGTCACATTATGTAAGAACAACATTCTTAGTCGTGTACAAAACAATAGTACCAATAAAACGCCTACTAAAACAAAATGCCGGTGTAATTTCTTTATAACGTTATTAGCGCGGGTCACATTGACCCCGCCCATACGTTTTGTAACGTTTCGCGTCCCCTACTTCCGGCATGTTCGTAAGGGGGAGCGATTGCTGATGTGGTATTTATGGAGAGCCCTTCATTAATTAACCTATGTATGATATGATGCGTGTGTGGCCTGGATATTTGGCAATTTAAGAAGTATAGTCAAAAGTTTCGGGTACTCTTTGTTAAAATCATATACAAACAGCACCCGAAACGTACGCACCCTTAGAATGAAACCTACCGAACTCAAAAAAATCGACAAAATGAGTTAGCAACACATCTTGATGCAATATGTAATTTTGAGTCGATATGTGTTGCTAACTCATTTTGTTGATTTTTTTGAGTTCGGTCGGTTTCATTCTAAGGGTGCGGATGCTCTTGAGTGTAGTTTTGTTTCTGGTAATGAGATTCCCTTGTTTAATTATTTTTGGTTTAAGTATGAGACATGAATTCCATAATGGTTGGCCCGTGTTGAATGTAATCAATATGAGTATCGAAGTAATGTGCTTATCCGTTTTACAGGCGAAGCGGTATTTATTAATTCAAAACGCATGAAATCCCAATAACGCACGTCGTACCAAATGGCAATCGTAGCGGTACCTACCTACGGCGCGCACGCGACCCAATGTGTAAAAATTGGAAAGCACCATTTTAGAACCGCGTATTCCACCAACCACCGTCAATAAATTACAATCCTTACTGTGTTTAAGATAGAGTCTATGTCCCAATGACGCAATAACTAAGATTCGAGCTGCAGAAAGTAACCAGTCAAATTGCTTCGAAACCAAAACCGACCGGAACAGCATCGATGCAGATGCCGCAGCAGTGAATCACGCGTTCTGATTGCTCGATTACTCGATTACCACCAAATCGATTCGAACGGCTCGTACCGATCCGTAGACTCCTATTACAATTAGGTACACTCGTGCCACGAACATTCCTCTATTAAATAGAATGTTTTTGTTTAAATCCGAGACGAATCGCTAATTTGAATACTGTTGTTATTCGAGCTCATCTTATTTACCGGTTTTTATGGAGCCTTCTCATGCGACGGCAGTACGGAATGTGTTTATTGATTCACGCTCCGACTCCAAGTCCCTACTCATCGATTTCATACTCAATGCTCTGAAATAAAATTCGTTATGATTTCTTCTTTAATTTGTACGCTCAATGGATAGATACATTCTGTTGTTTTCTAAATTCCTGTTAAATGAATCCTTGGAAAATGTGAACTAAGAAGAGCGGCAATTTTTACTTTCCGGAGATTAGATAGGCACTGGGATACAGTGAAATAGTACATTGTTGAAGAGGCTAGAAAGTAAGCAATAGATGGACGAGTTAGTTCGAGGGCCGACGCGTAGCAGAGGCCCTCGAAAGTACGAGTCCAGCTATTGCACTTTCGGCCGAGGCTTAACATAGTGCTTTTCACGCCTACCGCAGGGAAATTGCAAATAATTATAATTTTAAATCAAAATTAAAGATCATAATACTAAACAGGCTCGCTTGCCTCGCGCCCGGTGCGGAGGAGGAGGAGCACAGACAGCGCACGCCGGTGCGACCGCGCGCCGTGCCCCGTGATTGGTCAATCCCTGTTCAAACTGTCCAACAATAACATTGTTGGACAGTTTGAAGTCATAGATGGCCTGTTCGTGCGACGTCCAACTAACCCCAGCTTTGAAGCCTGATTTCTGACCATCTTTTGCCACATTTCCGAGCAGTGGCGTGAAAAATATTTATATGACATTTTGCGGATAAATATAAATTATGTATAGGAAACATGTGCCAGAAATGTACAATTACTTCCTTAATGATAGCAAATCTCGTTTAAAAGCAAGGGTGAATTTGTCTCAGCTATTAGACAAAGCGTAATTTTTAATAGTTAAACATTGTGTCTCCTTGTTACGGTAAATTCGCATTTTTCCAAAACGCTAGTTGCGCTTCACGGCACATTACAAAGCCATAAAACTGAATGAAATAATGTTTGTTGTGACAGGGCTTCCCGCATGACAAAATAAGCCCATTTATTTCAGACAACAATGTAGTAAACATGGAATTTAATGTCCGTGTCGCGAAGTGCCCTTTATTATTTTGTGAATACCTACCTATTGCTAAAGTTATGGAGTGAAACGGTAGAGATCCAAAAAATAAGAATGATTTTCTTTCTTTTATACTTAGTACCATTAGCTAAAACAAAACCTATCTAACAGACTTGGCTGCTTTTCAACTTGAGTTGAGCCGAGCTATGTTTCATATTTCATAAAAAAACCGGTCAATTGTGAACTCACGCACTGAGGGTTTCGTACAGACTTTCATACAATATACCCGTCATCACGACCATTTTGAAAAAATCTTAAGAATATCTACTGTCCCGAGTCCAGAATGCCAACTCACAGAAGCAGGAGTGATCATCTGAAACACGAACAACCGTTCCATAGTTGAGGGTTAGTCCCCGAGCGTCCCAGTGTATAATCGCAGTAACCAGTGTTGACGTCACATACTTACTCTCCTTATTTGGAGTGTAGTGGAGGACATTTCTGTATCTGTGTACTTTTTGTCGGTTTGGTAATCGCTGTAGTAGCACACTGTCATTCTTATAGTTTATATGTCGAACAAACGTTAGCGCGATCTATCTTACAGGCAGCGACATCTAGCTTATAATAAATTGTGTAAACTTGAATGTGACTGGTGCTACTTTACTAATAGCTTGCAACCTGGTATGTTTTGTTTTTCTTAGAGATATTTCTTTATTAGGTGAACCAATTTCGATAATTCTTTTTTAATTTGAAAGAAGGCAGTTTCAGGATACTTTCGTACACATTTGAAGAAAAAATATCAAACGTAAAAGTATTAAATTACAATCTTATTATAAATTGTTTATGTGAAAAATTAAAAATATACGCTAAATAGAGGTTTCTTCATAATTTTCCGGTAATATAAACGTATATCGTAATGAAGTAATGATATACCTACTACTATATTTATTTAAAAATTTTCGCTTGGTAAACTTCGGAGATGCAACATGTATGCAATAAACGAATTGAAATGAATTGAATTGAGATAAGGGAGGGGGGGGGGGGGGTTATTAAGAGTTTAGGCATTCATGATATTCATCTAAATTTTTAATAAATAATGTAAGATTGACGTTTGCGCAGCTAGACCACTCTAAGAAGTCAATCGAAGAACTACCACGTTGTTTCGTATGCGGGCACACTCTTAAAACAAAATGTAAAGTACCTATAAACATATCGCATACTCGTATCGATGCGAGTACTCACACATTGTTCCTATCCTACTCGTACTTCGCGCAGAAATAAAATGGCTTTTTATTCGTTTAAAACAAATTGTTTTCATACCGCACCGCGGGACAGAGACGTAACCCGCATCGGATTTGTCACGGCGTGAAATACGGGGCGAGAGCGAAATGGAATTGAATTTATTTGTGCGGGACGTTCTAATAAATCGGGAGGATGCTGTAAGTCAGGGTTCACCGCAGAGCCGTAACTCACGCGCAATGTGCCGCGAAATCAATAGAGCTGACACGACGAACGCGGCGCTCGGCCACTTGCTCACTTTTTGGTATATGTCAGGATTTATTTTATAGAAGGGTACATAGGTGCGATGGTCTTATTTCAAACCTCAAATTCTGAAAATTTTATGGTCGCGTAGCATCGAAGATTGTCTTATAGATATAGGTAGTGTTAGAAAATGGTTTTATCAATAATTGTACGACCAAATGTTTCCAAGATATTTACTCTGGGAGTAACTAACTATACGATGATTTATTTACTTAAATGTGACCAAAGGACAATAAAAAACCGCATGGTAATCATTTTAATAAGTAAGAGTGATCGACTGATCGATCACCCCGGTAAGACAAAATAAGTAGGCAGGATTATTTTAAATTGGTTTTCTCACACATTCTGCGACAGTTAATCTCAAGTCGAGCATTAACTTTTACGTGCTAAAATTAATTACTACAATTAAAAGCGCTTGGGTATATACAAGATGGTAATAACATTAAATAAATTAAATTAAAGCGCTTTATTTCACGAAACTTTCTACGTGCATAAATAACGATATTTTGGCATCAATTCAATAACATACACAAATCATTATCGGATTACAAGCTGTCAATACTGAAAGGCATTTCGGCCGCGAATCGAATAAACTTAATGGAAACTCGGCGTGTAATCAAATGGCAAGAACAAGCATTAATTTATTAAGGACGCTGAAATATCACCACATAAATCGCTATCTCGCCTGTCAGTTTATCGACAATTATTCTTAATTGGATTATGAAAGCGGTGCACGGTGTCGCGGTGGCGGCGCAAGCTAAAGAAGGTGGCATATTTCAACTTTTAACGGACAAGTCTGTACGTAAAAGTAAAATGCCCATGTGAAATAAGATGGTTCCAACAGGAAAATGGCATTAATATGCACAAGTTTCTGAGGTGGTGACGGATAACTTGCCTATACTTGTATCTACTGAATGTCATGACAACTACAATGATAAAATAGAAAACGTCATAAACATTATAGGTACTTTGTTCAATTCACATCAACGATTTTCAAATGGTTATAAATTCAAAAAGTTGACTGGAAAGAACATTATTTCATTAACGTTGGGCCGACCGTGAATTACCAAGTTAATTTAGTTTTCCTGATAAATATAAAAAAAACGGGTAAGTACCTACATGGAAATTCAATACAAAGTGTAAGTACATATTTTTTTTACTCTGCGGTGTATTTTGTTTAACATAGCTACAAAATTAATGGCACCCGTAAGCAGTTGCACTGAAATGGGGTATAAATGGAAGGCGCGGCGGAAGGCGCGGCGTGGGTAGGCCCCCCACAAGGTGGACTGATGACCTGGTAAAGGTTGCGGGAGTCCGCTGGATGCGGGTGGCGCAGGACCGGTCAATTTGGAACTCTCTGGGGGAGGCCTATGTCCAGCAGTGGACGTCTTTCGGCTGATATGATGATGATGATGATGGGGTATAAATAAAACCCATTGAGTTGGCAGGTATCATAAAATCAAAATGATGAAAATTAACCGAAAGAGAAGATAATTTTTATTTTGCTGTAATGTATTTTGGTGTTGTCATAATAGTGTTACTTCTTGACAATATTTATCATAGCATACTTTGAACAATTTGAGAACACTTGCCTGCCCAAGAAATTTCGGATACAAGTATATCGTAAATGAAAATCATGTTAATTAACCTATATGAATAAATAACGAAGATCTCATTTACTTGTAAAAAAACCGACGATAGCGTAAATTATGCGTAGTTATATATGTTAGCGTTATTTATTAGCGTGTATTACCTATACATGTTATTGTATTGTTTCTCTCTGTAACTGCTTCGCTTGTGAGAGGTGTGCAATAAAGAGTAGGTATTTGTATTGTATTGTATTATGAAAGTAGATAAGTTTGTAGTTATAATTACTAGTCCTCATTTTATTAATGTTCTTTTACACTTAGGTATTATGCATAATTATTAAGGGCATGGTTACACATTTGCTACTTACAAGTGCAACCATAGGGCTCGCTGATATCATCATATCTGCCGAAAGACGTCCACTGGGGGACATATACCTCCCCCAAAGAATGCCAAAGTGACCGGCCCTGCGCCACCCGCATCCAGCGGCCTCCCGCGATCTATACCAGGTCATCAGTCCACCTTGTCGGGGGTCTACCAACGCTGCGTCTTTCGGTACGTGGTCGCAACTCGAGAACCCCGTTCGCTGATATATCAAAGTGTAAACAGGCCATTAGTCGTCACTAATCGAACGCGACAAGCCGCTAGTGTCCTGTGCCCTAGTGGCATCTAAGCCGGCCCGGGCCCGCGGTGACACCAGCCGTCTCATTGGCGGAGAAGAAAGGGGCGGCTCTTCTCGGCACGCCTTTGTTCATACTCTCATCATAGACAATGTCAATACGCATAAGAATGACAGTAACGAGTAAAAGTTTCATATCATTTATAGGTACATGGCTCCGCAACATAAGTTCGAAATCGAAAATGACTTCGCACGAAATAACTTATGACAACAATTGGCTTCTTTCCTAAAAAAAGTTATTAAGTCCGTCAGTTAGATTATCAAAGAATATTGGACTCGTATTTTTTGGTGTGTCAATTAAACAAAAACTGACGAAGATATAGCCCGTTAAAGTTCCGTGTAACGTCACATTATGGTACACTTTTTAGCATAATGTGACGTCACGTGGAAGTTTAACGGGCTATATCTTAATATTTTTTTGTTTAATTGACAAACAAAAAAATACATGTTCAATATTTTTTGATAATCTAAATGACAGACTAAATAGAATTATATATGTTTTACCCAGGAAAGTACCCAATTCGAATATACAGGGTGGAAAAATCGAATGCAACATGGATGGCAACTACCTTAAATATTTTAAATAGCACATTCTGTGTAAAGGAATCATTCCTTTGTTTTTAAAAACAATAAATTCTGCATTTAAGGATTTATGAAAAATCGCTTGCCTCAGTCGGGACTCTATTATTTTATTTTATGTGTTTTAATTTTCAGTTTTCAATTTTCATGGCCTTCCGTTATTCTGATTGTATTTGTTATTTAGAGAAAAATGAACCTTATCAGTTACCCTTTCAATCTGCATCATAAAATAGAGCACATTATTTTTTGTCACATGACTGAGGCAAGAGATTGTTCATAAATCCTTAAATGCAGAATTTATTGTTTTTAAACACAAAGGAATGTTTCCTTTACACAGGATGTGCTATTTACAATATTTAAGGTAGTTGCCATTCATGTTGCATTAGATTTTTCCACCCGGTATGTTGTCTAAATTGTCTAATGTACGAAATTCCTAAAGAAAATGTCTTAATATACGTTTTATCAAATGCCCATATTTTCGAAAATCATACTTCCTACGTACAAAAATAATCAAATTCAACATGTTCGATATGCAATGGTGTTCCAAAAGTCAACGTCAAGCCGAAAACGGATGATATGACGGCCAAGTCATATAACAGTTATCAAAAATTCAAGCCGTAAATTAAAAAAATGAAGACACTAAAAAAAATTGGAGTTCATGTAATGATGTTTAAAGTAGCAGTGTCGCTTGAATCACTGCCCAGTGCCCGCGCTCGCTCCGACCGCCGCGCGGCCCGTGTCGCACGCGCCGACGGGGGAGGGGAGCAGTCTTGCGCTGGAGTTGTTGTGTTAAGTTGCGGCAGGAGATCGTCTCCTCCAATGCGGGTGTAGACTCAAAATTTATTATTACTTCAAAAGAAAGAAAGCAAATAAATATGCCTAATGAGATATTCGAATGGGATTTTCGTCCCATTCGAATATCTCAAAAGATTACGAAGCTACAACCGTTTTAATGTTGCTTGTTAGAGAGAGAAAACGCTCGGGGATCGTGACGTCACGACCATCGAGCGTCACAGTAAATGACAATCGTTTCATATGTAGGTGCGTTTTGCAGAAAAGGGACAGAATATATCCCCTCTTAAAATATTGGACACTTATAACTTTGTGATTATTTAACCTCTTGCGTTGATTTTTTCTCTATTTGACTAGATACATATTTAATCCTTTTTCGAGAAAATAAAATATTATTGATTATTTTATTTAGTCTCTACACCCCTATTAAAAGAAATTCACACCGAACTCACTGGAACGAATGCTTGGGAACACTCATCCTGACCGAAGAAGAACTCCCGAAGAGTTCGAAACATGTCGCCCGCAGTGACATTTAATACGTGAGTTTAACCGTGTTAATTATTAGTAGGTACTTATATTCAGAAGATCCTCTATCTAACTAGGGTGGCCTCATTTGCGCATCAACGACGTCACATTGAGATTATTTGAGTTGGCCGAATTGCATCAAAGTAGTCCATTCAAAAAGCAACTCTACCGTCCAAGGTACAAGATCCTAATTCCAATGACAGTTTTATAAAAAGTCGGCCATGTTAAATAATCTCAACTCTCAACCATAAGAGTTTACGCAACCTAGTCAAAGAGCTAGTAACCAATTTGTTTCTAATGTTTGTAACAAATCCATGAGTGCGTTTTTACTCCCTTATTCATAAAACTTAACAAACATGTAAACTACAATTTGTTCTCACGTCATCTGACAAAAATAAAATTATAAAGGAATTATATAAAATTAAAAATTAATTTGGAAGACATTTAAGCTAAAATGGGTTTGACGAACGTTTATGAATAAGGGTGGTAGAAGTGTCGAAAGTGAAAGTTTAAGTAGAAATACGAAACAATCTGACAATCCCTACAAATATGGTCACCGTACACCACGAAGAAATATTTTATTACCGTCTTAGTTGAGTAATGTAACAGTAAATAGTACATTTCGATGCTAGTGCGGAAAGTATGTCATTACGACACGAGTACCGAGATATACTCGCCTACGGCTCGTGGCAAGACTCGGGACGAGTGAAGAATGACGTTTCCGCACGTGTATAGAACGACGTTTTTTAATACAGTTGCGAAAAAACAAGAAAAACAACAAGCAAGGAATTCGAAACTTTTATATTATTAATTCTGTTACACCATTGTAATACAGTTGAAAAACAATGAAGTTGTTCAAAAATATATATATTTTAATACAGTTCTATCTTTTTTCTTTTTTATTGACATAATAATTAATGGTAGGTACAATTTGCACGAGGAAAAGTGAAAAGCACTAGTGCGCGAAAACCAACTTTCCGCACGCTAAACAGCTCCGTAAAGTAGCACTTTTTGAGCAACTGTATTAAAAAATAATATACTACTGTGTACTGTGAATGATATTTGTTATAGAACGACCTATATGCAAGCTAGTTCAAAGTCCGCCGACGCCGACGCGGCATTAACTCACTAATGGCCCTTGATTATGATATTTACAACTAAACTCCGATCCCAGTTACAACTACGGTCATGCCACGCAAAAACCACTCTTAAGCATTTGACATAAAGCCGTTGTGAAATATTTTGTGGTTGTTTTTCTATGCATAAGTTGGCCTTAAGCCGAGGTACAGGTGATGTTGCCACTAAACAAACTTATTAAGCAAATGGACGCAAATTGATTGTGTTTAGAATGTTTTGCATTATGCAGTATGTGCAATCGTGCGTTAAGCCGTTCAATACAGTAAAGGTTAAACGTATCATTCTGGATGTCAAAACCGTATTTAAATAGAAATAGGTTCATATAACGTTTATGATTTTCAAAATGAGTGACATGAGACTCCTTTTGGGTCTCACTGTAGGTAATCAAGTAAAAAATATTAAGATATATGAAAAAAATGTCACAAGTATTTTAAACACACTTTGACCCACAGTATGTGCTTTGCCTCAAGATTGACTCGCAGAGAATGCTATATGGCATTAAGTCCGCCATTTCTACTATACGTTCTTTTGTGTAATTAAGGTTAAATAAATAAATAAGGTAGCTAAACTCGGGGAGGTTTCAGTTCAGTACTTTAACATATAATATCACATCACTATATATTCTTAAAATGTCAGTACTTTAGTCAACTAAAATGTTACCGAAAAGTATTTTAAAATCAGCCTGAACCAAATACTGAGCGGTAGTAGAACCGATAACAGAGAACCATAACTACTAGCAATAAACGTCACTATTAATTATATCCTACATAATTATAATATTACATCAAGTTGAGTGCATGGTATAGGAATAGGCCGATAGCGGGCATTATACTGGGACCGTGCAGTCAGCATCAAAAGTAACTACGCAATCGAAGACGTCAAAAGTTCTTATTCCCTTTTAATAAAGACTTTTGACGGCTTCGTCTGCGCAGCTACTTTTGATGCTCACCGTACCTCATGCAAATGAGGCGGCTTCGAGCAAAGCGTTGCCTAAATATTAGTTTAATATTTGGGAGATTGTATCAAAGGCCGGCGGCTGCTTGGAATAGTGTTGTAACACATTTGTCCGACGGTATACGTATCTATCTATCTAGCCATTTTACGGTCTATGTATGACTAAATATTTGAAGTTTGTTTTACTCGGTTCTCTGGTCCGCGAGCCATCAACAGATTTTGGTAACCAATTTCCTCCCGGGTGGTTACTTGTAAGATGCTTCAGAGAGTTGTAGGTACAGTCACGGACTTTAATTGTTGAGCCATTTATAGCTCACTTTAAACTGGACACTTCATAGCTTAACTACTAAAAAAACAAAATCAGTTGACACCTAAATGGCTCAACAATTAAAGTCCTTGACCGTACTTATCATGAAGTACCGTACTTATCGTACCTATCATGAAGCCCCGTGAACGTCAGCTGTGGTATACCGTTGGTGTGTGAGCTTCGGCAGCCGACACGTGTTTTTTTTCGATTGGTTGTACTATCAAATAGCCAACCTAATATCTCAAAAAATTTACCGCACTTGTGGCAAGCTGACGAACTATTCACCACCTTATACTTAGTCAGTCAGTCAAATAAACGTAACGTCATCAGTCCGCCAAATGAAAACAATTACCTACTAGTATAGACACTTACCCTCACTTGGTACTTAAGGGTTTCATTGTCGTTCACAAGAACAGTATTCATATTCGTTAAAGTTTGTTTATTCAAAATACCATAAATCCGAGTTACTACCGCCAGGATGTCAACCGAATAAATTATGTAAATAGTACGAGGCGGAGTCTCGCTTTCTTGTAAATGATTTGGCGTTTTAGCTCGATCTAATGGCGGCCCTGCCACGCACCTCATCTACATATCCAGAACTCCATTCCACAAACTCCTATCTCACTAGACCGTGCTATTGTAAAAGCGACGTAGACGACTTTCAAATAACACTCAAAATTAAAGACAAGAAATATATAATAATAGTATGTGAGGTTAAGTTTGCTTAATGTCAGTTTTAATGCCACAAATTATTTAATTACCCTTTACAGCGGCTCGCACGCAAACCTCGCCTTAATAAACAATAGGTTTTGTTTTATGTCAACGGGCTTTTGATTATTTTAGCTAATTGCAAGCGAATTAAGTTGAGTAGTTTCATAAGTTAATTTTGTTGCGACATTGGCATGTTAGCCAATATCTCTTGATTCACAGTAATACATATGTGACACTTTTTGGTTGTAAGCTTCCGTGCTTCAAATTGTTATGATTATGAACGTCAAAAATTATAACTATGTGTATTGTATGTATTAAGTCTCTCACAGACTGGCACGGCCTGCGGTAGCGGTCAACAGTAAATTGGATAATAGCTGTCAAAATTACTACTGACCGCCACCGCAGGCTGCGCCAGTGTGTTTCAGGCCTTAAGCCTCTCTAAATGAATAAATAATTGTAATAAATAATAATATTAATATGTTGCATGGTAAAAACCTTAAAATATTGGGTGTATATTGTAATGAAATTGTGACTTGTAAAATGCTTATTTTACCAATAAATTCTGTATTCTGTATTCTGTACAGACTGGCGCGGCCAGGCCGCGGCAGTTAATAGTAAACGCGCCAGTCTGTGAGAGGCCTTATCCTTGGAGTCATTACTCACAGAGTAGGTACATCTAATATCTGTCAAATTCGACTAGCTTGGCAGGACTGGCTTACCACGATGCAACTTGACCCGCTTTTTCCTGAAGGCGACTGGGATCCACTACAGCTCCTACCAAGTGAAACAAAGTTTTTGCACATTGGTCACATCAAACCTTTTTAGCTTACTTTTATGTTTCTATACCTACTTACTTATAATCTAAAAGTTCTTTTCAAATAGAAGACTAAAAAGTGTTACTAGTAGTCTAAAAAAAGATTTTATTCAAATAATCTAAATGAAAACCAGCAAGGGTTAGGGAAACTTATGATATCTCGACGAGGGTCCTTTCGGTTTGGGTACATTGCCCTCTCATTTATGTCTACTCCCAAACTCGCTCCATCATTTCCACAAAGAGGATGATGCAGCTCAGCGGAAGAACCTTGAATTCCTTTGGTTGCGGATAGTTGTTACCAAAGTAATTCATTCTTTGTCCGGCAAGGGCATGACATCCACACAGTAAGTGTTCCATGGTCTCATCCTCCTCGCCACACATTCTTCAGTCTATATTATCCGATACTCCCATCTTGTCCAAGAGATTCTTGACTCCGAAGTGACCTGAGAATACCCCAGATATAATTCCGAGTTGCTTCCTGCTGGATTTCCAGAGTTTTTGAGTCCACTCCTTCTATAAAGAGCTTATTTAGAGTGCCTTAAGCCAGCCTCATTCCTCCACTCGTGTTGGTGTTTGGTTTTAGGCTTTAAAAGCCGATATTATGGTTCCCTGCGTCAGTACCACAAAATGGTTTTGGACCTGCAAAGTGATTTGTAGACCCCCTTTTTGCAAGCTCATCTGCTCTTTCGTTGCCGATGAAGCCCTCGTGCCCTGGGCGTGTTAAACTAGTTGCACCTTATTGTGCTTTCGAAGCTTGTTCAGAGCTTGGACGCTATTATAAACTAGATATAACAAGACTCCACTTTCGGTGCCGTAAGCGCTTTAAGGGCCGCTTGACAATTCACTGGGTATATAGATAGTCTGCCCTCTGGTTTGCCTGTCTATATGCTCCTATACACAGCCAATTATGCCATATGTCTCCGCCTGGAAGACGGTTGTCAAACTACCCATGCTCACACTAGTAAATGCCTGCAGCTGCAGTACCGGTTCCCATTTTTGATCCATCATATGCTGTCTTTGATACCAAGACCTCGGTGGTTCTAGACCTTCGGCCCATTCAGCCCTTGATGAAACCTTTGTTGTGTAGTTTCTATAGAATACATACTTGGGTAGCATTTTGTCGCATCCCATATTTGTTATTCTGTCTAAGAAACCGTCAGTCTCCATGTTTGTTTGGAGTCGTGGTGTAGTCTTCGATTTGCTAGAGTTGGCGAAAGTACCCCACTTTGTGGACATCCCTTTGTGGCCGTGGCCATTAACTCATCCTCCAAGTGGGATGACTTTATTATTCTGCCATTTAGCATGTTGCCTATCCATTTACAATATGGTCGGCTCTATGCCATACTTTGCAGCAGCTTCGCTAATAGCTTTGTACGTGGTACGATCGAACGCTTCCTCCACGTCTAAGAAACCTGCCAGGCATAGTTCTTTATTCTCTATGGCCTATTCAGCCCTGATTGTTACCAGGTAAAGTGCTGTTTCCGTTAACTTCCCTGGCTGATATGCAACACTGTAATTCGTGCAGAGGATGTCTCCTTAATGGCCACCATCCCTTATGTGTCTAATGTCTATCTATCAGTTTTTGAGGTAAAATGACGATAGACTTATCGGCCTATACGATTTGGCTTCACTGTAATCCGCCTTACCTGGTTTAGGAAGGTAGGTTACTTTTACCATCCTCCACACTCGCGGTACGTATGCGAAGGCTAACCATGCTCTGTACAATCTGCTTAGATGCGGAATTAATACATTAGCGCCTTCCTGTAGTAGAATGGGGTAGATATATTATAATATATGTGAGTGATAAATTATTTGTTAATTATTACTGTCTATACATAGTTTGTGACTTTAAATAAATGCTTTGACATGTAAACTTTGACAATTAGGTGCATATAACTAATAAATAAACAAATAATGACATGTAAAATACTGAATTTTATAAATAAATATCTGAATCTGAATTCCATCTGGCCCCGGGGTTTTGTAAGATTAAAATGTTGAAAGACTATGAGGGAACAACTATGTATACAAAACCAAACAACTTACATGTAAATAATACATTATTTGACACTTTTGACAACGGCCTTTGATCACCAGATATCGTAAATTCGGAGCATTCAGATTAAAGCTAGGCTTTGCCGCCGTTTATAGATTTCAGGTCAATGTTGAATTACGGTTAACGACTAATAAAATTAATAAACTATTTCGAATGGAATAGTGTGCGTCAATACCACTACTGATACTAAGTAGATTTCAACAAAAAATCTACAAAATATGAGCTGTTTCTTGATCACATTACATTTCAAGAGTCAAAGATAAATCATTCAATAGGCAGGTAATTTATGTCAAAAACACGTTTTGAAAGTTGACCCTAGATTGCCAGTCAAAATCAAAAGGAAGTTAACATAGCATTTTAGAATATGACCCCAATTTAGAACAGTTGCATCACATTATACATATAACATATAAATAAATAAATAAATAAACACAATAACTTCTTAAGGACAGCCTCCGTGTGCCACATGACGCAATAGGTCGCATCGTTTAACACCATCTGAAGAAATATTAGCATATTATCTAAAATAGCAGGACGAGTATCAATCTCTTTTCCTAATTGTGATGACGAAATGATCGGCCAAAACCGCTTAATTAAGATTCCTGGTCAGGGAAGCAAGAGGTGCCAAGTGGGCGGGCTTCACTTAGCCCGTCACCTCGTTCCCAGTTAGTGACAAATGGTGGCTTGGTGGCGGCATCTTTCATCTCCTCAATTTTCAAATGGACTCCATAAGAAACATACAACTTTACTGTGACAGAATAGAGTGTATTTTGTAATGCCGATTTTTGGGAATGTCGAAATGATAATGCAATAACGAAATTTGGAAATAATCGCAAATGGCCTTTAAATGCCTCGAGGGAGGTATTTGCGGGTTGAAAAAGTGTCTGTGGTATAACAGGTAGGTTATAAGTACTGTAAGACGCTACAGAAAAGAAAGTGTGAGAATAAAATATGGAACCCAATATTGTGATTAAAGAAAATTATAACATTTTCATACGCAATTATCTTTTCTTGTAGGTATTTATTTATGAAATCACGAAGTAGAAGTTAGGAATTTAAATCACGTAAACTTATTTTAATCTAATTTATAGTTTATGTGTGATCTTAAAGAACCTGTATTTTTTAACACACTAATGCTACCTAAGGTATACCTCGAGCCATAGCCCATAAGTACCTACTTTTCTTCGTTCATCTAGGATATTAAAGAGAAATATTGTACCTACGTTTCAAAATTGTATTCCTTGACGTTGCATGACAATTATCGCACGTTTTTCTAATCTTATATGGAAGGTTTAAGACATATGGTATCCCACTAAAAACATTACAAGTAAAGTCATTGCTAAGACTTTCTAGCTCATTTAGCTTTCAGCGTTAAAAACATATCAGATCGCAAGTAGCGCCAAAACCTCCTACTCCACACGGCGTAACTCTACCGGCCACGCTCTACAAATTCTACATCTTGGCTAAAAGGCATAGCTTTGTTGGACACATCGCCGCATAGACTCTCGCGCGTGCATACGGTATGAATTTATGATGATATTAATAAGCGCTACGTCTATACTTTTTAGCCAAGATATAGAATTTGTAGAGCGTGGCTGGTAGAGTTAAGCCGCGTGGAGTAGGAGGTTTTGACGCTACTTGCGAGCTGATATATTTTTAACGCTGAAAGCTATAAATATGAGCTAGGGAGTCTTTGCAATCAGTTTACACGTAATGTTTTTAGTGGCATCTCATTCCTTTTTGTAAGGTAATTTCTAAAGAAGTGTATGGGAAAACCCATACTAACTTCCATCCCCTAATTTAAAGGGTGGGTGGTGATTTACTAAAAATCCTGAAATATTTATTGTATTATTTATAACAAGGAGGATGCGGAAGTCTCATACAAAATTCTATCCCCTAGTTTAAGGGGTTGGGGGGTAAAAGTTCCAATTTTTAGGATTTTTGTTGTTGTTTGTGTACTAGCTTACATACCAAATTTCAGCTTTCTAGGACATCAGGAAGTACCTTATGGGGTTTTGATGATCAACGTGAGTGAGTCAGTGACAAAATTGAGGTTTTTTGGATGTCAATAAAATAAGTATAAGAGCTATATGCAATTAAAACGGCGGCGTCACCGTGCCCCCAGATTATTACATTGGTTTGAAAGTTTCACCATTGCTAATAAGGCTGGCGTGACTTTGTTTTCTTAACATTTGTATTAGTGCTGTAATTATGAAGTCGATCAGAACATAAATGATGTATTAAAAGCTAAAACAAAATGCATCGCTTTTAATATCCCACATCCTTGCATTACGCGATGATTCGAAGTAATACTGATATCAATCGCCCATCATTACGTACCGATGCACAAAATGACTACTTAAAGCATCGTGAAAAATTCAAATCATTTCTGGTAATTACCACAAGTCCGACTCATGCATAACAACGATATTTACTAATTCCGATGCGGAATCTCTCAGCCATTGTCTAAGGCCGATTATTGAAATGGCGACTCATTACATTGATAGTCGCTCATATGCGATAATAGGCCTTAATGTGATACGCGTAATTACAGGCGAGGGAATTGCCTTACAGTAGTCGATGAAGATATAATGGCGACTTGTCGTAATGGGTAATGGATGCGTGATGCGCCAGTTTGTCGTTCGTTGGTGGCCGGGGGTTTATACTAAATGCAATTGGTTTGATGTTAAATTCACATTTATCGACTGCGTCAAATCTAACGCGTTAGGCTGCGTATACGCACAGGTGTAATGTTGCGAGGCACGACGCGTAAGCTGTCAGGCGACTATGACATTTCCCACCTACGCCACCTGTGCCTAAACGCGGCATTAGAACGAGAGCGCTCATTAAATGTACCTACACTTATGGTTGAGATTATCTAATGTGGTTGACTTTTTATAAAACTGTCATTGGAATTGAAATCTTCTATTTTGGACGGTAGAGTTGCTTTTTGAATGGACTACTTTGATGCAACTCGACCAACTAGAATAATCTCGAGTATAAATTAGATGCCAAACCAATACGTTGAGACGGATAGGGACTCCGGGGAGGGACTTCACTGTTCGGGCTCCGTTTACTGTGCAGCCCTTGGTTGCACACAAGAATGTATAATTATGCAATCCTTTATCACAAAGGTAACTAATTATGGGTTTTGTATTGAAAAAAGTGCCTTAAAAGCGTTGTATGGTGACAAGTAAATTAGATCCGAAGAAACCACAAATTGTTGTAGTGATGGACATAATATTGTTAATTGTTGGAATAATAACTTTTTAATAAAACCAATTTAATTATACAAACTATTTGTATTACGAAATACCTTTATTACCTATCCTATAACAGACAGACTGTGACAATTTAGTACAGTTAGGGATAACTTGAGTAGGAAGATAACTTGATAGGGATAAGTTCGCCTTTTTACGTGACCTATTATTGTGTACAATAAATACAGTCGAGTTTAAAAATATGTACATGGACAAAATAATCAAAAATATGTGAACACGACTTTATTGATATGTAAGGTTGCTCCGATATGTTTGAACTTTTGGGAATGTACATATTATATTCATGAACTCGACAGTACTTGTTACATACATGCTGAGAAAAAAAAATTACCTAGTAGTGCAAAGAGACTTATGGTTTTTGATTACCTACTAACCCAGAATTGTAACTCATACCTACTTTCGTCCGCGAATTGATTCATAATGTATAGCTTTCTCATTTCCAGTTTTATAGACATAGTAAATATTCAAATAAAATTAGTATCGATGAATTATGATGATACGTTGATGCAATGTTTATTTGCAGCTCGTTTCTATGATGCAATGTTTATTTGCATCATAGAAACGACAAAAAGTCTGTGCAGCATTAGGTATGCCCCAACAAAGTCCAGTTCACTTATTATTAACCCCCGACGCAAAAAGAGGGCTGTTATTTTGACGTGTCTGTGTGTCTGTACGTCTGTGTCTCTATCTGTGTGTTTAGCTGTGGCATCATAGCTCCTAAACGAATGGACCGATTTTAATGAGGTTTTTTTGTCCGAAAGCTGACGCGATCGAGATGGTTCTTAACTACGTTTCAACAAAATCGGTTTAGCCGTTTTTGAGATATTGAACTTTGAAATGAAAATGTCGGGGGTTTCTCAACTTTTCTAAGTTGTAGTTATTACGTCTTGATCACTTGTCCGTCCGTGCGCTTAATTTCGAACTCGACTGTAGGTACATCAGATAGCCTCTCACTTACATTTTCTAGGGTTTCATCATAATATACTTACTTTATAGCATTTCATCATCATTTTCAGCCCGTAATCGCCCACTGCTGATCATAGACCTCTCTTCGAGTACGATACCTGTCCTGACTCATTTGATCCTTCAAATTGACCTAATTCTGACTTTAAACAAAATTGAATAAAAAAAACTGTTACCATTTTTATCGCATACATTAATAACAAACAAATAATCTACGACCTCAATTTGCCCAACCCGTCATTAGAATACCAAAAACAACTCATCTTTTTTCATAAACACGAAACTTAAAGACGCACAAAAACTCAATCAAAGGTAACATTCAATTTGTAATTTATGCGTCAATCAAACTTGTTTATTCAGCCAGAAGTGGATCACATTGGGCAACGACCACGGCTTCTGTGGTATAATTATGATTCGATGGTTTGTTCTCGTTTTTGGAGCTACTATACTCATTAATTACTTATAGTTTGCTTCTATATAATTCTTTCATATGCCATAATAAGGACCGGGTATCTGAATAAGGCCCAGAAGTCGCTTTAAAAAAAACTTCTAGTTAATAGTGAACATTCATTTCTGAACCAAAACCAATATTAATACGTTCATTGTTGAATATATGATTAAATAAACATTTTTATTTTATCGCAACATTCATAGTTTTTTTTTGTACTTGAAAACAAATAAGGTGGGCCCTTACATGGGTCAGGTACCTTATTTAAAATTTACTTTTGATCTCGCCCTAATGGTATGAATTAAATAATATATTGTGCCCTCAGACTATACATAATAATTCGCATACAATATTGTGGTGGAGCACGCATTTATTGTAGCACTAACATTTTAATTGTGTATGTTGTGGCAAATTAACCCGACAAGGAGTGAGTAAAAACAAAATTACTAGTGCAATTTATCTGAGATTTGTGAAAATAGGTTTAATGATTATTTGCATCCGTAGGTATAATAATAATATACAGCCGCTGTGAAGCTGTTGCTTTATGTTGGAGCCAAAGCTATTTAGTGAAGTGCTAATACATGTTAACAATTAGATACAAAAGTGGTTCATCTATGGCGATCCGTCGCATCTCGCAGTCTTCCCAAAGCCGAGCATCATGTTTAATACCCGTAAGATTAAGGACAGGCTGTTTCGGTTTAGTTATTTTGGCACAGATAAGAACTTTTAGGGATATTTAATTTATCACCCAATCTCCAAGCACATAATTGCTCCTCTTATAAGCAAGGCATGTAACATACCCTTATTAATCGCAGTTAAGGAAGGCAGAGTTATGATTAAAGGCTTACAGATTTACCAAGATTTAAAGATAACGGATCAAGCGAAACTGGCACTTATTTCAATGGCTTAAGAGTTTTAATGTATTGTTTGTATACATGGTTGCTTACACGTATCGCGCAATCGGTGTGTAATTGAGGCTTGACGCGGACTCCAATTTTAATTAGTGGCAAATAAGTGCCGTTCCGCGCGAGAGGCCGTCAATCAGCGGTGCTGTGTCTCGCTCGTTAGCTACTTGAGTCAGTATGTCGTCTTAGTCGGATTTGTATACCAATGCCGTCAAATGCTGCAACATTGTCTATGAAACCTAAAACACCTACCTTAAAACACTATGTTATTTAAAAGTAGGTACATAAATATCTACAGTCAAGCAAGATCTAGCTTTGCAATCAAATGGATCCCAGAATAAATACAGATGCCGTAGGCAACCGTTTTTTGGAACTAAAAACAATGCTGAAACTTTTTATTGAAAAGTTTATTCCGATCTCTGGTAGTTTTACTGGAATAGCAGTTTCCTATGAAATAGATAATTAGAATCAGAATCAAACGAAGACAGAAGCAGAAGAAAACACAAACAGAAGTCAGCTCCATGCGTGTTTAAATAAATAAATAACACTTGTGTTCTTAATATTGGTTCTGTAACAACTCTCGGTGAAAAACATGTATACCTAATGTTAAATGTTTATAATTAAATGTTTGACTCAAACAATACAGTCTGTGAAACTTTTTTTTTAATTTTCCAGTTTACCCCCCGGGGAAAAGTGGCCCCCTTGTTCAGAATTTATTAATTTATATAATATGTTTACCAAATTTCAACTCAATCGGTCCAGTAGTTTCGGAGCAAATCGGCTGTGACAGACGGACGGACAGACGCACGAGTGATCCTATAAGGGTTCCGTTTTTTTTTCCTTTTGAGGTGCGGAACCCTAAAAAGTACCATCCGAGTAAAACTAAAACTACCAGTGATAGAGATAAACTTTTAATTGAAAAGTTTTGGCATTGTTTTCAGTTCCAAATACTTTTTTTTTGATTGCCTATGCGAAATCTGCATATTTATTCTCGGCCCATTTAGCTGCAAACGCTTGTTCTTGTTTGAGTCTGCATCTCTGTACCATTTAAAGCTGACAGGAAGGTAAATTATGGCTGTTAATATCTGTAAGGTAGCCTATGAATGGCTAATGAGCGCGCTAACCGCGTAACTAAACTATGACTACTTATACCGGTATTTGCGTATATGGAATTCCAAATTGAACTATACCTCATTCCAATGTCATATAAGATTAGAATTTTAACTGACAAATTCGTCTACGTTTCTTCGTTTTTTCTAGGATATCAAACGGAGACCTTGTACAAGTTTTACTTGTACAATTGATTTTTTTTTATATCGATCATTAAGTGCTTTTCAAACATAACAATAAGTACCAATGTTTATGAGTTTCAAAATGGTTTTCCTTGAAATCGCATGACGATTAACGCACGATTCGATTTTTATCCGGAATAGGGTATAGGGGATAAGATACTCGTTCATAAATGTACGTTAAATAAATAATTTCTTTGTCATGGGGAATTATGAAACACGTTGTATACATACATAAATAATATACATATTTACATACATTCATACTCTTGAAAAACATAACCCTCCTTCGGAGGCAGTCGGGTAAAAACATCTATTAAGTGGTATCTTACCTAAGCCTTGATTATGTATGCGCTTTAGGTAAACATGAGGCGGCCTTTTAAAGCTTATTTTCATTAGTCAATAAATCAGTCGATATACATTGAAGTCAAGTTTCTGCGACAATAAAAATATGCAGTAGGCTTACAGTACTCTATACCGTACGTATTGTAAAGTTGCGAACAATTTATTAACATCAAGATTTAAGATGCAATTACATCCATACATTGCGTGGTTACGCGCCATAACAGAGGCCTTTGTTCAAATCGGAACTCAACCGCAGAATCAATTCATTAGACTCATCAAAACAATTGAATATCTAAAACACGAGCGCAACAAATCGTGACCGCGCGCCGTTGGTCGCTTACCTTCTCAACCTCGTGTCTTCTGTATCATGTTATTGTAAAGTCGATCTTGCGTTGTGTAGTAAAATCTCAGATTTGAATAAAATGCGTTGAAGTGGTTAGGAGGTGTGTAAAGAAAATGATGGAAAAGTGCTTGTTCGATTTCACACATAACGCCATAATATCGGGTTAATTACCCGAAACTTCAGCGTTGCGAGCCATTTAACAATATTGTCTCTGACCAATCATTGGATTACCTGAGCACGAGCGCTAGGCTGCTATGCTATTTCACCAGAGTAAAGCCAAAGCCATGTTCATAGAAAATGTCCAAGCTACGAAGCTATGTGTCACTTGTATGAAATACAGCTCGAATTTAGTTCTCTGAACTGTCATTTAGCGACCTGGTACCAAATATCGTTATCACTTTCATGGGAAAGTATCTTCAGAGTTTTATTTGATTAGATTTAATTTTATTCGACCAGCAGTTGGTTAACTCACTTTTAAGCATTGTTTCCAATTGCTTTCAGGCATTGCAAATATTGCAATTAAGAGTGTCCATATTGTACTTATTGATTATAAACGCGATTTAAATGCGAATTAATCCAAAGCGCACGCAAGATTAAATTGAAAAGAACTGTGATAATGATTTCAGACAGATTGTCATTCTCCAAACTGTATCAATTCTGACTGTATCAGTGCCTACAGATAGTCGCAGTAATCTTCGCAATCTTATCTTTGTCATAGAAAAGGACGTAGGTACTTTTTAGGGTTCCGATACCTCAAAAGGAAAAAACGGAACCCTTATAGGATCACTCGGTTGTCTGTCTGTCCGTCTGTCACAGCCGATTTGCTCCGAAAGTACTTGACCGATTGAGTTGAAATTTGGTACACATATGTAAATTGGAGACCCAAAGATGGACGCGTAGGTAAAGTAAATTAATGAATTCTGAACAAGGGGGCCACTTTTGGGGGGTAATCTGGAAAAAAATAAAAAATGCAAACTATATTGTGTGATATATCAAATGAAAGGGATTGTTGTAAGCATGCCAGATATATTTTTTTATAATTTTAGCAAAAACAGATTTGAAGTAATTTAGGAAAAAAGACGAAAATTTAACATCCCCCCCCCCCCCCCCCCTTATCTCCAAAATTACTAGGATTAAAATTCTGAAAAAAAAATATGGAAAATAGTTCCTTGCTTAAAGATTACAGGAAAACCTATAAGAAGTTTGAGTATTCAAAAACACTTATGAAATTAAGATTATATACGGAACCCTCACCACGCGAGTGGAACTCGCACTTGTCCGGTTTTTTACCTATGATACTTTGTTTAACGTGGCAGCATTTTGATCGCTGTTTGGCAAATTGACGGATATATTGGGTCGTATTCGTAGGCTATAGAACGGTATTACGGCTTCGTAGCGACAGAATGGGACGGTGTCACGCCACGCGGTATCATTCCACGATTTACCGAATGCATGTTATGGCCCCGTCGCACGCGCCGATTTAGGAATGTGCTCACCTCCATGACTTGCGAGATGCGGGTTGCAAATTCGCTCGCTTCTTAATGTGGTCAATTTGCATTTTAGGATGAGATCCATATTTCCAGCTGATATGGCTCAGAAATAATCCATTCAAACTTGTGTAGTGTGCATGACAGAATATTATAAAAGTTTTAGTCGCCATTAAGTACCTACTGTATGTACACAGGATAAAACTAACATAGGTACTATTTTATAATAATTACTTCAAAATACTGCTGGGAACCTATAATTGGCTTTCTGTTACCTACATATATAACTATTGTACAATTGTTAGCTGTTGGTTCTCCGAATAATAAATAAATAAATTGTCAGACTTATATTGGTGTGAATTGTCCCACCATATTTATTATTATTATTTATTTATATCTAAACGACCCCCGAATTCGCACTCGTTTTCCCACAGACCGCGCGTGTATGTGCGCCGTTCTCTCAGGGCGTAAAGAACGCTCGTTTATCGAAACCACCTCGAACAAAGGCATGCCTCGTCTTAATTATTATGATTAATGACGCGCGCCGCGGCGCGTTTTGAACTCACTTTACTGTTGTAATCGAGAAATAAATTAATTTTATTAGTCGCCTTTCTAATAGAATATGAGCGTCAAGAACTAATGAGCCCACGGAAATAGACTACCAAAAGGCTTGAGAATTTTCCTGGTTTGAATTAAATGATGGATTTTATATATTCTAAATATTGCAATGTAAACGGCTTGTAAAATCTTAGCTTGTAAACTTGTAAATGCTTACTATACCAAGCGCAATGTGTAGGAACGGCGCTAATCTCCTTTGCGATTTGATCGCATGCTCTTGAAAATAATGAAAAGCCTACAAAACAAAGAGACTGGACCACTTGTTACCATTTCAAACATTTTCTCATGTGTCTATGTTAAGCCGCGTTGCGAATCTATGACAATGGTCGGATACAGAGGACCGTATAGACGTAGTGACAAGGTTGAATTTCGGTCGGCTTGCTGCGCCGCCGCGCGCCGCGGGGCGAGATCGTGGCGGAGATAATTAGAGGCCGGCTCTGTGGGAGCCATAAAAACGGCAAATTGACCGGCGGGATAACCAGAAAGGCACAATGTGTTAGATAATAATTTCCAAATTACAGGTTATGTTGGTTTGCGAGCGAGTATCGACGCGCTCTTTTTTGACGCGAGGTGCTAAGGGCAGGCTAATTATTATTTGGGTATCAGAGTGAGGTTTAGTACAGCTGCTACCTGTATAAATATTTATTATTTAAACTTCCAACGCCAATTTTGATGGAATCCAATTTGTGTGAGCTAATTAAATCGGCTATAAATATTGAAACGACTTGCCGACGAGCGCGCTAGGAGCCGTGGCCGTGGGTGTTGTGCAGTTGCTGAACAAGTTTTTTGTAGTTTTTATTACGACAATAAAGTTATGTCGTATCTTAATACCATTTTGGGGTTCCCTTGACATTTATCTATGTTATTTAGTTAATCTCTAATAAAATAAGTAGGTACTATAATCATTAATTCAGGAACCTCTGAGAAAACTGATTCCTTATTCGATAATAAAATAAAGCATTAATCAATTCAGACGGCACCCACATAGACAAGTAATTTCCCATACAATTATTCCCCATTAGGTCTTAATGGATCCAAAACTATTCAAGTCGTAATAACTTAGTGTGAGAATCACTAAAAGCGAGGATTAGGTAGCATTAGTAGCATCCAATTCTCTCCGAAACAGTCCGAACGAAATTTGTGTGTATTAAAATTTGAAGATGTCGAACTTGTTATAGTTTATAATTTACAAGTATCCAGGTTAACAATATGTAAACAATTATTGTTTAACATTATTTAGAAGTTTTAAAATAGATCAAAACTAGAAATACGTATCAGACAAATGCCTTTAATCCTATTTACTAGCATTGGTAACGTGTTAAGTAATTGTTTAGAATTTTAATAAATCAAGATAGTCAATATATAACTCTATACTATACATTATACTTATATTGTACTTATATCATGTATTTTCTTTTTGTCTTAACGCTTCGCTGCCAGCCACTGTATGAAGGCAATCGCACGTGTGCGTTGCCAGCAGTGAATGCGTTAATCAATAAATTAAAAAAAAAATGCTGGAAGCTTAACCGTAGGGTATGAGAACCCTTATAAACATGTTTGTATACCTACAGTTATTTCCCTCATCACATTCAAGAAACAACATTGTATTGTAGCCCTGGTGATCTTCGATTAATTGCGACATTTATAACATTTTATGACCAAATACGAGTTCCCACAACGAAGAGTGTTGTTTGTTTTTGCAAAAAGTTTATCTTTTAAAACATTGTTTTTATTTAGCTTACTAGTATCAGTATATATAATATACCTACCTATATTGATACTGGTTTGGAGAGTTACAAATGTTCGTCTGTAAAATAAGTATGCAATTATGAACTGTCGACATCAAATATACATTTACACTATAATATATGCACAAATACACCGCATTCTTTTTATATAAGGCTTCGGTTGAGATTGAGATATGTATTGATAAAATTATAAATAATTTTACATGGGATATTAGACTAAACTATAGGTTTCATTTTATATTCATTTTAGTATATATACGTTGGTCAGTTGTATAAATTAATCTAAGTTAGTATTTTAATTTAATAAAATCACAACTCTTATTTCGTTAAAGAAATTAAAGAGAGATTAAAAGTTATAGATTTTTTTTGGTGCTGAGAAAATTTAATGTTTTTATATTCATGTGATAGTGTTACAAATCATCTAGACAAAACTGTTTTATTAAGAAAAAACATTGATTCTTAAAGTGTAAATAGGAGACTAAAACTATTATTACAATAACTAAAACTAAACCTTAAACTTAAAAAATAAATAAAATAACTAATAAGAGGCTCCCAGCTCCCAATGACCTTTGATCTGTAACTGTCCGTTTTTTCATGTTATTTTCTGGCTTATCGCATTAACAACAACGAGGTTTACCGAAATAGTATCCCATATTTACCTCAAAACTCACAGATTTCGATATATATGGCACCAAACCTTGGCAAAATTAGGCCAAAAAAACAGTTTTTTGGACGTAACTTTTGTGAAAATGAATTTAAAATAAAAATCTTTGATGAGTTGTTAGAAACGTCAATAAGAAACAGTAACATGTGGATTTCATATATAAAAGTGCATAAACAACATCCTTACAACGAAAACAGAGCTTTTTTGGACTATATTTCAATAAATCATAAAAAAACAATCTTCATCATTTTCAAAAAAAAACTCTGATGCAAATAGATAAAGTATTGAAGAACCGATAAGCGTTTGTGACATAAATATATCTATAGTTTTGACGGAGGAGTTTCAACACAAAACTCGTCAAAACTCCACAAAAAGCGCGGGGAGCCTGTGGTCTCTCTCAACCTTTTGCTGAGCTCCCTGTGGAGCTCCAGCGTACCCCGCCACCAGATGCAGTTTGTATCTGAGGTTTAATATCGATTGAAGTTTGTCTTCTTTTTGTATTGTATGTACCTACCTAAATGCATACATATACTACTCGCACTACGTCGAGCTTCGCAAGATCGCGAAGTAGAGACCACCTATTATAAGATGCACACATACGAGACCAGATAGGTCGAGACTAGAAGCAGAGGGCACAATGGCAAATCGAGGCTGACAATGATTATGATGCCATACACCATACACTACACTAATTCACTTAATTAATGCAAACGCATCCGTGCAACTGATTTATAATAAAAAATATGCAGTAACTTTTGACTCTGACAGTTCTCGTAGGTACTCATGGTAAAACGGGAGCCTAGCAAGCTTTTGGGTAGACAGATGAATATACTAGAGTTAATTGCATTGCTTTAAAACCCAGCTCTTGCACATTAGGCACTGTATTGCATTGTAAAGCTTACCCCACTGAAGAAAGTAATTACGCTGGTCGCTGGTGGTTAACAGGTTAACACTATTCTTAAAGTTTACACCAGTATTCATTATCCAATGTTTTTGTATTTTAGTTATAAACTGGATGACTCTATACTCGCATTACTATTTTTATCTGAAATTGCATACAAAAAATAGCCAAGCGGAATAAAAAAAAAACTTTAACAGTAACGATTTGAAATTTAGTTTAAGAAAGCTCTCTGTATAAAATTGTGACAGTTTTCCGTTTCAGTACATTTATTTTTGGTACGAAATAGGGGGTCTAGATTATTCGTTAAAACTTATTTCCCAAAGGTTGGACACCAGCATTGGTTACTAACAACATTGTTCGAAGAGAAATGCAACCACTCAAACATTCACTAATGTTGATTGTAAGCTCACGCAAACAAACGCAAACGCTTCGTCTGTTAGTTAAGGTGCAGTTTCGTGTGCTGTATTGAAATGTCACAGGGCCCGGATTCAGTAAGACAATGAACAGATGGTGCATAGGCCCCGCCGCCATTGGCCCGCCGCGCGAGGGCGGGGCGCCGCGCACGCCTCCGCATCCACACCACATCCACTGCACTCCTAGATTAATGTCTCGTTAAGCTGACATCCAATTCTCTTTGAGGATGTCAAGAAACATTTGAAGTGCTGATAGGCAACTTCGTTAGCACCAGCATTATGGACGCTTTCGTGAACAAAGACAACGTACGCTAAGTGATAACCATTGTTTTGTCTTGTTTCTAGGTACTCGTGGGAGTCGTGGGTTTAATAAGGTACTGAAAAGAAAAGTTCCATTATGATGACCTAAAAGCAATAGGTAGTAGATATCAGTAAACAGTGATGACAAAAACTGTCTTTAGGTAGCACTTTATTCCTCCCGATTTCATTGCTTCCTCCTTGTTCAAAAGCCCATTTCTATTTGTTTAATCTTTTCAACGCTCTGTCAAAGAGAAAAGTTGTCAACCACACGCCAAATCAACAAGACATTTAGTGCGGAGTTAAACATTATGTCAATGCAAGAAGGTTGCTATCGCGCTGGGCGTCTTGACTGATATATCAGTCGTTGGCGTTGAACCTGCGGTGCGGATATATGCGTCGTTGGCGTCGAAAAGGTTAAGATAGAAATTAGAATAAATTTCAATGTTTTTCTTACCTTTGATAAATATCCAACATACATAACCTTAGTCTTATATATACATTTTTTTTCAATCTTTATGGTCATCCGTAGAACAAATAGAGTGTTCTAGAATCGCTAGAGTCTGTGCTTCAGTATGTTTGTCCACCAATTTCTCGAGCCCTGTCGCAATACAATTGTATTTGTCAATGATAAATGGCTGCGGTGCTTTTCATCTCCTGCAGTCAAAGGCGCCGACGGCTGCCCTCTCTCCGCGATTAAACACTTTACGTCTCTTACTATAGGGTTGCATTTGAATTGGTTATTTATAATTACAACACAGGACTAAATGATACGGTACTAATCAAGCCCGGGAATAAACGCGGATAATGCGGTTTAATATCGTTTGAAAAGAGCCTTTCGGCGGGTAGTCGCATTCAGTCATAATGAGTTTATTCAAGGCTTTAATCGAGTGAATCGTGGTAAGCAAACAGTACTTGAGAGGTGCCGGTGTGGAGTGGCACCGCGGGGGCTCTAATAGTTATTCGTTTTCAATTTATTTACACCCATGATTCAACAATAGAGCATAGTTAGGTACATATATAAAAACATTTACTGTTAGATAAATTAGAATTATTTTTATTGAGGAAAGATTTATGTCTGAAATAACAATGAACCGATTAGTTATAGATCACACAAATTACAAAGATGAAAAAACTCTCTGGGCTATTCCAGCGCCACAAGTGACAAATCTCCGGCAAGTCATGCAGATCTCCCCACTCTCAAGTCTCTATCTAAAAAATATGAAATCTCACCAACCAAGAACTTCACACGCCCATAGAGAAATGCACAGGTACGTAGGTATATCTATAGTTTTATGTAATCACTTTATTGACGGGTCTAGGTTGGAAAGTATAGGCAGAGCAGAGACTAGTAAATTATAAAGACAGGCAATGTCTAAGTATAGAATGTCGCGTTCCTGTAAAGTAATGAGGCTGCTGTAGCTTGACCTCCCTCTATACTATTAATTTCGTATGGCACTCAGACCTCTGATTAACATATTCATCATTCCCCAAAGAGTGCCAAAGTGATCGGTCCCTCGCCACCCGCATCCAGCGGACTCCCGCAACCATTACTAGCTTATCAGTCCACATTGTGGAAAATTGGCGCCATTTGTTAAGAGCTTTTTCATTAAGTTCATAGATGGCGCTATTGTGTTAAGCAGAGATCTAATTACCTACCATACGAAATAAATGGTACAGAGACCTCTCTATATGTATATTAGAACTAGCTGCAGCAGGATCATTATTTCACAGGAACGCGACATTGGTAGTCTTTATTGAACACTCGAGCGAATCAAACGAAGTTCTCCATTACAGCTTGGACCAAAATTATTTCGTATGTCCGGATATCCAGATGTCCGGCGGTTCTTCTCTACCAGGTCGCATTTCTCAACCGATTCTCGTGAAACTTTGTGAGCACGGTCGATAATAGGTATTAGGTATATAAAGATTTTTTTGGTCGATTAATTCTTTGGAAAAAAAAGCATATGTGCGAGTTCTTCAGCTCACTGAGCCACTATAGTAAGTATATAGTATTGGCAGTCTTTATAATTTACTAGTCTCTGGTATAGGTACCTACCACATAATAAACGACATTAGGTACATTTTCAATCTCTAGCCATTTTCAGCTTTGAACGAAGATACATTCTATAATAGGTGACTGCTTACCCAACTCACGACTTTGACACGTGTACAATAGCACGATATGCGTAATCGCGCTCTAAAAGACATTTGCGGTTATTGCCAACAATAAACTCAAGTAAAATTACCGCCGTTTCTCGACTATAATGACGATAGACATTAAACAGTACGAGAGTTAATGCATTTAAAATCAATGCAGGGATTGTTGTCGCACAATGGTTGCCGGGAGGTGGGCCGGGATAGTCGTCGATTCGGCACGCTCCGGCGATGCCGTGACAACGTCACAATGCGTGAGAGCAGGCCCGCTATTCTGTAACTTGTTTAAAGCTCACCTCAAACACAGAATAAGTAATAGTACTACGTACTTACAGAAGGTTTGGTAACAAAATCTTGTTTATTAGGTACGCCAAACGTGCCTAAATGTTGGCCAATTCTTTCTATGCACGCAACGCGCTCTTTCGGAGGCGGAGCCTTAGAGCTAGGGTTACCGCCAGCTCGACCTATTAAATTATGGGTACGTTAGTATAATAGTGTATTTTACTAACGATATTACGATTATTCTTTATTTACTTAGGATCACCCAACTACACAAAAGCTGTGTAATTTGCCTTTAGGTTATGACATCAAAACTGCCTGTTTCTGTTCTGCAAAATGTAAGACGACGACACAACAATTCTAGGTTACCTACATACATAAACATAATGTAAAGAAAAAATACTTTCAACCAATATAAATAGACAACAATGCATATTAATTTTACGAGGCGAATGTCGATGCAATGCAAAGCGCGAACGCGTGCGTCCCGTAACAGCGCGCGGCAACCACTGATAGACCGCCTAAAGGCGGCAGGCCGGCATGTTTTTGTGCGGCGCGACGAAACCAAAGAGTGGACCGCCCCTGCCTCAACGCTCATCTACAAATATATCTTGTCGCCGCAAATCGTAGTAACAAAGCGTAGGTAGACGTCTAGTTTCATTAAGCGTCACGGGTGAGGTGAGGTGGTACATGAGCGCGTAAAGAATAACAGCCCATGCGATTCAACGCGTTAGATAAAAGATTAACGACGACGCAGGCACAGGACCACCTCGAGTGAGCGCCAGTCATTTGTTTCAATACACTTTCACCACACGCGCGCTTTGTTTGATAGAATAGTTATAACAATATGGCGAAACGTGCACGCATATTTATTACAGAGATTGATTAGTAGGTGTGGACGTGTTGGCCAAGCCGCCAGATAATTGTTAATCGACTAACTTTAACTATAGTGAGAAATGTTAAAACATAAACATTACTCTTAAAAACATTTCTCCTTTGATGTCCCCAGATTATATGTTTTGGGTTTTAGTACAGTACGCGTCAGAAAAAAACCTTAGAAAATAAATATTACATGACATTCTTACAGAAATCAATCAAAGGAGTGGACTCGGGCTGGCCCAAAAAACTCAGCAGCAGGAAGCAACGCAGAATTGTATCTGGGGTGTTTACAGGTCAGTTCGGGGTCAAGAATCTCTTGTAGAATGTGTGGCGAGAAGTATGAGACTATGGAACAATAACTGTGTGAATGTCGTGCCCTAGCCAGACAAAGAATGAATTACTTTGGTACCTAACTATCCGCAACCAAAGGAATAGGGATGGGGACAAAATTTCGAACCTATTTTTATACTATAGATATACCTTCAAGGAATACGGAAAAAATATTTATAAAAATTAGGGATCTTCATGTTATGAGGAAAAAATATTATTTAAAATTATTTTCAAATTTGCCGCTCAAACACTGAAAGCTGTCACGTGACTTGACGTGACGTCACCGGTCTCGAAACAAGACTCGCGGTCTATAATGTTTTATTGTAATTTGAGTGAGTTTCTTGATCAATTTAACTGTTTGACCGTTTTTACATCAATAAACATGAATACAAAATTTTATAAATACTGCGTAGTGCCGATGTGCAATAGTACATCTATCACCACACCCGAAAAACTGTTTATATATGTTCCAAAAAATAAACAGAGACGGAGAAAATGGCTAACTCTTGCTAGAAGAGACCCAGCAGCAACATTATCGGTGACGACTACCAGTTACTTTTGTGAAGATCACTTTGATGTAAGTTATAAAATACACACTATCAGTATAAAATCCGATTCAAATAGTTTTCTTGTAGGTTATAATTTGAACAAAACTTTGAAGTACTAAATGTAGCAGACTTTTTGTGTAGGCACATCACTTATGTAGTATACTTATTTACAAATACAATTTCAGCTTCCTAATGATATGGAAAATTATGTGGAGTATACTACAATGGGCGTAGTATCTCAAATAAGAATGAGAACCGGCTGTTTACCAACCAAGTTTGCGTGTCAACCAAACAGACCTTGTACTTCTGATTCGAGCCGCCCTCTCGCTGCAAGAAGGCAAAGAGCAGCACTGATAAAAGAATGTGAAGAACTGGACCAAATAAGGACCTTAGCATCTCAACAAAGTGAAAACCTGTCAATTGATGAAATTGATCTTCCTGGCACAAACTCAGGTACCGACTGATGCATTTTATATTAAATTTAACAATGGCTTTATTTTGTTCCTTATAAAGTGCTTAAGAACTAATGTTGCAAGGATTCCTAACTTGTTTATAATACAGACTTGTCAGTATTACATTTGATATTGATATTTATTTATCTCATAATATTAGGTACATTGCATTATAAACAACATTAATGCCCACAAGTACACAGAAACACAGAAATACAGAAGTATTAACATGTGCGGAAGCATTCAGTTAAATGTAAGGCACTGTTAAGAATCTGTGCTGTTTTGAACATACTAACAAATGCGGAAGTGGCCTAAGTAAATAGCAGGTTGCTAAAGGATTTAATTGGTGTTTTTTTTTTCTCCAGATCTCATCACATCTCGTCAACAACAAGAAACAATCACATTTGAAAAAGCAGTGCAGACATCTCATGTTATCATCATATCATCAAAACGTCGAAGTGAAGCTACTCAAACAAAACAAATGACCAATACTCATACAATGAAAGTGCAGACTTCTCCAATAAAATATGCTGTGAAATCCATATCAACATCTCCATTCAAAGTCTCTAAGTTGCAGCCACTGCTGCCAATGCGCATGAATGTGCCATGTTCTATGGGTGATGATAACAAATCAGACAGTGAAGTATCATTATACACACCCTCCGTAGCTCCTTCAGTTTTATCAAAAGCTTCATCTGACACTAGTAGTATTAATGAACCAGAAATAAAAATAGAAAAAAACTCTAAATTGATGTTAAAGGTTACTATAGATAAAATAGAGAAAAGACCACAATTCTACATTGGTGTCCCAAAAACCTGTTACTATTTGATTAAAATTATACATGAATATACAGGTATTCCTGAACACCGAATTTTATTATGTTTAAAAAAGATTCGATTCGACAGCAAGTTTTCTGAACTTGGAGATGACTTTGCAATAACTAGATCATATGCAAGTAAAATTTTCAAGGAAAATATACCTAAAATTGCTAAAGTTATGAGACCTTTCATTGTAAATTTAGATAAGGCTGCAAACAAAAAATGTTTGCCTATAGCATTTAGGAAAAAATATCACAATGTAACTTGCATTATTGACTGCCTAGAAATTGAGATCCAAAAACCTAGCAAAGCATTAAATCAGGCTCTGAGTTGGTCTGATTATAAAAAGGCTAACACAATTAAATATCTCATTTCTAGCACCCCAAATGGACTTGTTAATTATGTGTCACGGGGCTATAGTGGGAGGATTACCGATGTATGTCTTGTTGAAAGTTGTGATTTTTTGAACTGCTTACCTAGTGGTTCACATGTCATGGCTGACAGGGGCTTTAAGCATATTCAACCACTGCTACTCGGTGTCGGGTGTCAGCTCATACGGCCTCCTAGTGTTGAATCGGGTAAAAAACTATCAAAAGAGAAAGTCAAAGAGACTAAACAAATTGCAAGTTTGCGGATTCACATTGAACGATTGATAAGACGTTTGAGAGAGTTTTCTATGTTGAAGCCTCATGCTTGTGTAAACAACTACCTTTTAGGTAATCTTGATGATGTCATAGTGATAGCTTGTGGACTTATTAATTTACAGAATTCATTAATTAATAAGTAAATATAATTGAAATTATTTAAGTTGACCGAATTGTATCAAAGTAGTCATTCAAAAAGCAACTCTACTGTCCAAGGTAGAAGATTCCAATTCCAATTAGTTTTATAAATAAACGGCCACATTAAATAATCTCAACCATACTAAGGTATTCTCTTGTTCTCATTACTGTAAATAATAAACTAAAGTAATACACACTGACTTTTATTTATTCATATTTCAGACATTTTATACAATGAAGGATATATATTAGTTTCCCAAAATAAAACCAATGACTTTACCAAAGAATTGACATATGGTTCATCCAGATCTACATGAATGATATTAACTTTGTTATTATTTTGGAAATTGCTGTCTGCCACGCAGAAGTAACTTTTTTTTATATTGCACACATACATTTGTAGTTGTACTTGAGCTAAAAATTTTTTTGTTGGTTTACCATCTTGGATGTAGTTTTTCATTGTTTCTTTCTTGTATGGACATTTTATTTCAATTAAAAAATCCTCCCCTATTCCGTCAGGTGATACAGCAATCATGGGATGTACTTTGCTAATAAATAGACCACATTTTTTAATGTTCTTCGCCAGTTTCCTTTGTACTACTTGAAACACCCTATGTTCCAAAACTCTGCCTCGTTTCATAGCTGGTGTGTCAGGAATTTTGCCACCCATAATTAATGCCACTAATGCACCATCACTAGTCTGACATTTGCTTACATCATAGGCTTTTGAAGCTGTCACTCGTGCAAACCTTAATTCATGCCACAAGTTGTTTTTGGACTGATCCCGAGTCTTTTCTTCTAATTTTTTTAAAATATCTGTTGTGAAGGAAGGCAATATTTTGTTGATAAATTCATCGCAAGAGGGTATTCTATATTTTATAGCTAACTGGTACATTGATATTTCTTCCAGCTCTTTAGGGATGGTTTGTAGATACCTTATAAGCTCACAGTTCTTGATGTCTTTCACAGCAGCTTGTTCTACAAATTTTCTAAGAACTCTGTCATCGGATTCTGGTATAGTTGAGTTCCCTTTGGCCATTTCTGTTGCTGTTATAAATTTTAGGTTTGTCCCAACTTTCGAAAGTTGTGACTTTTTCCAGTAACACTCAATTTGTGTGCATGATGGCTCTTCGCTTCTTCGGTGTAACCACATTAAAAAAGCAATAGAATGCTTGCACCCACCCGCTGAAGCTGCGCAATCTTGACATTGAACACTCCTGACATTATCATTTTTCTCATCTAAAATAACAGTGACCGTATAAGGTTTACTGCGCACTTTGTGTTCCGGACATACGCGACACTTAATTGTACACACATTTAGGTCCCTTTTTAACTGCACGTACCCGACTGCATCATCGCCGTAAGATTCTCTTGATGATCTGAAAAATAAAACGGAATAAAATATCAAATACATCTGCACATAACCTAACTTTATGAATTGATGTAAAGACTGATATATACTATAAAATGCGACTAAAGACTATGTAAAATGCGTAAATTATTAATTTTTTAATATAATTAAGCGTTATTTTAATAAATAACTATACTTACAAAGACGATTTCACGTTTCGGAACTCCGCCTCACAAAAATCCTTGTTTCTCGCAAAGAAATTTGCCACCATCAACGTATCTATTTTCGGCAAGTTAGCACTGTCTCCTTTCACGAACCCTGTCTCCATTTTGATAATTAATAGGATAAATTTTGAGAGGAATTGCGAATTTATCTAAAAACCGTTGATGCTCCCGATACTTTATGACAGTTTGCGACGCTTGTTTTGAGACTCGTGACGTAACGCGCTCTGATTGGTGTTCGTAGTCACGTGATAATGGCTAAAAATATCGCTCAAAAACCTATTTTTATTAAATTTATTACATTTAATATAGAAAAATTGGCTTGATTTCAGGTATTTAAATAGTACTGTTAATCGATCTAACATAACTTTTCATGAAATTATGATTAGTGTCACCATCCCTATTCAAGATACTCTCGCTGAGCTGCATCATCCGGTTTGTAGAAATGATGGAGCGAGCTTCGGATTAGGTATAAAAGACAGGGCTAATGCACAAAAGATCCCACTGGTCGAAGTGTATCCAAAAGGACCATCATCCAGATAAGATAAGATACAGAAATCAATACACTAGCCCTTTTTCTTTTTGACGGAGTGGAAATGCACTTACGCATCCCTCCCACCCTGGGGAAGCTATGTAGTGGGGTATGCGTTGTAGTTTTGTTTTACTTTTCTATTTCCTCATTATTGTGTACACATTTATTGACATCGTCCTATTATTGTACCTATATTTATTTTTCATTAATTTTGACAATCGTGATAAAAAATCTTATTTTTTTGACATGTATGCAAATTTGTAATGTATTTTTTTATCAATAATAATCTAATCTAATCTATGTGGGACTCTCACCATCCGGCCAACTCTATTTAAAGAGCAGGGGAAGGGAGTCTACCCACTTAAACCATCCCGGCGTTTCCGTCTCTGCCGTTAATGGAAGCGCCATGGGACCGTGAGCATGTCACCACGTCGCCCCCCGGCGGTCCTGGCTAACTTGTGCCAGGACACCCACGCCAAAGGAAGGGATGGTCAGGAACGCTTGACCATCCCCCCAGACGTGTAAGGCCGTGCTATGTAGGTCCCCAACCCTCTGGCCCTACTGGGGCAGGACGCAGCCCGCGGCAGCAAACCGCGCGCGTCTTCTACTCCTCCGTCTGCGCCGGAGCGGGAGCGCATCCGCACCGCACTGTCTTCGCGCTCCCTCTGCGCGGCCTCCTTTTGTGGGATGATTGCCTCACAAAAGGAGGCCACTGCCTCCCAGGATCTCTCGCAGCTCAACATGGCCGTAACAACGCTGTGCAGCAAGAGGTCATCCACTGCAAGGACTGCAACCATTGTGCGGCGCTCCGCGGCCCAGTGGCTGCACTCCGCGAGGGTGTGTTGGGCCGTGTTGCCCGTACTGGGTACTAAGTAATAAATAACTATTCGTATCCAGAACCGTCAGCATCGTATAAACAGGGTCACTATCCATTAGACTAAACCGGTCGTCAAAATAATTAGCACAAATGCCTTATTTTTATGACAATAACATCGTGAACATACGTGTTATAAGTTTGACGTGTCTTTGTGTCTGTCTGTGGCATCGTAGCACTTTTTTGCAATCCATTTTTCAGTCACTTGCCGTTATCCGATTGAGCTGGAATTTTGGGCTTAAGTATAGTTTAGATCGCAATTCAATATTATGGTTCCTTCGAGCTGATGGTGGAGACAGAAGGTGGCCATGGGAATCCAGTAATTAGCCGACGTAACCCCGTTGAGTCTGGGCTCGTTATAGAATTGTCTCATTGAGTAGTTGATGGATGACGGTATACAGAAAAGTACAGTCGGCAATAAAAGCTTGTGCCAAAAATTAAATTTTTGACAGAAACTTATTCGCCTTAAGAAAATAACCTGGCTTTAAAAAAAACATACTGCGTACACGTCTTTCGCAGTTTCACAAATATGCAGATTGCAGGCACTCATGCTTCCTTAGAGAGGATGCATCTACATATAACAGGCGCACCATCAACTTTGACAATTTTTGCATGTACCTTCACCAAGCCTGCAAAACACTTGAAAGCATCCAGAAACAATAACATGTTGTTCTGATATGGAAATGTAAAGTTGGAGGTAGATTTATAGGTAGCGTTAAAGCCATACAATGGCGGTGCGGTCGGCAGCGATGCGGGCCCGTTGCGTTGCGGCTTTATGCGACCAATTACCCTTTACTGCCAGTTTTACTACCCCCGCGTATTTAGTAAACATTGTCCCGTTCTACATAATACTTGCTTGCTGTTACAATTGTTTCTTTAGTTTGCTCTTTGCCGATACACCCTCTTGGGTATCTGCCGTGTTTGATGCGAAGCACCGTGTGTCAAAATGGTACCGATCATTGAAAATGAGCGCATAACAGCACTAAAAGTCGTTCAATTGGTTTACTGACTTTGGGCATTAAGATTTTTCCTGAACACCAAACCTTACATGGCTTTATGAACTCTACGCGATATCTCTATTTTTTTGTAATAATAAGTCCTGAAAAGTTAGTGAGTCCCCAGCACTGACTCCACTCAAGTTGACTCTCCATACTAACGTAGTTTGTTTCTCAAGTTCTCATTTTAAAACGGCATACTGTAATAACTTGAAACTTGTTATATAAGTACACAATGGTCTTCGCCATATCCAGCTCGGAAACTAGTTGATGTTGCTATAAATTATAATATCCTAGTGTTATGTCATTTTACTCGTAGCATGTCGTTTTAAAATGAGAACCTAACTACGTTTGTATGGAGTCGAGCGTCCTGTTGACCCTTAAATAATAATAAAATTATTTTTTATTTAATGTTTGAATTAAGACTTTGTACACCAAACATTATAGTTTTTTTGTAAACACATACTTTTTTCTATGGAGCTCCCAACTCAACTGAAAAAAATATTTCACAGCTACACAACACAAACACAACACAACTAAAATAAATTGGACCAATAACGTGGTGCCTTTGACCAATAGCACGTCGCCTTGACTACAGAAGAAAAGACATCAACGACGTTGAGCCGGCACTTCTTGCACTTCGTTTCAGCAGGGCTTAGATTTTCAATAGATACAATACAATACAATACAATACAAATACTCTTTATTGCACACCCCCCTCCTCTTCATTTATATTGTCGCCTCTTTATTTTTATTGTTTGATACCTAGTTTGTTTAATTATTTATTTATATTTGGCTTTATTTAAATCCAAAATTAGTATTTTATACAATCGTTACACAATAAGTTCTCTTAAAGTCGAGTACCTTGTTTAGGCCACAAGGCTTGCCGAGTGGCCTAAGTAAGGTACGATAATTGTGTAACGATTGTATAAAATACTCATTTTGGATATAAATAAATCCATATATAAATAAATCCATAGCTTGTTATTACAGGCTTATTTACTAGGTTTAGTACATAGGTACACAGTTCAAATTGGGCCACACTTTTTATTTGCCCTACCCAAAACATAATGATAGGGTAATCTTTCTGCGATCACATTCAGGATGCTGTTGGAGCTGTGCTGCTGTTCGAGCCAGCAGTGAGGCGATCTTTTTGCAGATAATAGCCTGGAACCCGTCTGCGCGGGCATACGCAAACAGTTTCATTTCCAGTTTCATCGTTTGGCAAAATTGTGAACCTGTATGTTTATTAGGTGTACGGTTAGCCGTTCGGCTACGGATGTCAATCCAAGAGTAGGCACGTGCTCTTTGTCCATGGTGTAAGCGGGAGTGGGGCGTTTTTTCGTTGACTGGACAATCTATAAAATTTTATTCTTAAAATGTATCTTTTAATGTGAGCTCACTTTCAAAACAGGATTATTCGTAGCTATGTTTACCTGAACATTAACTTGTTCAAACGACAGCCATTCCTTCACAGGTGATGCGATTGTGTGACGTCATAGCAGATATTACGTTTTACAACATCGGCATTTGGAATACTGGATATTTGACAGAAGGGGTTATGTCCTTACTTTCGTATCTGCGTCGAATGACAGATACATCAAAGTAGGGGTACGTCCCCTTCTGTCAAATATCACGGATGGAATACCGGCTGTAAAACGCGCAAATGTAAACTTAAAATTCACTCGACAGCTACCTACAGCCATACCCGTTATTACCCGCGATGAAATCTAAAAACAATAAAGCTATGTCAAAGAATAAATACTTGACGAGTACACGTTTTGTTATAAACATCCGACACCCTTCTCATGCCAAGCTCATAATTAAACCTTAATAATAAACCCAGGAACAAAACCAACATGATAAGTTTTAGTAAATTACAGCTGTCAGATCGACAGCAAAACGCCGTAAACCGTGTTTCTGAATCGAAAAATATGAAAGTGAGTCAGCCCCTGTAATTAGGACGCTCTTCCCATCGCCGCCAAATGGTCTGCCGGCAATCAATTAAAACAATATTTGAAATAGTGCCTTAAAAAAAGTTAAAAGGAAGTGCTCGAGCTATAAACATTCTGTATTATGTCCGATAGGGTCTTGCGTCCTTGTCTCTCGTAGGAAGGACGTCTCGTTCGCTTGCGCCGGTGCGTCTACACATGCTGGGCTGGGTGATTCACAACGCTTCACTTCACCTCATCTGAGGCGAGCCAATGTAAGTCAGAACTCCGTTTACACCTTGTTATTACAAAACCCAACGTTAAAATATTCTGGAGACGAGGGGTGATGTAAGATGGAATAATTGTGAATAGCGTAGCAGGGCACAAAGAGAATGCGCGCTCGGATGAGTTATGGCCTCGCGCGTTACCGTCAAAGCCTCCTTGTTTGAGAGAGCCGAAAGTAATTAACTTCAACTTAGTTGAGATTACGACTTTTAAATCTCCGCAAGTGATCATTTTTGAATAGTTTGTGAGATTGTATTGTACTCCAATCGATGAGGTGTGTTAAATATACATATCATGTCCTATTTAAATATTACCTTCACTGTATTTCTAGCGCGTACGTTACAGTGAATAAACATCATCATATTGGATACTTAATTTATGTTTTGTCAAAACATTTATTAACGATTACACCCAACATACCCTAAATGTCAAAGAATATTTTTGTATTAAGTATTTACCTACTGATTAAAAATCATTCCTGAGCAATAATTATTGTTATTCCAATCCCACTAAAACATAAATGTGAAAATGGGAGCCAAGTTCAATATTAAGAATATGCGTGGTCGTCGACTTCGCCGACAAACGAATTGAGATCTGAATGGGTGCCAAGTTCAGTAGACAATCCTAAAAGAAAATGTACTCTTATGAAGAAGATACAATTTCTTATTTTTCAAATTAGTTTAAAGTTAGTTTAACACAATTAGTTTAAAGTTAATTTCAAATTTATTTTCTAAAGTAGCAGACTTGTAAATTGTAACCAGGAACACTCAAGTAAATACGCCACTCATCATTGGCCAAAGCGCTTCAGTGTTGCCAGTTGGTCGAAATATTTACTAAGTTTCAATAACTAAATAAATTATTATTAAGTTTCGGTATAAAATTTTCAATCTTACTTTGAATTCAGTCACCTAACATGATTACCTCCGTAATAATAACACAAAAGGCAAACTAGTGGAGTATTCTACTTCCACATATAAGAATCATGATAGTACACATGAAGATTTTCTTAATAAAATAATAAATAATATATTTCCAACCGCTGTCCGCCTATCCCTTGAGACCCATATGAGGCACCATTCAAAACAGCTAATCGAGTTTGTCGGCCGATGGTATCTCTGACCCGGGCGTTAATAATACTAACGCCTCGCTATCGTGTGTTATGATGCTGCCTAGGGTTAGGATGACCTTCATTCATTTATGTTGAGCTTCATTCATTTATATTTCGCTTCGGCGTAGAAAGGCTCGAGCTCGAGCAAAAGACTTGAGTCAAAATCACTCCGGATAGCTCAAGCTGGAGATAACTGCTGGGGTCAGAAGAAAACCGCGAAAAGAGCTGCCCGACCGCAAAACACCGCGAACACTCCCACCCCCTTGCTCCGACCAGCTGTACTTTTTTCCACAGTCATCAATTAATAACGGCAAGTGACTAAAACATGGATTGCACATTTTGACGGAAAACTTACCTACTTATTACATATTTACATACGAACGGTGCAAGTTAAATAAAATCTTGTAAAAATCACAAAAAACTCCAAAAACCAAGTCGCTTTTTTGTCCCAAATTGTATAATTTTGTTGGTTTAAAAAAAGAGCAGGCCTTGAGGGGAAGCCCTACCCAAAAAACGCTGTTAACAGACACACCAGCGGTCCAACAAGATCTCCGACCCACCTTTCTATCGGCGGGCAAAAGAACGGTAGCCCGTAGTCATAAGACATGCATGCATCACAAATTCACAAATCCCCCATCCACTTCACGACACAGTAGTTTTACAATTCGGGCGATGGCCACGGACGGAGAAGCTGGAAAGGGCATCACCATGCTTGACCAGGGCTGTTATTCGCTACGCGCAAATGCGGCTCACCCCGCCGGTCACCCGTTACGAAACTAGACCTCTAACTACGCTTAGTTACTACGCATCGCGGTGTCAAGATATAATTGTGGGTGAGCGTTGAGGTAAGCTTAAAACTAGTTACAGAATAGGGGGGCTGAGCACCCCGCAAAAACCAAACGGGAGAAAGCATGTTCTCTCCCGGCCTTGTAGCACTGGCTGAGGTAAGGACCTTGCGGGTAGTTTTAAGTTCTCCTCCCCAATCCTCTTCATCTCCAACCGAAAGTTTTTGAAAAGTCGAGAGCGATGTAGTGAGTGCGGACTGAGGTTTTTATCCGGTAAGAGTCCGACACTATCTGGGATCCAGTCCACATCCATACTTCCATACTAAAAAAAAGGTTCTAACCCCCCACTTCCCTCAAATGGGGGGTGGAAGTTTGTATGGAGCATTCCGCAATTTTCAAGGTAGAAAGCTAAAAATTTTTATGCGGACTATTTGTGACTAACAAAAAAATCGTGCATCATTTTTTTTGGAAATCTGCACCCAACCCCTTAAAAGAGGGGGTGAAATTTTATATGGGGGGCCAGATATGTAGAGTCGATATGTAGTGTCGATATATAGTCGATATGTAGAATCGATATGTAGAGTCGATATGTAGAGTCGATATGTAGAGTCGATATGTAGAGTCGATATGTAGAGTCGATATGTAGAGTCGATATGTAGAGTCGATATGTAGAGTCGATATGTAGAGTCGATATGTAGAGTCGATATGTAGAGTCAATATGTAGAGTCGATATGTAGAGTCGATAGTAGAGTCGATATGTAGATTCGATATGTAGTCTATGTTCGATATGTAGAGTCTATGTAAAGTCGATCTAAATAGATATATAAAAGAAGAAACTGGCTGACTGACATCACCGCACAGCCCAAACCGCTGGATCTAGAGATTCTAAATTTGGCACGTAGGTTCCTTATTAGGTCTAAGAGAGCATTAAGAAAGGATTTTTCAAAATTCGCCCCCTAAGTGGGTGATATGTGGGTCCAAAGTTCGTATGGGGAAACAAAATAAACTATTTCATTCGAAACTTGACAGGAGTATTCCTAGCAATAAATGAGTAAATACGTGTTTTAGGTTTTTTGGGAATTCAACCCCTAAAAGGGGGAAATGTGACAATGTGTGAAAATCAACATGGGTATTGTTTCTATGGTTTATCGGGTTGCTGGTCGCTGATTACGAAAACAACGACAACGATTTTAAAATCTAACGTGGCGGACGTGAAATACCGGCTCCCCTGTTGGGGTGCGATGGGGTTGTGTCTAAATATCAATATGGGTGTCGTTTTTATGGTTTTTTGGGACGTTAATTACGAAAATAACATTGATTTTGAAATTTAACATTGTGGACATGAAAATTCTTGAAAGTATTTGTGCCAAATTGCAATTCAATTGGAACATATGGGTCAAACTGAGAAGCACCTTTTTTGTAGACAGTTAAAATTACTTTTAGTACTCGGGCGAAGCCGCGGGCTAAAGCTAGTCATCATTTTTAATAATTCGTAAAGCAAGGACTCTCGTCTTTGGCCCATCAACAAAAAAAACCTTCATTGTACACACACATATAATCAAATCCATTAATCAGGACAGTTTCGTTGCTCCGTTTGTCCGGAAGCAATATTTCAGGTTCTGTTGTTTCACAAAAGCGTCCATTTGTAATATAATACGTATTGTTCCAAGTTCCCAATAAATAATCGCGGGAAGCTATTTGCGCTTATCGTAGGTGTATCGTTGAATGTTATTGTTAACAATATGGAGATATCTGGGTTAGATAAGGTGTAAAATAATTTAGGGCCTCCATTCGATCGCGCCAAAGTAACATGGATCACACGTTAAGTATTTTTGTTGCAGCATTTTAAACTTCATCCCGGTCTCCTCCGTTGAAACCAGGGCTTCTGGCGGAAATAAGCACTAACATAAGGTAAAGCAAAATAATACTCAAACTAGGTCTTAAGGATTTTATTCGACGACCAAGTTAACAACGATTTGTTTTCAAGTCAATATTATTGTATATTGTACTAACGTAGCCTGATTGTGCATTGCTCATTTGTAATACTAGCACGTCATGCTAACGCAAGGAATAATTCAAATTGGGTTGAAGTAAGAGCCATATTATTTTTGCCGACATTTTTATTATGCCCTCAGCGAAAAATTTGAAAGAATATTGAAATTTCAATTGTTTCCATTATTCTTTCAACTTTCCTGTTATTGTTGGGGTCGCGAAGGAAAATAATGGATAGATGGTGTTTCTGCTTATTATTCATTGTAGCGAGGGCGGGCGCGGGCCCGCTGCCGTGATTTGGCTCATTTTTTAAAGTAACAAAACAAGTAGCGCCTCTCGAAATATTGGGCTCCATGAAAAGTTATTCTTTCTCACAGGGTAATACGCAAACCTCTTTGAAATATAAAATGGTTCCTTTAAAGTGGGCTATTGATTATGCGCGCGGTGGAAAGAATAAACCCGCTACCGGGGTGTTTCATCTCATCTTAAGAACCACTCGAGCGAACAGAAACAGTCACTATTCCTATTCAATCATATAAAAGGCTTTAATGAACCTAGCCATATTTTAAATCAAACATTCAATTCAAATCAAACTAAATCGATCTGCTACGCTCATAATCAAAAGTTCGTGATGCAACAAAAAACTAATTGACAACAATCAACAATGTTGCAACAAAAAACAATATTTTCTATCATTGTCATTAATAATGGTTACAAAAAAGTCATTCACACCTTTGGAGCGCTAACATGACAAATGCGGCGGTGGCGGCGGCACAAAGCCGCGCCCGCGCCGCGCCGCGGGGCGCTCTGCCTAAATATTAATTATCTACAACACAACGAACACCTTTTAAAAGATTATCGCGACTTGTAGGTGTACAACATCTAGATAGCGCCAGCCGTTGATGCGCCTGCGTCTTCTGTGTGGCGAAGGAAATTAACATAACATTTGTTTTGTAAACGTTCATTTCGCCATCATGACGGAAGGTGGACAAAAATAGTAGGTAATTGAATTTGGACACATTTAGCCACGGAGGTATAGAGTGATAGATGTAGGGTATAGCGGAATATCATTTAGATCATTTTTAGAGCAGCACTGGGGAAGTAACTCCAAACTCTCTTTACAGAAGAACGCAGCGATAATAACAACACGCTTGGTCTGGCTGATGGTGACTGGTGAGTAAGGTCGCCACAGACTGAATTGAACTGCACTGCTCCATTTAAACTGTCCGCACATTGAATCCTCATAAACTTTTAAAAGGTTACCATTATTCTGTTGACATCCTGCTGCCATGCCGTTAGAAGGTTCCAGGCGCGCATCAGGAGCGATGTCCACTTACCGGCAGACGGACGGACGGCCATCGTTGTGGTACCTATAAAAAATGTATAATATACAGACATCGGTTACTATAATGACATTAAAGCCGCATTGAACTCGGCATCATCCGCATCATTTGATCGATGTGGAATTAATTAAGGTTTGCGGTAGTGCTTGTGTTTAAGTGTGTTACAAATCGTGCCCCGGGCGACGCCATGTGCACCCAGGAACGGACACGCATTCACAAGGAAATGTGTAACGAATAAATTGTAGGTATATTTTGTTTCGTCGCTTCCAGTTCCAAACAAATTTTATGTGTTTCGTGCGCTCGCTTCTACGCACGTTTAGCTAACGCGTCAGAACGAGCGAGCGAAGCATTTAAATGCGATTGGGATGTGAAAGACATGGGCCCTGCCTATTTTATTTTGAATCTATATCCGGTCGTTAGTTTCAGGAAAGTATCAGAGTGCGAGAGAGAAGCATATGGTTTATGGTTTTTTTTTATATTGCCATGTGTATATCATAATATATATACAGTAATATTTTATTGTAATCCCTGACCATCAACATTTTAAATCATCAAATAAAAATATATTGTGTTTTCTTATTAAGAACGAAATTGGCTACTTTCCTAAAATAAATATTTGGTTTACTATTGAGAGGCATAAAATCATTAATACTAATATGGTTACGCATAATTACTTTACGCCGAAAATAAGATATGCATAAGTCACATTTCGCATAATTATATACGCATAACATTAAAAAGCATAATCTTCATGAAGACTAATGTCAAAAAGCATAAGCACAAATAGGCATAATAATCAATTGGCAATATATCAAAATGCATAACAGTAATGTCCTAAAAAAAGTTATGTACAAAAGGCTCATAGTAATAAAATTGCTATATTGCTATTTTTGTGTATATATTTAGAAACTAAGGCGATGTCGACGGAGGCCCGCTTCGCGGACCCCCTATTCCATACTAACCGAACCTAACCTAATGTACCTATCTAATGTGATCTAACGTTACGTAACGTAATATTTTGTTGTTGTTCATTTTACAGGTTCAATGCGCCCGTAACAAAATAACTGAAATTATGGATAATGACAGATACACCAAATAATTATTAGCCCAAACAAAAGTATGCGTAATGTATATTCGGCCAATACAGATAAGTTCAACTGAAATTATGCTATTAGCGTAGTATGCCAGAAAAACAATAGGCCAAAATATTACTATGCGAAAGTACTATTATGCCACAAATAATTATGCCAAACCAATTATGCGAAACTGCATTAGTCTAAAAACCATTATGCAATCCAAGGGGATACCGAAATATTTAGTCCGTCAGTTAGATTATCAAAAAATATTGAACGGGTGTTTTTTTTTGTTTGTCAATCAAACAAAAAATGACGAAGATATAGCTCGTTAAAGTTCCGCGTGACGTCACATTATGCAAAAAACCGGACAAGTGCGAGTTCAACTCGCGTGGTGAGGGTTACGTAAGATTCCTATTCTCTAAGCATTTAGGCGCTCCATATCCAATATTTTTTGATAATCTAACTGACGTACTAAATAGAGTTAATTTTTTTACCCAGGAAAGTACCCAATTGTGATGTAGTGTTATTTTGGCTTGCAATAAATAAATTTCTATTTCTATTGAACTCACTAGATCCATCTCGCAGCAGACACACTTTATTTACATAAAACCAGTATTACCTACAATAAAATACAAATCAAATATTATAATTTGAGTCCAGTTGAATGCAACCGGCCCAACAACAGTCACGCCGCCGACGTAAGCCGCGACAACTAGTCAAATAAATAACTTCCAGCAACAAATAATTCTCATAACCTTACCGGTGTCGCACGGTACCGAGACGCATCAAAAGTATCAAAACCAATCAAATAAAAATAAGACCAAGTAATAACGTATTTAGGGACCAATGTCGTGTCACACTTAAATGGCAAGCGGCCTTAAGTTTCTTTTAATCCCTACGAGGTGATATACATTTTCATCCACCAATGGAAATTCAATTCTCATAGATCACGATAAGAATAAAATTTGATCGTCCACGGGAACACGTAAAGTTTTATGAGAACATTAAAGGTGAGAAATCCGAAATGAGTGTTAAAACTCAACCTAGCAGATGGCGGCGCGCCGTTGATACAAACTCAATTATTTACACTCAATAAAAAGGGCATTATACGAGCATTAGAAAATAACCTGCTGAAGAGCTATCAGGACCGAATAGCTGTTTACGAGATAAGAAATTACCTTTAGGGATTGTTGTATCTCTCCAAGTCGGCTACGTTCAAACAGTGTTTAATACCCACGCCTTTTAACGATTTAATGTAATATTAGTGAAAATAATTCCCTGAGTTAATGAAGCGGCATTGTGAGTATTAGGTACTTACTTGGCTGGTATTCACAACGATTTTCGCCCTGTGGCGACGCGAACCAATGTAATTCTAACCTCCGAATATGCGTAGTTGTGACCTACGAATCTCGGCTCAAGATACACTTTGGGGTGAGAGACGAGGCACGATGAGGTGAGTCGAGAACTGGAGACAGATTGTGGATAGCATTCTCCACCAAATGTGCCACTCGTGAGGAACGCCCGCGCACTCTTCAACTACTTGTATAATGTATCTAAGTACGTAAGTACCGAGATAAACGGACCTCGAACCTTTAGTCATAATTTTCATCATCATCATCATCATATCAGCCGAAAAACGTCCACTGCTGGACATATGCCTCCCCTAAAGAGTGCCAAATTGACCAGTCCTGCGCCACCCGCATCAAGCGGGTGACAAGGCCTTGTCATGCGATAGGTGATAGGATAGAGCGTGCGTCACTGGCTGACACCGTTCGATAGAATGAGACGACGCTGTTATCTTGTCACTTGTCGCGTGATAAGGCCAACCATACTATGGCTCCTGATAAAATTTTAAAAATTCTGCATGTTATTTACGGACTACCTATATCGCCTATTCTTCGATACTATTGCTATATGTACCGTATGTATTATTTTATTTGTCCATATCTTAAGATAGTATATTATTATTTTTCTTTTTTTTACCTCTGCAGAATTAGGATTCGTCCCATAACTACCCAAACATGTTCTGCTATCGATTGGAGCATCGATTAGTGTTTATGGCATGGAAACGAAACTAATCTGCTTGATACTCACGTTTATATTTATAAAACCTATTCGCCAAAGCAGATCGACCGATGATTATTCCCTAACGTACCGTAATTAATCAGAAATATCATTTATAGCATCCTTGATTCCGTCATAGCAAATATAACAAATGTTGCTAGAAAAAACACAGGTAGACGCAAATATTTGTGAACAATTTGTAGAATTCACACTTAATAACGTTGATTTTTTCCAACGAATTTTTAGGAGCCGGCGGCGATCTCAAAGACGCAATCATTAGGGCGATATGACTATGAGTGAGGTGCTATGATTGCTTCTTCTCTGGGAGACCGCAACAGGTGACAGCGACCTTCGGGTAAAAAATGATAAGTAGGTAATCTAAAGTGGTTTTATTGTTCTTTTTTATAGTTTTGTTTCTTTGTGATGTCCGAATGGATCTAATTTTGGCGTTTAACTGGGCTATCAGATTTATGAATAATCAAACATACTTGACCAATCTAACGGTGTGCGTCATAAGCAAGTACTTCTCTTGCTTATGACAAGAAGTCTGGAAGTATCTCTTGCAAGTTTTCCAATAAATGTGTTAATATTCTAACATGTCTTCCTTTACCATCCCGCTCACCATCCCTGCAATATACTATTTAGTCAAGTAAGTACCTATGAGTCCTTTATCATTATACCTAGATATTTTTCTAGCACGAACGACTTATTGTAAGTGATTGACAAAATAAAAACATCGACAGTTCTGTTATCGATAAGTACCACTTCAACTTTTTCAAGGGTGCGTTAAAAAATAGACAATAATAAAAAAAAACTATCCATTTATTTATATTTTACATACTTCAGAAAACAATTTGCAATACTTTCGTAATTTTCTTTCTTCGTGTCACTGAATTAATTATCCCCCAAGTTACTCCATAACACACACACACACACACACACCGAAATTGTCTTTCAAATCGACGCAGAATATCACAACATGTAGATTTTCCCAATCCCATTTTTGCCCCCAAAACAAATCTCGTGTCTCAGTATATGCTTACAGTGTAGGTGCACGCGGCGTCTAGGTAGGTAGCCAATATATGTCTGTGGTTGTATGTACGTATTGTCGTTGAAGTAGTATGTACTTATCGATAACAGGATTGTCGATATTTTTATCGTGGCAAGCACTAAACAAATGTTGTTCCTGCTAGAAAAATATCTAGGTATATTTATCATATTTCATATAATTTTATGGGTACATACGATTAATTCGTACTTAGCCTTTGCTTACACATAAAACATAAAAAATGACATTCAAACCTAATGCTGCAACCCCGGTTGTAAAAAAATATTTTATTTTATTTACAATTATTCAATAGGCATGAAGCGTATCATTTTGGAAAAGCGCATGAACTGTATCGAAATGCTCACAATACATTAGTAATTGTGTCACAAAACATGTAATTGCGTGCATTGCGCACATCAACATTATGCATATGTAGGTACTAGTTAACTATTGTAAACTCAACGACATAGGATTTGAAATAACCATTCCACAGTTTTTTTCTGTTGTATTTTTATATTCACATGTTAAGAACAGATTCCGTTTTGCAGCCACAAACTCATTTAAATATGTAAATACGTAAGTACAAGTAGCTCATTTAAAAGACATCTCATAGCTCTTTCCAAATAGCTTCTACGAGGAAGCGTATAAAAATTATTATCAATTTGAGTTAGATTCTAATAAGATCTCTCAATTCTCACAACATTCCGCTAAGAATAATATACTCTTAATGGAAACAAGGACCAATTTTAGTGGCAATTTACTGTACTTTGTTGCTTAACCACACGTCGCTTCATTGTAGGAAGCTAAGCGATCTAATAATATATCAAAGTACCTACTTACATTAAGGTAATTTTTGTAATTTGATACTTGAGCTGAACATCTTCAGGTCGGGTCGGGGGATAGGATGATGTTTGGAATACAGAGCACGAGGATGGCTCGGTGCTGAAGCGAGCAGTGTTAAGTTAATATCTCTAAATTATATAGTGGACGGGTAAGTGACGCTTCTGTCTTCTTGTAGCGGGACCGATTGAATTTAATGGGCCTATTTGCGCAGACGCCGCTAATTTAGCGCGACGTGGCTGGCGTACAGATGGATGGAGAGATAATACCGTAGCTGCCTATTATACTATTAGGATGGATTATCTACGAGCATACCTTTTTCTCGGTCTGCTAATGTCATTTAACTGTGTCGCAATGTCATTGATCAAATCAACGTTCATGATTTCATGTATTTTTATTAAAAGTCTTACATTAATTTCAGTTGTAACAAATTGAGTATTTACCTATGTTATAATGTAATGAAATCTTGCAAGTCAATTTTCACCTACCTACTTATATAATAGTTAATTAATAGTAGTTTATAGTAGTATGTTAGCCAGCAACATCAGAGCTCACAATAGGGTAAATCCGTAGGTAATTGCTAGGGTCGCCGTCATCGAAATCGATGAGGACTATATATATATATATATATATATATATATATATATATATAATAGTTGTATGGGTATCAGTGGCGGCGCTTGCGAATTTTCACTGGACAACCAGGAGCAAAAAAGTTTGTTATACAATAGCAATATTGGTATATAAAGCAAGAAATTTTAGGCAAGCTGGTGGGAATCGGCTTGTACCTATGAGCCACTGATGGACATGAAACTTTGCAAGCACAACATAGATGATAAGACATGGAGCTTTTCAATGGCATATTTTTAACTCCTTGTAGTGCAATTGAAGCCTGTGTAAATAGATTGGATGACAATGCAATAATAAAGTAACGACGGAATCAAGGGCATTTTCCCTATATAGTACTTATTTAGGTTTAGTTTAGAATGGGCTACTAAATCATACCCTCGAAGTCAATCAAGCTCAAATAACTTCTGTAATTAAGAAGACGGACTAAAATATATCCACATGTAATGTATTTTGGCCAATGCATTTTCGTAGAAAGTACTTGCCTAGACTAACGTTTATGGTGGCTCACATCACAGTGCACTAAGAAGTCAATTTTAGCCTTTCGAGTTAGTGGCATGTAACAAATCTGGCTTTCTAAAAGCTTCGCAAATACGAGGGCGTTGTGCGACGGGCCATTAGAGGTGAACAAGTGAGGGTAGTTAGCACCCCCGCATTAGTCGGGGACTATTTACTCCCGAGTGCGGTAATCCAAACACAAAAACTACAAATCACTGTACTTTTACTCCATTATTTTTTTGTGTTGGCCTTTTGGACTCGGCTTTTTCGGCACGGGAGATTACACTCTCCAAAACGGCTTTAAGAGGGATTAAATGAATGGATTAATAAATAAGTATTAAGTAAAACCGTTTCAACATCTGAATTGTGAGCTGTTAAAGTCGATTTCATTTTCTCTATTCATGTTTATAAAGTGATATAACCGGGATGAGTGGCGAACTCGAAGAGAGGCCTGCAGGTCGATCACGTAACGCATCGTACGTCAGGTAGATCTAAATGTCACTTTTTGTATGAAAAAATTACATCAGTTGAGTTGTCCTAACGTGCGTTCGAAAAGTTACGTGGTCACCCGTCTGTAGGTACTCAGCAGTGGGTGATTCATCAGCCTGATGATCAGGATGTATTAAACTAGTGGCTCTGTAGGCTGTAGAACTAGCAAGCCTATTTATAAAATAAAAAAAAAATTTAAAAGTTGATCGACAAAAGAATCTATATAATTAACAAACCTGTCCACAAAATTTCACGAGAATCGGTTGAGAAATGCGACCTGTAAACGAGAACAGCCGGACAGCGTGACAGACACCAGACATCGGACATACGAACGATTTTCGGCCCAAGCTGAAGCATAGAACTTCGTTCGCTTCGCTCGCTCGTTCGATAATTATATCTATATCCCTTTCAGAATTCTGGTAAATCGAAAATCTTCGGGTGCAAAATATTACGCAGTATAAATTAAAAATAAAACGTTCACGTCCCGCGACGAAGTTAGTCCAAGAATAGGTAGGTACCTAAGCCGAATTGTCCAAGGATCTCGAAAACTTTTCAACAAGCTAAACGCTTCCTGCTTTAGCTCAAAGCATCTATTATTTGTCTGACACTGCGTTTATAGCAGCAGCCTCACTGGCAAGGCAACACGTCGTCGATCACCTCGTCGCCGCGAGCCACTCGTTCGTCTCACAGCTTAGCATTTTCGCGAGCCTGCGGCAAAGCGAGCATTGACTGCAGTCTACGAGCTATACGGATGGAATAGTTGAAAGATAAATTGTAGGCGCTTTCAGTTTAGTATTATGAATGTCATTTGGGAATATGCTTCTCAAAGGAAATCTTGGGTCTCGTTCCGATGGCTTCGTTCTTGCCATTTGTTAGGTATTTAAGGACGGAACATACTGAAGGACGCAGTGGATGCGTCTTATGCAACACGAGAGCACCCAAGGGTGCGTTGTGTTCAGAGTGAGGGACCTACGTTTACTAAACGAATCCTCAGATCAATAAAGGGTCGGCAGCGCGCTTGTGTCGTCTCTTACCAAGTTCTTAAGTAGGTAGGTGCTTTCAACGAAATTGACTTCGCCCACTATAGAAAATACCTACTAGGAAGTCGGTTCGAAGGGACATATTTCTTTACATAAGTTATTATTCATATACTTACGTATAAGTACACTCCTTTTGTTCCTGAACGGGATTAGTGTTAGATTTACGTTGGAATACATACTAACCCACTTATTTACAATACTTAACATGCCTCTCCTTACTAAAATATGTTATGTTCTTTTCTAACAAACATAAATGTAAATCGTGCGTGATCGCATCAGAAATGAGGCTATCCGCAGCAGAACCAAGGTAACCGATATATAGCCCTCCGAATCGCTAAACTTAAGTGGCAGTGGGCGGGGCACATTGCACGTAGAACCGATGGCCATTGGGGTGGAAAGGTTCTCAAGTGGCGACCACGTACCGAAAGGCGCAGCGTGGGTAGGCCCCCCACAAGGTGGACTGATGACCTGGTAAAGGTCGCTGGAGTCCGCTGGATGCGGGTGGCGCAGGACCGTTCATTGTGGCACTCTTTGGGGGAGGCCTATGTCCACCAGTGGACGTCTTTCGGCTGATATGATGATGATGATGATGATGATGATAAATGTAAAAGTAGCAGATAACAAAGAAATTTTACCGGCATTTTGGTTTGATGAACGATTAAATATAATTTACTTTAGAAACAAAGTTTTAACCTACTTCAAAATCTGTACCAAATTGCTTCAAGTTTGCCTATAAAATTTGAAGAGTTCCCTCGATTTCTCCAGGATCCCATCATCGGATCCTGACTTGATGACTATGGGACCACCTGCGAAGGATACACTTTCAAACAAAAAAGGAATTTTCCACATCGGTCCCGTCTTTGAGTAGTCGGGAATCATACATAAAAATTCTCCGACGAATTGAGAACAGTCAGTTAATAAAAGAAGGCGAATTACTTGCGCCTTGTATGACGCGCTTGACCCTCTTTTTACCTGACTGCCTCAGAAGGAGGGTAATGTTTTTGAGCGTGTAGGTAGGTACAAAAAAGTTCTATGTCGTGGGCTACAGTCCAAACGGCTTGATAGATTTTGACATATATGAAGTATTGTTGAATTCCTCCCCAACTAGCACACTAGCGTTAAAATAACCCTTATATCTTTCTTATATCGGTTCCAGCCAAGTGTTAAGGTGTTAAGAATGCCTGTAAAAAAGGTGTTATAGCGTGCTCTAACACCCTTATAACCACGAAAGAGGCCCACGAATTACAGGTTAAGGTGTTAGCTGAGAGTCTTGTAACACTCTAGCTCTCACCCAGTTTCAAGTGAGCATCTTACTCTTTTCTTTACCATAAAATTATGAGACTAATATAGTCTACCGACAAAATGGCGCAGATAGTTAGTATAGGTATTAATATTTGACAGTTATGGAGTCGTACTAATTGAAAGTGAATTTAATTGGAAGTGTGTGTGACATTAAGTGAAAACAACCTGCCCTTTTCCTATCTCAATTTTAACGCGCCCAGGATTTATTATAGATTTCTAACAAAACTTATGAGGAATAAAAAAGACATCTAAAGTTTTTATCATTTTCTATTCTTGTTTCTTGGCCAGTGGCATGTTAAATTAAGTGGCATCCATAGAATGGCAAGAGTAACATAAATAATGAAGTATTTTGATGTCAAATATTGAATAACCTAATCAATTTGTAGGTTAGAGTTAACCAAAACAATGGCGAACTTACCTTAAAGCTTTAGGCGTCAGTTAACTCAACTATAACGCTTATTGAGTTACAACACCATTAGTCAAACACTATTACTCTTACAGTGTCTTTAAAGTGTATCTGCCTAACACCTTAAGCGTTAGAAAAAGTTTCAATACTTACAAGAGAGTTAATTCTGTTATAAAGTCTCTGCCTGTACCTTATAGTAGATAAAACACCTTAAGAGTTAACGAGCGTCAGCTAGCACTCTTGTAAGTGTTTAAGTGTTAAAAACAGGTTAAAGCTTTAACATCTTAAGTGTAATTTAATTGCTTTGAATAACACTCTCATAACACTTTAGGAGTTAATTATTTTTCTTAACTCCTTTATAACACTATTAGTTCCAACTGAGAACATTATAACTCACTTATAAAGGTTAAGGTTATAATAATACCCTTAGCTGACACCCAAATGTTAGTTGGGTCATAATCGTGTGAACTGATTGTTTTTGTTGGTTTTTAGGGTCCCGTACCCAAAGGGTAAAACGGGACCCTATTACTAAGACTTAGCTGTCCGTCCGTCTGTCTGTCCGTCTGTCACCGGCTGTATCTCATGAACCGTTATAGTTAGACAGTTGAAATTTTCACAGATGATGTGATTTCTGTTGCCGCTATAACAACAAATACTAAAAAACAGTTTTTTTTTTTTAACAGGATCCCATACGACAAACGTGATTTTATTGCCGTTTTTAAAGATAATGTTACGGAACCCTACGTGCTTCCTTTTGATTTTACTTGTTCCTAACAAACCTGTCACTAAAATGTGTTTTTTCCCTTTCTCGCACTAATTTTAAAGTGACAGAAAAAGGCAAACAAATTTTATCGTTGTTTTAGTAGACATTTATGTAGATTTGATAGAGATTTAAAAATAAAGGCATACACAGGCTTGGTCAAAAGCGTTTGCGTGTGCGTTTTTCATACAAAACTCAAACTTTAAGGGGTGCATTTATATCCATTACTAATATTATTTCGACGACCGGTTACCCTACTGGGTAGTGATGCTGTCTACGAAGCCGGGGGTCCTGGGTTCGAATCCCGTTAAGGGCAAATATTTGTATGATATATATCATCGTCTAGTACCTATAACACAAGCCTTATTGAGCTTACTATATGTATAGTTGGATTTGTGTAAGAATGTCCCCTAATTTTTTTTTTTTTTTTTGATGCAGTGCCGTATAAACGCGCGTCCATAAGTTTAGTGTACGGCCTGAGTGCCCGCGCCGCTGTGAGCGGGGCGTGCAGCGGCAGCGCGGCAGCGCCTACGAGTATAAAACAAATGCAAATGGACGCTCTACGCACCGCTCGTAGCGGAGCGTGCACTCAGGACGTACTAGAGTAATGTATGCAATGTATAAAAAAATGGCTTATTGAGCAATGTTTTTATAGTATTAAGGAATTTTTAGAACATAATAAATGTAATAAAAATAATATATACGTAATGTAATGTAATGATCTTATTAATGTAATCTACATTATTAATGTAGGTACCAATAAATGATGTCTATATCTATCTAGGTAGGTATGTCTATGCGACGAGTGCTCGCAATTGGTACAGATAACGTCTTGTCACTAGTGTTTTAAAGCAGGTTCCTGGCTCACAGTGTTAAAATAAATAAATATCGTGGGACAATTCACACCAATTGATCTAGTCCCAAACTAGGCAAAGCCTGTACTATGGGTACTAGACAACGGATAAACATACTTATATAGATAAATACATACTTAAATAGATATTAAACATCAAAGACTCGAGAACAAACATTCGTATTCATCATACAAATATCTGCCCCGACCGGGAATCGAGCCCGGGACCTCAAGCTTCATATTCAGGTTCTCTAACCACTAGACTATTCAGTCGTCCAAACGAACCGTTCGTGTTAACGATACGTAGCGAAAACTGTCCACGAGCAGGAAACCCGCCTAGCGGGTTCTTAGCTTTCTTAGTTCACAATGGTTCTATACGTAGCGTAAACTGTCTATACGAGCATCAGGGAACCCGGCTAGCGGGTTCCAGGTTCTCGGTGCTTATTGAAGTAGGTGCAATACGTAACGCAACAGTTTAAATATTACAGTGTTGTATCTTTAATATAAAATATTTTTAATTATTAATCAATGAAGTATGAAGTCCTTTGAAGGATCAAGGCGGGTTCCTGGCAGTGAAAGTGTTAACTTCAAGAAATGTAGGGTGACCATACATTCAGTAGACATATAAGGTATTTATTTTTATAGATTAGGTACATTTTAATTGACTAAACAGTCTTATCAATTGAAATCCGTTTTGGCTGATTATTCATATTTTTTGATCACGTCTGATCACGAATTAAATATCATCATGTAGGTACCTATAGCCTCCCTCTATTTATTAACATCAAGACTGATCTAGTGTTCTAACGCCGCGAGCTCTAGTTACACACTCGCTCCGCTAATAGGGATCATCTCCCATTATTTCAACTCTCTCACCCAGCATCGATAAGTACCCACCTACCTACTTCTTTAATCATTGCAATTTCGAAACAAGCTCAAGCGTTGTCGGTGTCGAATAAATTTTGTATAATGTAAACGTGATAACAATTTAAATTCCTCTGTAAAGGGTCTCAAGCCGACAAAAACAACAAACAAACGGTGCGGCGCGCGATTGGCGCAGCGGTGAGGGGCGGCGCCGCCGGCCAGCCCCTCCCGCCTCGCGCGCCAGTCTCGCTCGCTCGCCCAGTCCTTATCTTCCACTCCGCTGCGGGAGACGTGTGACCAAGACGGTTTTCAGAACCAAGTTAAGATAAATAACCAAAACAATTACGCGTTAGTGACAAACTATGCCTCGACCCACACGTGAGTCCTACGGCGACCAAAAACCACCGTTCTCATACATAGCCCTAACCGCGATGGCGATCTGGAGCTCACCGGAGCGCATGCTGCCGCTATCAGAAATCTACCGGTTCATCACGGACCGCTTCCCATACTACCGGCGCAACACGCAGCGCTGGCAGAACTCGCTGCGGCACAACCTCTCCTTCAACGACTGCTTCGTGAAGGTGCCGCGCCGCCCGGACCGGCCCGGCAAGGGTGCGTACTGGACGCTGCATCCGCAGGCCTTCGACATGTTCGAGAACGGCTCACTGCTTAGGCGACGCAAGCGTTTCAAGTTGCATAAGGGAGAGAAGGACAGCTTGAATGCGGAGTTGGCAGCGCTGGCCAGTTTTAACCGTGCGTTTTTAGCACGTCAAGCGGGTGGTCCTCCGCCACCGCCGAGTATGCCGAGTGGGGGTTTGTACGCTCCTGCTGTGAGTTTATGCTCACGACTGAGTCCTGAGCCGCTGGAGATGCCTGACACTGCGACGCTACTACCGGCGGGTCCGCGGCCGCGCCGCGCGTTCACCATTGACGCGCTGCTCGAGCCGGAACCGCGCCGCTCACCATCGCCAGCGCCGCCGCCACCGCCGCTGCCGCCGCACTGTCCGCTCCCGCTGCCGCCCGCGCCGTACCTGCTGGCCGCGCAACGCTACCACGCCGAGCTGCTCGCCGGCCTGCAGCAGTCCTGCCTGCCGCCGCTATGGACGTGGCGGGACTCCAACCAATTCTCACATTATACGCTTAATTCATGAATGGTGAGTGCTTTACATAAATACCTAGCTAGAAGTGCTACAACCTTCTTCTAAAATGATAATGATCTCAGGTAATGTCAGGTATTTTGATTTTTGGTTAATAATAATCTTTTCACCACCTGCTGCATAATCTAGTTTGAAGTCTTTCTCCGATACCCAAAGGTTGTCTGGAAGAGATCACTCTTCAGCGATAAGACCGCCTGCTGTCTACCTCTACCTACATGTTATTGTATTGTTTCTCTCTGTAACTGCTTTGTTTGTGTGAGGTGTGCAATAAAGAGTATTTGTATTGTATTGTATTGTAGTGTCATCTTACTAATTGGTATGAGTAGATACCTACATGGTCTATTGCAGTAACTAGGTAAAATGTAGTGAAGAGCATATCTATAATAAGTGCATAAGTCTAGATGGCATTTAAACTAGATAGATAAGACTACATGTACCTACTTTATATATATATATAATCTACTTAGGCACATGCATCATAAGTACAACATATGTATTTATAAATCAGTCGCTGCCCGCGCGGCTACACCCGCGTAATGCAAAGAACGCAGACAAAACCGCGGGATAAAATATAGCCTAGTCCATTCAGAAAATCCAATCTATGCACAAGTGATAGAATTTTGGAAATCGGTCCCGTAAGTAGTTTCGAAGATTACCCATTGCGTACAAACTTACAAAGCTACAATCTCACAGAGTTTTCCTCTTTATAATATTAAGTAGGTACCTATAGACTATTAAGTAGACCGACTACCAATAATACTACCTACCTATGGCAATGCTCTGCAGTAAGCAGCAAAAGTAGCTAGGTATTTCTCAAATAATGTGATTGACTTGTCACAACCATGTGCAAAAGTTAACGCTACTAATGCTTAATTTTTCTTTTTTTATACACGGATCAAAATGTTGACTAAATAAGCTATTATATAAATAAGTATTACAATATTTAACTGCTGGGTAATTCTTAACTTTTGCACATGGTGGTGACAAGTGACGTTAACAATTTGAGAATCAAGTGCTCTAAATGAATGACCTACACACGACTCTATAATGTCAAGAGGATAAGGACTGTCTAGATCATTTTGAGCGTCGCCGCAGGTGATCTAAAATCGATAAAAAAGTCCAAATAATCTCCAAATGTAAAAGTGTACTGTCAGTAAATAGAGAAATAGCGGCCGCCATTTTTAATTATTTCATTAGCAGACAGATAATAGTAGATTGTATGACAAGGGGCTAAAATAAGCCATATTATCACGAGATAGATATTTTCCCGAGCGAAGCGAGGGAAAATAATTCGAGGGGTAATATGGCTTTTAGACCCGAGTTATACACTCTACTTTTCACTTCGACTGCGAGAAAATAGTAAAACAAAGATTATCCATTCACAATCAATAACAAATTTCACTGCGAAGAGATTGTTCAATTTAGCCTGAGGCGTTTTCTTTTTTAATGATTTGGAATTAGGGACTATAAAACACCTGATGTTTGATTGGTCGATTTTAATATGTAGCTGTATTCTGGTTGGTTGATAGCAAAGAGAAATGTTTTTTGAAAGAATAGTGATTGGTGGATTTAAATGATTTGGAATTAGGGACTAAAAAACACCTGATGTTTGATTGGTCGATTTTAATATGTAGCTGTAGGTATTGTGGTTGGTTGATAGCAAAGATAAATATTTTTTGAAAGAGTTGTGATTGGTGGATTTAATATGGTGAAGTGTTTTGATTGGTCAAATTATGTGTGTTAAAAATCATAAATATGTATACATATTTTCCCTAGGGGCTAGATGTACTACTTTAGCCCCGCTTATTAAGCCTAATATGACACACTTTTCGAGCATGAGATGTGAAAAATTCAATCTTTCTAAGATACAATTTGTTAGTTTGTTAGAGAAAACAAATAGTATCCAAATACGAATTTGTGTTTGAATTTCGAAGGATGTCCGCAATTTTGTATGTTACACAATGGGAAGAAAAGACACAAGGCAAAAAACTGCGACACGTTAGGATTTTTTTTAAAGTGCTGGACGGGTTAGGGTTGGGACTTTTGGAGCGTTAACAAATAGCCTTTAAGCTGGCGCTTAAAGGTATACTTGCTAGACGCTCCTTAGAAAAGTGGAGGGAGATAATTTCAACATTTTGACGCCGCAAACCTAAAGCTACCTCGAAACGCCGCGGTCCGATGCTTCGGCACCAGTATCGTCTACTCAGCAAATATGCTGGGACCCCAAATCGCACTATGCCAAAGAGAAGAGTGGCGAGGTGAAGCCGTCTGCGTGCAGGCATGTTCAGCAGACCATCGTTTACGTTTTATAACGATATGCAACCCCTGGAGAGGTCCTTGCATCGGTTTCCCCATTACTGAGGGTCGTGGTCATATCACTGGCACATTTTTTCTCGGATGATGTGTCTCCATCTCTTTCTATTTGTAGCCGAGTGCAGAGCCTCGTGAATGGCTGTATCAAGGGCTGCGCGAATTTGGTCTGTCTATAGCGTATCGGGCTTCTGCTCCTTGGTCGTTTGCCTTCGATTTTCCCATAAATACTCGTAACTAATTTCTCGAGGTTATCACTGTTTTTCCTCCGATGTAACCTAAAATACTTATTCGGATTTTAAGCTCAGCTAGGATCGATGCATTGGTGCGATGTGCTGTCCATGGTATACCTACGCAACATTTTTCTCCAACACCACATTTCAAAAGCATCGATGCAACCCCAAAACCCCGACAACTACGAGTATACTCCTATTATAACTTGCGAAAAAGTGCATAGCTTGGAATTCAAGATATGGCGGCTTATACAACAGTATTATTGACACTCACAAGATATTTGAAATTTGAAACTCATTCCGATATCGATCCTGTAATGCCAGAAAATGAAATTCAGTCTTATGTTAAATGTCATACAGATTTAATGTGATAATTTATGAATCCTCTGCATTGAGTAACTAAATACACAATCAGCCGAAAAAATAGCCGTCTTAAAGAACCGCCCGATCGACTCGGGCGGCTTTTTAGCGTATAGTCTGGTTTCGACCGTTGGACTTGACGGTTACCTATTAAAATTGACAAAAATGTTCTGCGAAAAAATGCGTTTATAACAAATATAGCAATAAAAAAAACTATAAAGGGATGGGATCTATTTCTTTAACTAAGTTGTATCGATAGCGTAAAGAATATTACTCATTGTCATGTCATGGTTTTGAATAATTATGTTCGTTAGTATTAGTACAAATGACAGATTATCACGGAACAAAATCCTAAGGAGTAGATTAGTTTTTCTTATGGTTTTCAATTTAAGATTCCCAAGAAATCCTTAGCGACGTGCAAAGTAGGCCGCACGAGATAGGAGAGTCGACGACAAAGTGGTGACGTCTTTGTCGTGAGTTTATTTTTCAAGTTTATATTAATCTTGTAAAAATAAACTAGAGATAAATTTATTTACAGTTGGTAAGTCATAATTAGGTGTCGCAACGGAACTAATATAGATACGTCAAACACACCACGCTAAAATGATATATATACCTTAGTTAGACCCACTTACAACTTACAACCACCAGTCGTTATAACGCTGCTATTCCTGTTTGAAATGTGAACTTTACGTTGTATAAAGTACAACATTATGTTGGCAAAAAAATAGTTATAGCTTTATCTGGGTTCTTTTCACTAGTCGTGCGTAGAACTTTTTAAGGACTTTGTCAGCTGCACTCGGTAGGTACGTAATGCCCACCGAACAATGTTTTGTATAAATTTATAATTAATTTTAAAAGTGTTAAGTGTTTAGGTATTCCCTGCTTGTAAAAATAGATAAACATGATTTATTTGTCATTTTGGTCTTTCTGTTTAAACAAATACAATTTTATTAAAATAAATGTATAATGCGACTCCATTCATTCGCTATTTAGTTTTGACGCGAGCACTCAAGTCACATTATGATTTATGATAAAACTCCATAGACTAAAAAGTTTATAATCTTTTTGTTGACAACGCTAGGTCATTTTGGGGCACATTTCTTGACATATTTGTTCGGGATTGTGAGTCTATTTACTTTATTATACGTCAATGATCTCTGGGGGAGGCCTATGTCCAGCAGTGGACGTCTTTCGGCTGATATGATGATGATGATGACGTCAATGATGCACTGATTTAACACAACATATTCGGTTTAGGTATAGGTATATTTTCAAAATCTTTAGTCAAAAATCATATTACATAGGTACCTACTTTATTTTACTATTATTATAATGCTCTTTGTAAACCTCTTGACAACCGCCATATCACCAGACTTTACTTTTTGGTATTCTGCTTGGCGTTTTAAACTCTTTTGTACCTTATTCTCCTTTTGGGTGGTCTTTGAAGTTTGTGATCTATTTGTGTTATTCTTAAATTTTGGCTTATTCTCTTTTAATTTCAGTTACTTTTTCGCGGCGAACTATGATTTATTATGATTTTTGGTAGGAATTTGGACAAATCTACAGTTCAGTTAATACTTTTCTTCTAGACATAATGTAAATAAGCAATGTCGTTGAAAATCTATGTATATTGGTAACATTGTTTTACAAATCAAAAATATAAAATTCACTTATACGTAAATACACTGCATCAAGGCAATTTACAAAATATTGAACGACAAGCGACATCTAGTGCGAAACACCAGTATAGGCTTGTGACCTCATGTTAAAATTGATAACGTAGTGTTGCTAAATGAATAGTAGAATATCAAAATTGTAATAAAGTATAAATTACAATATACCTACAATTAAAACCATAAAAAGATATGGACCTTGAAAGTTTAAAAAATATAGGCATTTTTTATAGAGTAAATTTAAAGCCAGTAAAATCCTTACGCTTTTATAGAAACAAAATTGCATGACAACAATTTGGAGACACCAGTGAAACCACGACCGTATAAAATGCTCATTTTATTAATTATTTGATGAATTTCAAAAGAGTTTATATTTACATTTCTTTTCTTTACAACAACCAAATGATCGTTAAATAAAAAGTTGAAATATGATATTTACTAAATTAAACTTCCTTTGTCTACAGGTAGAGCTACAACGTACATTACAAACGATCTCAGGATAGCTCTAGACTTAGGCTAAACCTAGAGTCCGCGCCATATTGGAAATCTTAATAATAAACCTATTGAAGAAGATTAATTAGTGCAACGAACTGGATTCAGCTTGTTATATAACGATTAAACTGTAAAGCTGATTGCAAATTGCGTATATTGGTGTAGTCTAGTGACGACTTACAGAATAAACATAATGTGGTAAGTATCTCTTCTGTAAAATATTGCAATTATCACTAAATTAAATAAATTAAACATCAATTATAGTTCATAGATATCTAATTATTAGCGTAACAATGCCGCTATTCAACGCGCGCACCATAGACTTTTATGAAGATATTGCATATAGGTATATTTTATAAACATTGAAATCTGATGTTGCGAAGAAATTAAATAGTACAATAATAGAAGGATGGTGGATTACTTTTAATGTCGTCATTTTTGTTTTTCACTTCTCCTTAAATCTACCTGTGGAAGATATAGCGACGCTACTTTGTTATATTAACGTCTACATATTAAGGATCACCCTACTTATTATCTAGATGCAATTACTTTTTAAACCATAAGATTTTTATCAACGCGCGGCTCCGTCCACGATTTGTTAAGAACCCAGGCAAAGCCGTAAGATAAAATATAGCCTATATCCATCCCAAAAGTCCATTCTATACACAGGTGAAATATTTTTTGAAATAGGATGTGTGGTTCTGGATATTACCCCCTACATACAAACTAACAAAACTGCAACCTTACAAGTATTACCTCTTTATAATATTACTAGCTATCCGCACGGCTTCGCCGCGTATTTTAAAGAACGCAGACAAACCCGCGGGGTAATTATAGCCTATAACCATCCATAACTAATACTAGTTAAGTTAGTGTATAAATAAGTGGTATTGTGTGCCCTGACAGGGCGTCTTGTGTCTCTTCCCGAAATGTAACCAAACACCAAAAAGATTGTACCTACATGACTATACAATGAATAAATGAATATGAATATGAATATACTAATCGGATAAGCGGATCCGGAGGTACAAACAAACAAACATACAAAGTTACACTCTAACATAGTTTTTCTTTTTATAATATTAGTTTAGAAAAATAGCTTAGTATGGTATTTATTATGGGTACTTGCGTTTATAGATTAAAACCCATATTACATTTAAAGCGTCGTATTGGTTTAATTTAAACCGAGAAAGTTCGCAAACAGACACGATTTATGTCACATTTACAATATACCATAAGGAAATGCAATTCGGAAGAAAGTAGTTTTTTTTTTATTACTGTAGTACTTTACGTGTATTTTAAATGAAAAATCTATCCTTAAACCCATTTTCTTTGTTTCAGGTCCCGTAATTAGGAATTCAAAAAACGAACGCGACTCTTCATACACCAAGATCCATCGTGTACCTAATAGTGCCTACTGCCTAGTCGCTTTAATTTCATAGTGCTACCGCATGCGGTCAAGTGTGGACCTGAGACAGTTCAACATATTAAACAGTGATATAACCTTGTCAAGCCGGCCTTGATATCGACTGAACTCGTTACCTGATGTAAAATTATACCACCTTCTAATGTAATACGATTAAACTCACATATCAATTGTCACTACGGGCGACATTATTTCGAACCCTTGCAGAATTCTTCGTCAGGATGAGTGTTATCGCAACCGTATCTGCTAAATAACTTCTGAATGGTACAAAACATGTCGCCAATTCAAAACGTAACTCACGAAACTTTAAAGTTAATGGATAGTTAATCAACCAGTGGATCAGCTACGTTAATGTAAACAAGGCTACATCACTTCTTAATCTCTAAAAGTGTTCCACACACGACCCACTATAAACTGACCAATGTGTACTCGTACAGTAGCAAGGGACATCCTAAAATGGCCAAGGGGTTGACAAAACTTTTGCTTGAAGGCATTTTGTCAAAGACATTAAAAGTAGACTAGAGATCGAATCGAGATATGTCCTTTTGATTTCAGGCCACATTGTCCGGTCTAGGATGTATGCTGTCTAAACTAAAGGCTGTACGCGATAAAATCTGTGCATACCTGATCTAGTATGTTTTCCCCCAGACACAGCACTTTTTTAAATAATCCATAGATATAATACTATAAAATAAAAATACAATCAAATCAAAATGTATGAATCTATGAGTTTTTGTGTTGTACATTCCAACAAACTCATCTATGGATTATTTAAAAAAAGTCCTGTTTCTTAATAAGCAGTTGGTAGAAAAATATACTAGAGGTAGATCATGTATGCCCAGATTTTATCGTGTACAGTCTTTAGAAACGACAACATTCCTAAAGTAGCGAGATTGTTTAACTGTGATATTCGTACTAGAACGTAGATAAATTATAAATTGTAAATACTGTACAGCTTATTTAGATAAATGTACTTGTTATAATAATTTATTATAGAAAATGTACTCTCAGGCTAATGAAAAAAATAATATAGAAATATTGTGTTTACTGTTTTACATTGGTTTGATTTCAACTTACCCATATAGGAACCATAGTTTACATCTGTTCTTCAACTTCTGAAGTCTTAACCCAAACGTGCATAGAACTTGAAACGCGAAGTTACGGTTAAGACTTTTAACAACAACTGTACGTTTTATGGGAACTGTAAGCCAACTACACAGTCCACGTAAACACTATATCTAAGTACGTAGATACAGTGTTATTTAGTACCTACTAAAGAAAAATTACATTTCGATGCTAGTGCGAAAAGTATCTCATTACCTACGTCACGAGTACCGAGACATCGGTACGAGTAAAAGATGACATTTCCGCACGTGTATCGAACGACGTTTTTTAATACAGTTGCGAAAAAATAAGGAATTTGAAACTTTTATTATTCATTCTGTAACATCATTGTAATACAGTTGAATAAAATGAAGTTTAATACAATTCTATCATATTTATTTTTTATTAACATAATAATTAATGGTAGGTACAATTTGTACAAGGAAAAGTATAAAGCACTAGTGCGCGAAAACCAACTTTCCGCACGCTAAACAGCTACGTAAAGTAGCACTTTTTGAGCAACTGTATTAAAAAACACTTTACTTTTAGAATATGACATCAATGAAAAACAGAACCTGCGCAGGTATTCTATCCGCAAAATTGGATAGAAGGGAACAAATCCGCACTTCCACGACTCAGAACTGATTCGGTTTGAAATAACACAAAATGGACGATATCTCAGAAACTACAACCTAATATTCGGGATATAGAAAGAGGTCAAAGCGCTCTTAGTGATGATAACACTTGAAACGGGACACACAATAAACAGAAGATTTTTCAAAGAAACCAACTGCTTTTTTCAATCATTATACCCTTATGTCACTCCCACAATTATGAGGAATCAAACGACACCTCATATGCCAAAAGTTATCAAGCTGTTTGGACTGTAGCCCGCGAAATAGTTTTTTTTGTCCAAGTACATACCTACATATACATACATACATACCTACATATATACCTGCACAGTACGCGTGTATGCGTACATACATACGTTTCTGATTCCATACTTAGATACTGACACAACAGGCACAATGATGATATTCTTTCAGTCAATAAGGGGTTTTTTTCAGTCAACTGGTAGCACTGTGGCGGGAGGTCTTTTTGACAGCAGCTTTTAAGACCGTCCCCTATCTGATTGACCTTGCACGTTCCGTCTTCGTCGACCCCCCTTCCTCATTCTTCACCTTACAAACTTTACGTTACGATTCAAGAACAATTGCTAAGCTAAATTAATGTCTACGGAACTTTAGTTATTGTTTATACAACGTTTAAGCTTACAATAAGCGACGTAAAATGGCATTTTTGCGAGAAGAGATGCATCGGCGACATCACTAACGATGCATCTTCTTCTCGCGAAAATACCCAAAAACAGTGAATCGGGCCGGGTAGCCCCTTAAAGTCCACCAATCAAATTGATGATTGAATATGATTGGTGGATTTCCACACCTAGACCTCTCGTCACAGTGCTGCCAACTGGTCACATTATATGTTCTAAAAAAACCCTCGAGGATCGACGATATCCCAGATGGTTTTAAAAGACTATTATACTTAATTTACAAATGATATCTGTATTGCACGTGATATGAAACTTATTTTTCAGTTAAGAAATCAATGTTTTTCAGTTAAGTAGTAAATATTAATTGATACGAATTAGTATTTGCAATGAATTTGCTATCATCACTGCTATGATAACGGGATCTGTTAAAAAGTTTATTATCTACTTACACTAGGCGCTTTTGCAGTAATTAAGAACATAATATATTCTCACTATCAATTGAATGGTATTTTGCTCAATAATTATTTAAAAAAGGTATACATTTAAGGAAGACAGCGTCTTGCACATAAAATCATGAGTCAAACGTTGTTGGGCATGTAAAATTAAACCTGGTTTTTAAAGACCATTATGAGCGATGCCACCTATACATGGTGATCATTAAAAAGGAGTTAATTTTAAATCACGAACATGAAAACACGTATGGTAACACACATAAAATTGGTAAAGGGGTAGGTGTGACCAATTGGTTAATGTCCCGTTACTTTCATAAAGCACATAATGGCTAATGCAATTAAAATCGCATTACTTACACATGGCTTGCATGTATGTATCTGCCTGCGGTATTGAAAAGAGTTATGTACGAAAATTCTGAAGGGGAGGCGGCCAAAAACGAGATAGCGGGACGATTTAAAAGCGTTCAGGGTGGGTGGCGGCAGCAAGTTAGCAATAGGACCAAGAGGAGAAAAAGGGGAAAAGAGAGCTATGCTCAGCATCGGGGTACATAAAAAGACTTTTTTTTCTCACAGTCCCTGCTTCTTTTTTATGTCCGAGTTTTGGTTTATATAATCCTAACATATTTTTGTTTTCCCTAGTTCTCATAAAAAAAGGTTAACATGTGCCCAATTGTAAATGAACTTTGACCTTCAAAAAGTGTTCTGTATGAATCTATATTGAAGAAAATATTTTGACTTTTGAATATAAAAAAATAGAAATTGAATTTGATCAGCTCTATGTCAAGCTACTAACAACATTCAACCAGATTGGCCAAGAACTTTAATTTCTGTAAAATTAGTTTTGTATTTACTTGCTTATTGTGATTTGATTAGAACTGTGTTGACTATTTAGTGACCTCTCGCTTGCGCTAGCGAAGAGCCAAGTAAGTTTAAGTAGAGCTCTCATATCGCATTCTGAAATTTCAGTATTTAGACAAGTATAATAAATTCATCTGTGTGTGTAGTGACAGACATTGCCAGTCGCGGACGCTTGAAAACACCAAAAGTTATCTTTTTCACGCAGTAGGTATTTAGCAGCATTTTTTATGTAATTCCAGGGATGTCAACCCCACTCTCTATTTTGATATTTCTAAGGACGTCAAAAACCTAAGTACCTCAACAGTTTGGATGTTTGTTTCTCAATCACGCTTACGACGGCTCAACCGATTTGGATGAAATTTTGCACACAGATAGTTAATAGCCTGGATTAAAATATAGAATAGTTTTTATCCCGGGTCCACGCAGACGAAGTCGCGGGCGAAAGCTAGTGAATAAATAATAAGTTGAAATAGTCAGTCCTCTTAGCAAACGCAATCCCCAACTTTTCGGTTGCAATAATTACATTACTAGATCTATTTATACGACTTACATTGAGAATTAATCTTTATGTGACTGTTAAATATAAAGGACGGAAAAAACAGTTTCGGCCGAGATCTTCTCCCAGCTTAATATACAATGGAATACGTTTCGTATTTAGTTGCTTACTTCATGTTCTGCAGTTTTCCATTCATAAACTTTACTTGTTTATGAACACATTCGTCAACCGTCTCATTTAGAATGGGATCTGATTGCGTATTATCTCTAGACAAGTACAGTCAAGTTTTACAAAATCCAAAATTGAGGGGTACACTACATAATTCTGAACAATTTTCCTAATGCATCGTTTTTCCGAATTTAATTATTCCAAAAACCGTGTTCCGCTGAACGACTTTCGTGTTCAGGTTTTAACTTTTAAGTAGACCCCGCTATCGGAGGTGCAAAATGGTAGCTGTCAATTTCGAGCCATTCTTAGGGATGGGTAATAAATTATTTTGAAATACTTGCTACATGTCGATAATTATAGATATCGATATTGTTTCTTTACCATAATGATAGTCTAAGACTTTAATTAAACGTGTTTATTTTATAAAATAGGACTATATAAATGAATATTTATTAAACATTTTTACTTTTTATAAATAAAAATATTCAATCTTTCATCATTACTAAGAAATTATCGTTATCTCCAATCCCATGGAGCTGTGAAAAAATTAAACTTCTAAGCCAACGCGATCAAAAGATACCGCCGTTTATGCCGCAAATTTTCAAAACTCGCAACTCTAGCAAGGGAATAAAAACCTACAGGTTACTTCCCGTGAACTCAGAATCTTGAAATTTGGTACGAAGCGACGTCTTATGTCACAAAGGAAAAATTGCGTAAACCGTAAATTTTTAGTTACCTACATCATATAATCAAGTACAGAAAAATCAAGTATCGATATCGAGAGCATAAATATTTTTTACCCATCCCTAAGAACTTGACAGCTACCATTTTGCACCTCCGATAGCGGGGTCTACTTTTAAGTTAGTATTTTAATACTAACCTATTCTTTAAGTATTAAGTAAGTTAGGTTAGTATTGTTACGAGCGTTGGAGGTACGGGATAGAGTTAATACACATTTTTAACTTGACAGGAGATTTATTACGTGACTTACACAGGGCAAAGTCCACTGGGTCCACATCTACTAACACTGACTCAATAAACACACACCAGTTCACTGAGTCTGCGCCTAGTACTAACACAGCTAACATTTTACAGTTTACTTTGCACTATAGGTCACTTCACAATTCACCACTTACTTCCACTGTTCTTCATCTTCTAGTTCTCTCTCCGGTACTACTCACTTAGTACTTCACTCCGAGAACTCCACTCCGAAGTCTTCACTCTCAAGACTCCACTCCGAATACTGACTTGTACAGTCAAGTTCTCCAATATATAGTACAGACAACCTTTCAAAAATATCTACACATGTGTCAGTAATAATAAAGCCTGTGTACAGATATTTTTGAAAGGTTGTCTGTAAAGATATTGGAGAACTCGACTGTACCACGAACTTGGTATCTTTATACATATACCCGAAGATTCTAGACCGTAATTTCGATCTTCATTCCGATCTTCATTTCATTACTCATTTGTTTTGAGTAGCATGGGCTTTTCCAGATAATCGTGCTGCGTCCACGTTTCTCGAATATCCCAAGCATTTGTGTATAAATTTCCGTAAGCTTCGAATTTTCCGCTTACTTTTTCTTGAACATTCCATGCTACACGGCGTTTTGAAAATGTACTCACTAAGAATTTAAAACATACAAATAGTGCATTCCGGTTGCTGGTCTCGAACCCGGGTACATCGACTCTCGAGTCTCGACCCCTAGGCCACTGATGACTTATGACAACACGATGAATTTGGTACTACCTTGACGGCATGGTAACGAAACTGTTACAATGATCCTGCCGTCGTAACAGTATTTTAATACTAACCTAACTTACTTATACCATATCCTACATCCTACAGAATCATCAGACAGATGATGATAGATACTGTTGTAAAGCGAAAAATGATTCATGGAATTCTGATATTTCCGAATAAATGCTTTCGCATAAATAACATTTTTGGGAATTTTGGTGTAAACTTATTGTTCTTTATTAATGTGAACTGTACTCTATTTGTAAACTATGTTATGAGTTTGCTTCCAGTTCACTGGTAGCAACTCTCCAAGCGCAGTGATATATCAAAATGTTATATTGCATACTTTAGCTAACTGAGGTTTCATGCTTGTGCAAATGTTCAGAGTAATAAAGGGGTTACAAGTAACCAAGTTCCTACGTTAGAATGTACCCATCGAGCATTGATCTCCGAGTAAAACATTTGCAATATTATTGCTTCCCTTCAAATCTGAGTTTTTGATAATTTTGTCTACGGAAACCTAAGTTATTTTTGAGACGTAAGTACTTATACAAAAGTGGATCATACTTACGTGGTAACACAATTATCTTCCGTTTTTATCTGAATACTAACTAATTCTGCATATTACTTATTTATGTATAATCTCTATAATGTATGAATATATTTGTATACTATGGTAAAAAAGATAATATTGTTGATGTAAATGCAGTTCCGAAAGAAAAACTCCATAACACAACCAAACAATTAATGTCGATAGACACGTGTGTAAGTGAATTATTTCAGTCGTCAATGAGTTCATGTAGACGCAACTTTAGACGCTCTGTTCCAACCCGCACGCCCAACGGACGTTATAAAACATAATGTAAACGCCTCACTCAATACCTAGGTCTTGTGCAACTGTAAACACGGCCCTTTGCATCTGATTTAACTGCATAATAGCTATTCAATAGTAACAAAGCTCAGTCCATAAAACATTTGGAGTCATACGTCAGCTATGTCGGCGGGCGGCCGACAAACGATATGTCACGGCACGTAGTACAATACAAACAGTCGGCGTCTGTGTCGGTGCTTGTGATGCGTTGTGAGAGTGTCACAACAGTCATGCGACAGTCGCGGGCCGGCGCCGCAAGCGCGACTAATCGCGCGACAATGCCGCCGGACCGCCATGCCGATGAAAGCCTCGCGGTGGCGACAAAGCCTTTGTGACTACACACACAGGTCATTTGCGCGGCGGAGACGTCGTTGCACCCTCGAACCAGTGATATACATTAGTCTTGGGCTAGGTAACGAATGATTCAGTTGCTAGAGACAATTAGAGATTCATGGGGTCAATTTGAAACATACATTTCGCATATAAACTAGATTTGCATAAAGAGCGCGCAAAAGCATTTAAAATCAAACTTTAATGCGGAATATAGGTAGGTTCCAATTGATGTGTCCTATTCACTTTAGTAATGAGATCCTAGTGTCACTATGCCGGTTACGCGATCAGTTTCAGTTGGCGACCATTTCAAGGTCAAGATTTCTTCATAATAATAACTTTAGGTTTCTGCCATTGGTCATTTTTTTTTTCGTAGCTATATTAGCCCACCTGTCTGGATGCATGCGACAGACGTGGCCGGCCCAGTCCCACTTGAGCCTGGCAGTTTTTGCACCCACATCAGCTATGCGTGTTTTGGAGCGCAGTGTAGTGTTTCGGACCCGATCCGTCCTTTTGACACCTAGAATACTGCGCTCCATAGCGCGTTGGCAAACCTTCAATTTGGACTTCTGGCTCTCGGTGAGTGACCATGTTTGCGCACCGTAGGTTAGGACAGGCAAAATACACATGTCGACGAGCTTTCGCTTTAGTGACAGAGGAAGGTTGCCCTTCATTAGCTCCTTCATGGACCAGTAGCTCTTCCAGGCGTTCTCGACCCGGCGTTCGATTTCCTTGTCTTGCCTGTTGCTGAAAGAGACTAGCTGACCCAAGTAAATATACTCGTCGACATAATGTATGATATGCCCGTCTACCTCGACCCTACGTTTCGTGCTGTTGGTCATCGTCTGAGTCTTTGACCGACTCATTTTTAGTCCAATTTGAAGGCTTGCCAAGCTCAGATCTTCGAGCATAAGCTGAAGTTCTGTTGCAGAAGAGGCGAAAAGAACAATGTCGTCGGCGAAACAAAGGTTTGATAACCTCTTACCGCCAACGACTATTCCTCTCTCTACCCAAGAAACTGCCAGACTCTTGAAGACTTCTTCAAGCGTGCTAGTGAATAGTTTCGGAGACAGCGGGTCGCCCTGTTTCACACCACGCTGTATGTGGAACGACGGACCGGACGACTGGAGTTTAACGTCTGCTGTGCTATTGTTGTAAATGGTTTTTATTAAACTAATATAAATGGGATCTATGAATATAGTTAATAAAATAAAATAAAATAAAATAAAATATCGTTTTTTTTGTGTGTAGGGTAATGGCGGACGTATTGAGTGGGGTAATCTTGGACGTCCGTAATTACCCCTATAAATGTTATAAGATTATAGATAGACCGAATAGTTACCTACATAGATTTTTCATAACATTGAATTATAATAACTAGCGCCCTATATTTTTTTTGACAATTGACAAGACTATAACTAACCCTATTTGCTAACCTGTCAAAGTGCCAAGCCATTGTCATCGGTAGCTCTCGGCAACTTTAGTTCTCGGTAACTTTTCAAGCTTGATCTTGACTCCATTAGACCAGTGCAGTACAATGGAACTGTTATACCCTACCCCTCAGTTAGAGTGTTAAAGACTTGGGGATTCACTTCACTTGGACTGTACTCTGAGCTGGAGAACACAGGTTGCGAAAATTAGCCGCAAGATTACGGGATCTCTCCACTTTTTTAACAAACTCAAGCACTTTTTGCCCATATTATTATACACTAAGGTTTTGCTTGTATACACGCTGATTTTACCCATAATCCACTATGGTGATGTGTGCTACCCGGACTTAAATGAAGAACTTCTCAATAAGCTGGATCAACTTCTTAATAACTGTATCCATTTCATTTTCTGTCTCCGGAAATACGACCACGTCTCCTCTTTTCGGTCTCAGCTCGGCTGGCTTCCTATCCGTCAACGGCGAAATATTCGCATGCTTTGCACTTTATTTTTTATTCTTAATGATTCACATTTTCATGAATATCTCAAATCTTTCTTTCACTTTTATGGTGCTACTCGTGACCGTCAATTGCGCTATTCTGGCAATTTTTCTCCATCTATCCGTTTTCACCGTACAGGCGTTATGTCTGATTCCTTCACTTTACAGGTGGTAACCGTCTTTAAAACGGTCTTCCCCCCGCGATCAGAAAAGCCCCGAGCAAATTCGCTTTTAAGCAATCTGTGCGTAATTTATTTGCTGGCAGGCCCGAGAAGTCTTAAAGTACATATCAGGTTTGAGAATTTCGCTTGTAAGTATGTAGGGGAGAGTCGGTGAAATCGTACCGCCGTTTTAATTGTACCAGCTCCAGATTACCCACAAGACAACATATATTTTTAACATTGGCAACACTAAAGTATGCCTTAGTGGCGCCACCAACACTTGGCCATTTTGTAATGGCGTCGGTTGAACAGGTTGTACTCTAGTGAAAAAAAATAGCTTTTTGTGAAGTTCGATGTAAATTTTACTACTAATTCGTAAGGCTGAAACTCGGAGAAAAGGTAAGTTTTTATATCAATACTAGCTTTTGCCCGCGGCTTCGCCCGCGTACTAAAAGTAATTTTAACCGTCTATAAAAAAGGTGCATCTCAGTTTGACCCCTATGTTCCAATTGAATTGCAATTTGGCACAAATACTTTCAAGAATTTTCATGTCTACAATGTTAAATTTCAAAATCGATGCGATTTTCATAATTAACGTCCCAAAAAACCATAAAAACGACACCCATATTGATATTTAGACATTTCAACCCCATCGCACCCCAACAGGGGAGATGGTATTACACGTCCGCCACGTTGGATTTTAAAATCCTTGTTTTCGTAATCAGCGACCAGCGACCCGATAAACCATAGAAACAATACCCATGTTGATTTTCAGACATTGTCAACACATTTTCCCCTTTTAGGGGTTGAATTCTCAAAAAACCTGAAATATATATTTATTTATTTATTTAAACTTTATTGCACAAAATACAAAAAAATATGTACAAATGGCGAGCTTAATGCCATGCTTACTCATTTATCGCTGGGAATACTCCTGTTAAGTTTTGAATGAAATACTCTTACTTAATTTGTTTCCCCATACAAACTCTGGACCCCCATTTCACCCACTTAGGGGGTGAATTTTGAAAAATCCTTTCTTAGTGCACCCTTAAGGAACCTACGTGCCAAATTTGGAATCTCTAGATCCAGCGGTTTGGGCTGTGCGGTGATATGTCAGTCAGTCAGTCAGCCAGTTTCTTCTTTTATTTAATTATCAGCTCTACATAGACTCTACAGATCGACTGTACATATCGACTATCTTTCGACTCTAGATAACGACTCTACATATCAACTTTACAAATCGACTCTACATATCAACTTTACTCATCGGCTCTACATATCGACTCTACATATCGACTACATATAGGCTATACATATCGACTCTACATAATTAACGTCCCAACACATTTTCCCCTTTTAGGGGTTGAATTCTCAAAAAACCTGAAATATATATTTATTTATTTATTTAAACTTTATTGCACAAAATACAAAAATATATGTAGAAATGGCGAGCTTAATGCCATGCTTACTCATTTATCGCTGGTAATACTCCTGTGAAGTTTTGAATGAAATACTCTTACTTAATTTGTTTCCCCATACAAACTCTGGACCACCATTTCACCCACTTAGGGGGTGAATTTTGAAAAATCCTTTCTTAGTGCACCCTTAAGGAACCTACGTGCCAAATTTGGAATCTCTAGATCCAGCGGTTTGGGCTGTGCGGTAATTATCGGCTCTACATAGACTCTACATATCGACTACCTATCGAATCTAGATAACGACTCTACATATCAACTTTACAAATCGACTCTACATATCGACTCTACATATCGACTACATATAGACTATACATATCGACTCTACATATCGACTCTACATATCGACTCTACATATCAACTCTACATATCGACTCTACATATCGACTCTACATATCTGGTTTAAGAACTTTATTTCTTTCTCATAAAGAATTAACAAATTTACTTACATGAGAAATTAAAATTAATTAACATTTCCTGTAGTAAATAAGTATGGTAAAAACTAAAAACTAAACTTGCAGACGGTGTTAATTTTATATTTTATACATAGTTACTTGTTGCAGTAAGAGTACAGTAAGGAAAAAAACCGGCCAAGTGCGTGTCGGACCACGCAAAACGAAGGGTTCCGTGCCTATTAAAAAGGTCGTATCGTCACAGAAATTTTACGGCACTTACGTCCTTTTCTTTGAGGAAGGCAGTTTTTCAGCAATATCTCGAAAACCTCTGAACCGATCTTGTTCAAAACAATTTTCGGTGAATGAAATTAATAAGCCCAATGTCCATGAATTTTTCCATATTTTTAAAATACACCGTTCAAAAATTAGAGGGGGGGGGACAGAATTTTAGTGACTTTCGGGGCGATTATCTCCGACCCTATTCACTTAATCAAAAAAAATGCAAAGAAACCTTATATTTATTTTGAAAGGCCTATCGATTGATGTGCCACACGGGGGGTCACAATGAAAAAAATTTTTTTGACTTTTAGTTTTATGTATGGAGTGCACCCCTAAAAAAATTTTTTTTTGTCCTTTTAATTACAAAACTATGTAGCGGCTAACAAAATACACCTATCCTCAAAATTTTATTCAAATACACCTTATAGTTTTCGAGTAAAATGCCTGTGACATACGGACATACGGACAGACGGACAGACGGACAGACGGACAGACGGACATGACGAAACTATAAGGGTTCCGTTTTTGCCATTTTGGCTACGGAACCCTAAAAAAGGAAGTGGGTAGAATTATATTTGTTAGGCAACGAATGCAGCGCGATCGTACACATTAGCCATCGATAGCAATTCATGCATAAACAGATGTTAACGATCTACGAAACTAATAGACCCTGGTGAACATGGATGCGGCAGTTCGTTCGTATGTCTTATATTATGAAATGATATTTTAATGTATTATGATATTTATATGGCTACTGAATATCGACTCTACATATCGACTCTACAAAACGACTCTACATATTAAGATAGATGTCCACAATATTAAATTTCAAAATCGACGCCATTTTCGTAATAACGTCCATAAAAACCATAAAAACGACACCCATATTGATATTTAGACATTTCAACCCCAGCTCACCCCAACAGGGGAGATGGTATTTTACGTCAGCCACGTTGGATTTGAAAAATAAACCATAGAAACGATACCCATGTTAGATTATTTTATTATTCGTTAGTATCATAGAACCTGTAGGTACTAATTTTTCGGAGTCTCACACAAATTTCCATCCCCTATTTTAGGGGCTGAGGGAAAATTAACAAAAAAAGGGCAGGTATTTTTCGTTGGTAACAGAGTCTGTGTACCGATTTTTAGCTTCCTACCTTGAAAACTGCGAAAAGTCCCATATAAAATTTCACCCCCTCTTTTAAGGGGTTGGGTACAGATTTCCAAAAAAAATAATGATGCACGATTTTTTTGTTAGTCACAAATATTCCACATACCAATTTTTAGCTTTCTACCTTGAAAATTGCGGAATTGCGGAATGCTCCATACAAACTTCCACCCCCCATTTTAGGGAAGTGGGGGGTTAGAATGAGACAAAAAGTAGCCTATGTCACTCTCCATCCCTTCAACTATCTCCACTTAAAAAATCACGTCAATTCGTCGCCCCGTTAGGCCGTGAAAGACGGACAAACAAACAAACAAACAAACAAACAAACAAACAAACAAACACATACACTTTCCCATTTATAATATTAGTATGGATATGGATAAACAGCATTAGAAAGACAGATTAAATGGTTTTTTACTTTGTTTTCGTGGAGTCTTTAAGTTTGAAGGTTATATAGCTATGGCTTGTTTTGATTTTAAATACATGGTTGGGTAAATTGTACCACAGTGTGGTTGGGTATATTGTACTGGTACAATTTACCCGCCATTTACATTTTTTTTCTCATTAAGATGGCGGATCCTGGAGACAAAAGAAAATATTATAAGTAGAACAAAGAAAGAAGTACAAAGAGCTCTTTCGGCTTACGAAAGGAAAGAAATTAGTCTTAAAAAAAATCTGCAACTTATTCAATTCCAAAGCCAACAATTTTACGACATGCAAAGAAGACAAACAATTGTTTTTGTCATAATAGGTTCCATATATGACTTAGTTTCTATTATTCAAGGCATAGACGATATGTTGATTATATTTTTATTTCTTTATATTATGTTCGTTGTCATGACACAAATGTTGTAAACAAGCTTCATTACTCATAAGGATGATTATTACTGATTTTTTATCTCTGTTCGTTTTTGATATAAATGTCATGTAAGCTAGATTAAATAATTATGGTAACTGACTACAAAAATAAATATTTTCGATTATATAATTTACTGTTTTTATTACTGGTACGATTTAAACTCCCGTAGTACGATTTAAAATACCCGTGGTACGATTTAAACAACTAGTTGGCAAAGTTGTACCATTAGCAGACCTCCAGAAAAACATGCTTTTACCTACCTAAACTGCAGTCTAATTCAGTAATGTATTTTTTTAAGATAGCCAAAAGACTGACCTATAATTATTATACTAAAACATATGTGCAAGATGTTTTGTTAATTAAATATTGACGTCAAAGTAAAAAGTGGTACGACATAACCGACTTTCCCCTATGTATTTATTTTATTTATGTAGGTATATGTATTTGTGTAAATATGTTGTATAGGAGTACCGTATTATTATGTTATAATTTTGTTATTTGCACTGCCCACAATCTTTTCCGCTTTGCATTAAGATTTGATTGGTAGAGAATGCCTTATGGCATTAAGTCCGCCTTTTGTACGATAAGTTTTTCTTTAATGCATTAAAGTTTAAATAACTAACCACTAAAAGAAAGAATTAAGTGACAAATCTTCAAGCATTTGCAGATGCACATACCGCGCAGGAAAAAAGACTATCTGGGTGCACGGCAGCGCCCCCGCCAAGTCAACCAAAACAAAGAGGCACGGTCTTACCATCCTTGTCTCTAAGCCATTCAGGCCATTTTCAATATCCTGTAATTTTGTGCTGGCTAAAGCTAAAACCCTGAATTTTCAGTAGCATATAAGGCATAATATGGCTTAGATCTTAGATATATTCTCAATAACATTCAATTTGAACTTATAGTTTAAGAACTATTGCCTTTCTAAACTAGTTCCTTAGTTTTGACACTGACACACACACACTGACAGACTGACTGATGATCAATATAATTCTAAGGTACTTCTAGCGGACCCACAACTCCAAATTTTCAACATAATTAGTTTTTAGCCCATCAATTCATAAAAAAACCTAAAAATATTGCAATTTCAGTCATGTATCAGAGATATACAAACTGCATGAGTATATTCGTAATCCTATACAAATACATGCGATTACAAAGTTAATTTAGTAGTTCCGTCAAATAGTAGTTCCTGCAAATAGTAATAACAAGGTAGGTACAGTGCACTATACGATGTTAGTATTAGATGTACAATGCACTAGAAAACGAAACAAACTTATTTACGGGTAAAATAACATTTCCATACAAAGTATGCAAAAAGATTATTCCCTGCTAGATTTATAAACGTGTATGATAACACAATGACCTAAAAACAAGTGAGATCCCATAAAAAATATTCGATGTAAAAATAGGTCAAGTCTCGAAACTCTTCCACGGTAAAGCAAATAAAGATTATTAAGGATGCCTGACTTGGCTCTACGAAATAGGTATCTCTCAACTTTTTACGGTGGAAGAGTTTCGAGACTTGGTCTATTTTTTACATGGAATGCTTTTTATGGAATAAACTTGATACGAAAAATTATGAGGAATACTATGTACGTAATTACCCCGTCCACTATCCGTAATTGCCCTACAAGCTGAGGGGTAATTCCGGACACCAAAGGTTTTGTTTTTATCATATATATTTTTTGTCTGCGTTGATTATTACAACATCAAAATGATTAAGTTAAATAAATACTAAGCTATAAATAATTTTTATTTCAGTTCATCCTGTTCGCAACTACCCCACTTGCCCATATGTGTAACATGTATCACAAAATCGATGATTATTTATTTATTGTATGTATAATAAGTTAGTATTTTGCGTTTTTCATTATTTTTAGTCTGACAGGAACAAAATAACACACCATTAAATTTAATCTCCTGACTTAGGGGAAATTAAGTTTCATGAACGATTATGTTGTATATATTACAAGTTTACTGTATCCATTCATTCAGGCATATAAGGTGTGTTCCAATGTTAGAAAGTTCGTATGCAATGGTCTTGACTGTATTTTCATGAATAGCTAATGTTTATTGAGCTTTATTGTGTAGGTCAGAGAAGGTAAACTGAATAAGTAACTCAACTACGTACGAAGAGATAAAGGATGTAAGTCCATGCGGTTATTTGTATTCGCAATTTCATTACAATTTCACATTGATCTGCAATACCAGTCAGTTTAGCTGAACGTAGACCAGTCACGTTGGGTTATTTATTAATTGGTTCATTACGAACGCTCGCTTTAGCACCTCGCTAGATGCTATCGCAGCACTGGTACTGCCCATACCCGTACCCAGTAGTGCTCGGGCTCACGCCGCCATCGACGTGATTGCAAATCCGACTCAATCACCTGTCAGCCTTTATTAATCCACTCTTCATTAGATACCTACCGTCTGATCTGCCGCTTTCAATTGAAACAATATTTTAATGCTTTGCCGCCACAGGAATAAAATAAAACGGTAGAACCATAAACATTCCACATTTATATTCGACCTCAGACGTTCGGTCGAATGCGGCGTCTCGTTCTGACGCAGTTGGGGCGTCTCGTTCACTCTGCGCCGAATCGTCTGCGGGAACCGTGCTCCTCAGGTCCGTTTAAGATCCGGGAGGGAGATAAAAATTGTATGGCTCATAATGTTTTAACAGTCTCATCGTTTGAGAGCATCGAGCCGAAGCCCAATTTAATTTTCCTCCTCGGGTTTGGTAATAATTGAGTCGATTTGTTCTATGAGCCGGGAGCCCGCCGCGCCGCTCCTCGTGAGCGATTTAATTAATTCATTCCACTTGTGCATCTGGTGCAATAATCATATTAAAAAGTCCATATATCGTGGTCTTATTTATAACATTCTGAAATGTTCCTTAATTTGAATAGGTAAGTCGAAAAATAATTATGTACGGTGCTTCATTCCCGGTTCGATATAAGAATAAGTGTTAACCAATTTTCAGGACCATCCAAACCCTATGTGCCTCGATAATCATAATGGTTGTGTTTATCACGTGACAATGACAAAATAAAGCATTAATCTCTTTCTTACACCGTGTGATGAAAAGTCGCGATTGTTTTACCTTGTTGTGCCACGTGATAGCCATGACCATTTACGCCTTCTGGAAGTTCATTAGAATTAGACTAGACTTGTAAGATAGGTATATTATAAGGTTTGTAGACGACAGTCGAGTTCGACCAACTAACTAACCAGCAAGCCTAAGAAGTAATACAATACACAAGTAATTATAGTATAGGCAGAGCACAGTCCTTCCACATTAGTCCCGTAACAAATAATGTCCTCCGTCTATAATGTCTGGAAAATACACAAGGTAGGGGTAGAATAAATTGTGAAAGTTAATATCCCAGCAAAAACATAAATGTGAAAATGGGAGCTAAGTTCAATATTAAGAATATGCGTGGTTGTCAAATTCGCCGACAAAAGAATAGAGATCTAAATGGGTGCCAAGTTCAGATAGACAATCCTAAAATAAAATGTTTCCTTAAGAACATACAATTTCTTATTTTTTCTACTACAACAATTTTTGCTATATAAAAGTATAACTTCTTAAATTTAAACACTCGTATTATTTACAAAAAGCAGATAACTTGATGCTGCATTTATTAGTCTGCTCATGTTTCCTGGGAATAATGCCGAGATCAATATAATCACTTGCTCACGCGGTAATTCGCATGTGAACACTTACGAAGTAATTATTAAATAAATTCAATAGTTATTAGGTACATTTAACCTCCGAGCCACACGTTATGCAACAAAAATGCAACAATGTTTCTGAATACCCAATTTGTATGTGGCTGTGAAGGTATCCTTAATTTGCAAGTGGTCAGTAGGTGTCGTACACACCTCTTCAACATACAAATATGTCCTAATTTAGCATTCGTATCGTAACGCCTAATTCTTATGAACAAAGAACGAGTGTGTACAGACAAATAATGAAAATTTTGCAAAGTTATTATCTCACAACATGGATTGGTCACAGTCCTCGCTCAATAGCGCGCCGGCGCGCCGCCCGGCTCGGCATACAAGGAAACATTTGTCGGCACACCACAAAAGACACCTCAAGTATACAAATAAATAACCCGGGAACAACAAATATTTTAATAGGCACCTCTAAAGAAATTGTTCTACGCTTAGTTACTCGTGAGTGTGACACACATCGCGTCGCATACCCACCTGCTTGTACGCTTCACTTTCATGACCTTTGATGGATTATGGCCCACAGTTCTTAAGACATAAGTGCTCTTTTCGCGCAAACCTTGAAGGTTCTTTAAGAAGAATGCGCGCAGACAGCATGACCAATGCCGAAGTGTGGAGTCGACCGGTAAATGTCGATCTTTTTGAAAACAAGTTTTATGGCGATACATGGATGAATCGACGGAAAATTGGGAAAGGTAAGCGTGAAATCCTGGCAGATGTGAGATCGCGGTAAATCAGGCGGGTGGCTGTCCAGGCAATTAAGTAAAAGTCTACATCTGGACAAACACTTCCACATATCATCTCTTCTTCAAGGACAACGATAAACTCCTGTTGAACATTTAATCTTTTAATGTATATTTATTTGTTAGAACTCTACACAAATAAACTACATATTATTATGTTCTGTTTCGAAACTTGTGAGTACAAATTGTTAATTAAGTACTAAAATTAGTCCTAAACAATGTTGTGAAGTTAAACTTTCAACTACACACGATCTCCTTCCGTATCTTTTATCCTTATCGGCGAGAAGTCTCTCCCTACAGCTCTCATAGTAAGTGTGCCTTTGTTTCCAAGGGTACGGGCTGGGTACCTACGGGTAATACAAATAGTGGGTCACGCGCAGACAGCCGGGCGGACGCGGCAGACACGCGGGCACCTCCTGATTTATACCCCGCTGATAACGCGACTAAGGTAAATACTATAGGGCACTATGCTACAAATGGATGTCGTCACAGTAAAAAACAATGGAAATACATATATCCTTTAAATTAATGTCATTAAGACGTGCGAGATTTTTATACAGTATTTTGATTAGGTTGTGGCGATAGTGGTATGAAACTATATAGGTTGGCCTCTGACCGCACGAGCTGTCGACGGAGATGACAGATTTAGTTGTCAATTATGTGAATTCGTTATATCTAATAAATTAATGTAGTTATCTTTTGATTGGTCGTTTTTTCAATCAATTAAACTGGGCTTCACAATTATCATTGCAACACGCACGACGCACGACTCTTTGTGTAAAAATAAAGACAATGTGGAATAATGAAATTGTTGCTATGCAGTATTGCGTCTGTGAAGAATTGCAAACAGGAGAAAAGGCTTTTGTGCAAAGCCGCATATGACGTACCTACTTCAAATGCAGTATGCACTAAATAGTTATATAATGGAGATCCGTGATCTCTGCCTACCCCTCTGGGAAAGAGGCGTGATTATACGTATGTATGTATGTATGTAGTTATATAATGTGCAACCATTCTAGGAATCCTAATTTCTCTTTCATTTTATATTTAAAACAAATACTAGACGACGGTATGGCTTGGCATGCAATAACTATGATGAAATGAATACATTACCAACTACTATTGAAGTAGATTGTATATACACATCTCCATTAAACTTATTACACCTTATCACATCCTATCATTTTATTTACCATCAGCACGCATTTTTTTCTAATGGCATGTAATTAGGTAAGTAGGTACTTCGTTTATCACATTTTGACCTTCATTAGCTATGAAGATTCCTGCCACAGGGAAAGAGGAAGATGGGAGAAGGAAAACGAAAGTTTATCTATCTGGATTAACGTAGGAATAATATATTCAAAGAATAGCACGTGCGCTTTAATGCATTCAAATAACTTCAGTCATGTTCGTACAATAAGAATTCGCTCACCAATCTCTTCCTGGTATATGTAATTTATGGTAAATAAAAAAAGAAACTATAATTTTAACAACAATAGACTACGCTAAAGGTCTACGATGTTCTACGCCGCTACGCGTCTGCTACGACATGCCTACACGACAGCTAAATTGATGCAAAATTCTTAAGTCGCATTCATTGGTTAATGTGTCGCATTCATTGGTCGTGTGTGTTGTCTACTTTACACGTAAACTTAAAACAAGTACTTGCTTGTGTAGTAATAATGATCTTTAAAGTACTTTAAAATTGAGTGGCTTAATTTTAAAATACGTTTAATGATTTTGGTTTTCACACTTTACCCAGAACTTCGGGCACCTCGGCAGTATTTTTTGTTTCTGCTTGTTATTTATGAAAAAGAACATTATGCCGAACTGGCAACACATAATAGCTTCGCTTACTAATACCGCTCGCAAAATGGTTCGCTTTCATCTCGCTAACTTTTTCGCGTCTTTTTGGCCCCGAATCCATCAATTCTCGTGATGGATGGACCATTGGACCCGGCTGGCAATCGAAATTCAAATTCGCTAAATCTTCCCACACGGCATCGAAAACAGGTCGAGTCGTTAACAGTGTACGCTCGCCGCGTTGTGTTTGGGTTTTTTTCTGTTTGCTCTGGAGATATTCGCCGGAGGGCGCGCGGCGCGGGCGGAGGGGCGGTAGGTCCCGGGAGGGGTGCGGGGGCGGAGGGACCGGCGCAGACGCACGGGCAACAGAGGCGTGATTACAGGGCTGCGCGCGGCTAATCACTCCGCAACACGGCCACAGTGCACGGTGTATGGAAAGTAACGAGACTGCCCGTAATACCGTAATAACCATGGGATGCACTTACAATATGAGATAATTACTGGGCTCGTTATATAAGCCGAGGAATAGCTAATTGATAAGCTATAAGGCTCTAGTTAGTGGTTAATATTTAATTCAGCTAAACTTGTTGTTACTGTTCAATAATGTGAAGGGATTAACAATTTGCTATAACAAAAATGTAAGATATTCCATAAATGTAACTATTTTCGATGGTAATGCCAATATTACAACGTTTAGTAATATTGCCATTACCATTGTGGAGTGCAAAGTAAAGTATAGGCTACATTTCAAATTACAAATTTGAAATGTAGCCTATACTATAAACCAAAGAACCACGAAGGCAACCACGCGAGGTAGAGGCCGACCGAGGAAACAATAAGTTACTCATACAGTTTCTTGGTCGAGACTACCTTAAGAAACTGAGGGGGAGATTGTAGGAAAATACACAAACATGAATTAAAGAACGACCTACCCAGTTACCCCTAGATGGCGCTGCCTGTCAGTTACATCGCGCAAGCGTTAGTTTTAACCATTTCTATACATATAATATTAGTGTTCTAGTCTCATAAGAGATGGCGCTGCCGGTCAGTTAGATCGCGCAAGTGTTTGTTCAACGTAGAATGCATAAGGCTCTTTTGTAATATTTGATATATGTGATTATTGTAACAAGGCACACGGCTTATTTGGTACTTGCTCTCTGCTCGCTTCCACTTGTGGGACGTTCGGGGACTGAATCATTAAAGCCCGCGGATTTGTTTGCGCTTCGAGTGAACGCTCCTGCTTCTGTGGGTCGTCGCTCTTACGCAGATATAGGTGCTGCCCCTTTTTTGGTCTAGTTTTAAACTTATAACAATAAACCGAAAGTACGTCTACTTCCTTGTTTTGCTGTCGACCTTACGCTCCACGATCCTGCACACTACAATCTGGCAATTGGTTCTTACAGTACCTGAGTTTGTCAATAATCCTTGCTACAATACAAAACAATACTCACCACCGCCGACTGCTCCGTACTTTCGTCCTCCCATCCGCGCAGAGTCGGCTCATTGCTGTTAATAACAAACAAGGCAAAGTCTCACCGTTAACTACACACGTTTCTCTGCATCTCGCGTTTTTTCATCGCCGACGATAACGCATGGAATATGATCACGATCGAACTAGCGTTGACAGTATATTCTTTTCATAAAAACGCCCATAGACGTAGCGATTTGAGCACTCAAATTTATGACTCCCAGTCCTCAGTAAATTCAAATGTGTCGTATGACATCTTGAGATATTGCTGTTTTTGTATCTATGTGAGCTATACAATAAATCTTTCTTATTCTTATGATTTAATGCACTTCAAATAACTGACAAATCATCCGTGGTGTCACCAAAATTAGCAGCATCACAGGATGTCAAAAAAATCGTATCTTTCATATAAGTATATTTGCCTGCATTTTATAGAAACACAGCAAGTCATCACTAGTTTTTATGTATACATTAGAGACTTAACAATCTCGTTCTAAGAGTGTTCCTGTACTTACCAGCGCGCGCTTGTATTGGGCGAAGGCTAAGAGAGGCGACTTTTTACAGCAACAAATACGCGATACATCCTGGTGAATATATGTGGCTAAGTGTTACGATACAATGGCGCGTTCGTGAAACACGCGTTTGTATCTCTGCAAAAAATCGCCGTGTGTAGCCACTCTTACAAAGTCAAGATACTGCGTGCCACACTTGTTCCCAGTTATGATGCCTTGTCCCCCAGAGCTGTTCGCCGCGGCATAAACGCTGGGCTAAAGACAGAAAATTAGGTGCAATGATCGCTCCTCACGCAGTGATTAATCTTCTTTATATAATTCTCAGCCACGTTTATCGTAGTTCTCACCGACCCGCTTATTCGTAGTGCAGAACTAACGCTGTCAGTTGTGCTGTGTAGGTTTTTGATTTGTTAAAGGTAAAATTTGCGATGACTCCAGGTGGAACTAACTAGCAGTTGGCTAACGGGATCATGCCGGTTGTTGGGGTTATAATAATGTGTGAGCAGGCACGACGTATTCGGAAACAATTTTTATTCCAGCTACCATAATGAACGTAAGTGATTTTTATGTTTTACGTAGAATATACTTTGCTTTTCACATTCGACGAACGAACGAGGACGTCATTACCAATCCAATTCAATTTCGATTTCAAATCGGTTTTAATGATGCGAAATAGAGCCTTTTAGGTGACGCATGAGCGAGAGACTGTGTTTCTATAAATAGCTTCCTTGGCTGCTAGGTGTCATTTGTTTGGGAATAAGCACATCTCTGGTGGATTCCCAAACAAAGTCACAGTCAGTCATAGCTTACCCACTCGTAGCTACGCGCATCAACAGCTGCATCGTAGTACCTACGTCATAGTCATTATTATAAATATGTACCTTCTAACTTTTGCACGTGACTTCGTACGCGTGGAAGTCCTTGCATGATATCGTGCCTCCATACAAACTTCCGCCCCTATTCCCTCCCCCTTAGGGGATGATATCCAGGTTAAAAACTATCCTATATCCATCCCCAGCGACCACGTACCGTAAGGCGCAGCTTGGGTAGGCCCCCAACAAGGTAGTGATGACCTGGTAAAGGTCGCAGGAGTCCGCTGGATGCGGGTGGCGTAGGACCGGTCATTATGGCACTCTTTGGGGGAGGCTTATATCTTATAGATATGATGATTGATTGAAGGCAATTGGCCGATTTGGGGAATTTTTGGTTTGGTTGTATCAATTCGCTAGTTGCACTATTTGTTCCAAATAAGTGAAACTACCTCATGGTTACATTACACAATTACTTAAAGTTTGCTCAATAGAAAATGGAACCCAAAATTCCGAAAATCAGCTAAAACCTGGCTTGCCTTGAAATGGTATAAATAGCCGCCAATGGTTTACCTATTATAGTAAACTATTACCAACTAACGTTCACATTTATGTAAGAGAGCATTAACACTGTCTTAACGTGAATTAATCGACTTCATTAACTCCTATTCGAGCTACTAAAATTTAATCAAACTAATGTACTTTTACTACAACCGAAATGATAATTGAAAACATTAGTTAAGTCCATTTCTTCGTAATTAAAGTATGTTGACTTTCGAAAGAACGTACCCACTGAATTAAATACGGATTATTATATACCTACTCGTATAAATATATACATTTATCAAACACTGTTTTACTTAATTGTAAGACTAATGAAACAATTTCAATTCATGTCGTTATAAATTTAGCTAACTTATTACTCTTTGTTGGTGTTAACATGTTTTTACACAATAAAATCTTTAAATTACATTATTTTTACTAAAATTAATAATATAACCAGATCCTAGCTACTACAGCGGCAAAGACTTGGCCTACTGAGACTAGCATAGTGTGATTGTTTGTTGTACTTAAAACTAGTGCAGCGATTTAAAATTGTGCTTTTACTGGAAACAGTACCTACAAAGAAAAGTAATTTATATTATGCCAATACATTTTAAGTTAATGTCGCAGCTGTAAACTGGAACCTTAAAAGTACTAATATGTTTCAAATATTTTCGCGACTCTTATTACACAAGAGTTAATATATTATCTAAAAGTATGTTCGCGTATAAATAGGTTTGGTGCTATTTTCATACTTAGTGTTAAAAAAAATTATTAAGAATTATACTGGTAACGACTGCATGATAAGCAAACTTATAAGGGAAAGATCCTAGTGTGTGATACCTTAATACTTGAAACAATAATTTTATACCATAAAAATAGAGGTCAATTATGTGTAAATCTGGCAATAAAAGTGTCAAGCATTGAGACGTTTAGCTAGAATCATCGTCATCACATTAGCCCAAAAGACGTCCACTGCTGGAAATAGGCCTCCCCAAACAGTGTAAAAGTGATCGGCCCTGCACCACCAGCTCTAGCGGACACCCGCGACCTTTACCAGGTCATCTTGCGCCCACACACGCTGCGTCTTCCGGTACGTGGTCGCCACTCGAGAACCTTTCCGCCCCAACAACCATCGGTTCTGCATGCAATGTGCTCCGCCCACTGCCACTTAAGTTTAGGTATTCGGAGGGCTATTACCTTGAATGATATGAATTAAATATGTGTTGCAGAACAGAGACTCTTGTGCTAGTTGCGTGAGGTTAGCTAGGCGCCTCGATGGCGGCCTTCCGCGTTGCGACCCGTCACCGCGCGACAGCCGTCAGCCACGCTCGTCAAACTTTACAGCGCGATATTAGAGCGAATTTAATTCAATCCCGCGACATTTTATTCACAATGCCATTGGTTCTCATTACGGCTTCATTTTGTTATAACAACAATACGCGCGTTTGCATTCATCCTCCGAGCTTGACAGCCTTTGTGCGGGAATCAATCTTGCGGCCATAACATAATGAAGCTAAATCAGTTCCAGTACGCAATAAAGAAGTCGCTAATGTTGTTTATTCCTTTATTTCTTTTTAAGCAGGAAAATTATAAAAATATTAGGAAGGTAGCCTTTTTGATAGTTAAATGTAAAAACCGCTGAGATTGAAAGTAAAAGCCTTCTAGCCGCAACTGTCATGCGGTCTGACATTAACGTACACTTAAAGCTTGCATCATTTCCGTTAAAGGATTTGCACTTCAATTTTGTAGCAGCGAGCATGATAACTTCAAAATTTCTCGTGAACATGAACAAAAACGCTAATAAGTTTAAAGTAGATTTTAATGGAAGTGTTTTAACGGGCGGTGCGTTGTATTTTTTGTCGCAACCCTTCGCCCGACATCCGACACTTGGGAGCTAATTCGACTGAGCAAATAGTCCCAGGCGCCGGTTTTACACACAGTAATGTGTAAATAAAGACAGGGTGCGCTCTCCGCCAACACCCAGCCATCTAGGAGCTCGTTTATTTGCTATCTAAAGGGACCAGAAAAACCTGTTGCTGTGAGTCTGAATATTGATGTTCTGACTTGGCGGTCATACATTATCCTGGCCATCTGCCTGATGTATGGTGTCAATTAGTACCTACCTATGCTGTTATCCTAACATATAACAAGTGTGGAATTATTGTAAATGCATTATATTTACTAGGAATAAAATCAGTCTCGATTTATTTACAGCACATTTGTTGTAAAACCTGATAATACCGTGTCTTATTTTGGTCAGTAAATTGCGATTAATTTGTATGATTGATGGCTATAGGTACTTCCTACTAACTCCAACCTACGTTACATTTATAAAAACCAATTACGGTCGGACGTAGGTACATTCAATTCGTAATTATCAAAAATAGATGACGTAAAACGCGTAAACAATGAGTCGCTTTTTGTTAAAACCAATCACAAATGGAATCACTTCACAATATATCTTATTACGAGTTCGGAATGCAACAATAACAAACAAAAATGAATTAACAATGGTTCCCTACGTGTCAAGTCCCACACACTCGGCATTACAAACATCGACAAAAAAGAGGTTGCGTCCTAAACGCACGCAACAAAAAGTGGTTCATACAAAACGGTACCGGCGGGCTCTTCAAAGCGAGAACAGTCATTTTACACCATCATTCCGGCGGCTGCTTTACGTGACCTAATGACAACTGAGACGCATATTTCACGTATGCGCCGTCAAATGTTACGAAACGAATTAGACCTTATATTTAACTCAAATAGGTTTTAAATAAAACTAACTAGATTTGCAAAAATTACTGTAATAATTTTATGCCGTAAAATGACGTTTCAGATTAATTCATTTGATTAATTGTTAATTATGTTTTCAATTCAGCGTGAAATGCCGCCAGCATCCTCAGTACAATGCCTTGAGGGCCTTTTTTAGATTTAATTTAGTTAATGTATATTATCAACTTGTATATAATTTCGAAATAAATATTGTCGTTCAATTATGTTTTATTGTCCATTAACATGAGAGTGAGGGTGGAGAGCGGGTTCTAGTTGGCACCGAAAAATTATTATCAAAAATTATCATTAAAATTAAAATCAGTCCCCATACCAATTGCTATATTAATAAATCGGTATATCAATATTTGCCCGCTTACAAAAATTGTGGCATATTTTTACATTAGTAAGTATGCGTGGCTTACTGTTCACGCTGATGATGATATCAATAATTAATAAATGATGACCGAATAGCCTAGTGGTTAGAGAACCTGACTATGAAGCTTGAGGTCCCGGGTTCGATTTCCGGTCGGGGCAGATATTTGTATGATGAATACGAATGTTTGTTCTCGAGTCTTGGATGTTTAATATCTATTTAAGTATGTATTTATCTATATAAGTATATTTATCCGTTGTCTAGTACCCATAGTACAGGTTTTGCCTAGTTTGTGGGACTAGATCAATTGGTATGTATTGTTCCACGATATTTATTTTATTATTTATTTGATTATTGTTGTGGATCGTATTTTTATTTTACTTTAATAATAACAATTTCACCGGAATTAAGAATGTTGGGAAAAGAACATAATGAAAGAGCCACAATTTTGAACGTGGCCTGACTCGCACTTGGCTTGCACTTAATATTTGCGACTGTGGCCAAATACCAATACTGTATACAATAGCAGTCTATGTTTATACTATTTCGAATTATATTAAAAGGCACTCAGGGCCACTTGTTATGGCGTCATTTTGCATTTTATCTGCTTAAAGCTGTACATTATTGAATGGTTATAGGTATAGGTATTTAAAAAAACAATACATGGTAGGTACACTAACGTCATAACAATAGTTTCCTTTAAAACTTTTATCCTTGTTCATGGTAACAATGAAAATTTAATTTGTCATAATTATACCATAAAATATTAAACAAAAGGGTGTTAGTAGGTACTCCTACTACAACGGTTTGTTGACGGAAGTGTCTGAGGAGGAATAACGCTTGATCAAGCATGTCATCTTCGCTCTATTGTTTTATAGTAAAGGACCGGTTATTAGCTAACAGTGTTGAATAATGGCGTAGGAGTTAGGGCACGGAGAAGGCGAGGTGTACGAATAGGTATACGGGGTGGGCTCTTTAATAGGAGCAAATATTTAAAAGGACGCAACCTTAGAGCATCTGCAGTAAGCTGCAGAGCAGCTCCCCTTGTGTCCATTTTTTTAATTCGGAGAAATTTTGATCTCAAGTTGTGACCTCCAAGGAATGTATCTTGGCACCACGACATCATAGCACAGCAGTCAATGCAGATTTCGAGGTAACATCATGTAATGAGTCATTGTAGTTTTTGCATTTTTGTTTTCCAAAGATATTTTTGTGTTTTTTTATTATTATTATAAGTTACTGATATCACTCCAGAAAAGTAAAAAAACACAAGTAAACTTATTTTGAAGAAAATTTTTTTTTTATCTTAAACCACTTGTATGTAGTTGCTCACGAGCTATTATTAACTCTATCATTTAATTTTTTGCTCCTGTTACAGGGCCCACCCTGTATAACCAACTTATACATTAATGATACCCATACCTATGAATTTGACGATTTTTGAACGAGGGAGCGAAGCAAGCGAAGTTCTCTGTTTCAGCTTGGGCCAAAATTATTTCGTATGGCCTGATGGCCGGCTGTTCTCCTCTACAGGTCGCATTCTCGTGAAAATTTGTTAGCAGGTTGACAGTTACATAAAATTTTCTTTCGATTCAGATTTTCGAAAGTTTCAAGGCAGGCTTTCAACAGCTCACAGAACTACTAGTTTTTAATACCGTGCCATAACCGACTTAATCGTCATGCCAAGTATACAAAGCGAAACTGATTTTTCAGGTTTCTTTATTGTTAAACCTACCTATTCATTTTTTTCTATGTTAAAGGGTTACGATCTTGAGCATTTAAGAATATCTACTTCTAATTTAGGGATCAAATACATCGTTTAATGAGTGATTCATCCTCGTAGCGTTTTTCCCGGTTGTGCCCTAAAGGAGCCCAGGGTCCGCTTTGGCACCTAATCTCCAAGACTTGGTGTAGGCACTAGTTTTACGAAAGTGACTGCCATCTGACCTTCCAGCCCAGAGGGAAGAGACCTTAATGAAATTTAATGAAATTTATTGTTAATAACAATTTTTTCACGTCAAAAAAATTAATAACAAAATAAAAATAACTTAATGTGTGTAACTAAGTAAATTAATGTTACAGCGCTGCTTACATGTTCCAATTATATTCTATGTACATTTTACAAATTTACATACAAACAACAAAGCACCTAGCCGACCAACGGAAGACCCTATGTCCTCGCCATGAGGTTCACAAATGGTCAGCACAGGTAAGTACATCGTTATCGACAGAATAAAAACAGATTTGCGAATGATAGTCAGCGTCTTCTGCTCCCCGTACTATACTTGTTCCCAACCAAAGTGACGACTGAGGCCATAAAACCATAGGCTCGCGTAATCTCTTTTGCATTGTCTTTCATTGTCTTTCTTTATGGCCTTAGTCGTCACTTTGGTTGGGAACAAGTATAGTATTAAACTGCATCACGGTGGAGATAGGATTCACCCTATTTATTGCATAATTCCTGATCATAAAATATACATAGTAAGAATGAAATTAAAATTTAAGTGTTACTAATTTTTAATCTAGTGGGTCAAGGTATACTATTGAGCTGGCAATCGTATTATATGTCAATTATATTCGAGTATTTTTATATGTCCTACCTACTATATTTTATAACTTTTAAGAATTATTGGTAAACTGATCTCTTACATAGCTTCTTCTACCTTATTGGAACTAGACCGGGAACACTAGACCTTGCGATATTTTTTTTCACCGAAAACCCAATGTTAAATATCAAATGATTAAAATATAAATAAAAAATATACCCCTAGATAATCTTACTAACATATACTCAGTAAGTATGTAACGTACGTATCTACATCAGTAGCTTAACGGAAAATCAAGTAGATAACTATCACCTTTACTTTGCAACATCCACTTTCCTTACATTATGGCTATCAAAACGGTACAAGCCACTTTTCCTTAGAGAAAATCTAAGCACCCGTCAAATTCTATTAAACATACTCTCAAGTTATCCATTATCATGTAAGTCAAGTGTAAAGTGCCGCAGGGGGCGGTCCCCACGACACAATCGCCGGAACCACACCGCGGGACACCGAGAGGTCGCCCATTCACCGACGACAGACTGTCGGCAATGCGCCGATCCGACCCCGACGTGGCACCGACACGACTAAGTTTTCGTGACGACGTTGTTCCGGCAAGGGCTTTGTTTGACAATACGGTCGTTGCTTCAAATACCTACTCGTATTGCGCTTGATCTGTCATTTTGTACGGCGTGTACGTCGAAAGACTTTTTTATTAACTTTGGATTATTAGAGCAAAGACCCCAGCCAGAGTGATACAGACGAAACTTGCTACATTGAACTTTTAGTTTCTGGAACTGTGTGTTATTTATTAGGTAATGACAAATAAATAAATAAATATTAGGAGACAATCTTACACATACATCAAACTCATAATGACAAACTTGTATATAAAATATTATGAAATTACCTAATAATTTATCACTTTTGTTTTATTTTAGACGCCAAGCAGTCACTAACCATTTATATTCCTTAACATTTACTTATTATTAACTAACTCGTAGTTAGGAAGTGAGTGTAAACTAAACTTAAATATGGCTTCTTGAGGAGTCGTTCTACGATCATAAGGAACTATTTATCAGTTATATGTAGCTGTTAAGACAAACCAATGTTTTATAATCATTATGTTGTTTTTTTTAACGTTTCCACATAGATATTGTGTGTTGGTTATTTGACATGTAATTTTATATTATCAATAAATTATTATGATTATGATGATTATTGTATTGGTAGATTGGTATTGGTAGTAAGTAACTGGGTAAAAATCCGAAAATTAGGTGTTCCTTTGACTATGAATGTTGCCAAATAAAACGTTGCACATAATGAATCATGAATTGTGATAGTCAAACATGGTGAAACATGTTTTTTTTTTTATAATTAACCCCCGGTGTAAACGAGGGGTAGATATGGTAATTATCTATAAGTTTAACATTTGTATCCGTGTAGGTATCTGTGTCTGTATCCCAAAGGGTTTTTTTTAACCGCAAGACTTATCGGTCGATATGGTATGCTGCTATGTTTGATGTGTCGAGGATTTTTTTTGGTTTATGTAGTTATTAGAGTTACAATACTTTTTACAAGCTTTATGTTAACCTGACCTGTTCGTATGTAAGTATGTAATATGCCGACATCGTTAATTTTATAGCATTTTCGGTGCAACGTAGTGTTATTAACGGAATTAGTGTAAACAATTTATATTGTAATGTTTAATTAGCGTTAATATTGTTAATATTAACCTTAATTAACAATTTTGATTGATATTGTCTATACCAATATCGTTAACACAACCATGCTGCACCGAAAATGCTACAAAATGTACGATGTCAAGTATGCTGTCAGTCAAACTTTGCAATCCATTTGTCAGTCACTTGCTGTTATCCGATTGAACTGAAATTTCGGGTTTAAGTATAATTTGGATGACAATTCAATATAATGGTACCATCGAGCTGATCTGATGATGGAGACAGAAGGTAGCCATGGGGTAGCCGTCTCAATGAGTACCTAGTTGATAACGGTATACAGAAAAGTACAGTCGGCAATATAAGCATATACCAAAAATTCAATTTTTGATAGAAACTTATATCCTTGTAAGTTTACGCTTACCTATACCTGTGTATACCAAAGCTTGAGACAGAAAAGGTAGTGGGCAATCTAATCACGTTTATGCTGATGAAACTCGTAGTTAGGAAGTGAGTGAGGCGAGTGTTGAGTGTAAACCACAGTTAAACGATTAATGCGTGATTGCGCTGGAGCCGGCCCGCTACAACTGTAATTGAAAATTCATTTAGCTGTTTATTCACACGCCCGTGTTCCCGTCTTACCTAGCCAAGTAAACGCTACATGGAACAGTAATTAGGTAATCGTAATATCGGTTTCAAAAGTTACAAGAAAGGTTATAACAAAAAAATTATGCACCCTCCAGAAATAGTTCTTTTGTTGTTTTCCATACACACAATTACTTGTAGGTATTATTGATTCTATATCTAAAAAGATTGTCCTCAATATCGGATACATTTTACAGGTTTCAACTACCGAAAAAACGTTCAACATAATTTTAGTTAATGAAATATCGTAATTGTATACATCTCCTCACAATTTTAAGAAAAAAGGTCAAAAGCAAGTCACTGGTTCTTCAAAATATTATTATTATTAATATTAACGATATCACTGTATAAATAATAAGCAGTTAGGGTGTCGGAAAGGATATAAAAACGGCAAGTCGAGGGACGAACGGATAGACACAATGTGTTAGATATTAATTTTAAAATTATAGACTACACCTATCTGTGCCAAGGTGTTTGAGCAAAAACGGCACCAGAAGTGCCAAGAGAGGCCAATTTTGTTCCATCCCGGCCGTGTAATTGGCCCTATCAAACAGCTGCCTCTACAAATATTTATTAAGTACGTAAGAGTTGATTTGTTTGAAAAAACTTTTGCGTCACTGTATGAACCAACAAAACGAGAGCGGTGTTGTCATAATGACAGGATACTGTTAGGGTATCATTATTCGTATTTTTTTATTGAAATTATGTTTTAAGAGATTTTAATCTTGTTATTTTTTACATGGGCATTACTTTTGTCTAGCGCTCTACATACAAATATTTTTTGAATTAGATAAAATAATATTATAAGAATATGTCAAAGTTACCAGCCATTTATTTAGCTACTGAAGTAGGTAGGTACTTTAACTATGCTCTAGTTCTCAGTTGAAGAAATAGTTATTTTGATTAACGTGCATCATCATCATATCATATCAGCCGAAAGACGTCCACTGCTGGACATAGGCCTCCCCCAAAGAGTGCCACAATGACCGGTCCTGCGCCACCCGCATCCAGCGGACGCCAGCGACCTTAACGTGCATAATACCAACAAATGCTTTCAAATGCAAATACGGTCTGTATTATGATATGACATATAGCACGTAAAAATATCTGAGTAGAGTAGATAATTTTGAGCGTCTAGTTGTCAAAAATGTTAAAGGCCTTTAAACTTGCAGAAAAAATAGTTGATATGAATTAAAAACAAAACATATATCCTACTATTGCTGGTACTGTAGGTACAGTTAGTCGAAACTAAGTAATACTTAGTATACTTATAGCGAATATGCTCGCGTGTGTGTTCTTTTACTGTCGCTAAAAGTACAGTCACAAATCTGTGTTGTGAAGCCCTTCACGCTAATAGACACTTGCTTGACGCGCTTTACCGCTGAGAATACCTCGCCAAGCGAGTGTTCACTTGACAGCTCTTGTCGGCACGCCTAATTTTTAAGGTGAGGTCTCCTCAATTTGACAGTCAGCTGGCAAAATTGTACAGTCTGCCGCAATGTATCTTGCAGAATAATGCGGTAAAATACTGACAACAGCTCAGCAGTAAAAACAGCTCTGTAAATATTAGTAGAAGTAGTAGTGCCAGACGTTTTTTAAAAATATTTGTCCTGTTAGTATTATTAAAGTATATATATGCCAAGGAATTGACGTAGATCCTTGCAGTATCTGCATTATTTAAGCGTGAAAATACTTATACTACGGTAGTTCATTGCCGACAGTTTTCTCAACAGGACTAAATATTGCAAGAACAAATGTATGTCATTTTCTAGGTCTGAAGCAATGATGTAATAAAAATAAAAAAAGGATAAAAATAAATTTAAAAAAGAGGTAGATAGGTTATAAACGCTCCAAAACTGGTACACTACTTACTCATAAATATATCGAAACGCAGAACTTCGTTCGCTTCGCTCGCTCGTTCAATAAATATATAACGGGGAACGTCCTGCACTAATCGACCTAGCCCCAAACGGACTTAATGCCATCAGGCATTCTCTACCAGACAACCATTGTACTTAGATAAAAATAACACCCTCCTTTTTGCGTCGGGGGTAGGTACATAGAAAACATCCATGACTCAGGAACAAATATTCGTGCTCATCACACAAAAAATGCCCTTACGTACCTACTGGTATTCGAACCCGGCAGCGCCGGCTTCGTAGGCAGGGTCACCACCAACTATTGGGCCAAAGTGGTCTTCAAATTAAACAAAGCGTCACCCGCAATAATACATGATTGAACAAGGCGCTCAAAATATCCGACTAAACTATATTTCTAGAGCTCTAAAGGCGACATCAGCTATTTTTGCGGCCTTTGTCTAGTCAGATTTATGCAGGTGACTGTACCTAACCAATTTACTTAACGTAAATTATTTTACAAGATAAGTTCAATTCTTAGATTCACCCTTCACTTTCGAAGTTTACCAGGGTAAGTTTCAATACCTACAATAATTTGATCCCTTCCAGAAGTGTTATTGTTAAATATTGTGTATTTTTATCGACATTAATTCGTTGTGTGTCTAACACTGTATGATAATCATATTTTTACTCCTTTTGTTCACGTAAAGTTAATTTGGTATAACACAGCTACGGTTTGCCACATACTTACATACTAATGAGTGACGCAAAACTCAAAGCAAAGATAATTTACCATGTTCACCTGTTCAAATATCTTCATTATGCTATTTGTTATTGTAATTGTCTCGTTGGAAATTCCCACAAGTAGGTACCTAAGTTAATTACATGTCAATCAAAAAACTTGTGTTCTAGTATTGTTTTTTTTTAATTTTAACGTAATACCTATGCTTTAAGATGTATTAAGTAGGTACTAGCTTCTGCCCGCGACTTCGTCCGCGTATTCCCGCGGGTCGTAAATTATAGCCTATTAAATAATATCAATTAGAGTTTTGGTCAAATGTGAGTCGGATTTTAGTTTTCCCATGCATTTTGAGACCCAGCGCGCCTAATGAAGGCAACGAACAAAAATATTTGGTCTCCATACATGGGATGAAATTTGACATTAATTATAGCCTATGTCCTATTCTGATATATACGGTACCTACATAACTGGAAAGTTTCATATAAATTCGTCCAGTAGGAGTGTGGCCCATATTTTCCGAAAATCAGTTTTTCTTGGTATCTTTTATTCCAGTCTAGTCAGTATGCTTAATTTTTACTAGTCCCAAGTCTATTAAAGTCTATGGACACGGTTTGTGCATTCAGATGGGTTAGCGTAGCAATCGGTCATCATCTTGTGGTCATAATATTTTATTTTAGAGATTTTTAACTAGGCAGATACTTGAACGCAGGCATGGTAACTAGATAGGTTATTGTTAATTCTGAGACGGGAGATTTACTTTTAATGTAGTTTTAGATTAAATTAATGTAGCTATATTTGTGATATCGATATCTTTATATTGCAAGTGCCTAATGCTCGCCAAATCCGATGCCATGCCCACTTTAGGCCTACTTATACTTGAATTGATGTAACATATAAGACGCAGAGATGGCATTAACTTGGTGATAGGTTCATAAAAGTTTACAAGGAGGTAGGGCAAACCTGGGCTATTCGGTGATAGTTAGGTTTTTTGACCATATAATATTACCTATCAATTCAATTATTTTTGAAGTATTACTTAGTAAAACTTCATGAATTTGTCTACCATTTCTGACCTTATGATTATATTTATGATGGACCAAATTAATTTAATAAACATTTTTATTGATACATGAAAAAGTAGGTAAATCGGTGATATTCAGGTTAATATGTGACATGTGCTTGGTGCAGGATTAAAAAATACAAAATTGTTACTTTTACAATTCTAAATATAATTGATGTGTTTAAAAAACTCTTACCCTTTTTGTTAGGTTTTTCTTTAGTTTTTGCTATATTTTCTCTTGTTTTTTTTTAATTTTTTTTTACACCTTGCATCGATCAACTAAATATTAGACGTTACCTACACTTAGGCCTGCATCACACTGGCGCGGCCTGCGGAGGCGGTCAATAGTAAAATTGACAGCTAATAACAAGTTTACTATTGTCCGCCATGGCCAGGCCGCGCCAGTCTGTGAGAGGCCTTACACCTGTTGATTTGTTTGACATAAGTTTTTTTTTTCTTAATGTTGACGGATAAGTTCGGATACTTAGCATGTTGAATGACAGTGCCGCCACCTATATACTGGAGATTATTACAAGCCGTAAAGATATCGAGTAATTCCGCTATGAGGACCATAAGTAACTATCACCGAATTACTTCATATCACCGATTAGCCAAGGTTTGCCCCCCACCACTTTTAACACTTTAATTGAGAGTCAGATGGCTGAATGTAGGGAAAGACATAAATATATTAATAATGATTAATTATTAGTTATGCTGCGGCATAACCATAGACATTTTATCATACCTATGTTTTCAGCGTTTGTCCATCAAAAAGTTTTATTGCTGAAATATCTTCTTCGTAATCTAAATTAACTAAATAATCGTGATCATGAAATCGTGAATCTAATGAAATCAATTCTCGATTTGATGTCCAATCTTTTGTTTTTCAAGAGTCAACTATGCTTGAAGGGGCAGCGCTCCATCGCTCAGAGAATTATCCGCCTGTTAAGGCGTTGGTTCCACTACCGAGGAAGGTATGTCTAACAAGTAACAAGAGGGTGGATGACTCGGCACCAGCTCCGACCAATATCAGGCGTTATTAGTCGACAAACGCGCGCGTTTCGCTGCGTTAACGCGTGAAACGGACCACCGAACTAGAACCTTTTTTACCAAAACACTTTTTATCCCCTCGGCCTGCCCCCCACGACGATTTACTAGAACAGTCTCTTCAACAAATGAAACAAATATTGTACTAATAAGAAAATTTCCATTTTAATATTTTTATACATTATTTTTTAACAATTTAAACAATATTTACAGATATAATACTTATCTAACTGTTTCCTATATAAACAGGTAAACAATAAAGTAATTTCTTTACTCAACTAAAATAAATAACAGTTCTTACGAAATTTAACACATATTTACACTAGAAAACGGAAAGTTTATTTACAACAACATTTTAATCTTGTAAATGATCGTCATATAAAAGCATTCGATGTCACTATTGTACGTAGACACTCTCATCTACTTAAACTTTGCGAAGTGCCGAATTATGTTTTAAGATAATGCATGACAATTAAAAAGTCTTCATATCTACCTACCTGCAGTTTAAATAAATAGTCATTCCTTAACATTAATGTATACATTAACTAATTATATGCCTATATTTCTACAAGTGAGATCACTAAAATATCAAAACGATATTTTTAATCGCATTATTACCTATTTTTAGCCACGCTTGCGCGACGCCGCAGTCGGCCGAGCCATTTCACCCGTTTACTTAGGCCTCATTTCTTACGTACTACACGGCTGGATTATGATGTTTATAACAGACACAATTACAATTATATCAATAAATGCCACCAAATACTTATAACTTATTTGGATTATTTGACTTAAGTAGATGACCTGAAACGCCGCGCCGTCTTATTGATAGGTTAACCCGGTATGAGTAGGTAATTAACCCTTAAATGCATAATGATGTATATATGCATCGTATATTTGATGGTCCGTGGCTCAATATGCAACTATCCACTTCAGCTATCCGTCAATCTATACAACATGACACATCTATTTCAATTTATTAAAAAGTTATACAAAAAATCATGCATTTAAGGGTTAAATTCTCGAATTCAATTGTTCGTTGAAGAGCACTCCCAAATCGGCACAAATATTGTTCATATTCATAAAGTACTTACAATCTAGCATTGCACGAAATGTTGTGGCAGGTCGAGTGAGCGGTGTGTCACGCGACGGGCAGCGGCGGCGGCGGCAGGTAGCAGGGGCGCAGCGCGTGCGCTGCCGCCTGCAGCAGCTCGGCGTGGTAGCGCTGCGCCGCCAGGATGTACGGCGCCGGCATCGCCAGCTCCAGCCGCGGCATCACCATGTGCGGCGGCGACTGCGCCGGCTCCGGCTCCAGCAGCGCATCTATCGTGAACGCTCGACGCGGCCTCTGTCGCGGCAGCATAGTCACTGATGCTACTTCCGGCAGTTCTGCTGGTTCAGGACTCAGTTGCGGGCACAAAGGAGGAGTATATAGGCTGGCACTCGGATGAGCTGGCGGTGGCGGTGGTGCACCCGCTTGACGAGCCAAAAACGCACGATTAAAACTGGCTAGCGCGGCGAGCTCCGCATTGAGGTTGTCTTTCTCTCCTTTTTGCAACTTGAACCGCTTGCGTCGCCTGAGCAGCGAGCCGTTTTCGAACATGTCGAAGGCTTGCGGGTGCAACGTCCAGTAGGCGCCCTTGCCGGGCCGGTCCGGGCGGCGCGGCACCTTCACGAAGCAGTCGTTGAAGGAGAGGTTGTGCCGCAGCGAGTTCTGCCAGCGCTGCGTGTTGCGTCGGTAGTACGGGAATCGGTCCGTGATGAACCGGTAGATTTCTGACAGTGGCAGCATGCGCTCTGGCGAGCTCCAGATCGCCATTGCCGTCAAAGATATGTATGAGTATGGTGGTTTTTGGTCTCCATACGATTCCCGGGAAGGTCGCGGCATTGTCACTACCACAGACTAGGAACAGTTCGAAAATTATTAGCTATAGTGAGGATAATAAAACACGAGTGTGCGGTCACGTCACTTCAGAGCGAGGTGTGTGGAGGAACTGAGGCGCGGAGAGCTCGCCGGTCGGCCCGCCCGCTGCCGCCGCGCGACGAAGCACCCCGGAGCGCGCTCGGGCCTACGCTCTTATTGGTCGACCCACCGACCAATCGCAAGCATCCACTCTCAGGTATGATGTCGGCTTTCGCTCCACTAACAAGGAATTTAAATTGATATTATGTTTATATTGCCTCCAAATATCTTTTGTGATGACACCGCTTTTTATTTAGCGTATGTAAATTACGATGATACAGAAAAAGAGATTTGAATTATACACCAATCCGACGATGAATGAGCAAATTAAAATTTTGAATATTATAATATCCCAGGACATTAAACGGTGCCGTTGAATTCAATTGAATCATAGAGTAGGGGAACATTGAAATGCATTTAAAAATACTTACATAATTCGGTTCCTACTGTTGGAAATCTAGCTAAAAGGTATATAATTAATAATTCATTTATTGCATAGTTATCATGTGATACAAAATAGGTGTTACATTAAGGTTGGTTCACACATGAACCCTGTTAGGGCACAGCAAGTATTTCTTAAAATTAAAGCTACAACTAAGAAGTACAGTCACACACATAAATTAAATTAAACGCATTCTGACACTTTCGTTCGAGGCTGAGATTAGAAGCTTATTTATCATTTTATTATGCTGTTGAAATTAATATTTTTTTTAATTAATTGGTACCTATAATACTGTTCTGGATAAACAAAAGTAAAATAATTCAAATTAGTTTGAAAAAAAAAGTTTATTCAGGTTATACCTAAATGGATTTTTACAAATAGCCACGGTTGGAGCCTTGGAGCTTGCTAGGGCAAGCAAGTAATTTTGCGTGTATCTGGCAGGAGACACCGCTCTTCCGAAAATTTCTATAGCTAGCCCAAAAATGGATAGCAGCTGATATAAATATCCGTACTGCCACTCAAAACGATAGGTGAAGAGACCTTCTTTTTAGTTAAATTCTTTAAAAAATGTCATTTCATATTGAAAACCTGAATTAGTTATACAACAGTGGCTACTTTTTTCGTGGACAAGCCTTGTAAGTATAAAATAATTTTAAAAACGTCTTATTTGTGTCAGTATTGTATATATTGTCATTTGCAAAATATCGCTTCATCTAAATATTAAAACCAAATTGTACCTAATATTAGTTTAAACCTTCAAGGTCACATACGTATTTTATTATGGTATGGTGGGTTATGATGTTCTTCTAATGAATACAAAAAATATTTGATTAACATGACCGTTACAAAGCAATCGAATTAGAAGTCTATAAGTAACGGTCAAGAAATAATCATTTATTTTCCATCTAAAAAAAGCCTCGATATGACACAATGAGAGAAAATCCGCAGCAATAGTAACGGATTAAACAAAATGTCGGTTTTACGCACTAATAGAGCTGCGCCGGAGTTTGTCACTCGTTTTTGCTGAAGTTCGTTTACCCTACCGTCATTCACGAATTCGAGAAACGGTATCCGATAAAAAATAACGAATCGTGACCGATAAGTTAATCTACTCTAATTTTATTTTGCTTTGACAATCGGCGATCAACATAGGTAGGTACCTATAAATTCGTACAAAATAATATTATGTAGCAAGTTTGGTCCGAGTTTGTATGGCAAGCAGTTTCTCGATGGATATTCGTCATCTTTGCCAATAGGTGCCTTAGATTGACGTGTTCTTTATATCTCGATCATTATTTGAGTCGCTTAAATTCAAACTCAGGTAAATCCATCTGTCAGATCATGCGATTTTGGTATTATGAAAAGGTAATAGGGTAGATATTTGCAGAGAGGGTCGAATGGATTTATCTGAGTTTGAAGTTAAGCTACACATTTTCAAGAGCATACCCCAATAGCTGTGGGACTGGGAGGCCCAGCCCAGTATCTATCTTGCCAGAGACAGTCTGAATTTTTCTGTTGTCTTTGTAGTGAAGCTGTTGACCGAGGTGGGCCAGTCGCATGTAAACATTGGGTTGGTTACAAGGAAATATGACCATCTAAGAACACCAAAGACTTGTTGGGGTCGTTAGTTAAGGATGATATAGGTATACACACTAATAATGCGACAATACTCCCAGAGCTACCCTACAATAAAAAACCGGACAAGTGCGAGTCGGACTCAAAATTACAAATGTATAGTAATCAGATATTTTCCTGTACTTGTACCTAGTAGGTATAAGACGATATTACTTGCCAAATTTCACAGTTCTAGGTCAACGGAAAGTACCCTATAAATTTTGATTCCCTTGAGAGTATCGAAATTTACGTTTTTTGCGGGATAAACCCGTACAAAATTACAAATGTATAGTTTTCAGATTTCCCTGTACTTGTAGTATAAGACAATATTACTTGCCAAATTTCATAGTTCTAGGTCAACGGGAAGTACCCTTAAAATTTTGATTCCTTTGAAAAATAATTGTTACTTAAATTGGATTTATTTTGAAGAACAGTTTTAAAATCATATAATGTTGCCGCTTCCATCCCCTTGTTTGACCTCGCCACTTTACTTCTTATCTTCAGAACCTCAACCATTGTCAAACGGAATTTAGATACCTACTAATCTTGGGCCAAAAAGCTTATTTATTTATTGACTCTTCCTGTCTTAATTTTCCTTGTTTAGAAGATACCTACTGTTTCACCTAATGTTTCCTTCATTAAATATAAAGTACTTACAACACAAAAATAAAGTACAAACACAGTGAACTAAAAATTCAATTTTGAATAAAATCGATAACTTGAAAAAGTATTGTTAGATAATTGACTGCACATAAAACACGTAATGCTCTACCCGTATTAGGAATTCTAATCAATAGAGGAATTAAAAAAAAATGTATAAGTAATTAAGCAATTACAAGTATAATAATAATGTCAAGTTATTAATCATGTTCGAGTTAGCAATAGACAGGTGCTCAATCAGCCGGGAAAGTGGAGCGGAATGTGATTACAGTGTAAATGGCTAACGAGTTGTTGGTACTGATTATTTGCAAATATTAACTGATGTAATTAATTTATTTGCACTTTGCCATGTTCTCTTTAATGATTTTAAACTATCGTGAGTCATTGAAACTGTTCCACTACCTGGTTGCCCGTATACCTAGTGTCTATTTACACGTGAGTGAAGCCGTTTAATGAGATCGAGTTCTAGAATAATGATGTTAGTTTTAGAATAATAGGTAGGATAGGTATACTTACTCAGGACATGGCGATCATAAAATCATAGTCAGGGGCGGCCTTTGGTGCGGGGGGGGGGGGGGGGGGGCGAGCTGTGCAACCGCGCAGGGGCGTGCGATAATCCAAGTAGAAAAAAATACTAATACTTATCTCTATGAGAATTTCGCGCCTTACAATGCACATTTTAAAAGTCACGACGAACCACTCGGACTCTCTCTTTCGTAACGGCGGGGTGTTTAATTGTCTTATCCTTCTTCTACCTTCCAGAAGGTCAAACCTGCAGGCCCCGTCATGTTTGTTGCGTCCGTCCATGAGAGCCTTTCGCCACTTAATCCTATCTTCCCCAATGTGCTCCCAACATTGGTGATGGATGGCAAATGCTGTCATATCCCGCTTGGCACAATCCTTAAAGCGTAGCAGAGGTCTACCTAATACACCTCTTTTACCATTTGCTACGGCGCGGAAGATGAATGGGTGGCATACGATGCACATACCCCCGCCATCTCAACCTTCTCTGTTTGAGCAGAGAGGTGTGACTGGGCAGCTGTGCTCAAAATAAAAACATGCTATTATATCAATTGAAAATGACGTAGCTCATTCGCTAAGTTACTATGATTTAATTAATTAAGAATTCAATAAGCACTATATAGTGAAGACATATGTCCATGTTTTTTTTTAATCCACCGTTCGAAAATTAAAGGGGGGACACAATTTTTGGTAGGTACTTTCGGGGCGATCACCTCCGACTATATTCACTTAATCAAAAAAATGCTGAGTTAACTTATACTTACATGTATGGAGTGCACCCATAAAAAATATTGTTTTAGTCATTTCGTTACCGAACTATGTAGCGGGTAACAAAATACACGTATCCTCCAAATTTTATTCAAATACACCTTATAGTTTTCGAGTAAAATGCCTGTGACATACGGACAGACGGACATGATGAAACTTATGAAACTATAAGTCGATAAGGTTTCTGTTTTTGCCATTTTGTCTACGGAACCCTTAAGAGCCAAATACAAAATTTCTGAATCCCTGATTTTGTGTAGAAATCAACGTAGATTACCATAATTAATCATCTGATCAGTTTGTTTATTGTTGTTATTTTCAACAAACAATTCGAAACTGTAGAAGTATTGTTTGTAACTTTGTATTTTCTCGTCACATATCATCATTAAAAGTAATTCCCTAAAGACCAGGGCCCTATTTCACCATCTTGACAATTGTCACCTGACAATGACAATTCCACGTACATTGCAAGGTCAATAAGCTGTCCACCACCACACTTACCACCTTAACCTGTCGACGCATCCATGTACCTAAGTCGAATTGTCATTGTCAGGCGACAATTGTCGATTTGGTGAAATAGGGCCCAGGGCCTCGCAAAGATCTATTCGCCTGGAGCCTCGTAAGGCCGCCCATGATTGTAGTGGCGAAGTTCTTCGCCACAGTCAAGTAATTGAATTTGAATATTATAAATACATATAAAGTTGAAAGTATTAGACTCGTCAGACTTCGTGACATCACGGCCATGAAACAATCCTGGGCCACGATTTCATACGCGGTAATTGACAGAAAGAAAATATTTCCACATTCATATAGCTTTCTTTCAAAATATTACTTCTGTCAATTATAACGAAGGGAATCACCGCCCTGTCGACAATAAACTTGAGATACGCAATTATATCTCATGCACAAACAGAAAAATATAGAATACTATTTGCCGAGTGACATAAACTCGCGTAGCTAACGGGTAAGTGGTATAGGAGTCCAGTCTCTTGTAAAAAACTCGGTGCAGTAATAAAATTATGTTCCAAGTACGTACGGTATGAAGAGGAAGAGGAATCGTTGAAGACTTACTTTATTGCGAAATAAATTCCCGAGGTGGGGTTTTGGGAGGTAGTACATTTCTTAAGTTTATTAGTGATCTTGCGCCCAGTTTATTCGGTCCCACAAAAAGTCGAAATAAACTGGGAGACGACTTACATTATAATTGGAAATAAATTTATATCGATACGAATATCTCGGTCATTTTCTTATGAGAAAAGTTACATGGCCCAACGTGTGTAGGGAATGTTTTAATTTGGACTTAGTAATCTTGTGTGAGAGTACATTTTCTGTTGGTGATTATCTGTGATGCGTCGTTATTGAATGTATAGTTGTAGCATGCATAGTCCGATGGTGCGAATTCGTCACGGATGCTTATCGAGCAGGCAGCCGATAAAGGCGGCTTGTCGATATTTTATTATTACAGGGAGGCACGGGGTAATCATAAACCGACGCTCTGTTTTCGACGAGGCCTGAGAGCCAAGACTCATTAAACGCCATATTGATAATTTTATATGTATACGTTTACTAGCAAATAAAAGATAATAACATTAATAACCCACCGGCTCATTAAAATTTATGTTATAACGTATTCTTGTAATGGCTGTGTCAGGTCTCAAACTTTCATATCACTGCGACTAGTCTTGATCACATTTTACCGCCAATTGGGAATGAATGAAAATTTTAGAAATGCCTGATTATATTTTTGTGATAGGAATAACCTTCCTTAGTACCAGAAAAAAGTTTCAGATTTTTCAGCTGCGTCAACTTTTTTTGAAAAATATAAACAGTTTCCTCACTTACGTTTTGGGTCAGTTACGGCACCTTCCTCGATCGGTCTTATATTACAAAAAAATATATTAAATATGTGTGGTAAACTGACACTGGCAATGATATTGACACTTGCAGTAGCTATATTGGTCATTACCAGTGTCAGTTTACCACAGATATTTAAGATAGTTTTTTGTAATATGAGACAGATCAAGGAAAGTGTCTATTTACCGTTCTTGACCCAAAACGTAAATGAGGAAATTGTTTATATTTTTCAAAAATAATTGTCGCAGCTGAAAAATCTGAAACTTTTTTTCTGGTGCTAAGGAAGGTTATTCCTATCACCAAAAAAATAATCAGGCATTTCTAAAATTTTCATCCATTCCCCATTCTAGTCTTCCTTTAATTCTCCGTAAAGTTTCGGTTTTTTTAAAGAATTGCCGTACTTTATTGACCTTTGTCGTCACGGGCACATGATTTGTTTTACCAGGAGCGAACTCCTATTGCGTCTAATAACGGGGCTGTATCATCTTGTGTCGATGATCTCCTAACGTACTCAGGAGGGGGTAATCAACTAATCACGTAACGTTTTGAAAGCGCGTTAGATAAATCCAACTGTAATTTTTCCATATAAAAAGTGACATTTAGACAATTTAGATCTACCTGACGCACGTACAATGCATTACGTGATCGACCCGCAGGTAACTGGTTAGTGGCGAGGCGACGTGTATATCCGTAAACAAATCACAGCTAATTTGGCTTGCTTTTTTCTTCCAGAGCTGTAGAATTCCCACAGTGCTCAACTGTATTTAGGTAAACAAGTTAGGAATCGAGTTCTATGGACACTACGGCACCGGCACCGCCATGCACCGCTATGCTATGCATGTGCGATTTGGAAGCAAAGTGCCCAGAAAGCACTTTTATCACGATACATCCAACATGCCATACTGACTGTGCAAAGCTTCACGATTAATAACTTTAAATTTCAACTGACTGCTTCGTGATCTTATGTAAGTCATTTTAAAGTTCATAAACTTGAGTTTCTGATTACTTGAAAATAGACTGGTGTTTATAAATATAAAGGGTCAGTCGTAAACACTAAAAATACCTACGTTTATTTCAATTTTCACGATCTTCACACATTATTTTTACTAAATCGTCAACGTTCAGTAAAAATATTAAACTAATACTTTAAAAATAGTTTAATAGCAACAGTTTACAAGAAAAACAATTACCTGCGCGTGTGCATTGAACTCTATTTGTATTCATAACGTGCATTAATTGCGCCAGATGGATGTAACGTGGCTCGGCTAATGTGCTTTGTGCATGCTCTTGTTTAAACAACATTATGCACCAGGAGCTCTTGACGATCGTCAAACGGTTACTTATAATCACTTAAAACAATAAAAAAATCAAGTGCACGACTTTATGGTCCAGTTTATGTAGTAGGTATATCGATCCTCATGCAATTAACTTGCGCTGTACTAGGTATGCAAGATACTGAGCTTGTGAAATGATTTACCTATTTTGGATTCCTTTTCTAATCTTATTACGAATAACCCGTAGTTTCCTCATGTTAAACTTGATAACGTAGTGTTGCTAAATGGATAGTAAACCATCAAATAATTATAATATTATTACTTTATTAAAGTATAAATTACTAAATATAATTAAAATCATAAAAAGATATGGACCTTGAAAGTTTAGAAAAAATATGCATTTTTTTTATAAATCCAAAAGTAAATTTAAAGCTACCAGTAAAATCCTTACGCTTTCGTAGAAACAAAATTTTCCATACAACGATTAGTACAAATGGCAAACTGTGACGTCATACTTCAATGTCAATTAGTATGAAACGTTTCGGCTGCCGCCACTGAGGTCCGTCATTAACTCATTTTTTTGGGTAGGTATTTATGTTCTTTAATTTTAGTTGCTTCAATACAAACATTTTTATTCTCTCCAAAAACTGTGTCCTATTTTTTTTACGATGCCATTCTCATCGTAAAAAAAATAGGACACAAGCCTATATATTTTATAAGCCATGTCACCTTCTTACTACGCAATCCACTGCTTCAGTCCCAATATCCCAAGGCTACGGTGGATAGTGACAGCTTACGGCTAATTTGATTTTACTAGTAGTTCAGAATTTGACGATTTGACATAAGTTAAACTAACGACAATTTTGACAGTTCACAATTTTTCGACATTTTATAATATCGCGAGTAAGATTATAAACCGACAGTGTTCATGCTCGTATCCTGACGGTAACATAATATTGCATTGTAACACAGCCCAAATATGTAATATTATAATACAAGTTTTTGGGTTTCAAATAGACCAGGGTGGCGATTCCATTTGTCATTATTAACAGAAGGGGCTGGGATATGTTACGTGTCTCGTTACGCTGATTTTTTCAGTCTTAGACATGAAAGTTGGCATTTCTCAATTACACAACTCTGACGTAATATTCAGTCATCTCAAATTAGGCCTTTAGCATCTGACAGTTGATGATATTCATGTCATACCCATAACCGAATCTTCGTCCATGGTATGTCATAATGTAGAGAGACCAATAATTTACTTTAAATACAAAGTTTTAACCGACTTCAAGTCAGCACTCTGTCAAGCCACAATCCACATACATTTCCACTTTAAGTACCACGTTAACAGCTAGGCTTTCCTAGAGCAAATGCGTTGATTATAACCGAAAAAAACCCAAATCGCTGAATGTGAGCCAATAAAATTTGAAGAGTTCCCTCGATTGCTCCAGGATCCCAACATCAGATCCTGACCTGATGACAATGGAACCACCTAATAAGGATACCTTTTCAAAAAAAACAAATCTGTCCAGGCGAGGCGTCTTCGACGAGGAACATACATAACAAATAAAGATGGATCCTTTTTTTGAAGTCGGTTACAAAAGGAAGTATTGTGGACCAACACATCAATGAAATGTTGTATATATTTTTTTGTCCTCTCACATGGACAGTTACGGATAGTAACAAAACCGACAGGTTAAACGTGACTTAAACATCACTTTAGTTAACCTTAATCTGCTATTTTTTTGAAATTCCCCAACTACCATGGCAAGCAGACACTCTTACGACCTGCCTGATGATAAGCTGACTCCAGGATTCACAGTTTCGCCAGCTAGAGAAGAGAGCTGCGGGGACCTTACGCGCCCGTCAGGGAGATCAAATTAAAGTTATGTTTTCAAAACTAACACGTTTTTGTTGGCTGCCTCCTAGCCCATTACCTTGGATAAATGAAGACGCCACGCACATAATGACACACCAGTTAGGTATTATTTCATTTGATATCAAAATTATGAGCTCGGCTATCTGACGTATCTCGATTGCACGTCGTGTAGCGTGACTGTTACAAGTTGCAACTACACTTTAGCGTCAGCTGAGCAAATATCGTTTAACGTTTTAAACAAGGATAATTTTCTAACTTTTCGGAGTAGCCTATGTAGGTACGACTTGACTGTAGTACGACTGTTATTTTCATTTAGGCCCTTCAGTTCAAGTTTTAGTAACGCAGTATTTTTTTTTACATTAGTGACCGAAATAAGGTCTAACGGATCTTTATGAAACCGGGGGTCATAGTTTGTTACAAATTAATAAAATATAATTAAATGGCTTTGTAAAACTGTCAGTAATTATCGTAACACATCATTGGTTTGTGTAGAGTTTGCAATGATGTAATTTAGGTATGGACTTAGCAGTAGGTAATAAGATATCTTGTAGCAATCTCTTTATTGTATGTGAATAGAAATCGTATTTGAATACAAATTGTATGTGAATACAAATTGTATGTGAATGCAAATCGCAGTTGATTAAATATTCAATAGCGATTTTAAAAATATTCCACTTCGAAATGGAATAAGAAAACAATGACGCGAAGTTTTTACTATTTTATTTCGGGAGCAGTCAGTGACAGCACTTCGCTATTAACTACTTATTGGCCTCAAGATTATTAATTCTAGCACCGTCTGGGGTGACTTCAAAAAGCTCTCAGAGTGCGTTAGTCATTACTTGCATATTTTTTGTTGGAAGTAGATCGCATTTTTTCGCGCCCTCGCCGAGCCAGAGGGTGATTTATGACAAAAGTTATAAGCGGCATTTTTAATATCAACGAGCCTTTTAAACTGGGCCCTTTGTAGATGCCGCCCCGGAGATAACCTAATTAACAAACGTTATATATCATTGGGCAGTGGGCGAGCGCAAATACGAGATTTTATTTATTATACGGGCTCGGAAAAGTGGTTATATACGCTGCGCCGGCGTTTAATTGCTTCTTATCTGAGATCTGCCAATCGACGAGATCACAACTCCCAGTATAAACAGCCAGATATCGCGAACCAATTGCCGATTCATTACATACTTTATTATTTATGTTTGATTTTAAATTATTGCCGGTATCACTCCAATAATGATTGTTTTTGTGTTACTTTATGATATTTACTGAACATATTTTTGTGAAGGTTTTGCAACAAATTTTGTGATGTGAATCTTATAAGACTTATATCCTATTTATGTTCAGTAAAAATATATAAGCGAATAATCCACGGAGTACGCACGCACGTAGCTATATATTTTAGGTAGGTAAGTAGTCTTACAAAATATTACAGACTTTGTAGCGAGTCCAACCCATGTTTTTCCAAAACGAACTTTCTCAAAACAAGACAATGGGAGTATCGAACGACTCACGTACCTACTAATAACGTCTCGTTATTTGTGGCCTCCAACCAGCCAACCTATTACGGGTAAACCGCTTTTCGAACTTGGTATCTTCATAATGCCAAACTAGACCTTATCATTGCGTAAATAAAGATCAACTTAGATTGGAGGGCACTTGGACTGAATGTTTATTATAGTTAGTTAGCGGGCCGACGTTAAAGAGAATCCGATTATTGTTATTGAATTACATATCAAGCAGTCGTGACTTGAGAGTGAGACACTGGATCGTAGCGAAAGCTTTCGCAAAACAATATTCTGCATTTAGCTTCGGTAATAACACTTTGATCTCTAGGTCAGTAATGAGAATAGGCGAATATCCGAAGCGGAGCTACAAAAACTATCAGTATCAATTCTATTGCTATAATGAAATGTAAACTTAACGAAATGTACCTGGGAGACCGAGCCTTGGTCGGCGTCGTAAGTGGAAAACTGGAACGAGCCGATTTTCCCGGATATGAAATCTATTAGCTAGATGAATTTTTCACCCTCACAAACCCCTGTATTGCAAATTGTTTTAGAACCCTTTTCGAGAACTCATTTACACTTAAAACTATCTAATTAATATATCAATGTAATTGGCTACTTGACAAAAAATACGGTGCCATTCGAACCAGTTTTCTGAGTGGATCAAATGTTTATATGGCAAATCACGTAAATTGCTGATTTGGTCATAAAATACTGCGTTTAAGTATCTATGCAGTATTTCATGACCAAATAAAAAAAAACAAGACTACAACTATTTGTTGTATTGTTTTTTTTTTGTAAGGATTCTATTGGTATCTTTAAACTTGCTCGTGACCCAAGGCTCATATGTTTTTATGATTTTAATTATATTTTGTAATTTACACTTTTATTGTAATAATTTGATGGTTTACTATCAATATAGCAACACTACGTTATACAATTTAAAATGAGTAAAGTACCCAATTACAGAGGCAATGTTTTCAAATAACCCTTCCTTATTCATAACATAACATTCGCATAAATTTCACTAAGCTCGGAAGCTTAGAAAGACAGTAGCATACGTAAGTAATAGAAAGCAAGCATCGATGTTTATGTTAGTTTTCCTCAAAGCGCCTGAGCAAACGAAGTCACGTCAGCCAGGCGAAATCACGATAACGCTCCACTACCGAACTTGTACTAAAAGTCTCTTCAAAACAAACTCTTCCAATTTGCACAACAACTACTGAAAACTTTAGACTGACACCTACGGGAATCTTAAAGCAGAGCAAGCAATGTAAACCGAACCGAGTAAATTCTTGCTTAATTAAAGAGGTGTTTAGTTACGGAAACGGAAGCGCCAGGTTGTGCTGGTAATGAATTTGCGAGGGCGGGAGCCGCCCTAGGAAAATAAATTGCGCTGTAGTTTCCTTGTTTTGCTTTAAAAGCTTTAGTTTGACTTGAACAACTTGTGGGTTAGTGGGTAACAAACGTTCGGTAGTCATGTAGACTTCACGTTTCATTACCACTTTTCCTTTATGAACAAGGGATTTTATTTTTGTTCAGCCGTTCGTTTATTTCATGAAATGTTTTATAGTGATGTTCAATGGTGATAAGGTATATTCAATATGTGCAGATTTGTTTTCATATATTTGTCACCACGCATGCTTGACAGCTAATAGGTGTCAAATATATGAAAAGACAGCTTCACATGACTCTGCTGGTGGACATTCACCTTTAAACTCGTATTTTTCTTAGATATATATTTAAGATACTGATAGACTTGAGCATTCACTTGTAATGAGCATTACATGACAGGTTCTAGCGAGCGTTCTAGCGAGCATTCTAGTGAAACGACAGTGCTTCGAGCTTTTTGTCCAGCCGATTAATTTTGCTACGCGACCGTCAAGATCGTGACGTAGAATGATCGTGAAAATGTTCGTAGCGATATTTAGATTTATGCTTCCATGGCTCTGTTCGTTGTTCAGTTCAACAAATTTAAAAACCGGCCAAGTGCGTGTCGGACCACGCGCGATGTAGGCTTCCGTAGTTGACAGACCTTCTTTGACCTTTGTTGTACATCGACACGCGCGCGCCAACTAAACTTGGCGGTTGCGTTGCCCGAATTTGTACGAAAGTTGGCCTTTTCAAGTACATAATATATTAGTTGGTCGACTATTACTGGTGAACTAGTTATGCCTACGTATCCGTGATAGTTTCCGAAGTAAATTCATTATATATGAATTTATCTTAGTAGCCATGATTTTTTTTATATACCCAGTAGTAACCATTTAGCCGTAGAGGGCCAGACACATGACTCTAATAAAATGCCCAGTATCACACAAACACATCCCTGAATTGAAAAATAGCTTTTAAAGATCCATCTTATTTTTAAACTAGCTTTCCAACGATACCCCACACCAAAGGTTTACCGAGAACAAAATTACACCCCCACTTTATGTCTAACCTAACATTTTTTTTCGATAAATTTTCAACCATTTTGTCGGTGTGATTGATTTATATACTCACGCCAAATTACAACTTTCTAGTAGTAAGGGTCACTGAGCTAAGCCGCAGACGGACCGACAGACGGACAGGCGGACACGGCGAAACTATAAGGGTTCCTTGTTGACTACTAAAAAGGGTCAAGGTGCTCAAGTTTATCAGAAACTTTATATCGTATAGGTAGATTGTATCTTATCTTTACTTGTTATAATTTCGGAAATATCCATCAGAATCGTGAAAGGGCTTACGTAATGTTGGACTAAATGCAATATTTACCGTAAGTACCGTCTATGAAATTATTATAACACGAAACATTAAAGTTACAGAAGTGCCCGCCAAAGTTATATTTCGAATAATTTCCAACAACAATATTTATATCAAACGTTCGAAACAGGCTAACAACGGCCTTCTAAGGACAAAACAATAAAGTATTCATAAGAACTGAGGCATAATTTGTTCAACTTTCCTGTCAGCACAGACAGTGGAAACTTTGAAAAGGTCGTTTAATATAGGAGACTTATACATATACACATGGACTGGCTGCCCGCGCGGTTTCGCCCGTGTGTTAAGCCTCTCACAGACTGGCGCGGCCTGGCCGCGGCGGTCAATAGTAAACTTGTCATTAACTGTCAAATTTACTATTGATTCAGGCGTTACAGAGAACCCAGTCGCGGAATAAAATTAAGAATTTGTGAAATGGATGAGTAGTCCCGGAGTTTACCCTCTACATTCAAACTTTAAACGTTACGCGTCTCTCCCTTTATAATAATAGTTTTCTAGAATAAACTAATATATTTTACAAAACATGTCAGCTCATGCATAATTGCAGTGAGTAACATTCAAAAACGGCTCCAAAGTACTTAGGGTAAGTTCTCCAGTGAATGAACACTTAAGGAATTTTGACTTCATAAATTGTTTTATTAAGATACTCGTACTTAATATTGGCTATGATTCTTTTTATAGCTCAAACAAGTATTCTAGTTTGCTGAAATTACTTTGTTTTCGCAATAGTTTTCTATAATTTTAAGTTATATGACCTTTTAGGTGGATAAATGGGAAATCACCAGTAAATGAACACGGTTTTCTAGTAAATGAACAACTAAAACCAGTAAATGAAATACTGTTATATTTATGGGTTTTTGGTTTAAATTGCAGTTTAGCGACTTTTTAGGGTTCCGGTACCTCAAAAGGAAAAAACGGAACCCTTATAGGATCACTCGGTTGTCTGTCTGTCCGTCTGTCACAGCCAATTGGCTCCGAAACTACTGGACCGATTGAGTTGAAATTTGGTACACATATGTAAATTGGTGACCCAAAGATGGACGCGTAAAGTAAATTAATGAATCCTGAACAAGGGGGCCACTTTTGGGGGGTAAAATGGAAAATTAAAAAAAAAAGTTTCGCAAACTGTATTGTGTGACATATCAAATGAAAGAAGTTGTTGTAAGCATCTCAGTTTTTTTTTTATAATTTTAGCAAAAATAGGTTTGAAGCAATTTAGGAAATAAGACGAAAATAGACCATTCCCCCCCCCCCCCTTATCTCCGAAACTACTAGGCTTAAAATTCTGAAAAAAATATGGAAAATAGTTCCTTGCCTAAAGATTACAGGAAAACCTATAAGAAGTTTGAGTATTCAAAGTAACGGGAAAATTCTCAATATTTTTGTGTGTTTTGTATGGAGCGCCTAATGCTTAGAGAATAGGAATTTTACGGAACGCGAATTGAACTCGCACTTGTCTGGTTTTTTTTTTGAGCTATCGCTATATACCAACACACGGAATTCTAGTGAATGGTTTACTTAAATTGTAACAAATGTTGGTTCATTAACTGGTTCTCGGAATCATAGTAAAACCAATGAATGAACTAGGTAATTATCAATCGATGTTCACTTACTAGAAATCTATAAACCAGAGAATGAACCCTACTTCATGTTTGATGATGATGATAAGGTTTGTCCGAACACTGGACCAGCCATATACAAACCTTTTGTTATGGTTATGTTAACAAAAAATAAATCTTATTACAACCAACAAAAATATATAGGTACTTATTATTATTACCAAAGCTTGGTCAAGCACCAACATTAAATAAACGGTGTAATCTATCTAATGTAAGTAATATGAGCACAGACAGACACACTATAAACAATGCAATTTTCCACAACAACTGACAGAGACTGTTAGAGTGAAATTTATGTAGGTATTGCTGTCTCGTACCAACTATAGCTGCGTCTCTAAACCTAGGCACTAATAAAATTCAAAAAACTAAATCAAATGATTAAAGTACGTACCTATACCTATATATCGTAAGTAGTTAGATTCCTGCTATTCGTATTTAATTTATGCTACAGGATGACCTAACATCCATGATCGCATCGTATAGTTAAGTCTCGACTAGAAATTAACGCAATGTAGGAGCACCCCTACGTTGCTGACATCACTACAAGTTACATTATAGGTACCTAGAGTTACTTATAGCCGTTAACTCATAATAAGTTGGTTATTATTGATTGAATTTCTCGTTCGCTTATTACACTATAGGTACCTACCACACGTAGGTTTTTGTTTATTGACAGTAATCTACAACATAGACTTCATTTTTATCACTTGTAGTGTGGCGTCATGAGTTTTTAGTATGGAATGGTTTTATGGTAGGTCAGTCTCAGTAGTTATTATTATACTGTCCGTATTTTTTAATGACAAACGCTTTGGTAACAAAAAAGGAAATCTACAATGATAAACCAAGCAAGTACCACTACTATCCAATTTATTTACAACTCTATCACTGGTGTCACAACTAGGTACCCGTACATTGAATGTTGTTTTGTGCTTATTAACCCCCGACGCAAAAAGAGGGGTGTTATAATTTTGACGCATCTGTGTGTCTGTGGCATCGCAGCTCCGAAACGAATGGATCGATTTTAGTTTTTTTTTTGGCCGAAAGCTGACGTGATCGAAATGGTTCTTAGCTACGTTTCAACAAAATCAGTTCAGCCGTTTTTGAGATATTGAACTTTGATATGAAAATATCGGGGGTTTTTCAACTTTTCTAAGTTGTAGTTATTTTAAATAAATTCATTGTTTCTCATTTTGCTCTAGGAGTATAATGTTCATATACATCAGCCAGCATCGCGTATACATTCTAGCAGTTCATTGTTAAGATTAAGAGACGACTGAGACAAGGTCAAAAACTGTATACATATTTATGGTGCTGACTGTACAAAAGGCGCCAATTTAATTTAAATATCCGCTACTTCGACAGACAAAGCTAGCACTGATTCTGATCAAAGCTAAAAGCACAACAAAGGCACAACCGTTAGCCGGCAATTGCACGAAATTCAATTTGTGGCCGCGAGTAGAGTGACCACAAAAACGCTCTCCAAACAGCGGTGGATAACAATTATTGTGTTGATTACGGCATCGCGGGTCTAATAATTCACTCTAGGGCCTAAACTCTGTAATTACGTGGATGGAAACGTCGGCTCCCCGTTTGAGATAAAAATCGGGGTACGCAACTCACGGGCGCGTCTTAGTACTACGGCAAGTTACATCAGATTGTCATATATGGGTATGAGCTCGATTGACCCTTAAGCCTTTCTAGGGTAGTATTGAAGATGGGGCGTTCGTCGGGGCGCCTGCAATTACCATCCTCCTAACTCTACAAAACCCAGTTTTGTTACAATTTTTGATATGCCGCCTGATTGTCTGAACTTTACGTTATTAATAGTTTATTAAAACAAAAAGTGTATAGTTTATTAAAATAAAATTCTTACCTACTGCTAAAAGGGATGTGTAGATAAGCTTAACTTAACCTAGGGGACTTACGAGGATAGGACATAAATATTTAGCGATGCTTAGCACATATAAATGATACATGACACCCAATGAATTGCCCTTATTAAGCATGCACATGATTAGGCATGTGCGAATGTCTTTCTTCTAAATATTTTTCATGATTATAAGGCGCAGTACAGACTAACAGACGCGGCGCGTTGCGAGCGGAGGTGTTTGTGTCCGACCGTGCTGACCTTCACTGTGTCATATTTGTTACAATACCCATACATATTACGGATTAAATTTTGAAATGCAAGTTCGTAACTTCCGTATGTATATTTGAACGTTTGTAACTATGTATCATAGTAACTTACTGTCGTTACCATACTGCTCTTCATAATAATCGTTACCGTACCGACCCGCCGTTGTCATTATGGAGTTTCGGGTTAAGTTGGTTACGTGTTGATAAATATGCGACAACCTCGGCTTAACATGGTTGACATTTTATCACTTACCTATCGCTGTCGATAAGAGGGCCAAAGTTATTTTAATGCCTATAAAAACGTCCCTTATACATTTTGACCCATATTTTTTAACTTATTCGGATAATCTTCAAAAAAAACTATTATTTTCTAATTCACAATGCATAGGTACCCGAATGATGACCAGTATCGAAATATTTGCGCTCAAAAAAAAAAGTTTGGTAACGCAGTGGACATTGTTTTTGAGGGGTCATCGGGACTGGTAACGCAGTGGTAATTTGAGTACCAAATGTGACTTTTTTGTAATAAAAATCCAGGGTGGTTGAAAAATTCATAATAAACAATGAGGCCCGGTTGAGAACTAACGGAACACTACTAGGAAAATATTTCGAGACATCTACAATTTTTATAAGTGTTTATAAGTTTTCATCTCTATTTTAGGCACTAAAAAGAATTTTGGCCCATGAGATCCCTCACGTTCTGACAAGTATGCGAGTGTGAAAGTGACGAATGTCTTATCCACAATAACAAGTGATAAAATGTCAACCATGCTACGCCCGCTAAGATGGTTGATGCTCGATCGCGGGCGAGTTGCGAGCGTGCTCGCTAGTGTGCACACAGAGTAAGGTTGAGTATCCACCAGCGATTTGCGAGGAATAATTCCATCAATAGGAAGAGATACGAGCGAGGCAAGCAGTGCTATTGATGATTTTTTTCCTCGCACATCGCTCCGCTGCCTCGCACAGCCCTGGTAGACAGGTACACACTCTAAAAGCGCAGTGTAAACAGCCGGCTAGTTCGTTTCGGAGAAGCACGGCCGGCGGCGCGATAATGACAGGGCTCTACGATCTGCGCTTGTCCTAATTTCACGCGCCGCTCTTGCCCAAACATTCCAATTAGAATAATGACCATATTATAGCACGCGTTTGTCTATTTGGAAGGAGTAATGCTGCCCCGCAATGGGGCAATGGTAGGAACTACCTATACAGCGCTACAATTCATAAAATTAATTGTTTTCAATCCGTCTGAGAATTAACTTTTAGCCATATTGTAACGTATTTTTTTTTAAACATGCTTTTATTGAACTAAGAATTTTGACAATTTAACCTAACTCTTTCTGGGCATTTTCCAGTTCCATCATCAGATCACACATGATTGCAGCTATTTATGCAAACTTTCTGCGATTAACACCGTGAAATGAATCAAATTTAACTCGTATGACTTCATTACAGACAAACAAGCATTAACATTGCATAAACAGGTTTATATGGCTTATGCATAAATGCCAGTATGATAAATAACATAAACACTGCTCAAAAGAATTGCTACCGTTGCAGCCATAATACTCGCAATCAAGGAAAACCGTATAAAAGTAATGTTTTTACTTACATAAAATTGTAACGACGTTTAAAAGCGATTTATACGCGATAATTCCGTCGTATAAAACATTTCATTATAAGCAGCAAGGTCCCATTATTCAAAGATATTTATTCATGTCGAATGATTGCCTTTCTTTTGTGGATCGACAAAGGCGTTCGGGCCTTATTCCATTTGCGCGGTTCGTTCATTGTGCACGCCAGTGTTTTGTTTCTTCTTCCCGCCTCGCGCTCCATTCTATTCTCCAATGAAATGGAGCCAAGATTGATGAGTTTAGACACGACCTGTGACACGCACTACCGAATGTATCTACTTACGCCTTGCCTACGTCCGACGCGGAACGTTTGTTTGGAATGCGCGTTATTTCACCCTTTATAATGTACGGTAATTACTAGCTGGTAGCGAACGCGGCCGTATTTATGTAGAAGATATCGGTTCGTTTTTGTCTAATGTTTGGGCGCATTCGTCCGACTAATAGGATTTTTTGTTGATCGAGTTTGTTATAGCTGGTTTCTGGCACTGCGATAGCCATATTAATATGACGTTAATTTATCTTGGTAGTTAAATATATCTTTAGCTTCCAGCCGCCTTCTGATAACTGTTATGAACATCACTTTGCTGGATTGTATCGACCAATTATATGAAAGTAAAGCTTTTCTCTTCTATTAATGTTGATTAGACTATTTAGATATGAGATAGTTTTGTACCAACATTTTATTTTAATGATGACTCTAACTCCCACACAACACAGTAATATTTAAAGAAGCTCCTAACATTTATGTATACCGCTTGCTACCATAATCTCAACGAAACGTAATTAATTACTTATGTTTAATTTTTTAACCATTTGAATATTATCTATTAGAATTTCCAAAAATACATTTATCTACTTATATTATAAATTTATAACGAGATATACAGTTCATGATCTGATATCATAAACATATCTAACAATTGTATAGCAAACCAACCACCTCAAAGGGCGTCTCCGTTTTAATTTTGGTTCTAATCACATACACAAGATGGCCAACAAACCATACCAAAGTTATTATCCAGAACGGGCTATGTCTTTACATAATTGAAGGCAGTTTATCAGCGACATCTGAGTTTTAATTATATTGTTTGTATAAATTAATTAAAGCAGCTCACTAAAATGTTTCTCAAGGCATATAAAAGCATATTATATATAGATTGTTTAAGTTATTTTCCCACAGAACGTATGCCCAGCTAAAACAATAGACAATCGAAATAGGTACTCACATCAATTTTGTTCAGTTAAACTTCATCGTTTTCACTAAACAGCCATGTATTAATTATAATTTAACAACTCCTTTTAATTTGTAATACGATTGCGTAGGGTCATTATGCCGGTTACGCGACCACCTGAAGGACAAGGTTTTTTCAGTTGAAGATAACATCAATTCTACAAAGCCTATTGAAACAGTTAGCCGTATGCATTATTGTTTATAGTTATAGAATAGGAATTTATAAAAAAAACCGAGAAGATATGCTTTCTGTTCACTAACTCAGCTAAGTGGTCGCTAACCGACACATGAAATTAGGTGGTCGTTAACCGGCGAAATGACCCTAGGTGGGTCATACAGAGATTTAGGTTCGCGTCAATTCTGTGGTAATTGCCAAAATTAAGGGCTTTAAAGACTAATTTTTAGTTGGACTCTTAATCCGCATAAACAGTGTCTCCTCTTACCTATAAGTATGATTACATGCAATCAAATAATTTTTTGATATGCACGGAAGCCCTTAACTATTAACTACAGGAAAGACTACTTTTGTCTTACCATGTGACCCAGGTGCCTTAATAACCTTCAGCACTAAGATTTCTAAACAAAGCTTTAGATAATGTTCTATCTATGTAAACCCTCATTACCATAAAAAGGGTTACACCTTATTCATAAAACTTTGCATGCCTTTGGTAACTTAAATGTGTTATGTCCTTTTCTTAGAAGAACGAATATCGAAGCGACAGATAAACGAATCGTAACGGAATTTTAGTAGTATAGTTAGTAGTAATAGTTAGTACTATAAGTTTGATGGACGTTTATGAATAAGACATCATTTTTTTTAATACGTTTTCGTACTTAAGTTTTGACTTGAATATTGAATTTTTGTCGGGAAATAAATGACTCTGAATCTTGCATTTGGCCGACTTATTGTCTATAGAAGTTGCAGACAATTCAGTTTTTCTGCTGTTTCGTGTGAAATGAAGTGTTTACATAATATTAGAATTCTTTTTAACGTGGATGTTATGCTTATTGAACCCAAAGATACATTAGATGTACTTTATATATGTATAAGTACACTTACTCTAAATTGTTGTTTGGTTAGTCTGATGTATTTTTACATTATGGTATTACGAAGTATGCTTAATACATTAATTAGGCTTTGATTCCACACCGTCCAAGATGGCCAATGTTTCAAGATCAATCTGCAAATGTTTAAAGATGGATCTCAGAAGATAGAGTACAGTACGCGGCCGCGGTAGGTCATTTATGCGTTAGATTCCGGATCTAATAGCATTAATTACAGTGTGACGCGCAGCCGAGCGAGGAGCCGAGACGGAGCCTCCAGGCCTATCATTTACTAAACATTTTTTCTCGTAAGATCGCTCCAAATATATCTTGAACCCAAGACAGGTAACAACTGAGCGCACTCCTAGACCATATATAGACTGGTTTGTCTATGGCACGGCCGGTCAGCGTTGCGAACAGCCTAGGACCGCGGGACACGCTCTTCCAATAAATCAATTTAATCTAATTTAATTTGGGCCGAGCTTCCTTCGAACGTTTTCGTAAAGTCACGCGATGTTATTACGAGCAATTACGTGGCAATCGACCAATTTTTCAGAGCGGGGTTGTTTCAGAACGTTTTCGGCTTCTAAATTTCGGTCAGTAATATATACCTATCGGAAATATGTCTCGCAAAAATGATATTGCCAATTTCGATACATTATTTTAATCACACCACAAATAATATTTTAATCCAACGTTACGCTACTGGCTTATACCTACATTGTAATATTTTTTAATCCCTTCGCGCTAACTTAAGTTGACGAATTAATATTTATGCGATACAGCATTATTCCTATCGAACAATTACTATAAGAGAATTATAATGTACCTACCATTGAAGGATATTATATATTCGCTGATAAATCCAATCAATAAAAAATAAAATAACATTACACCACACCGGTGCCATCAAACAGACTGCTACTTCACACGCTATCAACACAACAAATTGATCCACACCTGGACAATCGTAAGTTAATATTTAATTTAATTTCCCACCAAATTGAATTTGGTGTACCTACTTGTCTTCACAACAGCTTAGTCTGCGTTAACAATGAGGCAAATGCCGATGTCCGGTAGCCGACCACACAGCTCGCTGCCGGTCACGTCTCGAATGAGATCGGTGCCGCGATGACACCCTTGAAATGTTTTTAATGGCGTGATTCATAGAGCAAATTAAACATTTGACTTGGCGTGAATGCGGTGCTGAGTGGATCGGTCACGCACGGACCGGACGCTCAGTACAACTGAGCGCAACTCTCTAAAGCTGGCTTTCAGCAGCATTCGGTGGTGTTTTTCAACCCCGGGGTTCACGAAGCCTCTTGACGGGAGACGCAGCTGTAATTTTTAAGTCAAAGATTTGTTAGAATTGAATATTTGTGAAATTAATAATATAAATAAGAGCGGAGGGTGAACATTTTAACACATACTAAGTGGTTCGCTTTCGATCGTTTCGATTCAGCTCTAGATTTACCTACAAAGTAATTTATCTAATTTAACCTTTAACAAAAGTTACTGGACTAACAACAAACGGTCTGCTTCTACGGTGTCATCCCTCTGACCTTATTACACGACAGACAGACAGACAAGACAGATGCAAAATATAGATAGAGATAGAATGTAAGCCTAAATTACTAACACGGGCTCATTTTTACGTATTCGGGGTTTCCTACTAATTAAAATCTAAAAAAAGTTTTAGATACGGTATTGTATCCGGTACCTACAAACTCTATACTTACAAAGCGTTTATGACGTTTCATACAAAGTAACTAATTTGAGTATCACCTTATCCTATTGCCCAGCTTCTATTCCACTTGTCTGTCTGTCTGTACGTATCGCAGAGCATTGCGCGGTTGGAGCTGATTAATGCGCCGCTACCGTATTCGACTGTAGGTTTTTTATCGCGACGACACCGCGCGTGTCCGTGAGAACCGATTTACTCAGCTCCGCTTGGAAAGTTTGAACCTAGAAAAAAATTTTTTTGGTTTGCTATAGCGGGTTTCGTATGTGTACATTCAAATCAGTTGACATTGTACAACATAGTATTTATGACATAATGCAGTCAGTAAAAAGAGCTATGCCACAGATGAAATACTAGTTACTTACAGTAAAAGATACTGCACGCGCCTAGAACATGTGCGTGTCTGCGCAGTGATTATGTGTCTCGCTTTATCTTTAAGAAGGCCGGCGTGACGCGCTAGGGCTGCCTGCTCGGCAAAATGTAAACAATAACTAATGTTTCCCGCGGCTTTGCTCGCGTATAAATATTTTAATTATTGGGTACTACAGAGTAAACTAAATACATAATGTATTCTGATTAAGTGAGTAGGGTTAATATTATTATGTATGATGAAGAAGAATAAAAGTACTGCATTCATTTACACACTTTTAATTATAAGTAGGTACCTATTCTAACACGTTTAACACGAAACTGAAACTCATGTAAATCTAAAACAATCAACATTAATATACTCACCGGCAGAAAATTTGGCCCAAATTAGAAAAAGTTTACTATGCAGAAAAACATTATTTAATTTATTCAATTTATAGTTTGAACTCACGAAAAGTTTTTGGGCCAAATTTTTTGCCGGTGATTATATATTATTTACATAAAGAACACCGCACGCCCAGTTATCTTAACATGGAATAAAAGCTCAGTGATGAAACAATGTTGTTGATGAAATTGCTACGAGAGCTCTACGAATGCTACGACGTAGCATGTGCAAGTAGAAAAACTTTGTCAGCCGTTCGTAGATAATAATTGCCAGTCCATCTGAGCGATGTTACGAGTCGTTTTTTTTCAACTCCGATTACTTGAGTTGATTCGGGCGCTAACTCGAACGGAAACTCGAGTTGATCCTTGACCCTACCCGCATCAATCGGATGGGATCCGCTTCGCGGCAAATACCGAATCTGCGAGTCCGCGAGTCGAGCCGAGTGCAGCGTATTCGTATTTTTGATTCGACGTGTTGTCCGTTATCTTTACGTTATCCGCTTATCCGATCTGGAGCCGTAGCATGGTTGGCCTTGTCACGCGATATGTGATAGGATAGAGCGTGCGTCACTGGCTGACACCGTTCGATAGAACGAGACGACGCACTTATCTTGTCACTTGTCGCGTGATAAGGCCAACCATGCTACGGCTCCTGTACCAATTCTAGTGTTAGGTATGCAAGTCAAACCGGCAGTGGAGATGGCGTGTTAATTCGAGTTGCGAAGGAACTTTATTCGTATCAAGTCGTTTAAATTCCGATTCGAGTTATTCGAATCAGACAACTCGACTCGCTAGTCTATCTTTCTGGGGCGCACATCTTATTCCGATATATTTTGCTCGCTCGCTCTGACACAGCGGCACGCGTGGAATCGAGCGTGAGAAACATATATAAATCAAAATGTGGTGCGAAACGTATGCGACAGATTGAATACCAGTCCATCGAATAGGCGGCCAAACGCTAAACCACTCGAGTAACTGCGGGGCTAGCACAACTGACGACGCGCCGCGACGCGAGTCGAAAAAGATCTACCCATCTCTTTCTAATTTGCACAGTGCGAGTGCGATAGGACACGCTCACTCGCGCGCGAATCGACTGAGCAGCATGTTGTGCTAGACGTACTGGTTAACCAGCCATCAGCGCTTAATTGCTTTCTCGAACCACTCATTCGCAGCCGTATATTGATTGAATTATTACTTCAAATAAAATAAAAATTCCTAACTACACGGTATCAAATTTACTGGGTATTTGTATGAACAATAAAAGCGAAAATAGACGCTTTAAACTATTTATAAATTTTATAGCAACCACTTAATTGAGTGATGCCTACTCTCTGCTTTTAGATTTATATGTTGTTAACTCTGGGCGAATGGCTTTAGGAAGCGTTGAAGTTGAAATATAACAAGCATAATAACAAGTCAATATCAATATAAAAGAATGCTTTATCGTTCCAACTTTCGACGTTTACTATTTATATTTCGAATGAAATGCATTTAAAAATTGAGCTCTTGGTTTTGTACGTAATAATAATTTACAATAGGTACCTACCTACTATTTTTCAAATGTTGTCAAATGACTCCAGCCTTATCTGACTCAATTTTAATCATACAGACTTCTTGGAGGAAATGTACCTCAGCTAAGTCAGCTCTGACTAGCCTACGGCCTCAGCCATATTTCATTTACGGAAGCCTAATAGACAACATGCATATACTTTTTGCGCATACATATACTTTAACGCACGCATTGCACGTAGAACCGATGGCCATTGGGGCGGAAAGGTTCTCGAGTGGCGACCGCGTACCGGAAGGCGCAGCGTGGGTAGGCCCCCCACAAGGTGGACTGATAGCCTGGTAAAGGTCGCGGGAGTCCGCTGGATGCGGGTGGCGCAGGATCGGTTAATTTGGCACTATTTGGGGGAGGCCTATGTCCAGCAGTAGACGTCTTTTGGCTGATTGATACTTTAATTACCTACCTAAGTACGTATATACTCAGCTTAGGTATATATATAGAACATTGCATACAACATGTACACTTAAATAGTGCCCTAAATGAGGCTCATCTCATTACAAGCAGTCATCCAATATTTGTTATAGGCCTCCGGGAGCCGCAAGCACCCATTGTGATCTCAGGTGAAACTCGAGCAGCCAAGAGGTCAAACTGACACTTACTTTTCTCATGCCAAATTGACTTCAATATGTGTCGCGCGCTCACGCACGTTCGCTGAGCTAACGTGTCAGAACGAGATAGCACATTCATTGTGATGCGAAATGTTTGTCTAATTGAGCCCCAGAGCAAATGCCCCGTGAGGAACATTGCAGTCGATAAGCAGCTAGCAACTGAATCGCTTTGTGCTACTCGATCGCGTAAAGTCAAGTGGAAAATATAATTTTTATACTCGTCGACTTTAATGTTTGAATTAAGACTTCGTACACTAAACTAAAACCACATACTTTTTTTCTATGGAGCTCCCAACTCAACTATAATAATCATATGCCAACGCTAGACAACTAAAATAAATTCGACCAATCACGTGGCGCCTTTACTGAACTATAATGAATTTGACCAATAGGACGTCGCGTTGATTCCAATACAAAAGACATCAACGACACGGCGCACCTCTGACTTGCACTTCGTTTCAGCAGGGCTTAGATATTTTTCATTAGATACCAAGTCTGTTTAATTATTTATGTTGACTCGTATAAAAAGTATATATTGCAAAAGATGAACAGTTTTATAAAACCTAATCAGTATTCATGTATTTTTTTACTTAATCCTGACTTCCTGGCTATTGATTTTTTTATAATCGTTATCATATTATCATTTCCAAAATGGATGATCATTTCGATACCAAACATATGAACTAAAATAAGTTAAGTAGGTATAATTTTGGATGTTCAGTTATGTGGTACGTCATCAGCCCTATCTCACTCTATGATTGTGTATTGCAAATAAATGACAGCTAACGTCATCACTTAGGCAGTGGAGCTTCTGTACCTTTAAGAAAGAAGAAGGTACTAGTAATTATTCTATGCTTTCATTATTAATATTGTAACTACATGTAACTATCTTAAATACTCTGTTGGTATCCCGTACAATATTTGTAAATAAAAATATAATTTGGGAGTATTCATCCTCCATCCAACAAATATACAATTAGGTTAATTACATACAAGTAGGTTAAAAGAGTAGAGGAGGATGACTAAAATCTTGTGAGGTAGGTACGGTCAAGGACTTTAATTGGTGAGCCATTTACGAATAGGTGTCAACTAATTTTGTTTTGTTAATAGTTAAGCTATGAGGTGTCCAGTATAAAGTGAGCTCTAAATGGCTCAACAATTATATTGTGCCCATAATGTAAGTATGTAAACGGGTAAGACAAATGGCGTGCTTGATATAAAAGGGCTGGTTGATGTAATTTACTAAGTAGTTTGTAAGAACTTACCTTAGTAGGTAGTAGGTACCTTTTGATTTGATGACTGTGCTGCAGAAGCTAAGATGCAGGCGCGACTAGTTTCATGCTTGGTTGGGGTACACAGAACAGACAAGATTTAGGTGATCACTTTTTGTGAAAACATAACATAACATAAGACACCTATTTGTATAGGTCTTAACTAGGTTAAGATCGGTTTATGGCCAAAATATGTAGGTATCAGTTCACACCAGGAATTAAGTAGTCCTTTTTTCCGAGTATGTGCGACTAATTTAACATAGCGACGTGCCATGTCATACTCGTAGAGCACGTGAATTACGATCACGGTTGCCAGTATTCGTACTCGAATCGTACCGCGGCATGTCGTAAGAACTTGCTATTTCCCTACAGTACGCTCGCTGCTGCAGTATGGCGCAGAACTGTGGGGACGCGCAGCAGACTGGCAGTGCGCATTCCGAATCCAAAAAAGGGCCGCACGTTCTGCGATGCAGGTAGCCCAGGACGCCTCCGCAAGGTCGAGGTTTGGCAAATTGGGGGTACTGACACTTTCGTCTATAGTCATATATCTACGTTTACGTCAATAGGAGCGGATACACAAAGCGCGCAGACCTAGCGCGCCGACTACGGAACCCAAATTGGCTTCTGCCGATGAAACGGAAACCAGCGAAGTCTGATAAGGTAACACGCGTAATGGCCCTACGTTATACAACAAGCTGCTGGAACTAGTCAAATCAGCTCCTTCAGTTAAATATTTTAAAACTAGGCCACGTCTGCCGCACACACATCCACAGAGCTGGTCCAAAATATCCATATGGAATGGGTGCCACACGATGGGCGGCAACGACGTGGCAGGCCGAGACGGAGATTGCGGGACGACCTGGACGCATTTTGTAACGATTGGCCAGAGATTGCAAACAGCCGAGACGAGTAGCAGTCGAGAGGGGAGGCATTTGCCCAGCAGTGGGACACTATATATGCAGGCTTCGAATAAAAAGTAACTTAACACAAGCAGGCACGTAACCAAATGTGTGATATCGCGTTTCCAGTTCCATGTCAATTGTTTTCTGACGGTTCGAGCATGGAGTCCAAAGTTGTGAATTTAACTGATTAACGAATCCAGTAAAATCAGTAGACTGTCTATCTGTGTGGAGATTGTCGGCTTCCCAACAATGCTCAATCTATTAAGATTGGTTTACTTTGTAACCGACTCAACTAAACTTAGACCAGTCAACGAAAGAGTAAAAACTAAAAGTACCCACACGCAAGTTGATGCGAGAGGAGTAGAAAATAAATATGGCAACTAATTTTTTAGTTCGTTATTGTAGAAAAACGTTAGCTGAAGGAGATCGATCAGGTATTAAAAAATCTTTCTGATTGGAGTAAACAATAGCACGAGTCGCGCCCTACTCTCACGCAATGGCGTTTTGGTTGTTGTTTAATCAATTTTTTTTGCGTCTTTGTAAGTAGGTACGAAGTTGACTGTGGTATATTGTCCTTGCTCCTTGCAAGAAGGTACCAAAATGCCCTCAAAATGAGGTACTTACTTATGTTTAAGTAAAGGTATCTAGTTACACCGTGGGATTACATATATATCTAGGTACTGTCTAATTATGTTAAGCGTCGTATTAAAGAACGATATGCCTATTAAAAAAACACTGTTTCTACATTGCGATTTAAAGTCATAGAGCCCGTTAGACATAATAAAATTATAACATAAGCTAAGAGTAGGTAAATGGTACAGTCAAGGACTTTAATCGTTGAGCCATTTCGGTGTCAACTAATTTTGGTTTTTAATAGTTAAGCTATGAATATCCAGTAAAAGGTGAGCTCTAAATGGCTCAACGATTAAAGTACGTACATGCTAAAATATTGTGGGTACTTTTTTAAATAATAATAATCTTTATTGTTTGTTTTGTTACCTGAACTAAACTCGTTTATATATATGTACTTGACCTGATGGTTCATTCCTAAGCGATCTTAACTAATTCCCAATAATCTAGGACTTAGGACTAGATAGGTACCTAGTAGTTACCCTACTTATTTATTTTTCCATGCTTCGTTCAAATTCGATTAGGACCACAGCATAAATTTAATCAAATTGTTGTTCTACCGCCCATTAATATATCAAAACTCATTTAGATTTATCGCTCCTACATCAGCCGCTCTCCCCATCCATTCTTAAAATAGTGTGTAATTGGTGACAGTGGAGTTAATACGCCGCGCCGGCAACCCCGAAAGGTGTTCGATCGCGAGCAGCACCCCGCCCGCGCCCGCGGGTAAACGGCACTCAATTTAACCATTTCTCTATATTAATTACCAAAACAGCCCCAACCAAGCCGTTGCACATAAATAACAAAAAATGACAAGTATCCAACACCCGCCCGTCACGGGGCCTGATTCGGCCGATTACATTCGTACCCTCCTTTCTTAAAGCTTAAACGAACTAGAGGAACAATTTATCACATTTTAACAGTTTAAAATCATGTAGATATACGCTAAGCAAAACCCATAAAAAGTGGTACTACTTTATAGCGCGTTGATAGATATCACCTGCCGAGTCGGTGTGAAGTGAACAGTGGTGTTAGCTGCATGGGGAGGAGAATAGCGTTATGCAAATTAGACAGAAGGAAATTACTGTTGGTTCAAAATTGTAACTACATATTACAACAATGTTCTTATCAATTTATCTAGTAGCCTATATAGACAGTCATGTATCTTACCGGTAGGTTCCCAGTTGACCACTCTCTACTCTGGTATTCTAGTTCTGCGGTAGGACCTACTAAAATGTTGGATTAGTCTGCTATGTTTAACACCGAAAAATATCCTGATATCGACTCTATTGTAATTGAAACGAAAGTTATAGTGAAGACATTTATGTAGCTTGATAACTGTTCCTATAAGTGAGCTGGACATTGCTGGTAGGCGGTAGCGGTTAGCGAAAACGGTGGCAGCTGTCCTCGTGGATATTTTTTAGGGTTCCGTACCTCGAAAGGAAAAAACGAAACCCTTATAGGATCACTTTGTTGTCCGTCCGTCCGTCTATCAAGACCCTTTTTCTCAGGAACGCGAGGAGGTATCAAGCTAAAATTTATATCAAATACTCAAGTCTACCGTCCCTTGGAGCTGTGAAAAAATCAAACTTCTAAGCCAACGCAATCAAAAGATACAGCCGCTTATGCCGCAAATTTCCGCAAATTTTCGAAACTCGCAAGGGAATCAAAACCTACAGGGTACTTCCCGTGAACTCAGAATCTTAAAATTAGGTACGAAGCAACGTCTTATAGCAAAGATAAAGGAAAAATTGCGAAAACCGTAAATTTTTAGTTACATCACATAATAAAAAATATTTTTAATAATGTACTTAATATACCTACAGGTTACGGAACCCTCGGTGCGCGAGTCCGACTCGCACTTGGCTGGGTTTTTTTAAATCTACGTAACTACTCGTACGTCTTAGATAGGTACAGTATCGAGATGGAGTGTAGGTACTTAGGTAATTCTAAACTTTTCATATAGGTAATATTTATTCAATAAATTCCATGACAATAATCAACAATGTCTCCTTAACATAAAAGTAGGTACCTACCCAGTTATTCCTACTTTAGTAGGAATCTGACCTTCCAGCAGATTGTGCGTAAAATACCGGTTCACGTCAAATGTATCACTTACGACAATCACACAATAAAATATATTATTAACTGTTAATTAAACAGCTGCCTCTGGTTCTAAAAACCCTTGATTTCATCGTTTCCAACTAAGTATCACTTTATATTTTCTGAAGGATAATTCACATGTTTCCTTAGAAGTTTCCTACCGAGGACCAAATGGTGAATGATAATAAACATCATTGTAGCTGTTCCGAAATGGGAACGTGAAGTGCACTGGTGGGTACAGGGGCAGGTGCGGGGACCACATCGCTGCACACAGGGCTAGCACCTCGGGTCCCATCGTAGAGACGGCACCCTCACTTGCACTCATAGCCACGCGGTCTTCACTAGGCCTTTCCACGTCACTTAACAAACTGTCTATCATGAATGAGGTATTCGGTTTTACTTTCGGGAGACTCGGGACAGCAAAGGTTGGTTCTGGTGCATGTGACTCTAAAGCCGTGGCGGGAGGCACCCGAGCGAGTAACATATGGTTCAAGTTAAACAGCGCTGCCAACTCTGTCGATAAAGAGTGATCTTTCCCGTCCGGGTGTAATTTAAAGCGCTTGCGTCGCCTGAGCAGCGAGCCGTTCTCGAACATGTCGAAGGCCTGCGGGTGCAGCGTCCAGTAGGCGCCCTTGCCGGGCCGGTCTGGGCGGCGCGGCACCTTCACGAAGCAGTCGTTGAAGGAGAGGTTGTGCCGCAGCGAGTTCTGCCAGCGCTGCGTGTTGCGCCGGTAGAACGGGAAGCGGTCCGTGATGAACCGGTAGATCTCCGACAGCGGCAGCATGCGCTCCGGCGAGCTCCATATCGCCATCGCGGTTAGAGATATGTAGGAGTATGGTGGTTTGTGTTCAGCATAGGATTCGCGCGACGGTCGCGGCATGGTCGGGCGCTGTGAGCGCGGCGCGCGCGGGCGTGGCGGAGAGGCGGAGCTTGCGCCGCGCCGCCCCCTCCCCTGCTCGTTGCCCGCAGATATGATAACGAGGATGCCACTCGTCGGGCAAACCGCATCTCCCTCTTAGGTAGTATCATTACAGGCGTGATTGACTGCGTACCTTCTGCTGGTTAAATACCTATCTATCTACGTGCGTAGATCATAATGTGGGCAGGTTATGCGCATCCCACGCAGTGTGCATTTTGAAGTGTGTAGGTAGGTACTTAATGAAATACATGTTACCTACAGTAAAATTTAACTTTTTTGCGAATAATATGATTCATTATCATAGTATATTAAGTACTTTAAGTAACATAATCATAGTTTCATTTATATACAGTACAGATTTTTTTCGATCAATCAGCAGTGTGTCGATATATTTCTATTGCTACACCTACTAACGCCATCTAGTGGTGAGTAGCATTACTATTTGCCATCACATTCATTATGCTAAAATGTTTTAGTTTCTTTATCTTTTCATTTGAAGTCTTATACTTATAAGAAGAAATGTTAAATAACAATGCCAGTGACATAAAAAAACCTTGAAGTAGGTGAACTGTTTTACTCAGTTGCTTTGTTTACTGAGGTGGGTTAGTATGGTCATCATTCCTCGAGAGATGGCGTTTTACCTACCAGTATCTATTCTTCTTAATTTTTTACGCAAGCCCCTATTTTGTTCTGCACACGATTAGGAACATACCTAATCGGTAGAAGGATATTTTCTGGAATGGCGTAACAAGCATTCAAATAGACTTGGATCACTTTGGTTTTGAGATATAGAAACGACGTCTTGTCTTCATTACGTCTGCATATACCTACCTAGGTAATTTTTTAAAGCTATTGAAGTGCTAATTGCTTGACGGTTAAGTCCTAGAACTGCGGTTCGTGGACCCTACTTCCACCCCCGATTTAATCCCTTTGAGGAATGATTTTCGGGATACAAAGTATTCTAAAATCATAAAATTCATCTTCATCCGAAGCCATTTTTGCGTGAATGAGTAACAATCATCCAAACATCCAAACTTTCGCATTTATAATATTAGTAGGATAGGATGGTAGGATATTAAGTAATTAGGTACGTATTGTAATAGAAATACGCCACTGACAATCAGTATGCTTGTTATTATAAAATATGTTACAAATATTAAAAAGGTCGTATCGTAATAGAAATCTTACGACATTTTTTTTCTTTTGTATAGGTATGCAGTTTTTCAGGAATCAAAATAATTTTCGGTGAAAGTATTTAATAAGCACTATGCCTGTTTTTTTTATTGTTCTTTTCCACCGTTCAAAAGTAGGTAAATGGGGGGGACACAATGTTTTGAGACTTTCGTTGCGATTATGTCCGATTATATTCACTTAATATAAAATTTACACTTAATTAATATAAATAATAACAAAAAAATTGCTGAGAAACCTTATATTTATTTTGAAAGACCTATCGATTGATGTGCCACATGTGGACTTACAATTCTTTTTATTTTTTTGAGATGCAGTTACATGCATAGAGTACACACCGAAGAAAAAAAATTGTTTAGTAATTTCATTGCACAATTATGTAGCGGCTAACAAAATACACTTATACTCCAAATTTCATTCAAACACACTTAGTTTTCGATTGAAATGCCTGTGACATACGGACAGACGGACATGACGAAACTGCATTTTTTACGATTTTTGCCATTTGGCTAAGGAACCCTATAAATTAGAACGAAATGTCAAAAATATTGTTTGAATTTTGATTTAGATGCTTTAGGAATCTACCGGAAATTTCATTTCATTTGTTGAAAATTTACTACGGGGTAAAGTACTTGAGTAATTATAGAAACAGAACACTTTTAGTAACAATTTTTATTTGTATAAATACATATCGTTTACACATGATCATGGATTACACATTAACAATTGTACATTTTCAAAAATCTCACGGTGCGCAAATTGGAGGTAATGATAAATTACAATTATACTACGCTACGGCCCAGGTTGGCTGTTGGCTTACAGCTTGCCTGTGAGCTCCGGGACTGCCTTGAACAAGTCCGCAACCAGTCCGTAGTCTGACACCTGAAACAAAAATTAAAGAGTCTAATAAAAGTAGGAAACAGCGCCCAACAACCCGATTCCAACCAGCTTGCCTAGAATGTATTTTTAGGCAAGCCTATAGTTATATAATAATAATAATAAATATTACAGAACAATCTTACACAAATCGACCTAGTCCCATGGTAACTCAATAAGGGTTGTATGGGTACTAGACGACGATATATTTAAAAGATACAAATACTTAAATACATAGAAAACATCCAAGACTTGACAAATGTTTATGCTCATCACACAAATATTTGCCCTTACCTACCGGGATTCGAACCCAGGACCTTCAGCTTCGCTTATTTTAGGTTTAAGATCATTTATTCTCATAAGAATTTACAATTCACTTTACATGAGATAAGAAACAAAACAGTTTTATAGCTCGTTAACGAGCGCACAATAGTTATTTACGATACAAGTGCAGAAAATAGGAAATTCGCAACGAGTGGCGATAAATTAAAACACGACCGAAGGGAGTGTTTTAAATCGACACGAGTTGCGAATTACCTATTCGCACGTGTATCGTACAACGTTTTACAGTACATATGGCTCTTTAAAGTTTCAACATATGCACGGAAAGTGCTCATTTGCGCACTAGTGCGGGAAAGTAACACCATGTGTACTGTAAACAAACTTAACAATTATTAGAAAAATACTTATACTCTAAACTCTTTTATAACTTTTTTGTTTCGGATTGACCATCGAAAATTTTCACTCGCCGCCAATGGTCACAACTTATCAAAGGGAAACATTTCTGCGAAACTACAAAACAATTTTATAATGTTAACATAGTTAACAAAATTGATAAAATGGCCAAGAACAATACCTACTTTATCAAGGTATCATAAAATAATGACATCAATCGTATATTGAAGCACTTTTTGGTGTTTTACGCACAACTTTTGCCGTTTAACAGCGGCGTATCGGCACAGATTATATAATAGTTCTAACGAACAGATACTCGACTCTGAATAAAAAAGCGCATACCTACCGCTTTCCATGCCTACTAAATTTAACAATGGAGCGACCTTGAACGCGCTGGATGTTGCCCGCACTTGCCAGCCAATAGACGCTAGGGTTGACACCGCTTAGAAATGAAGTTATAATTAATATTTTTTGAAATATTTTTATAATGATGTGTAACCAACTACAATTGCTTCACCTTGATGTAATGTTGCACGAATATTTTTCCTTCTCTAAATGTTCAGCGCGTGAGCGCGTACGAATTTGAGCAAAATAGGTGATCCGTGCGTGCCTCAACCCGAGGCTGCTCTAATTCGTACTTAGATACTTACATATCAATTTTAATGTTAATGTTGAGATTTATGGCATGACAATTATATTTTGTCAGTCTGATAGGTGATATGTACGCGTATGAAGAGTTACGCAATTGCCCTGCTGTATGTATCTAAGTAACAGACGTCGTAACGTTCTAATAAAAATACAATTTTTTTTAAGAACCTATTTTATATTTTAAATTCTAAGGTTTTTGTATAAATTATAAAGCATGTGGTGTGACCTATATGTGATTGTGACATCTATCTTTACAATGCAAAATGAATGAAGTCATGAATGTACTGATATTAACAATTGTTATTGAACCTAAATAAAAAATAAAAAAATCTCCGTTCAGCTGTCACAACAAATCCTCAAATCAATAAAGGGTTGGCAACGCGCTTGTTATTCTTCTGGAATCGCAATCGTCCAAAGGCTACGGTGTCTGCTTATACCATCAGGTAGACCGTATGCATGTTTGCCACCGTCGTAGTATTAAAAAAAACATTGTGTCGGCTAGGACGTTTTATTATTCGTGCAGAACCATACATTCCATGCACTTCACTGATTAGATTAATTTAATTGTTATCATTTTTCAATTTTCAAAAGACTTGTATGTATTTCCGAAGATTCTGCCAGTATCTGAACTTCATAGCTACATACCTACATGTCAAGTATCTCTCACCCTGTCTATGGTTACGACAGTCTGAATGTAGGTACATTCGAGTTCTCCAATATCTATACAGACAACCTTTCAAAAATATCTGTACACAGGCTTTATTATTACTGACATAAGACACATGTATAGATATTTTTGAAAGGTTGTCTGTATAGATATTGGAGAACTCGACTCGACAAAACGAAACTTGTTGTGTAGGTAACTTAATTTTTTAAGTAAGTAGGTGTATCCCGACGACAGTACGAAATAAAGTTTAGTAGGTAGGTAGGTACCTTCCTATCTTCGTTATTTATAACGTAAGTATATAAATAACGACATATTGTATAATTGCTGCTAGACAGGGATAAATATAAACATGAAATCAATACAAACAACGGAGTGGCGGAGTACCTAAACTTGTCGGAGGCTCGGGGTAGGTATACAAAATAACCGAAACTCAAGCAGTCCTAAATGTATCACGTAAGTATTTGAAATAGGTATTGGGTGTTCCGTAAAAAACATTACGAACTCATTTTTAAAAAATTGGTGAATAACTTTTCTTGGGCGCGTAAACAGCGTCCGGCCGTGAGCGCGTGCGCCGACCCACTGGCGGATGTACCGTTTGCGGCGCGCAAAGTTTAGGTATAATTCTGAGTTCCCACGGCGCAGTCAGGTAGCACTGGTATCGGTGTTATTCCGTAGCTATACCTACTAGTGCCATCTAGTGCCGAGAAGTGTTACAATGTTAAACATGATACAAATTAACTTCCTAAAATATGAAAATTTCGGAATGTAAACGAAATCGAACAGGTTCGCGAATTTCAAGAGGGTTGCATTGTGACAACAGAATAGAGAATTAGGTCATAATACAATGCTTGATATAGTATTTTTCAAAAAAAACGAAATGAATACAAATGGGAAAGTTTGTACAGCCGACTTCAAAGATATGTTTACACTTTTGCACCTTATTCTTTTGTAATAAGGCCTTAAGGCGAAAAATGTGCACATACTCAGACTTCATTTATCACAGATAATTCTGCAGATAACCTCCTATTACTTACTTTGCCCGGACTCTGGGCCTCACAGAAATCACAAATGGAATTCTTGGACATATGTCCATGACCAAGAACAGCGCTGATATACTAAGTGTAGTAAATACCTGTGCCAAGTTTCTACATACAATTTATGACTGTATATACCTAAATTGTATCATTAGGTACCTGGAAAATTGGAGCTTCAGGATCCTTGTTGATAGCGACGATGGTCTTGGAATCCTTCATGCCAGCGAGATGCTGGATGGCCCCGCTGATGCCCACGGCAATGTATAGGTCCTGCGTGACACAACTACAAATTTAATACAAAATACAAATTGTAAAAGCCATTAAAAAATATATACAGGATGTTTTTTTATGAGTATCCAATTTTTTTCTAGGCATTATGCATCATTTATAGATTTCATTTATGAAAAAATAACAACAAAGTATTTTTTATCTTATTTTATTTTTCAAAAATAATAATGACTGAAGTGTGGTCACCGAGTTGAATATAAACAAACTAGAGACACAAAATATGTTGTATTGAGGGTAGTTCACATTTACATCAGGCTGGCCGCCCGATCAGAATGAGTTACCCCACTTAGTCGCCTACCAACCACCCGCGCATGCCGGTGCGTAGCGAACATTGACAACAAACTTGGTCTTTTTTGAGACAACTTTGAGGTGCCCTATCTCAATATTTTAATATCGAGGGATACTAAAAGAAAAAATACGTAAATTATAATTTTGTATATGGATTAACATACTTCAATTTGGATACTCATAAAAAATCCTGTATATAGACATTTAATTACACCACGAGGACATTTTTATATGGGTCCAACTGCAATTCGAGCAATACAAAAGACAGGACTAAATCGACGAAAATCTAATATTTACGTCTTTATCGCACTTGCTGAATTCGAGCGACAGAAATTTCCACTAGGTAATTTGACATTTTCCTATTTATATACACTACACTGTGTTACAAAATTCAATGTAGGAATTCCACCATCCCAATACTCTTACGAGAACAATATTCCTTTGCTATTCCGCTAAAAAACGTGCAGGTCGATCAGCGGAGATCAAATGCAACAATTTGCGTATAAACATGCAAATAATTGCATTTGATCTCCGCTGATCGACCTGCACGTTTTTTAGCGGAATAGCAAAGGAATATTGTTCTCGTAATATATCATGAATTTCCGCAAAGTAACGCCTGATTCAATAAATTATCCCAATACTCGCTGAATCCACACTGGGCGCACGTCTTGGGCGAGTCATATTCTTCAGAGGCCAAGCATGCGCCCATTAATATTTGCCATAACAAAGCGGGCAAAATAGCTGACACGTCCTAACTGCCTTAAAACAAGTCGTGTCAGATATTTATGCACGCTTTGTTGTCGCAGATATTGATGCTGGTGACTGTACCTGGCTAATGATTTAAGACCAAATTCAAATTAATTTATTGCCAAAAAGAACACAAAATTTTACATTTAACATAAGTACAATGAAATAACTTAAACAATGCCTTAAAATTAAAACTTAAAATACTAAATTGCGCTAGGTTGGGCAATGGGTTCTCGTCTCAGCATATGCAAGGCTTCAAGCCTTGCGCTGGTTTTCAGTCGAGTCCCTTCAACAAAGGGTCGGTCGTGTATCTATACAGCGATCCTGATAATATTTGATTGCCCTACGATTTTTATAATTAGATTATCATATTCTTGTGTTAAGTGTTTAGATGTATAAAGAATACTACAAATAAATAAATACTAATACTAATAAACGTCTTGTCTATCTGTATTTTACCTACGTATATCTTACGATTGTAGTGTGTGATGTGTGTTTGTTGTTGTGTGGTGTGTTGCGGACCAATAGCATTCTCTTATACTCACGGGCGCCACAATCTTGCCGGTCTGTCCGATCTGCAGGTCGTTGGGCACGAAGCCCGCGTCGACGGCGGCGCGGGAGGCGCCCACGGCCGCGTTCAGCTTGTCCGCTAGGTCGTACAGCAGCTTGAAGTTGTCGCCCGACTTCAGACCGCGACCTGACAATCACACGGGCATATTATGGGACCAGTACTATTGAAAGTACATTGTAAAACACGATATTTAGGCCGTCAGTTAGTTTATCAAAAAATATTGCACACGTATTTTTTTGTTTGTCAATTAAACAAAAAATTATGAAGACAGCCCGATAAAGTTCCGCGTGACGTCACGTTATGTTACGCTATTTAGCTAAATAGAATTATTATTTTTTTACCCAGGAAAGTACCCAATTATGTTATTCAGATGTACAAGCTATGAAACCTTTGTTAACATTTGTGGGATGTTGGTGCAATCAATCTTCAAGTTAACAAATGTTAATCCATTTGCCAAAAGCATGATTCAGAATAGCAAAAACGCTCCTGCGTCAGTCAGTCAAAAATAATACCCTTAGGTGTTCAATACAGAAGGCCAGTGATCGTAAAGACAACATATATCTAAGCGAGAAGTATGGTTAGGTACGTAAATTTGAGGGCATCTACCATTTTGCTACTTTAAAATACATTAATAATAGTTATGATAAGGCATAACAGACATAACCAGTCTGGGGGCCATTTCGCGAAGCTACAAGTTACATTTTTACAAGTCTACATGGACCACTGGTCAACAAGAATAGGACATGTCACAATCCTCAGCATTGAGGAGATAACTGATGATGACAAGTTAGTAATAAATAATGATACTTCAATCTGTCTCAAGTTAAAACAATTACTTTTAAAATTGTACAATATCATTGACATTCTTTATCACATTTGTTGATAGTTCAACGGCGATTTATAACGTCAACAGTGATGAAATCTTGATATTAGGAACTAAGCATAGTTATAACTAAGCAATATTATTTTGTCATAAAATTATCTCCTTCTGAGATTGTTAACCACTATATTTGAAAAAAAAACAAACCTATCCAAATATCACAGTATCTACAATACACTGGAAAAGTTATTTAAATGAATTTGTGCAAAATAGTATACAACAGGGATCAGCTTTAAGCCCATCCCTCTTCTTGTTGATTTTGGACGCTGTCGTCGGACATAGAGGAGGAGGCACCCTGGTGTATGCTCTGCACCGATGATATTGTTCTTGTCGGTGAAGACGCATAAGAGGTACAGAGCAGACTGGAGAAGTGGCGACAAAAACTGGAAAATGTTGGCCTGATGATTAGTAGATCCAAAACTGAGCACATATTTTGCGATTTCGGCGGTCTCTCCAGCATGACGGCCATACAGCTAAATGGCGCTACACTCCCAGTCTGCTCCAACCTTGGTTTGCTTGTACAGTGTGATGGTGATATCGACCGTGATGTGAAAAACCGAATGAGCGCTGGGTGGATGAAATGGCGACAGGTCTCTGGAACAATATGCGATGGCAGAATGCCTCTTTGGTTGAAGGGCAAAATCTATAAGGCCATTGTGAGACCTGTCATCATGTATGGATCTGAATATTACGCCTTAAAGGTGACGGATGAAAAGAGACTGCATGATACGGAGATGAGAATGTTGAGATGGATGTATGGTGTGACGAGGATGGATAAAATAAGAAATTAGTATATTAGATGAAGCCTGAAGTAGCACCCATCATCGACAAATTGAGATCCCATTGCCTTGCGAGGTACGGGCATGTTATGCGGAGCGATGGAAGAGGGATGGAAGAGACGAGATAGGCCAAGGAAAAGGTGGATGGACTGTGTGAGAGACAATATGAAGAAGAAGGAGGTAAGTGATGGGATGATGAGTGACAGGGAGGTATGGAAGAAAAAGACATGCTGCGCCCACTCCAAGTAACCCATTTACTTAGGGTTGGCGCAGCATAAGGGAAAGAAAATGATGATGAATGCAAAAAATAGTATACCTCCAGAAACAATGTTCTTGGCACTGGTCAGCTCTGGCCTGTCAGACTTGGAGAGTTCCTGTGATACCCACTCCACCAGATCAGTCTTGTAGTCCCCTTCCGGAGCTTTCTCTACTGCAGCCGAGCCTCCTTCCAGGGAATCCGGAGGGAAGGCAGTGCCTCGAACAGTGATGACTTTGATAGCGTCTTTAGCTTCAAGTGTCAAAACTGCATTTCCTGCATAGATGGTCCTCACAAATGTGTTAGCATCCTTGACACCAATAATGTCACTAATGGGAGACACATCAAGCTTGGCAGCTACTCGTGGAAGCACAGCCTTGCCAATAGCAGTGGCTGGTGCCAAGATGTGAGTAAAGTTGAACTGTTTCTGAGTTGCAAGGATGAGAGGGGTGAGAGCCTCTGCAGTGAAGCCTTTGAATGCTTCACTCTCTGCTACAAGAACCTTTGAGATACCACCAGCCTTAGCAATCTTCTCTGCCGCCTATATTTTAAAACATCAAACATTCTATAACAATCCAAGTAAGTTTTTAATTGTGTATTGTTATGGCAACATATGGAACAATGAAGTATGTGCTTCTAAGCACTATAATAATGTAAACTTAACTCTTAACTTATTAAAGTGATTTATATTCATCCTTGGTACTTACGGGGCCACATTTAGTGCCTGCAACTAGAACGGAAATTTCTCCACCAATTTTCTTGGCTGCACTCAGGGCGTTCTGGGTAACTGCATTCAATCCCTCGTTGTTGTGTTCAGCGATGACCAGCGTGCTTTGCAATCGACGCAACTAGAAACAAGAATTAGAATCAATGGCCTTCAATCCTTCATAACCATTTCATTACCAAAATTTTATCATGGAACTCTTATCGACTTATTAGGGTATTTAAAACGGATGTTAAATTACCTGGGTAGAATATAACAAATGCCTAGTAGATGGCGAAAACATCTTGCCAGCCAGTAAGATCACAACTTTTAGGAAATTTACAGTCTAAATCGTAAAGAAAAATAACTTCTAAAAAGGTTACAAAGTCCACTTTGTATCTGCCAAACCAGCGAGTTGGAGATTAAGTAGAAGTGTAGTGTAGAACAACAATGATATAAGATCTGTCAAAATAGAAAGGCATACAATCGTTTTTTTAGTAAGCTTAAACAGTTCTACTACTACTAGAGTGGCAACTGAACTTGGCCGGATTTGACCAAATATTCGAGTTGCACCTTTTTCCTTTCTACGGCAAATAAAAGGGAGGCAACGACGCAACGCGAATCGGATAGATATTTTTATTATATATTTATATCCAACAAACTTTCCACCCGGAAGTAATTATATAGATTTAAATCAAACATTCATTGTCTTCTCAGGGTCATGATACATTTCTGTAATGATTCTTGTCAAATAAACTTTTTACTTTTACTTACTTTTTTTTTGTTTGATTTATATTGAATATTTTAAAGTAAATAACCGAAATAAAGCTTAAAACATTTATTAATAAAAATAATGATGTCTGATTTTTTGTTGGATTTTGCCTCTAGGTCACTATTTAATTGATAATATATCTACTATGCTCTCGCTAGTCTCGCTTGCTCCTCATTTCACTCTTGTCTTCTCTTTCGATTCCATTCATTCAAGTTTCGTTTCATTCATCCGAGATTCAATTCAAGCAAGACATTCATTTCATTCAAGTCAAGACAAATTTAATAAATACTGACTCCACTGAGTGGACGTTCTCTTTGAGTGTGTAGTGGAATTGTAACGTTCGGCTGTTCGATTAGAATTTACTTTAATTACCTACTGATAATTATCAATCACTTGATATAATTATATATTAGTATTAACTAGTCTTTCGCACACAATAAAAGTTCACATTATCATCGAACACTAGTACTAACTCTGATTGAAACAATCGTTCGAAGGCAGAATTAGATTAGAGACATAAGTTTGTGATTTTGATAAAATGTCGTTGCCCATTGTTTCTATAACAAGAAGGGAAACTTTTAGCTCTTGCCATCGTCTGCACAGGTATTGTGACATATTTAATATAAATTATCTTCATTCATGATCACTTTAACAGCCGAGTCAGCTAAGTTTATTTACTTGTTGCGGTCAGTGTCGGCACAGATAGTCCTGTTAGACAATTTTAGATTTTCAGTCCTTGCATTAAGGTGTATTTTGGTAGTACAATAAATTTGTACACGTGAATAAAATGTTTTTGCTGTATTTCAAATATCAAATGAATATATTACTTATGAAAAAAAGTATCGCGTAAACATTCTCTAGATATTCAGAGCGGTTTATTCAGTTTCTATAGTTACTTCTAGATTAATTCAACACAATATGTTCATCTTATGACCTTTATTATCAGAGGTGAAAGGTCTCATAATCATTCTATTTTTTGCAGTCAGTTTCTAAGTGATGAGGCTAATAAGAAACTCTATGGCAAGTGTAATAACCCAAATGGCCATGGACACAACTATGTTGGTAAGCTATGAAGCTATGATTGAATCATAGGAAATATTTTAATCTCTGGGATTATGACAAAAAACTGTTTCAAATTGAATGGCGGACTAAAAGGTGCAGAAAAAAAGGTTTCCAAGACTGGGTGGCCTTCTTCACTTTTGCAGTTCGGGCCTCTGACAGGCCTGGTCTGCCACTGTTCTAATAGGCTTGTGTCATAAGTTTTTTTAGTATGGTCAACTGCTGTTGCACAATGGACTTTGTGTCAGTATAACTATCCTGCCTTTACACTATATATATATATATATATATATATATATATATATATATATATATTTTTTTTTACTTTTAGTAGAAGTCTTCGTTTTAGCCATTTAAGAGTTCCACCTTTTAGCTTGATCATCATAAACTTGTATCAAATTATTGTATTGTCATCTATAATATGTATGTAGGTATATTACATAATTGCAGTTTCCAATAAATACAACTAATGAAGGTGCGTCAAAATTGACTTACAAGAATTGATTACATTCAGCCTTGGCCAAAAGTATTGAGCACCCCACGTTTTCCTTTGTAACTTATGGATGAAGTATTATTTTTCAATTTCATAAATACATGAAGACATAAAATATAATAAGTGTTTGAACATGTGCAAATCATTAATATATATCATTTTAAAATTGCTATTTGCGTGTGAAAACTGAAGCTAGAAAAAGTCGGGTTTTACAATAAAGGTTTAATTGTATATTTTTTTCACGGTATTTCCCTTAACGTCAATAAATATGACGATTTTTTCCGATAGATACACCACTGTCTATTATAAAATATATAAATGCACCTTTTAAAGTTTGACTTTTGTATGAAAAACGCATGGGTGCTCAATACTTTTGACCAAGGCTGTGGTGAACTTAATATAAGGCTTCTAAAAAAAACATTTTCATTCCAGTGCTGGTAACAGTGAAGGGTCCGGTGGACGCCCACACCGGCATGGTGATGAACATCCATGACCTGAAGCAGTACATGAAGGAGGCCATCATGGATCCCTTGGACCACAAGAACTTAGATCAGGATGTGCCATATTTTAAGACTGTGGTAAGTGAGAGGGCTATTGTAAACCTATACTTTATTCCATTTAAGATTAGAAAAATCGTGCGGTAATCTTCATGTGATTTCAAGGAAAACCATTCTGAAACGCAAAAACGTTAGTATGTTATGTTTGAAAAGCACTTAATGATCGAAATGAGTAAAACTATAGTTAAATTTTTCCCTTTGATATTCTAGATAAACAAAGAAACGTAAACGAATTTGTCCGTTATAATATACTCACCGGCAGAAAATTTGGCCCAAATTAGAAAAAAATTACTATGCAGAAAAACATTATTTAATTTATTCAATTTATAGTTTGAAATCACGAAAAGTTTTGGGCCAAATTTTCTGCCGGTGAGTGTATAACACTTATAATCTAATATTATATAGAATGAAATAAAGCTATGGTATAGTCAGCACCCATCCAATTTTAACATGTCTACTATTGGTAAACAGTGGTTATAGGTATCTGGATTTTTTTCTCCATCTTATTATTTCTTCTGATTCTGAGTTAAAAAAAACCAGTGTGCAGAAAGATAATTCTGTAAAGTCTACAAATTTCTTGTTTGTTTCTGATTCTGTTCACACAGCTAAAAGAAGTGGTAGCATGAGGCATATTCCCATCTAGTCCAGATCAGATAGTGTAGATCCAGTAATGGTGACAATTCTGTTAACTCTGTCTCAGTCAATGGGTTTTTTACCCTACATTTAGATTGTCTTATGATGTCGACGCCAACAACGCATATATCCGCACCGCAGGTTCAACGCCAACGACTGATATATGCGTCAAGGAGCCCAGCGCGATAGCAACCTTCTTGCATTGACATAAGGTTTAACTCCGCACTAAATGTCTTGTTGATTTGGCGTGTGGTTGGCAACTTTTTACTTTGACAGAGCGTTGAAAAAGTTAATGAAGCCTATATACTAGTTATAGTAGGTACAGTAGACCTATATAACAATTAGAACGTGACTGCGTACATTGTGAAATTGTAATGAAATATGATACCAAAGTGAAAACGCAATAGTGCAGTTAATTAATACTAAATGAGGCATACCAATTGTATGACATAAAAAATACCTATGCAATTAAAATGTCATAAATGAATACATAATTATGGTCAAAGTGCTTTCTTGAATCTGTTTAAAATCGATTAACAAATTACTCAATTAGTAGATAACTAATAAAGTAATCTAATTGTTCATCTTTATAGGTCAGCACTACAGAAAACTTAGCCATATACATATGGGACCATCTACAGAAAGTTATGGAGAAACCATCTCTATTGCATGAAGTGAAAATATTGGAAACTGAGAAGAACCACGTGGTTTACCGCGGGGGCTCGACTTACCCCCGGAAGAAACACGAGAACTCTAGCCTACATTCCAGCCGCCACCACAATGTCTCCTCTGACTCCGACTGAATTATGAAACTGCCTGCTGTACGCGCCGCACGAGTAGCGTCGCATAGGTGTCAGAGGGGTTCGACGCAGTAGCGAATCCCGGAAAGAGGGGTCGCCCCCCCCCCCCCCCCCCCCCTAAAACCACGTATACTTATGTGGCGTGTATTGTACAATGGCATAAATACCTATGTTTTAAATACATGATGAAAAACGGATCTATGTTTGTATTATGCTTATCATTGTTCGAATAAAAACTTAAAACAACTGAAATAGTTGAATTCAATCCCCAAATACATTTCTTACAACAACCGATTGGACTCTCAATTGACTGATTGTGCAATAACTTTTAAATGGCATTAATCATTGTTAAAATAATTGTGCAACTCTACGTGGACGTGAGAAATTGAAATATAGTTTCGCTCTTCGACACTAGATGGCAGTGTCAGTCCGTGGAAGTGGGCAAACAAAATGTAGTTTCGCTATCCGACACTAGATGGCATTGTCAGTAACGTAGACTTGTTAATTCTTTTTTTCAAAGTATGGATTAAGAAGTTTGATTACTTCTATCCAATTATAATTTAATTTTCATGGAGTTTCACAAACTGCATGCACACTTACATAAATCAACGTCATCGTGTAAACATGCTATAGGAATTTTTAAATTATATTCTAGTCTGGCGTAGACACCAAGGTGGTTTCCAGATTTTCTACAATCTATCGTATACTATTAGACGAGCAATATGTGTATATATTTTTCTCTATTTTCAGACTCAAGAATCCATATAAAATAATTTAAAAGCGAAGTGTTAGTAGGCAAAACAGATAGCTTTAATTTAATTAATTAATAGATTGCTGATAGGCAGTGTAACGTGCAGGGCAAAATTCTAAATTATTTTACCCTCCCCGTCACAATGCCAACACAGCGCTCTAACATTAGGGCAGTCCCAACGTCCTTCCAATACCCCCAGACTGCTGTTCTCACTTCCTCTCATTCGTCTCAGCAGCGAGGCGACCCTCTTGCGTATGATGACATGGAAGCCATCAGTGCGCGCTTCGGCAAACATGCCTGACGCACTGCAGTGACGAGGCAGCTTGAACAGCATCCTGAAGATATTGTTCAATTGGACACGTAACGCATTGTAGGCGCGCTTTGTATGCCTCATCCATAGACTGCACCAGTAGAGAGACGTACAATATAGGCTTTAAAGAAAATCAGCTTGACGGACGGATGAACATGTTGCCCCTGATTGCTAAGGCTCTTCTCTCCCTTTCGATACCCAGATTCTCGGTAACTATATGACCCAGATATTTAAACTTACTGGACACTTTTAGAGCACCTTTTAACATGATCGAAGATACACTTTGTGGATATACTTACGGGCTTTAAAAATCACCTCACTTTTATTTGCATTGTACCTAAGACGATGTCGTTCAGCGTAGCTCTCACATCTTGCAATCAGTTGCCTTATGGAGTTGATTGAGGGTCCAAGCAGCACCATGTCATCAGCATATTTAGCTAATGTTAAATATCACAAAGAGGAAAAGTCTGGGAGTTTGCATTTAGGAGGTAATCTCCGGAACCGCTTGAATTCAAAAATATCACCTTCACCTGTGTATAGATGGAATAGACTTTCCGCATGGACGGTATCTTTTATCACGTGGGTTTGCTTGCGTTCCTTGGAGTATTTCCAGTCCGGCTAGTATTTTTATAAAAAGTAATATATACCTAAAAGGAAACATACAAACGCCAACTATAGGTATGTTCATGAGATCAGATCCTTGATCAGTTAAAATATCTACTTTTCTACAACACAAGATAAATCTTACTCTCACTGTAATCTATATTAAAACCTTGTAATAGTTGTAACGCCATGCTAATTATAGGTAAAATAATAACAATCAAGTGTATTTATGGAACGATTTATTAAAGATAATATATTAAAAACTATTCGAAAAGCATTGCTGCTCGCAGTTATGTACAATTAAATAAAAAAAAACGTATATTCAAATTTCAAACTTCTTTATTTCGTAAGATACACTTTGTTTATAATCTAAGGCGATGGAGCCTCCCGGTAGGCTAAAAAAGCCTGTGTTGGATGGCGCCGCTTTTCCAATAGGTTATATAATTTAGTATTATGCTTAGTTATTAGTAGTTACATTCTGTTATATTCTATTCTATGGCTAAAAACTCTCTTATAGGTCATAAAAATAATATATAGCTATCCACGCCGTGACCGGCGATGGCGACCCTAGCTAGTTACGGGCGTGAGCCCTCGGTGTCCAGTTAAACTTTGCTAGGATCATCTGCGCGTGATGAGATTATAGTGAGTAAATAGTTGCGCTCCTACAAACCCACTCTCTCGTTCCCAGCCCCCTGGCATCAGTGGACCGTGTAACCGATACGACTGATGGAAGCTGAGAATGCAGTGACTTGCCAACGCTTCAGCGTATATATTATGGCATATCACGAAAGAAGAGTCCCTTAGTCGCTTCTTACGACACCCACGGGGAGATAGGGGGTGATGACATTCTAGTCCGCCGGCACCACACGGCTAGGGCTAAAAATAATAATACATGGTTGGATGCTAATTATCGATATGCAACATCGAATCAGTAGGTATCTGTAGAAAAGTTTGTACAAAGGTAGCACGGCAAAAATGGCCGATTATTATATTTCCTTTTTTTGTTACCAATTTGTTTGAGATTCTTTGCAATTAAGACAACATACGTTTAACAGAATTAATTGTTAAAAATAGTAATAAAGTTCATATATTAACATCAAAAAAATGGTAACAAAAAAGGAAAGCTACAGTTAGTCTTAGTTGACGAGCTAACTTTGTACAAAAATTTCTAGAACTGCTCATCATAATACATTATTGACCATGCAGGTATCACGTTAAAGACGAATTTAGATGGTAAGGACATTAGGAGCATTAGAGGTAGTATACAAGGTGAGCAATCCAAATGGGTCAGTATGGCGGTTTTGGAAACCATAACAGATAGCGAAATCTTGGCTTAGGAACCATGACGTTGATTTTAGTAAAAAGAAAAACTGCATTCATATACTTACAAAAATACGTGTACTCGGCCCAGGAATCGAACCTGGACTTTTTGAAAAATTAAATTTCGTTATTTAAAAACAATGCATTTTATTAGTTTTAGATATCATGTTTCTTAGTAACATTTACTATTTAAGAGCTACATAACCGATATTCAAAGGAAAATAACGAAATTTAATTTTTCAAAAAGTCCAGGTTCGATTCCTGGGCCGAGTACCTACACGTATTTTTGTAAGTATATGAATGCAGTTTTTCTTTTTACTAAAATCAACGTCATGGTTCCTAAGCCAAGATTTCGCTATCTGTTATGGTTTCCAAAACCGCCATACTGACCCATTTGGATTGCTCACCCTGTATAACATGTATACACTTTGGAACTTATAACTGTGGACGTACGTCTCAATTCACATCATAATTAAGTGTTTTGATTTGACCATTGAAAACTATCTCTTTTCACTCTAGTATTACACTGTACGTATACTTGCTACCAATCTCACCAAGTTAACGCAGTTTCTGAAAGGACGCGTACTTAGTCCTCATTTCCACATCCACTTCTATTTATAAATTAAGCGCGTTGATTATTTTAGGTATTACGTCCCTTTTTGGAATCATATTAGAAAATTGTTCGGGTCTACATCACAGGCAATCCTACCAATATTTTAAAATCAAGAGTCCCATATGGTACAAATCCTTTTTCTAAAACGAATTCACTTCTCGTAAGTACGGTCGACGCCAAAAATACGTTTACACCATTCGCCTTATTGCAATGCAATAAGGCGCAAAAGTGTAAACGTATTTTTGGCGACGACTGTACTAGGCACAAAGAGAAGACAAAGCCATTAATTGTTAAGTGTAACCGCTATTTGTTTACGTTTTACTAACTATGCTGCAACTACTAATAAAAAGTTGTTACCGATATACCTTTCGTTTTACTTTGAACCTTGCAACAATAGGGTCACTATTTGACTATTAATGGCTCGTGGTTAAACAATGGTATTGTTGTACCGATGGGTCTTAAGATTTTTTTTTTTTTTAATAGTATGGCATTATTCCTTAGTCAGCGAGTCTACATGTTCAGGTCTTAAGATAAGATCCGTTCTAGAAACGGTATTCGGACTATACCAAAACACAACCGAAAAAATGAGACCTTAACGTCTGGTTTATTTATACTTTGCCGATCGATAGCGCTGTGCTTTTTTATGGACTGTCGAAAGTCAATTTCGACCATTGTGACATAATAATCAAGCCCTAATATAACAAGTGAAAGAGAGAGATATGGGTCGTTCTTCTTTTCGACCGACAATAGCCTGTCCTTCGTCTTACTACGGCATCTCATTTGAGTAATGATTTTACGGTTTTATAATGTTCGAAAATGAACGTCCATATTATTTTATTAATTAGTATTAATTTAATATTTTAGTTTCTCTAACTAGCATTTTTTTTAAACGTATTTTTATAGTAGAAGTCCGTGACAGAGTGGTAAACCAAAATGTAGTCCCCACTGAAAGAGTCCACTTTGTCACATATTTTTTTTTAAAAACCAACCGTAAACAAATATGTATATTGGTCGGAAAGGAAACTTTAATTAGTGTTAATGAAGAAACCAAATGCATTTTTTTTAAATCGCACTTCAAAATCACAATTTTCGATAGTTCAAAAACCAAAAAAAAAAGGATAACCTCGGTTCATTGTCGGTAAAAAAGAAGAACGACCCATATATATATATATGTATTTGTAAAATAAATGACATCGTTTAAATATATTGATACTGATACTTACAACATTCATAACATCACAGATTGGCACTAGGTGTAAATTACATATATTTTTATTATAAATAAATTAACTTTTAATAGTAGGTATTATTTAAAAAGTTAATTTTTTACTTCTTTTATAACATATAAAAAAATACATAATAACTAATCTCACTCCAATTTCAGGTAGCTGACATACGAAATGGATTAATACATCCCTTAAATATATCTATATAACACGTACCACACTACTGACAAGTGAGATCATCCAGGGCACCAGTAGCGGATCCATCCGAGTCCTTCCGGGACAAATCTTACATGCGGCTAAAATCTAATTTTAGTAGGGTCAAGCCCCCTCCCATTGTTTGCAATGTTACGTACTTATGTTCTAACTTAGAAACCTCGTTATTTGATTGAGCTTAAACCTTGGGAATTAGCTCTAAATATAATAAATCCTAGTCTAGTGTAAATATGAATAGGTACTTATTGTTAATATTTAATACATACTTATAAACTGACTTTCGCTTCGACAGTTAGAATACCTACTACATTGGATTAGCATTTCACACTTACATTATGACTATACCTAGATATTTTTCTAGCACGAACGACTTATTGTAAGTGATTGACAAAATAAAAACATCGACAGTCCTGTTATCGATAAGTACCACTTCAACGTCATAGAGGTAAATAAATACAAATATATATAGGGTAATAGGGTGCGTTAAAAAATTGATAATAATAACAAAACTACCAATTTATTTATATTTTACATACTTCAGAAAACAATTTGCAATACTTTCGTAACTTTCTTTCTTCGTGTCACTGAATTAATTATCCCCTACTTTACTCCATAACACACACAGACACCGAAATTGTCTTTAAAATCGACGCAGAATGTCACAACATGTAGTTTTTCCCGAACCCATTTTTGGTCCCAAAACAAATCTGTGTCTCTGTATATGGTTACAGTGTAGGTGCACGCGGCGTCTAGGTAGGTAGCCAATATATGTCTGTGGTTGTACGTATGTATTGTCGTTGAAGTAGTATGTACTTATCGATAACAGGATTGTCGATATTTTTATTGTGGCAAGCACTAAACAAATGTTGTTCGTGCTAGAAAAATATCTAGGTATAATTATGACGTTCGATTTAAAGATTTGTTGGTACCTATAGGTACTTAGTCGTAATTATTTGAAATCATCTGCAAACTGTAATTTCAATATGAGCCTGCTATCCGAACGGATGTTAGTTACAAATATTAAATCCGAATAATTAAACTATATGCGAAAGAATAAAAGCATTTTATATAGCCAAATCTTCTTTCTTACACGGCCGCTTGACTGTAATATACGGAATTCCCAATTCAAAATCGTTGCTCGGCCAATACTTGAGCACGGGTTTTTGTTCGGGGTTCTCCTCATAGACGTTGAAGTAAGCGAAGACCACGAAGGCTGTATAAGTGGCTATGAAGCTGAGGACGTGCCAGACGCCGTGCATGTATGGGAAGTCGATGGACAGCCAGGCGTCGCAGAAGAGGCGGTCGATGATCCAGCAGAAGAGGGCTAGGAAACAGACCGCCATGCTGCGCAGGCCTAGCCGGTAGACGCGTGGGCATTTTACTCTGAAATCGTGTAGGTTAGTGGGTATACACAAAATTAATTATATTGAGCAGCAGTGGCGGCGCGACCATACAAATCGATTCCCACCGACCGGCTTGCCTAAAATTTCTCTAAACTCTTTCATAACTTTTTTTTATTCTGGGTTGCCCATCGAAAATTTTCACGCTCCGCCGGCCGTGACTGTACTGTTGTTGCATTTCTCTTGAAATATACAAGTATACTACGTACAAGCTAAAAAGGGGGTGATAGGTGATAGCCTATGGAGAAGTCCGGTCAAAAAGAATAGTTAGGACATGATGTCACGCACGATCCTATACATTGCGGGACCTAATGATGATGATGACGACGTACAAGCTAGAATGCTTACTGTAACCGAAAACGCGAGCCGAAAGACTCTTTTTGTCTTACTGTGTCCGTTTCTAATATAGGTAATTTAATTACTATATCTGGGCCATTTTACGGAAAGTTGTTCACTCGACTTAGAATTTTTTTCTAACATTTTGGACACTTTTTTTCTCCTATTAGGTTCGAAAGTGCTTTCGATTCTGAGTAAAAAAATCAGATTTTATCAAAATTAAAAAAGACGAGTGTACTTACAACTTTCCGCAAAATGGCCCATCTATTTTTTAGGTAGGTTTTTTTTAATTACATATGACAATAAGTAGATGAGAGGCTCACCAAGACAAGTCTCTTTCGGGCTCGTTTTGCAGCGAAAACAGTCTAATGACTTGCAACATATAGTTCTATTCTATTTGTAGTATTCTATTTGTCAAGGTTTTGGAAGAAATCAGTCAAGATGTACATATATACGAAACGTTTACATGAAACGTCATTGGTATAGGTACACTTAGTTTAACATTCACGTGTCTGTTGTATAAAATCCGGTATACAAGGACCAGAGAACCTTGGTATTTGATTAAACTAGTAGCTCTGTGAGCTGTTGAACTCACAAGACCGTTTTTTTTTATTTTCGATAAATGTTCTCGTCAAAATAATCTACATAATTAACGAACCTGCTCACAAAATTTGACGAGAATCGGTTGAGAAATGCGACCTGTATTGTAGAGGAGAACAGCGGGACCGCGTGACATCGTGTCAGACACCGGAGATACGAAAGATTATCGGCCTAAGCTGATGCATAGAACTTCGTTCGCTTCGCTCGCTCGTTCGAGTAGCGTTGTAATATACATAACTTTTTTTTTATTATAGCATAAAAGCATGACGACAGGATGACAACGCATTAAAACGCTCTTCTCATAGTGAGTTTCCGCTACACAGTTTATGCTTTGTCCCGTGTTATCGGCGAGCGAGAACTATCTTCGAAGCAAATTACTATTATTACTGAATTTATTTCCGACGCTCAATTAATCACATCGTAGATAGAACTTATTCATGTATTCTCACTTAACCATATTGGCCATATCTTTGGAAGAGGCAGCTGTACCTGCTGTACCAAGGAAGTCACAAGTGACGATGTATAAAGTAAACCTTATTCAAATTAAATAAGGCTCACAAATTGTCACTTCACTGTCCACGTTTGTACGTGACTGAGTGATTGACGAATTGTGATTGCACATCACCGCTTTCTGATAATTGATGCTGCCTTAGAGCATACATAACTGGAGTAGCCTTTCAGTAACTTACCCCTCTGTAGAAAACCTTGCACAATGTGCAAAAATATCTAAACCGTAAACACAATCTTTTAGTTACACCCTGGCAGTGAACTCTAAACGATTAATGGTCATTTACAAAATCGCCTCGCAAGAGAACACTGATCATATAAATGCCCGCATGTTGCTGTTTGCTGTAAGCATTTGTATGTGTATTATAAACGTTCAACCACTTCAAGCTTTCAATATACAATTGAGTTTCAATATCCTATTAAGATGCTCCCCCAGCCCAAGTAAAATTCGGAAGACACTTTTGTACGCAAATACGACAGGCTACTCCAGTTATGTATGCACTAAGAATGCTGCCTATAAAAACCTAAATAAGTAAGTAAATAAAAAAGTAAGATTACCTTAGTAACTCTTTGTACATGAACATCAGACTGGGGACGACCAGCGCCATCAGAGCGAATGCGTTGGCGAACGGGTACATCAGCAGGAATCCGGTTGAGACGATGGAGAAAATACAGGCGTATAGCGACAACACTTTTCTGAAATTACAACATATCATCATCATCATATCAGCCGAAAGTTTCGGCACATATTTATGAGAGGATTAAATTGATACATATTCAGTTCTTTCAGTGTGAATTGACAGTCGAGTCATTACCGATTATTAACCTTTTGAGAGCTAAAGACGGCTGTGGACGCGGACGAAAACTCGTGCCACTGAAGCCATGGACGGCCACAGCCGAGCGTGTGCTTTGCGCTTTTTCGTTAATTTTATGTAATAAAAAGCTTTACAAGTAACTTGATCCATTTTTTTAATAGTTCATGATACGTACATTCATTTTGACATGACAATATTTATCAGAAGTATCATTTTATTCATATTTTGTCTGGCTATTGTTTTTGCTCTGGCCTCAGTTGGGCACCGTTTTGTTTTGCACCCTCGCTGTCAAAAGGTTAAATTTACTGCGTGCCTACATTTAAATGAGCTCTTCCCGACTGGCGCGGGGCTGTACGAATGCAATACTATAAGCGCACCGCCCCGCTTTCGCGCATGATATTACTACCACGCAAATGTAATACTGACAGTATACCGACAAGTCGACATGACGTCAAAGTACAAAATACCGATCCCTACCGCTAAGGAAGTCGCCAAAGTAAAGCCCTCCTAAATATCTTGGATCTGATAGACATATATATAGAGATAGAGAGCGCTCTGTATGTGGGCTGCCAAGCTCTGGAAAGATGTGTGTACCGGAATGACGGTAGTAAGAATGATATTTATAGATTTCTTTGTTAAAACTCTCGTGATCAATTTTCATGAGTGTCGTATCCGACGCCCGCACTTTCTTATGGCTTGATACATCTTATAAATAAGCATTAAATACTCATAGATTCAACCCAAATGATAAGCAGAACACAACGCTATTTGGAACACATAATTAGATGTTTACAAACAGTGTCTAACTGGATGCTGTACAAACAGCAAATATGTACAGTCATCGCAGCAATTATAAGAGTGCTAATCAAATTCATGACGAGAAGCAATCTATTGTTTGTCAGAATATGAGGCAGTTGGTTTGACCAGTGTGCAAGCACTGCAGTGCAAACATAAAATAAAAGATATAATTAACATTCTTTATAAACTATGGAATTAAAAAACTGATTTCAACTTGTCCCAGATTTTTATTTATGACTCCCGATTTTTATTTATTTATTTATATGAAGATCCAACAGCTTTTATAAAAAAAAAACACTGGTTTGACCTTAATTTGTGTCAGCAAGTGATTATTCCAAAAAAATGTATGTGTAAGTATTAAAAAAAAACTACTAGCAATTGCTAGATCTGCTAGATTGGGTATCTGTAATATGTCTTCAGTTTGTACCGTCTACGTCTGTTTGTATTTGTATTTTAAACTGTAATTTTAAGAAATGAACAAGCAAGCTGTTTCCAGCAATATTTTACACATTTGATATATTTTTATTAAGAAACATAAGTCAAAATCTAAATTGCAATGAAGAACAACCAAGCAGGGACAGTTAAATGTGGAATAAGTAAAATCATAACATGCCTGCTGTGGTGTGAAGTACTTTAAAGTTTTATAGATAGAAGTGATACAATGCCTGATTCACAGTGAACAATACAAACAGTATAATTACTCAGCAAGTTAACTAATGCATGTTAAGAAACATTATCCGAGCCAAGGTTACATAATTTCGTTAAATGTGCTGGTAATAGTTGTATTATATTGAATATAGTCCGGTCATTTTATTGACAATTAGTATAGAAAAACATACAAATTTGAAAATTATTTATACTAGCATTTTTTTCTGGGATATGATGTGACACAAAATCAAACAAAATATGAAACATGAAAAATATGATAAATAACTTAATCAGCTCCTGAAAAGTCGAAAGAATATAAATAAATGTTTTAATTAAACAAACAAGTGAAACAAATGAAGTTCTCCGTTTCAGCTTGGGCCAAAATTCTTGTCCGGATGTCCAGAGACGTCCAGCTGTTCTCCTCTAAAGGTCGCATCTCTCAAACGATTCTTGTGAAATTTTGTGAGCAGGTTAAATAATTATATAGTTTTTCTTGTTGAATCAGTTTAAAAAAAAAGGATGTTTGATAAAAAGACTGGCTTGCGAGTTCTACAGCTCACAGAGAGCCCCACTAGTCTTTATTTTGGTTAATTTATATTTGCTCTATAATATTCAAGATAAATCAAACAAAAAGAGACAATGACAGCTTCATTTAAATCTATATAATTACTTCCGGGTGGAAAGTTTGTAGTATTTAAGTATAAAGCATCTTAAAATAGAGTTTTAAAATGAAATAATCAAAAAACATGCTATTATAAATTAATGTTTCACAAATCGTATTTTTCCTGGAGTCATATAAGTTTACTAACTTACTAATATTATACTTCTATACTAATATTATAAAGAGGAACAGTTGTGAGGTTGTAGATTTGTAAGATTGTATGTAGGGGTTAATCTCCCTAATATAAAGGCACACTTTTAGAGCAAGTGCATTGTAATAGTACATTACTGCAGAGACCGGAAAGACAGGCTTGCCGGGTGAGTAGGTATAGACGGCCGTCTGTACGGAGGCCCGATAGTGATGAGAAGCTGCAAGCCCAAATTAATGTACTGTTTTGAGTGGTGTATTTTTTTATTCCATTGTGTATGTTTGAGAAAAAGAATTTGCCTGTCAAAGACATTATGACATCGATATACAATTAAATTTCCCCTGGCCTATGGACATGTTTTTCTCACAGTACCTGTATATACTAGTGACAACAAATAAATACTAACAAGCTTTTATTATAAAAAAATTACTGGAACAAAGTAAAACATCTTCAAGTCTAATACAATCTCTTTGTTATTCTAGTATGCAATTTTGCTATACATATAATATCTAACTACTGTATGTTGTAAGATGCATTATGAGTCAGTATACAACTATACAATGTTCAAAAGTTTTGCAACAAGTATGGTAATAACAAAACTTACCTATTTCCTCCCAAGAATCTCGGGAAGTATCTTCTTGGTAGAAACATTGCAAAAGTAGCAATAAACACCCATAGTATGGCTATCTCATCCAGCAGTTGACCTAAAAGTAATATGACAAATTAATCGCAATTTGGAACAGCCTAAAAGATGAGTCACTGCTTGGTTCATAATTTTATTTAGTTCATTGACCTTTGCAAAAATATTGTGTATTGTTATGTTATGTATGTTTATTGGGCTTAATTACGAACTTACCGACTAAGCTAAGAGTCGCGTGGAAATATGCTGAACTTAGGCCAACCACCATCAGCATAATCCATAATAAATTGATGGCCGGGTTAACAAACTTCGCATATTCTTGGAACAAGTGAATGAGCACCGGGGGGAACAGGAAAAACAAAATATTGCTTACCTGTAAACACATTAGAACGATAATAAAAAAGAACCATTAAAAATCGAAGGATATAAATGATTCATTCCATTTATAAGTACTACTTACTGTGTTCACGAACTCTGCTATCACAGGGGATATAGAGTAGTTTGATTCACACCAATCTACAGGTGAACTACCCCGTTCTAGATGCGACCACATTGTGGTGTATTAAAAATCCTTTGTTTACTAACAATTCATTTCCACAAAAATGAAATCGCTGTCACTTGAAATCTAAATTTATAATATAATATACCGCAAGACTTTATATTTACTTATGAGTAAAGTAGAATTAAAATTGTTCCGATTTAAGATATTAAAATTTTACAATCGCGATTACTCCTACGTGTTCGAAACAAACCAGCACGACAGCTAGAGCAACCAACTACGTCTTTTACACTGTCGACTTGTCGAGGTCGACCAACGATTTGACATTGACTTGACAAAAATGACAATGACAAGTTAAGCAGTGTTGCCAGATGCAGACTTACAAAAAGCGGAGTGTCACAACAGCGCGCAAATGTAGTTATTATTTACGACGGTCCTGAGGCCCTACCACGAAACAAAATTCGTTTTCGTTCGTGTATCTCCGCCTCTGTCGCACTTGTTAGTTCGAGCGACAAAGACGGAGATACACGAACGAAAACGAATTTCGTTTCGCGGTAGGCCCACTGAAGTCTGAAGTGTTCGGCTGTTTCACTTGTTCGATGTTTTGAATTTACCTCCCAGAGCGCCTACCGCGAAACGATATTCGTTTTCGTTCGTGTATCTCCGTCTCTGTTGCACTTGCTAGTTGGAGCGACAAAGAGGGAGATACACGAACGAAAACGAATATCGTTTCGCGGTAGGCCCTCTGATTTTTGTGACAATGGTTTCGCACCTTCATTCATTCATTCATTTGTTGATTGTAAAGTCATGTACAAATTAAAATTAAGGTATTATATACAATTTGGTAAGTTATTTATACATACATATACATTATACTACCTACCTTGGTTTTACGACTTATGACTTGGTTCCTTATCCGATCAGCTTTTCTTACTCCTAGCATACCTCGTTCCATGGAAACTTGGCAGATGCATAGTTGGTTCAAATGATTTATTTGTGAGGGCCCAAGTTTCACTTCCATACATAAGTGTTGGTAGGATGCAGGTGTCGAATACTTCGCTCTTGGTACCAATGTGAAGATTTTTGTCCTTCATTACTTCTTTCTTGGCCCAGTATCTCTTCCATCCATTACCAAGTGATGTCTTTATTTGTGATTATTTGTCATATTCAGTGGCGGATTTACACATTTGCCGCCAGTAGGCTGTTCAAATTTTGCCGCCCCTACTGACCTCTGCAATTCGATACTCTAGTTCACAATCATAAATTTGCTGCTCCTAAAATCTGCCGCCCTAGGCTCCAGCCTACTCAGCCTGCTGGTAAATCCGCCACTGCTAAATATATTATATTCATTAACATACTCAATTTCGTTTTGTTTTACCAAAATTCTTTCCTGTACGCCATTTCTGTGAACATTTGTTTTATCCCGGTTCATCTAGACCCATTTAGCTATCTAGCTTTCTTATGCTAGTTCATCTTGTTATATACTTTAGAAAATAACCATTTAATTAATCATCAGAGGGCCTACCGCGAAACGATATTCGTTTGCGTTCGTATATCTCCGTCTCTGTTGCACTTGCTAGTTCGAGCGACAAAGAGGGAGATACACGAACGAAAACGAATATCGTTCCTCTGAGGGCCTACCGCGAAAGGCATTCGAAGTTTTCCCTCTCTGTCAGACTTGCGAGTTCGTCCGTAAGTGCAACAGGGAAAACTTCGAATGCCGTTGGCGGTAGGCCCCCTGAGCATATTTCAAAAAAGCGAATTCGCATTAGCTAAACGTGGATAGGATACAGTGGCAAAAATGCGGGGGAAAAGCGAAAATGCGGGGTATCAGGCAACACCTCAATTTTTTTTTTTTAATTATTTCAAGACCATGGATACAGAGTCTATCAGTCGGAATATAACCTCTTTTTCGAAGTTGTCTAATAAGAGAGAGACAGATAGTGCGAGAAAAATCGAGAGAGCTCGCGCGCCGTCTTGTGATAGCCGTGCAGTAAGATAGTCAAAGTGAACTAGCGCTGGGTTACCAGGTTATATTTATGTGACGACGTGATGAAAAAGTTTTCACTTTATCTTATCCAACACATTTTTTGATCTCATTATAATCCACTTTATTTCTTTCTCGTGTTTTTTTAAATAGCAAATATGATGTCTCGATCGATCCTACCCTTATTCTACCTCGATCTGAGATTTCTGACAAACGAAACCGGAAACACTAAAATGGCGGTAAATACGTAGAAAAATAAACATAACACTTATTTTATATTTATGTGAATAATGAACACCAGTCATCTCTTTAATGTGTAGTGTTTGAAAGCTTTATAGATTTATGCTGTGTTTTGAAAATTCTTGTCAGTGTCAGTTGGTGCTTATTACCAGTGGGTTAACGTTTTCAAAATTATTTGTTATGTTGACTTAATTCAATATGCAAAAACAATTCAAAAAACCCTTTCCTATGGGTCGTACTTCATATCCTACTTCCGGTAAATTTAAATTATAATGTCATCGTACCTACTGTATTCTGGCGGGCGATGCTACCCATCGCTCTTTACCCTCGGTATTGTATGTATATTCACCAAACCTGATGATTGCAGATACAGAATTAGAAACATGGGTCGAACAAACTGTTCAAAGAGAAATCTTTCGAGGTAGAACACTTCAAGACCAAAAATCTTTACTCTCGAAACGTGCAAATAATAATGCTGTCTTCATCAAGTCACCTAGGCTCGCCGGTGAAGGCTTCAACAGAAGGTTACTTCATTCTATTACAAGCTTGATGCATATATTTAAGACCTAACTTTTCATTTACGTTCCGTAGATATTCCATCCCTAAATGGAGTGACAAACGACTGCGTAGTAAATCACCATTCGCGAGGAATGCTCAAATGAGCACCTCGGAATCGCGAGACTCGCGAGCAGAGAATTGCAGCTCGTACAAGAGCCCACGTTTGAGTAGACCTGTGTGCTCCATGCGTATCAGCGAGCTGGCAGCGCCAACCAAGCGACAGTGCATTTCGGCGTGGAGGGCCAATGCTAAAGTACTGCCTGCAACCATGGTAAATACTTACCTATTGAATCAATAAAGTGTTCATGCATTGGTTAAGCGTTTTCTAGAATAAGAGTCCTACGAAAGAGTGCTTCACTTACTAGATGTCGTACTATCAGTTGCCTCTGCCAAGTAACCAAGGCTATGATTTTTTTTCTGATTTTGTTAAAGTTTATTTTGAAGTCACAAACCGTAATTAATGATGTTTGTCAGCGAGTGAACGCTGTCGCGCTTAACCGATAATTATTCTTTCTTTCATCTTTCGAACCCTGCTGTGTGCTTACAGAGTAGTTAGGTACTTCATCATCGCAGATTTATGTGCTTTAAAGGTAGATCGGCTGAAGCAGCGAGTTATGGACCAAGAACCCATCGTTAAAGTTTCTGACGCCGTAAATTGTATGAAAACTAAGAAGCTTCCATCTGATACTCGGCATAATGTCGAAATAACGTCAACTAAACGGTAATTTCTACATTAACTAGCTAAAAGGCCCCGTGGGCCTGACAAGGCGTCTAGCATGATCGTATTTAAGGTGCGTGCTCGTCCTTCTGGATCCTGCGGTTTTGATCGAAGTTTAGTGGGCTACACCTCTAGTATCCACATCACGCATAGTGGTCTGGCATACACGAATCGGATTAGCGTCTGCTAGACGGTCGCCAACACGCCCCTCCGACCGAGCGACCTTGGTCGGTACCGACCGTGTAGACAGTTGTTTGCAGCAAAATTTCATACTACAGCGGTCGGTGCCGACCAGGGTCGCTTGGTCGGAGGCGCGTGTTGCCGACCGTCTAGCAGACGCTTTAAGTGCGTAAGGAGACAATAACCATAACAAACTTGTCAGTATATCTGTGCAACTAATTTCACATGGCAAGCTCCATAGCAAACTTAGGTTTTCGCTAAGTCATATAACTAAACCGCCTAGGGTGTCACACGCAACTAGGGATCGTTTCCCTACCTAGCCTCGTAAGCCATTGCAAGTACTTGTTCACGTACAAATCGAGTTTCGAACCCTAGAGGAATTAACGACGGTTACAAATCCAAAATCGCTAAAAGCGATCTGGGACTTACGAGGCTAGAGTGGATATATGTAGATGTTGTAGTTATTTTTCGTCCCAAAATTCTCGGCGCAAGGGAGAAACTTTCGGTTCGGGAGCGCTCTAACTGCCACAACTAAGAAGGGACAGGCTTATGATCTGGCCTGGCTACACCCATGCTAGTAACGTAAACATTTTTGTCATTATAAAGGTAACGTACCTACTAATCCACAGGCTTTGTGGATTAGTACGTTACCTTTATAAATAGCCAGTCCAGTCGTCTTTCACCAAACACTTCCAGCTCTTTCCTACGCAATTGCTGTACATTAAATTGCTTTTATTCAATTTAAGGCCGTCAAGAAAAATAAACAAAGAGGCAATGCTGAGCAGAATCCAAGCAGATTATAAAATTTTAAGTGACGTTTTTGGAATGAAAATAGCTCAGCTATTAATGAAACCCATAGCAATAACTCTAAATTCCCAGTAAGAGTTTTACAGTTCCTTTCTATATACGTACTTACCTACAGGTTAACATCGAATACGTGGTCAGAACAGAAATGACGTAATATTGCAAGCTGTTCAAAACTATTTGTTTTTCATCGCCCCGAAAGTCACAAAAATTAGCCCCCTCTATTATTGAAATACTGATTAAGTCAGTCAAAAAATATTTCTGATAAGTGATTAGGTAGACACGTCTTCGATGTTCCCCTTATGTAAATATAATATATTCATAAGTTAGTGTTTATTAATACCTATTTTCTATTTTATAAATGCTTCAGGTTGCGAAACTTGTCAAACGTTATCAGTGAAGAAATAATGAATATAATAAAAGATACCAAGATGTTTAAAACAGATAAAGCACCTAATATGCGAATGGTGCAAGAAGTATCGGAAAAGGTACGTGCTTTGATTACTTAAGTAGTAAATATTTGCATTCGATAGTAATACCTGCTTAAGTACTTGCATTCAATTACCAGGTGACTATTTGGATTGCCAAAATACTCGAAGATTCTTCAGAAAAATTACTGGAAGAAGATTTAAGAGGCAAGCAACCGAATATTATTGATTTGCTAATTTTTTTTACTATTATGTATGTGTTGTTGATTGTTTATGTTTTTTTTTATAGCAAGAGCAATTCCCGCTGGAGAGCTGATAACGCTTATTCAAATAATCACATATAAGGAAACAGGTTCATGTTTTTTTTTTTCTAGGTACTTACGTACTTTAGAACCATGCCGGGTTCCAATCGAACCACTCAGTTAATTTAAGGCATTATATATAGCGGCCACTCAATTACATGCAATACAATATGATTTAACAGGTGCTAATTAAAGGATTCAATATGACTTATCTATAAAATTTGCAGACCTAGAAGATCAGGAAGGGCCAGTACTTGATATACTCGACGACATAGTGGACACTCTATTGGTAACTATTAGAGTGTAGCAATTAAATTATTATTATTTATTTATTTATGTATTATGATTTATTAGAGTAGGTACCGTATGTTTAAGATCGCTTTTTTAAAATTAATTTCCACTTTTTAGCATAAATGTGTCAAAACCGCATCGGAAATTTTAACACCGGAATATCTAAGTGTTTCTTCAGGCGGTGTCGATAAAGATGGCCAACTTGACACTGACCGACTAACAGCTGATGATGAAGCTTTACAAGGCGACGTAATTACAGCTGACGAAGAAGCCAACAAAGATACCATAGAAAATGATATAATTAATCAATTAAACAAAGTTATGGATTCTATTGAACATGAAGATACTTCAAAAAGATCTATAAAATCAGATCTTGGACCTAAGCCTGATACTCAACCTGAACCTGATATTAAAGCTGCATCCGATATTAAACCTGAACCTGATATTGAAATGGAAATAAATCCTGAACTTGATATTAAAGCTGAATCCGATATTCATCTTGAACCTAATATTAAAGCTGAATCTGATATTAAAGCTGGATCTGATACTATTCCTGATCCTGATATTAAAGCTGGATCTGATATAAGTCCTGATCCTGATGCTATTCCTGATCCTGATATCAAAGCTGGATCTGACATGAGTCCTGATCCTGATATTAAAGCTGAATCTGATATGAAACTTGAACCTGATATTGACGTGCTATACAGCAACCTCACCGGTGAATATAATGATGACGAACACAATACAAATACACATGAAGGTGAAAGCGATACCCCAGAATTTAATCCCATGCTGCTGGCGTCCACAGAAGAAATGACTGAAATTCCGATAGTGCAAAACCAGGATAAAGGCGATGAAACTTTGGAAGATAATGTTCTCTTGGAAACCGAAGAAAATAACTTGGTACATACGAATGAGGAACAAACCTCAAACGTGAGTGGCGAAATTGAACTAATAAGTGGAGAATTATCTGAGGAAAAGAGCAAAAAAGTTCAATTCTCTAATGAAAATCTCGGTAATATTTATTTTAAATTATTTTTCTTGTTTTAATTACTGGAGTACCGATTAAATGCGTAAAAAATTAATCACTGTCTTGCAGGCTATACCAAACCTATAAGTTTGTATAAAACAGCAGAGGCAGTAAAACCATTACTTTGCTATTAATCTCACAAACTCCAGCTTTCTTACAAAATGAGAGATGATTATCCATCTATGGCCGTCACCGCATTATTCTGTATTGATCTTTATATCTTCTGCTCTACTTTTCAGGTCATATGAATCAAAAAGAACACATCAATCCGTTTATTAGGTAAATAAACGCCAAATGAAATTTCCATACTTGTCTTTGTTTCATAGAAGTACCTACGATTGGCACGATTATCTTTTTTATTCCTACAGGGAAATTTTACAGTTCGAAGATGAACGTCTACTAGAAAGTGTTACAGATTTCAAACTACCTCATATAGATTTCGCACCACCAAATGATGATTTATTGAGTAAGTTTACTGATTCAGTGTCTATCTCGTAAATAACATGTTGGTTATGTTTTCATAATAAGATCTAAATAAATTCAATTCTAATTAGGTGACGCCGATGAATCTTGGCCAGAAAAGATACCAGTAACTAAACCTAGCGCGAGTGTAACGAGGTCCATCACTTCCATGGGGAAACTAATGGAATCGGATGAGATCATCTCTGCTTTTGAAGATAGGGCATTCATAGAACATTCACCACATACCGATTTTGAACACAATCATGACGACGCAGAAAAGGACCTTCATAGCGTAGTAATTGAAGAAAACACAAATTATGATATTCCCGATATGGCCGATTTACAGAATATTACTGAAGAGTTGCCCCATCTTATCGAAATAGACGAAAAAGTATTGCATGAACCATTGACGGAAACAGAAAATTTAATATCTTTGTTGGGACTGGCAAAAGACACTTCTATAACGTCTATCCAAAACGATGAATCTGTTATTCTGATTGGAGATGAAGAATTGCAAGATATTGAACATATTAAAGAACTAGAGCCTATTATCACACATTCCAAACGGCAAAAATATGAGGAATTAGATACCTCAAAACGAGACCAATCGAAAAGCGCTACACATACAAAGGAAGGTACAACTAAAGGCCAGATAGATCAAGGACGTTCTAGAGCCGAAGAATTCACTTCGCAGAAGTTTGACTACCGTAAGTACTTTTCTTCTATTCTGTGGACATATTCAACATGCACATTTTGCATGTGAAGATTTATTGTAAAAAATATCACCCTGTATATTTTTGTCAATCTGATCCGTCTGAAACTTACACTTATCAAATACGTGTACCCAAAAATAAATTGAGATATATTAAACTTATAGCCCGCTCTATTTTTTTTATTTTGCATTTTGGTAATTAATGCAGCCATTTGAGACCGAAGTCCGAACTAAATATTTTCCAGGAGTTCATCCAAAAACGGCTCCTGTCTGGATAAGACGCGGCCAAGGCGAGCCCAACGGAGGTCCCTGCGCCTGCAGACCATTGCACTATTCAGGTAAAAAACTGCGTTACTTACACATTATTTAAAAGCCTTTTCTTATGATGAAATAATTTTTAAACATACAGATAAATAAATAAATATTAGGGGACAATCTTACATAAATCGCACTACCCCCATAGTTGTGTTCTGGGTGCTAGACGACGATAACTTTAATAGGTATAAATACTATGTAGAAAGATCCTAAACTCAGAAACAAACTGTCACTACCCTCACTAGGCTGACAGCTAAGGTATAAGGTATAAAGGCTCTCTTTATAAAACAAAATCTAGGTATAGTCCAGGCAATGAACTGACAACTTGTATGGAAAAAATGACACATTTGGAAATCCATCCATACTTACTAATATTATAAATGGGAAAGTGTATGTGTTTGTGTGTTTGTTTGTTTGTCCGTCTTTCACGGCAAAACGGGGCGACGAATTGACGTGATTTTTTAAGTGGAGATAGTTGAAGGGATGGAGAGTGACATAGGCTACTTTTTGTCTCATTCTAACCCCCCACTTCCCTAAAATGGGGGGTGGAAGTTTGTATGGAGCATTCCGCAATTTTCAAGGTAGAAAGCTAAAAATTGGTATGCGGAATAGTTGTGACTAACAAAAAAATCGTGCATCCTTTTTTTTTTGGAAATCTGTACCCAACCCCTTACAAGAGGGGGTGAAATTTTATATGGGACTTTTCGCAGTTTTCAAGGTAGGAAGCTAAAAATCGGTACACAGACTGTTACCAACGAAAAATACCTGCCTTTATTTTGTTAATTTTCCCCCAGCCCCTAACCCTAACTATGTAGTGTCAGTACGTAGAGTCGATATGTAGAGTCGATATGTAGAGTTGATATGTAGAGTCGATATGTAGAGTCGATATGTAGAGCCGATATGTAGAGTCTATGTAGAGTCGATATGTAGAGTCGATATGTAGTCTATTTGTAGAGTCGATGCAGAGTCGATATGTAGTCGATATGTAGAGTTGATATGTAGAGTCGATATGTAGTCAGTATCTAGAGTCGATATGTAGTCAATATGTAGAGTCGGTACGGTATGTAGAATTGGTATCTAGAGTCGATATGTAGAGTCGATATGTAGAGTTGATATGTAGAGTCGATATGTAGAGTCAGTATCTAGAGTCAGTATCTAGAGTCGATATGTAGAGTCGATATGTAGAGTCGATATGTAGTCAATATGTAGTCGGTATGTGGAATTGGTATCTAGAGTCGATATGTAGAGTCGATATGTAGAGTCGATATGTAGAGTCGATATGTAGTCGATATGTAGAGTTGGTATGTAGAGTTGGTATGTAGAGTCGGTATGTAGAGTCGATATGTAGAGTTGATATGTAGAGTCGATAATTATATAAAAGAAGAAACTGACTGACTGACATCACCGCACAGCCCAAACCGTTGGATCTAGAGATTCCAAATTAGGCACATGGGTTCCTTATAAGTTCGGGTGCACTAAGAAATGATTTTTAAAAATTCACCTCCTAAGCGGATGAAATGGGGGTCCAAAGTTTGTTTGCTGGTCGCTGATTACGAAAACAACAAAGATTAATCCAACGTGGCGGACGTGAAATACCATCTCCCCTATTTGAAATGTCTAAATATGGGTGTCGTTTTTATGGTTTTTTGGGAAGTTAATTACGAAAATGGCATCGATTTTGAAATTTAACATTGTGAACATGAAAATTCTTGAAAGTATTTGTGCCAAATTGCAATTCAATTGGAACATACAGGTCAAACTGAGATGCAACTTTTTGTAGGTAAACGGTTAACATTACTTTTAGTACGCGGGCGAAGCCGCGGGCACAAGCTAGTAATTTATAATAGCTAATTTTTTTAATGTAACGGATATATTATCAATTAAATAGTTACCTAGAGGCAAAATCCAACAAAAAATCAGACATCAAAAAATCAATATTTAATTAGCTCCTAAAAAGTCCGGATAAATATTAATATTTTTTTTATCTTTATTTAGGTTCATTTACATTTACTTTAAAATATTCAATATAAATAAAATAAAAAAGACAATGAATGTTTAATTTAAATCTATATAATTACTTCCGGGTGGAAAGTTTGGTGGATTCTTGAATAAAGCATCTTAGAATAATGTTTTAGAATGAAATAAACAAAAAAAACGCTATTATAAATTAATGTTTTTCGAAACCGTATTTTGCCTCGGCTAGTATTCATTATTCAAGTAAAAAGTTCAAGTACAAATTCTTTACTAAGCTCTTCTGATGAACGAAATCTTCTTACATTTTATTCAGGTACAGACAAAATGAAAGAACGAGAACTGGAAATGCGAAAATGGTGCCGAGATTTGGATTTCATTCTCATGAATTTAGATAGATGGAAGAACTGGCTTTACTATATGTCAAAATATATTACTGACTTGAAACGTAAAGCAGGTAAAAATAATTTAGTTAGTAGGCATAATAACCTCTTTAAAACATAAATTGTTCCTCCTATTTTCGACCGCAATTTTTTTTCCTGCTTTTTTAGACAAGGTTCGTGTCTTAGGCTTTCCACCCTGTATATTTGTATTCACCGCTTTGGACTAGGTAATATTTTTTTCATCACACTTGCTCGAAAATGGTGTTATTATACGCAAGCGTACTGAGCTGTAATGGGCTATATTACGCCCATGGGCGTTATGGTTTTTTTTTTTAATAATAGAACCCTCTGATTGGCTTAAGCAAATCTGGTTGCTGTGTGATTGGTTGAATAAAAAAATCTAGTTGGTCACGACGCCCCGCCCCGCAAGAATACTGCTCTGTGATTGGTTGAAATATTGAACTGCGCGCTCTACTAGCACTGATCTGGAAGTGAAGTTGTCAATTTTTGATTGGTGCTGCTGTATGAAACATACATTTTTCTGTCTTTTGTTGTTATTTATTTCCTCGCAAATGTGATGAAAAACATTGTGTATAACACGGGCGTAAGAATATTGCAAACTCGAGTCATCAAAAGCCCTCCGCCTTCGGCGTCGGGCTTCTGATACACTCTCGTTAGCAATATTCCACTTACGGCCCTCGTTAAACAATGTACTATTTCATCACACTTGCTCGTCAATGGCGTTATTACTTGCGAGCGTACAGAGCAGTTATAGCCGTTTTACCTCCCACGGGCTGTTAAGTTTAGTTTTAAAGTATAGAACCCTCTGATTGGCTTAAGCAAATCTGGTTGCTGTGTGATTGGTTGAATAAAAAAATCTAGTTGGTCAAGATGCCCCGCCCCGCAAGAATACCGCTCTGTGATTGGTTGAAATATTGAGCTGCGCGCTCCACTAGCACTGATCTGGAAGTGAAGTTGTCAATTTTTGATTAGTGCGGCTGTATGAAACTTAGATTTTTCTGTCTTTTGTTGTTATTTATTTCCTCGCAAATGTGATGAAAAACATTGTGTATAACACGGGCGAAAGAATATTGCAAACTCGAGTCATCAAAAGCCCTTCGGCTTCGGGCTTCTGATAGACTCTCGTTAGCAATATTCCACTTACGCCCCTCGTTAAACAATGTACTATTAGTAGGCATTTGATGTTCTCACTTCCCACGACTTCACTGGAACAGGAAAAACAAATCTGAACTTAACTCTTCACATCTCTCTCTCTAGTAGTCATCAGATTATGTTCAAAGTAACTGGAACTGGAAGTGGTTCTTGACTAAGTTTATTATGTATTTCACCTTACAGGAAAATTTTACGGAAGCCGACAAGTGAGATCGCCACCGAGCACTAGCGAGGATACCACGTGGCGGACGTTGAACAAGCGCGCCACGGGAGGCCTGAGACAGGATGAGATGGTCAGATTCAAGGTTACAATATCATTTATTACGTTCAATCACATGAGGCGTCTGTCTCAACAGCACGACTATCACAATACGGCGCGCGAGCTCTCTCGATTTTTCTCGCACTATTTATATTTAGCTCGCGCGCCGACTTGTGATAGCCGTGCTGATGAAGATTAACTACTTGGTAGTCTGGACAGGTCTGAATTGTGTACACAAAACCCCTCTTCATTAGCCTACACCAGACGTATACGAGCGCGGCTGACAGCATGAGCGGTACGAAGTTATAAAATAGAGACAGAAATATGGTACACGGACGGATCAAAAATGGGATCCGGTACGGGAGCAGGCATTTATGCAAATGACTATAGTAGTGTTGTAGATACTGTTTAATCTCTGTTGTGCAGACTCTTCATAAGTTATTTTTCTTTTATATTAGGCATATTCTATTTGACATATTCTTTTATTCAATATTTTAATATTTATTGTTTACCTAGTTACTTCAATATAAACACTCGTGACAGTAACATCTCTTTTACTATTTTCTAACTAATACTTAACATTTAAGCACATCCGCCTCAATATTACAACACGTTATCAGCACGAGAATGAGAGCGTGCATGTGCAAAGTTTAATTGGATATAGTTATAGTGTATTTTTCGTGTGACTGATAGAAATAAAATTTTTCGTCGAAATGTCACTCGAATCTGGAAATCACGAATCTGGAGATGTCTCAGGTGTTAATAAGTCAACTTCGTCGAATTCACATTCGATTCCATCTTTTTGCCTAAGGAATAAAGATGGGTATCCTACTTGGAAGTTCAAGATGCGAAACTACCTTTTACACGAGGACTTATGGGCAACAGTAAGTGGTTATCCGGAAGATGACACAACCCCCGCCTCGATCAAGGTACAAAATGACGCAAAAGCACTTGCAAAAATTTGCTTAACAGTAGACGGTGCAGCTATCACGCACGTCAGATGTGCGAAAACTGCAGCCGAAGCGTGGAAATGTTTGCAGAAAGCTTTTGAGGATAAAGGGATGGGACGAAGACTAGCTTTAGAGCGTAAACTGTACAGGTTAAGCCTGTCTGACTTCGATAATATCGAACTGTACATTAACGCAGTTATGTCAACCGCACAGGACTTGGCGGATATTGACAAGGTAATAGAAGATACGTCGATTGCCGCTATACTTTTGGGAGGTCTCACCCTAAAATATGAACCTCTTATTATGGCGCTAGAGAACTGTAATGTAGACGTAACTACAGATTTAGTGAAATCTAAACTGCTTAATGAGATGTCCAAAAATGCAGCTGCACCATCTATGGATTCCGTTTTTAATGCCAGACTGAAATCTAAATCTAAGAAGAAACAAATAGTGTGTTACGACTGTAAAGTACCTGGACATAAAAGGCCGGACTGTCCACTGAAATGCAAGAAGGAGAAAGGTAATGCGGTAAAAGGAAACGACTCCACATTTACTGCTCTCAATACTTCAGGCCAGTCTAATAAGGACCTTTGGTACGTAGACTCGGGATGCTCGAAAAATATGACTTCTAGACGTGATTGGTTTCAAGATATTTCTTTAAAAAATAATGGTAGCGTTACAGTCGCAAACGGAGAACAAATCAAGTGCTGCGGAATTGGTAATGTCTCAATAAATACACCAGAGAACACTGTCAACAGGATCAGTGATGTTGCTTTTGTTCCTGATTTAAAAGCAAATCTGTTATCTGTACAAAAGGCTGTTGATAAGGGTTTTATATGTGTTTTTGATAAAAGTGGATGTAATTTTTATAAAAATAATACTTTTCGTTTTACAGGTGATTCCGTTCTTCATGCCTCGCCCTGTGGTGGATTGTATGTACTTGATTGTACAGTAAATGTTCCCGACAACGTGGCAAATAATTATTTGACGCAGGATGTGCACTCTGGTTGTCAGAATAGTTACCAACTTTGGCACAAGAGATTAGGACACTTGTGTCGAATAGGCATGAATCAACTGAAGAATCACGAGGTAGGCGTAGAGTTTAGAGTGGTAGATAAAAATAATTGCATCGCTTGTGTAGAAGGTAAAAAAGCAAGAAAACCTTTTAAGAAGGTAGCATTCAATAGGGCTACCTCTTCATTGGAATTGGTTCATATTGATTTATGTGGGCCTATGTCTACAACCTCTTTTCAGGGGAATAAGTACATGTTAACTTTGGTAGACGATTATACAAGAAAGGTATTTGCTTACTTTATTTCTTCAAAGACAGAGGTCAATGACAAGTTCTGTCTCTTTCAAACCTTTGTAGAAAATCAATTAGATAAAAAGATTAAAGCGGTTAGGACTGATGGAGGAAAGGAGTTCGTCAACAAGGATCTTATCGATTACCTTGACTCAAAAGGTATCGAGCATCAAATGACGACACCGTACAGCCCTCAACAAGTTGGAGTAGCTGAAAGAACCCACAGATCAATAACAGAAAAGGCGAGATCGTTATTGGCTGAAAGCTCATTGCCGAAAGCATACTGGGAAGACGCCTTCAGGGTTGCCGTTTATCTTAAAAATAGGTCCCCTCACAGAGCTTTAGGTGGGCAAATTCCTTATGACAGGTGGTGTGGCCGTAGGAGTGACCTCGGTCATTTGAAAGTGTTCGGATGTAGAGCACTAGTTCACATACCTTCATGTCACAGGAAGAAATTAGATTTAAAGGCAAAAGAAGCTATTTTTGTCGGTTATTCAGAAAACCCTAATACTTATATTTTTAGGGATCCGTCTAGCCCACGAAAAGTATTTATGTCCCGAGATGCAACTTTTTTTGAAAATAGCTTTACAGGGTTGAAGCAGCGGCAGGCTGAGGCTGTGGTACAGTCAGACTCCGTATTATTATTTGAAGATAAGGAGCCGGAAACAGAAGATTGTCAATTTTTTGACTGTGTTGAGAGTACCGGTCCTGCGGCTGAATCATCTACACCAGTGCATCAGGATAATACCGAAGAGGCAGCAGCTATGGAAGAGCAGCAAAATTTTCATGAGCTGACGCTTCCTGATGGTGATGTAGAATCAGCAAGTGCGAATGAGGATAACCCTTTCAACGAGCGGAGGTACCCCTCAAGAGATAGGAAACGACCGGATTACCTTACGTACAATGTGTCATCGGTCGATTCTATTGAACCGAAGACATACTATGAAGCTACTCACGCCGATGATGCTGGAAAATGGCAGCATGCAATGGCTGATGAGTATAATTCCCTGATTAAACTCCATACGTGGGATTTAGTGGATAAACCAAACAAAAAGGTTATACCATGTAAATGGGTTTATAAAATCAAACAGGACGCATATGGTAATATCACGAAATATAAAGCAAGACTCGTCGTCAAAGGTTTTAATCAAGTCAAAGGAGTGGACTACGACGAGACGTTTGCACCAGTGATTCGTCATTCTTCGCTGCGCACTCTATTTGCACTAGCTGCAGAGATGGGCCTAAGAATGAAGCACTTGGACGTTGATACCGCGTTCCTAAACGGAGATTTAGAAGAAGAAGTTTTCATGGAGCAGCCCCTTGGTTTCGTAGAAAAAGGCAAGGAAAACAAGGTTTGTTTGCTGAAAAAATCATTATACGGCCTTAAACAGGCACCACGAGCTTGGAACAAAAAGTTAAACGAAACGCTTATAAAAATAGGATTCATAGGAACTCCCTCGGAGCCTTGCGTGTATACTAAACTATTTGGTCAAGAACTCGTGATTTTGGGTGTCTTTGTCGATGACATAATTGTCTTCTTTAAATCCGATTTGACATTTGACATTGTCAAGAAAGATTTGTCGAAACATTTTTCACTGAAAGATCTTGGAATACTAAAATCGTATTTAGGATTACAAATTCAATGCGATTCCGAGAGGGTTAAAATAAACCAAACAAATTACATTATATCGTTGCTAGATAAGTTCAATATGAGAGAATGTAAGACTGTGAATACTCCATTAATTAAAAAATGCATGGAGAAGAGAAGCGATGGTGATGTTGGTGAGTCTTATCCCTACCAAAACTTAATTGGGTGCCTCATGTACCTCACACAGAATTCTCGCCCCGATATTGCTTATACGACAAGCTATTTAAGTCAGTTTAATACGTGTTTTACTAAGGAACACTGGAATGCTGCAAAGAGGGTTCTACAGTACCTGAAGGGTACTCTAAACTATTCATTGGTTTACAGGAGAAGTGGAGAACTCTTAAAAGGCTTTTGCGACGCCGATTGGGCAAATTGTCCCATCGACAGGAAGTCATACACGGGATACACTTTCAAGTTAGGTGGAGGACCAGTATCCTGGGAGTCAAAGAAGCAGCCTACGACTGCTTTGTCATCTACGGAAGCAGAATATATGGCGCTAGCGTCTGCCACTAAGGAAGCTTGTTATTTACGTCGCTTTATCTATGAGATAACAGGTAAACTTACTTCAGTTAACTTAGCGTCTGACAGCCAGAGTGCCATCAATCTCGTTCGGAATCCTATACACCACAGCAGGACGAAGCATATTGATACTCGATTTCACTTTATTAGGGAAAAGGTATCCAATAATGTTGTGACCCTAGAATATGTAAAAAGTAGTGACATGCCTGCAGATGTCCTCACTAAGCCACTTGGGCCTATGGTACACAAAAGGTGTACAATTAGTTTAGGACTAGAAACTTAACTTTTTTTGTTGTTGTCAGGCACAACATTGATTAAGGGCGGCTGTTGTAGATACTGTTTAATCTCTGTTGTGCAGACTCTTCATAAGTTATTTTTCTTTTATATTAGGCATATTCTATTTGACATATTCTTTTATTCAATATTTTAATATTTATTGTTTACCTAGTTACTTCAATATAAACACTCGTGACAGTAACATCTCTTTTACTATTTTCTAACTAATACTTAACATTTAAGCACATCCGCCTCAATATTACAACAAGTAGTAGTGTAAGCATGGGCAGTTTGGCAACCGTCTTCCAGGCGGAGACATATGCCATAATTGCCTGTGTACAGGAGAATATAGACAGGCAAACCAGAGGGCAGACTATCTATATACTCAGTGACAGTCAAGCGGCCCTTAAAGCGCTCACGGCGCCGAGAGTGGAGTCTAGACTAGTTTATAATGGCGTCCAAGCACTGAACAAGCTTGGAAAGCACAATAAGGTGCAACTTGTTTGGATACCAGGGCACGAGGGCTTCATCGGCAACGAAAGAGCAGATGAGCTTGCAAGAAGGGGGTCTACAAATCACTTTGTAGGTCCAGAACCGTTTGTGGGACTCTCACAGGGAACCATAATATCGGCCTTTAAAGCCTACGCCAAAATGAAACACCAGCACGAGTGGAGGAATGAGGCGGGTTTAAGGCACTTAAAGCTCTTCATAGAAGGAGTGAACTCGGGCTGGACCAAAAAACTCTGGAAATCCAGCAGAAAGCAACTCAGGATTATATCTGGGGTGTTCACAGGTCACTTCGGCGTCAAGGATCTCTTGGCCAAGATGGGACTATCAAACAGTACAGATTGTAGAATGTGTGGCGAGGAGGATGAGACTATGGAACACTTACTGTGTGAATGTCATGCCCTTGCCAGACAAAGAATGAATCTCTTTGGTAACGGCTACCCGCAACCAAAGGAATTCAGCTGCATCATCCGCTTTGTGGAAATGATGGAGCGAGCTTGGGAGTAGCTATAAAGGGGAGGGCAAATGCACAAAAGATCCCAATGGGTCGAAGTGTATCCGAAAGGGCCCTCAACTAGATAAGATAAGATTATTTTTTTGGTGATGGGAATAACCTTCCTTAGCACCAGAAATAAGTTTCAGGTGTTTCAGCTGCATCAATTATTTTTGAAAAATATAAAGTTTCCTCACTTACGTTTTGGGTTTAGGACGGCGAATAAGAATTTTTCCTTGATTTGTCTCATATTACAAAAACTATTTTAAATATCCGTGGTAAACTGACACTGGCAATGATATTGACAGCTGTAGCAGCTATATTTGTCATTGCCAGGGTCAGATATTTAAAATATTTTTTGTAATATGAGACGCATCAAGGAAAGTGTCTTATTCGCCGTCATAAGTGAGGAAACTGTTTTTATTTTTCAAAAAAAAATGACTCAGCTGAAAAGTTTGCAACTTTTTTCTGGTGCTAAGGAAGGTTATTCCTATCACCAAAAAAATAATCAGGATTTCCAAAATTTTCATCCATTCCCCATTATTACGTCTCGTCAAAATTGAAATTTTGGAGAATGGTTTTAACTATTTTTCTTAAATACAAAGTAGAATGAAGTTCCAGTCATGAGACCTAGTCGTCCCCGTAAACCCGATTTTTTCTTCTTTCTGCTTGATCAGTAGCATCGTGTGAATTGAAGAAAAATAATAATCGTTCAAGTATCATTATTATTTTATCACGTTATACAGTGTAGCAATACGCTGTTTTTTTTTTAATTTGTCCCTCTCTTCTAGGCTCATCTTTGCCTGGCCAGACTCCATTTGATCTTAATGTATAATTCTAGATTCCCTCTGCACCTATGAAATGTTGTGTAAGCTGTGGACGTACGAAACAAAACCAAATGAAAAAGCAACATCATCGAAGCCATTCGAGACATAACACTGAATCTTTGTGCAAGAGACACCACAAGCGTGAAATTTGAGGCTAGAATTGACTTGTTTTTGTTGAAATAAAAAGAATATGAAGATTTCAATACTTATCTTAACCCCTCTCCCCCTTCTCATGAAAAATAACAATAAATAATAGGGATTTAGTGCTCTCGTCTTGTATCATAAGACGCCCCTATAGACGATTGTTCCCTGGGTTGTTATAAGCTGAAATTGACCTTGTGGTACCTCCCAGCCTCGGAAGGGAGGAAATTTCACCTTTTGCGCTGCAGTCGGTGAAATATTTCAGCCAACTGAATGCCATTAAAGTCAACTCTATCGTCTTAGGCGTCGTCCTAATTGGCAGCGATCGTACGATGGCCGTCGAGTGCGATGAGTTCAACTCTTTGAAAATTGTTTGAAGTTGAACTCATCGCACACGACGGCCATCGTACGATCGCTGCCAATTAGGACGACGCCTTAATCAATAGATTCAAAATGACCTACTTACCAGATAAATTACCTGCTCAGTGAGCCAGGTATAAATAAGCAAGTAATGTTTACCTACTTCATTCTTTGTTAATTTGTTTTGTGTATTTATTGAGTTGACGAAACCTGTGGTGGATTTATGATTTGTATATGCTTGACGAAGCATGTAGCGGATTTTTACTGTTTGGAAGTATTTTACATGTCACATAAAATTAAATTGTATTTTTTTTAAGTTCCAAATAGTTCTAGTTCTTACGTATCGCAGAGTTTTATGGTATTTCTTGCCAAAGGCATTAATGGTTTATTTACAGCTAGAGTTCGGACTAACTATTTACTAGGTATGTAGGTTTGAAAAAAGAAATATATTTTGTATCTTTGGTTAGGACGATTGAGTTTATTATTCAAAGAACATTTTATGTCTAGCAAAATATGGCACGCCACATAATGGTATAGCTATTGTTTGACTTGAATGGCATTGTTTTGACAATAAGGAGACCAGTTTAAAAGAAATGACTAGGTCGAGTTTTTTCGCATTCAAGGATGATGATTTGTTTTTTTTTTTTTGGAATGCAGTTTTAGAGAATCATTCAGGTACATTCAACAACAAAATGATCATAACAAATTATATTATAAACATAAACTTACAGTTATCACTAAAATTTCACTTAAAATGTACAATCACCTGATTGAAATCATACTTCCTCACATTACAGTCTCTGCAGGCGGCAAATATCCATTTACCATTAAAGGCGAGGTCCCTGATACCATCACAGTCGGATCCTGTTAGTTGCACCCTGGTGGCTGTGTGCGAGTCTTGTAGTGACATCACTGTGCATGTACCGTCTTGCCTGCCGATTGCGAACATCTGGTTCGGCAATGCTGCAAGGCTGAGTACAGGGCTCGCTGATTCGTGTAGTTCCCCTGATTCACTGTTTTGAAGATTGAGTAGGGTTATCTGTAAACAAATAAATAAAAAAACAATATTATTCGCAACTAAAGTTATACGCAATATCAGTATATACGTATAATTTCCATAAGTATTTTATAAGTCTGGGATAGGGTGAATGAATAGTTTACAATTTGTGATTGTCCGATTTTTTAAGGTTTTGTTTGTCGCCCGCTAATGTACGATTCTCACCGGCCGGGCCGGGCCGGAGCGCGCCTGAGCGCATTTTACAAGTTGCCAAAGGAATTTGAAGCTTAAATATAAACATTACATTTCAAATTTGAATGGATTTGCCCGGCTCCTCGCGGACGCTGCGCTTGGCTGTCGTCGCATCTGACTGGCTCCGTCCGGCTTTTGCCTACAGCACTCTAAAGCTGCGTACGAATTTGAGCGGCTCAGCCTGAGGCATGCTCGCCCCGCGCGGCGAGCTGCTCGCGCGCCAAATAGTTTCACATAAACATGCGCGGTGAGGCAGCGTGCTCGCGCGAGCCGACATTCAAAATGGCGTCGACACGATGACAGCTGATTGATGTCGGAACCCAACACCTTTTGCTTTTCATGTATTTGTATCAATAATTGTTCCAAATTTACTAACAAACGATTACAAACGCACGGCTCAGCCACTTGCTCAAATTCGTACGCGCCTAAATAGCGCACAAACAAGTTCTATCTTGTCGCTCTGTCCGCGGCATGCTCAGATACACGTCCAAGTTACGCGAGGCACGCACATGAGGCGCCTTTGAGCACGGTCAAAAGACCGCCACTAGGCGGCTCGCCGCGCGTACGAATTTGAGCAAAATAGGCGAGCCGTGCGTGCCTCAACCCGAGGCTGCTCAAACTTCGTACGCACCTTAATAAAAAAAATTACCGCTGGGTGCTCCACCCGATGCGATGCGGCGCCACGCGATCCGGCTCGGCCCGTTCGGTGGGAATCGTACATAAGGCGGTCAGTAAGACAAGACCATTGAAATGTAATAGGGAAATTTGCTTACCTTTCCACTATTACAGCCTATGATGATCTTCTGTCCTACAACAATGCAAGCGTTGCAAGCCGAGTCCAGTCGCTGCTCAAACACCACCTCCCTCTTGGCCACATGAGCAGCAATGACAAGGCCGCTCTCACAACCCATGATTAGCAGTTTGTTACTTGTTCCCACCTAAAGGCAAGGAATAATATGTGTATACATGTAGAAAACTCATTTAGCAATTTCGGTGCCAGGAACCCGCTTGGTGCAAAGCATACTATGAAATCTTTTGCTCTGAATGAATGTATTATATGTTATGACGTAAAACACGAGCCCTATAACAGATGCAAGCAAGTCTCTTGGGTAGAACTAACTGATTGCAGATGGGATTGAATTTAGGCTACCATACATGGGGACATCAAACATTTTACTTTAGATTTTACTATACCTGGGCCGTTAGCATCTGAGCGTTAGGGTAATAAAACCCGCGCAACTAAGGATGAGTGCGAGCAAGAAGCAGATAGCAGTTTTATCACCCTAACGATCAGACGCTAACGGCTCTATTATAGTCCCCACAATGTGAACAGTGTTGAAGTTTTCTATGGGTTTTTGAAGTTAAGGCATGAATTCTACCTTCTGTCATATTGAGGCTTGTATAAATTAACTTTATTCTGCAAGTAGCAACTGAGACATCTGAAAGATATCTAGAATAAGTATATTTTTTAGTAAATATTTGAACAAGATTACCTCTCTCTCATTCTCAACAATCACTTCATTAGATGTTGTTGTCATAGTGCAGCAATTAATCTGACCATGCCCCTCCACAATGTTGGCCAAGCAAGCTGCTTGACCAACATCCCAAAGCTTTGCTGTACCATCCCTTAAAAACAAGAAATTAATTGCATACTGATTTTTCTTTGAACATGAAAATACAAATCTTTGTTAGGTAATTCACTGCTGCATATAAAAACGTGAGATGGCACCACCATGCCACACAAGTTTTAAGTCTATTGTTTTTGACTTTGATAGATGATAGTGGGTTGCAACAGTGACGAATTTGAGTTCAAGTTAGTGGCAGCAAATGGGTTAAACATGAATGTCTTACTTGCTGACAGAAATCACATTTCTTCCAACTTCAACAATGCTGACATCACAAATAGCCATTTTATGGCCTATCAAGGTGACCGGGTTGGCACCATTTTCTGCTGACCAGATCCTACATGACCCATCGGCACCTGCTGATATCACTACTACCCCGGAATTAAAGAACTTGCTTTTATACACTGGGCCACCATGGCCATTAAGGTCAAGCATTACCTCACCTGTAAATTAATATTTAAATCATTTAAATTTAATTCCATCTAATGCCTTACTTATTTGCATAGACATAGTGAATTTTTACCTGTTCGACTGTCCCATATTAAAAGCTTATCTCCTTCACAAGATGATATAGCCAATGCATTTTCAGTGCTAGATGCAGACACTGAAAAGACTCCCTTTTTATGCACCTTGTATGCTTTTGTGGGGGCAACAAAGGCTGTCTTCAAACCGGTATTCACATGTTTCACCACAAGGTTAAGATTTCCATGGGATATGTACTGATAATTATCAGAGAATTCTATCTTTATTTTCCCATCACTGTTATTCAAGCTAGTTTTAAGTTCATCATGGACACTATTTTCATGTAAGTATTTTGAAGATATCCAAGCTTTGCAATTTGGCAGCCTGCAAAAATGTAAATAATATGAAAATGATAGTACGAGATCTAAGATCAATTTACACTAAACTATTAAAGAGTGTACTTATTTTCTGAGCTACTAGAGCTACTTATTTTCTGAGCTATATTCTGAGCTACTAGGCCCCTGAGGTGTATCAACATCTTTATTATTGGACAATGGTGGGTTCGAGTATAACTGTTTTTTTGTGGGTGACAGTCATAGATACAAACAATACATTAGTTTAGATTAGACAATTACCCACCTTATGACTTCGTTCCAATCACATTGAATTGTAATCACCGGGAATTTCGTCGACATCATTTAAGTCGCGGCTTATTAATGTAAGTCTTTCAGATGTATGAAGCTTTGCTTTTATATCTTCTACTAGTGTCCACTTTACGCTTTACTAAGCGGAAAGAGTAGCAACAGTGAACATTTAAGAAATACTACACAATTCCGTGCAGAGATTTTAAGATGATTTGCTTAAAGATGCGAATTTTTAAACACATGACAGCTGACAGTTCAAGGGTACGTTCTAAATGAAATGATCTCTTATACACGTAATGGTCGCACTACACCTTGGGGTTACGTGTTCGCGTTGCATCGTTGCCTCTCTTTCATTTGCCGTAGGAAGGAAAAAGATGCAGCACGAACATTTAGGCAAATACCGCCATGAGGCCTAAATCACACTGGCGCAGCCTGCGGTGGCGGTAGTGAATGACAGCTAATGACAAGACGCCGCGGCCAGAGGGGCTACCGCCAACGGCATTCGAAGTTTTCCCTCTCTGTTGCACTTAAATACGAATTCGTAAGTCTGACAGAGAGGGACAATGCATGTTATATTATGAATGAAAATGCCCTCTGAGGGCCTACCGCGAAACGAAATTCGTTTTCGTTCGTGTATCTCCGTCTCTGTCGCTCGAACTGGCAAGTGCGACAGAGACGGAGGTACACGAACGTAAACGAATTTCGTTTCGCACGATATTCGTTTTCGTTCGTGTATCTCCCTCTTTGTCGCTCGAACTAGCAAGTGCAACAGAGACGGAGATAGACGAACGAAAACGAATATCGTTTCGTGGTAGCGCCCCAGAGGGCCTACCGCGAACGGCTTTCGAAGTTTTCCCTCTCTGTCGCACTTATGTACGAATTCGTAAGTATAACATACCTGTGGTACTATTTGAGCTACATTTAATTACGCCATGAATCATGAGTTGTGCTGTATTGCCAATGCTACCAACGTGTACAAATAAAGACTTCATTTGTTTGTAGATTTGACTTCATTCATTCGTTCGTTTCGTTTATCGGTCGGTTAGTATTAGTAGTCTGTGGATTGCTACGACAAACGAAAGTGGGCGAAAATGTGTTTGTTTTTATTGTAAAATTTGTAAAAACGAATAGGTATCGAGGTGCCTTAAAATCTAACTCTGGTAATGTCATGTCGTAGGTTTCATTGCAAAAATGCATTTTTCTATACCTGATCTGCAACAGTTCCAAGATGATAACGGAGTTTCATACACGGTAAGCTGTTTTCGATAATTCCTTACAAAGTATCCATCTGTTTAGTTTTTGTATTGTTATTTGTTTATCAAATGCCTTAAGTATGTTGTTTACAGTCGAAGAATGATATGATTGGTTCTAAATAAAATTTTGACGTTTTAGGGCTACAATATTTACATAGATGGATTTTTCCACTGCACAACGCGATATAAGCAGCTGCTTTGCCTTCACGAGCAGTTGCAAGCACAAACGCCTTATTTTAAGTTACCACAATTCCCACCTAAGAAACTATTTCTAACCAGTTCCCAACTGGAGGAAAGAAGGATCTTATTGGAAAAGTATATTCAACTTGGTGAGTAAATCAAATGTATATTATAATTATAATATGTTTTAGAAGTATCTAATAAATTATTTTAAAGAGGAAAGGTATTTGAGCCTGTCAATTTGTATGTAGGGTAATCTCTGGAACTACTCATCTGATAAAAATAATCTTTCACCTGTAAATGGAATGAACTTTCCGGATGGACATCGGCTGGGTTTTCTGTAATAAGGGCAGAGGCGCTCGTGCAGCTAGAGTTTAATAAAAGTAGTTAATATTGCTATATGTATTTAGAAGTGCTTAATAATGATAACTAATTCTGGTACTGTTACCATTATAATGATCACAGTAAAACTATGAATCATAAGATTAGGAGTTCAAACATATGTTACAATAAAACTTTGTTTATTGCAGTGGGTCAAAATCCTGTGTTGGCAAACTCCGAACTTCTAAGCACCTTTCTATTTTCGGCTCAACAAGAAACGCACTGTGTGAGGATGCATGAAGTGGATATTGAAATCTCACTAATGAATGGATACCGAATACCGCTCTCTGTGTCCTCCACAGACCCATCAAGCACAATACTTGACATTGCTTGTAATTATATCAATCTGTCAAAAGAATTGTCTAAATACTTTTCATTGTATCTGTTTAACTGGAGTTGCGCTAAGGATGGCCAACCGGCATTGAAGAAGCTGGAGGAATATGAATCTCCATACATATCCCAAAAATATGTGAGGCCTGAAGATAAAATTGTTTTAAGGAAGAGGTAAGGCAAATTTCTTATGTATGATTCCCACCGATGGGTGGGGTTGGGTGGCGCCAAATCGCAACGTATCCACAGCAGCGGCAGCCTTTATAATAGAGTTCAGTATTCCAAAGCCTAGAGCCGTCAGATGCCGCAAATACATTAAAATATGAAATGTCTGTATTGCATTGTTTGTATTGTATGCTTCAAATTCCTTTGGCAACCTGTAAAATGTGCTAAGGCGCGCTCGGACCTTTCGATGAGAATCTACTAATGTATGGTTGGCGTCACATAAAACAACAAACAAGTAGTTTACATATTTTAGTCATCACAAAAGAATAGAGTCATAAGAAAAACACAGCCATATTTGTTCAAATATACGTGCATTGTCAACTAGATAACGCAATTATTGTTTATTTTCTCATATAGTTTTGGTTTATTGAACAAGGAATTTCAAAAATGTTGTCTAAATGTATTTCATCCTTTCAGTTACTGGGACCTGTGCTATGATCTTGATTTAATGATAGATAGGGTGTCACTAGATCTTTTATATTTGCAAACCATAGAGGAACTGGATCTGGGCTGGTTGACAGCAGAGTCACATATCAAAGACATACTGAAATCATATGAAGAAAAGAAGCAAAAGAGAGAGGTAACTATTGATTTTATATTTAAAAAAAGTAATGTCTTTGTTGTTTGTTTTAGTAAGTATTGAGTCTGATAATTATTCAGAAGCAAAATTCCCACACCAGAATAATGCAGTGACATGTCTATATTGTTTATACACAACTTACACTTTGTTCAGCAAAGGCGGAAGATTTGTAAAATAGAATTCATCTTTCTAAATCTCATCATCTTTTGACGACCAGACAGCCTAGTAGGTAGTGGTGAAGAAAGTCCTGGGATCGAATCCCGGTAAGGGCAAATATTTGTGTGATGAGCATGAATATTTGTTTCTGAGTCTTGGGTGGGCATGGATTTAAGTATTTATGTATATTAAATATGTCGTCGTCTAGTATCCATAACACAAGTCTTATTGAGCTTTGCTAGGGACCAGTTCGATTTGTGTAATATTGTACCCTAATATTTATACTATTTATATTTATCTGTATAATACTTAATAGCGCCTGTTGAAATGCAATTCATTTGAATGTAATCATCACACAGAAGCCTGGTGTGAGGTCTGGTCTGATAATAAATTTCTATGAAGATAGCATTTAATGAAACAACATAGAAATTATCTTAATGTGGCTATCAGTAATGTTCTTAATAGAGGACATAACAGTCAATTTAGATGACAAACATCCTTATCTGTCCGAGTAAAGAATATCCTCTATTATGTGTACATTAGTCGCCTGATAACTGTAGATAATTTCTACACCTCACCTAATGAGTCTATATGGCGAGCACGCAAAAGTGCAACTTTGTAGTACTAGTGGCTTGTGCCCTGCCTGTAGAACTCACGAGCCTGTTTTTTTTTTCAATATTTCCGAATCGAATTATAATTCCGAGAAATGAATCGACATACAATTCTAAGTATATAATTTTTGAAACATTTCTTTAAATTTTCACGAGAATCGATTGAAAAATTCGACCTGTATAGGAGAACAGCCAGACAGAATTTTGCCCTGAGCTGAAACGGAGAACTTCGGTCGCTTCGCTCGCTTGTTTAATTAATAATATATTGTAAACTAGCTATTGGTATTCTGACCACGTAGAGAAACGTTAAGTACAGTCGAGGAAATTGAATGTTTAGTTCTTTTGGACTCTATTTGAATGACGTTAAGGTCCAAAAGTGCTAAACATTCAATTTCCTCGACCGTACATCTGGTAGTCACTAAAGAAAACTTCAGATTTTTTAGTAAGAAGGTACATTTTGTATTCAAGAAGTGGTTTTTGCATGATGATGAGCATTGGGCATGATATACTTACTTAATTCGTCTTGTGGCATTAATTTCTTTCTTCACGCCTTCTGCTGTTATTTTGCTCATATCTAAACACTAGCCAGGAATGTGCTGTGCCAGGCATATTGGAAGTATTCCATTTATAGATGGAGTCCGCTAAATGATTCACGTTTTATTGAATTGGCTAAAGTGAGAGTTACCTACTCGACAAGTGAAATGCTTTATTGAATGAATTGATGCCACTGCATTTATATTTATATTTACTAAATGCATTTTTGTTCATCAAATGTTGCCTTTTGAGCTCCGATTTTATCTGTACCTACTAATATTACAAAGCGGAAAAGTCTGAGATTGTAGCTTTGTTTGTAAGTTTGTATGTAATGGTTAATCTCCGGGACCGCTTATCCGATTTCCAAAATTCTTTCACTTGCGTGTAGAATGGACTTTCTGGATTGTTGAAGGCAATTTTTTACCTCGCGGTTTTGCCTACGTTCTTTGCAACACGCGGGCGAAGCCGCGCGGGCAGCTAGTAAGTTAGAATAAGTTTTTGTCAATTTTATTTTTATTTTTAGTACTTTTTTGTATACCATCATCAACTACTCGTTGAGACGATTCTAACGAGCCCAAACTCAACGGGGTTACGTCGGTTAAATACTGCATTCCCACGGCCACCTTCTGTCTCCATCATCCGATGAGCTCTATGGTTCCATAATATTAAATTGTCATCCAAACTATACTAATACCCAAAATGTCAGCTCAATCGGTTAAAGATATCTGCTTCAAAATTGAGTTGCAAATTTTGACGGACAACTTGCATACTTACATGCGAACAGGTCAAGTTAATATAAAGCTTGTAACAAGTGGAATTAAAAGATTTTTCAAAAACCGAACTGCTTAACGATTAAGAGGAATCCAACGACACCTCATATGTCAAAATCCGTCAAACGGTTTAGGCTGCAGGGCGTGCCAAAGAATAAGACATACACACATACATACATATATACATACATACGCTTGAAAAACACAACCCTCTTTTCCTTCGGCAGTCGGGTAAAAAGGGAACGAACATCATTCCAAACTTAATTTCAGTACTTAGAACTGGCGCGGTCGCTGCGGCACTACGGGCGCGTGCCGGCGGGCACGGCGGTGACGGACGCGAGCAATGTGACCGGCGCGACCGGCACGACCTGCCGTGTGTCCGTGGCGCTCGCGGGCCGCGAGCTCACCCTCACGAGCCTGCAGCATCCGAGGGAGCAGCGCTACAAGGTCACGAGGATGCGCTGCTGGAGGATCACCACTCTGCACGGGGTGAGTCACTTTTGAGCGGCAGAAGGCGCAAAAGACTCCCAAAGGGTGGAAGATTCGTGAGCGCATCATGGCTCCTCTACACTATGAGCAATTACGGGCGAGCACGATCGTGTAGAGGGCGTACTCGGCTGTACTCGCCGATCACCGTCTATGATCGCCTGCGACCCGTGACACGTCGGTTTTACGGGCACGCATCAAAGAGAATCGCGGCGTGGTGCGTTGAGCTGCCCACACGATCGCCGATCATGCCGATTATAGACGATCACACGATCAACGATGATCGCCGATAGTGTAGAACGGCCATCAGAAATGGGGCTATCCGCAGCAGAACAAAGGTAACCGATACAGCCCCTGTAACTGGCAGGGTGTGGCAGTGGGCAGGGCACTGCACGTAGATCCGATAGCTGTTGTGGACTGATGACCTGGTAAAGGTCGCAGGAGTCCGCTGGATGCGAATGACGCAGGATCGGTCCTTGTGGCACTGTTGTGGCCTATGTCCAGCAGTGGACGTCTTTCGGCTGATATGATGATGATGACGGGGTAAGTGACGTGAGTGACGTTTCGAGCTGCTGCCCTGCCAACTTCTTAGTGGATTTCCGCGATATAGGTGCTTAGTACCTTCGGGGCTCAAATATTCACTAAACAAAATGTCACCTTGATCCTTGATTTTTTAAACAGTTTAAACGCGAGAAAGTCACAAACAGACGAGCATACAGTGTTATTTTCGCTATCATTAGATATGAAATATTCGGTTTCAGAACTGTGACGAATATAGCAAATGACGTATTTGATTTGTTGGACCAGGTTTGAAACTCGACACGTCTGTTGATTTTGTTGTTATTGTTAGTGATCTCATGCCGAAGTGACTTGGATTTGTTTTGTGAATCACTGGCGCATCCGCATGTAAAGTAAACTAGGTATATTATAATTTTGTACCACACAGTTTGCAATAATACTTAAAAGAGATGATGATAGTATCATCAAAACGTATGGTCTCGATATCGTAAAAGTCAACCCGATACTGAATCATAAGATTCAATATTGGGTTGATAATGGGTTAATTTATGACTGAATGACTGTAGTTATCGCATACTTAGTTTGCTCACAGATAATATTTTTAACGTGTAAAAGGCCTCACATGTAGTCAAATGCCTTAAGGGACCTTGTTGGGTTTCCGTATAAGTTACAAAGTACCCGAAAGCACCAAAGCAAAAATCTTCCAAAAAATTTCATCCACCATCATCCTACTATTATTATAAATGCGAAAGTTTGGATGTTTAGATGTTTGTTACGCAATCACGCTTAAACGGCTCAACCGATTTGGGTGAAATTTTGCACGAAGATACTTTATAGCATGGATTAAAATATAGGATAGGTAGTTTTTATCCCGGGTCCACGCTAATGCGTTAAATATCATTAAATAAAAATATACGTCAAATAATCATTAACTCCTGTCTACAATTTGTTTTTTTAGAATCTAGATTTAATCGACGCCGAAATTGAGCATACTTACGTAAGAGTCCGTCAGATTTTTATTTTTAATAATGTATTTTTGATAATGTGTTTTTGGGTCAATCAACTATTTCTTGTTGTTATGCTGTCCCGTTAGCCAGGTGAAAAAAATTACAGTTTCTTAGAAAAATTGTTACAATGCGGACTTCTAACGTGCCTAGAAGATTGTCCATGCACAAAGGGGTCGAACTTGACAAGAAAACCTCACGTCTGATGTTTAAAAAAAACCATAAATCGCAGGTTTAAAAAGTGACTCAGGAGACGTAACCATGGCGACTAGGGACAGAAAATAGTAGATCCACCCTTTTAATAATGTATTTTAACAATGTAATTTCTATAATAATTTCTCTTGACATCTAAATTGGTTTTACAAATAAATGACTACGAGTAATTTTTGCTATGAAATTTAGAAGTTGCCCTATAAAGGGTTAAAGAAAAGGACGTAAGTGCCGTAAGATTGCTGTGACGATACAACCTTTTTATAGGCACGCAACCCTTCGTTCTGCGTGGTCCGACACACACTTAGCTGGTTTTTAGGGTTCCGTAGCCAAAATGGCAAAAACGGAACCCTTATAGTTTCGTCATGTCCGTCTGTCCGTCTGTCCGTCTGTCCGTCTGTCCGTATGTCACAGGCATTTTACTAGAAAACTATAAGGTGTATTTGAATAAAATTTTGAGGAAAGGTGTATTTTGTTAGCCGCTACATAGTTTTGTAATTAAATTGACAAAAAAAAAATTTTTTAGGGGTGCACTCCATACATAAAACTAAAAGTCAAAATTTTTTTTTTCATTGTGACCCCCCGTGTGGCACATCAATCGATAGACCTTTCAAAATAAATATAAGGTTTCTTAGCATTTTTTTTGATTAAGTGAATAGAGCCGGAGATAATCGCCCTGAAAGTCACTAAAATTCTGTCCCCCCCCCTCTAATTTTTGAACGGTGTATTTTAAAAATATGGAAAAATTCATGGACATAGGGCTTATTAATTTCATTCACCGAAAATTGTTTTGAACAAGATCGGTTCAGAGGTTTTCGAGATATTGCTGAAAAACTGCCTTCCTCAAAGAAAAGGATGTAAGTGCCGTAAAATTTCTGTGACGATACGACCTTTTTAATAGGCACGGAACCCTTCGTTTTGCGTGGTCCGACACGCACTTGGCCGGTTTTTTTTTCTTATTTAAATTTCTAACAAGAGTAACTAGTGTCAGACCTAGATATGATGTATCCCATTGTGTATAAAATGTTCATGTTATTCTAGCATGTCGTTTTAAAATGAAAAACAAACTAACCCTTAACACTTCGTATTTTGTTTTACAGGTCGACCAATCATTGTCAAACGGCCACAGGTCACCGGAGGAATCCAACAAGAATTTCGAGCTGTCCTTTGAATATCTCATTAGCAAAGACAACTTGAAATGGATAACCTTGAAAACGGAACATGCCACGTTCATAAGCGTGTGTTTACAGGTAAATTTTTAATAAGTACATTTACCTTTTAATGGCCTTGTGCTAAAGGAAACTTTAGCACAAGGCCATATCATATTTTTGAAGTGAAATATAATATACTAAGGGGGAATGGAATAGCTGTGAGGAATGTTAATAAACTGGTCGCACAACAAACTTATTCACAGCTCCACCTAGGAAGAGATGCGTGACCAAGGCTACGCTATTGGTGGATTAATTCCTCGCACAACTCCGGTGAATACCTACAAAACCGTAAATAAGTAAAAAAACCGGCCAAGTGCGCGTCGGACCACGCGCAACGAAGGGTTCCGTGCCTATTAAAAAGGTCGTATCGTCACAGAAATCTTACGGCACTTACGTCCTTTCCTATAGGGAAGGCAGTTTTTCAGCAATAGCTCAAAAAAACCTTTGAACTGATCTTGTTCAAAATAATTTTCGGTGAAAGAATTTAATTAGCCCTATTTATGTTCGTTTTTTTATATTTTTTTAAATACACTGTCCGAAATTTATTTTGAAAGATTGATGTGCCAATGTGTGTTTATTTTTTGACTCACAGTTACATGTATAGAGCGCACCCTAAAAGAAAATTTTTTTAGTCATTTCATTACATAACTATGTAGCGTTTAACAATAATACATTACATACCTAGGACGGTGAATTCGTGAATGCCCCAGATCGCAAGTAGGGTTTGCAATCCGGATCCGACTTGTATGTAACTATCCGGATCTGGATGCGCGGATCCGGATATTTCCATATAAGTCGGATCCGGATTGCAAACCCTAATCGCAAGTGTTTGTGGCCCGAACCGAAGGTGAGATGAGGCTCATAAATAGGAGATCTGGGCCTTTATGAATTACGGCCCGCGGTTTGTCTAAAGTTTTACGTCTTGCCTTGGCCAGGAAGTGAGATTTTCTCCTCGCGTAGCGTACGTAAAATACATTTATCCTCAAAAATTTTCAAATTCTAAAAAAACTTGACATAGGGACATGACGTAACCATTTTGGCTACGGAAACCTAAAAACGATAAAGCTTTGTAAGGATTGGAATAATCTGAATGGATCTTGCGATTGCATTTATCCATGACCTAGTCAAATACAATACAACGTAACTGCAAGATACAAATTTCTAAATAGACATTCCATGTAAATTATGACAGATTTTTTTTATTCTACGTCGGTGGCAAAAGCTGACATCGTAGCCTATGGACGCTTGCCACCTCAGAAGCACAAGTGCGTTGCCGACCCTTGATTCATTAGAGTATTCGTTGTGTAGACAGTAAGAGACTAATGCTGGACACCTAGCAACCTTACTCACCACCAGGAACACAAAAACACATACCATATTATTGTATTGTATTGTATAATAACTTGCATATAACGGTAATTTATGCAACCGTACATTATCAGAGGCCTTAAAACAGGAGTGTGGTTTTATGATACGAGCGTCAGCGAGTTTCATAAAAGGATCACACTAGTGTTCTAAAGCCTATTTATGTACAGTTGCATACACTACTTTACATATATCATAAATCCTCAATGATGTGTTCGGGAACCATTAGAATAACCGCCATTGCACCGCCTAAATTTCAAATCATGACCAACTAGATTTCCACAACAGTATCGAAGGCCGCGCTTCGAAATTTCAAAGTCATTACTTTATCAATATCGATATCTTAATAAATAAGTAAAAAATAACCTACGGCCAGAGATGAGTTAATTATTTTTATAAATCTTATTGATATAATGCTGGTCATTACTGCCAGTTTCTGAACGTATTTTAGCGGGTTTATACTATGTGTGTAGATAAATATATCTTGCACAAGTGTAATTGGTATCTAATCATTCTTGTGAAATACCTAAATAAATAAATCAATTGTCTCAAAAAAAAATATGCTGTCATCATCCCCCTAGCGATTTACCGTTTGTGCCCCAAAGGAGCCCGGGGTCAGCTTTGACACCTAATCCCAAGATTTGGCGCAGGCACTAGTTTTACTAAAGCGACTGTCATCTGACTTTCCAACCTAGAGGATAAACTAGACCTTATTGGGATTAGACCGGTTTCCTCACGATGTTTTCCTTTACAGAAAAGCTAATGGGAAATATTCAGTATATTAGTTCCGAAAAACTCATTGACTCACGACCGCCGTTTAACAGCCGCCTGCCTGAACCACTGACAAAAAATATCTGCCGTATGCGCTTGAAATGTTTGAATTGCTGTTGGCTTTCTACAGTCGATTGTGGACGAGCTGATGCGACAGAAAGGCGGTTCTGGCCCCGCCTCGCCGCGCGGCCGCAGCCTCACGTACCTGCGCCGCGACGGCTCCAGCCACCTCGTCACCCCCTCCTCTTCCAGCGACACGCTTAGCTCCGCTGTGAGTACCTACCCTTATACAGAAGGGCGGTTCTGGCCCCGCCTCGCCGCGCGGCCGCAGCCTCACGTACCTGCGCCGCGACGGCTCCAGCCACCTCGTCACCCCCTCCTCTTCCAGCGACACGCTTAGCTCCGCTGTGAGTACCTACCCTTATACAGAAGGGCGGTTCTGGCCCCGCCTCGCCGCGCGGCCGCAGCCTCACGTACCTGCGCCGCGACGGCTCCAGCCACCTCGTCACCCCCTCCTCTTCCAGCGACACGCTTAGCTCCGCTGTGAGTACCTACCCTTATACAGAAGGGCGGTTCTGGCCCCGCCTCGCCGCGCGGCCGCAGCCTCACGTACCTGGGCCGCGACGGCTCCAGCCACCTCGTCACCCCCTCCTCTTCCAGCGACACGCTTAGCTCCGCTGTGAGTACCTACCCTTATACAGAAGGGCGGTTCTGGCCCCGCCTCGCCGCGCGGCCGCAGCCTCACGTACCTGCGCCGCGACGGCTCCAGCCACCTCGTCACCCCCTCCTCTTCCAGCGACACGCTTAGCTCCGCTGTGAGTACCTACCCTTATACAGAAGGGCGGTTCTGGCCCCGCCTCGCGGCGCGGCCGCAGCCTCACGTACCTGCGCCGCGACGGCTCCAGCCACCTCGTCACCCCCTCCTCTTCCAGCGACACGCTTAGCTCCGCTGTGAGTACCTACCCTTATACAGAAGGGCGGTTCTGGCCCCGCCTCGCCGCGCGGCCGCAGCCTCACGTACCTGCGCCGCGACGGCTCCAGCCACCTCGTCACCCCCTCCTCTTCCAGCGACACGCTTAGCTCCGCTGTGAGTACCTACCCTTATACAGAAGGGCGGTTCTGGCCCCGCCTCGCCGCGCGGCCGCAGCCTCACGTACCTGCGCCGCGACGGCTCCAGCCACCTCGTCACCCCCTCCTCTTCCAGCGACACGCTTAGCTCCGCTGTGAGTACCTACCCTTATACAGAAGGGCGGTTCTGGCCCCGCCTCGCCGCGCGGCCGCAGCCTCACGTACCTGCGCCGCGACGGCTCCAGCCACCTCGTCACCCCCTCCTCTTCCAGCGACACGCTTAGCTCCGCTGTGAGTACCTACCCTTATACAGAAGGGCGGTTCTGGCCCCGCCTCGCCGCGCGGCCGCAGCCTCACGTACCTGCGCCGCGACGGCTCCAGCCACCTCGTCACCCCCTCCTCTTCCAGCGACACGCTTAGCTCCGCTGTGAGTACCTACCCTTATACAGAAGGGCGGTTCTGGCCCCGCCTCGCCGCGCGGCCGCAGCCTCACGTACCTGCGCCGCGACGGCTCCAGCCACCTCGTCACCCCCTCCTCTTCCAGCGACACGCTTAGCTCCGCTGTGAGTACCTACCCTTATACAGAAGGGCGGTTCTGGCCCCGCCTCGCCGCGCGGCCGCAGCCTCACGTACCTGCGCCGCGACGGCTCCAGCCACCTCGTCACCCCCTCCTCTTCCAGCGACACGCTTAGCTCCGCTGTGAGTACCTACCCTTATACAGAAGGGCGGTTCTGGCCCCGCCTCGCCGCGCGGCCGCAGCCTCACGTACCTGCGCCGCGACGGCTCCAGCCACCTCGTCACCCCCTCCTCTTCCAGCGACACGCTTAGCTCCGCTGTGAGTACCTACCCTTATACAGAAGGGCGGTTCTGGCCCCGCCTCGCCGCGCGGCCGCAGCCTCACGTACCTGCGCCGCGACGGCTCCAGCCACCTCGTCACCCCCTCCTCTTCCAGCGACACGCTTAGCTCCGCTGTGAGTACCTACCCTTATACAGAAGGGCGGTTCTGGCCCCGCCTCGCCGCGCGGCCGCAGCCTCACGTACCTGCGCCGCGACGGCTCCAGCCACCTCGTCACCCCCTCCTCTTCCAGCGACACGCTTAGCTCCGCTGTGAGTACCTACCCTTATACAGAAGGGCGGTTCTGGCCCCGCCTCGCCGCGCGGCCGCGCTTAGGAAACTCTATTTGAGATAATGCTTCATCTAATACGTTTACAGTGCCGTAGTGTACCTTGCAATAAGATCTATTTTGCCTCCAAAGCAAAGTTTTGTTTCGCAGATTATCCTTTTACAATAAAAGACGATCCGTAACGAGAGTCCCTAATTTTCTTCCTAAAATATAAATAGATGATCACTATTCCTAACTGCAACAAAAATAGTTTAGTAGTGTACCCTAAAAACACAAGATGCACATAATATATCTTTAACACAGTGAGATGGGTCTACCTACACAATTCCATATATTTTCTCATACATTTCTGATCAACCTTTATTGCAGAATGGAGATTCGTTCAATTCAGGCAGCTCTAGAGAGATATTCTCAGTTCAGAAGTTGACGGAAAAGTTCGCCTCGGTCGCTTTCAAGACTGGAAAGGACTGCGTCGAAAACAATGCGTTTGAAGCTATTGGAGATGAAGAACTCTGAAATCATTAGGTATGGTATTTTTGTAAGTTTTGGCTTTACAACCAGTCGTCCTTTAGATTTTTTGAAAAACTTAGTCCCACCTCCATGATACATTATGTTATGTAGATAATTTATTCCATTTAGGACTGAATTTTTTTGTTCAATATTAACTCGTGCAGCGCCAATTCAGCTCCATTTGCTATGATAAATAATACACATTTCAATGCACTAAGTACCTATAACATTACAGTAAAGTTCGTAAAAGACCGGTGATATTGCGTCGCACTAATAGAACGTCGAACAAAACGGACTGATTTACTAAGTGCTTTGTATGAAAACCTAAGTGTACGGCCTGAGTGCACGCTTCGCTAGCAGCGGGGCGTGGAGCGTCCATAAGTGTGCTTTTTTTAAACAAAATATACGGAATATGGAACCCGTTTTCTGAAATAAATTATTTTTATTTTATTTTTATTATATGGACGCTGCACGGCCCGCTCACAGCGGCGCGGGCACTCAGGCCGTACACTAAGGAAATTGATTCCTAAGTCGTAAAAAGCGGTCTTTATAAGTGAACTCGTAATAAACAGGATCTACTGTAGTTTGAAATTAGTAAAACAGCCATACAAAACCTTATTATTTAAGCCATAGAGTTGATTTTTAATAAAACCCGACTGGTTAAAGTCAAGCCTCTTAGAAATAATTATAGTACTATCTGTACGCTAAACTCGAACAAAAACGCTCTCCAAAGATCACAATGTCATTGAGGAAATTAGTTGCCAATCTAAAGATAGATGTAAAAAGTAATCAATTCCATTTCTTAGATAATCAATGTACAGCTATTAAATTAAGTGATAATTGTTATACTTGTCTTATATTTAGATTAATAAGGCTATGAATCGAATTGGTCCTAACCAACTTTATTTTACTTGGTTTGTTATTTACAAGTCAAAGTTTAAAATTAGTAGCGTAATTATCTAATTATTGTAATTAAGTTACAATATATTCTGTATCTCTTAAAAATGACATGACATACAGAGACAAACATAACAAACCTATTTTACGAGAATAGTTTTACAACATAGTGAATATGATTAATTTGCATGGGTGTAGAATAATAATTCGTTGGGTTTCTGATTGCTATTTTTTTAATATTCAAATGAATTATTGAATTCGATTATTTCTAATATACAACAACTTTGTATATGTAAAATGAGACATGCAAGTCCTAAAATGTGAATGCTAAATCATTATTATGATTGATGGTTTTGCCATAAGTTTGCCATTATTTACCAATGTTGTAGTCTATAAACAGGCTCAAAACATTGAAACTGTAAGTAATCACTTATTTTGTATAATTTTATTATATTTACTTACTAATATTATTTGTATAGGGTGTGTTTGTTTTACATCGAATATTACCTAGTCGTTAATATCTCTATTATTTTAATTATTCATGGTGAAAACAGGGGATATAATATGCTAAGAACTAATATCTAAAATATTTGAGCCCGTGTTTTCTTAAAATGGCCCTAGTATTGTTCTTCCCATTTAGAAATATTCGCCATGTATGTCTGATGGTTTGAATAATATACAGCTTTTTGTAAAAGAACATATATCATAAGTAAATTTAATGATCTCTTTGATGGACTAAATTTATTTTCTATCTATATAATGTAGGTAAAGTATATATGTAAATGTATTTTCTATTGAGGCAATAGCTTCACTTACCAAGCCAGGGTTCTTGTGAATGTAGTACTAGCAGTGATATCTAGCATTATGATCGGTATACCTGTCTATGTAATCGACTGATTTTTATTTGGTTTTCTAAAAATAAAATGTATAATATTGAGCTGAAAAAAAATGTTCCAGGTCCACGTCATATTGCATTTTTATAGCATATTTGTTTATTAGCCTAAGTGTACATACTTAATGCTACCTAGAATATATAATTAGATTTTTTTAACAGCCGTCATCTCGGTACAATAAACGTCAATGATGACATAAATTGTACTGGGATGACAGCTGTCAAATATTGGATGTAAGGGCATTTTAACTATAGTAGTAGTTCATTTTTGTGTGTTACGACCAATTCAAAGCATTTGGAAAACATGGAATTTATATTAACAAAACATGATCTGTCCTAGTCGCAAAAGTTAAAGCGCTAGTGGCATTACGATGCAATTAAAAATCTTCCTTATTGACAAGCCACAAACGTGTACATTTTGCTTGGGAACCACACATTAACGTCCAGAGCACTACTTTGTTTAATGTTTCCTGCATGTTTTATATGCACCTGAAATGCGGATATCTATAATTTAATTATCAAATTGGATTGTCTAATTTTGAAATAATAGTTTTTTGATACAATAAGCAATAACGGAATTCCACCGAAAATGCTCTTAACGACAAAGACAGTTATTTTTTAATCCTTTTGACTACCTATCTATGCTATGTTCCTAAAAAGTGATATGGAGTAGAAAAATGTAAATTTATGTTGAGTTTGGTACCTATAATTAGTTATCTAAAACACATACACATTTAAAATAAATATTCAATGTAATGTATGGGTCATTAACTTATAACTCCAGGGACACTTAAATCTTCATGCTCACGGCGCCTACTGTGTTATATTAACTTTCATGCTATAAAGAAAAATTCATATTGACTTGTTTGTAGCAAAGACGTTGGCGTGCGTGTCGTTTTTTACATGGTGAATAGGGTTTGTATTAAAAATTCTTATGCTATTTTGAACTATAAACAGAAATTCCAATATTGAGTACTTGTCTAATTGGAAGTTTGTTGTGTAAGAGCGAATATTATATTATTGTTGTCAATTGTCTTGTTATTTAGATACATTATGAAATTCTTGTTTCCGAGGGACCATATTTGTTAATTATAATTTCCCAATTGTTTTATCACGGCCATAAGTAAGCTCTTTCGCCATACTCCATTTTGTTCTTTATTTGTATAAAATATTGATAGGAATAAAACAATTTTACCTAAAACGTTTTCTCAATAAAACTTCTCGTACAATTACCTAATTTTATTTAAATTAAATTAATTAACAACATTGCAGGCATATGTGTGATATTATCTATCATCACAGAATTTACCATTGTGTAATAGTGGTTTATAAATGGTGATGATAAACGCGACCATATGCTTGGAAGAGTTCTAATAGTTGGCCTCCCAGGCTTCCCTTTCCTTCCGCTCATTCTCGACCTGCTTGACAATGGGGCTCAGGTAGAGAACATCCTCTTCGAGCTTGGTCCACTCCTCTTTGGGCAGGATGGACTTCTGTAGGGAGAGCTGAATGGCGCGCACAAGGCGGAAGTTGCGCTCGTCCACGACGTGGTCGGGCAGGCGGCGCAGCGCCTCTTGCACGTCCTCGTTTTCGTAGAGGCAGTCATCGCGCATCAGACCTGCACGCATTATACAAAATGGAATATTTATTCTGCAAATAACCCACAAGGGAACTTGCATGTCTAGAGGCGCGTCTCGATATCGCGCGGCAAACTGTCGAACTTTGGCTCCCGCGGCAGCCGCTCGCAATGGATACCAGGCTGCCATGCGCGGGATGCGCGAGCCAACTAGATCATTCCAGTATTCATTGCGGGCGGTTCGAGCTTGTTCTATAGAATTAGGAATGAGTATGAATTTTTTAATCCTGAACTGATGTACAGTCAGCAGCAGAAGTAGCTAAGCACTTTAACATACTCAGAATGATCTGCACAGAACCTTATTCTCTTGACATTAGAGTCCGTGTGCAGATCAATTTGAGCGCTAGGCCCGCTTAGCTACTTCTGCAGCTTCTTCGGCGTTTGGCGTGGGCTGTGTTCTCGGCTTTTTAGCCGAGATTAAAGGGGCCGCGGCGCCATGTACTTTATTTATTTATCATTTATCGTATGGTGGTTACAAGCTGGTACATACATACTAAATAGTATATATATCTAGGTTAATTGGCATGCATGTACGTAGTAGGTATGGACGACCAGTCACTACTCCACAATACCAGCCCAGCCAGTGGCGGATTCAGGATTTTGGTTTGGGGGGGCTTCAACCCTGGAGGGGGAGGGCTTGACCCTACTAAAATGAGGTCCCTGAAGGCCAATTTGACTCATATTTGCCGCGCGCGTTTGCTCAGACACATAACGCTAAAATTCGACCAAGCTGGCCGCAGGCATGCGGCCGAGCATGCGAATGGCTCGCCCCGGCATGTGGACTGGCGCGGGCGAGCATGTGTCCCGTGTGGACACGGCTAATGACTACCCATTGTGCATTCATGTCATAGCAGATTGTAGACAAAGAGGAATGCTTTTATACTTCAGTGTAAGTCTGTACAGGATATTTTAAATTATAAACTAGAAGTTTTGCACTGAAGAGGAAGGTAACCATTAGAATCAGCAGAGGCTATACAATACAAAGGTTGCCAATGTAAACATGGTTCTATATAAGCAAGGTTACAATTCCACAGATATTTAGTGCTGAGACATTAATATATGTAGAACTATCCAGTGAACCCACTACAATTCCAATCATTTTTTCAGACCATGTTCATAGGTGAATCCCAATACAACTTATGGTATGGTCACTTATACAAAGAGTGGAGTTATTAGATTGAAACTATTCTAGTTGTTACAACCTAAATAGAAATAAGACGTACCGTATCTGTTGAATCCAGACATATTATAAGCCCATTTTTTCATGCTGTCTGGAACAAAATAAGGAGGGTTACATAACGAGAAAACATTAATATCCTACCACGACGTAAAATATTATTGTACCAGATCTAAAAGAAACATTATTAGATACTTACTCAAGCGAACGGCAGTAGCTCGGAATGCCATTTTAAGAGAAATAGAAATTTGGTCTTCACAAATACTCACAATAACCAATTTCAATTGGCTTTTCTGAAATGTCAATGTCAATTTTACGAAAAGCGTACTTTCATGATAGATTTGTCCATTATGTCCAAACGATGCTCTGTACCTTGGCAGAACAGGCTTAAACGTTTATTTCACAGATTACAGTCTGTGGTTTAGTTCTTTTTGCAATCAATTTGTAGTTCCTTGCAGATGCTAGAATATAACATGGATCTATGTTATTAGTCTAATATGAAGCCTTATATAAAAATAACAATGAAAAAAGTCAGTGTTAGTTTCACTTGAGCTCAGATAAATATTGAAACAGTGATTCTTTGGGAAGAAAAACACTTCTGACATGGTTTAGGGATGCGCATAAGGATTGTCGACAAGGATGCTCAGCTTCATGGACGAACAACAAAAATTTATAGTATAAAATGTCTTAAATTAAAATCCAGGCCAATTAAACGAGAACAACCTCATCCGAATGCTTTACCCGAGTCAACAACTATGGCGTAAAATCTATACTTCCTTAAATACTAATAAGGTCACCAAAACCTTTATTATTTTCTTAAAACTAAAATGTATTATGGTAATATTTGGGTTAAGTAATAACATAATAACAACGTATAATATAATACTTATAAGCTTTGCGTCCACTTTACATAAGTTTATTTGACATATTCATTCACTTCGCATAATAAACGGAACGCATAATAATAAAATATCTAATTTCATCGAATATAATGTACCGTTGATTGAATATAAATTTGTATAACGATATAATTTTATAATATTCATCTAATATAACGAACAAAACCTATAAGAGACCGTCTAACTACTGACACTATAGTGTTACTTTGGACTTTTATGGGTAGGTACTTTTGTAAGTGTCTTATGACATAAATGTTCTACAGTTATTTCTGTAACCTACCACTCACACCGTGAGATTTACTTACATAATTGTAACTTAAAATATTTAACCTTATTTTTTATTATTCCTCATTTATGAATGCAAATTAAAAATGAGATTTATACAGAAAACGTAACTAAATATTAAAGTTGTATTATCTTTTGTAAATGACGAATTATAGTCCGACAAGTTTCTTTTTGACCCTAGCCACGTTGCAAATTTTTAATGGAACAGATCTATTTTACTGGCAAGGATACTTTTTGACAGACGTTAGAAGTCATTGAATGTCACCGATGTAAATTGGTTAATAACATGACCGGTACTGACATTTTACAGTGCGGTCGTAGGTATTGATTGAACTGGTTAGTTTGGTTTTATTTAATTAGTAATTTATTTTCTTATTAAAATATTGCAATAACAATTGAAGATGAATATAGAAAAAAAATCTTTTGGTCGAATCCCAGACAGAACTTTATAAAATTGAGGTCGGTGGTCTTGAAAGCGACACATCAGAGTCAGAGTCTTTGGTGTCACAATCTGAAGAATATTTAAATATCGAATACGTACTTGTAATCAGATATTGATGAATAAGTATTTATTATAAACTATAGAATTTTTACATTCAACAAATAACTCAAAGCCCATACACACTGTCCAGCATGGCTATCACAAGACGGCGCGCGAGCTCTCTCGCTTTTTCTCGCACTATACCTCTCTTTCTATGTTTTCTAATAAGAGAGAGACGGATAGTGCGAGAAAAATCGAGAGAGCTCGCGCGCCGTCTTGTGATAGCCGTGCTGGCTACACATGGCGTATGTATATTTATTGCCAAATATTAAGCGGTTTACAGCGGCACTACCTCAGGGTCAAATAGCGACTTGACGGCTTATAATTGTAATTATAATAGCCTAGACATAACTACACAAATGTTAGTTAGGTACCTAATTTCTGTAATAATACCGCTAATAATACCGTTTACTAGTTTGCCCTGATCACGCCCCATCAATATAAGTATTTCCGGCCCCTATTTGACAGCCTCTTAGTTAACGTATTTAGCCCAACTGCGAGCGAAGCGAATGAAGTTCTCCGTTTCAGCTTGCGCTAAAATTCTTTCGTATGTACGGATGTCCTGCTGTCTGGCTGTTTAATAAAACTTATTGTATTTACATGAAAGATACACTTTACATTTATGTAACGTGATTAGTACCCGCGACAGTATCGACTATTTTATCGATATACAGACTCTGACATGACTGTACGTCTCTATCATAAAAAAAGAATATTGAAAAAATCTTAAAAAATATTATAATAATGATAGTGGTCTATTGTGCTTTATTTATTTTCAAAGGTAAAGATGTAACGTAATAAATGTATCAGCTTATAATGTAAAATTGTTTGTAATGACATTATGCGTGTTATGTTATCGGTCTGATGAGTCTGATCTCTTTTTGAAGCGACGTGATAAGAATTGGCTGCGCGTGGCTCCTTCGTGCTCCTTATCACGTTGTTTGCCGACTTGAAGTGAACTTCGAATCGAATGCCCTCGCTCGACCTCAATAGTTCCTCGGCCCGCTTATCACCATGAATAAAACGAGACGACGGAAGGTAATGAATTCACTTGATATCGTCGCGCGGTCCCGTTCAGTACATCGCTGAACCGCATTTCATTTGAACACTTGTCTGTGTAACTAGTCGATTGTCGCGTGCCATTGTTCTTAGTTTTCGCGAGTGTTAACTAACTTGCAAATTTTCTCTTTCATCCTGCATCCAAGAGGAGGAATGCCAAGAGACTGTCGGGATTGTTTGGGAATTCGTTTTCGAATTAGCACCCTGCACCAGACCTGGAAGTGGCTCCACCAGACCATCGCCCTTCACGAGTATCTCATCTCCCTCTCAGCGTCCGCTGCCGATGCTTGTTGTGTTGAACACTAGTGTTCCACCAGACTATTTGAACAACAATTTTAGTGATAAATTTAAAACTGTTAAGTACCAATTAAGGTAAATCTACGCTTATAAACTGCCATTATCTTTTTCATACAAAAAAGTGTCTATTTGTGAACTGTTTAACTTAAACTTATCAAGCATTAAAATGGCTCAAGCTATGATGAAGAAGGTCGCTAGCAGCGCCTGTGTGGTGATTGGCATCACCCGCAGGACCAGTTCCCGCACCCTGGTGACGGCCAACAAGACCCTGGCTGCCAAAAAAGAGAAGGAGTTGCCTGCTGAGAAGGAGGTCACCAAGTCGGTGTTCATGTCTCAGTCCACCGATATCTACACTAACCTGGCTTTGGAAGACTGGATGTATCGCAACATGGACTTCTCGAAACACCATGTGATGATGGTGTGGCGGAACGAGCCCTGCGTTGTGATTGGGAGACACCAGAATCCTTGGCTGGAGGCTAATGTGCCCCACCTGGCTGAGAGAGAGATTGCCCTGGCTCGCCGCAACAGTGGTGGCGGCACTGTCTACCATGACCGTGGCAACCTCAATGTCACATTCTTCACTCCTCGTGAGAGATATGACAGAAAGTACAACTTGGAGCTGATCAAGAGAGCACTCTTCAGAGGGTTCGGAGTCAACGCCGTCATCAACGAGCGCCAGGACATCATCGTCAGAGATAAATACAAAGTATCCTTTTCAAATGAACATTCAACCACTTGCTATTGTAGGCAAAGACCTACTTTTGTTATTATTTTCTTAAACATTTTTAAATAATCTTCATGTTAATCACTATAAACAGATATTCATACAGTACCAGTTATTGACACAACTGTATGTATTCTTTGTTTCCACTTGAATACAAAACAGCTGATTTTAAATAGTGTCATTTTCTTTTTACTTTAGGTACAATATTTTCAATAACATTTCAAAATGTTAGTTTTTAGGGTTCCGTTCGTCCGTCCGTCTGTCTGTCACCAGGCTGTATCTCAAGAACCGTGATAGCTAGAGAGTTGAAATTTTCACAGATTATGTATTTCTGTTGCCGCTATAACAACAAATACTAAAAAACCGGCCAAGTGCGAGTCGGACTGGGGCTCCATTTTTTTGCCGTTTTTATAGATAATGGTACGGAACCCTTCGTGCGCGAGTCCGACTCGCACTTGGCCGGTTTTATAAATTACATTAAAAACTTTTATAACCTACATTTAAAATCATTAATATTGAAACTGGAATAATGATTAGCAAGAGCTCTTGTATATTAGTGAAACTAAAATTAATTGTCAGTGCACCAGTGTGTACTAAAATGCTACTGGCATATCGCATCCTCGCTTGGTAACTTCATTATAGAGTTACTTTTCACACAAGTTTTAATTAAAATGTTTTGTCCATACAATTTTCCTGAACAATAACATAGATATCTGGAACTGCTGCCAAACTTGGCCGTCTCTCGGCGTACCACCACTGCACCCTCCTCGTCGACGCCAACAAGTCTGACCTAAGCAGAGCCCTGGCCAAGCGAGAGGTGAGTCAAAGTCCAATATGACTGGACCTTTAAGTTTTGTTCTTGAACTATTTGAAAACAATAGAACTATACGTCCTTGTGTTTGTATTAGTTAATTCACTTATATCTAAAGTCTAACTTAATAGTTATTGCTTTAACCAACTAACTTTAATACGGGAAACTCTATGCACCGAACATGCAATTGAAATGAACTTTCACTGAATATTAATATTGAATAGACTTGACTTGTAACCCGTTTTTGGTTTCCGAATGAAATTCATTCGGTTATATACCTACCTTATTTTCCAAGCAAAGCCACTTATAGAAGATTCATTGTGAAATCACATATTTAATTGTATAGGTAATATATCGTCGTCTATTACCCATAACACAAGCCTCATTGAGCCTACTATGCGGCTAGTTCGATTTGTGTAAGATTGTCCCATAATATTTATTTACAGTACACATGGTGTTACTTTCCCGCACGAGTGCGGAAATGAGCACTTTCCGTGCACATGTTGAAACTTTAAAGAGCCATATGCCATATGTAATGTAAAACGTTGTACGATACACGTGTGCAACTCGTGTCGACTTAAAACACTCCCTTCGGTCGTGTTTTAATTTATCACCACTCGTTGCGAATTTCCTATTTTCTGCACTTGTATCGTAATAGTTATTTACGATACAAGTGCAAGTAACATTACAATACTGACATCAATATTTCTGAGCCTCAATGGCTCAACAAAGTGATTTGCCGAATAGTCACCAGCAGTAATACCACAGAATAATTAATAGTAATACATAATGCTGTTTAAAAATATCGAACACAAATCTATTTCGAGAGCTGGTATTTATGCAGGTGACTTTATAATAATGTGGTGCCTATGTTACTATGTGGCACATGGTACATGAGCATGTGATATAGTTTTTCCCTGCGCGGGCTGCAGTTTCACATATTCAGTAATGTCACAATGTCAGTGGTTACGCATGAGCGTGATTCACGTGCGACTGCATAAAGCAATGTAAATAGGTTCCGATTGTTTGTGTGCAACCTGCAACCCGAGTACATAACACCAGTGGTAGCATTGGAAATGACTAATTTAGTTTTTATAATAGAAATGTTAATAGTTAATCTAACATTTTTGTAGCGTTTCTTTTCTTCCTTATTGATTTTGTCGTTGTGGGAATGTTGTACAATATGATTATCTGGAAGAGACGTGATGTCGGCACATGGTTTAATCTAGATAAAGTAAAGACCTACTCCAGATAATAATAGTGTTACACATAAATCCATACAAACATATGACTAGGTTAAAACTATCTGCGCACATTTGCCACTCTAAATGTCTAATTACTGTTTTTTTGTATATCAGCCAAAAGTGAGCCAATAAGATTACAATCAGAATTAAAGCCCATGGTGTCATTCCTATTACAACTGAGCGGTGCACAGATACTTCTACCACGTTATACCTCTATTAACCCAATCTTTCGCTTGACTCACCTACATCTTCCCCCAATAAATAGTCTAAGGCCATATAATTCTATTTAGCATGGCATACAGACAAAGGCGACCGCGTCCACGCCGTCCCCCGTGGCGAACCTGGCGGAGGTCAACAACCGGGTGACGGTGGACTCGCTGCAGACTGCGCTGGGCTACGAGTACATGAGAACCCCAGCTTTGAGCCTTGGGGATGGAGGGCAGAACCTCATCTCGCAGCAGCGAGGCTTCCAGTTCGTTAATCCGTCGGAGGACTGGTTCCCAGGTAACCGTCGAGAGTTCATTGCGCATTTGTAAATCCTAATGCAACGATACAAGGTCTACTTAGTGGAAACCAGTGGCACGTAGGAAACTGAAAGTTACAATTTTACCAGTCTAAACTCTAAAGTGCCACTCAGTCAAGTGACCACTACCAATAAACGAGTGGTGCAGAACTTGTCATTGTGGCACTTTGGGGAGTCTAATTCCAGTGGACGTCTTTCGGTGGATATGATGATGATGATGATGATTTAACCCATGTGTAGACTTGCAAGATTGAAGCTTTGTAAAACGTGCCGCAGGATGTCTTCATTTGTACTAACAGGAGCACACTTAATAGGTCATGTGGTCAGGTCTAGCCATTGTTAATGTGGAAAAAGTTTAGGTACTAATGGTTAGTAGTTACCACTACTGATGGTCACGAAGCGTAACAGTTTACTACTCTTTAGCCTTGACGAGTTGGAAAGTGGCGAGTCTGTTTATTTCTCGCGTGAGACATTTAAGTTTTTCCGGGGTTTAAAAGGATTGATTTTCAACGGCCTTTACTATGGCAAAGAAAACCGTCAAAACGAATAGGTAGTTGCGATTTCACAATTTTGATATAAGGGTCTCGTTCTTCTTTTTTACCGACAATGATCCGAGGTTTTTCTGTTTTTTTGGTTTTTGAACTATCGAAAATTGTGGTTTTGAAGCGCGATTTAAAAAAAATTGCATAGGTTTCTTCATTAGAACTAATTAAAGTTTCCTTTCTGGCCAATATAAATATTTATTTACGGTTGGTTTCTAAAAAAAAACATGTGACAAAGTGGACTCTTTCAGTGGGGACAACATTTTGGTTTACCACTCTGTCACGGCATTCTACGAAAAAAAAAAACATTTAAAAAAATGCTAGTTAGAGAAAGTGAAATATTAAACATCACTAATGAATAAAATAATATGGACGTTCATTCGAACATTATAAAACCGTAAACATCATTACTTAAATGAGATGCCGTAATAAGACGAGGGACAGGCTATTGTCGGTCGAAAAGAAGAACGACCCATAATTACATAACGCAAATGCCATTGAAAACGAAAATTTTCCTATACTTTAGTCTACTAACTTTATATCAATCTCGCAAAAACGTGCCAAGCTTTACTCCAAATCATATACAGAAACGTGACCAAGTTAATGCGCGATCTGGGCCCGATACCCCGAGGGTCGCCACCCACACTTGTTTAAATTAATACTTCGTTGCCGTTATATGTTTTCAACTGAATTAACTTACGTATGAACGCTATTTTATTAATATTTTACTATTTCAAGATTCTAGAGCATTGTCCCATCTATATTAAAATGTGTATATATTTCAACTATATACTAGAACTATTTAAATACCATGCCTTAAAAATCAATCTATACATTAGCGTGTATCTGAGTGAGATTCAACCCTGTCACCTTACTACAAAGAAGGAGTGTTACTACCACAAGTAGACTACTCAGTAAACATCGTTATCGCACGTAAATAATACTTAATTAGTGCCGTTGTAAATACATTTATCTCTTGAATAATAACTCGAATATTTAAAATTGCGATAAGGGACACATAAATACGAGATATGTTTTATTTTTGTGCTACTTTCCGTAGCGATAATAATAAGTTAATGCTTTAAAAATCCTACAAAGCATTATGTGCATAAGATTTTTGCCCGATTGGTGAGAACGTCCAATGTCCAAGCATCCCCAGTGCTCTCAAGTTACGTTTGTTATCACCGTTTGTTTACGTATGACACACGAGTTACGTTTTTCACGGCAGCAAAGGTAGACAACTTATGATTTTATTGTAGTTCGTTTGGCGTAGCGTCTACGACTTATTTTTTCTATAAGAGCTTCAGCATAATGTAGCTCCTCTATAGGGGTGTAGACACCAAATAAAATAACCAAATATGTTGTTTTCTAAAAAAAAAAATTCGTCAAGTGGGAAAAAAGTAAAGCAGGGGATTAAATAATCACAAAGTTATAAGCGTTCAAAGTTTTAAGAGGGGGTATATGTTGTCCCCTTTCCGCAAAACGCACCTTCATATGAAACGATTGTCATTCACTATCATGGATATCGGGAATCGTGACGTCACGATCCCCGAGCGTTTTCTCTCCCTAACAAGCAATAATAAAACGGTTGTAGCTTCGTAATTTTTGAGATATCTGAATCTGATTTTCGTCACTATGCATATTTTTTGCCTTGGATCTTTCTTTTGAAGTGATAATAAATTTTGAGTCTACATCTACACCCCTATTGTCACAAATAGGCAAGTCAGTGAATCGAGTTCTTTGGGCGCGTGGCAGAGCGTCCAAAGCACTCGATTTGTAGTTAGCTTAGTGTAGTTTATATTATTCCGGACTATAATGTAATTGCGTCGTTCCAGGTCTATCAGAGATCAGAAATGAGCTCACGAGCTGGGACTGGTGCTTCGGCCGGACCCCCGTGTTCACCGTTAGCCGCTCGTTCCCCGTGCCCGACGAGCTCCTCGCGCCCTCAAAGGTAATATAATGAAACATGATGGTATGGTGACATGATGGTCACATCATAATGTTCAAGTGCTAACACTAGATGTAAAATAATGTTACTATGTTACTAACACCGATATAATATGTAACTTTTGATGGTAATTTAATCTAAATTCAAAATTTTCTTGTTTTTGTTGTTTTTACTTTTATTGATTATGTTTTGAAGAGACCTTATTATTGTATGTGTAAACATATGGATGTAAAATTTGAAATTAATTACAATTTTTTTTAAGGTGTACTCGGCGACGCAGGAGTTGTCCATCAACATGAAGGTGGAGAAGGGTCTCATCAGCGACGTCACTCTCCAGATCGCCCCGGGACTTATCGAATCCGGGTTCCACGGAGAAGCTTCAGTCATCACACATCTCATCGGGAAAAGGTTCACGAGTGAGGCCCTCACGGCGCTTCAGGATGCCATGCTCACTCGGAGGGACTCTGGAGCTAAACTGGACGACCGGGAACAGTTTGTAGCCAAGTGCTTCGATCAGGTCGTCAATACCGTCTAATGTATTAACTTTCGTACCGGCTTACTACGTAATCTCTTACGATTTGTATTGTATAGACAGTGTGTAATCAATGTAAGTATAATTGTAAATGTACAAATAATGTAGATATATTTTACCTTGGTCTCGATGTTTAATAATAACTTTATTTAGATAGTTAAAATGTGCCTTAAATTGTCGTGTCAATCAAGCTTCTCTTTTTTTTTGGCTTCACTTCTTTTTGCTTTGTACAGCGTAATTTATGTTTTACTAATGTCTTTTCTGCTTATTCAATACGTGTTGTTATAGTTTAGTCTAATGTTTAACACGCGAGACGCACTCTGTGCTCAACGCCGCAACAAGAATGCATCATATCATTTGTTTTAATTTAATTATTATTTCGTAGCTCAATTAATCCAAGTATTCCTACTTATTGATACATTTAACGTTACTTAGCATATGTTTTATAATGCGCGCTCCACATTTGCACGCACTTGTCACGATACCAACGTTTGTGCGCGAATATAACGCAAGTGTGGAGGGCTTATAACATTGTATGTATTTCATTATTTTAGCGTTTGTATACAATACATGTCTTACTTATAGTCTGAAAGCCATTTCATAATTCTCATTAATTTGCTCGTTGCAAGATCTGCCCTGGAAAGGGACTTTTTTGTATGAAATGGACGTAATTACTTATTTTTAATTTAGTTTTAATGCTGTATCTCAGGATTATAGTTGAATATTATAGTACATGACATTATTTATTTGTTTTCTTTATCGTCTCGTCACTTTACATGAAGGCCAGCGTGTTTATCTAGTGGTAGCTTGGCGGCTCAGATTAGAGGTTTTCTTATACAATGTTACGCGTTATTGATTATGATTAGAGTAGCCGCGGAGGGCTTTTAGCGGCACTATAGCCGCAGGCTGTGCGCACAAAACGACTATGGATTAGTGGAAGCGAGTTGTCCTCGCACAATGAAAACTGGCTTGGAAGCTCTTCCTCTCGCCGCGCCGGCAGGAACGCGGCGCGCCGCCAGTCCGCGCTAGCACTCGGCCGCACGCGCAGCGCGCATCGAGCGCCATATTGAATTGTCACGCGTTGTCATGACAACCACGTAAACAGATCTTTGCCGCGTGTTGTTTGAACTGTTCGCTTGAGTGTTGTGATAGTATTTGAATGCGATCGGAAAGAGATCTTTTTACATTTTGAAGTGAGTGGGTATAGTCAAATATTAGTTTGTATTTAGACTTATATGCACTAACATAACATACTAACGTTCTTTAGGCGCCTATTACCTTAAAATACAGAGAGAGGTTTTTTAAAAGTAAAGAGGTGCTTTAGGAAGCCTTTATGAAAAGATAAAATAAGTAGGTATGTAGGATATACACTTGAAAAAAGTAACTTCACCAACTGGTTTGGATAAGTTAATTTTAAAATGGTCCAAATGAAACAAAACAGAAAAAAAACTTAAAAGTTCGACTTACATTCAATTTAAATATTTTGTTCTTTTTGTAGGAACCTAGGACTCGGAGAATATATAGATATATTTTTTTTATAAAAGATTATCCAGTGATTGTCCCTAGTCTCACGGGTCTCACCTGATGGTAAGCGACGACAGAGCCTAAGATGAAGCGCACTGGTTCAGTAATAGCCTATTCACTCTTGTTTTGAAGGCACCTAGATCGTAGTTACAAGTAATAGTCCAGGCAATGAACTGACAACTTGTATGGAAAAAATGACATATTTGGAAATAATTTATAATAGCTAATTTTTTTTATGTAATGGATATATTATCAATTAAATTGTTACCTAGAGGCAAAATCCACCAAAAAATCAGACATCAAAAAAATCAATATTCAATTAGCTCCTAAAAAGTCCGGATAAATATTAATATTTTTTTTATCTTTATTTAGGTTCATTTACATTTGCTTTACAATATTCAATATAAATAAAATAAAAAAGACAATGAATGTTTAATTTATATCTATATAATTACTTCCGGGTGGAAAGCTTGGTGGATTCTTGAATAAAGCATCTCAGAATAATGTTTTAAAATGAAATAAACAAAAAAAACGCTATTATAAATTAATGTTTTTCGAAACCGTATTTTGCCTCGGCTATAAGATTAGATACCAATCCCGATATAAACCTGACCGAAAATGTTTAGTGTCTAGATACATAGTAAAACGACTAGGTAATATTGCCAGTTTTATTTAAACTACATACCATTACCTAAATGCCATAAAAAAAACTTGCTAAGAAAAGAACATTCAATTCAAGAAATCATTAGAATGATCAATACTTTTAAGGGAATAACAACAGAAATACCCGCTAAAGTTTATAAATTGTTCGGGTAAAACATCCTGTGAATGAGGAACAATAGCACACCAATCTTGAAACTCGAAATTTAAAGTTTAAGGTTTATTTTGTCAATATTAAATCAGTAAACCTTAACATTTAGGTACATTGTGAGAGGTTCTTTCGATATAATAAGTATAATAACCCACATTACCGACTTTTTAAATAGACTTCCAAAAAAGGACGAGGTTCTCAATTCGACTACGCAGCTAACTTTTTCTTGCTATAGGTACCTTTTGAACTCCGTGTAGTGTACCGATTTTTGTCATTAGGATATGAGATTATTGTTCTAGTAGTTAATTTAGCATTTGAACGTTAGAGTCCTTTTAATGCTCTCATTCATGTAGGAATCCAATAGGATCCAGGGGTGGACCCGAACGAATTACGAAGCTACAAGTTAAAAATTTACAAGTGTAAACTTTCAAGACTGGTCAAAAAATCAGTCGTTATTGGTCAAGAGCCTCAATGTTGCAAATTTAGACTTTTAAAGTTGTTACTTGTAGTGTCGACAAGGCCCCCAGAAGAAATTTTTCAATTCCTGTTATAGCACTCATCCTTCCAAAATGCAAGATTGATAGTGTGGCAGGTCCTAGAAAATTTAACAAGAGTTTTTATTGGAGGTAGAACATTTGGGGGGTATAAGAATATAGACAAAAAACGGAACAGAGTAGCGAGAGTTTTTTTACAGCAGCATAATGCTTATACACATTATATAATAGGCACCTACTTAATATTAGAGATTTGCTTCACTTACTATGACCAAGTCCGAGAAGACCGCGAGGATTCTAATTAACCGTGACTGTGTATGTATATTGCATAGGTACCGCAATGCAATGTGATTGTATCCCTGCCCTGCAGCTATTCGTGACCTGTGTACAGTGTGTGCTTGTAGAGCTCTCCCGGACTTATAAGGCGATGCGGAATCAACGCATATCGAGTACACTGTTTTCTGTTTATTCAAAAGTGCCCAATTCAACAAAATATTTAGGCAATACAATACCGACTTAGGTATGGTATGGTACGGTCAAGGACTTTAATTGTTGAGCCATTTAGGTGTCAACTAATTTTGTTTTTTTTATAGTTAAGCTATGAAGTGTCCAGTATAAAGGGAGCTCTAAATGGCTCAACAATTAAAGTCTGTGACTGTACTTGACTTACCTATAAAGGTAAAGTTCTTTAAAAGAGCCCTGGACTAGATTCCTAAAGATCATCGTATCGTAACCAGGATACGAGGAATCGTAACTCAGGTAAGCTCCGGATTATGATGCTGATGTCACAGTGGCATATTAATTATTCAAGCTATAATTAGGTGTTCATTGCGTGTGGCATATGTTTCAACAATAATACCTATGATCATAAATTTGTACTGGGCATGGTGGGGTACAATGAGCTGCGGGTGCGCAGAGAACTGTGCCTCGTCAAATATATTTTTCAGTTGATTAGGGGTCAAATATACAACAGTCAGGTGTTAAGGTATATAAGTATATATGTCCCTGATAGGTACGTGTGGCGCCGCCGTCGGCCACGGCTGCTGCTCGCAGAGCCGCGCGGGCGCACCAACCTACTTAACATGGCGCCTCTGACGCGAGCTGTGCGGACCCTTAACCTAATAGCAGAGGATATTGATTTGTTTTCGTGTTCTCTGAATGAATTCACAAGGTCTACATTGTTTATATTATGTTATACGCGTAGAGATATAGTTTAGTTTTAACGTAATTGTGCAAATAGTTACACTATTGTCTTGGGATTAGCTCCTGTAAAGATAGTTTTGTAAGTGTGGTAAATAAATAAATAAAAATAACCTGTGCATAGCATGTCCTTTACATTCCTTAATATGGGTGTGGGAAATACGTATCTGGTTAAGCTACTATGGATTTAGAATGCTATGGCTGATTATTGGTTTATTGCGTGCGCGCGGAACTAAAAGGCAATAAAATCCGCAATTAACATCCCTCCGCCCAGTCATAGCTGGAAGCGTCAAATTAAACACAAATTACCATGCCTATTGCCTATAAGCACGTTACCAGGCACCCATATGAATAAATGGTGAGCAATTGAAAGCATATTGTGGCAACACCACTAAGAAAGCTAATCCTGCAAAAACATTGCCCACAACCCAGATAGAGTGTAATGTTTGATATTAAGTTTCTATACTCGTTTAGTTTCAACATTGCTAGAAAATACAGACCATCCTCTCACTTGTCTGGCCTGTCCTTTCAAACATTACGTAAATACTTCCTCCTTTTTATTATGTTAATGGAATAAGTGCAAAGGACATTGTTTCCTTATATGTACAAAGGATGTACGTAATAATAAATGTAGTCAGTTGCAATAGGTATCTGACACATTAATGTGCGCGGCATTACACTTGTGACAGATATTTTTGAGCGCCATGTTCTGTCATATATTATTGCAGGTGACTGTACTCAATAGAGAACCTATTTAATGTTGTAAAAAGCGTATTCTTTCTATCATATCATATTTCATTTGTTTCGAGATATACAGCGTGTATTTTTAATATTACCTCAAATTGTAACCAGAAGTAGATATTAGGGCTATGAACATAAATATTAACAAGAATATTCTCTTAACTAACAACTTTTTTTTCCATATAAAATAATTCAGCACGCAATGGATCACTGCTTTGTCTTACTGACGCGACGTCACAACTGTCACAAGTGACCCGCTTCTTCCATGAGTCAAATGTGTGTGCGCAATACATTGCTGCTCGATAATTTTTCAAAAATTAATTACGCTTCGGTAGTTAAGATTAAATTAAAATTTTCTTGCAATATCGGTTCACAGCCCTAATACCTACCTCTGGTTACAATTTGAGGTAATATTAAAAATACACGCAGTATAGTAGATTGTTAACCAAGGGCTGAAAGGCACCCATTTCTAACGAGATATTTTGGTGCTCGAACGAAGTGAGAGCGCCGCGCCAATGGTTCAAGTCAGAAATGGGTGACTTTCACCCAAGTTAAACACTACTTTTCATATTGAATATGAGGAAAGTAAAAAAAAACAGACGGAAAATTTTACATTATGTTGTGTATTTATTGTTAGTATTCGTTGAAGAGTGGCTGTATGCGTTTCTGCCATTTATGGATTTTTATGGACTACCTATATACAAATGTCTGAAATAAATGATATTTATTTTTATTTTATTTTTATACAGTGTTAATCCGCAGGCGGTGCTCTAACTCTCTAAACAAAAATAATTAAACGAGCGAGCGAAACCAACGAAGTTCTATGCTTCAGCTTGGGCCAAAATTCGTTCGTATGTCCGGCATCAGTCCGGCAGTTTTTCTCTAGAGGTCGCACTTCTCAACCGATTATCGTGAAATTTTGAAAGCAGGTTTGTTAATTAATACGAGTACTTACTTAGTTCTTTTATGTTGATTCAACTTTATATTTTAAAGAAGCCTAGTTTGGCGAGTTCTATCTACAGTTCACAGAGCCTCTAGCTAACATATAAATTGGGAATGGATCAAATTTTAGAAGTGCCTTATTATTTTTTTGGTGTTAGAATAACTTTTCTTAGCACCAGAAAAAAGTTTCAGGTTTTTCAGCTGCGTCAATTATTTTTGAAATTAATCAATTTTCTCATTTACGTTTTGGGTCAAGGACGGCACTTTCCTTGATCAGTCTCATATTATGTTAGGTTTAAGATAGAGGGTACTTTTGTGAAGTGAACGCCAGCCGGTTGCGCCCGGCGACATATGTAGGTAGTCGGAATATAGCACTTCGATGAACGTCCGTGTCTCATTTCTCGGTCCCCTTTTTCCCTCCAAAATAACAGTGGCGACGAGTGGTTGACGATCTTAACGCGTGTTTCAGTGATTTTTTTACGTGCAGTATTAATGGCCAAGATGTCAGTTGGTTTTTTGAGCGTGTTTAATCACGAAGAACAGGAGTGGTTACTGTATAAGGGTCGCCTTGAACAGTGGTTTTTGGCTAATGAAATCACTCAACATACGGACAAATCGGGGGCAAAACGTCGGGCTATTTTGTTAAGTAGCTTAGCAGAGCCGACGTACCGACTCGTGTCAAATCTTGCGCTCCCCGCGGAGGTGGGATCGCTTGACTATAGTAAAGTGACGAACTTTCTCGACGGCCATTTTAAAACGAAAAAGTGCGGGTTTGCTGAACGTTTCAAGTTTTATAGTGCCGTGCAGTTTACGGGCGAGTCGTTAGCAGATTGGGCGGCGCGCATTCGTGGTCTATCAATGCACTGCAATTTCGTGGCGGCAAGCCTCGAGGAGTCGCTGCGAGATCGGTTCGTGCTGGGGATGGCCAGCGGTCCAGAGCGGGACCGCTTGTTCAGCGAGCCTATGGATGGGCTAACGCTCACGAAGGCGCTGCAGTTGGCGGAGAGCATCCGCTGCGCCAGAGAAGGGGCGCAGCAAGCGGCGGCGAGCGGGGCGGCGGGGGCCGCGCCCGCGCCGCTGCTCGACGTGCACAAGTTATCGGCGCGAGCCCCGGCCCCGCCGCCGCACACCGCACGGCAGTATGTGGTTCCGCAGGCCAGCACCTCGCGGGACCAAAGGAATGCAGTACAGTGTTCAGCGTGTGGATATTTTGGTCATGACATAAAAAAGTGCCGGTTTAAGAATGCGCTGTGTAGATCTTGCGGAGTGAAAGGTCATTTGATGCGCGTCTGTAACGCAAAGAGTAGTTCGGCTAATCACCATTTCTTACAATGTTGCTCGGATGAAGGCGATGATGGTAAGCGATTAGTATTTAATATTCGTTCTCATCGAGGAGAACCTATGCAGGAGTCGGTGGTGGTGGATGACATTCAGTTAACTTTTGAGGTGGACACCGGTTCTGCTGTAACGGCTTTTTCGGAATCCGTGTATGTAAAATACTTTTCTTGCCATCCGTTACGGAAGAGCACCAAAGTACTGCGCGGCTGCGCCCCGCGCCGTGCCGCGCTCCCCTAACGCCATGGGAATTTCCTCCAGATTTTTTTTATAGAGTACATCTCGATTTTGCGGGTCCTATTAACAACAGCATGTTTTTAATAGCAGTTGACGCGTATTCGAAATGGGTTGAAGTTTTTGACGTAAGTAGCGGTTACGGTTCGGGAGTAGTAATAAATTGTTTGTGCGAATTAATGTCAAGATTTGGTTTAATACAAACAATTTGTACGGACAACGGGACGTCTTTCACGTCATCCGAGTTTACGGCTTTCTGCAACAGTAACGGTATCTCTCATGTAACGACACCTCCATACAACCCGGCTAGTAACGGCCAAGCTGAAAGCTACGTCAAGATCTTTAAGAAAGGGTTAAAAGCAATCCTACTAAGCGGGGTTCAAAAAAAGAACTTAAAAATTAAAATACACGAATTCCTTTTCCATTACCGAAATTCTAAACATTCGTCCACGAACCGTTCTCCTGCGGAGGTTTTATTCGGTAGGAACCTACGTTGTAGATTGGACTTGATGAACCCCTTAGCAAAGCCTTCACCCGACTCAACATTGTCAGAAACCGTGCGGGAACACCAGTGTTCACAGATGCAGCATTACCGTGGGAATAGAAATATTAATTTTAACTTAAATGACTTAGTGTATGTTAAAGTGTACCAGGGACAGAAAGCGTTCTGGGCTAAAGCCATAGTAAAACAAATATTAGGAAAATCAACATATTTACTACAAAGTGAGCAATCGGAACGACTAATAAAAAGACATAAAAACCAGATGTATAAGTTTACGGGGGAGGAAGATGATGTGGTAACTAAAACCATGGCTGAGCACATCGAGATTACCCGGCCGAGAGGAGTTCCGTCTGGGGTGATGCCGGCCGTGGTGATTAAGCCTGCGGCGCATACCACCCTTCCAGAGCCAGCGACGCCAGAGGTACCACTAGAGTCAGCGGTGACGCTTCCTCCGGGTTTGCCAGAGGTATCCAACACACCAGTTGTGCCTGGGTTGCTTGATCGTCCAGCATCGATTTCGGAGTCCACGGCCACGTCCTCGGCTACGGCCACCGTAACGGGCCCCGAACCCAATGAACGAACCGATTGCCCAGAACATGAGGAGTTGGGTGTAAGTGAACCGGAACCGGCAAGTGCGCCATTACCGAGACCGCTTCCTGCTGAGGCGGGAGAAGACGGCACGCAACAAGTAATACCCAAACGCGTTCGGAACCTGGTCGATTACAAACAGTTCTTTTAAATTAAATGTACTTTCTTAAGAGTGCGAGGTTAAAACTATTGGTGGAGGGATGTTAGGTTTAAGATAGAGGGTACTTTTGTGAAGTGAACGCCAGCCGGTTGCGCCCGGCGACATATGTAGGTAGTCGGAATATAGCACTTCGATGAACGTCCGTGTCTCATTTCTCGGTCCCCTTTTTCCCTCCAAAATAACATATTACAAAAAAAAATCTTAAATATCTGTGGTAAACTGACAATGGCAATGATACTGACAGTTGCAGCAGCTATATTTGTCATTACGAGTGTCAGTTTACCACAGATATTTAAGATATTTTTGTGTAATATGAGACGGATCAGGGAAAGTGTCTATTGACCGTCCTTGATCCAAAACTTAAGTATTCTGGTAGTGGCTATTGTATCACTGCGACCATTGCTGATCTGAAACGTAAGTAAGGAAACTGTTTATATTATTCAAAAATAATTGACGCAGTTGAAAAACCTGAAACTTTTTTCTGGTGCTAAGGAAGGCTTATTCCTATCACCAAAAAAGTAATCAGGCACTTCTGATATTTTCATGCATTTCCCATTGTGTTCAATCGCCTTCACTGATACCAACTAAAAATTAAAAAAAAAACTAGATCACTCGAACTAAATCACGTAATTCTTAACAACAGTTATTGAGTTTTTTTGGAAAGGTTTTTCACCTATCATTTCTTCACCCTAATTATTTGTTACATTGTTGCGTACGCGGTTGAGCAGTAGATATTTATCATCATTGTGCTTCCTACCTACCTCATTAATACATAGCATATTACAATGCGCCCGTGGAAACGGTGCCTAAGGCTCTTCTATTCGTACTATTAAACGAGTAACATTTGCATTAAGTATTATTTATTTTTAGATGGGTTCTCGAAAACGGCTAACGTTTTAGCTGAGATTTACAGCGCAGGGTGACCAAACATGTATATAGTTATATTGTATTTCTTTTTAAACTACCAATGTGTACCATGCTTTAGCAAATGTATGACTAATTGATTACTGAGGGTCTATGGAGGCGAATGTCAGATCTAGGTCTCATAACCGGGAAAATTCTTCTTCTCCGTAGTTTCACAGACCTCCGTCTCCCAGGTAGGTAGGTACTAAGTTACAATTGTTATAAATATTCACTAGAGATGTGCGAATAGGCGTTTACATATATTTATTCGACACCTTACATGCTTGACAGCTAGATGTCAACGGGCAAATATACGAGTAGGTACTGGTGGATATTCACCCAAACGGACGATTTTGCCTTCGTGGGCACAAACTGCAATGTACATTGACCATCGCCCGCCCGTGTAAACTATGCCTAACAAGACTATTAAGTTACTTAACTTTGACTTTGGTCCTTCGAGCCGGGCAGGGTCGTTAGCCCGTTGTTTTCTCGGTGTTCCGCCCGACGTAGAAATCGTGCATCCGACGGATCGCCGGCGACGGCGCTTGCGAAATGCAACAATTACATATTTTATGTTCATATCAATAACGTGCTGTTATAAAACCTTATTTCATTAACCTTTTCCACGCCTTTTGTTATTACCAGTCCGAGGTTGGGTTTTAACGGTTCAGTAATTAAAGTAAAATTTCACAGGTTATTGAATCTGTCGCGATTACCCTAAAAAGGAAGGACCTTCTTCACTCTTTTTGAAGCGAGTGAAATTGCTGTCAGTAATCGAATCAAAAATGGCATTAACATCTCTAAGTTTTCGTAACTTGTCTTTTGGCAGCAGGTACTTTCTAGGCTTTACCGCACCAGCCGATTGCACCGAAAGATGTTTCAGGAAAATTACACAATAATTATTTCAGTAATCGGCCGGAGAGCCGAATAACAATGTCGTCTCTGTGCAATTGTTGTCATAGAATATCATGTTCAGTAACCGCGAACTTGACGGGTAGATTAGGCCACTGCCACAGTATGAAGTAATACATCCAGTACATCAACTTCATACTAGCATTAAAGCTGACGTTCACACTAATGCAGACCAGGGATCGGAACCGGTTTTTTCAAAAGTCCCCGAAGTAGTCTAATATTTAATAATTTTATTTTAAGTAACTTTATTTAATTATAAAAAAAAGTTATATACCTAATATTTTGAATTATTTTAGGCTGTTAATGTAGGACTCTATCATGTATTTAGGTAACATTTTCGTATTATTAGACAGCCTGATCAAACTATGCTCTCCTGACCGGTTTCGGCCACGGCGACTGCTTCAACTCTGGCGCTGATGTCGTACATGTGCTCTGGTGTGGCTCACGTAGCCGATCTTATTTACGAAGACCCGAGTACACAATGGGCACGTGAGCACACCATTTACAAAATTATAGCTGACCGCCGCAGGTGGTCGGGCCTTCAGCTCGTCCCGTTCCGCCTGATCAAAAATGATATTATAAACTAAAGAACGAAATTGAACGAAATAAAACCGGTATTTTTGTATGGTGAAAATACCGGTATCCGATCCCTGATGCAGACACATCCATGTGCAGTGACGTCTGGCTTCAAAAACAACAAGTCTTGGTAGGTAGGTAGCTGTCAAGCGTGTGAGGTGTCAAATAGGTTTATGACAACATATCTTCGCATATCTCTGTTCTGAAAAACACTTGTTTCAAGTTGATTTAAGACTTAGTCGTATGCATTAGATTATGCGAATTCTTCAGATGGTTTATTAGTATTTATTGCTTATGCAGTTATTACGGCTTTGTTTGTGTGAGGTGTGCAATAAAGAGTATTTGTATTGTATTGTATTTAGTACAAAACCTTCTGTAGTCCTGCGCTAGGCTTGCATACAGAGAACAGACTATTTAATTCGAATGTAATCGTTCAGTAAAGTTATAACTGCATCGGGCGTCATATTTGTTTGACTCGCTAGCGTTAAGTACAGCGCACTAACCAATACGTTACAATACAATTTTACTTAGTAGGCACGTCAATAGCGCGTTTCAGAAATAGGCTAGCTAGCAGGATTAGTTTTACGTGACGTTTTAGTCGATCTGGGCCGTAAAACTTGACCATAAAACCTATCGTGTGTACTGTAGTAGGTAGAATGAAATACTGTTGATGATTACACCGTGGCTCTCTCCTCAGTGTGTCCGTCTTCATTGCACAATGATCCGTAACATCACGTGACGTAACGAGGCTGCGGACACGTCCCGAGATAAATCGATAGATATCGTCCATCGCAATGTATTATGCACGCACTGTAACGCGAGCTGCTGTAATGAGGGGCGTCCGATTCTTGCAACTCGATTGTTAGGCCGTAGCGATCGTGCATGTCATGTAATTGGCGGGTGCACCTAATTAATAAGATCTCACCTATGACGACAGAGTTAAGATGAGTCACTGATCTATTTGAATAAATAAATAAATAAATATTAGTGGACAATCTTACACAAATCGAACTAGTCCCATAGTAAGCCCAATAAGGCTTTCGTTATGGGTACTAGACGACGATTTATTTATTACATATAAATACTTAAATACATAGAAAACATCCAAGAGTCAGAAACAAATATTAATGCTCATCACACCAATATTTGCTCTTACCGGGAATAATGATTGAGGATAGGTGACGAAGGGAAGATAATTAAATACAGTAGGAATTCAATATTAAAACATTTAGACAATACTAATTTACACTGCACAGCGTTCATAGATCTACTGCAATGCAAGTAGAAAACACCTATATGAACACGCATTTGTTAATAGTTAACAAAATCTGGATAAATCAGCTTCGTCATTAGCGTACAGTTACCGAAAATTTCGATAAGTAAGTGAATAAATGTTTGCCTAACCTACCTATGCCATGCCACCTCTAAACCAGATTACAGCTGCATATGCATGACTTCACTTCAATGGCATGAGGATGAAAGGCTTTAACTATTGAACTCCAAATAGGACTTTAATTTAACTGTAGGTATAATATTTCGTTGTATTTAGCCATCTCGTATCCTAATGTTCACTTCCAAGTTTCTAAGTAAGTACTCGCAGTTACTTAAATTACTTTCACTGCCTATCATTATGGTACATTAGCTACCGAATGAAATGCAATGCAACGAAGGAAGCTTCCTAAAGTGCGCTAAATATGCTAATTTGTAATCGATAGCAGCATTATGTTCTTCCTGTTTATGCTTCTTAGATCTAATCGACCAAGTATAAGTAATTGTACCTTGTCATGAATAGCCGGGCGTATAGGTAGTTTACTCGTATGTAACTTGCAATTAGAGGAAGAACAAGTGCCACTTAAAAATTAAGACGCCTTTTCCAAGGATATTCTGCCTGAATTTAACGAAACTGGTAGATAAATCTACTCAGAGGTATTTTTCTTTATTAAGGTCTCGGTCTCCCGTTGATTGTGTACACCGGGAAACTTTTAAATTTTGCAGAAGTTGCTGTAGATTCGCGCCGTACCTACTGCATCAACAGCCATGGCCTAAATGCCAACTGCACGCTCGTCTTTTGTCGGAATTTCACATTTACTCTATGGTATATATAGAATAAAAAAAAATGGTTCGTATTTTAAAGGTAGGCCCGGCCTTCCAAACCAGTCATGTCCTGATAACCCTGACATTAAAAAAATTTAACTACACACCTAAGTGTATTTTTTTCAAATTTTAAAAAGACACAGATTAGGTCTGCATGGTAAGTAGGTATAGGTACCTGTTAAATAACAAAGATAGACCTAATAGACCAGCAGTAGGCAGTTACACAGTTACGCAACACGTGACAAATCGGTCAATGGAAATATGAAAATGATTAGTTTCAGCACAACTGCTGCTCCTGAAAGTTGTTTGCTAAAATCAATTCGCAACCATCGTTAAGAAACGCTCCAATTTTGCGTAAGTGCAAGTATCGAGGCGCTGCTAGTTTTGCATTTTAATAAGTGCAAGCAATTAAGAAATCGCATGCGTGCGATACTATTGGTTTGCTATTATGTAGGTACGTGGCATTAGCAATAGGCAATAGTGTCGTTCGTGGGAGTCGAGTGTGTTCTCGCGGGTACCGCACGTTAATTACTGCTATTAAGCCAGTCGTGGGCCGAATACTTCTATTATCTGATACCTGAATTGATAAATACCATCCCTTTTAAATTATGCAAAGATGTCAATAGCTGGTTAGAACGTGTGCAGTTTTGTAATAGATCTTGATGGCATATACCTACTGGTGTGTCAAAAGAGCATTTCTTAGCGTGGCAGAGTGCTATTAATAGTTATAACATTTGATGTATGTAGTTAGGTTGATTACCGATGATTACCGATAAAGCTGTGTCTGACCGCTGACTGCATAGAGCCTAATCATAATCTAGCCTCGTGGTGGCGGAGCTTGTGATCTAGAAATCTAGACTTGACGTTATCGACTCATCTGTTTAACTGAGAAGAGGAATGCTCAGCACCTTGCTGGTAATTAGAAAAACGTTAATTGAGAGTTAACGAGGAACTAATGAACCGTGACGATTTGTTAGACTTTGCAAAATGCTTTGTTTTATATTTCACGCCTGTGTTAAAAAAATGCATTGTTTAATTCAAAATTTCAAAAAAAAAAATCCTGTGATGTTTTTGCCGGCATGTGACTAACTAATAAATGTCTTTTATTTTTTCCAGAAGTTCTCCAGTGACAGAGTTAATAAAAGCTGATATAAGATGGAAAAGGACAAGATAGTATTCAAGGTAAGTTACTTTTATAACTAGACATTAGAAGAAAGAGCAAATGCTTTGCGGTAGAGCGTGCTGCCTTGTTTCGAGTTTTCTAGCTGGCAAACATCGGTTTCGTTAGACCGTGTATACCTTCTGTAAGCAAGTTGGTTCATCATTCGGAACGAGTCGTGAAAAGCGTCTTTTAGTGTCACAGTTGACCATATTCGCTCTAATTTTATTGAATTTAACCGTATCTCGCATCTTATTGCACACGCACATTGCGCAATCACAATGCAAATTTATCACGATACTATGCCCGCGTTAAGTTCGCTGTCTTAATTATATTCCACGTTTTATTAGCACTGTCGGACTGGTGACAAATTGATAACATACCATTATAAAGTAGATACTAGTTAGACCTTTCAACGGTAAGCCAAGCCAACTGCCTTTGACTTGAGAAGATGTTTATCACGTAGGTAAAGGTGTAACAAACGGGTAATAAATGCAATGTCAACTGTTGCGATAGTAAGTCAGCGTTACATTGCACACTCGCAGTTCAGAGGACAATTCTATTAGCATGATAATGACAGAAACAGTACTGACCACTTACAGGTTGTAGTGCAAACAACTCATTGAAACTCATTTCGCTGTAATAGGCTCAACGTGGAATAGTTAGTGGTGGTCAAGAACACTATGACTTAGTAATTCACTTGACAATGTTGGGCTTATTTAGTAGACAATATTAGGCGACAATTTAGGGACTTTAAAATGGTTCTGCTTTTAGCTTTTACTCGTTAGCATGGCGCAACTAAAAGTTTGGTAAGATTTCGTAATATTACGTCACGTAGTCGGTATCTAAAAGAGGGACGGAGATGCTCATCATAAATATAGGTACCTATAGAAATCGTCATCGCAAGTGCATTCGTGAAAGTTTAGGCATTCATCAACGTAGATATATCTGCCGACAATGGACAATCCATTCAGAAGTTGTGCAATCCATCCGGCCCAGGACTTTTCCAGTTCGGAGCCGTACGGATGATGGCATAACTTAAGTCAACGGGACTGATGGTAACAGAGCCCACATGGACTCACAGTCACGTTCGTTAACATTTATCAACAAGTTTGGGCTATAATAAGATGAGTGGTGGACCGGGAGGGTGGAGTTTACGGTATTCATAGCTATTTCACTAGACAAGTCTAGTCTATTTAGATCACGGCTACAAACATATATGTAACTAGCTTCTGCCCGCGACTTCGTCCGCGTAGAAGTCGATAAAAAAATCCCGCGTATATTTATTTGTTAAATTATAGCCTCTTAAATAATATAATTAGAATTTTGGTCGGATTTTAGTTTTCTCATACGCTTTGAGACCCAGCGCCTGATGAAGGCAACGAGCAAAAGTATTTGGTCTCCATATAAAGTTTCATCCCCTTTTTCGTCCCTAAAAGGGATGAAATTTGGCATAAATTATAGCCTATGTCCTATTCTGATATAACTGGAAAGGTGGAAAGTTTCATATAAATTCGTCCAGTGGTTTTTGAGATAAAGTGGAACGTACATTCATCCATCCATCCATACATCCAAACTTTCACGTTTATAATATTAGTAAGATAGTAGGATGAGTGTGAGTTCATACATTCTCTGCAAGTAATGGACCCCCGCTAATCACAAAGTGTAAACTGACCCTAAAAGACAAGCGAATTGGCAGCTAGGATGCCGCCCTGCGTGTCACGTCACAAGGCATCAAGGCATGCCGGGTCGTGCCGCCGGTGCATTTAAATTAGTAATAAATAAGTGCGAGTTCATGCATTTTCTGCAAGTAACGGACTCACGCTAATCTTCTAAATATATAAAAGTAGAAACTGACTGATTGACTGACATATCAACGCACCGCCCAAACCGCTGGTTCTAGAGATTCCAAATTTGTCAACATATGTTCCTTATAAGGCCTAGGGGTGCACTAAGGAGGTTTCAAAATTCCCTCCAGACAGTTTAAATTGGGGGTCCAAATTTTATATGGGGAAACAAGACTAATTATTTCATTCGAAGCTTTACAGGAGTATTCCTAACGATAAATGAGTAAACACGTGTTTCAGGTTTTTTGAGAATTCAACCCCTAAAAGGGGGAAATGTGTAGACAAAGTCTGAAATTTATCAGGTCGCTGATTACGAAAACAACAACGATTTTTAAATCCAACGTGGCGGATGTGAAATACATCTCCCCTGTTGGGGTGCAATGGGCTTGAAATGTCTTAATATCAATATCAATATGGGTGTTTTTTTATGGTTTTTTGGGATGTTAATTACGAAAATGTCATCGAATTTGAAATTTAATTTTGTGGACATGAAAATTCTTGAAAGTATTTGTACCAAATTGCAATTCAATCGGAACGTACGGGTCCAACTGAGAACCTCCTTATTTGTAGACGGTTAAAAATTACGCTTAGTACGCGGGCGAAGCCGCGGGCAAAAGCTAGTAAGTAATAAAAGTGTAATTTGGCCATAAAGGCCCCGCCAATTGGTATCTAGGATGCCGCCCTGCGTGTCACGAGGCATCAAGGCATGCCGGGTCGTGCGGCCGGTGCATTCCTCCCGTGCCACTGTACGCACCAAGGCTCTGCGTTCACCGGCGGTCAGTGGTTATGGCCCGTTTTAAACTAGATCGGGACAGTAAACAGGTTAATTCTGAATACTCTCATTTCAAACCTCAAATAATGTTTGAGTAGTGGACTTAAGTAAACTATAATCAGACTTCGTAAATTTTGTAGCATTTTCTGTGCAGCGTAGTATATTGTTAACGGAATGGGTATAGGTAAACAATGTCAATCGTAATGTTTGATTAGAGTTAGTAACGTTAATATTATCTATATCAACTCCGTTAACACAACTATGCTGCACCGAAATTGCTACAAAATGTAGAATGTCTGATTATATTAGGTAGGTAATGTAGTCCAATGTACCTACAGACAATGCTGCCAATCGGAGCAGTAACTTCAGATATTCAGTACATTCAGTAAAGTATCAAACTGCCACAATCTGACAGCATTACTAATTCTTATTACTACTGATATTTCTAATCTTAGGTATTATATCTACAGTTGATATACGTTCCTCATTAAACCTTTAACATGGGATCAATTAAAATTAAACGCAAGGTACACATACTGGTCTCCGTCTATAGAGACGCTGTACTTACTATAAGTGCAGCGGGCATGATTAATAGTCTAGCCCTTTGAGAAACTTCGAACCGGCTCATCAACTTAATGCTACGCGCTGCGCACTTAGACTGCGTATCCACCAAACTAGCGGCACCTGTCGCAGAGCTGCGCCACACTGCGTTTCTATATACAAGTAGCTAGTAGGACAATTGAGTGTATTGCTCGACACTTGTATGCAAAAACAGCTGACCGTAAAAACCCCTACCTACTATAGTCCAGAAAGAACAACAATGGTCTAAAGTAGACTAATTCATTTCTGCCAATACTTACTAAGGACCTTTACTTAGTTATTTTCTGTTTTTTTTTACCTACCTTTTTGTAGTTCCATTGCCTCTCCAGAGTTTATACACAATAATATTATAGCTGGGAGGTTTTACGGTAGTACTGCTGGCGTGTCCCAGACGTTTCAAAATATTTAATATCAGGTAAATATTAAAAGTAATAATTTTGGTTGAAAGTTGTAACAAAACTAATAACTCGTATATTATTAAATTTGCGCCAATTCTTCTTAGATTGTTGGCGGCCCGCCGCATTACGGCTGTTCCAGATTTTGCAGCATTTTCTTTAGAAACTCTGGTGCATCGTTGCTTAAAAGCTTCTAAGGGTTTTGGTTTTTTTGATCGTTTCTTACATTCACTTTTACATAGGGACCAAAACATTTCGATACTGCGGGCTTGGGGTACATTTGGAGCGTACTTTTCCTTACGTACAAAGTGATCTCTTCACACTCTAAGTACCGAGTAACTTCAGTAACGTAGTGATGCGTTGCCATGTCCGGCCAAAAGATAACCTTATCTCTGGAATGATGCTTGTCTATGGAAGGTGTCAACCGTTTACTAATGCATTCATTCAGATACACTTTTGCGTACATGGTGGCTCTCTGATGGTGGAGGCGCAGACTTAGATTAGGTTCCTGTATAATACGCAGATTAGATAATCGTCGAATTTAATAATTTAGCAGTTCTACAAGTAGTAAAAATATTTTACTTATTTTTAATTTTAATTGACAATTACCTACTTACCGTAGCTGGCTGGATAAACAAGTTCGGTGCGGCCGTCGCTGGTCGCAGTTAAGGCGAATGACATTCCTCTACTCTTTTGTTTTTTATCGAGGCGCAAGTGCAAAACACCTTGAAATAAATGCCATAAAATGATGTCACGTAGCAAAGGATGCACAGCAAAAGCGTATATATAAAGCGTACAAGAAAAAGGTATAGTATAAGTAACAACGTGTGCGTGGACTTACGTACACGGATATGATAAGTATTTAGGGGATAAGCGATTAGTAACATTAAATGATGATAATGTATGATAAAAGTAAATACATGCACATAGCGAAAAAGATTTGAAGATATGATATATTATGCGATAAATGTTTCTTTCTAGACCTATTTAAGACTAGTGGCTCTGTGAGCTGTTCAAAAACTCACAAACGTGTTTTTTTTCGGAACACTGAATTGATAAAAAGACTATATAATTATTAAACCTGCTCACAAAAATTCACGAGAATCGATTGAGAAATGCTATCTGTAGAGGAGAACCACCGGACAGTCACCAGACATAAGAAATAATTTTTACCCAAACTGAATCGGAGAACTTCGTTCGCGACGCTCGCTCGTTCAATTAGTCTAACTAAGCTCTAGGCGTATGTGATGTGCCAATCTAATAAGATCACATTCGGACTCTAAATGGGATACAAAAGCGAAATCCAGTCTCGATTTTGAAGCAAAAAGGTTCATTTTAAAAACGCCAATTTAAGTAGGTATCTCCATTTAAGATTAAATGAAGTGCTTTGTAACAAACGCAAATAAACAGGTATTGAACTTACTGTGCGTAATAAATCTTGTCAGAGCAGAAAAAACTGATTCCTAACGAGGTAAATAGGTAACATAACCATGTGTGTTGAAGTGAGGCGAGCTGCGTGGTATTGTTCCGGCAGGACGTTTTTATCGAATCAATGAGGCATTACGACGGAAAGCACGGAAACTTCTCAACCTCGTATCTCTTTTGCACGCTTGATTGATAATTAACCTTATGCTGAATACGTTAAAGTTGTTAATGAAAATATAGACCTGGTGAAAAATTGAGGTTTGAAAAGCAAAGAGACGATTCGAGGCATTAGTATTATTCGGTGTGCTGCCCAGTGGAACGTGAATGGTTATGCCATGAACGGTTAAGTAGCCACTTTACGGTAACAAACTTCACCCGTCACGAGTGTCACGACCGATACCATAGATCAGGTAGCCACATTCTTAAAATACTCATATGGATACCTGTTAATGTACGTAACTGTAATTTATCGTTACATTAAAGGATGCTAAGCTCTGCTGATTGCTTGCAATTATTTAAGAATTTAATGTATGTTTAGTGGCGTTAAGATGGATTTATTAGCACCGCCAATAACTTTAGCAATCTCATTACTAGTGTCTTGTCTAGCCTCAGCGTCATACTTAGCTACGGCCCGCTTGTTGGAAATGGACAGCCTATAGACGCTGGCTATTTCCGAAGAACCATGTATAAAAATATTTAGACGGTTTGTGTTGTGCAGAATTCTGTAAGGTTTGTTTTTCACAGTTCGAAGTTTGAGCGAGACGAGATTCATCTGTTCTCTACCTGTGTTAAATAAAAATAAACCACATACTTACCCAGTAGGTAATTTAACTTCTTCTTAGTCCGGGCATTTATATTTTAATCAACAATGAGAAAATATTCGCGGAAAACACGATCACGACATTTACTAGACAAAAATTACCTACTTAGAAAGAATACCCCATCAGCTCATGAATCTTACTCGTAGTCATCAATGAAATCCCTTTAAAGTAGTTTGCGTCGTGCGGCCAATTTCGGCTGACGGACCAAACATGACAAGTTAATTGAAACAAAATGAGTGATGTTGCATGTTGTTAAATAAAATAAAATAAATGCGTTACGTTCATTTAAATTTGTATCATTATATCCTACTAGCTAGTCGTACCTACATTCTGATATAGATACGTTTACGTGGTGTAACGGTGAGACGATTAAAGGTGTTGTTTCCTAATTAGAAACTTATGTTTTTGTGAAACTATGTTTCGTGAAATAAATCTTTTGTCTTGACCTTATAGAAAGTTAAGGTCAATTCACGCCGTATATTTGTTTCTGACCGTATCGTATATATTTATTTATTTAAACTTTATTGCACAAAACAAATAGGTACAAAATGCGAACTTAACCCTTGACAAACTTCGCCAAACTGAGAGTGTTGAATGCGAGTGTCTATTCAACATTTGCATTCATATTCTTAACCAGTCAGTAATAAATTAATTTGCTGCCAAAGTCCACCCTATCTAGATGACTAACTAGAAGTACCTAGATTTATGAGCCACGTCAAAAGTAACACGTGCACTCAAAAATTTAAAATATCCTACACGGTTAATATTAGAAGTCTATATTTAGCATGTAGTTTAAGCTCCTATTAATTACTTGTCATGTGCTCTAATGTCTATTGTATTCTAATTTGTTTATATCTGTTTAAGAACGTAAGGCTAATCTAGTCACGACCTCTTCTCGGTGACATTGCATATTACTGGTGCCTGAATAACAACAAATCCGAGAGATTGATGGTTTTTTATTATTGGGGCTTCAGAGACCGGAATAAATACTCGCTGTCATGCTTTTGTTTGACGACAAAAACTTGCAGACAATCGTTTTCTTCTGTGTATGATTTAGAGAGTTGAAACCACCCTATTATTCACATTTTTGGAAGTAAGTTGTTAAGTTGCAGATTACTCCAGCAGTTATGTACTTATTAGTCGTATTACCTGGAAGGTATAGTGTAACCCACAACCTGTTAAAGTTCCATTAAATTCGGAATACTTTCCAGCTACCCTCACTTTTTTCGACATTTCGACAGGATTCTTGCGCGCGTAAAGTGTTTGACCGATGTGACCTACGTGGGTCGTTGGGTCATTTATTTTATTGTCACGAGCTGGTAAGTGTTGCGTAGCATTCGTGTTTGCATGTAAGTAGAAGAAACGAAGATGTTTCTCTATTTAATAAGATGGTAGAGTTGATTGATGTCTTTGTGTAGTAATTTGGTCACACTTAAGTATTATATTCAGCGGTTATTGGTAACCTGTAAAAAAAATAAACCTGTAATTAAATGATATCTCGTGGTATTGCAAAATATGCTTGACGAAGATCCAATGCTTACTCAAACATTCACTAAGTTTGCAAAGCGTTGCGTCCATTTTAATGACGACTTTTAGACTGATGAGTTTAAAAGTCGTCAGATATTTTTCTTATCTGATGAGATAAGAAAAATAATAGAAAGTGTCTTGATCGATAGTTTCCTATTAAAATCAGCACGTAAACAGCTGATTAATTTAGTAATGAAGAGACGTGAAATTTCGTGACAAGCAGAATAACGAAAATTTGTCAAGATTGATGGCCTGACATTACCGTGACGCTTGGTGCGTATCATCATGTCACCGAGAAATTTAACATTTCAAGTCATGTCATGTCATGTCAAGTCTAAATAAACTAATTAAACATCTTCCAGTAAAGCCGCTCACGTTTCTGCCATTAAACTTGTACATTTAAATGTTAGGACGATAGACGATACAATGGCTCGCATCGCTTGGCTCGTTTTTAATAACCGAACTTCCTACTGAGATCATTCAAACTGAGGCATCCAACCCTGACATTTAGTTATGAGTAGTTCGGCTTTTTGTCTATGACTTCTTGGGAAATTGGTGCCCTTTCTAGATAAGCATCTGATCTGATTTAATTTGCCCTCGATGTTGATAGGCTTGTGTTGATTGCTAATAGTGTCGACAAGATTCTGCATGGCATGCTATTACGGTAACAGTTGTTTTATAAATCTAATAAGGCCATAAGCGCACGGTCATCATGGTCATATATTTACATTTTCCTGTAAGCATATTTCTTAGATAAGTTTTGTTCCTTGATCCAATATAAATCTTTACTGTAATAGGATGATAAAATGTTTGTTGTTGCCAAGTTTAGCTTAGGTTTAGGTAATAGAGATTAGGAATAGAGAGGTATTAGAGATATAAATAAGTGCTGATACATATATGGCTACGATACGAGGTCATACTTATGTATGAATATTTTTAGACTTCCTCTCATTGTTTTTATGCCCCTTTTTATTAGCAGTGCTAATTTGGGTATATTAAAATGTAAAAGGCGTGTAGTAGCATGCATTAGTCTCATTAACAAGTAGTTACTTCCTACTTCGTATCAAGTTGGATATCATCTAACCTTTATAAATATGTATAGCCACGCCCATACATCTTTATTGAACGAATCCTATTAGTTCATGCTATTAATAATAGGGAAGAGAAACCTGTTAATGACTAGATGAAAGGATAATTGAGTAGAGATTTTACTGTGAATATTGATTATCCACTCTGCAACAGTAGTAGGAAATTATAAGTCTGCACCAGCGTAAAACACAACGACGAAACATACTGGCAATTAATAATTAATTTCTTCTGAAATGTCCATGAGTTTGCGTTTTAATGATATCGGAAAGTATTTCCCTTCATGTACTCTTCCATAGACCTAGCTCCTGTATATGTATATATGTTTTTTTTTAATTTCGATGAACTGAGTCGACAAAAAAAACTTAATTATTGAAAATGCTCACAAAATTTCACGAGAATCGGTTGTAAAATGCGACCTGTAGCACAGAATAGATGATAAGTACAACAGAGAGAAGAATTCGTCCGCTTCGCTCGCTAGTTCAATTAACAAGCGTTGAAGTTGTGAAATACCAATAACATACTGCAAATGGTTATTGTCACCTGTGCAGGCACTGAATCGCATTAGAACATAATTCAACCATTTTGGTATAAAGTCAATTTAACGCGAATGGCATTCCATTAGAACTGATTTAATTAACTATTTAATTGAAGGTTCTTTGTAGCATATTTTTCCGGTCGTGAATGTACTTAATACGTTGGAAACCTATTTGTAGACGCAATAGTGCAGCGAAATGGCGAGTATTTATTTTATGGGTGAATCAACTTTTTTCTGGCACTAGTTGCTTTTTAGGCACTAGGCACTTTTTAGGGTTCCGTAGTCGACAAGGAACCCTAATAGTTTTGTCATGTATGTCTGGCCGTTAGTCTGTCCATCTGCGGCTTAGCTCAGTGACCCTTACTACTAGAAAGCTGTAATTTGTCATGGGTATATAAATTAATCACGCCGCCAAACGGTAAAATAAAATCTTGAAAAAAATACTTTTTTGAGTTCCTCCCCTACACGTAAAGTGGGGATGAATGGAACCAACCCGGAAGCATATACTTACAAATAAAAATAGAATTGTACGATCGGTTGATAAGTGACGGAGTTCAGAGGTAGAGGACAATTTGAATTTGAAAAAAAAAATACAACCGAATTGAGAACCTTCTCCTTTTTTGAAGTCGGTTAAAAAGGATGTAAGTGCCGTAAAATTTCTGTAACGATACGTCTTTTTTAATAGGCACGGAACTTTTTAACCTTTTTAATAGGTACGGCCCTTCGTTGTGCGTGGTCCGACACGCACTTGGCTGGTTTTTATTTTTAACTACTTCGTCTGCGTGGATCTGGAATAAAAACTATCCTATATTTTAATCCAGGCTATAAACTATCTTCGTGAAAAATTTCTCCTAAATCGGTTGAGCTGTTAAAGCGTGATTGAGTAACAAACATCTAAACATCCAAACATCTAAACATCAGAACATTTAAACATCCAAACATCTAAACATCAGAACATTTAAACATCCAAACATCTAAACATCCAAACTTTCGCATTAGTATTAGTAGGAATAGTAGGAATGAGAACTTAATAGTTCATAAAAAATCTCATTTTCAATAAAAAAGTGGCTAGGCATGTTCTTTCCGTGTAACGTTCATTTGGTAATACTTTTACATCTAATCTAACTTTTCTTCCGTTAGCAATATATAAAAAAAACCGGCCAAGTGCGAGTCGGACTCGCGCACCGAGGGCCCCGTACAAACCTGTAGGTAAATTATTAAAAATATTTTTATTATATTACTTATGTCACTAAAAATTTACGGTTTTCGCTATTTTTCCTTTGTCTGTGCTAGACGTTGCTTCGTATCAAATTTCAAGATTCTGAGTTCACAGTACCCAGTAGGTTTTGATTCCCTTGAGAGTTTCGAAAATTTGCGGGAATTTGCGGCATAAACGGCTGTATCTTTTGATTGCGTTGGCTTAGAAGTTTGATTTTTACACAGCTCCAAGGGACAGTAGACTTGAGTATTTGATATAAATTTTAGCTTGATACCTCCACGCGCTCCTGACAGACGGACGCACGGACGGACAACAAAGTGATCCTACAAGGGTTCCGTTTTTTCCTTTCGAGGTACGGAACCTTAAAAATAAAATGGCCAGGACCATCATCCATAGCATAATTCATTCTTCACGTCTAATATTCTTGCAATATAACATTAACGTATATATATTAAATGGGGCGGTCAAAAGGTTACCTCGATCAAAATGTGTTTTGATGAATTAGTATGGTCCGCCCAAATACAATTTAAACAATTACCTAACCGTTGGTCATGTGACGCTATCGGGCCGTCCTACATACGTTGTCTTATCGCCGCTGGTCCTTCAGACAGTGAATACACTTTTACTATTACGATTGAGTTTGAGTTTGATAATAATTTAGTAGTATTTAACGTTATAATTGACGTTTTAGATGCTCTTACTACGATTATTGGGGTATTACAAGGGTTCCTTGGGATATTTTGTATTGACATCCATGACTTTGCAACCGCATCAAGCAAATCAGTTAATCGCTGAACTTTAATGACCTTACAATCTAGACATGATGTCTTGATTTTGGCGTTTATTCGACACGCGTCTAAAATGGCATGAATTTAGGTAATACATACGCAACTTTGGCGCGCATCTTAATTACAAGTTTATTCTGCAGGTAGTGTGATTGTTGACATATGATTGTCAATGTCACACGTTATAAAAGCAAACAAAACTGACTGCATTACTTGTTTATCGACCTTTCTTTGGGTCATCAGTATCTAAACTTTATTATACAAAATGTATTTAATCACTTTAAGCTTCTAGAAACTTTGACTTATCTTTGTTGCGCAGTGACAGTCTTGAGATAAAATGTAAATTGTATAGCCCGTTTAAATTGAAATGCAACAAAAATAAATAATCTTTATCCGCGTCAATGTCTCTTTTTCTAAACCGACAATCGAGAGCCCGGGCGGTGTAACTTGTCAATACAAAACGGGCACTTTCTTAAGTTCTTACTAGATACTACACGTACATAGCTGGACTAGTTCGGTCACTTTTCCTGTCACATGAATTAATGTCTTAATTACAAATGTCGTGCCGCCGTGATATGTCGAGTCTTCGGCGACGACGGTGGCGGCTTGTGCAATGTAGGAACACCAATCAACGTCACTTGTGCTCCAAACATTTTTGTCTAGGTTGTTAGAGGAATTAGAATCATGATTTCTTAGTACATACCTCTAGGTTGTACATAGGTACCTCTAGGTTGTACATTTGTGTATGTATTATACATTTATGTTGTATAATACAAAATAATAAATTACTTGAATCATAACTGTATCGGATGTCTCGTAGAGAATATTTACTGTAGGTGCTGTAGTTATCTCAAGTAATCCGTTGATTGGAGTAATGGTAAGTGTAAAAGTATTGAGATATATATTTGTACACAGAATCGTGGGGTTTTGGTCGCAGTCCGCAATCATAGGTACGTGTTTGAGGCGGTGTCAATTTTCTAGATTCAGTTACTTTCTCCACCGCGATAATGAGTCACGGTTACAAATAAACAATAAACCAAACGGTTACTGAGAGTGTCAGAAGAACGAAGACATGAAGTCCGAGGTCTCCGTTTGGTCACAACTTTTTAAAATCAATTTAGGCCTAGCACCACAGGTGATTTGCTTGTGGTATTTGAAATTTCATGCACGTCACATTAGATTTCTTGGCGACACTCGGACTAATACGACGACCATACAGAGGCTCTTTAAATTATCGGTAGAGTAGGAGACCATTTGGCAGTGTTAAGTACAAATGAAACTCTATATTTTAAACGAATGAATGGCAACGCCAACGCGCTTGAGAAGTAATTTGGCCTCATCAAACCAACGAATCGATATATTATGTAGGGAGCAAAAAGCTATATAAAAATATATCTAATAATTGTGTTTGTCTCTACATTACTACGCAGTTATCCTTTACGAGTATATAACTTATGTAAATATGCTAACGTTTTAAAAATGTATTGCTTAGTTACGTACGTATTGCGTAATGTAATCGCAAAAAATAAGTTGGCAATTGTTTACAATGTATATACCTACATCCATCAAACTCCAAGTTGCTGAAGTAGTTTCAAGGAAAATCTGTGGTATACTGGTTCTTAAATAGTTAATCATACAATTTTATATTCAAAAAGTAAGTAATACATAGGATATCAACAGTTATTTTAATAATAGTAGATTGCTTAACAAGGGGCTAAAATAGGCCATATTACCACGAGATGGTTATTTTCCCGAGCGAAGTGAGGGAAAATTGTTCGAGGGTAATATGGCTTTTAGACCAGAGTTATACACTCTACTTTTCACTTCGACTACGAGAAAATAGTAAAACAAAGATTATCCATCCACAATCAATAATAAATTCAACATTGAAAAGATTGTAAAATTTGGCGGCATGTTTTTTTTTAATAAACTTATTTGACACACAGATACATAATATATAATATTAACACTTTACGAATAAACGACTCTGACCGTCAATAGCCGGTCAGAGGCGTTTTTTTTAATGATTGTGAATTAGGGACTAAAAATTCTGTTTTCTGATTGGACGATTTTAATATGAGCTGTAATCTGGTTAGTTGATAGCAAATACAAATGTTTTTTGAAAGAGTTGGTGAATTTAATACGGTGAAGTGTTTTGATTGGTCATCCATACTAATATTATAAATGGGAAAGTGTATGTGTTTGTGTGAATCTACATATCAACTCTACATATCGACTACATATCGACTCTACTTATTTATATAGATGTCCACTGTGTACTTAGATAGGTGTCGACTCTACATATCGAATCTACATATCGACTCTATATATCGACTTTACATATCGACTATAAATATCGAATCTACATATCAACTCTACATATCGACTACATATCAACTCTACATATTGACTCTACATATCGACTCTACATATCGACTCTACATATCTACTCTACATATCGACTATACATATCGGCTCTACATATCGACTACATATCTGGACCCCCATATAAAATTTCACCCCCTCTTTTAAGGGGTTGGGTGCAGATTTCCAAAAAAAAATGATGCACGATTTTTTGTTAGTCAGAAATAGTCCGCATACCAATTTTTAGCTTTCTACCTTGAAAATTTCGGAATGCTCCATACAAACTTCCACCCCCCATTTTGTGGAAGTAGGAGGTTAGAAAGAGACAAAAAGTAGCCTATATCACTCTCCATCCCTTCAACTATCTCCACTTAAAAAATCACGTCAATTCGACGCCCCGTTTTGCCGTGAAAGACGGACAAACAAACAAACAAACAAACAAACACACAAACACATACACTTTCCCATTTTTAATATTAGTATGGATATGTAAAGTCGATATGTAGAGTCGATATGTAGATTCGATATGTAGTGTCTATGTTCGATATGCAGAGTCTATGTAGAGTCGATCTAAATATATAAGAGACTGAAACTGAGATGCACCTTTTTTGTAGACGGTTAACATTACTCTTAGTAGTCTTAGTACGCGGGCGAAGCCGCGGGCAAAAGCTAGTATGACATACTTTTCTAGCATTAATTTAATCGTTAACTATGAACTTTGCTTATTCGATTTGGGCTATTCCTATTTGCCTCATCCTCGTTTTATTCGCTTCGGCATATTGCAAAGAACACAGGCAAATCTGCAGGATAAAATATAGCTAATATCCATCCAAAAACTCTAGAGGGGAAATAATTTTTGATATCGGATTAGCGGTTCCGGAGATTACCTACTCCTTATATACTAATTATATATTAATTAAGCTAATCTCACAGACTTTTCCTGTTAGTAGATATAGAAGTTTAGATTAAACAAACAACAGCATCCAAGCCACTTTTTCGTGATTCGTGTTATGCACTATTATACTAATGTGTTTAATTATTTACATAAAACGGAAATGTACTAAGCGCACTAGACACGCAGTGACGGCGGCCTCCTCCGTGGGGCTATCGCAGGTCAGAGGGCGAGATAGTGAGTTCCTGCTTATCGTATTAACAACCGATATTTATACTATGTATCTATATTAATATTCGTGTAGCATTGCATTAAGAATACTTAGGACATCACCCGCTTTCATCATTACTGCAGGGCTGCAATTTACAAAATTTTCAGCGGTACCTACGCGTATGTCAGCGCTGCGCTTGTGTAGTTTGAGTTTTAGATAGTTACAAATATCGCTAAAAGTTTTTCAAGTTTGTGGTGGCCTAGATATTTTGTATCTAACATATTAGTACTGTCAATATCTAATAAAATATGCATTTAGTTTCAGTCCTTAAGTTAAATATGTAAACTAAAACAAAACAAACATTTCAAAATAATATGGTTATAACTATTATAATTTGGTAGATATGTGTGCAAGATAAAATATGAAGATAAGCGTGGGTGTCGTTTAAAGTGTGCTAAACGAGTTTTATTGAATGTGTCTTAGTAACTTTGAAGATGACTTTGGTTTTTTTTTCATTTCGGCCTAAAAATGTAAGTAGGTATTTCGTCTCGAGCTATTTTGCACACCAGGACAACATTTGTATTTCTTTATAATAGGTAAAATGTAAATTATAATTATTCTATATTCACTTAATTGCGTTTTTATGCGACAAAATGTCCATTCAAAGAAACCTAATATTTTAGTTGCATACATATAATATCTAGTATCGTTTAATGTTAATGATGTGTGTTGATGTTTGGGTCATTTATATTATAAGCGCGGTCTTAATAAATACTTAAAACAAATTATTAATGACATTGATGTCACCAAGAGTTCTCTATCACTACCACACCACTATGACAACAAGAAATAATCAAACGAAACCACCACCCACAAAACACCTCGAAATCCTATTGTAAAGCGAAATGTTGTGTTATTCACAAGGCAATAGATATTAATGGTTACATCGGAACGCTCTCGGATCAGGTAACTATCTGAGACATACATTTCGCATTCCAATTTTTGTTTTGATATGTTTTGCGCGCTCGCTTCCTCACGTGTCGAGGCAATGAATCACATTGAAACTGAGTCGATATGCGAAACGTAATTCTCAGATGGACATCCTGGCCATAAATCTGCGCCCGCGACGCGACGCCCCGGGCACCGATCGACTTCGCAGCGACGCGCATCGCGGGCGCATACCGTCTACCTGTGATTATATCAAAGGTTGAAGTTTCTTCGTGAGCGGATTATAAAGTCTGGAAATTCAGAGTCCGTCTTACTACGAATACAAGTTACGGTCAAATTAGAAGCTATGTATAACACCAAACATGTTGTAATCTTGTAATCTACCAACTGGGTAAGTTCAGTACAGTACTGTGGGATCATACTGTTTACTATAGCATCTGCTTTGATACCTTCGAAAAAACTTCATGGGCATCTTCATACAAGATGATAGGGGCGCATATAAGATTTAGGACACGTTATTTACTTAGCACACAGGGTAAGGTGATGAGATGAATACGTTGAAAACAAATTTTGGGTGTTATTATAATAACGACGAATAAAATCTTTAATTTTCTACATTCGATACCTAGCGGCCTACCCAAGTGTTAACGATATATTATGTTAGTGACCCACAGTTACTTGTAGCTATTGTAGTTATTGTAGCTATAGTGTTTATCTTTAGGTATTTCAGAGTTATTGTGGACATCTATATGAGAAAAAGCAAAGCATTATTATTATACCGAACACGTATGTGAACAAAATAAGGGAAACAGTTCGATTCTATAGCCCCGAGTTACTTATAGATTTGTCTTGCAAAACCTGTAATTTAGTGACCTAGCCTTATTTTAGTAATACTTAATTGCTTCAGCAATCTCAAGTCGAACGTGACGTGGAACGAATAAACCAGTAATTAAATTTGTCCACACGGTCTCTGAGTCGTGGGAAAGAGGTATTGTATAACTCCGGCTATTGTATTGACACTCGTCAGATGATTAAGTATATCCCGTGAAAATGTCATGTATCTTTTGACCTCATAATCCTACGCACATAACATAACGCACATGTTCAGAGATTACGCATTAACTGATCCAATTTGACTAAAGGAAGATTCCAAATACGGACGTAAACACATAAGTAAACATATAGATGAATATCGATGTGAGCAGATTTTTACCTTTGACGTCATTCGATATATAAAGTTAAGCTGATTATGGGTACTTATATGTACATAGAGTCTGGCCAGGGAAAAATAAGGCTGAGCTGAGATTTATACTAAATTGAGATATTATAATAAATTGGACGGTTTTTGCTTTTTAAGAGAATTAACTGCTTATTATTCACATATCATAAAAAGTTCAATTATTATGTCTCGTCAAAATTTAAATAGAGTTTGGTTTTGATTATTAGGGTCGTTCTTCTTTTCGACCGACAATAGCCTGTCCTTCGTCTTACTACGGCATCTCATTTGAGTAATGATTTTACGGTTTTATAATGTTCGAAAATGAACGTCCATATTATTTTATTAATTAGTATTAATTTAATATTTTAGTTTCTCTAACTAGCATTTTTTTTTAAACGTATTTTTATCGTAGAAGTCCGTGACAGAGTGGTAAACCAAAATGTAGTCCCCACTGAAAGAGTCCACTTTGTCACATATTTTTTTTAAAAACCAACCGTAAACAAATATGTATATTGGCCGGAAAGGAAACTTTAATTAGTGTTAATGAAGAAACCAATGCATTTTTTTTTAAATCACACTTCAAAATCACAATTTTGGATAGTTCAAAAACCAAAGAAAAAGGAAAACCTCGGTTCGTTGTCGGTAAAAAAGAAGAACGACCCATTAGTCTTAAATATAAAGTACGAAGAATGAAGTTAAAGAGTTTTATTTCATATAACTTTAGGTACTTCCTTCTGCTTGATCAGAAGCATTGTATGAATTGAAGAAAAATAATAATTGTTCATGTATAATTATTATTTTTATAATTTCTTGATTTTTGATTAATAATAATCTCTGCACCACCTACTGCATAATCTAGTTTTATCTCTTTCTCCGATACCCAAAGGTTGTCTGGAAGAGATCGCTCTTCAGCGATAAGACCGCCTGTTGTCTACCTCTACCTACATGTTATTGTATTGTTTCTCTCTGTAACTGCTTTGTTTGTGTGAGGTGTGCAATAAAGAGTATTTGTATTGTATTGTATTGTATTATTTTATCGCGTTATAATTAGTATAAACAGTGTTGCGACGGGCCTATTATTACATATCATTTAATTAGTCTGTTAGACCCGCTTCCAAATAACTAAGCGCCTAACCTATTTGCGTGATAAACGTATGATCAGGCGGAGGCTGTTGCTAGTTGAGTCGCGTGCAAAGAGAGTAATTGATGAGCTCCTAGCCGACACGTAATACTTGCCTCATGCTTGCACAATGCTCGGATAACAACCGAACTGACCACCGTCTAATGTACATCATCAAAATGTCAGCCGGCTGCCATCAGTCATAGCGGTATCAACTATCGCAATGCTCTCGCTGTCGCATCTGTAAACATGTTTAATGTCAACATTAAGTAGGTACCTATATAAAACTTAACAATTTATCAAGTTCATTCTAATGATACATTAATGGCAAACTGTTTTAATATTAATATGTAAAAGCAATCTCTTGCAATCGGGTACTTTCCTGGGTAAAAAAATATAATTATATTTGGTCCGTCAGTTAGATTATCAAAAAATATTGGACACGTATTTTTTTGTTTGTCAATTAAACAAAAAAATACGAAGATATAGCCCGTTAAAGTTCCGCGTAACGTCACATTATGATAAAAAGTGTACCATAATGTGACGTCACGCGGAACTTTAACGGGCTATATCTTCATCATTTTTTGTTTAATTGACAAACAAAAAAATACATGTCCAATATTTTTTGATAATCTAACTGACGGACTAAATATAACTTTTTAGGAATTTAGCCAATTGTACGAGGGTCAAACTGAAAGTTTCGGGAATGGAAAAAATTATGCAGTTAAATTGAATAAAAGTATTTTTATTGTTTTATAAAGTATTCTCCTTTATATTAGGTATATGCACTTTTCCATGCGTTCAAACCAGTCGTTAAAACACTTATTGAACGCTGAAATAGGGGTCGACAAAATGGCCATTTTAAAAGCCTTCACTGCTTCTGTCGGTCAAACCGCCACCCAACTTATTCTTGATTTTGGGGAATGTGAAAAAGTCGGGACTTAAGTCTGGGCTGTATGGAGGATGGTCCAGTAGTTCGTCCTTCTTACCTTCCAGATATCTACTCATTTGTTTTCTTAGCGGTGTGAGGATGTGAAGGATGATGCGGTGAATAGAGTTTTTTTTCTGAGTTCAGCAAAGACCCTCGGCAAACAAATGGTTGTACGAGTATACCAATCGGCATTGACCGTTCTACGATCTACAAGAAGAATAGTAGCCACGTAACCCGATTAGGAGAAAAACATAGCCACCAATCTCTTGACCATGCTGCGAGAGCGAATAACTTTTGTCGGCTTGAGCTCGTCTTCGTAAACCCATACTAGATATTGGTTTCATAGTTTCTGGCTCATATGCGTATATCCACGACTCGTCACCTGATACGACACTAAAAACTGCATTTGAGCTTCCTCCGTTAAATTTATTCAATTTTTTGCGACACCAATTGACACGAGTCGTTTTGTGCTCGTCAGACAATAAATGGGGGGATACAACAGGCGGCGTCGGCCACATTGAAATTCTGAATACCACCTGTATATTGTCATTTTTAAAGGTGCTTCATTACTAAAAGCAGCAATCATCCGGTCTCCACATTGTTTTTGTGTTAATCCACTTTTAAAGTCATAATAAATCATAGCTGATTGATTAACTTACTAGACCTAACGTAAGAGCTGCGCGGTGTTTCGTTTTTCTTCGTTCAACTATTGGTGTCAAAAGTCAAAACGTTCAACTATTGGGCACAGCGTTCATCTTCTGGGCAGAATGGAATACTTCAGCATAAAATAATTTTTAATAAAATACTGTATTGTAATAAGAGGGTTTAAAATAGTGGTATCCAATCTCGACAATATACTAAATCGTATAAAAAAATTAAAAGTGTACAACTCCTCGAAACATAATTGTGAAGTTGGGATAGTCGCTTAAATGTTCATCTTTTGGTTTCACGACCCTACCTGTGGCCCTTTTCACGAAGCTACGCTAGTTACAGTTTTACGTCTGAATAGGCAACACCGGACAAATGGCCAGTCTTTATAAGCCAAGAACCTCGGGTGTTGCTATTGAAAAATTGGATCTTCTAATAAAATGGGTCACTATATTTAGTTATAAGATTCCTATCAACGTAGGTACCTAAAGTATGAATAGTATGATAACATTTACTCTTGAAGGTAACCTATTCGAGTAACCTACAAGTTTCACACACTAGATAATAAATCGTCAGTTGCTGGCATCGTTTTTTCTCGAATAAATGTAACGTATTTCACAAATTCCCTGCGAAGATTTATCCAAAGGTCATCGGCATTTGACATTACGAGTGTAAACATATTTTAATACAAACAGGCTAATTAGAGCATCAACTGGTTACCAAGCAGTGTTACCGTGCAGGCGCTAGCGTGGTTATCACCACGCTATTCTCGCCTTGTTTTCTGTCGCTTCGAAACAGTTCCGTAATTGGTACTTATAATTCGCTTTCCATAATTAAAAAATAACAACGCTTTATCTAGGCGTGTGTTGTCATGGATGTTAATTTTATATTAAAACATTTACTACACGTACGGGTGAATGAAGCCATATATGCAACACGTGGTACCTAACCATATAAGCTAACGGGGAGTATCTAATCTCATATACCTACATACATTAAAAATCGGTGAACATACATAAAAGTAATACATACAGTGGAAGATAAAACCTCCTCCTTTTTTGAAGTTGGTTAAAAAGACGTAAAATATTAGATTATTACTATGGTTAATTATGTTTATATATTCTTAGCTATGTTCAACTCCGGATCTCAATTACCAATTTTCATCGGCAAAGATTCAGCAATTTTATCGTGAAAAGTTAATAAAAGCAGAGTTACTTCTGAATTTATAATATTAGTATAATAATAATAATAAAATAATAAAAATGATTTATTCAGTCACATAAAGGTTTTACAATAATCAGTTTATGGTACCTCTTTTTAAGTATAAAATACCTGTGCTAAGAAGTATGGATGGATATATCCAAAACAACCAGAAAAGTAACTTCATGTTGCTATACAATACGTTATTGATAACACCCTAGTTACAAGTGAAATGATTGATGTAAACAGTAATCTTAATAATAATTAATTAGGTCATTAGTTATGTGCACGGTAGTTTATGAAATTCCTCGACACTGTACAGAGTTAAATCTATGTAGTAGCCACTCGCGTGTGGGAGTTGCATTTCTGACCATCACGTTGCGGGCAGTCTATTATATTATACAATTTATACAGGATGTGTCCTGTAACAGGAGCAAAAAATTAAACGGTAGATAATTAAGCTTGTGAGCAATTATTTCCAAGTTTACGTTTAAAATTAGTTTACGTGTATTTTTTACTCGAATGAATGAATAAAAAAAACAAAAAAATATGTTTTGAAAACAAAAATGCATAAACTATTATGACTCGATTACATGATGATCTTGTGGTGCTCTTGGCACATTACTTGGAGTTCATAACTTTAGATCAATATTTCTACGAATTAAAAAAATTGGACACAAGGGGTTACTGCAGATGCTCTAAGGAAGCTTCCTTTTAAATATTTGCTCCTGTTACAGGGCCCACCCCGAAGATGGACGGACCGTGTGGTTTAGATTTTAGATACCAAATATTTTTACGTACTCTTTCTCTGAACTTGGTTTGGTTTATATAGTCTAAGTATTTAGTTAATGACAGCAACAGTTAATGAAAAGTGGGCCTATGATAGTCACGTTTTTCGATTGATAACCAATCCAGGATAAGTCACCCGTCACTCTCGCAACCGCAAGTTTGTTAGAATGGGACAAACCATTTCTAAAATTACAATGATAATTATACGATATTCGACCATCATCTGGTGCCGTGCCGTTCCGCTGCGTTGCTAATTATAACAGCACACCGATTGCAGGATATCCTTCATAATGAGATACCATAACTAACCAAATAGAGGAAATCCTACACATAATAATAATTAGGTATAATACATCAGATTAAAAAATCTCGTATTTTCTTATTATCATGAAACATTATCATTATCGCATTGGATACTTGTAATTTCGTGGTATTTTCTCATGGAGTATATTTACACTGTTGGTTGCCTACTCCGGCAGTTCAATGACATCTAATCAGAACCCGTCTGGCTTTGCTGTTATTATGATTACCTATATACTTTTGCCATAAATATGCTAATTTATCTATGTAGAACGTTTCCATATTCGTGAATCTGGAAGATTTCGTTGACATATTAATTTAACCTACTTAGTGTTTCTATGATATACGGGAGGCCTATGTGCAGCAGTGCATGGACGTCTTTCGGCTGATATGATCCACCAACTCGATGAGTGGACGATATTAGGAAGATCACGGGTCACTTCTGGATAAGACTAGCTCACGATCGGGACGGGTGGCGTACTCGAAGAGAGGCCTAATGCTCAACAGTGGGCGAGCAGTGGTTGTATCGATCTTAAGAGTTAATAATGTCTTGTGTGTTAATAATTTCAGAAATAATTATCGATAAGAAGCCCAAAGCTTTTTCTTAGTGGCTTAATTAACAATCGTCGGTTTTGAAAATTGGTAATCAACGAATGTTCTTATTTGTGTCAATGTGTATGTCGTGATCAGATGAGACCCGCTATAATAAATCACTGACTATTTTACAACTTCAATCAATGTCGGGTGCTTGTAAAACTGAATGGAATTTGTAGGTAATATAAACTTAATGTCACCTCTAATTTCATACTTGTTTTATGGTTTCGAGGTAGTCGTTTACTGGTCAAGGTTCATTTACAAATATCTCTCACTATCCTAGGATTGATCTCGGTGGCATCCTGAGGCAATGGCAATGCTTTGGAGTCCGGAGTCCGCTTTCCGGAAAATTTCCTCCACTTAGGACAAGGTTTCCCTATAGCCGTCAAGCCAGCATTTCTTTAGGCCTCCCCTAAAGTCTTTGCCGGATGCCACATAATCAGACGTTTCCATAATGCATAACTATTGACACTTTAAGTTTCATTTTATTTGTACTTACTAAGCCTTGATGTTTGATGGACCTTAATAATTTCACTTTCTAAGAAAAATCCGAAGCACTACTTTTTTAACCAACTTCAAGAAAAGGAGGAAGTTATCATAATATTTAAACTCAAAAGCAGACGATTGAATAAACCTAAGTTTAAATGTCAGGAAACTTGAGACTTCAGTGCAGAATACATTCCGTTTTAAAAGCGTTTACTTTAGGTTTGGAGGTCCATCTGACTCGACGTATTCATATGACTTATCTATGACATTTGTCGCCCGTGCCAAGCATGGCAAGCCTAAAGTATGAAAACGAGTGTGTGCAACAAATGTCAAACCAATATTATATCAATACGTCGACGCAAGTAAACCTCTAACAAGTCGCTTGCCCTTCAAAAATTTGTGCGGCAACGGTGGAATTTTGCACTATGGTGTTAATATATTAAAGTCCATACTTGAACACTATTTCAGTGTTTACAGTCGTATGGAATGAGGCATGTCGCAAGAGCTAGGCGCGATCTCACGCGGCAGGGCGGTACGGTGCAGCCTCACTGAACTTTGACTGACCTCTAGTTAACTCTTCGTGCCTATCCAATGTATTAGAGGCGTATAATACGCGCGCATTTGTTCTAAAAGGCTGGAGGAGTAAAACTGAATGTTTTCATATGTTTCGACGATCCAAAGGGCCCTTACGTATGAAGCGTGTCGTCGCAAATGCGTGATGTTAATAGCCTCGAAAAATCAACATCCCATTGACGCATGGAGACGAGCTTCAGCAATTAAATTCGAGGAATTCTGTGTTACGAAGATAATATTTTATTATTTATGTTTGGTATTAATCTGACAAAAACTTTAGAAAATATCAAGGTTCTACAAGCCACGGCTTTAGATGATTTTATCCTCCGGCTTGCCATGGTCGAGATACGAAGTGACGTTCGGTTATTAATAGATTCCGATTGAACCTTGAATCCTAGTTGGAAGTCAAGCAACACCCGAAGATATTTTTAGTCCCGTTCTCTTCGCAATGGTTCGCTGCCAGTTTATTTTACGAGAAGCAGAGACCGGAATTTACGTTACATTTTTGAGTTGTCATAGGGACTTTTCATTCATCGACTTCGTAGTAATATCGATATTAACGTAATGGAATCTTAACATTTTTACTAATATTTTTCATGTGTTAGTGATTCTTCAGATCGCCAGGTGCCAAAGTGGACCCAGGCTCCCTTAGGATGCAACCGGGAAAAATGTTAAGAAGATGATGAAAATGCCACGAAATTTCCGGTCTCTGGCCATATATATGCGATTTACAGCGTCACTACCTTCAGGGTCAAATAGCGGCTTGTCGAGCTATACCTTCCATTACAAATAATTGAGGAATTACTTCTTAACGTTTTTCCCGGTTGCACCCTAAGGGAGACCGGGTCCACTTCGGCACCTGGCAATCTGAAGAATCACTAACACATGAAAAATATTTGTAAAAATGTTAAGATTTCATTACGTTAATAGCGATATTACGAAGTCGATGAATGAGAAATCCCTATGACAGCTCAAAAATGCCACGAAAATTCCGGTCTCTGACGAGAAGTTATCAAGGAGAGTAAGCGCGTGACCGGTTGATTCGGAGGCACCCTTTGACTCGCCGCGATTCGTTGCGGGGATTAAAAAACGGTGCCATATATCACGAAAACCGTGAGGACATTTGCGAAATTATCTCGCGGGCTAGACGAGGCGGTTATAAGGATATTGAATAATCCTGACACGAGTTTATCTTATTTAATTACCACATACAACTTACACTAAGCAAGCTTTTCGATAGAGCTGATATCAAGAAAATAAAAAAAAAGCCGTAGTTTTTGGATAAAAAAACCTCTTTGCAGAAGTTTTTTTTCTAATTCTTTGAGTGGCAAACACTAACTTGTTTGAATAAAAGCGTTACTTGTTTGTCGATGTAACTGCAAGTACCTAAATCAAACTGAAGACATAAAATCTGTCATAGTAACCCACTTTCGTCTCAGTGCAATCAGAATTCTGGTTCAGTTGAACTTTGAAGTCGCATCTGTAAAGTTTCATTGGAACTCACGAGGCTGGGTGTTGAAACGTCGTAAATCACACGTGAGAATAAACACGGGCGGCGCACGCGCAACCTATCATTATCCTTGCGTGAAATGGATTCTTGAACAGACTTGTAAATTATCTGCGTCAGATGGTATAAGTATAATTTTGAAGCGCAGCCCATTACTTAACTGATATGTCAGTGTTTATTATAGTCCCGAGATCGTCTGTGTCTACGATGAAGTCTATTGCGTGCTCTAAATTAAGCACCATTCACAAACATGCAACTACATAATATAATACTTTGAAATTGAGCTATTTACATACTTAAATTATTAAATCTGAGAGAACAAATACACAAATAGGTAATTTTACTGACCCTTTGCTTATTTTGAGGATCGCCCGGTCGCTCCATACAAATACAAATAGTTTATTTCTTAAAAACATAGCCTATTACAATTATGCTGACCCCCACATTAGGCACTGCCTGTCCCGTGGGGGATATAGGTAAGTACTACAGTTAACTTAATATATTTAACGGCTACTGAGGCCCTAGCACGATAGGTTTTATCGTCACGTTTTACGGCGAAAATGTACTGAGACGTAACGATAAGACGTATCGTGCTACCTGGGCTATATATACTCACCGGCAGAAAATTTGGCCCAAATTAGAAAAAGTTTAATATGCAGAAAAACATTATTTAATTTATTCAATTTATAGTTTGATATCACGAAAAGTTTTTGGGCTAAATTTTTTGAGTGTATAATACAAACGTGGTTTGGTTCTCATATTAAAAATGCATGCAAGAATAACATGAAACTATTAAATACTTTGAATACACAATGGGGTCCGCCATATCTTGAGTCAGCCGTGCTGGGGACTCATAAGGCGATTGAAATCATTAACCTACCACATGATTCATATTTAGATAGCTCTATAATATATATCTATCTAGTCTTTGCGGTCGTGAATGCCGCTCCCTCATTGGCTTACACATGCCATGAAAGACGTGTCCCTACTTGACATTTCTTGTATAGTTGTATGGTCTCCAATAAACTCAAATGCCATTGATGATGATGATGTCACTACCACAGATAATTGCTGTTGTAGCCTGATCCCTTGAACCCATTCGTGTCCAAACACATACTTAGCACTAACCTTTTCTTATTTTAGCGTGCTTCTATGATGCACAAGCACGACCATTATTACCCTTATTGTACAGTAAGATAAATGAATTCACGTACTACCGTAGAACCCTATCGCAATAAGGTGACATATCACTCGAGTTTCAGTGACGGCGGCCTGTCAATAGCGACAGGGTTCTACGGTGGTACGTGAATACATTTCTCTTACTGTACCTATTGACGCAACCCAGATAGTCAGTGCGCAATTAAATACATTGAACATTGTCACACTGACGTGGAGTTAACGACAGTGCAGTGCAGGCAAGTGAAGATAAGCTGTGATGCTACACGCCACACACGGTTCAAATCCTAGGCTATCAGGGAAATGTACTGACCCCGACTGGAACTTAAATCTAAATAAAATAGGTTTTCCTAACAGGAAAACGCGTCAATCTTTTGAAAGTCACCTTGCTGATTCTGAATATTTTTTATGATGCACCCAACTGACTCAACCTTTTAATATCATACTGTTGGGAATTTGTCTCCTTTCATTGATATAATATACCTATATCTTTATGAGGGTCAGAGTGTGCCAAGACTGTACAAAAAATGGAACCCTGAAATATTTCTTTTAATTTGTACAAAAAATAATACTATAGTTGCTGCATTGTTATTGTTATGAATGAAGGGCGATTCTATTCTACAAGTGCCTATTTACTTACTTTGGAGGAAATAATAAGTTACCAGACAAAGCATGCTAGGTCGAGTAGTTGTCAACTAAAAACAAATGAAAGCCCCATTGTTTCCCGTATCGTTCGGTAGCATCTTGTACAAAATATTTGCATGCGTGAAAGTCGGTAACCGTAGACAATAACTATGTAGGCTGAGGAGTATGGCGTCTGGCAAGTGAAATATTACGTGTCGGTTATGCGAGGCGGATATCTGGATCTATAATAAATGACATTAATTAAGATGAAATGAAGAGCATGTCTGTTATTTCTTGATCAAAATCTATTCAATATAATCATCGATCAATGAAAGTGTACGTTAATTTGCTGGGTGGTCTGAAGCGGTATCGTTTGATTCGTGTGTTTTGTCATAGGTCTTGACCCCAGGACCTGTTCGTCGGTCGCAACGAATAGAAATCAGAAAGTTTTTTCAATGTTTCACAAGAAACATAATTGTTGTCGACGGAGAGCGTTCCTAATCAATTGTGGACACTGGCGACTATTATTCCCCAATCGGGGTTCCATTCCAGCCGTACGCTATCGTAAATCGTAACCATACTCGTTAATGTTAGATACTGTGGTTTGGATTCACACAATAATTGAGAGATTACAGATGCACTGGAGATGTCCACATATTTGTGTACGTATTTGACGTTTGCAACTACTTCTTTTGCAATTTAGCTTGGGTGATAGATGATGAATAACCGGTTAAGTGCGAGTTGGACTCGCGCACCGAGGGTTCAGTACACATTTGTAAGTAGTATAAATAATTTGTCCATCACAAGAATCGAGTCTCGAAGATTTTTCCCACTTAACTGAGGGAAAACATTAACTTTTCCGTCGGAATCGTTTGACATCATACTGCGACATAAGTCGCGGTTAGTTTACCTATTGCAAATATGTTTATATTCGCAAAAAATGTGATGTAAACAACTCGATATTTATGGATTTTGGATTTATTGCTGTATTTGTGCTATATGTAAGCTTTAAAGTTTAAGATTATAGCTTCTTGCCAAACATGGTACTAGGTCGACCGGAAGTAGTCTATAGGTTTTGATTTCTGATAAACGGCCGTATCTTTTGATTGCGTTTCTGACTATTTTCACAACTCAATATTAGGTAATCTCAATTTGATACCTTCATGCGTTCCTGAGAATAAGAGTCTTGACAGACAGACGGACAACGAAGTGATCCTATAAGGTTTCTTTTTTTTTTGAGGTATGGAATCCTAAAAAAATAATTTTGTAAATCAAGTATACTTGAATAGTTTTTCATTTAAGCAAATATGTATGCAAATTTCTCGTAAGTATCTGAAGTTGTTAGCGAGTCAGATGTAAGTAATCAAAATTTGTTTATTCTTCAGTATCAATATTAAATATCGTACAGTCGACGCCAAAAATACGTTTACACTTTTGCACCTTATTCCATTGCAAGAAGGCGAATAGTGTAAATGTATTTTTGGCGTCGACTGTACGATATTTAATATTGATAAGGAAGAATAAACAAATTTTGATTACTTACATCTGACTCGCTAACAACTTGAGATATTTGTTACAGATAGCGAATTATTGCACATTAAAAACACATAAACTTAGTGAAGATATTATCAACTCGCGTCTAATCTCTCAGTCATCGTAATTTTTTTAAATATTCATTGAGACATTAACAAAATGGAATAGTGCAAATTTTCGTCCCTGTCGATATGAAATTATGGAAATCAAGCTATTACAATGATAATGGCAACGGATCTTGCGACCTTGTGCCGTACTTACAATACAAACCTCTTGTGGGGAAACAATCCGGAGCTCTGAGTCGCACATGCTCTCAGTAACGAATATGCCATGGCGTGACATTTGGGAGCTCACCCGAGGGCCGCTCTGTGCTCACGGGCTCTGCCTTCTGGCCTCATTTACAGCTGTCGTGATATATCTGCTTTGCAGTAAAAATATGGATTAACAATCCGTATAACGATTGAATAGCCTAGTGGTTAGAGAACCTGACTATGAAGCTTGAGGTCCCGGGTTCGATCCCCGGCCCCGGTCGGGGCGGATATTTGTATGATGAATACCAATGTTTGTTCTCGAGTCTTACAGGATGTTTAATATCTATTTAATTATGAACTTATCTATATATGTATGTCTATCCGTTGTCTAGTATCCATAGTACAGGCTTTGCCTAGTTTGGGACTACATTAATTGGTGTGAATTGTCCCACGATATTTATTTATTTATAAAAAAAGCCCTGGGTTAATTGGCCCAACGTATTACGAGCGTCTACCTGCCAAATTGCAAACTGAACCATCTGACGAAACATTCAAACGTCTGCTGAGAATATTTTTATTAGAAAATCCATTGTATTCTGTGTGCGAGTATATGGACATACCTACTTATAATATGTTTGACATGATTAATTTAATTTGTATTGTTTTATGATTTGTTTATGTTCTGTTTTTTTTTTATTTGAATATCATTACATTCATTACATTCCTTATTTTGACTTTACCATTCATTAATCATTTGTAAAATTGTTCATAATAATGTTTTATTGTACCTGTGACATTTTATTCAATTAATATTATATTCATTATTTGACAATCATAATGTAAATTCGTGTAAATTAGCTTTAAGTTAATTTATAATGTAAATTTATTTTATGAAATAAAGAAATCTATGTAAAACTTTCCAACCTCGTGTTAAGGCCGAACATTAAGTTTGTATAGTTATCTACTTATATGTATGGTTGCGCACTAAATGCGTACCTACACGTACTTAATTACAATATTATCATCAAGTCTGGCCGCAAATATCTTTATCAAAATAATCAGAACAGAGCAAATGCAATCATATCGATTGGCCCACTGGCGGAGTGAAGGAAATTTACAAAGTTTCTGCTAATGATAAGATGATAAGTAACATTACGTCTTATCAACGTACAAGTACAAGTAGTTATGGTCTTACGTCCTGTCCCGTCAAAGCAATAGAGTATTTCAATTATAGGAATACCAAGTCACTTATGTCATTTTGTTTGAAAATACATTTGAATGTGGCCTTATGTGACACGAACTTGCAGTTATCGTGAGGGATCACGCCATTATGGAAAGTGATATGTCTCATTGCAACATGATAGGGGTACGCTATTATACAAATAGTTTAGGAAATTAAAAAACCCACAAAAATATAACTCCCACATTCCTTATGTTACGCCATGTCAATCCCACAAACTCAAGTAACTACACCTCGTAAGCGTTTACGCTGCAGGGGTGCCAGTAAATAAACATCGACGCTTGAAAGGAGAAATGGGATAAGCGACACAGAGCTAACTTTACAGGAGAGGCAAAAAACAGCGAATTTTTTTGAAAAAAAATCATTAAAAATGTTTCTTTCGGTCAATTTCTTATACGAAGCATTTTTCATGATAATATTGATGTTTTCTACATGATGGCTTTATTATTTTACCTTTTAATGGATTATTTTAGAATTTAGAGTCGCTTAAGCAAAATGGTCGTAAAAATAGATTCAGGTAAAATTATCTAACCGACACGAATTAATGAAAAACTTGTCAGGTAAAAGAGTCCAATCTAACTTTTACACAAGAATTATTCGAGCTTAAATTATCTTAATGCAAAAAATGCTTTTTTTATAGTCGGGTAAAAATATATTATGTGTATAAATAACCACGAAATTAATCAGGAAAAGTCATCTAATCCCTTTTTTAGCAACAATTTCAACCGTGATAAACTACTTAAGCTACAATAAAACCCCATAGTGTATGTTTTCATCAGAAGAAAGCCTTCATTATTATAAAGTAGGTACCTAATGAATGCCAAGTTAATGATTTACCATAGGCGTGATAAACAAAAACACTGTTTTAGGATTTTTTGAAGCTTTATTTTTAGTAAGTCTTAGGTTTTAAATAAGTCTCACAGTACCTAAACAAACATAGGTTATTTATCTTACCTATTTGAGATCAAAATATCTTATATAAAATCAACTTAAAAGTACAACATACTCAATATTAAAGTAAAAAACTCATACTTCGAGCCCAAACAGAAAAAAAAACTCTAAATGTTGCATTAGGTACTCAGTAAAACACATAATTGTTTATGTTAAAATATAGTTACCTACTTACAATGTTCAAGAACAAACGCGTTGGCAACGTGTGCCCTAGGCGACGTCTCGTAGGGCACTGCTCAAGTTAGATGGCGTTTGCCGCATTTGGATGCAACAGGCGTGCCCTAAAGTAATGCGTAAGCGACACTTTTTTACACTGTGTGTGGTATTAACCACCTTTATAAATATAATAAGTTAGTACTAAATGAGCTATATTTTAGAAAGCATAAAAGGTAAAGTTATCTAACAACCAAATTGTAAAACAGATCTGTGTTTTTAGTTCATTCTAAACGACAAATGTATGTAAAAGCAATTTGGGATAAACGACAAATTGACTGGAATTTCATTTAAGCAATTTGGGGTAAACGACAGTCGTATTTCAAAGTTGTTTTAAGTAAAAGTGGATAAGCGACAATAGTTTTATATTTGCAATTAGGTAAATGTGGATAAACGCCAATAGATTAGATATGACAACCAAGTAATTTTATCTAACCACATACATTTTTATATATAGATATAGGTAAAATGTCTCAAATGACATTAAAACATTTTATACGGGCGGGTAAAAAAAGATAACCAACAAGTGAAAGGTAAGTTGTAATGAAGTAAAACTATCCAAGTTAAGTTTAATCTGTTCTGACAAATAAGTAAATCAATCTAAGTTTCATTAAGTAATATAACATTTTATCTAATCTCCATTTTCCACAAAAGAGTCATATACCCAGTCGGTTAGTAAAAAAAACATGTCAGTCATCCTCTAAATCACCTATGGGATAAGCGACACCAAAGTCGTCAGACGGAAACGAGACCTAGCCCATTCGATGCAGAAAAATCTGCCGATTCCAATGATGTATATAACTCAATATCTCCAAAATTGTCGCTTATCCCATTTCTCCTTTCCAGCGTCGACATATTTATGTAATATTTAAATATGACCCGGTATGTACAGGGTCCAAACTTAGTTAACTATAAGTACGACAACCGCTTTAGCCTAGTTGGTAGTGACCCTGCCTACGAAGCAAGAGGTCCTGTGTTCGAATCCAGGTTATCCAGGTATAATTTGAACATTTATTTTGTGTGATGAGCACGAATATTTATTCCTGAGTCATGGATGTTTTCTGTAGGTATATTTAAGTATTTATTTATCTATATAAAGTGTTTTTTTCATCGTCTAGTACCTATAGTGCAAGCTTTGCTTAGTTTGGGACTAGGTCGATTTGTATAAGATTGTACGCAAAATATATGTATTTAAATGCGAATTGACTTTCTTATTTGCAAGTGACACAAGAGTACCTTTTCTGGTCAGGGAACTTTGAGGGAATTAATTTTATTGTGCCAGTACCGAGACTCTATAATAAATAATAATAATATTAATGGCGAGTCACCTCTGCCAGAGATAAAAAAATAAACAGTTTTATTAGGCAGGCGTCCGATGTTTCATCCAATAACCCAGCTACTAGTCCATCATTTTCACCCAATAACCCGTTTTATTTAGATTCCATCAACCAGTAATAGTCCCTATGAACCCAAGCGAGTGCTGTCTCTGTGTGCGTCTCATGACACGGACAGGGTCAGCATCCGCTCGGTGTACTCCTTGCATTCCATTAAATTGTCAAAAGGGCCTCTACGTGTTGGCTTCAGTTGGTACTTTGTAGGTACCAAAGATATATTTATCTATGTAGCTACCTAGCCCCACGCACGCCTCCCAAAGGTCCGGGACATCATGTCCCGTGAGCGGGAAAGACATATTAATAATATGTCCATTTTTGAATTTTTATGCTCATCCGGTTATACCTAATTAGGTAGGTTTCATATGCTGTGTTTGTGTTCTCTGGTTTTTATTATTAACAATAGTTTTGTAAGTTATGTCTATTGTATCTACTAACACTTTTATGGGCTCTGCCTGAAATAAATGATTTATTATTAGTAATATTATTATAAGCAACAATCTACACATAGTACGAATATAATATTATGCAACACAATATATAACATGCAACTGCAACTTCGCATATCGGCCGATTTTAGGTCGCACCTGCCATCCTGCCAAGGTCCCAATAACGACAGAGGCAATACGAGTAAAATTGAGATTATATATGAATGTGGCCAATTTTTTATAAAACTGTCATTGGAATCAGAATCCTCTACCTTGCACGATAGAGTTGCTTTTTGAATGGACGAATTTGATAAAATTCGGCCAACTCAAATTATCTAAAGGATACATACAGAATCTCATCCAAGTCGGTGTCCCTGACAGTAAGCAGGTGTTGCGTAATAATTATAATCGCATAACGAGCGCATTAGGTAATCAAATGCAAGGGCCAGCTCTGCGTTGACCCCGCGATGCGCAAACTGCCTAGCATAGTTTCGCTTGACCTTGCCCTAAGCCCTGACAGAGGAAACGAAAGGGATTTCAGACGTTTAAAACAGGCAATTGCGATTGTGACGCACTAATATTGAAAGGCGATTTCTTCGTCTCATTCCTATGAAAATGAAAAAAGATTATTCCGGTATTATAAAAGGATTTTTACAAATAGCCAAAGTTGGAACCTCCTATTATAGTAAGCAAGTAATTTTGCTTGTGTCAGGAGACAATGCTCCTCCAAAAACAAGAAGTGGAAAGTTTAACCCATAATAAACTAAGTACTGAACATAAAAAAATGGTTTAGTGATTAATGTAAGTACAAATATAACTTATAAAGTAATACTAAACTATTTTAATTTAGAAGTAACATATAGGTGTTGAACACATTTTAAATTAAAATCTATAACTGTGAGGCGTCGTAGGTCGAGGTCGTCGACATCCGCGACGCTGCGTGTAAATGTTACCCATACCGTACGAGTACACTGTACCCAATTGCCGATACACACAGCACTACAGTACCTACCTAAATCACATTTGGTAGGCGAGGGTAAGAAGTAACACGGGATTAACGTAACAAATCATTTTAAAGGCAAACTATGACAGCTGTACTGTACGAATCTACTCATACTACTCATGAAAGACGCCATTGTTACTACCCCTAAACCTCAGTAAAGCCTGGGAGGCTGTGCCGGCCAGTTATATACCTATATCGGGGGAGGCGTCTCCAAATAACAGTCTTGCCGAGGATTCATTTGAAGAACACTCTCGCTTTTATTTTATATTGATGTTGTAGTATTATTATCGGTTTATAAGTTATGGGTAACAAAATGATGCGTTCTAAATAGCTTACATTTTTTTGCGGCATGTAATCGTTGGAATCCGGAAATTGGTTGCCAAGGGATGAAAGAAACAAGATGTTACTTTTATCTTATCCCCATATCGATATACATCGTTTAACCAAGTGTAAATGGTTAACCAACCATCACAAATAAAGAAACCGGTGCAAGATAATATTAAAAGAGCAGTTCTTCAGTTGATCGGATATAATCATGGTGGTAATTGGCCAATAATGTAAAGGGGGATCTGATTGAGGGACTGGCATACTAATGAATCTAATTATATTGTTTACTTTATAAAAAATCATGATTTGAAATAAAAAAGCCAATTGTTTTATTTTAATTGATACTGTTACAATCCCTAAACATCGTTACAATCAAACCTAACTCCTGGGGATGATTGTAACAAATTCCATCTCTCACTAAAAGCTATTTTTCTACAAAACTAATGGGCATATCGCATGTTTTTCTATACTAAAACGTGTGTAAAAATGTCTTCACAATACCTATTGGGCTAACATTAAAAAATAGAAGCAAACCGAAACTATGTCACAAAATCTGCAAATTGTTACGTTCATTCCTGGTCTCCCCTACCTAGGTAAGATCGTTACTGTATTAGGTGTTTATTATTTCCAATTAGTATTGTATTTACAAACAAACCAACTTAAGCATCAGGAAACGAACAAAAGTAATAGATGCTCTAATACACTGCAAAAAAATCAAATGGAAATGGTCAGGCCACGATGCACGGATGCAAAAAGAAAAGATGGCCAAAAAGAGTAACACATGGGATAGTGGGGTTAGCGACATAAAATGGCCAAACCTTACTTTTTTTGATAAAAGTATGAAACTTGGCACAGTTATTCCTTGTGCCAAAATAAGCCGATTAAGATCGGTAGCCCTCGGGAGCCCCCCCTCTGGGGCCGGGGAGGGGGGGTTAAAGTCCCGCTCCGCCCGGCTTCATTCTAAAAATTCTAACAGTCCATGGATAGCTAATATGCCGTGTTTGGTATCAATTTCGGATAAATCAATAACGTAGAATTCATTTCTGGTATAAAAAATGTTATTTGTCGCGAAATTAAGAAAGAAAACATACAAATAAATATTTTCAACTCTATTTTTTTATTTTGAGCATTCGTAAATATTAAACGGCGAGCTATTTCTGTATAAAAAAAATATATTAATAAAGCCAATTTATTCTAGATTTGAAAAAATATAAGTTTTGACTGCCTTTGCTAACAATAAATAGTGTAAAAAAAGATTAAATAGCGCGCGGTAGAAAATAACGCTCCGCCCGACTTCATCCTAAAAATTGTAATCGTCTATGGCTAGCTAATAGGTCGTGTTTGGTATCAATTTCGGATAAATCAATAACGTAGAATTTATTTTTAGGATGAAAAAATGTAATTTGTTAAGCAATTAAAAAAGAATATAAAAAAATTGTATTTTACAACTCCAATTTTTTATTTTGAGCCTTCGTAAATATTAAACGGATAGCTATTTCTGTATACAAAATATATATAAATAAAGCCAATTTATTGAAAATTTTAAAAAATATAACTTTTTAATACTATTGCTAATAATAAGTAATGTATAAAAATAATTTTGTAGAGCGCTTTAGAAAATACCGCTCCGCCAGACTTTATTTAAAAATTCTAACTGTCCATGTTTAGCTAATAGGTAATATTTAGTATCGATTTCGGATAAATCAATAACGTAAAAATCATTTCTGGTATAAAAATGTAATTTAACAAGCAATAAAAAATATTTTTGTAGAACATATTTTTATTATGAGCCTTCGTAAATCTTAAACGACTAGTTAGTTCCGTATGCAAAAAATACTTAAACAAAGCCAGTTTAATGTAGATTTGAACAATAATAACTTTTTGCTACCTTTGCTAATAATAAATAGTGTATTTTTTTTAAGTCGCGTGCCGGTGCTCAATTTTTACCGCCTGTTCAACCTAAGTGCACATTCTGGAGACCGAATGTGTGCTACGTTCTTGTGATCATAAAAATGATGAAAGATTAACAAATATTTGTAATACAATTTTAATTTGCACAGTAGTGGCGTCCCCTTAGAGAAGGGACCTTAGAAGTGTCGCGAGGCCTCATGTTTGTATTAGGTGAGAGCGTCACTGTTAACGCAAATGTCACTAAGATCCGTTTTTCAAAGTCATATTGTACGAGTATAAGCAAAAAAGGCACAATATTACGTATAATTAACTACACGTCTCGAGAGTCAACGCAGTTTCCTCCAATGAGACGTAACTGGGTGCATTTCAAATCCCTCTTCATAATTTTTGCATCACGTTTCGCAACCAGCTTTGCACCTACACTACACCTTGTTTATTTTAAGCAGATGCTGGCCCCAGCAGTGTTGTCAGACCAGTGTGGAATCCATTGGCCAGCACCTTGCTTCCATGTCCAAGCAGAGGGACTGGGTTAGCTTTGATGACGATCTAACACATAGCCAAAAACGTACCTACCCCTTGGTAAACTGCCCGTTATGTGTGCTGGTATAGGGCAGTTTCCGTCTGAGGCATGTCCTCCAATTGCCGGTTCTTTCTAGTAAACAAATATTTATGTAGCTGAAGGTCCTGGGATCGAATCCCGGTAAGGGCAAATATTTGTGTGATGAGCATGAATATTTGTTTCTGAGTCTTGGATGTTTTTTTATGTATTTAAGTATTTATATCTATTATATATATCGTCGTCTAGTACCTATAACACAAGCTTAATTGAACTTACTATAGGTCTAATTCGATTTGTGTAAGAATGTCCCATAATATTTATTATTATTGCTATATTTTTAGTACTTAAATCTCAACATTTAGATATAACTTGTACCACAGAATAAGTAATAGTACTACGTCTTGTACTAGAGGTTGATGAAAATAAAGCGATGCGAAGAGTACGATAACCCGATAAACAACCAGCAATTAGAGGAAACTGCTCTATACCAGCACACATAACGGGCAGTTTACCAAGGGGTAGGTACCTACATGTTTCGGACTAGGCGTTTGTTCGTCATCAAAACTTACCCAGTCCCTCTGCTTAGACATGGAAGCAAAATGCTGGCCAATGGATTCCACACTGGTCTGACAACCCTGGTGTGGTCAGCATCTGTTTAAACTAAACAAGATGTAAATGCAAAGCTGGTTGCAAAACGCAATGCAACTGAAGAGGGATTTGAAATGTACCCAGTTATGTCTCAGTCGAGGAAACTGCGTTGACTCTCGAGACGTGTAGTAAATTATACGTAATAATGTGCCTTTTCCGCTTATACTCGTACAATATTACTTTGAAAAAGGGATCTTAGTGACATTGGCGTTAATTAGTGACGCTCTCACCTAATACAAACATGAGGCCTCGCGACACTTCTAAGGTCCCTTCTCTAAGGGAACGCCACTACTGTGCAAATTAAAATTGTGTTACAAATATTTCTTAATCTTTCATCATTTTTATGATCACAAGAACGAATATAGCACACATTCGGTCTCCAGAATGTGCACTTAGGTTGAACAGGCGGTAAAAATTGAGCACCGGCACGCGCCTTAAAAAAAATACACTATTTATTATTAGCAAAGGTAGCAAAAAGTTATTATTGTTCAAATCTACATTGAACTGGCTTTGTTTAAGTATTTTTTGCATACGGAACTAACTAGTCGTTTAACATTTACGAAGGCTCATAATAAAAATATGTTCTACAAAAATATTTTTTATTGCTTGTTAAATTACATTTTTATACCAGAAATTATTTTTACGTTATTGATTTATCCGAAATTGATACTAAATACCACCTATTAGCTAAACATGGACAGTTAGAATTTTTAAATAAAGTCTGGCGGAGCGGTATTTTCTAAAGCGCTCTACAAAATTATTTTTATACATTACTTATTATTAGCAATGGTATTAAAAAGTTATATTTTTTCAAGTTTTCAATAAATTGGCTTTATTTATATATTTTTTGTATACAGAAATAGCTGTCCGTTTAATATTTACGAAGGCTCAAAATAAAAAATTGGAGTTGTAAAATACAATTTTTATATATTATTTTTTAATTGCTTAACAAATTACATTTTTTCATCCTAAAAATAAATTCTACGTTATTGATTTATCCGAAATTGATACCAAACACGACCTATTAGCTACCCATGGACGGTTACAATTTTTAGGATGAAGCCGGGCGGAGCGGTATTTTCTACCGCGCGCTATTTAATCTTTTTTTACACTATTTATTGTTAGCAAAGGCAGTCAAGACTTATATTTTTTCAAATCTAGAATAAATTGGCTTTATTAATATATTTTTTTTATTCAGAAATAGCTCGCCGTTTAATATTTACGAATGCTCAAAATAAAAAAAATTGAGTTGAAAATATTTATTTGTATGTTTTCTTTCTTAATTTCGCGACAAATAACATTTTTTTATACCAGAAATGAATTCTACGTTATTGATTTATCCGAAATTGATACCAAACACGACATATTAGCTAGCCATGGACAGTTAGAATTTTTAGAATGAAGCCGGGCGGAGCGGGACTTTAACCCCCCCTCCCCGGCCCCAGAGGGGGGGCTCCCGAGGGCTACCGATCTTAATCGGCTTATTTTGGCACAAGGAATAACTGTGCCAAGTTTCATACTTTTATCAAAAAAAGTAAGGTTTTTCACCAAACGCCCACACTAGGATGGCCCTCTCGGAAAAAGGAAAAGAGGCAGGCCCCTGAGAGATGGCTAGATGAAATAAAAAAGGTTGCAGGTGAAAACTGGGTATCAAAAGCCCAAGACAGAAAAATGTGGAGTAAAACGGAGGAGACCTTTAGTCGGAGGTCCTTAAATAAAGAAAAAATCGAGAACAAGAAAATTATATATATATAAACGTTGTTATCAAATACTTTATTTAAGGAATAAATGGCTATAATAATAATATAATAATAATTTCCAATTAGCTGTTTGTTGAATAGGCATAAGGGTCGTTCTTCTTTTTTACCGACAATGAACCGAGGTTTCTCTGTTTTTTTGGTTTTTTAACTATCGAAAATTGTGGTTTTGAAGTGCGATTTTAAAAAAAATGCATAGGTTTCTTCATTAGAACTAATTAAAGTTTCCTTTCTGGCCAATATAAATATTTATTTACGGTTGGTTTCTAAGAAAAAACCTGTGACAAAGTGGACTCTTTCAGTGGGGACAACATTTTGGTTTACCACTCTGTCACGGCATTCTACGAAAAAAAAGAACATTTAAAAAAATGCTAGTTAGAGAAAGTGAAATATTAAACATCACTAATTAATAAAATAATATGGACGTTCATTCGAACATTATAAAACCGTAAACATCATTACTCAAATGAGATGCCGTAATAAGACGAAGGACAGGCTATTGTCGGTCGAAAAGAAGAACGACCCATAAGCACATACATTGTAGTAGTATTTCATAAGCAAAGAAAATGTCCTCGACATTAAAAGAAATTATGTCATACATTTCAAAGTAACTCTTAGTTTCACCGGTTTCACGTAAACCGGTCGATCTTTTTTTTCAAAATAACAGTTTAAACCTGTCCGTTTAATGAAGTAGGCAAACAAATCTATCCATAAAAATGAACTTGTTTCTCATTAACAGCGGATTCATTCGGCTATTAATACTAATAGGTGACATACCTAATAATAGATAGATAATGTCCCGACCGCGTCGTTCACAGGCGGGTTTAATAAATAACAATTAATTTGCATAATTATTCCGGACACCTAGTTGATAAATGTCATTAAGAACGTTATTGTAATCATATTTGCCTGGAAAAGTTTTTATTTATCTTTCGTGGACTTGCGCGTCAACATACGGCACAGTTGTTTTCAGAAAATTTCGTACACTCAGCCACGATGTGAAGTCGTGATGTTTGTTGTTACTCGGATGTTCTAGAAAAAGAGCGATGACGATTATGGGGTGATTAAGGACGTTACTTTTATACGTTTACATACCAATTATGGTGATGGCGTATGTATGATATTTAATTGTTTAAGTTGAGTTGCCCTGTATTGATTACGAGTGGGGTTAGTCATAAAACTTAAACAACAAAATATCATGTGGCGGCAATGTCACTAACATACACATTTTTAAGTAGAAGAAACGAAAAATAAACCGGCCAAGTGCGAGTCAGACTCGCGCACGATTCCATACCATTATATCTATAAAAAGGGCAAAAAAATCATATCTTTTGTATGGGAGCCCCAGCTGGCACTTGGCCGGTTTTTTAGTACTTGTTGTTTTAGCTGAAACAGAAATACATCATCTGTGAAAATTTCAACTGTTTAACTATCACGGTTCATGAGATACAGCCTGGTGACAGACGGACGGACGGACAGCGAAGTCTTAGTAATAGGGTCCCGTTTTTACCCTTTGGATACGGAACCCTAAATACTCACGTTTATTTTACGTTTAACCTAGAGGGTAGTGACCTTGCCTACGAAACTGACAGCCCTGGGTTGAAATCCTGGTATGATGAGCAATGAATATTTGTTTCCGAATGTGCTTCTGTGTATTAACTGTTTATAGGTATAGTTTATTAAATATATCGTCGTCCAATACCCATAACGCAAGTCATATATTATATACAGGGTGTAACAAAAATGGGGTGTGAACCCATTAAGGCCAGATTCGGTAGCGTATTGCAATTCCAAATATAATTTTTTTATTATTATTATAAACCCTCCCACCCTTCACCCTCGCGGGGGAATGTTGTCATACACAAGCAATGTCAACAAAAACAAAGAAAGTAATGTAAAAAAATGCATATTTGGAATAGCAAGACGCTTCCGAATCTGGCCTTAATAATGGGTTCACTTCACATCCCATTTTTGTTACACCCTGTATACTTTGCTATGTGTAAGATTGTCCCCCAATATTTATTTATTTATTAACCATGTCTGTCACTCGTTTAATAAACCCAAGTCATATGAATCTATGTAGAATCGTGGGAGAAAAGTTAAGGCTGCGCTAACCTAACCCTTTATACAAACTTTGGCACTCCTTTTTAGGAAATTGTAGTTACTTAGCGATTACGAAGGTTTTCTTGAAGGTTCTTATCTAAGCTGTAGGCCGAATGTGTACGCCTGCATCACAATGTTACCTCTGAAAACTTTGCGATGGCGATGGTTCATATTTGCATGGTTTTATGTGTATATTGTTCTGCAGTGTTTCTCTTTCTGACTTGAAAACAGCATGTGATTCGCGTAAACAGTACTTAGTACTATTTTCTTGTTACTTAGTCATTAAGTAAACAAATAATTATAGTAGGTTTACAATGAATTTACATGATAGTAACAACTTCTCACTACATCAAAGCGTGACAATGATAATTATGTCATTTAAATTTCACGCATACTTTATTGATGAGGATACTGACTGTTGTTAAGTTAAGAATAGCGATAAGGACCCCCGACAACATCGACGTCATACATAAACATGACCACATAATTTCCACTCGCAAACGTGGCTGATGTCATATCGACGTATTTTTTCTATACTAATATTATAAAAAGGTAAAGTGTGTGCTAGCTACGCTTTGTGAGGATGTAGCTTAAGTTTGTGTGTAGGTATGGATGGGGTAATCTCCGGAACTACTAACCCGATTTCTAAAACTCTTTCACCAGTGTATAAGTGTGTGAAATAAATATATGGATATAGTGTCAGAAATAAAAGGAAGACCATGAATTTTAACATTTAATGTGAAATTTTGTTCAGAAAAATGAAAAGCTGACATAGGGTTATGTAAAAACAAATCGTTTACAAGAACCAGTATGAAAGTGTCCACGAGCTACAAGCAGAACTTAGACGTATTATTCTAAATATCCACCACAACATGATCAAAAAATCTACAGGGAGCGAAATAACCAAAAGACTTTGTATTCAACAGAATGGCACTCATTTTGAGCATTTGATAAATAAAATTGATTAATTTTGCATTAAAAATGTTAAAATTCATGATCTTACTTTTATTTCTGACACTATGTTATTTAGCAAAAAATAATCCTTATGATGAAGCCTTTCGATCGGTATGACAAAGCGACAGGGTAATTTTCTTTCTCGTGAAGCGGATTCGATTCCCGGTTCAACCAATTAATTATTTAAAAATCTATGAATGCAGTTTAAATTGATTTTTAAATTAAAATAATGTCTTCTTTCAGTAAAATGTTCGATCTTCAATATTCAAGGTACTTTCCCTCCATGTGGCATAGCCGTGGGACGCCCATATACTCTAAACTCTTTATCTTTAATAACTTTTTGTGTTCCGGGTTGCTCATCGAAAATTTTCACGCGCCGCCACTGATGCACGTATAGGCTATATTTTATGTCGTGGCTGCGCGGGCAGAGCCGCGCGAACACCTAGGTGTTTTTAGGGTTCCGTACCTCAAAAGGAAAAAACGGAACCCTTATAGGATCATTTTGTTGTCCGTCTGTCTGTCTGTCAAGACACTTTATCTCGGTAGCGCCGTATACCACAAGTACAGGGAAAAAACTGAAAACTATACATTTGGTGGGCGAGTCCGACTCGCACTTATCTGGTTTAAAAAAAAGAGTAATGTCATTTTGATAGATGTTGTGAGCTATCGACAATCTGCGCGAACGTAAAATATTTACACGTCTATGCAGTTTTATATTCAGAGCAATGACGCGTAGTTGGAGTATCCAAGAGGCAACCGGAAGGCTCGCGGTATTACCTACTCGTAGTATTAGGGCTCCCGAAGTTTTGTGGGACCGGCCTGAGCAACCCGAACTATATAATATTATCGACGTTCTGAAGCAACTGGCCCTTAATCCACTGATGCAGGCAAAATTTTCAGGTGTATGTGTAGGTTTACTTGGAATTATTAATTCTGTACCAGTCCATAGAATGTGGCTCTTATTAACCGATTCGTAGTTGCCTACGTTTTCGATATACACTGTCAGTCTTCGTGCTTGGACAGTTAGCCTCGTTAGCTTTGCAGAAGATTAAAGTGTGGCAGATAAGTGGGTTGTCACTGCGTTAACGACGACGCAAATGATGGTACTCGTATTTTGCCGTTCAATGTGGTTTTATCCTTTGCTAGCATGAACAATTTTAAAATTAGGTACACCCCGAGTAACGGCTAACATCTTGTGAATGGTAGTTTCAAACTATTCGATTATTTTTATTGTTAACGCCGCGTTTAGTTATTAATGGCATTAGCAATTTAATGTTTCACAACATAACATGCGTAGAATTGTTATAGTTCGTTAAGTAAACTGCTGATTGCGTTATTTGCGTTATTCTGGATAGTACACGCACTTCAGCGCTTGCCAAGTCGTTTGCGAATACGTCGGCACACGTGAATAGTAAACAATTCGTAGCTGCTGCGACTTGACTAACTGCTGTTTGCGCAAAGATGCGATTCGACTTGTTTTATGATATTTCATCATGTGATCATTTTTAGTGTGTTAATGTTACTGATGTATTGTAGGGTTTTCTGACTACCGTATGAAGCCCGCAATGGTACCATTGAACGCGCCCCCGCCGGCACAGGTTATATAATAGCCGCCGGGCCCTAACCTACCTATACTGCCTACTGGGATCTACCATATGTTGCTATTCAAACGGGATTAAGTCATTTAACTATACAAATGAGTCAATAAGGTGAAATGGCCAAAAAAGAATATATGTACATACATATATATATATATATATATATATATATGTATATATATTCTTTTTCTATAGAATATAATAGATTCAGAGGACAAGAAAACGCCGCACGGAAGTATTTAGTTACTTACTAAACGTGAAATATGAAAGTAACTTGATGTACCTCCCTATGAGGAGTTTCAATACTTTCAATATGCCTCCTCATAACGAGAGCATATTATTACACCATTGATGAGTTTTTTTTAGATAGAAGTTTCGTAAATATGTAAAACATGTTATAAAAATATAAATAAATTACAGAATGTTCTTCTACAGATATGTATTTTAGGAATGATTAAGTAAATTGAATGGTCATAAAAATTAGAATTAGAATTAAGTAGTTGTTTCTTTAGTTCTTGTAAGGCTGAACATTTGTACACCTTTTTAGTAGGTCACAGCGTACTGTATTTTTTATTGTATTGTCATCTATTATGTAACCTGTGTATCACAAATAAATATTTACTTACTTACTTACTACTTAACATAACATATTGAAACACGTCATAGGGTACCTAGGTACAGGGATCGGAACCGGTTTTTTCAAAAGTCCCTGAAGTAGTCTAATCATCATCATCATCATCATCATATCAGCCCAAAGACGTCCACTGCTGAACATAGGCCTCCCCCAAAGAGTGCCACAATGACCGGTCCTGCGCCACCCGCCAGTAGTCTAATATTTTGAATTATTTTAGGCTCTTAATGTAGGACTCAATCATGTATTTAGGTAACATTTTCGTATTATTAGACAGCCTGATCAAAAATGATATTATAAACCAAAGAACGAAATTAGACGAAATAAAACCGGTATTTTTGTATGATGAAAATACCGGTAACCTATCCCTGCGGGTATAACAATTTACGAAATGTTCAATTCAATAGGTAGTTCAAGCCTGCAATATACCTGCTGAGGGCTGGGAAGAGGTCGCGTTTATGAGACCGGAATGGCTTAATAAAGTCAGAAAAGGTGTAGCTTCTTTTGAAGTAACTCGACTTGAGCACCTGGACCAAAAGCGCCATTTACAGAAGACTCGACCCAGACCATCCTATACTGCACACAATGTGAGTGAACATTTAAAACTAAGTTCGGCTTTGCGAGCCATATAACTACGTGCTCATCAGAAAAAAATTAAGGGTCGCCGGCGTCGGATACAAGGGGGACTAAACATATATATAAATATAAATACAAAAGCATGTGGATAGGTTTTATAAAACTACTCAAACCACACCATAGCTCTTCACACTTCTGTGTAGGTACCTATTACCTATGTTCGGAGCGCGAATGCCGACCGGTGTGGTGTGAGTGTGACTGAGCATATCGGGGTGTTATTCAGGTTGGTTGCGAAATTACAATAATGCCATTGTGATGCAGCTGGCAGGGTTGTTCAGACTGAGTTGATAATTAATTAATCATTTTGGTGGCTGATCACTAAGCACAGAATTAGGTAGGTAAGTAATAATTGATTAGTTAGATATGTGTAAATAAATTGATTGGGCGGAAAAAATATTTTACGTAGGTATATAAAGTAGTAAATTAAATACATGCCTATACCCTCTTTGAAAAAAGGGGGAGGAGACTATTAATTTGATTGTATCCTTTTTATGTCGTTAGCATAGAGTTTCGTCATGAAATTCAAAAATGAATGAAATGAATCAGCTGTTTTTTTGTATTTAATATTCTAGTCTCATTGAAAACTGAAATCTGACCGCCTCATTCGAATTAGACGGAGTCGATAAAACTCCTTAAATGTTATATGCACTCTTGGACTTGCGGAACTGATTAATTATAGTTTCCTTCTAAAGTGAGTCATCCATTTGTTTGCACCTTAAAAAAACATGATCCTCGGGACCGATCCGATCAAAAGAAGTGAGCAACAGTATGTTCAATTTAGTACTTATTATTCGTGATTATTATTTTTCGCCTAAATATGTTTATGATGAAATAACCGATAGGGAACTTACATACGTTGTTTCATCTTCTATGTAAGATAATATTAGTTCTAGAATACGAGATCAATTATCGAGTTACTAATCAACATAATATTGTAGGCAGCCCTGTTGGTGGCGCTAGAGACCGTGTACCCGGCGGCACCGCTGGTGTCGCTGGGACCGCCCCACTTGTGTCCGTATCAGCTATTCGTATCACCGAGGCCTTGAGCTGTCCGTCATCACAACATCATGTCTTGTCATTCGCAAGGCCACACAATCAGAGCATACCAAGATGATGCATCTACTGCATAATTCAATGTTAATTTTAAAGCGTGGAGCCTTTTTTCAAGTTTGATTGCTTGGACAAACAATAGTTTCAAGAGTCCGGTTTGTCCAACGTTCGCGGCTGATTGTGCCTATTGCTAACAAGACGCGAAATGCGTGAAGATGACGTGAAGTATTCGGAAACTTCGCGCAATTATCATAATTGAAGGCAGTCATTGGAACTATGCAAACTTCTAAAACAAGAGAAATGTTTAGAAAGCCGTGAAAAGTTTATCGGTTAATGTTACATAAAGTTTTATTTGACAAAATCACAAACTATCGCACCTCCAATAGGCTACCGCAGCAATATACATCAAAAGCAATTTTGTTTGGAAAGTTAGTTGTTAAAGATTATCTTTTTACACCTTACTTATCTTAACTGATTATCTTTAGTCTTTTTATAAAACGGATTGTTTGTAAAGTAATGATTGAACCGATTGTTACGGTAAGTTTTTGCGTTTTTTTCTGAAGCGTTTGCTTAAACCAGGGGAAAGTATAGTAAAGTTACATAAATAATTTACAAAGGAACACGTTTCAACCGAATGTGTATCTGATTATTCTGATTAAAACATTAAGCTCGCATAGCACTAGACGTCTTATCTCTTATTATGGTTTTAGCACGCGTTTCTTGCGTGAATTCTACACGAGGTACATACGCCAAGTTATTTATATCCTTGACGATAAGAACTTTCTAGTAAACAGTCATGAACGTAGGTATTTACACGGAGAGGTCGTAATTCGTATCATCCGAACAGTTTACTCACCTATGTCATAATATTATAAAAATAACTCTACATAAGATAAAAAATTATATTTGGTGTAGGTCACTTTTTTTTAAAGATATGTGCCAGACTTTATTTTTACTATAGGTTTGCAGCCACTGTAAAACCAAAATAAATTTTATTTCTTAATTTGGTACTTTGGTAGGTACTAGGTAGGTGCCGGGGCGTCACACAATTTTATCTAAACTAAAAGCAGATTTACATGCTAATTGTACGCTGCATTGCTGATAGACATCATTTGTTTTCCATTAAATCAAAGTACTGATCACCAACAAAACAGGCATCTAATGCACTTAAATATTAATAATCCTTGGCGAATCATCACATAAGGGCGTGTTTCAAGGCAAATAGACAGACAGCCTTTTCTTTACAAAGTAAATACAGTCACACTCACATGTAGGTAAATGAATTGTTCTAGACTATTTACTTGGCCGACTTCCTCGCTTAAAGGAAGTTAAGAATATTCGCGATAAGAGTAACATTTAGTTGCTACGCTATTTTAACCTCGTTATAAATTCATGAAAACGTTGTTTAAACATATCATGACTGGCGAGGCGACCAACTATCTTATGGGTCAACAGACATTTTTCAATTATGTTTGTATGTTAGTTTAGTATACGAGTTGTCCTTCATGCTTTGCAAACTACTTATTAGGGCTCCGGTACCTCAAAATGAAAAAACGGAACCCTTATAGGATCACTCGGTTGTCTGTGTGTCCGTCTGTCACAGCCGATTTGCTCCGAAACTACTGGACCGATTGAGTTGAAATTTGATACACATATGTATGGTGACCCAAAGATGGACGCGTAAAGTAAATGAATGAATTCTGAACAAGGGGGCCACTTTTGGGGGGTAAACTGGAAAATTAAAAAAAAGGTTCGCAAACTGTATTGTGTGACATATCAAATGAAAGTGGTTGTTGTAAGCATCTCAGATATGTATTTTTTATAATTTTAGCAAAAATATATTTGAAGTGATTTAGGAAATAAGACAAAAATTGACCATCTCACCCCCCTTATACCTACGACATTGAAGACATTACTGATATATTTAAACCGACTGACGTACAAAGAAAACTTCAATTTATAGATAAGTAGTGTTAATAGTGCCATCTGTTATCGCTCGGTGGAAAGTTTTTACTTTATATTCGCGCCATGGTACCCCTTCAGAGATAAATTTACCCGATTTTTTTCTTCGGTATTGTCTTTTTACCAAATCGATTCAGCTGTTTAGGCGTGTCCGTGATAAATAGACAGATCTTTCGCATTTATTATTTTTTATGTCTAGACAGGAATTCACGTAAAATTTACCTACGACTACTACTTAAAAATTTAAAAAACCGCACCTAAAATCGGTTCATCAGTTTGGGAACTATGATGCCACAGACAGACACACAGACGCACATGTTAAACTTATAACACACCTCTTATGGGTCGGGGATTAAAAAATAATGGATGTCCTAGATTAACTACCGAGTGCCATTAGTTTAAGCCTTATGTTTGCAAGAAGACAGCGATATTAATGTTACAAGGTTATCTTTTGATGTATCTTTGTCAGCTTATTGTAATTGGCAGCTAATAAATATACATGCGCAACATTTAATAGAAGAGCTCGTGTTGACATTTTATAGCAAGTACACAACGGGACACAGATTGGCGTTCATTGTTCAAATGCTAATCGAAGCACACCTATTGACAAAGCGAGATCCGATATTAGGTCAACGAAGCCTCTACAATCTATGTTCATGTGTGTGTTATACAGGGAGTTCCTAAAGTGTGGCAATTGTCGGGATTGACGGGGTAATTAATTAAGAGGTCCATAATTTCATTTGCGTTAACACTAGTGTTTACCAGGCGTGATCATCATTTGCCATAAAAGTGTTCTCTGAAACCATAACATTTTTAGGACAACTTATATACACTTTGTATAGAGCCCTGTAGGTTAGGTTAGGTTTGTTTTTATAACAGTCATGGAACGTTTACAGTTTGTGAGAAAAACTACTTAGTGTAAATGATGATTATGGCAAAACGTTGCATTTATGGCAAATGAAATTATGGAATTAATTAGTTACCCATTAAAAATACATAAATACGTCAACTCACGCCTTTATTTCGAAAAGCGTAGTGTTCATTATGGTTTTATTTTTGACGCCTACTTAACCGTCAAACATAATTAATTTCCATGGGCTTTTAGTGTATGCAAATGTAGAGTTGTAAATTAATATGAGCTGTTGTAAAATAGTTCATCCATTATAATTGGTCCAGCGGCGGTAGTAGGTCGGCAGTGGTTATCCTTGGGCTATTAAATATTTTCTCACATTTATTAAATTGCTTGAAACTATTTCAGAACGATCGCCAAGGGGGTCTATTTCGACTCACGCACTAAAATGGGTTTTGTGTCATAACAGAAGGAATGCGCGCGACAAATTCAAAATTGATTTCAATTTTAAACGTCTTACTAATAGTCTCTACGTCTGCATACTAATCTGTAACGTTCTCAGGGATCTTAGTACGTTGGCGTTTGCGCTCTTAGGACCGATGCTCTAATGCTAAAAGTAAAGCTTCCTTAATCAATCTTGAGGTCATTCTACCTAATATGTTAATTTTGCTTAAAATATATATGCGTGCTTCAAGTTAATAGATGTCTTTAACACTTTATATAATTAGCGTCGCATTCTTGCATTATTAATCAACGTTTTATAGTATGCAAAAAATTATTAAGGCACTAATACACTAACTGATAAGCTACGGTAGCCTAGTGGTTCAGGCTCGCGGCTGTCAAGCGAGACTACCAATGAGTTTTCCGGAACTTATGTACGGAATATTTACCGTTAGCTTTTCGGTGAAGGAAAAACATCGTGAGGAAACCGTTCTAATCCCAAGAAGGTCAGATGGTAGTCGCTTTCGTAAAAACTAGTGCCAAATCTTGGAGTTAGGTGTCAAAGCGGACCCCGGGCTCCCTTGGGGCACAACCGGGAATAACGCTACAAACTTACTTGACTTGACATGCATACAAACTTACTGTATCGATCATTTGTTTGGAGTGCACAAGGATTTTGCTTTGTTAATCGTTACTGTAATTAATGGATGACTGTTATTGGCATTTTATTATGTAATTACCAATATGTCATATCGTCGGCTATTGTTTTCCTAAATATCATTAAATAAATATCGACTACGAGTACAACACTTACAATACATTTAAAAAGAATAGATTAAGTACTCAGTACCTAGTCCCACAATAGTCTCTTCACCCTAGCGAGTACTATCTCTGCGTGCGTTCCACGTCACAAGCAGGGACGGTATCACACCCCCTACATACCCTTTCATCATTAAATTGTCGAAGGGCTTTCTACGTGCTGTCTTCGAATTCGTCAGTAATAAAGGCTTGCCTCAAAATATATTCATTTGTTTTATCTCTATTCGATCTATCACGACCGAATAGCCTAGTGGTTAGAGAACCTGACTATGAAGTCTGAGGTCCCGGGTTCGATTCCCGGTCGGGGCAGATATTTGTATGATGAATACGAATGTTTGACCCCGAGTCTTGGATGTTTAATATCTATTTAAGTATGTATTTATCTATATACCTAAGTATGTTTATCCGTTGTCCAGTACCCATAGTACAGGCTTTGCCTAGTTTGGGACTAGATCAATTGGTGTGAATTGTTCCACGATATTAATTTTATTTATTTATATTGAAGAATACACTCCATTTTTGAATAGAATGCGTGTGTACCAACACCTGCAACAGGGGGCCAAGGCGAGATTCCGGTGAGTCATCGGGTGGGCTCCCCGTAGGCTTGTGGCAGGTGCACATGCATTGTTCGTTAACACCTACCCACTTAAATGTTTGGGTGTACGATATGAATCACAGCTTTATCATTAGACGTGCCCACGTAATTAGCAGACTTTTTGAAAATATATTTATGGTCTTAACTCGTGTAATGTATGTATTAGTTAAGCTAGTTAGTTAAACTGGGCATTTTCCGCAAATCGACATCCAGTGTGCCTATTTTGCTTGAAAAAGGGGAGGTAGCGCTACTCTAATCACCCCCAGCTCCTCTAAAAAGTTAGTGAGTGCCTTGGTATTACTTACTGCCTCCCGTAGTGTGTGTGGTGTTTCTTCCTGTATACTTGTACTTTTATAATAATGTATATACTGTATAACACAGTAACAAGTTACAAAGAGACGAGTACACAATTATTACAAAGTGCAAAATTACAAATACACCACAAATAGCCAATTCTCTTGCCGTTCCCGGTGCAAAAGTGCCCATGATACTGGCGGCACTTCCACGTTGGATAGCCATGGACAGCCTTTGCATCAGAAACAACTCGGAGCGGGGATCCTCCCCCTTTTGTCTGAGCCGACGGCCTATGTCACGCACAAATCGTTTCGCGTCCAACCCCCAGCACCCCGCTGTTTCCACCGCCAAAGGGACGAAAATATACCCCGGTCCCAAGGAAGCATATACTATATAATATAATTTTATACCTGCTTGCAGTCCAGTAATAGAATATGTTTATCTGTTTCTTCTGCCTCCATGCACGCTCTGCACATGGGGCTGTCTGTGATATTTAAATTATAGAGGTGTTTGTTCAAGATGCTGTGTTCTGTTATTATGCTTACTGGCTTGAGTAGTTATTTTCTATATGTCCTCAGTAGTTAGCGCGGTTGTGAGTTCGTGTATGTATTAATGTAATTGACGTCAATTTAGTTAGCTAATATTTCTCGTAATGCATTTATTAAGTACTTGTGTAATTATGCATTTTGGGGATAACGACCTGGGCTCTAATAACAATTGAATGATTGGTTGATGGTATTGGCTGTATGGTAAGTGACAATCCGACTAAAGGTATTCAGGGGATTCATAAAAAGCAAAGCTAAGCTAAGCTAAACTGTACATCAATGTCTATTCAATATTGAGCGCTCTGAACAATGTACTTCGGCCTTCATTAGTAACATGCCCACGTAATACCTTAAACCGCGGTCTACCAGATTGTATCAAAAAAAATATGCTTCGCTAGTTTTAATAACCCGCTTGACAAAGCTCCAATATGTGAAGTGTAAAGTATGATGAATACGGAGGGTGTTCAATAAGTGGCTCAGTGGCTATTAATCGTAGTACAAAACGGCAAATTATGCCTAAGTAGGTATGTAAATGACTTTTGCTTGAATAAGAAACTTTTATCAATTGCCCCAAAGGCTAAAGAAATATTCTGGAAGTGTAATTAAAGGCTAATTTTGTTCTTGGATTATATTAGTTTGCTTGCATTAATATAGTGGTCTAGATGGTAGATGTTTTGGTAAAATTATGGGTAGGTATTTAATATTCCAAAAGTGCCGACAAGACATTGTAACCCGTATAATGACCCAGAACCATAGCATAGCGACAGGCGCGGAGATAATTATATAGGTACTCTTTGATATGATGATATCACTCGTTGCGCGTGCCAGCAACCCGCCTAGCGGGCACCTACGCCGTAGTCGCTTTCCGCTACAGACGATGAATTCCACGGGATCGGCTACGAGCGTAGCGCTTAGCGATTCTTGGCAGTGAATGTTAACATATGTGACGGTTTTTGGGAAAAGGTCCCACTTTGTCGATATGGAGTTAAGAGTAGTTCCTAATACTACAGATCATACGCTATCTTTTGGTGAAAGATTCATGTCTCTAGGTGCTATAGTTATTTTTTAAAAATTCTGCAAAGTTGCAGAAGTGAAAAAGCGACAATTGAGAAAACGTTGGTTAAAGTTTGGGATGGCAGAAAACACACTTCTACTTTGAAGTTATGGAGTGGTTGGTATTAAATGAATGGGCATACTTTAGGGATTTCAAATTAGTTAAAATCATGTATGTAACCTTAGTATTTTGAATGTTATGGAGGCTTGAACATAAAAATGGGACGAAAATATGTAAATCCTGAATATGGGTTTATTTCTATATTATATTATACGGCACGCAGATTTATCATTAAAGTTGTATTTATAAATGGTTTCCCATGCTAAAAAAGACAGAAATAATTCTGTGGATCCTTTTATTTAGTTATTATGTCAAAAAGTTAATAACAAATGATTTGAAGAGTGCCATGCATAAAAATTAAAATACACGTGTCTCTTAATATATAACATGAGATTACTTAAAAAACATACTTATCAAGCATAGAAAGTATGTAAAATATCAAATTATAAGTACTTTTTGTGTGTATAAAGTTTAGTGATTTTATATAGGGAGGGTCCCACTTTGTCGATTTACTAAACTTTAGTGCTTCTTCATTGAAAGTGTTTGTGTTTGGTATATTTTTCAGTTTTATGTATGAGATAATGGTTTGTTATTGTTAATCTAAGAGTCTTTGATACTAACGTCGTTTGTTAAAACTTATTTAACGTAATTGAACGAAATTTCTTTTCGACTCAAGTTTAGTGACCCACTTTGACGGTTTAGTGGATCATGGCCCTAAAAAGGTGCTTAAAATGGAGATTTATGCGTCGTCATCAAAATCATAGGTTTATTACAGTCTGTTCTATCAGTTTTCATCGAAAGTTGATTTTCGGTAAGTTTTGCCATATTTCACTAAACTGCCCGTAACTCCGTAACTAGAATCGACAAAGTGGGCCCTTTTACTAAACACCGTCACATATTACTATCGCGTCTACTCCAGGTGTGCACTTTAAGCAACATTAGCAGTGAAAGATTTGATCTCGTGAAATAATACTTAACGACATGTCAAGGGTCAGTATTAGAATCAAGGTCGGCAGAATAGGACGGCAAATAATAACCGACAGGTCGCAAGCGCAGGGGTCGCGCGACACACGAACCGGCACCAGTTCCAGCGTTAATCCTCGGGTCCTCGCGTTACTTGGCAGGCTTGTTGCAATTATGCGATGATCTAAATGGTAATTCTCAAGAGCGTTTCAACCCCAGGTCCCTGACCGCTACCAAATAACCAATAATGCAACGAAAATGTAGAGGGATTTCGTCAAAATATCAGATATGGAGGGATGAATAAATTATTATTAACTATTAAACAACTAAGGCGGTTGAAATACTCTGAGAATTAACCTAAATATTATATTTAGGTCATCCGGGCGTAAATTTTCAACACAACTCCAAAACAGCAGCTTCTCTTAACTCTAAATAGGAATATCTCCGCCATTTTGTGGGCAGATTTTTGAGATTCTTTTTGTATAGGTATAAAAGTAGAATTCTCTAGATGCCCTAGATCCTAGTTCGCCAGTGACATCGTCATTTTTCGCAAAAGTGGGCATATGGTCGTCATAATATACCGTTATTAAAACAAGCCGAATTGCGTCTGTGATGCAGGCGATATACCAATTATGAAAGGTAGTTTACAGACAATTTGGTAGCTTATTTTGAATGTGTGACGAAATAAAAAGCTATTACCTATTGTTGGATACTCTTTCGACACAATGAGCATTTAACAGGTTATTTTAAGACTTGTGTCAGCTACAGAATAGGCTCCGAGTCGTAAAATCGGCGTACTACTGAGAGATGCATTCTATGTCTGCAAATCTATGAGAAGGCTAATTACCTACGTACTTACTTTAAAAGGTTGAAGTTCAATACGTTGTGAGTTTATATCTTATTTTTGCGGTCTATATCAAATAGGTATTGACAAATTTGACAGTCAGCATCATCCTCCTAGCGTTATTCCCGGTTGTGCCCTAAAGGAGCCCGGGGTCCGCTTTGACACCTAATACTAAGATTTGGCATAGGCACTAGTTTTACGAAAGCGTCTGCCATCCGACCTTCCAAGCCAGAGGGAAAAATAGACCTTATTGGGATTAAACCGGTTTCCTCATGATGTTTTCCTTCACCGAAAAGCTAACGGTAAATATTCCGTACATAAGTTCCAAAAAACTCATTGGTACGAGCCGGGATTCGAACCCACGACCGCCGCTTGACAGCCGCATGCCAGAACCACTAGGCTACCGTAGCTTATACAACTTTACAATACATTATGGTAAAAAAATGCCTAGGTTTCTGTTCATACCATACACCATCTTTGACGTAATCCGTTATACTCGTAGACGTAGGTAGCACTTTCAATTAATTAGAAAATGAATGTCTAAAGTTATTAAAGTGTCTGTTCAAAATGTTACTCGTGGTACCATTCAGGTTATCTCCACTAAGCGCAAATATTGTCTCATCTGGTTTTGTAACTTGGTCCGTAATAGTCCGTATTATCGCTAGCATTTTAATCTCTCGCTGAGAGCATGCGGCGAGTTACTTAGCCAAGGATCACTCCTTATTAAGACAACTTATGTAAAGCGGTGTACACTCAAGATTCAGCTTTACTTCTTGCAGCACAAGATTTTAAAACCGATTTCAATGTTTTTGACAAAGACTTACAAAAGAGGAGCGCCACCTGACCCCGAGGTCATGTCCAACAAAATTGTTGAGGTAAGTTGAGCGCACGATTAAATACCTGCGATGACGTGACTACGTAGCCACGCCACGGGTCACTTTATTATTTGACAAGTGACCCTCAGCTTCTTGGTCTCAGTAAAAACGTATTAAAATGCTAAGTTATACAAAACTACCACATTATAGCGCGTGTTTTTAAGATTTGCGTATGATTATATATATGAGTATATATTTTTTTGAATAGAATATATGATTTTTTATCAACTTCACAAATATAAACTATATTTTAGAACTTAATTGATTCACATTGACGGTGTTAGATGTTTTGGTTTTATATGCATATTTCTAAAATATCAGCTTACAACGCCTGTTACAGAAAATAACTGTAAAGATATTTGAGCAAGTGGTGAAAATTGGACATCGAAATTATGTTATGTATGATTGTTAAACATGGCTCTTCCTTTAGTTATTCCACAAATGCACCTGCTCCCCAAACTTTACGCCAACATAAATCAACAAATGAATGAGATAACGTCTATTGCAATACCCATTAAATTGTGACGCAAGTCACATTTACGCGGTTCATTGAAAATATTGCAATTTGACTGCAGCCATGTACAAACGGGTCTGAGAGCGCATAAAGTATGTTTGTATTAGATTTATATTTTATGTATGTATAGGCACACGTACTTTTGATAATAAAATATTGTCCAAGTATAATAAATCACATTAACGATTTGGACTGTTTATTGCATTCGGTTGGCGAATTATAATTACAAGGCTTGGACATGAGGCATTGGGCCGTACTCATTGTCTCGATTGAAATTATAGTTAGATTACGTCATACGTTCAGAGAAATTAAAATACATACTATAAGTCTTAGAACTCTAGCCCTTGAGACCGAGACTCGAGGAGACCTTTGCTCAGAATAGGAGTGCTATGTCCCAGGAATTATATTAAATTTTAATGCTATGTTATTTTTAGTTATGTTAAGTTTTTGGTGCTACGGTGGCCTAGTGGTCATGTGGCATGTGTGGCATGCGGCTGTCAAACGGTGGTCCTGATCCCGGCTCGTACCAATGATTTTCTCGGAACTTATGTACCTGAGAAGAAATTCAAAGATGTATGCGAAGTCCCCAACCCACACTGAGCCAGCGTGAAGACTATTGCCCGTAGGTACCCTCTCATTCATGGGAAGAGGCCTGTGCCCAGCCGTGGGACGTATATGCTGATTTATTTATTTATTCACCAAAGTACAATTTGCAATTACAGCTTACGCCAAAGCATTACAAAGTTAAATAAATATGCATTTTGTTTCAAACTAAACTATAATTATTTATTCAACATAATAATAAATAAATAATAATAAATAAATAAATAAATATTAGGGGACATTCTTACACAAATCGAACTAGGCCTATAGTAAGCTCAATAAGGCTTGTGTTATAGGTACTAGACGACGATATATATAATAGATATAAATACTTAAATACATAGAAAACATCCAAGACTCAGAAACAAATATTCATGCTCATCACACAAATATTTGCCCTTACCGGGATTCGAACCCAGGACCTTCAGCTTCGTAGGCAGTGTCACTACCAACTAGGCTAACCGGTCGTCTAAATAAGGACTCGAAGATCCTTTTATATTCCGCTACCAGTAGCGGCCATCGGGTAGCGAACACATCGACGTGCTTCGCTGCGCCGAGCACAGAGTTGAGCAGTGCCAGGGCGGTGGGGAGCGGCGCGTTGCGCAGGAGCTCGCTGCGCGCGGGCGGCGTTGCCAGCAGCGGCGCGATGATGATGATGATGAAGATTATTTACAAATGACGAAAACACTCGCCTTATTATGAAATACCTACTATTCTACCTAAATGCAAACAGAAAATTATAGGCATACCGTTTAACTGAGACTGCGCCTGTGATGGTACAAGGGTGCGTGGGAAGACGATGAGGGCTCTACCCAACCGCACCGTCTCAGTTAAGCGGTCGACATAGTATATACTTTGTGTTTGCATGTGCCTAAATAGAGCCTAATTTCCAAAAAATGTTAGATTAAGGTTAACTAAAGTGATGTTTAAGTCACTTCTAACCTGTCGGTTTTGTTACTAAACGTATGCGATTGACATTAACTGCCGATTTTGTTACTATCCGTAACTGTCCGTTTAAGGGTAAAAAAAATATGAATATGCCCTTCAATGAAGTGCTATAGGTACTTGTGTTGCTTTATTTGAAAGACGTCCACTGCTGGACATAGGCCTACCCCAAAGAATCCTAAAGTGGCCGGTCCTGCGCCACCCGCATTCAGTCCTATCCGACTTGTGGGGCCTACCCACGCCGCGCTTTCCGGTACGTGGTCGCCACTCGAGAATCTTTCTACCCCAACGGCCATTGTTTCTACGTGCAATGTGCCTAAAGGCCTACTTTATTTTATTTTCATAAGATATACGTTGCAGCTATATTTTGTTCTACCTACTATGTAAGAACAAAATATAATACCACATTTGAGCCTCCAAGGTTACTTTGTGGTGACGCTGTGCAAATCGTTGAAGATGAACAAAGTGCGCTATGTAAGTAGTATCTCAGCAAGTAAGACTGGACCTCTACACAATACTTAAAATATCCTATTATTGACAGGCCTTAAAATAATGGTAGTCGTATTCAAGGTCTCAGTGTAATCGTTATTGCAAAAGGACGGTAAAACAAGTTTAGCGTCGAAAATCCTAAATGTGGGAATTGTTGTTTTTAATTTGTTGCGCAAAGTCTAAGTGCATTCGCGAACTTTACATTGCTTAACCTTCTTATAATTTTTCCATTGATACCATCATGCCACGAATTCACATTCGTATATTACTGGTTTTTTTTTTGTATTTGTTTTAATTGTCATCGAACGAGCGAGCGAAGCGAACGAAGTTCTATGCTTCAGCTTGGGTCTAAAATCGTATGTCCGGTGTTTGTCCCGCTGGCCCGCTGTTCTCTACAGGTCACATTTCTCAACCGAAACTGTGAAATTTTGTGAGCAGGTTCGTTAATTACATGGTTTTTTTTGTCGAGTCACATTTTTGAAATAAAAAAAAATTGAAAAGGACAGGCGAATTTTACTGCTCATTGAGCCACAACTAGTGTAAATAGTCTTAAACGGATTTGTTTTTTTATTACATTAACATTCTTTATGAAGTCATCTAATATTCTAAAAACTACAACGCCAAAAGTATTATTATCGTAAATAATGAATTTAATATAGTCTCCATCCATTAATTTCGAGGCTACCTAACATTGGTCTACTAACGTCATAAATAAATAAGCAAACAAAACTACATATCAATGGACCCAGTTAAGGTTTCAGGTATCCTTTTTCAGATGGTTAGTGTAGCTACAACATACCTAAAAATAAAAACCGGCCAAGTGCGAGTCGGACTCGCGCACGAAGGGTTCCGAACCATTAATTATAAAAACAGCAAATAAATCACGTTTGTTGTGTTGCCCTTCAATATTTGTTGTTATAGCGGCAACAGAAATACACCATCTGTGAAAATTTCAACTGTCTTACTATCACGGTTCATGAGATACAGCCTGGTGACAGACGGACAGACGGACAGTCAGACAAACGGACAGCAGAGTATTAGAGATAAGGTCCCGTTTTACCCTTTGGGTACGGAACCCTAAAAACGAAATATGGTCATCACTGGTCATGAGCCTTAATTTTAGTCCTTGTTCTAGTACAGTCAAGGGACATTCCCGGTCGACCTTTTAACAAAATTTTACAAAATTTTACCTTGGCCGGCGCAACTAGCTAATCCCCACCGCTTCGGGTCGTTACGCGTCGATCGGACAAACGAATATCGCCCTAAAGGAGGTCGACCGGGAATGTCCCTGACTGTACATAAAAGATTGACGTAGGTAAGTTAACTACGTAAGAAATGTCTAGACTAACTTCAGATTTAGTGATTAATTGAATATTATCTAAATAACGCTGAAGAATCTCAACAGAGGTATTGGCGTTAGTTAATTTCCATATGTGACTAATTTAAGGCATATTATCGCTTGACTGACGTTCTATATTTCTCGGTTTTGCAGTCAAACCACTTAAGCGTAAGATTATCATATGGTAATGATCGACAGTATATTATCACGATACAAACAGTGAGTGATATCGTTTTGACAGTGTGAAACTAGCCCACAGGCTCATTAGTAAATGTCAAATATTTAATGAGGCAGTCAACAAACTTGAACTTTGTGTCTGTATACAGGTGTTTTGATGCAGTGATTTATGACACTATAACTGACGTGTAACATGTACAAAAATGTTTGCTTTAGTCTTAATGTGAATCTTCAATAGATGCATACCGACTCTAATCTTTTATTCTCCTAGAAGAATGTATTTACATAGAAATGAATACAGGGTGCCCCAGAAGTACCACGTCACAGTGACACCGGAGGTAGGTCAACTCAAGTGGAACCTAACCTTCATGACCACAGTAAAAATTGCACGGTTTTCGAGTTATTACTTCTGTCCGGGAGTCCCACACACCCCGTCCGGGTGGACGGTGCATCAATGCATTAAAAAAAAACCGGCCAAGTGCGTGTCGGACCACGCAAAACGAAGGGTTCCGTGCCTATTAAAAAGGTCGTATCGTCACAGAAATTTTACGGCACTTACGTCCTTTTCTTTGAGGAAGGCAGTTTTTCAGCAATATCTCGAAAACCTCTGAACCGATCTTGTTCAAAACAATTTTCGGTGAATGAAATTAATAAGCCCTATGTCCATGAATTTTTCCATATTTTTAAAATACACCGTTCAAAAATTAGAGGGGGGGGACAGAATTTTAGTGACTTTCGGGGCGATTATCTCCGACCCTATTCACTTAATCAAAAAAAATGCTAAGAAACCTTATATTTATTTTGAAAGGCCTATCGATTGATGTGCCACACGGGGGATCACAATGAAAAAAAAATTTTTGACTTTTAGTTATAAGTATGGAGTGCACCCCTAAAAAAATTTTTTTTTGTCATTTTAATTACAAAACTATGTAGCGGCTAACAAAATACACCTATCCTCAAAATTTTATTCAAATACACCTTATAGTTTTCGAGTAAAATGCCTGTGACATACGGACAGACGGACAGACGGACATGACGAAACTATAAGGGTTCCGTTTTTGCCATTTTGGCTACGGAACCCTAAAAACTGGTTTGGTTTCTTCTAGAGCTGACCTACCTTCGGTGTCACTGTGACGTGGTATTTCTGGGACACCTTGTATTTAAGTTTTACTATGCCCTATGGTCCTGTACCCGCCATCTGCTTGATTTACTTTTTAATAATCAGCTCTTATTTAATATAAATACTTTAAGGTCAAATTGACGAGTGAGTTCAAAATTTCGTATAAAAATATGATTATGCAATTTTAGCACTCACTGTATCGCGGAGTGGTCGTAGTTAGTAGCGAACATCTCTCACTTCCAACTTAAAAGTAAGAACCACGCGTTTTTTTGCAAATCAACGATGACTTCCATCTCAATGGTAGTTTAAGAAGGCATCACGACGTAGGTTAGCTGAGATGCCTGCAACCTGCGATGCACTTGCGCCGCGAAGGTTAATGAAAACCTCAGGCAAATAACCGTTTTCCGCCCTCAAGGCAATGCCTGATTGGACGCATTATGTTTCTGTCTCATCGAGTCTATTACTTTAATTGTTTTAACGATTGTCAATATATATATATTTAGTTTTTGTTACATAACATTGTTATAAAATGCTTTGATTTTGATGCGATTTAAACAAACGTTTATTGAAAATGAGTAGATAAGGTCCAAATGACTTTCATTACATTAACAATTTTCCTGCGGTGGTGAGGTGAAAGGTTGTGTGTTTCGTTCGGTAGCAAAGTGGTTTGGCGTCTCGTACCCTGAAAGCCTCGGTATGCTCAGAATTGTACATTTGAACTATTCGCTTCGCTCATGGTTCAATCTTACAATCCTTCGCTAGCTCGGCTTTCAATATTGCACTTGCACCAAACAAAAACTTTGCAGCCTTGCATAACAAATAACTATTTCAGTATTTCGTTTAAAAAAGATTTTCCACTTCAGTAAATTGGAATATGCAGCATAATTTTAATACTAGTGTTTTTTACCAGACTGCCGAAGGAGGATTATGTTTTTCGGGCGTATGTATGTCTGTATGTATGTGTGTATGTCTTATTCTTGGGCACACCCTGCAGCCTAAACCGTTTGACGGATTTCGACATATGATGTGTCGTTGGATGATTGCCTTAATCGTGGGATTGACAAGGCTATAATATTTGCAAAAAAGCAGTTGGATTTTTCGAAAAATCTTTTGATTTCACTTGTTTATGGTTGCGTGTGAACTTCATACATACCTACTATCTAAATACTCAAGTGTGCGCAAGCTGTTTCTCATCTTTCGGCTGATCGTTACAAAGCTTTGTTAATTACATGGTCATAATCGGCCATCATTAGTTTCATCTGATGTAACCGATATTGCTAAAAGTAGGTATAATCAGGGTCATAGTTTAATAAATGAGAATATGAGTAGGTACTCCTCTTGCGTCTATTAAATAGCGCTTGCCTCAGGAGTGACAACCGGATCCCATTGGGAGCAGGCTGACCTCAAGAACCATCGTCCGCCCTCATTTATACCTACCGTAAATCACGATTCCTTATCCATTCGATTCATGCAAATCGGTATTGACTCGTGACCTGCCGCGAAGCCGAGCCGATGTTATCTTTATGTAATAAAATAATTCCTTCCAATAATGCAATGACTTAAAAAAAATACTTCAACTCGCTCTCAATTTCGGATTGACTGGCCGTATAGTGTAATTCAAAGCGGCTTAATGGGTAAGAAAAATAAAACAAAATGCGGACATAATTCGAGATGAGCATGATTCGATTTGCAACGAGTGAAGCACGTTATGAGCATTCTTACGAAATGTTTAAGTAGGCGGAACACGCGTGAAGTGTTTTTAACATCTTAATTTCCTATGGTTTGGTAAATGGTTATTTTCCTTGGTGTATTTTGCAACAGACGTGTGTGTACAAAAAAGTTGACACGGCTTTTACAATAATTAATACCTATTATTGGCATAGCAGGTCTTAGTAAAAAAAGTCTGCTAGAAAGACAGCTGACTAATAGAAATAACAAATTAGGGTCGTGATTTATGGTTTTCGTAGAAATTGAATTAGCATTAGATGTATCTGCTCTGACCGGGCTGCTATGCGGATGGCATTTGTGTTTTGTTATTAAAGTTCAGACTTCGAGGCGAATCCTTCGTACTCTACATGAAAGGTCAGGCAAAGGTTGTAAGAGCTTTTGCAGTTTTTTTATTATGAAAACTAGATATTATAAACGACCATATAACAATCGACGACCGGTTAGCCTAGTGGGTAGTGATGCTGCCTACGAAGCTGAGGGTCCTTGGTTCGAATCCCGGTAAGGGCAAATATTTGTGTGATGAGCATGAACATTTGTTATTGAGTCTTGGATGTTTTTTATGTAATTAAGTATTTGTATCTATTAAATATATCGTCGTGTAGTACTCATAAGACAAGCCTTATTAAGCTTACTATGGGACTAGGTCGATTTGTGTAGTTGTCCTCTAATATTTAATATTTATTTATATTTATAAACATTAACTGACTTCATTGAAATAAATAACCTTGAGGGATCGAGGTGCGTCTCCGTAATCGCGATGAAGCGATTAACACTGCATTGAAGCCTAAGGTTACGTGGTAGGTGTGAATTATTTAATAATAAATGATGTCATTACATATGAATGCTGTAATTTGTTGTAGTTTTATGTAACTTAACGATCCCGCCTTCCCTATAACTTCCGTACGCCACAATCTTGGAATAGCGGCAATTTGTTTAATAGACTTCATACCCGAGATATAACAGCATTTGTTTTATAGAGCAATCATATATACTAATATTCGGGTAATTTACAACCTCACATGTACATTATATAATTTTAATGTTTCTCATTCATTCTTGGTATAGAAACATCTGCCAAACGGTTGCACGCAACGCAATAGTAATTGATATAATTTTGATAAAATTACGTTACCGCTGGCAGCTTACAATAGTTAGTTGAATTTACGAGCCATTAACCACTCAGGGACGATTCAAGTTGTCAAAGGGTCGGCCAGTGATGAAATTGACAACTCCAATTGGTGGGAAACCGAGGTGGAATGTTAGGTTATTAGGTGTCCGTGAACCCATATCCTTAGGGCTTAGGCCCTGTGGTTAAGTATCGGATCCTGATTTACTTGGTGCGCTCGCTCAGCAACCCGAAGTGTATCTTTGTCTGCGTTATAAGTTGGCGCTATCGCGCCCTGTTTAGCACGAGCCTCCTTTAACACTTTAACGTAAGTCTCTGCGTGTTTTTAATAGTCCTTTTCCTCTTCAAGCCTAGATCGATACTTGACCGACAAACCAGTCAAAACTGCGCTTTTGTTATAAAATAATTTCAATAAAAAAAAATGTAATCTAATACCCATTATTGCTTCGTATACTCGCCAATATACCAGTGGCGCGGCAGCCATGGAATTTGATAGCAATTGGCTTGTCTATTTTTAAAGGCTACCTATTGAGTACATATTTTTAAAGATAAGTGAGCTGTGAGCTTTCCTTTGGATATTTAGAAACTACAGTGCAGTGTATGCTATCATTTATACTTAACCCCTAGGCCTAGGCTACTCGTTTAAAAAAAACTGCATTAAATTAATAATAACAAATAATTCAATCGCTATATTCAATAACAGCAAAAATAAAATAAATACGGAACGTTAAAAACAGCAAAAAAAAATATGTCCATTCATAATAATTTATGTTGAATTAAAATGGGTAGGTCACGCGTCGTCCGGATTCCGAATGCCTTCCTTATTGAAATATGGGCCCGGTTGCACGATATAATATTACATCAATCTTATTTGTAGTCGCACAATGGAATGGATTATTCACATCAATAGTCCTGATTGTTTTATTATACAACTCGGGTATGTGGTGTGGTGTGTCGGGTATTTATTTCTACCACTGAGTGACTTTGCATAGATAAATTCACGACAACTGGCGTGAATGGAACGAATGAACCGTATGAGATTCTTTGTGTGAGTGCCACGATAATATAATCATTGACGCGCTTGCATAGATATACGTACCTACAGTGTGTCTTCCATAATAAATTTTAACTAAAGATAAATAAATAAATAAATATTAGGTTACAATCTTTCACAAATCGAACTAGTCCCTTAGTAAGCTCAATAAGGCTTGTGTTATGAGTACTAGACGACGATATATTTAATAGATATACCTAAGTAAGTACATAGAAAACATCCAAGACTCGGAAACAAATATTGATGTTCATCACACAAATATTTGCCCTTGCCGGGATTCGAAACCAGGACCGGAGCTTCGTAGGCAGCGTCACTACCCACTAGGCTAACCGGTCGTCAAAATGAAAGTTTTAACATCTAACAATTGACCCTAGAATAAGGCATATTTTTTTAAAAGCGTCGTCAACACGCATATGACGTTCCTGAAGTTGCGTGCCGAACTAGTTTGAATGAAAATATTTTTTATTATTACCAAAGATATCAATTTATGTTCATTATGTACATATTTCAATGTTCGAATTGAAGATACACACTGTATATAGGTATATAACTACTTTCATTCACTCATTTACGGCAACTTGGCAATGGAACACTTCGGACTGGTAACAGGCATTCATGGACGAAATGGACTTCAACTGCAAAATCGTATACGTTAACTAAACAAAAACAAGTAAACTGACTCAATGAACAAACAGTATTTCTCGTGTGAACATTCCATTCCATGTTGTTTTCCAGTTGCGGAAATATCAGTCAGTGTCCAGTAATTACGGCGGATCTCCTGTTATAATATTCATAAGCTTGGACTGACTGCACCATTCACCCCCAGTATACCGCAAGATCCGCAACAACTACGCGTAATTGCGGACCAGACTTACACTGGTTCCCCTCAGATGTATGGTCGGTAAGTGCTGTGTTGTGAGTGTCAGCCGTCGTCGTGAGTGCCGAATATCCTGCGCCGCGTGGAACGGAAACCACCGTAGATAAGAAAGCCAATTCTTGTTTTGAGTCAATTTTTATCTTGCACTACGTTATGAAATATCCTGAGGCTTAACTATTCCATCATAGATATGACGTAAAGATTGCTACGCCTTTCATTACATTAGTACCGTTTCAATATCGCATATACTAATACTATGTAGGTCCGATGATGAATGTGACTAGTTTTCTTATTCGATTATGATCTCGGCCCTGCTAAAAATGAACCCCTGGATTAGTAGGAGTATTTATCAAGAAAGTTGTATAATGGTTGGTTGGTTCAATGGTTTTGTATTCTACTTAATTGGAAATATTTCAAACTAAATTTTAAACATAAGCTTCCAATAATAAAACACATCAAGATAATATAATAGTCATCGAGTTCCATATTTATTTATTTATTTATTTATTAAGGTTTGCCAACAGATGTATTACAATAAAAAAACTTATTTACAACAGATAATGAACTACTGCTATAGTATTCACCCAATTACAGGCAAACACGGCAAGCACTAATGCAATTTGCATATTCTATGTTGTAAATCCGGGTCGGATTCAATATCACGGCGATGTCCTCAGAATAGACCATATAATACGTTTAAGCACTTTATCTTATTTATAGTGCGGACGCCGCTGTATAAGCAGAAGGCAGGATTAAGCTTTAGGTTCATAAAATATACAGACCAATTAGATTGTTTATTTTTTGTTGTTGTTGCTGTGTAAAAGAACCACAAAATAACATTGAACATCCATTAACCGAACGACTTCGTCGATTACGTAAGCTCCATAATACTTGACATTCTAGTCCACTCGGAAATGAGGATGACTTTTAACATTGTCAACCATTTTTCTTCGACTTTAGCGTTCTTTATCTTTATGATTTTTGACCCGAGCTAATATGTTTGGTTTAGCACAGAATCTTAGTTTTGATTACAATAAATGTGAAATTGTTTTCCGGTATTCTTTTTATCTTTTATACGCTACTTGTATCACTTTAATTTCACGCTATTAGCTCGCCAGTGACCATATATAATACCTATACAATTGACCTTTTGTACCTTTCCGAATAAGATCGCTGTATTTGTTAATGATGTCTAGAATCATTTTTAGTTTGGAGTCCTTCAAAAAGTACATATAGAAGCTACGGTAGCCTAGTGGTTCAGGCATGCGGCTGTCAAGCGGCGGTCGTGGGTTCGAATCCCGGCTCGTACCAATGAGTTTTTCGGATCTTGTGTACGTAATATTTACCGTTAGCTTTTCGGTGAAGGAAAACATCATGAGGAAGCCGGTCTAATCCTTTCACGCAAAATAGGCACGTTGGATGTCGATTTGCGGAAAATGCCCAGTAAAACTAAAACTAACTAACTAAAGTACATATTCGGAGTGTTTATTTAGTGTATTGTACAGTGTGCGTATAGACTGCGTAGTTTTGTATACTGAGGTATCTGACGGACTGTACGCTTGTGCTACCGTAATAAAATGTCTACCATCTGAATAGATAGACAGACGAACGGATATGTTGAAACTATAGTTTCACTGTGCAGTTATTTTATCATATAGAAATATGGGTTCGAACCTTTTTAAGGTTTCCTTCCGCTAATGGAATATCTACTTTGTATTACTATGGATTTACAACGATTCTTGTAATTTTAACGATCACAGTTAAAAATACGACGTCAGTAAAAGTGAAATGTTAGGATGGAATTGATGTTCGTTAGTAGCACGATAACATCCCTTTTACCTTTATTATAAGTTGGTAAACGTAGGGTAGAGATAAACGGAGAACATATAGCATATGTACATGAGTATCTTTATTTGGGCCAATTAGTCTCTTTCCAGGCGCGACAAGAGAAAGAGGTCGATAGACGGACCGAAAACGCCTGGAGGAGCTATTGGTCCATGAAACACCTAATGAAGGGTGACCTACCTCTGTCACTTAAACGTAGGCTCATGGACATGTGCATACTTCCAGTTCTCACCTACGGTGCACAGACTTGGTCTTTGACGGAAGCGCAGAAGTCCAAACTCGGGGTTTGCCAGCGAGCTATGGAGCGCAGCATATTAGGTGTAAAGTTAATGGATCGCATCCGGAACACCACGCTGCGCTCCAAGACCCAAATAGAGGATGTAGCTCGGAAGGCGGCCAAGTTAAAGTGGGACTGGGCTGGTCACGTCTACCGCATGCCGAATGAGCTGTGGGCCAAAGGGACCACGGAGTGGAAGCCACAAAACTCAAAACGAAGACGCGGTAGACCTCGTCGGCGATGGCGGGATAACTTAGACTCCTTTTTAAAAGACTGGCCAGATATTGCTCAAGACCGCGATGAATGGAAACAGAGGGGGGAGGCCTTTGCTCAGCAGTGGGACATAACGGGCTCGATATAATAATAATAATAAGTTAGTGAGCAATAAGTTGTGCATATAAAAATAAATTGACCGATGTAGTAGAGGTAGTTATCACGAGCACGAGTTATTTTTATGAAGTGAAATTGTTTAATTATAAGATTATAAAATGTTTTATTACTATTCAATGAAATTAATAAAATGTGTAAGTAGGTACCGTAAACCTTAATGCTTTTAAATTTAGTTATAATAAATAAATAAATATTACGGGACATTCTTACACAAATCGAACTAGGCCTATAGTAAGCTCAATAAGGCTTGTGTTATAGGTAGCTAGACGACGATATGATATATATATAATAGATATAAATAATTAAATACATCCACGACTCAGAAACCAATATTCATGCTCATCACACAAATATTTGCCCTTACCGGGATTCGAACCCAGGACCTTCAGCTTCGTAGGCAGCGTCACTACCCACTAGGCTAACCGGTAAAATAAATGTTATAAAACACGCGTTACAAACATCAAACAATAGTGTACATAAAAATCTAATCTAAATCTTCTAACTTCAATTTGTAATATTTATTTACTAAATATTGTACTGCGCACGCTGATTTTTTCCACAATTTGCCAATTTTATCGAGTGACTTTAGAATTTGCGGTTCACACCTAAATGATATTCTAATCGTACAAAAATTCACTCATGAATCGTTTTACTAGAACATATTCACAATGACCTTTGCCCAATAAAAATATTTATTAAAGCTTTTTTTCAAAGACCTTCCCACCCGAGTTCCGCTAAACTTTTCTTAAGCTAATAGTCTGCGGATGTATGCCTTCAACGCTTCACTCTGTAGCCTCGTCCTTAGCCTTACTTTATCAAATCTTTGACCTCAAATGCAGTGCGTAGGCACGTTGCCTTAAAATAGGCAATGGATCAGATGAGGTTATTCATTACTTTGTAATGTTTATTTAACACCCGTAGGTAATGAACATTAAACATTGATGCGCTTAACGTCCTACGTCTTTGTTAACATTAGCACGCTAAGTTTCCACGAAAATTAAAGTCCAATTAACTCCTAATTCATAAAACTTCACAAACTTTATGTTCTATCATCATGATTTTCATATGTAATTGGAATCTACTTTATTATTGAGCGAAGCGAATGAAGTCCTCTGCTTCAGCTTGGGCTAAAATTATTTCGTATGTCCGGCGTCTGTCCGGCTGTTCTCCTCTGCAGGTTGCATTTCTCAATCGATTCTCGTGAAACTATGTGAACAGGTTCAATAATTTTGTAGATTTTTTTAATCGGTTCAATTATTCAATAATTGTTATTTGTGTCTCAAGGAAGCAAAATGATGTATTTACAGCGAGGGCATTGAATTCAGAGTGAAGCGAAGAAGGATTCAAGCGTTAACGCCCATGACGAAAATAATTTTGCTCCTGAGTGACACATACAATTTTTACACCGACTATGAGGAAAATATAACAGTCATCGATAGTTTGGATTTCAGTAAAGCGTATAATTTATTGTGACATTTTTTTAAATATTACGAAAAATTCATAAATTTTCGTATAATAGGTCCTCAGATGTAAACACTTACACAACGCCATTATTAATTCGATCTATATTGATTTATAACTTTTATAGCGCGGTCATCTTTTTGTCATGATACATCTATTTGCATTAGCTGCCGCTAGTTCCCACTTTGGTAAAACTTTCGATGATATGCATATCCATATTACGTTATGGTTATAATGATGGATGATCATTCTTTTTTAATAAGTATCATGTTATTATGATAAATCGGTTTATAACGGTTTTGAAAAATTCGATGCTATTAAGACATTCGATATTAATTTATATTTTTTCATTAATCAATTAACAGAATTCCACTGAATTACATAACTTTTATAATTACATAACATTTTGTGATTTTGCATCTGCGCTGGGGGAGGCCTATGTCCAACAGTGGACGTCTTTCGGCTGATATGATGATGATGATGATGACATAACTTTTATTCCATACATTTTACGCACCATGGGAAACGACATCAACTCCATTGAAACATGCGCAGTAAAGCGTAAAACCGTGTTCAATTTGAACATTTACCTTTCAAATTCTAAAACAAACATCAAAATTATATAAAACCTATAAAAATACGCATTTGATTGTTCCACTCGGGGCGCGGCAGAAGGTTAGCGTTACGTAAACCACTTACATTAATAATAATATGTGAATAATGGAGTGAAATATTTACGATAACCGTAAACTTTTACGATACGATAGGATGCGATGCGATGAAGCGGAGTGGCGCAACGGGCCCGCGTTGATGTCTTTTGTGTGGACGCGGAAGATTAACGACCGAGCGCGTTGCGTTGAGCGGTCGCAGGCATTGATTCTTTAGTCTAAAGTCAGAATATATATTCAGCATTGGGTTTTATTTTTGTGAAGAGTAAATGAGTGTTATTTTTTTTTTTCCCGGATAAGTGCAAGTCGGACTCGCCCACCGAGGGTTCCGTACAAAATTACAAATGTATCGTTTTCAGATTTGTTCCTGTACTTGTAGTATAAGACGATATTACTTGCCCAAATTTCATAGTTCTAGGCTAACGGAAAGTAACCTATAAATTTTATTTCCCTTGAGTGTCGAAATATACGTTTTTGGCGTATCTTTTTTATATTAACTTAGAAGTTTGGTTTTTTACAGCTAGCTTCAAGGGACTGATGGACTATATGGTTTTAATTTCAACTCTATACCTCCACGCCTTCCCGAGATAAAGTATCTTGACAGACTGACAGACAGACTAGACAGACAGACAGAAGGACAACAAAGTGATCCTATAAGGGTTCCGTTTATTCCTTTTGAGGTCGGAATCCTAAAAAGGAAAGGTTGAGGATATTTAATAACCGCAAACATTACTTCTGTGAAAATATTTATAATATTAAAAGGATCGACTATTACAAAACGACCTAATCCCAAATCAAGCAAGATTTGTCCTATGGTTACTAATCGACAAATGGCGGAAAGTTTCATAACTGATTCAATTACAAAATCCACCCAAATAACGATCTTGCAATATTTTAATGAATATCATAATGTTGTTATTTTGCTATCGCTCATAACATAAACCCTCCAAAGCACATAGAAGCTACTCAGTGCACACGCAAAGTTATGCCTTATTCGGTTAGCCGTTAACAATAAGAATAAACACAATAAATATTCACTGATTCAATAACAAATAACAATTGCTTACTTAACGCTTATTTATTGCGTGTGAATTGTTATTGAAATAGTTTTATTGAGCCAATGCAGTGAGAAAATGATATTACAGTTAGGTATGTCCTTTTCATACGCACTATTGTTAAATTAGCCTAGTGATAACCTATTTTGTGATTTTGCATCTGCGCTGGTACGAGTATTCGATATATAAAATGTAACATATCCCCGACATTTTGTAGGGGTTTTGGGTATGTCTATCAGTATGTCTATCAAAATCAGAATGACAGAGTCGTGAAACAAGCAAGCCAAAGCGCGGAAGTCTTTTTCTAATAAAAGGAGTTGAAAAGAAGCTTCCGCTTGTATTACAAGTTATAATAAGCCTTTGTAATAAGGCTAGTGTACTACAATTTTTTTATGATGTCATTTGAACCAGTTTTTGGAGAGGAACAAATGTTTGTATGGGAGCAACTACAATTAAAGAACATAAATACCCAAAATTTTGAGACAAAGATTGACCTCGCCGGCGGCAGCTCAAAACGCTTCATACTAATTGACAAAAAGGTATGATTTGACAAATGTCACAATGCTATGTCGTACTAATCGTTGTATGGAAATCCAAGTAAATTGCTGTTTCGGTCGTTTATATAAATACTGCGTTTAGGTCCATAGTGGTCGTATAATTTTGTTTCGATAAAAGCGTAAGGATTCTATTGGTAGATTTAAATTTACTCTTGGACAATAAAAAAAATGCGTATATTTTCTAAACTTTCTGGGGTCATATCTTTTTATAAAATAAAAGGTTTATTTCAGACAAACAGGATATGATGATTTTAATTATATTTTTTAATGACCAGCTTTCGCCCGCGACTTCGTCTGCGTGAACCCGGGATAAAAACTATCCTATATTTTAATCCAGGCTATAAAATATCTTCGTGCAAAATTTTAACCAAATTAGTTGATCCGTTTTAGCGTGAATGAGTAACCAACATCTAAACATCCAAACTTTCGCATTTAAAATATTAGTAGGATTAGTAGGATTACAATAATTTGATGGTTTACTATACATTTAGCAACACGACGTTATCAATTTTAACATGAGTCATCACCCCTATTGGCTATTTCATAGAAAGCTTCGACAGCAGGTAACCGACATGTATACTTACATCCAATTTAGTTTTTAGGCTGATCGCCAGGATGCTCGACTCTCCATACAAACGTGAACCAAATTGGTTCTCATTTTAGAATGACATGCTATAATAACTTGAAACTTTGTAACATATACAATGAGATCCGCCATGTTAGGTCGCAAACTAGTTTCTGTTGCTAGAAATTAAAACAGAAAAATATAGAGCCCGTAGAACGTTTTTTTTACACAAAGTCTCTAATTGCTTCTTTTTTCTAATATTGCCGTTTTAAAATGAGAACCAATCTATATTTGTATGGAGAGTCGACTTGAGTCGCCCGTGCCGGCGACTCTTAACTTAAGTATAACCTATCCCCAAAAAATATTTCCTGCGGCGCGTGCGCTGTTGTTCGTCGCAGCGTCATCTTGCTCAATGCGTTGCTCTTGTTGCTCAACGTTTTGTTTTATTCACGTCTCTAATGCTGGTGTGACTTTGAACCCATTCTTTTGAATACGCATAAATTCATATATTTTATAAAATTTGTTGAAAGAACCGGTGTCTCTTGTATCTAGCAAGTTTTAGTAATGACTCAATGTGCCCGTCAGCATGAATATAATATTCATCGAAAGAATCGGTGTCTTGTATTTATCAAGTTTAAGGAATGCCTAATTGTACCTACCGCGCAATAGTTAACGTACGTTTATGCACATTATTCCATTTGGGGATGATTTCCGGAACAAAAATGCATAGTATTTAATGTAGAAACGGGTCACGTTTCTACATTAAATACTATAGAAGTTTGTATGCATAAGTGGCTCAGGTTTATCTGCAGCTGACTGTTGACACCAAATTAATTACAAAATTACTCCCTTAAAATACCTCAAACCCCAAAATGATTCAATTTACTAAATTTAGTTGAGGGATAGCACATACGTGTCTTTTCGCTCATATTTGTTACAACCGAATTTGGTACGTACCTAGCTCTTAAACCTCACATTAACTTTATCACTGCATGCGCGCCAAATATAGATGTTACGTAGGTACGTCTCAGAATGAATCTATAGCTGCATATCACTCGTGAATTTTATAGCCATGAAATCCTGCCTGAATAAAAACAAAATCAATTCATGAAGTTCACGGCTTTTCGTGACACGACTCAAATTGTCAAGATTCTTTTCAATTAACGTCGTTTCAAGGTCTCGCAGTAAGCGCCTTGAGGTCAATCTCAATCAACGTATAAGTTTGATTTCAAATTAACATTCATCGCGCGCGCTACTAGCCAGACATGTACGCAACAAATGTAGCTATAAATTTTATAACAAAACAATAACGTAGAGTCAGATAGGTTTCCTTAGCACTACTAAATGTTGGGATATTTTTAGCCGTATAGGTACTGTTTCTCAGTTCGAAGTTTCATTGACAAATAATGAAAATTCTTAAGAAACATTTATAAAACAGAATCATGATCATTTTGGTTTTTGAAGAAGTGCAGCAGGTCGATCACGTAACGCATTGTAATTGTAAGGTAAACGTCCGAGTGCTCGACGCTGTACTAGTATATGGCATGGGCACTCTATGTCAAAGTGGCATGGCTTAAATTCGAATGAAGAAAAGTCCTCTTAGTTCGAATTCAACCCATGCTTTGACATAGAGTGTCCATGCCATATACTAGTACAGCGTCGAGTACTCGGACGTTTACCTTACGCGCGTCAGGTAGAGCTAAATGTTACTTTTTATATGGAAAAATGGCAGTTAAATTGTCCTATCGCGCGTTCAAAACTTTACGTGACTACCCCTACTGATAAGGTTTTTGGTAGAACATTGACACCTTGCCGCCGATCGGTAATAAGATCAGATATTCCCAAGCTGGATATATTCTAGACCTCTACCTACGCTTGGTTAAGACGAATCGCGGCGTCAAGATATATTTGTGGGTGAGCGTTGAGACGTGCTTAAACAAGTTACAGAATAGCGGGACTGTAATTAGATTTACTTGTTTGAGAACGCACTTGACCCGCCACGTACCTACTTATTACGCGTCGCTTGTTCGGTAACAGCATTCAACATCTATTCCATTTATTGTTATTTAGAAGCACGTCTTGGTAAATAAAGACTATTGTGCTATTCATAATGCGAGGCCTGACGTATCAACGATTGGAAATATAATCGATTGTATAGCTTAAATAATAAAATACCTGTTTTAAAAAGAGCTGGTGTGAATTATAAACCTAAATATCGATGTACTACCTTTTCCCTGGGACTTCGTCCATATATAACTCGTTAAATTCACTCGCTGTACGATTTTCAGGATAAATAGAATCTTATATTCATCTGTCGGACTGAAACTATTTACATATTTCATCGAAATTGGTTTTGCGGTTTAATATGAAACATTATCATCAATGGACATATCAACAACAATCATTACATTCTCCTCAGTGATTTAAACGATATGTAAAAGGCCTTTTGGCTTTGGACTACATAGCGAAATGCTAAAACCGAGATGCAAAAAGTGTGCTGGGATACAAGCCTATAGACGAAAAGATCACTAGTGGCACTTCGAGATTGCATTCAAATCGAGATTGGTAATTCAAGATTTCGCGTTAAAATTCTGAGGTCGAGATTACCGATTTGAGATCAACGATTCGAGATCTCGTCAGCCAAATTGGCGAATTCTCGATTAATCTCGACAATATCGTGATTTCCCATATGTGTTTAATATTTAATTATTTTGGCCAAAATTACCTGGGGGCCTACTGCCAACGGCATTCGAAGTTTTCCCTCTCTGTTGCTCTTAAGTACTAACTCGCAAGTCTGACAGAGAGGGAAAACTTCGAATGCCTTTCGCGATAGGCCCTCTGATTACCGATACAAAATTAGCGATTAATAATATCAATTTTGGGCATTGTTATTATATTTTATACATGAAACACAACATCTAAATATGTATTGAACAATTTAGTTGATAGAAAAGTAATTCGGATTTATTGGCACAACGAAAACGTAAAAAATGTGTAAACACGCACCAGCTATTTTGAAAATAATTTCTTTACGAGCATTTAGTACTTGCCAACTTTAATACTTGCTTGTCCGACACGAATTATTAACGTACACTGCGTACTGAAATCTCGTTCGAGATCGCGATGACATAGGTCGAGATCTCGACCGAGATTTCAATATACGAGATTTCCTACCACCGATATTGAATCTCGCAAATTCACTCGAGATCTCGTGAGATTGAGATTGCATTCCCTATGGCTCCCGATGGTGGCATTAAGGAGTGTGAGCCCGTTTCCAATGCACATTGTGCAATTCACACAATGTACTACAAGTATGTGCGCATTCGTTTTTATACTACCGCATGATCGAAGTATGCGGAGCGTGTACACATTTAAAGAATTTTTTGCCACACATTATTAGCCAAAACTGGTTTATATACTTTAAACTTTTTGTTCTCCTGTTAATGAAGATTGACCATTTATACCTACATGTGTTACTTAAAATATCAAGTAGTATTCGTTAGTTTTAATTGTATGAAGAAATGCAGGAATTATAAACGATACTAATACCTAGAAATTTTAAGCGAACACGTTTAAGGAAACGAAAGCAAAGGCGTAGGGGTTTTATATGTACATTAGATTAAGCAATTACGGACGAGACTATTGCTGCCTGCATTCGCATGGGTCATTAATTTACTTATTACAATAAAACGTGATCGTCGGATTGCAATGGACACTTCTTTCACCCCACGCGTGAGAAGTGGAACACGTCTTACAACAAAATAATGTTGTCTATTTAAATCGCGAGCCAGTCACTAATTTACCTTTACACATGTTTTATAGAAACTGATTTAAAACTAGATTACATTTCGGAATCTGATAGACCACGTAAAACTAGCTAAAGAGTCATGTTAGAATGCAATGTCGATATGTTAGATCTCTTGAATGGTTGTTCTGATTGCCGGAGCTATTGAAAATTATAGTCGATAAAATAGGTTATTTGATAGTTATGCTCGATCGTCCGCAGGCAGTTCCCAGGCTTAAAGCTTTCATTAAGCCATTAAAAGCTACGCAATCTGTAACATCCCATAGAATCTTGTGCGTTACTTATTTACGTGGTTTGTATCTTGAGGCTAGGTAAGTTGGGTTAACAATATATACATTGAAACTTAAACAAAGGTTAAGCAGAGACGCGAAAGGTTAGAGCGAGCATTGCTCAATCGATCGCATCAAGGATCGCCGGGGCAGTTCGCATCGCGTCACATTATTCTCGCGTCTATTGTTTTGCTAACGCTTTAATTCGAGCACACGAGATAATAATAGTCTAAATTATCTAGTATCTTCTGGATTAAGTTGCGTAAAGGCTATAGTCGTAGTTTCCACGGTTTCTTGACAATGCGTGGTGCAACGGTGAGCCTCAGTCGCAGCGCCGGCGCACGCGTGTACTGTCAACTCATGCGATTAATACTGCACTAGTGATGATATGATCGGAGGAAATTGTGATAACACTGTGAATTAGTGAGTGTTTGTGGAATATCGACTGGGGAATGCAAATTGTTTGGTCATGCAACCGACCAATTAAGTGACGAACTGTACGATGTCTGTGATTCAAACTGAAGCTTCTACATTGACTTAACTAAATAAATGATCATCACATCACGTTTTACCACCATATAGTAACCGCATATGCACTTAATAAGCTGACTTACAATACAAAGCAAGTTAAAAAATCACAACATTTTTCCTACAATCGCCCGTGTTTCAGATATTTTTGAAAGTTGTGTCTGTCTGTACTAGTTAGTGTCCTTTAGAAGTAAGCCAACATTACAGCTGGGGGCAAATACGCTTCCATATTCATAAGACGTAAACTATATCAGTTGCACACGGCTGCATATGACACAACTTTATGTTCCTGATTCCTTACACGGCTTAATGATAAGTGTTTGCATAATTTCCATAACGTCCTTAAGCCGTTTTAATTCCACGTTGCATAAAGCCTAGTGACAGCGCATAAATTCGATATGGGTATGGCCAGCGTCAAAATCAGTCGGTCAATTTTGTCGTTTTTACAAATTTATCACATTTAAAACTGCCGCATTGTTACATTACTGCGAAAAAGTTGAATCGAGTTACTCTTGTGGGTGTCTTGTATTTTGTAACCCGCCAAATAAGACGAGATTATCGCAAAATTGTCTTTTAAGTGGAAATGTTTTGGGACAATGAGTGCTGCTAATGTAATGACATTTCATGAAATGCGTTTGTCACTTGTTTATCTTGTGAATGTCTTCGCGGTTGATAATCTGCCACGGGATGGGCCGAGGATGGATCGTGAGCGGTTTTTAGTGGCCAGTGAACTTACTTATATTTCGGTGGAAATGTAACGACTAGTGTTTATATCAGGATGGCATTTTTTTTCATAATATTTTATAATTTAAGACAGTATAACATAATAGAAATAAAATTAATAACCCAAGAAAAAGAGGCTCCGCACCTGAAAGTAGACTACTTAATTGAGATAACAGGCATTTTAGTTTAGAGCATGGGAGACAAACACGTTAAACAGTTCAAAAGCCTGTTATGAATGTTGTGATGTTTATGATACGTTTATGATGTTTATGATATGTCCCAGTGCTCAACACTGTCTTTACTCGGTACCCTCTAGCTTCAAGCAATAAAGGTGAACAACAGGGTGTCAATTGTTAGTTTGCTTTGTACCATAGTAATGAAAGAATTACAAACTGATCAATGTAGGACTGTATAAGAAAGCCCACTGCTTCAATAAGTTGGTTAATTATATAACTATTTCATTTATTTAAATCCATTAAATCGCAACAGCATTACTACGACCAAGCATCTAAATTACTGGTCACCTTATAGGTAATCGTGCATAATGATATACTTACACAAACGCCCTATTCTCATCTACCTAATTAAGTCGATGCCGTTATAAAGAAACGTATCACTGCGCCTCGAGCGTCACAGCACGTAATTTTATTGACCGCTAATCGCTTGAGGGTCAATCTCACACCATATTTCGCATTTCATTTTAGTCTGCTTCAAGTGGCCGCTTCCAGTCGCGCCGGGCTAACGTATTGTAACCAATTAACAATGTATTAATATCAATTAGGAATGCGAATTTTAAGTGTCTGATTAAACCCCTGTTAATGAACGTTACGTTTACGTGTCTCGGGCGCAGTTTCTCCTTAAGTTGCATTGACCGTCCTAATACTCCTAATATAAACGATGGATTTAAATACAAAAGTCACGGTACTTAAGACATTTCTTGTTGAAAAGCCAGTGTTGCTAACGGAATGGTAATAGCCGTGTCACAGTTCAATGCTCCAATAATTCCAGAATGCCAATCAGTAAATTGCTAGGCAGATTCTTTGTAATGTATGGGTCTTAGTCCATATGGAGTGCTGGTCGTGTGAGTGTCCGATTCGATCAACTTCATTACATACAATTAATGTAACGCTCTTAGGGCTGGTCGCATCGACTAAACTTTACTGGCCGGTAAACGTTAAATATGGCGCCGGCTGCTGTCATCTTATAGAGAACTGTCAAACTCCCCATAGAAACATATTTTTACTGTTACTTACGATTACCAACGAAGCCTTCTACTCTGATGCCAATGTAATACTGGCATCACACTTGGGGTTGCGTGTTCGCGTTGCATTGTTGCCTCTCTTTCATTTGCCGTAGGAACGAAAAAGATGCAACACGAATATTTGGGCAAATACCGCCAAGACACACACAATGTGTCAATTGTATTGTATGTCTAGTCTACTCCCTTTATCTCTGTGTGTCTTTTGTGTAGTGAATAAATGTCTTCTTTCTTTCGTTCTTTCTTTATGGTGCCACCATAAGAATGCTATTGTGAATTTAATTTTGATCCAAGTTACCAAGAATGGAGAACATTCAGAATAAATCTTCTTATTTAAAATGTATTGTGTTTGGATATACATTATTAGTAGATTGTTAACCGAGGGCTGAAAGGCACCCATTTCTGGCAAGATATTTATTCATAACAAGGAAAGTAAAAAAAAAACACAGACGGAAAATTTTACAATATGTTTTGTATTTATTATTATTATTAGTTGAAGAGTGGCTGTATGCGTTTCTGCCTTAGCTCACATGCACAATTTTAAGTTAAAAAAAGGTTTGTGGGTGTATTCCATTAGTCACCACCTCATAGAGCCTAGTGAATATTATAGCTAAAATAAAAGTAATGAATTTATAACATAAACTTATTTTATATTTAATAAAATAAATTCCATGAACTAGTAAGAATTAAATTATTTCCCTTTGTCAGTGGCGGCGTAAGTATTAATATTTATTAGAATTAGTTACCGCATAATGCTGATAAGGCGAGGACTAATTGGAATACACCACTTTTCTGCACTAGAGCAGAAACGTATCACTTTCTGCGCACTTTTTAGAACAACAACGACCCACTTTCAGAGCATGAGATAATTATGTAAAATATAATGTGACGCTTTACGATCGTCCTATTCCCCTTCAGCGCCAATGACGACACACATGCGTCCGAGCGCTACGGGCGTTTTTCGCTACATATGTATAGGTAGACCTTAAGCAGAGTGCTTAGTGCTACGAGCGTACTGTGGTGGTACATGAGTTAATTAATCTATGCAGAAAAGGAATTTAAGTTTTTGCTAGAAATATTATATAGTTTAGATACAAATATTTATAATGTGGTGCTTTATATCAGATTGGCTCGAATATGACATAATACGTTCCGAAATATTTGGCCACTTTTTATATATCAGCTGTCAGTTCATAGTAGACAATCGACTTTCATTATTCAAACGAAAACAAATAAACGATTATTCAAACAGCCCAATCATAATAGCAATGATACCGTAACGTATTTTTACAACAATCGTGTCATCTATTATCTATATAAATAAACAAAGGATTAACGCATAAAACAAGTGACAATTCGTAATCGAAATATCCCATCTTGTGATATAACTTAAAATACTAAAGACTACTTCTAAAGCGGGTGCAGCGGCGGAAAACGCCGAAAATCTGAAATGTACTAAATATAGAGGCCTCGGCAGAGAGTACGACTTTGTACCCTTTGGCGTCGAAACCCTCGGTCCGAGGGGTCCCAGGGCGCATAAGTTATTTGCAGTAATCGCGAAACGTCTGGTCGATGTAACTGGTGACCGAAGAGCTGGCGGCTTTCTCGCGCAACGCATCAGCATTGCAATTCAGCGAGGAAATTCCGCCCACTTCATATTCATTTAACTGCATGCACTTCATATAGCAAAGTTTTACAGTTCCCCAATGACATACCCATTATTCACAAAAGTGGCCATAAAGTTGCCATGTCATGAGCACCGCAATCACAAGACAGCGCGCGAGCTCTGTCGATTTTTCTCGCACTATCCGTCTCTCTCTTATTAGAAAACTTAGAAAGAGAGGTATAGTGCGAGAAAAATCGAGAGAGCTCGCGCGCCGTCTTGTGATAGGCGTGCTTTTTTAAAACAAGTCAAAATTCGCTCCAGTAGTACAGTAAATAGACTTATCAACAAAGCAATAAGCAAGATCCTTCGCAAAATATTTATTTTGGATAAAACAAGTAAACACCGTTAAATATATAGGCCTCGAAAACACGATTAGCTCAAATAAATTGTTCTTCGCGTGTGGTTATTGTAAAGTAATGAGTAATGAGCGACGGCCGCTGGGATGTGACGGTGTTACTGTACACAGACCGCTATGCTACCGTCGGAGCACAAATAGTTAACTATGTAGAAGATTCCAACATATACAAGACATTATTCCGTGGTGTTGTACTTTTATAATGCACAAATATCGAAGAATGTAGAGTGTAGCTGCTGAAGTATCGAAGGGTGTAATACGTGTCAATATGTAGAGTCAAGTTCGTAAATATTCTCAGAAATTAGATGGAGTTTTTCAAAAATGTCGGGTCTTTCAAATCCTGTTGTTGTCTTCGTGTTGGTGCAAATATTGGAATAACTAAATAAGCAAGTTGCAACTTGCATTGTACACATGTATATCTTTTCTGTGCAAATTAACAACATTCCATTTTTCTGACTCCTTAATTTTGTTTAGGCATTTAATAGTATTTGAACGTATTTTTTCTTTTCGGTTTATTTTAAGTTAAACCCCCTTAGTTTGGGTGTTTTGAACTACCACGTTCGAAAAGGGCATAAGTACATTTAAAGGATGAATAAGATTAGTACTGTGGTCAATTTATTGATTTAAAAAGTAAATAGCATGCTGTGTCTGTGACAGTGACATTTGACATTGACAATGACAAGATAGAGGGAGTCAAATAACTGTCAAAGTCACAACAATTTTTTTTTTCTTACAAGATGCATAAGCACGGCTATGGAAGATCCGCATTTAGCCTTTAAATGGCTTCTTCAAAGTAATTTTGAGTTTTCTCAAGAACTAGCGAATATAAAAATCCATTATTTTTTATATTTACTCAGCAAGCCCAAATCTCTGAATGGTTTTTAGTTTGAACCGCTATGAAAAAAATTAAATGTTGTCAATTGTCGTTAACTATTACCCCGATGACTAAACGATGTTTTACTCATTTGAATAGAATAATAATAATAAACAGCTATTATATTGAAATGCCGTAATTGGCCGCAGCAAGTGTGAAGGCACTTGAGTCGGTGATTATTTGACTTTGAACTCAAAATAATAAATGAATTCGAAGGCCCAAGGTAACGTTCAAATGCCAAAAGATAAAATAGCAACTAGGGACGATCCGAGGAACTTTAATGTCGGGGTTCGAGGCACAGTGCATTGTTGTGAGCCTAATAATGACTTACGAAATACTGCCTACACATAGATCAAGGACTAGGTTTGTTATTACGATGATACAATAATGCGTACCTACCGTCTAGCGATTAGGGCATTCTTGCCATCGTACGCTTTAATTTATTAGAATAAAATTTGTGAGTTGTTCGCAGTATGATTACACGTATTAACGAGTACAGAGTCTGTGATTTTTGCTAGACAATGACAGAAGGTGATGAAATGGAGCAATGTATAGGGTCACAAAGCTACTTATTTAAAGAAATAGCCCGTAATGCTTCCTGCGTGCGCTTCTCTAATGGACCGATTATTTCAACACAGCAAAAAGGTTAAGTCATGGAGACCATCGGCTACCATAGAACTTTATGCGTTCTATAATGTTCCTGAGAACATTTGTGTTGCATCAGACCATCGTTGGAGTAAGCTATTAGGAATAGCAAACGTAACTTTAATATCGATGGTGTATTTGTTGAATCAGAATGCATTAAGTTTCGCTGGGGAGTGGACATTGAAGTCATTTCAAATTAGACAGATGCAATTGACGGCAGTTTCCAAGTCTAATACGTTGTCTTGAAAGGAGAAGACTTGTTTCACAATGCAATTGGAGTGCAAATTAGTAATTGAAGCATTAAATTGGTCCATTGAAAGTCGTGACTTGTATTTACGGCCATTCGTTTTTTTTTCGTCAAAAATGACAATATGGGCGCATTCGCAGATATAGATAAACATATACGTTTACGTATATGTTTATTTTTGGTTACTTTCCTAATTGGTTAATGTCTATGTACTTCTGCTTGTGGCCGGCCGCTGATTGAATTTTAATTTGCTTAGAACCAATCAATTAAATCGCATTTATAGAAAACGGGAAATTATGTTTACCAATCAATAAATTAGATAATACACGCCACAGCATCCGGAAAAATAATCGTGTTAGGAGGTTGTCGGGGTGACCTCGGGTTCAAACAAGCGAAACAATTTTATTTTTTCATTAAAATTTCATCAATCTAACTAACATAATCATATTATGTACTTAATCTATGTCGAATAAACGAAGTCAGTGTGTTGTGCGATAAAGTCATCGAGCATAAATATTCTAACGGAATGCATCAGAGGTTCGTATTTCGATTTCGAATGAGTTCGCTAATATCTCGGTCATAATTTGTTTTGATTAACTAACGGAATACATGCTATAACAATAATAACACATTCCGTTTATATATTCTGACCAGATAAGTATTTGAAAATACATCATAAATATTACTGAATTTAACTAATAGTTTTTGCTTACTGCCTACTAGATCAGGTAATAAGTTTCACACTTATGTTAATGGCACGATATATCTTACTAGGATCACTTTTAAGGGTGGATTTCCACGTAAGTAGGTACTATACACATAAAAATGTGAGTAACGTGGGTAAATGCGACATGCATAGCTTAGTGGATGCCGATGTGGGAGTGTCATTCTTAATTTAAATACGAAGCAAAGTAAAAATCTTCCGTATCACAGCTGAAGCCCAATGCGAGCCGCATTGGGCTTCCGTGTGCAGTAGAGGTACTGCGGTTGTTGCGCTTGCACAGGTCACGGGTTCAAAGATGCTCTGTGAATCTCATTCGGAAACATTTAGCACCAAGAGGCCCCAGTTATCAGAACATCTGTTGCATTAACGGCACCATGGCAAAGTTGCATAAAATCCAGCGGGTTGCACAATCCCAGCAAATCACTCTCGTTGTCCCGCCATTGTCGCCACGCGCCTGAGAACGTTCCCGCGCCGGCAAAAAGCGCGGGAAACGCCCGACAATAATGGCCGACATAACGCTCCGAATGTTATCTATCGCCTGCATTTTACAACGTTGTGAATGTTCCACTTACTGTCTGATTATGTCTAATCTACTTGTTATTGTTTATTTTTCATAGTGTCGTTTAGGTATCTTGAATAGGTTTATGAACGTTTACTCAATGCCTCAAATTATTCGTAAATATTTATACAACGCTGCTTTGACGTTGGCATTTTTTGTTTTTTGAGTTTAACTGGAGGTATTCAGTTGCATCAGTGTGAATGACAAACAACGTATGACAATAAACAAACAATCTGCATTTTTTCATGTCCATTCATTCAGTTAGCATTTCGGATGGACTAGTAAAGTTTAAGCAGCCCACGACGCATCACTTACCTCATGGTTGCGCAATATCAAGTACCTTAACCCAGTGGCCCAGGAGTGATGAGCCGAAATATCGCACTGCGATGTTCGACCATAACTACAAATAAAGACACGTAACTAAATGATAACGAAGTGAACAACGACATATTTTTCCGAAAATGGTTAATGGGCATTACATAATGTACGGGGACAGACCGTCCTCGGAGTCCGAGATAGTGGAAGACCACGTGCAGACGCGCACGGCGGAGCGCAAGCCCCGGCGCAAGACGCACCGGACCGCCAACGAGCTGCTGCCCAGCCTGGCGCAGCTCGACAATGACACCGACTCCGTCAAGCACGAGAAGAAGACTAAGGAGCCAAGGATCCTCCGCTACGTGCCCAACACGGAGATCGAGGAGCACCAAGTCAGCGACAATTACGAAACGTACGATTTGAAGACAACAGACGCGAAGCCGAGACGGTACGTGTTCAAGAAGAAGCTCAAGAACCCGGCAGATGGGTCGGTGAACTATGCGTACTCGAGGTCTAGCAGCAGCTGCTCGTCACCCAACGGCAACCTGCCCACCATCTCGGAGCACGGGGAGTCGCTCGCGCCGCGCCACGCGCCGCCCAGCCCCACCGTCAACGACATCATCACCGGCTACGAAAACAAACTTGACAAGTACTTCAACAAACCGAGAGAAGTTAAGAAGTATCGCTCTAAGGTAATAAATGCATAATGTAAGTGTATTGTAGCGTCCAACCATTAATTTTATGTTATTTGGAGCCTTTCACCAATCTCCTCCGGAAAGCTCATGATGAACTTTGTTTGCTCGGTTTACCACGACGCAACCGCAAGTAATTAATTTCTGTGCCTTTTCGTAATTATTTTCTTGATTAATGAACAAAAAATATTGCCTAAAGAATGTGCACGGCGTGAAATGTGTTGAGTTTAATTTATGGGAGTACTTCTCGAGCGATTATATCAGTACTAAAGGTTAATACGCAGTTCGACGTGCCTCATTAATTTTCCTTCCACATTATTTAATAGCGCACTTAGTTGCTAGTGCAATTGATAGTAAATAAACTTTAATATGATATCCAGTCTTGTACTAGGGCACATGCGATTAGCCGGGGGTTGTCTTGTTCAAAATGCCTTCCGCGTTATCGCAACAACCTGCATACGTCATACTAATTTACTACATATACAAGCTGTCGTATGGTGACATTATGATTACATACTAGGCTGCAGTTATGCTACGGTTGACCACTTGGGAGATTGGAATAGTTTTCTACCTTAAGTTATGCTAGGGAGACTTGTTGATTTTACATTTGGTTCTAGTGTGAATTACATTAAAGCTAGTTGTTATTTTCCATTGGACATGACATGACACATAATTCCTAGCGACGTAGGTGGCTAATAATAATAGCCTAGTGGTTAGAGAACTTGACTATGAAGCTTGAGGTCCCGGGTTCGATCCCCGGTCAGGGCAGATATTTCTATGATGAATACGAATGTTGTTCTCGAGTCTTGGATGTTTAATATCTATTTAAGTATGTATTTATCTATATAAGTATTTTTATCCGTTCTTTAGTACCCATAGTACAGGCTTTGCCTAGTTTGGGACTAGATCAATTGGTGTGAATTGTCCCACTATATATATATTTATTTATATTTATATGTAAGTACATCCTAGACTTTAAAGCCCAAAGTGTCTTCTTAGTCCCGGAAATTAATAAGTATGATATCTATTCCACTATGTTGTATCATCTTACGTGTTCGACACCTGTTACGCGAAGCTCCTTACTATACGTAACCGACTGAAGATAAGTTCCTCTCAAGCTTGTCCATTTCTACGCATATTAGCTACAATAGGAAACCAGACAACTCTTTCTATTATTACAATCACATTTAAATTATAAATCACGCTTACCCAACTCACCCAACTCGTGGTTTTCTTTAATTTAAAAGGAATTATAGCACTTTCTTCTAGCTCTGATTAATCCTACTAATATTATAAATGCGAAAGTTTGGATTTTTAGATGTTTGTTGCTCAATCACGCTAAAACGGCTCAACCTATAAAAAATTTGAACGAAGATAGCTTATCACGGGTTCACGCAGACGAAATCGCGGGCGGAAGTTAGTAATGAAATATATTAAATACCTACTGCACATCCTATTTTCCAGGTAGATAGTATTAACTGGAAGTCCAAAGGTAAAGTGATAATGGTTCAGTATTCTCTTGAATAAGGAAGAAAATATATCTATGTTTAACATATTCAAAAGGTTGAATTTAAAAAATGCTTCGTTAGTATTCTTGTAAGCATTTTCAGCTCATTGTTATAGGGTTAGATTAGAGGCATGACTTGAGTAAAGAGCAAAGTAATATTAACACGGAATTACGCAAATGCACCCATTCATTTAATAACGTATTCAATTTTCATATTTTCATGAAGTGTGTTCACTGAATATGTAACACAAATGTCTTATATTTAAGCAACGATTAACATAAGTAACGTAAAGTAAAATAAAGAGTGAAGCCTACCTTAGGATACCTACATAGGTACTACGCTTGGCTGGTCTCTACCAGCCAACCGACATCTCTATGTCATTTGGCATTAATCCCGCCATTTGTGCAATAAAGTTTAAATAAATACTAAATACACGCTATTAAAACAAGTTACATCGGTCTCAAATCATTTCCAGCTGAGCTATAGACAAACGACAAAGACAAATTCGGTAACTTGTTCTTCCGGACTCTGCATTAATTTATGTCCATTAAGTCGCAGTTAACAAAAGTTACGAGAATCGACAACACGCGCGCTTCTTTCACCGAATCGGGGCTTAATAACATTTTAACAATCACGTAACCCTTTGATAACTGCCATCTCGACGCGATGTGAATTAATTTTATTGTTCAACTGCCTTAGTTGCGTCCGTGAGTAAATTCTGAATATCTGTTGTTATAAGAATTGCAGTTTAAGCATTCACCTACTGACCTTCGAACTTTTTATTTTGTTTTGTAATGGTGATGGGTTGTGATGACAGACACTTTGCAAATGTTCTCAATGTAAATTCAGTTGTCAATGCCAATATTTATACATACCTACCTTATAATTATTTTGTGCTTTTTGACCATATCGTCCTATTGAGATATCAAACAAAATTCGATAACGTTATTAATTACTGAAGAAATGATCAGACCGAAGCTATAAACTTCATACATTAAGACTAAGAGTCCCCGGGAAGCTCGACTGTCCTTACACACGTATTTTGGCTCTCATTTTAAAACGGAGTGCTGGAATAACTTGAAACTTTATATACCTATACAATGCAATCTGCCATATCTAGGTAGTTCTCGGAAACGGCTCTAACAATTTCGATTAAATTTGGAATATAGGAGTTTACGGGGGCGAGAAATCGATCTAGCAAGGTCTCATTATTTTCAACCGAGCTGAGCGCGGTCGCCCAGGGACTTCAAATTATATAGGTATACTTTTTGCGACTTTGAAGTAGCTCAATTTACTAAGCTTTTGTATATTTTGAGGTCGTGGGTGGGGACTTATTTGTCCTCTAGAAAATCCTCAAATCTTATTTTGCTTTGTTCCAGGGTTCGCACCCCGATAGCCTTTACCGCGTGCCTCTGGGTGCGGGTGCTGGCGGCGGCAAGATGGCGCGGCTGTTACGAGTCATGCGCTGGCCCGTTGCGCTCATCGTGGTGTGCGTCGCTCTCGCCATCTTCGTCTACTTCCTCATGCCTGGTGAGTGCTTCATTGTGTATCCCCCGACACCCTGTAGTGACGAGATGGTGCCCCTGTTGCGAGTCATGCGCTGGCGCATCGCGCTCATCGTGGTGTGCGTCGCTCTCGCTATCTTCGTCTATTTCCTCATGCCTGATGAGTGCTTCAAAATGTAGCCCCTGACAGCCTGTAGTGGCAACACGGCGCGCCTGCTGCGGAGCATACGCTGGCTTCTTGCACTCATCATGGTTGGCGGCGCTCTCGCCATTTTCGTCTACTTCCTCATGCCTGGTCAGTGCTTTATCATGTAGCCCCCAACAGTCTGTAGTGGCAAAATGGTGCGCTTGCTGCGGGGCATGCGCTTGCCCCTCGCGCTTATCGTGGTGTGCGTCGCTCTCGCCATCTTCTTCGTCTACTTCTTCATGCTTGATGAGTGCTTCATCGTATTGCCCCCGACTACTTGTAGTGGCAAGATAGCGCACCGGCGGTGGATCACGTACTGACTCATTATCGTCGAGTACTGCTTCGTCTTTTCCTTCATGCCTGGTGAGTGTTTAACAGTTGCTTCATCAAGTTTCTTGCTTTGCAACCATCAGTGTTCCGTTCTGATTATATATATCACGTACATTGATAACACTCGTCATCTTCATCGATCATCTATATCCTCATGCCTAGTGAGTGATGGTTCACCATTTGCTAGTGAAGCTTATGGTCTAAATTAACATTGTTCCTTCTTTTTGCTTCGTGCTGTCTACCTATATGGCGAAGAACTATGGATATGTATTGCGTATCCATTAATCAGAAAGTCGGCTTGGGATAGGCTTTTATTATCAGGAAATCTACAACTCGAACCCATGAAAGTGCAAAAGCAATTTAAATTAATGTAACTAACCCAATCATTCGTTTTATAGACATTGTCTATTTTTTATAGACATTCTCTTTAAAGTTTTTCCACATGATATTGAAATCAAAATGCTTAAAAAAAAAATGAGGTAGGTACTTATATTGAGTCGAAAAATGTAAACCTTTTCTCTCTGGACGTGCATTATGAATATTATGATAGTCGTATTTAGAATTAATTTTTTGTGAGGTATAATATTTTATGAGAACCAACATCTTGAACCATCGTACACGTTGTATTTAGTAAGTATAATAGTCCAGCTCAACTCATTAACTTGGACCATAATTCCATATCTGTCCAATAGCTATAATCTCTGTTCCGGCGGTTTGTACATAGCTATAACCACGGGCTGTCGGCAGTGAGACGTCTCAGCACGAATCGCCGATTTTATGTAATGCTAATATAACGTGAGGTGTCGGCGTGCTTTTGTAGGCTAGCTTGAAAGTTCCTGGAAGCGAGCTACTAGCGATCATCGTAACTGGATTAGAAAGGAAGAGTGAACGTGATTTATGTCTTTTTATTGACTTTGCTACCATTTCTCAAACCAGTAGCGACATTCACTTAAAAGTATCTTAAAAGTAGCAAATCACTATTAGAACAAATATACAGCGGTCAAAACAACGTAGTTTTGGTCTTCATTCAAAGTAAAGATCGAAACGTAGGTACCTTACCTACCTATTTTTCTACATTCCAAAGTACTTAACGCCGCGGTAAGGCCAAATTAGAAACATGCTCCTATGTACAGTCAGCATCGAATGTATGGCAGCCAAAGAACCCAAATACCTATATCGTAAGTCGTAACACCACACCAGTACCCAAGTACCCAGTAATAAAGACGTGTACCGAATGTTTAGGCTACTTTGGCTGCTAGTAATTATATGATGCTGATGAACTCAAGCTACAATACCCCGTCCCCGAGTCACATTACCAAATATTTAAAAAAACGTTGAGTAATCTGGGAATCTGACACGATAAAATTTGTAGTGTAGCATATTTTAATAATTAATTAAGCAATTTATACCACAATAATAAAATTAAAACATAAAATTAAGAGCATCCACATTAAGCTTCTGGTCTCATAATAAATTGACGCAACTTTCTCAGTTCGCACGCAAAGGATCCATTTAAGTAATTCCGTGTGGGCTCGACTCGACCTGACTACGGAGCTGCCTCATACTGTAATGCAGTAAAATGAATGCAATTGTCATATAGAAAGTTGCCTCTTCACCAGAACTAATTTGCAAAAGAAAAATGTCCAACTCGAAGACAGCTTCGTTATATTGCGTGCCCTCGGTGACCCTTGACGCGACTTTCCTTTGTATCCTTTTAAAGTCAAAGTTGACCTCACTTTATTATGATAGGTATAACTATCGTCTAAAGACCGCTTTTATGGCTTAGGTGCTTTTATGAATACGTTTATAGCATAATGTTAATTAGTATGTCGGAGACTGTTTACTTATAGTGAAGGCTCATTATTGAGAATATTTAGCTATTGATAAAGATAAAATATTAATTTCCGCTAATTTAGCATATCAAAAGAGATGTCATTGAGTATTTTTGCTTTTCAATTGTTTTGAACTTTACGATTGTCTATTTGATTAACTACCTATATGTAGGTGTAGGTTCAACTTAAAATGTAATACCTTCTCGTAAGATGCAAAATTTGCATAATGGTCCAATTTATTCCCGGTAGACAAAGATTATCTCTGTTACCCTTGATTGAAATACAGATCGAGCAGTGCCCAAAGATACAAATATATACTTGGGTATTATCTGAAATTGCACCTGCTTAATAGTCCGTGGACGCATTAATTGCACTGATAACTAAGTACCTACACTCCTTAGGGTAAACGTAGCGGTTGTACCAGTACCTACCTAGGTAGTAAAGTTGCATAATTATAATCGTCTAGCCTAATTGCTAACATCCACTGGTTATGTAGTCCGTTTCCAATTAACTACTCATACATGCATAACACGTACACATTTCATCAAGATTAATCCTAAATGACAATTTTTAGTTCCTGAAAAAGTTGCTTGATCAAATCCTGCTTAACTTATTACCTACATCAATATCAACTAACTAAGGTTTCAACAACGAATAGGTAGGTGCTATAAGTAGATATTAATATAATTGAGGCGCTAATGGTGAAGTTTTTTTAGCGGATGCACTTTAGCTAATGGTTTATTCATTTTTATATCGAATACTGACTGCGGGTACCTTGCTGTCATTAATGATCAGTCATTTCTTAAGATCGCGCGCTTTGGTTATAATATATGTAGTGGATTGTGAAGTAAAGAAAACAAAATATGTATATAACACGAAAAAGCTTACATACCTACTTCAACAGTACCTCAACAGGTACTCTCCAGCACAGCAATCAGCTTTTATTACACCGTGTAAACTGTTCTACTTATTAAATTAATTTGTGACGTGACGACACACTACAACTAGGGAATGCAATCACCGGGCAAATTTTAATACCGGTAAATTACCGACTTGAGTGAGATAAAACCGGTTAACCAGTAAATTACCGGTATTTTTAATTTAATAATAATAAATATAAGGGGACAATCTTACACAAATGCACGTAATCCCATAGTAAGTTCAATAAGGCTTGTGTGACGACGATATATTTAATAAACATAAATACTTAAATACATGGAAAACATCCACGACTCAGAAACAAATATTCATGCTCATCACACAAATATTTTCCCTTACCGGGATTCGAACCCAGGACCTTCAGCTTCGTAGGCAGTGTCACAGTCACTACCCACCCACTAGGCTAACCGGTCGACAAAAAAAATTATCAATAAGTAGCGTTTTTTGACATTTATTTATCGTAAAAATGAGCTACAATTTAGTATGAAGAATTATCATGTGCCGTAACGTAAATGCCGTAGTAATCAGATTCTTTAATATTTAAAACCTGCTCAGAGGTAGGAGGGCAAAAAACACAACTGAAAACGTTCCTTGGTGATTAACAAGTAGGTTTGGAATTGTACCCAGTTCTACAGATTTCCATAACAACATCAGTACAATACAAAACAGTAGGTACCAGTAGTGAATTTGAGTCACGAAGGTTAACGTGAATATTAGTATATAGGTGCATTGCCTGTTCTCCTCCACCCCTCATTGGCGTCGTTGGTGGTCACACAGTGTCTGCGGTCATTGTTTTGACTACCAAATCTACAGATACGTAATCCTACGAATTTCCAATTTTAATAAAAAATAATTTACTGAATAAAAAAACGTAATCAAAAGTAAAGTTATAATTGATTCTTTGTATCCACTGTCAATAATTAATGTGTGAATATAGCTGTTGGTTAGCCTAATAAATAAATAACTAAATACTCGTAATTAATATAACACAAACTGACTACAAGCCCACGTAGTAGTCTAAAAAGTATTTCACCAAATAGATTTTGATACGGGCTTCAAAGGACGTATAGCCATACCAAGAACGAAAAGAGTTGTATAGAGAAAAGGGTAGTAATAGTGAGCATTATATTTTACTAAAGTGCGTCCGTTGGATGCGGGTGGCGCACGACCGGTCAATTTGGAACTCTCTGGGGGAGGCCTATGTCCAGCAGTGGACGTCTTTCGGCTGATATGATGATGATGATGATGATGAAAGTGCGTTCGTACAACTGGTTTTTTGAACTTTTTCTAGGAGTAGCGTGTACTGTTGCTCATAAGGGTTCCAATTTGCGGCATTGGTTTAGTGATTCGAAGGGCTATGTGTGTTAACTTAGTTCTGGTGCGGATAGCCTCATTTCTATAATGCGATCACGCAGAGAAACTCCCAGCATAGCCCTCTCCATAGCTCTTTGGGTGACTTTCAGCCTTCTAATGAGTCCCATAGATGAAATTTTGCACGAAGATAGTTTATAGACTGGATTAAAATATAGAATAGTTTTTATCCCGGGTCTACGCAGACGAAGTCGCGGGCAGAACCTAGTAGAAGATAAAAGGAGGGTTATTGAGATATAATCATGACGATGAAGTATTAATAATCGTTAAATTAATAATTTCACTAATAATTCGTCTTTCGATAAATTACCGGTTTTGATTTCAATTTACCGTTTTTTACCGGGCCCATATTAAGTAAATTTACCGGGATACTGGTTAACCGGTTTGCATTCCTTAACTACAACACACATATGTACTCGCGGGCATGCATATCTATACAATCTTACGACAAATTAACACATCCCACCATTCATGAATTCATCGCTTTGGATTCAGCAATTAATCTACTCTGATCTAGGCAGACATCAAAGGAGTTGATTTATAGCTGATATATGCATGTTTTTGTTGTTATGTATGTATGTTGTGCAACAACGATAAGGATTAATGTCCGATAGCAGGCTGACGAGGTGTGCCGTGACATCTTGAACCCCGCTTTCACCGATTTTGCGTCTTCGTCGAGTGGGTGCTTCTCCCAGCGGCTTCCTCCCTGGTTACGTCATTGACTTGCGAGCGTTGAATGGCTGTCTACACAAAAGCGATATTAGATACAGTATCTACATACCTATCTGCTCCATATGCCATTGTTCGTTTTGATTGTTATTTGTTGGTTATATGAAGAATTCCTATCTACAAACTTCTCCCACACGATTCTCAGATAATAAAAACGCAATCTGCCTCATGAGTCATTAAGTGCGGCTTTACTAGGAACCGGAAATCAGGAAATGGGCTAATAATATAAATGAATTCCTCAGCCGCAATTTTATTCTTCGAGTCGCCGATTATGTCACCCATTCTTGACGAAGATGTCAAAGGGTAATTTGCACATACTTTCTTGCTTAAATTTAGCAATTTGTAGACATTTTTACAAATCGCTATAAAATATGATATCCGTTCCGCGGCTTACATGTTACGCACGCCGTATTAGATATGGAGTTTTATTATTGTTTATGAGCTCTATTATTCAGATGAATAACTTTAATTTTAAAATAAGTGTTACACGCAACTTTTAGTATAATAATTCTTTACTACTGTCGTCGCTTATTTAATCAACACGTTCGTTTAGCTCGATCGGACCTATATGCCATGTATTGTATGTATAGGCACTTTAACTCACGCATGAGCACACAGGAATATTCCAACTGATGCCTATATGTATTACGTACAATAAATCATGTTTGTTTCCCCGAGAAGTAAACAGAGATCACAGATTTGAACTTGCAGTTGCTGCCTAAATAAAAATAAAATAAAAAAATAATCAAATAGATATTTTGAAAAATGTCGTTAATAAATCCTACTTCCTACTAATATTATAAATGTGAAAGTTTGGATGTTTAGATGTTTGGATGTTTGGAATTTTAGATTTTTGGATGTTTGTTACTCATCACGCTTAAACGGCTAAATTTATTTTGGATGAAATTTTGCACGAAGATAGTTTATAGCCTGGATTAAAATATAGAATAGTTTTTATTGCGGGTCTACGCGGACGAAGTCGTGGGTAACAGCTAGTAATAACTAAACTTTAAGGAGCATTCTTACACAGATCGAACTAGTCCCATAGTAAGCACAATAAGGCTTGTGTTACAGGTACTAGACGCCGATATATTTAATACATTATAAATACTTAACTACATAGAAAACATCTAAGACTAAAGGGGGCGACAGACGTATGAGCTATAAAATCATGAATTTAAAAGTCGCGAACTTACTCAAATTCAAACGTGTTGGATCTTTTACAAACTTAATCGGCAATTTTAAAGTAGGTATGCGTACTTAGACTGACACACATATTTGCCCTTACCGGGATTCGAACCCAAGACCTCCAGCTTCATAGGCAGCGTCACTAGTTCACTACCCATTAGGCTAACAGGTTGCAATTGTATCCTTTATTTATTGTTCATCTTTTTTATTGCAGACAACTTCCAGTCGGGACCAGACTCGGTGAACGCGACTTACTGGGAGTCGAACCTGGCGGTCGCCGACACGCACCGCGCCCACGACAAGGCGTACACGACACCGGCGCCAAAAAAGCAAAACAGCAAACTGCCGCCTGGTAAGCAAGGAAGGTTTGATTCAGGAGCTGAGGCCCGAGTTGAGTTTTAAACTAAACAAATCTTGTTTTAAGAGTCCCCAGCAAGGGCGACTCAAGACGACTCCCCATACTAAGGAACGTAGTTTGGTTTACATTTAAAACGGCACGCTGCATTCCATATCTAGGCCGAAAACTAGTTTCTGTTGCTATGAATTATAATAGGAATATAATATAAAAACAATTAAGCAATTAGAGACTTTGTATGAAAAACGTTCTACACGCTCTGTCATTTTTTTAAAATTTCTAGCAACAGAAACTAGTTTCCGACCTAGATATGGCGGATGCCATTGCGTATACAAAGTTTCATGTTATTCTAGCATTTCGTTTTAATATGAGAACCAAACCACGTTTGTATAGAGAGTCCTGGCGACCTTAAAGTTTGTGACAAAGTATGGAGGTCTGGATTTATTCGTCGCTTCTATGTACGTGTGCGTGAATTTTATTAAAATGAGGTTGGGATATGAGCATATGAGAGACATCAACCGAATTAAGATCTTATTCATAATCCAAACAAATAGAAAGGTGGTGACAGTAACAGCAGACACATCTCCATAAAAATAATCGATTCATCTGCCTGTGTGTTTTGTCAAGAGATAAAAGCTTTTACAGATAATTTGACCATCATCATCTTCCTAGTGTTATTCCTGGTTGTGCCCTAAAAGAACCCGGGGTTCGCTTTTGGCACCTTATCCCAAGATTTGGCATAGGCACTAGTTTTTACGAAATAGACTGCCATCTGACCTTCCAACCCAGACTGAAAACTAGACCTTATTGGGATTAGACCGTTCCTCACTATGTTTTCCCTCACCGAAGCCACTGTTAAATATCAAATGATATTTCGTACGTAATTTTGAAAAACCCAGTGGTAGACACGAGCCGGGATTCGAACCTACGACCTACAGACTGAAAGTTGCGTGCCTTACCGCTCAGCTAATGCTCTTTACAGATGATTTGATCCTGCGTCCAGTATGTAGCTTTTACACGAGGCCAATCCATGAGACAGTTCAACATTGGCATCGTCTAACTAAACGGAGACAATCCACGACTCTTTGTGGACTGTCTCCATTTAGACGATGCCAATGTTGGATTGTCTCATGGATTGGCCTCGTGTAATGGACCTATAAAGGTTATCTTCTGCTCATTCAACCCATTTATTTGCAACGTCTACAAATATATTATGGTGTTGCACATTATGTCAATGAATTATTGCATTGCACATGTACCGGGAGTTTTATGTACGTACTTAAGGGTGAAAATCCATCAGAGATATATGTGAGCTGTGTTTTCGTATAAATATTAGACTTGACATCTATGTGTAAAGCATGCGAGGTCAAAAATGTGAAACATATCTTCGCACATGTCTACTGGATATTCGTGTCTCTTTGTTAGCACTGTAATCGTTTTTGTTCACATTTAGTTGCTCATTATTTAATAAAAATTGGGGGAGACGATAATGGTAATATCACTTAAGTACAACCTGTCGTATTACTATCGTTTTGCTTTGTTATAATATCCATAATTTACTTTTTCCTGGCTTTAAATGCAGTTATCTCAAATACCCGCTCATATTAATTTGCAATTTTCACTACACCCAAGGTAAGTGATATTACCATTTCGTTAATTATATGTTCGCGTTTTCCCGTTCGGTTTGTTTGATTATAGCTTAATAAATGCCTAATTACAGACGCAAGAACGCCGGAAATAGATTTTTACGATGCAGATCACAACAAAAATGAAGAACTACAAGCCGTGATCAGTACAATTACTGATAAGCAGCAAACGAAACTGCCCATTCCTCCTGTGTTCCCGACTCACCTTACACCCGAGGTTCAATACGGAAACGAAAATGATGACACCGAGAATTTGAGATCAGCGAAAGTGTTACACAAAATAAATCAACTACCCTCCGACTCCACACTGAAACCACATATCACCCAAAAACCGGAGAAGCCTTTGGCCATTTACTTCAAGGACGGTGAAGGTGTCACCACGACCACTGAGGCAGCAAGCAAAGCGATGATCAACAATCTCTACACCATTCATACCGACAAAATAACTCCTCAAAAGGTAGAAGACCTAGCCTACAAACCTTTGCTAGGTCTGTTACCATGGCCCAAGAACGACAATTTCAGACAACAATCTGTCCTACCCCCAGAAATGAAAGAATTCTACAGCCAAGGTCAAGCAAAAACAAACTTCACCTCAGGCCATTCAAAACTCTTCGGAATCGGGATAGAAGACGCAGAGAAGATGCAATCTACCACGCAGAGCTCCGTGTACAATACTAGGGTGTCGCCGACGCTGCCTACATGGCGTGACGGAGATGACACGACCACTAAAAACTATCCAGTTAATGTTAACAACCCTGATGGTAAGTTAGAACTCCAAAATCATATTCTACGTATTCATGCGGAGAAATCGAACAACATTGTAAGTAGGGACATTTTCATTCTGAATTTGGGGAATTTACATAACATTACGGGATGCACTATTTTATTTTGTGGGATCACCATGTGGCTATTTTATAACCTCTAGCCGCCCAAAGGTCTTTTAAAGAAGAGCCCAAAGGTCTTTTGGAGAAGTTTCCAAAGTTGCGAAAATTCTAATAAGGAAAGTTCTCAGAACTTAAATTTTATAAACACTTTAAACATATCAAAAACCCTCTAGATACATACATTACCAGCTGTTGAATTTGTCTGCTTAAAGAATAATAGATTATACATGTAATTAATGATACATCCATGAAAAAATCCCAGCAGAAACTTTCTAAAGGAAACTTATTTTCAAATTCTCATGTAAACCGGAAATTTTTGAGAACTTCCCTGATATTTTGAGAATGTTCTGCAACTTGTACATTGCTAATCGTCATCTTTAATGGAATTTAGGTACCTCTATCATTCTAAATTGAGACAGAGTTGCACTTGTTTCGTTTCCTTCGAAAACAAAATTTACATTCGTTCAAAATACATTTGGTAATTTTTATTGTATGATGGTCGGCTAGAGGATAAAGAAGATTAGCACTCATCTCCTAATCTGTAGTTGTAATTTGGGACACGCATTCACGTTAAGATCTCTTTGCCCCATTCAAGCTGTGAGAAACAGCTGTTCATAAGTATACCTAGGTATTCTCCAACGTGTATCAATGTTCCAGTATCTCAATGTCGCTCGACGAGCCAGCCGCTGTGTCTCGGGGTGCTGCCGTACGACCTGGCGGGTAAGCCGGTGTCCTTCAGCGGGCTCGCTGTCACGTCCCTGCTGCCGCAGATCCAGTTCGTGGCCGCGACCAACTGCAGCGCTCGCTTCAAGACCTTCATCTGCGCCCTGCTTGAGCCGGAGTGCAGCCCGGCGCCGTATTCTCCCAAGATGCCGTGCTATAATTTGTGCAAAGGTGCGTATTACATACTATATCATACAACGCAAGGGATATGTGCATAGAATAGACACTAAACCCCTTATTCATAAAACTTAACAAACCATCGTTAGGTAAAATGTGTATTTTTCCTTTCTCACAAATATAAATATCAATATGATAGATAGTGACGAACGAATTTAAATGCCATTTTAGCTAAAATAGGTTTGGTGGACTTTAAAAATAATGGCATAATGCCACTCCAAATTGAATCCCGAGGTACACTACTCTTTGCAAGACTAAATACTGCCTAATTTTATCTATGACTGTCAAACTAGGTATGTGAAACGAAGACCTGGCTATCAGGATTAAGTAAATAGTTTTTTGTAAATGAGTATGTCACATAAATCTGTACCTACCTATAAAGGTACAGATTTATGTGACATACTCATCGTTGCTGGTACTATACGAACCTGCGTTAATTTCCAGCTGTCATGGACGGGTGCGAAAGCGACATCCCGCACGAGCTCCGCGGTGTCACAAACTGCAAGCAATACTCAAGCTCCAACTGCGTAGCGGCGCGGACCCCGTGCGAGCGGCAGGAGATGGCATGCGGCGACGGGACCTGCATCCCGAGGGACTGGATATGCGACGGCGCCCACGACTGTCCCGGCGGCGAGGACGAGAACAGGTGCGGCACTTGCCAGCCGCATGAGTTCCGGTAGGTTCCTTTCAGATGCTAATAATACGTGACGATGTCTTAATCTCTACTTATAACTTACCCCGCTAGTTCAACGACCCAAAGTGGATACCTCCGATACGTGTTGGCGCCAGCGCACCCTATTCAGTGCAATCTTCTTCCAGTTCCAGTACCATACCATTTCCATAAATTCGTTTCTATAAATTCCATTCTATAAAAACGGCAAAAAAATCATGTCTGATGTATGGGAGCCCCAGTCCGACTCGCACATGGCCGGTTTTTTAGTATTTGTTGTTATAGCGGCAACAGAAATACATAATCTGTGAAAATTTCAACTATCTAGCTATCACGGTCCTTGAGATACAGCCTGGTGACAGACAGACGGACGGACGGACGGACAGCGAAGTCTTAGTAATAGGGTCCCGTTTTTACCCGTTGGGTACGGAGCCCTAAAAATGCTGGCGTGGTCCGATTTCTTTGCACCCGAGTGTATATATGGCAAAATGAACTTTTCAAAGTTGTATCTAACATACAGAACCAGTGTACGCGCACAAATGATAATTCACGACCAGATAGGCTGACGACGACATGTAGTCACGGAAATTTAACCCTTGTTGCATCCCACAGCTGTGAATCGGGCACCTGTATCCACTCGCGCTGGACCTGCGACGGGTACGCGGACTGCCCGGACGGCGACGACGAGAGCGAGGCGAAGTGTTCCCGCCGCGAGGAGCCGGGCGAGGAGCCCGCCGGCTCCGCGCCCGCGCCCGCCGTGCACCGCCCCCACCGCGTGCCGGCGCCTCCAGCAGGTATGTGCGTCTGCAGTGGGGAATGGTTGAACATTTTACAAGTAACTGATTTTTTTTTGGCGATAGGAAAATAACCTTCCTTAGCACCAGAAAAAAGTTTAAGATTTTTCAGCTGCGACAATTATTTTTGAATAATATAAACAGTTTCCTCTCTTACGTTTTGGGTCAAGGACGGCACTTTCCTCGATCCGTCTCATATTAGGTACAAAAAAAATATCTTTAATATCTGTATAAACTAACACTGGCAATGATATTTGCAGCAGCTATACTTTGTTTGTGTGTCAGTTTGCCACAGATATTTAAGATATTTTTTGTAATGTGACGGATCAAGGAAAGTATCTACTTATTGACCGTTCTTGACCCAAAACGTAAGTGAGGACACTGTTTATATTTTTCAAAAATTGACGCAGCTGAAAAATCTGGCACTTTTTACTGGTGCTAAGGAAGGTTATTCCTGTCACCAAAAAAATAATCAGGCACTTCTGATATTTTCATCCATTCCCATTGCGTCAGTCTAGGTCAAGCAAGTTTAACGCTTCGCTGCTGAGCTACGCCCCCTAGGAACAAACTTGTATGGAGGCAAACACACATAAGTCTGCGTCGGTGGCTGTGAATGCGTTAAGTAAATTGAGTTCAATAAAATATGTTTAACAAATAGTTGCTTGCGTTGCGGCCATATGACGAGTTAGTGACTAAAATAGGTGAAAAACAATCTATACATATAATATAAAATAGAAAACAAAACTAAGCTCCTTTAATTAGTAATAGGAGGCATGTCCAGGGACAATCATTAGCGTGCACGAATTAATTGCTTAGACACATAATATAAACTTAACACATAATATAACACATAATGGTAGTATACATATATTGAATATGTAGTAGTATATCTTTTTGTATGTATCTTATATATTTTTATTTATGTACGTCTATTATGTAGTGTATAATACATTTGTATTTTTTTCCTCTCTCCTCAAGTATATTCGTAACAGAAATTATCATACTTTTTTCTTTGCACCTGTTATACTTAAGTCTCTGTTTAGCCCAATGGTTAGCTGGTAGAGAATGCCATCTGGCATTAAGCTCGCCATTTGTACATATTTTTTTTGTATTTTGTGCAATAAAGTTTAAATAAATAAAATAAATAAATAAATTGGTGTGTAAATTCTGTTACAGGAGACGACAGCAGTAAGGAACTGCTCATGACCAGCGACAGCAACAACGCCTTGAAAAGAAACTTCACGCGACGACCATCGCTGTCCCGACTGACTCCGTACTCCCCCGCTATGCTCCAGGCTTCAAAATCGAAAAGAATCAACTCCGATGATGATGATGCAAAAAAGAGCAGCAACAAACAAGACGCATTAGAAACCAAGCAAGAAATAAATGAAGATCCAGATGATTTTCCTGTCCTCAAAGCGAACACACATAAGAAAGAAAATCACAAAAGGGCCGAAGAGAAGCCAAGGAATCAAACTAAGACAAATATAGACTATAAGAACTTAATGAAAACGAATCCGTTACAAGGGAGAGCGCCAATGCCACGTTTGAAGCCAGCGAAGTTTGGGGAATTGGAACGTGCGGTTGGCGAGGCTCCCGCGGCGCCGACCACCAATCTGGAGCAGTCCATCAACAAGCTGGAGCGAGTCATCAATGGAGCGGACCTGATGAGGGTAAAAACATATCCATTTGCCGTTATAGAAGTATAATCTATGTCAATGTTGTTTGATTTGTTAAATCCGCGATCTGCTTTCCCTATACGAAAGTAGTATCATACCTTATAAGAACCATTTTATTTCAAAGACTATGACGTGTACCTACAAATACGTAAACATCGATCGCTTAATCGCTAATCGATTCTTGATAGATTTTATTGGTTCCCTGTTGGATGTAGATATTCCTCTGAATTGGGACGTATGGATCTAAAAAATCCAGCCGAACAGCATATTTGTTCATAGGGTTTGCGATCCGGATCCGACTTGGATGTAAATATCCGGATCTGGATCCGCGGATCCGGATATTTCCATACAAGTTGGATCCGGATCGCAAACCCTATTTGTACAGTACCTTTTTCTCGTTCTAATGATTTTTAATAGGCTTGTGCTTGTGTCCTAAGATTTTTTTACGATGCCATTCGAACCAGTTTTTGGAGAGGAACAAATGTTTGAATGGGAGAACTACAATTAAAGAACATACAAGTAAATACCCAAAAACTTGAGGCAAAGACGGACCTCGCTGGCGGCAGCCGAAACGATTCATACTAATTGATATAGAAGTATGACGTCACAGTTTGCTATTTTGTACTATGCGTTGAATGGAAAATCAAGTAAATTGCTGTTTCGGTCGCGAAATACTGCGTTTAGGTCCATAGTTGTCATACAATTTTGTTTCTAAAAAGCGTAAGGATTCTATTGGAAGCTTTAATCTTTAAATTATCTCTTGAACAATAAAAATTTATTTTATGATTTTAATTATATATTGTAATTATCACATTAATTAGATGGTTTACTATCTATTTAGCAACATTACGTTATCAATTTTAACATAAGGAAACTACCCTATTAATTTTAATATAGTTGATTTCACAGAAAGCCCAAAACACTGGAAAGGCAGCAGCAGAGTCAGCAGAGTCCATAGAGAACAGCACGGCGGTGGAGAAGACGGAAGACAAGAGCTATGGCGGCAGGTCGAGCGCGCACGCGTCGCCCTGCCCCGACGGGGAGCTGCGCTGCGTGGACGGCCGCTGTATAACACTAGCGCAGCTCTGCGACGGCACCATAGACTGCAGTGACCACGCGGACGAGGACAACTGTTACACGTGAAATGCATTTGTGTTGTAGGTGAACAACTTAGGGCCCTTCGGCCATGGTCTCCTATAAACGCTTACTATGGAGATGTACTGATGTGGCCAACGACCACAACAGTACATATCCATAGTAAGCATTGTGACGCAGCGTACGGCGTGATTTATAGAAGATCATAGCCGAAGGTAGTTGCGGACTGTTTAAGTAGGCATTTCTTTCGTATGTGTTACAAATTTTAAATATGTTATGTCTAACAGAAAACTCACGTGACACACAGACGTATTAAAATATAATGAAACGGGTCAGTCATGTCTTTGAGGTCGAATATCGCTCGACAAGTGACAAAGACGTGAGTGACCTGTTATATTATATTTTAATATGTTATGTTTATTCGAATGTCACAACTACTCATAAGAGGAGTTGCTTAAGTTTTTTGCGTATACTTTTTTTTGTATTGTTTGAACTTTCGTTCAGTAATCGGTATTTATTGATGTCTCAAAGCAATACTTATGAAAACAATATGTTTAACCCATATCATGGAATAGGATGCCGCCTTAAATTTAATCTAATCAAATGTCCTAGTTAAGTGGACTTAAAAGCCAATGGACGTTTCTGAAAGAGAATTATATTTAAATACCTATAAAGGTATTTATATTGAAATCTTGGGTTCACTTCATAATTATGGATCTAACTAGAAAAAAAAAGGTTGGGATCTATTATTTATATCGAGATAGAGAAAAATAGCCGCCTCGGCAAGGCCAATAATATAATGCGAATCTGATTGGGTATAGAATTTGATAAGTTTGGTGTTCATTCCGTCCATAGCCGTCCCGTCCTTTAGAGGTAGGTAATTGTTACGAAAATATCATACAAAAATGGGCGATCATCTGTACATAAGAACCGGCGGCACCGATATGTAGTTATTATACGCTGTGATAAAATGTATGAAAGTGGGGAATGTTATAATCTAGAAGTGCTTTAAATTAAGTTCAAACATCGTCTACTTAGAATAAGATTTATCTCCAAGAGTAGGTATTACAAGTTATCTTGAATCTCAAATTAGTAATCTTTGTGCCTTATTTTCTACTTACTTGAAGTAAAAGTTACCTTCTGTTTCATTGTTGAATTGCACTGATTTTTCTGATTGACTGACTATCAGTTATTTCGCAATGAGCATTTGTAAATAAATTAATTTATGTCAATTAAGCTACTAACTCTAACTCTCTATTTATAGTTTACACTTCCTTATTAGGAATTATTTCCATGGATGTATTTTTAAGCATGTTTAGACTATGTCTAACGCTATCGTCTAAACATTATGGATCACATTAAAATGCGTGTCCACTTTAAAAATACATGCATGAAAATGAAACCTTAGTGTAGGTAACAATTAGTTTTGTAAACATTTTGGTAAGAAAATCCAAAGTAATGTCATAATATATTTTCAAATTACATTAAACAGACTCGAGTTCACCTTGAATATATTCTGACTCGAGTAAATGACTGTTTAGACCCTGTCTTATATGTAAATTACCAACAATAAGTAAGTAGTTAAGTTACCGCTTACTTATTTGTATATAGGATATAAGTTTTTGTACTACAATAAATCATTATGCCATGTTGTACTTGTTCCATTATTACTTGCATATATAAATCTCCTTCTATTGTTTATTTCTTTGAGTCACAATCGATATTAAAGTTTATTGCCATGTCAAAGGATTGCATCTAATGTAAGTTAGCTAATTACCTAATGAATGTCTTCTCTATATAATACCAACCCTAACACATTCCGATAAGACTAGGGTCTGTTATAGGCACTTGTCCCACCGCTGGCGAGTAAGCGATGAGCTATCGGCGATTTTCTCGCCCAAGAAACGAACAAAAGATAATCGCTCCCGTGTAAATAAAAGAGAGATATATATTTATAGTTCATCGCTGGCTGTTCACACCGCGATGAACTATATCTCTCTCTTTTATTTACACGGGAGCGATTATCTTTTGTTCGTTTCTTGGGCGAGAAAATCGCCGATAGCTCATCGCTCGTCGCAGGCGGTGGGACAAGTGCCAAAGGGTGGATATCCACCAGAGCTGTGCGAGGAAAATAAGCGGAGCGAGGATTCGTAGTGAAGCTGTGAAGTGTGTACCTACGAATTAGTGGGGTGAGGATGCGTAGCGAAGCTGTGTGCCCGTGTCCACCAGAAATATGCGAGGATAATGAGAGGAGCGTGGATGCGTAGCAAACTTGTCAAATGTGTGCGTTTTGTATGTAATAAAACCGGACAAGTGCGAGTTCAACTCGCGTGGTGAGGGTTCCGTAAAATTGCTATGCTCTAAGCATTAGGCGCTTCATACAAAATACACAGAAATATTGAGAATTTTCCCGTTACTTTGAATACTCGAACTTCTTATAGGTTTTCCTGTAATCTTTAGGCAAGGAACTATTTTCCATATTTGTTTCAGAATTTTAAGTCCAGTAGTCTCGGAGATAAGGGGAGAATGGTCAATTTTTGTCTTTTTTCCTAAATTACTTGAAAACTGTGTTTGCTAAAATTATAAAAAAAAAACTGAGATGATTACACCAACCCCTTTCATTTGATATGTCACACAATACTGTTTGAGAAACTTTTTTTTTAATTTTCTAGTTTACCCCCCAAAAGTGGCCCCCTTGTTCAGAATTCATTAATTTACTTTACGCTTCCATCTTTGGGTCACCAATTTACATGTGTTTACCAAAATAAATTTCAACTCAATCAGTCCAGTAGTTTCCAAGCAAAATGTGAGAAACGGACAGACAGACGCACGAGTGATCCTATAAGGGTTCCGTTTTTTTTCCTTTTGAGGTACGGACCCTAAAAACCTCACTCCGCTGAGCTTATTTAACCACTGCTGTGCTAAGCGAGGATAGGCAAATGAAGAATTCCTATTGGCGAATTAAAACTTCGCGCACCTCACCGCCTCGCTACCTCGCACAGCTCTAGTGGATATCCTAAAATGCTACTCGCAACAGACGACACAGGTCGTTCGTGAGGTCGATACTGATTACGGCATTATGAAAAGAACGGAATATAGCGTAAGCCACATAAGTGCTAACATGACTCCGCATAAGTCTTGAAACACGTTCTCGTTACACAGGTAGGTATTGTGCTAAGCCAGACTTCAAAAAAATGCGACACACACTCGGCGCTTGGTATCTCGACAAAAGGCGCCAGACGCAACGCAATGCACATTCTCACGGCTCTCTGTAATAATGTTCTACTTATTTTTATATACCAGACAGGTTTCCTTTTGAGTATATTCCCGAGCCTCCTGTCAATTGTACTTTTTGTTACAGTAATATGGTAGAGACGACATTCCTTTTATTTATATTGTAGGAGCTACAAAGAAAATGAATTTTGTTGCTAATAAGTTTGAGCAGGCGCTTAACGAGCACCTTAGTAAGCATGGAAATGGCTACAATATGGACAGAAACCATCATCAGGAGCCGTAGCATGTTTGGCCTTGTCACGCGATAGGTGATAGGATAGAGCGTGCGTCACTGGCTGACACCGTTCGATAGAACGAGACGACGCACTTATCTTGTCACTTGTCGCGTGATAAGGCCAACCATGCTACGGCTCCTGAAAAGTTTATCTTTAAAATAAACAGTTAAGCCTTAGCCCAGTGCAGGCAAAGCGGTACACCGCCTAGCCACACATAAAAAAAAAAACTGTTTATATAAGTCATGACATGAGAATTTGTATTCGCTTCGATTCGAGCTTCGTAGAAAACCTAAAGTGAGACTAGTGAGAGACGATGATATTATTATGGTATGGTTCAAAGCTGCTGCGGCTACAGTTGAATACCCAGTACATTTTCTTATTTAACAAGTTTGGTTGATATCTCATTCATCATTATACAATGCTTTATATCAGACAGACGGGGCTCGTACAGTCGAGTTCTCCAATATCTATACAGACAACCTTTCAAAAATATCTATACATGTGTCTTATGTCAGTAATAATAAAGCCTGTGTACAGATATTTTTGAAAGGTTGTCTGTATAGATATTGGAGAACTCGACTGTACTACGCTACGGGGCTACCTTCTACTAATTTATGGTCCTCCGAACCGGATTTTACAAGTGAAAAGTGATACAGAAAACACCATTCTACTTAATATCAAAACCGAAACTTTGATTAAAATGTTAAAAGAGTGACGTGTGGGCTCTAAACAAGGTTCTATATTTACTAAATACCTACCGTAAAACCACACAACTATAGACCAATACCCCCACTATGGTCCAATAGTAAACTCATTCGTTTCTATCAATACCGATTTTGTATTTGTGATTGTATAGGTTTTTATTTAAATTTGTGTTATTATATTACCTGTCTTTAAGTTCACCCATGAAAACATTACCACCTGACCAAGTAATATGAGAATTCATTTGGACCATAGTTGGGTGACCTGGACTGTTGTGTGGTTTTACCGGTACCTACTTATAACAAGCATTGAATTTCTAGTCCATTCATATGTGCTAAAACAAACAAAAAAATGGGCGAACTCTACGCAACATTTGTAGGTATAAGTACGTCTTAGAGCAGTGTAGCATTAAATCCTTTGACAATGGGTGTGTACAGTGCTCTGATTTAGATGGAGCTCACATTATCCAGTACGATATCGGTGTAGATTTGTAGGATCCGGCAACGATAGCTAACTTAGGTATATATCTAACACACCACCGTGTATAGGCTAGTGTCGGAACCTGCAACGATATCGTACTGTGTAATGTGAACAGTGAGCATGTTTACGGTACATCTCCTTTAGTTGCCCTGATATTACTGCATGTCGGATTCTATACCGGCGATAGGTACTGCTTAATGTGAACACGCTGTAAGTGCACGTGTACCCAATGTTCTAAACAACCTTCAAGTTTACGAGTACAGCATTCGCACTTTATGATCTGCATTTGGATTAGTGACTCACTTCTCGTATCTGTTTAGATTATGTGGCGATGATGACGACGTTTCTAAATACACGAAAAAGTATCAAACATAAGTAATCCTTGAAAGAAGTGTGTAAAGTTTAGAATTGATTGGCGTGATGTTATTGTTGGTCATGGTGACCGGCCATACAGTTAGTTTTGTTAAGTTTTTTTAATATTTTTCATTGATAGAATGGAGGATTACCTCACCGCGGCGGCTACCCGTTTTTGCTCGTGCGAATGGCGTGTTTTGCGTTATTTGGGTTCTCACTACTATTTTTAGAAATGCTTTATTTATTTGACAAAGTTATGATACACCTTTGCTTCGTTATGTTAATTTAGTAATGAATATTCAAAATGAATAACTGATCAATGAGTCAACAGGCTATGACAATTCGGCGTATAGGTAGGTACATTGTTGGTACGATAAGTAATGATGCTGTCCAGTGGCCGTGTTTTCTATGCAACCCAGAAATGGAGATACAGCAAATTGTTATAACCATGATAATTGACAGGATGGTCCTCCCTATGAATGTAGTTTCTTTAATCTGTCTTACCGAAAACAAAAAAGTGTTCCGTTTACTTGCCAAGTTTGTAGAAAAGAATAACATTAGACTTTAACCTATTTAATCCCCATAACACCTCGTTTGTGATGCTAGACTTACAATAATATTTTAGACTATTAGATTTTTAACAGTGGTGGTTGGTAGTCGTTATGTGTTTGTGTTGTCCGTTTGTTCACAGATCATGAGCAGCTCTCCTGTTACTTGATACTGGCAAATTTGAGCCGACACAGTTGGCCAGAACGCCAAAATAAAAAAAAGACGAAGAAGAAGACAGGATGGTGAAATAGGGATCAAGCTCGGGTCAGGTCGCTCCCCGGTCGGTCAAAAAAGAATGCGTCAAGCGAACCTTTGGCCCTACCTGGCAACGACATGGTTGTACCATAGTTGGGGATTTAGTGGGTAGTCTGGGCCTTCTGCCCGGGAGTCCCACACACCCTGTCCAATCCCCGTTGACCGGACGGAGGGTGTATCAAAGCATTCAAAGGTAGGATAACGTAAAGGTACCGGGATACTTCCATAAGGCAGTTAGTATGCTAAGTAAGCCTTTTGGATTGGAGCAATCCGAGCTACTATAGTGACCGTTGTGTAGAATAAATAAAGCATATCAGTGGCGGCGTGTGAAAATTTTCGTTGGGCAACCCGGAACAAAAAAGTTATGTAGGTTTGCCTAAAAATAAATTTTAGGTAAGCCGGTGGGAATCGGCTTGTATGGGTGCTCCGCCACTGGAGTAAGTATTTTATTTCTAGTGCCTGGAAGATCGAGCTTTGCTCGACGCCTTGAGTGAAATCCCGGAGAAAACATTTTTTCCGAAAAAGAGATCTGGCAAAATCGATTTTCGGCCCCGTAAACCTGGAGTGTGTGTTTTACACAAAGGTAGATACACTAGGTACCTAATCGAAAAGCGCTCGATGAGTCATATTAGCAGGTCAAACAGTACACCCCGCGTGCGTGTCACGAGTTAAAAATAAGTTAACACTAACTTACTGTGCCTTAAAAGCCTTATCACCACACCAGGCTAGCTACAATGATCGAATTTATGTCGGACATGCGAAAATCAGATATTCATCCTTTACCTACTATCAAAGTAGCGCGAGCGTCAGTCAATTTTTTAGAGTAATTTATTAAACATAAAGAATAAAAAATATATGAAATAAAAATTGAATAAAAAATACCAGTAGAATGTTTCTAGAAAAACAATCTAATGTCATAAAACAAAATATAACGAAAATAATAGATTAAAAATTCAGTCACAATCATCACAATTAGTTCCATGGAGTTTTATCATTCATGTAGTCTTGTGTGCTATAATAAGTTTTCGAAATAAGTTTACGCTTCACATAGTTCTTGAATTTATTAATAGATAACTCAGTTACGTTTCCTGGAAGTTTGTTATAAAACCTTACACAAAAAAAAACCATGAATAATTTTTTAATTTTTTGGAGCCGAGTGGTGGGCACCGCGAGCTTATGCTTATTTCTAGTATTAATATTATGTACGAGTATGTCACAGCTTTTCCTAAAAGCCAAGCGGACCCCAGACTCCTTTTTTTTCGATTTTCCCGATTGTATCTATACACCTACTCGGGAAAATCGCTAGGCGTATGATGACTTGATGACTAGGGCAATTGACAATGATAAAAAAGAGGTAGGTAGATAGGTTATACGCGCTCCAAAAATGGCACACTAAAACTGTGTCATTTCACACAACTTGCCTCAGTTTCGTAATGGAAATGTTAGCTGTCAAATTTGGTGGCCATTATTAAACACGGAATTTCGTATAGACAACATATCTATCTCTTTTTAGGGTTCCGCACCTCAAAACGAAAAAAACGGAACCCTTATAGATCCACTCGTGCGTCTGTCTGTCCGTCTGTCACAGCCGATTTGCTCCGAAACTACTGGACCGATTGAGTTGAAATTTGGTAAATATATGTAAATTGGTGACCCAAAGATGGACGCGTAAAGTGAATTAATGAATTCTGAACAAGGGGGCCTTTTTTTGGGGTAAACAGGAATTAAAAAAAAAAAGTTTCGCAAACATTATTGTGTGACATATCAAAATGAAAGGGGTTGTTGTAAGCATCTCAGATATATTTTTTTATAATTTTAGCAAAAACAGATTTGAAGTTATTTAGGGGAAAAGAAATTCTGAAAAAATATGGAAAATAGTTCCTTGCCTAAAGATTACAGGAAAACCTATAAGAAGTTTTTAATAGGCACGGAGCCCTTCGTTTTGCGTGGTCCGACACGCACTTGGCCGGTTTTTTTATTACATCATTGACTAGGGCCACTTGTTTACTTATCGCTCAAAGCCTGCACGCAATAATCAAGTCCATTTTATCTGTTTCATTAAGAGTCCCCACGCCACGCCAGCACTCAAGTCGACTTTACACGCAGTTTGTTTCTCATTTTAAAACGACATTCTGGAAATACTGGAATAACATTAAACTATTTATACACGATGGGATCCACCATATCTATGTCGGAAACGAACTAACTTTTAATTTCAAGCAATGACCTAGATATCATATAATTCATAATTTATTGCAGCCATGGTACAAATATTGGTCTTATAGGACATTGATTCTCATGGACCCTGGTAGGGCACAGCAATTTCAAATAAAAATAAAAATAATAATTAAATCTAACTATAATAATAATTACGACTCATCACGGCTCCCATTGCGTATTACAAAGTTTCATGTTATTCTAGGCGGCTGTTGTTATTGTTGACGGCCGGTTAGCCTAGTGGGAAGTGACGCTGACTACGAAGCGGGAGGTCCGGGGTTCGAATCCCGGTAAGTACAAATATTTGCGTGCTGAGCATGAATATTTGTTTCTGAGTCTTGAATGTTTTCTATACATTTAAATATTTATACGTTTATATCTATTAAATATATCGTCGTCTAGTAATCCACAACACAAGCCTTATTGAGCTTACTTAGTTCGATTTGTGTAAGATTGTCCCCTACCATTTATTTTTTCTTTATTATTATTTATTTATGTAGAGTCGAGTGTCCTGGCGGCCTTTAACTATTAGGTAATTCTTCCTAGGCACTAGTTTGTTAAAGAAATTGGTAACTAGGCACTTAAGTAACAAAACGGTACCTAACATAAACATAGGTCTTAAAGCTTATAATCCCTTGCAGGATTAGTAGCATGATTGATATATCGGGTTTTTGTACTGAAAATCCCTAGTAGAAGACTATTATCTATTCTGTGGTAGAAGTCCAATGTAGCAATGTAGCCGGATTAGGTAGGACCAAATTTTAATCTACGTAATCCGAAAAAATCCCCAATATCAATTTAATTTGGAAAATCAATCGGCTCGTGCACAAAACGCGTGCATGCTTAACATACCTTACTTATATTTAGTTATCAATTCTATTTGGAAAAAAAATTGCAGAACAACACTGTAGTTGACAAAATACTCAGCCACGAAAACCTTACAATTACTACGAAGACGTGTCCTATAGAGTTTTCTACCGGTTTGCTTCCAACTCCATATATCGTCTTGCTAGATTCTAGCTTGTCTTGTAGGTACTTAGAATTACACTGTGTCATGTGCCAGATCAGCGTTGTTAATGGACACAACCCTTAAAGGGTCTGGTTAGCTGGGACAAATAAACAGGCGTGAAGTCATCGACCGCCGCTGCCCACTGTACTTTCCTCTCAGTCGATAAAAGATCTTAACTCTCAAGAATGCCCACCTAGATTCGCCATTTTGTGCAAGCGTGGAAGTGTAGAAAGCGAGTAAAGCGACTGAGTCACGTTCAAGCTTCACGAGGCAGTTAGCTATCAACTAGTTAAAAATACCGGTCAAGTGCGAGTCTGACTCGCCCACTGAGGGTTCCGATCCGTACAAACTTTCATACAATATAGGTACCCGTCATCACAACCCCGCTTTGTTTTGAAAAAATCTTAACAATACTGTCCGAGTCTAGAATGCCAACTCGCAGACGCAGAGTGATCATCCGAAACACGAACAACCGTTCCATATTTAAGGGTATTAGTCCCCGAGAGTCCCACAAATAAAAGCGCGTAGAAGCACACTCTCCTTCTTATAGTTTCTATGTCGAGCAAACGTTAGCGCGATTTATCTTACAGGCAGCGACATCTAGAGTGTAATTGCGTAAACTCGAATATGACTGATGCTACACTACTAATATCTGCAATCTGGCCTGGTATGTTTGTTTTTCAGAGATATTTGTTTATTAAGTGAACCAATTTTTATCATTCTTTTTTTATTTGAAAGAAAAAGGCACTTTCAGAATACCTACTTTGATACATTTTTGAAAAAAAAAAATCAAATATAAAAGTGTTAAGTAAATTACAATCTTAGGTTACAAAAGTTTTTTATGAAAAATAAAATAAAAATAAGCTTTATTATAATTTTTCGGTAATATTATGAATGCGAAAGTTTGGATGTTTAGATGTTTGGATGATTACTCAATCGCGCTTAAACGGCTCAACCGATTTGGATGAAATTTTGCACGAAGATAGAATAGAATAGAATATAAATATATTTATTTGGTGTGACAAAGAAAGTACACAAGTGTATAGTTACATCTGCAATGCACCAAAATGGATGCCACTCAGCATATGCCAGCAGCAATATATACTAAAGGCGCTGGTTTTCAGGGCACCCAGAGAGAGATACAGAATTAAAAAATAACTTATTATTATAACTTATACGTAAGAAAACCTAATGAGAAAGAGAGGTCGCTGGTCAATTAATTAATTCAGAGCTTAGTGTTCACAAATCAGGTCAAAGGTGAAATACCGGTGATGTGATTTCATTTACAGGTATTGAAATTCAAGAGTTACTTATGTAGATTGTACGCTTATGCATTACACATTTGTAGGTTGATAAGGTACCTACATTATAGACTGGATTAACATATAGGATAGGTTTTATCCCGGGTCCACGCAGACTAAGTCGCGGGCGGAAGTCATATATATTTATTTCAAATTTTTCGCTTGGTAAACTTCGGAGATAAGAGGGTAAATGGTATTTATTTAAAGTTTTTTTTGCAACTCCAGCCCTTTCATATGATACCCCACTTGGCCTACTTAGAATATATGTTTAAATTTTTCATGTTCTATACGAGTGGATTAGCTTTCTTTAAAACTATTCCAAATTTCAAATTAATAGCATTAGTAGTTCCTGATATATTTAACATTGTGACAGACAGACCTGTGTGGGCCTGCTGGCTGGCCCAAGGAGGGCGCTCCTAGCGGGCTTGACTAAGCCCGCTTAGGATGCGTTGAGGAGGAATCGCAGAAGAAGAGGAGTGCCTCCTTATCTTTTGTGGCCGAGGCGGGATCGCAGGGGGAGAGGCGTTTTGGTGTAACAGTGCGCCACTCTCGCTACCCCCTGCGAACTTGGCGGGGCACCCGTGACTCCCATCACCTTATACTGGAGTCCCACATAACCACTCGGGTCACCCCCTGCACCCGGGTGGTATGCGTAACGCATTTTCCCCCCTAAACAAAAAAAAAGTACCTACATGTTAAATTGCGTAATAGCTAGCAAGTGGTTTTAAAATTAATAATGTTCAGAAGGGGATTGGTTACGGGAATATGAATTTGAAGTCTTTTGAATTGGATTGCATTGGAATTTGGAATCGTATTGGCGCGCTCACTCTCGCTCCGAAGTCTCACTCGTAAAAGTCATGTGAAAGAGCATGAACATGACGCACTCATAAATAATATATTAGAATTTATATAAAAAAAATACTAGTGCCTACAATTCTTGGCACTAGGCAGCAGCTAGGCGGTCTCTTTCCGGCTCTTTCAGGATGCAATCAGCATGGGCGTAATATAGGGGTGGGGGGAGCCGAGTGGGACGTTCCCACCTCAGAACGATCGGATACCCCTAGGATGATGGGTTACTGACTCAAGAAACCTGTCAGGTCGGGTACCTAAGTTACGCCCGGAACCAAGAACCAGGATTCCGCTAGAATAAGGAGATGTAGACAATAGAATAATTAGCAATCATATTGATATCCAGCATTTATGATTCACGTAAATATGTCGGATGAATGAGTCTTAGAAGAAATAACTTAAAGATGAATAAAGTCTGTGTCACCTTGTAGTGGCAAGCATTCTCTATATACATTTTCAAATTACGCATAATCACAAAGATCAGGACGGATAGGTATGACATTAAAGGGCCGTAGTGGACTGTCAGTCAACACCATCATATTAACAATTAACAGTGATCTGCCTCATAGATACTGACGCGCTTGGTCATAAATACTTATTAACGTGCTTATTAACTATTTTTTGTTTATTTATTTTTCACGTTGATTTCAATCATGTTATTATTTATTTATTTATTTAATTATTTGGACATACAATTTGTCAAAATAATAGCTTACGCCATATTTTCAACCTACCACAAGCCTAACAGAGTGTCTTGTAGTAAAGTAGGTATATACTTGCAGGGATGATAGGCTTTGAGGTATGAAGGATTCGAGGATTTATTTGGCTATATCTTAGGTAAGTACTCTACTTTCGGTTTTAATTATATTGACTTTCCATATTTAAGGTAGGTATTAGAAAATATATACACGAGTTTTCTTTTTTACTTAGGTACCTTCTAACTTTGGCAAATCCGATGGCAAAGCAATTGTTACTCTTTTTTCTGCAGAAATGTACCTAGATCGTTATTTTCAAGACAGAGAATACGTCAGGTTACGTGTTTTAGTTCTTTAGCCATTGTGAGTTATGCTGGTGACCTTAAATTACAATTGCTTTAAGTAAGAGGAAGAGCGGCAGACGCTATGGTTTACTTTTCCTCTCCTTATGGCTTAGTATGTGTGTCAGCGGTGAGCTAGCGAGCGAAGGCTGTGTTTTTCCAGGAAGCCTGTTTCGTGCAGGCAAAGTGGAGTGCAGTAATACTTACTCATTGCAACGCTGGGGTATTTAGGTCGTACGTAACGCAGTAGCGTAATGTAAGAGAGCTATAAATGTTAAACGTAGGTAGGTAAGTACCTACTTACAGATACCTAATACTACTAAACTAAGTGGTAATGTTAAAAAGAAGCATATAAGTAGGTACCTATAGGTCCCTTACGTATATTTAAAGATCGAAAGGGTAGGCAATATGTATTTTAACCGACTAAAAAAAGGAGGGTTTTTTTAATGCATCACCAATTTCTCTGTCAATTGTGGACCGATTTTCAAAATTCTTTTTTTTATTCGAAAGAGTTTACTCCTGAGGTGGTCCCATTGTAACCAAGTCAGGATAAAATAATGGGATCCTAGGGAAATTGAGGCAACCCTCAAACTTTATAGGCACGCATCTTGGTGATATCGGTATTTTCTATTATTACTTACTCGTGTGGTAAATACACGAGTAATAATAGAAAATACCGATAAACTCGGAAATAGCAATTTTGGTGAAGTGGAACTGATGATGAAAACCACAGCTGACTTATAGAAATCCTCAAGGACGTAAAGTACCTACAAATTTATAGTAGGTCCAGCATGGACCCTGTTAGGGTGTAGCAATCTTAATCTAAATACTATGTATATCACTTTCTTATATTATTATTAACAATTTCAAGGCGATACATTACAATTATTAAATACAAATTAACATATAATTAGAAAAAATACTTATTCGAATAACTATGGCATGGCAGATTACTAACAATTTCAAGGCGTTAAATTACAATTATTGAATACTAATTAACATATAATTAGAGAAAATAAATATTCGAATAGCTAGAGCATGTCACATTTAAAAAAGTTAGACCTGGTGAGAACACAAAGCATGCAAAAAAGTGGACGACCAAACGCGCAAGGAAGCAAACGAGCAAGAAAGCAAGCAGGCAGACAGAAATATTAAACACAGCACCTACCTAAAATTGTATGTATTTTAATATAAGATAAATCCCCCAGAGATCAATAATTTGGGGATTTTTGATCTCTGGGGGATCCTACACTGGATAGGTACATATGTCCACTAAAATCACCCAGGGGATCGTGCTGGACATGATGTAATAAGATCACCTGGGTGATCTCACTGGACATATTCGTCCAATATAATCACGGGTGTCACTCAGGTAATCCTATTCGACGTCGCAAATCAATAAAGGCTCGGCAACGCACATGCGACTCCTCTGGACTTACGGGCGTCCATTGGCTACGATGTCCGTTCCGCTTACCATCTTAGCATGTTTCCACCATCGTTTTACAAAAGAACTAGAGCTTCTTGTACGCCAAAAGAACTGATCTATCAGATTACCTAGATTAAGTAAGTACGAGAGTCTCACCAGCCCTTTCTCTGAGACAGGTTGCGAGAAGGTTCGACGAATGAAAGTAAATAAACATCGCATTCACCAGTGAGGTAAACAAACTTCCACACGGGACCAGTTTGCCTGGACAAATCAACACACGTATACCTACCTAAGACTCTAAGAGTCTATATGCTAGGCGCGCGCGACACTGAAAATAGCTGGTTTAAGTTAAAAATTATGCGATATCGTTTGGATATTGTATACTTGTTGTATACGGTTCGAAGGACCATTAGCATTAAAAGAGGTCGTCCATTGTGAGGTCGTCACTATAATTAATTTAGTAGGTATGTAAAATATGACAAAAGTCTACATTTTTACCACAGTATAATTAATTGGTTTTACTAGTTACTTCTTATACAAATAGACTGCACTGAGATAAACAACCAGCGAACTTATTTGTAGAGCATGATAATATCTTCGTATAACTGTACTCAACAATATGTTGTGCATGGTTTGTTAGTAGAAACGTAGTGATTATATACTCTTTGGTTAGTAGATTTTAGTGCTGGGGAATGCGCACTACTTACAGCATTCTGGAACTGAGTATGCTGGTGATTCATTTCTCGGAATTGACCTTGCTATGAGTCATTCGCTGGAAGGCAGAGTCGGGGATACCGCGCCTGTCTGCCGGTTGCTTGCTTTGCTATACACGCATTCTGCTCACAGCGAATGCTTTTTACCAAGTAATTTTGTGTTTCTCGGTCTAAATAAAGGAACAATAACAAAAATGTGTGAGTGTACAAAACCAAAAAGAGTTAAATAGTTTTCGCTCTAAAATAATAAAACTAAGTAGTTGTAAATATTTTTGTGTGCTTTTATAGTTGGATATCATGATAACAACCATGACGTCATTCATATTGTTTAAGGTAAGTTACTCATGATTTAGATTTTCTACTAACTTAATTTAAGTTTGGGAATATTTTATCACTCTTTAATTTGTTAGTGAGTCATTAGAAACTCTTATCAGTATCTCATTTGACCAGATTCTAGAATGACATGTAAAGTATTACTCCAATAAATGTAAAAGTACAGTAGTTATCGTCCATCTCTTTTCAACAACAGGAAATGTCTAACTTATGCTTTTTGACGATTTATCAGTGCTGTCTACAGTATATGTCCGGGTATCCAAATGCGTGCTTCGTGTGTTAGAAAGAAATAGAGAATATAATATAGTGTTGTAATGGCGAAATTCTTTGGCGTATGATTACGCACAGAAAAATTAATTAAATATATTCCTAAATCTAATTAATATTCATTTACCTCAATGAAGTGTGCAGTGTTATTGTGCACGAGCAATGAATCTTGTACTGTTATTTTCGCGTGAAGCGTTGGAAGAAAAAGTTTTTGCTCTGCAACTTGTTGAACAAGTTTCCAATTAACTTTTCAGACGAACTCTTTCCTCTTGAGGATGAATAGAGAGGATAACGTCGACTGGTTCCATGGGAAAATATCACGAGAATCTGCCGAGAAGCTGTTAAAAGAAGGTAGGAGTTATTTTTAAGATAAGTTCAACTTTACAAAGTGGTAACAATAGATTCTGATCACTTGTGCCGTTTCCAGAAGGCGAAGATGGTGTTTTCTTGGTACGAGAAAGCAACACTTCACCTGGAGACTATGTTTTATCTGTTCTGCACCAAGTAAGTGTAATTACAAGTTTTATAACCTAACATTTCTTAGTAAACAAACAAAGTTTCCAGTTACGTTAATTTTTCTCATATTCTTTAAACTGTATGTTTGTTTCATGTCTACAAAGATAGAATATTTTTTATATATTTCTTACAAACCTGATCTCATGCCATTTTCAACCTCAATGTTATTTCCTATACAATTATGAAATCTTGGTGATTACCTGTAATATCATGTCTGTATGTAGATGACTGCATATTGTAGTGTCAATATTATATTTATTTATTTTAGGGTGAAGTAGTGCATTACCAACATATTCTTTAAACTGTATGTTTGTTTGATGTCCACAAAGAAATAATCTTATTTATATACCATACAAACCTGGTCTCATGCCATTTTCAATTTTAATGTAATTTTTTTTACAATTAGGAAATCTTGATGATTACCTGTATTTTTGTAGATGCCTGCTTATTGTGTGTCAATAATAATATTTATTTATTTTAGGGTGAAGTAGTGCATTACCAAATTCGGAGGCATGGCGAGGATGCCTTCTTTTCTATAGAGGAGCACACAACAGTCCACGGATTGGATACGCTCATACAGCACTATCGAGGTGACTCCAATGGCCTCGTCACCCGGCTGTCTGTTGTGTGTAAGGGGCAACCGCCACCTCACGAGTCACGCACCCAAGGGACCACCAATCTTCTACACAGGTAAACTAATGTTGGTTGAAATATTTCATGTTCTGTTCCTCCCTAATTTTCTCAAACTATGTTCAGAGGGCTCCCGGAACTTTGAAAAGGGGTTAACAAACCTTTTAACGTAGTGCATATGTAACAGCTCAAATGCGCAATGATAATCATTATTAAGGTACAGTCAACCAATTTGAATCCTAGGCCACTCTAGAACCCTGTCTTATTGACAGCCTGCTATTTATTTATGTATTAGCCATAGAAGTCACTTTGACGTTTACTGTGAAAAGGTTCTACAGTGGCCTAGGATTCAAATTGGTTGACGTACAAACAAAGTTTGCTTTGACATTGTTATCCAAACCATTGTTAACCAGAGTAATGGCTCTGTTGGAGAGCAATCTTTATCCACTACAAGTATAGTTGGCATTGGCTCTTTACTCTGCAGAAAATACAAGCGAAAAACTTTGGCCTTTTAACATATGATTTTCTTCTCCACCAATAATGGCATGATACCAAATAATTTGGTCAGTTGTTGATACACCTTAAATTATTATATTCTTTCTTTATATTTTCTTCTCCACCAATAATGGCATGATACCAAATAATTTGGTCAGTTGTTGATACACCTTAAATTATTATATTCTTTCTTTATACTTTGGGTGCTGTGTTAAATATTACTTCACTAACTTAGGTTGACTGGTAGAGAATGCCTTACGGCATTAAGTTCGCGTTTTGTATTTCTTACTTGTTACTGTGGAAGAAAGGTTAAGTAAATAAATAAATATACCTATTTTAAATTTCAGTGTTAGGCAGTCAACACTATAAAACATGATGATAAGTAGGTAGGCATATTAAAACAGTATACAGTGGCGGAACAAGGATTTTGGTTTGGGGGGGGAGGTGGGGCTTCAACCCTCATACCGCTCGCTCACACGCTCGCAGGCGATAACATGCGGAGCTCCGTATGTAGAGGAAATAGCCCACCGGTAGTAGGTTTCTGGAACTGAAAGTGTTAACAAGTTGATACCATGGCACCCTCCAAGTGTGGAGCCCTAAACGACTCGTGTATATTCGGTTCATCTTATTTCTAGTGGCTCTGTGAGCTATAGAACTCGCGACCTGTTTTTTCGAAAGAATTTTGACCCAAGCTGAAACTGACAACTTCGTTTCCTTCGCTCGCTCGTTCAATTATACAATGCACCTCCCTTTAAGCTAAAAAAAAATCATTGAAATCATTGAATCTATCATTTAATACTGTGATATCAAATACTTAGTTTACTTGAATGATAGTGAAGAAGGAAGTTCTATTAACTGGAGAGCCACAGTTATTGACCTTAATTTCTTCCATCTTGTTGTTAAAATAAATTGATGTGACCAATGTCTTCTGTTTAAGTACAATTTAAATTATGTAGTAGTATAGTATGTAGTAGATATGTCGGCCCTAAAAAATTTCGTGTGGCTTTAAAATGAATTTTATTGACTTGATCATGTGAAATAGTCTCACCGAGTTACTTATGCAGGTCAATGCCCTCAATCTTTTTACTTACATTACACAATTGGTTGATGCAATGTAAAACTGACAACTTTATTGTCGTTTTCCTGTCGAGAGTGCTGTTCAATATGCTCGTTCAATAATGCTGACAATGTGATATGTGGGTGAATATACAAGTAACTTTTAGGGATATTTTGTTAAGTGTAGTAAGTAGGTATATAAGATAGCTAATCTAATGAATGTAATTGCTTGTGTTCGGGCCAGTCACTTTTTCAATGCGCAATTTTGTGGCGCAATATTAGACAAAGTTGTGGATATACATTGTTAACTACATCAGAGATTGTAGCAAACTTACTGTAAGTTTGCTCAAATTAAAGGTAAACTTCTATTTAAAATGAATAGCTGAAATTGAGTGACCAAATAAAAGGCATTTAACTAATAAAAAAATATAAAAAAACCGGCCAAGTGCGAGTCGGACTCGCGCACGAAGGGTTCCGTACCATTATCTATAAAAACGGCAAAAAATTCATGTCTGTTGTATGGGAGCCCCAGTCCGACTCGCACTTGGCCGGTTTTTAGTACCTATTTGTTGTTATAGCGGCAACAGAAATGCATAATCTGTGAAAATTTCAACTCTCTAGCTATCACGGTTCTTGAGATACAGCCTGGTGACAGACAGACGGACAGCGAAGTCTTAGTAATAGGGTCCCGTTTTTACCCGTTGGGTACGGAACCCTAAAAAAGGGGAGGACTCCCGCTCTGAGTCGTTTCTGGTGTAAAGGCTTTCCTTTGCTATCCAGCGTGGAAATGCCGCCAGCCAGTGTTATGCTTTTGCACCAGGAACGGCTAGGGGCGATTTAAGTTAGGTAATATTGTACAAATTGTAGATGTTTATTGTAGTGCGTCTTAATAAGTAGTAATACTTATTATAATATAATTTAATTAACGCGGCGAGTGTGATGGGTACCTTTGCGCCAGGGACGACTCGAGGGGGCCTGTATGTCTAGTTTAAGTTTGTTAATTTTTATGTTAAATTGTTATTTTGTGACTTGTAAATGTACTATGATTTTACCAATAAATTATTAATTAATGACAATGTACGATTAGGTTGTTTAATAACTACAACTTAGTGTGCGTTTAATATGCATGCATTTGCACGAGTACCTATCTCAAAAACATTAAACCATTATAATGTTTTACATAAAATTAAAATTAATTAATTAAAGAATATGGATTCGTATTCTTATAAAAACTTTGATAACTTTTATATTGAATTAACATAAAACATAACATACTTAAATATTTTCTTGGCATTCTTTAGAAAACAGCTAATTATTTGCGCAAATGATACCCATTATGTTTAATGTAATGAGTGTGTATTACTCATACCTCGATAATCTACGGTGAGATTGTTGACGATATTAAAATATCAATTCAGTTGAGAAGTTGAGATACATCTGTGTTCGTTGATGATGAGTCACTCGTGTTGGAGTTAATGATTCATATAATGATTTAGCGTGTTTTTGGGTTAGCTATGGTGTCTTGACCATCTGTTTCTATAAGCAGTTGACGGTTGACGTAATTGGAACAGTGTTTGTTCTATTTAATAAGGACTTTGTCATTAAGCTTAAATACATTTAAAAAATACTAACTTCAATAATACATATAACTGATATAACTCTATGAAAGTCTCCCATTGCAGTGTTATTATTACTATAGAAGGGTTCTTTAAGTTTTTCGGTACCAAACCCAACATGATTTACGGATCTCTCAGTCTCCACTGAGCTCTCAAACAGAACAAGAGGTCTTAAAGTAAAGCCTAAAAAAGAATTATTATGCTTAATAGTGGAATCGGGAATAAATTTCGGAAATAACGAAATATTACCTAACTTATTTTTTCGATTAGCTATAGCAATGTTGCTTATAATATGTATTAATGTAGGTAAACACCAGAAGAAAGTCATAATGCCATACTAGGAGATAGAAAGTCCCAAGTTCGCAACTATTTCTTATATTTGTAAACATACTATTTGTGCCCAAAAACCGATTTTTCATTTTCTTCAGAGCGACGGAGGCCGGTGACTACAACATAGTGTCTCAAATGTTAGCAGTCGGCTACCACAGCCGAGATGCCAAGAACCAAGACGGGCAGACGGCGGTGCACATCGCGGCCAAATCCGGCCGCGACAAGATACTTGCCAAGCTGGTCGAGAGCGGAGCTACCGTGAACGTTCGGGACTCGTTCGGATATACGCCTTTACATGTGAGTACATACTGCAGATCCACTTTGGTTACACGGACTTTTCGCTAGAATCGAGCACGAGCAGGTGTTAGCAGTTGGCAACCACAGTTGCAATTCCAAGCAACAAAATGGTCAAATGGCGGTGCACGGTACATCGCGGCCAAATCCTGGCGCGACAAGATACTTGCCAAGCTGGTCGAGAGCGGAGCTACCGTGAACGTTCGGGACTCGTTCGGATATACGCCTTTACATGTGAGTACATACTGCAGATCCACTTTGGTTACACGGACTTTTCGCTAGAATCGAGCACGAGCAGGTGTTAGCAGTTGGCAACCACAGTTGCAATTCCAAGCAACAAAATGGTCAAATGGCGGTGCACGGTACATCGCGGCCAAATCCTGGCGCGACCAGATACTTGCCAAGCTGGTCGAGAGCGGAGCCACCGTGAATGTTCGGGACTCGTTCGGATATACGCCTTTTACATGTGAGTAGATCCACTTTGGTTTCATGGACTAAATATTTGCTAGAATCGAGACGGGCAGGTGTTAGCAGTTGGTTACCACTGTCGCAATGCCAAGAACCAAAATGAACAGACAGTGGTGCACATCTCGAGATCTGATCGAGAGCGGAGCCACCGTGAATGTTCGTGTATACGCCACATGTCAGTCAGTATAGTCAATAGGCTACGAATTTGCGTAACGGAAGTAACAGCGGCGATTCCTCCCGCGGCCACCTTGTGGCATACTTCAAATATTCCTATGCTCTGGTTTTTGCGCTGTCGCTAACGCTAGTCCTACTAAGTCGTATCGTCTATTTGCTGTAGCTTTTATATGTGGGCTTATGATTATCGAAAGTAAAATCTAGTTTGATTATAAGATCTATAAGGCCTTGTAATCTACTTATTATTACAGACGTACTGTTGTAGTTACCCTTAATTTTTGTAAGGAAAGGCCTTCTCAGCCTTATGTTTCATTTGATTCACCGACTTCCTGATGATTTGCTAAGGCCGATCACGATTTGATCTTGTAAAATATTACTGTATCCTCAATGAATCTGTAAGTGACATTCTGTGATTCTAAAAAGGATACAAGTAACAGTTACCTTCCACTATAGCCACATAATTTATTGTACGACTAAGAAGAATCCTAAAATGCTTACAGTATACCTGCCAGAACAACTTGTCGAGCACCACAGAGCTGCTGATAACAAAAGGCAACGCCAATTACCAAATGCGGCACGCGCCCACCGGCAAGGTCCCGCTTCATGACGCCGCGCAGAGAGGACATATCGAATGTATTAAGGTATCTACATGCTACACAGTTGATTGGAAATTACACACAATCAAGGGATCGCAAGAGTGTCAAAGTTTCTGCTAGAGACCGCAACAGATAGAGTGGATACTTAGTGACGAGGCGTAATTGGAGCTTAATTCCCGCCGGCTGCTAGCCTATTGGTTAGTTATAGGTACAAATCTTATAGAAAAAAATTGTTTTATTAGCCACGAGTGTCCGAGGAATATTTTTGACGCCATACCACCGGAGGAAACGAAAAGTCGCGTCCAGCCTTTCGGATTACAAACTTTTACGACCATATTTCCTTCCCTTCCAAGTTTAAAATCAATCAATGCCTAAAATATCCAAACTATAGATGCTCCGATGTTTTGAAAACATGTTGTGAATGCCATAACATAACCAAAACAAAACTCTCATTTAACAATGGGAACAAATTACAATGTAACCTAACAACAGGAAACTGCAATCCATAACAACGCTATATGAATTGTTTGTTTTATTGAGATGGTCCAAGCAGGAAGTTTAAAGTGCAATGTTTGCAGGTACTGCTCAAATTGAAAGCTCCTGCGAACCCGAGGACTGTGGCACAAGAAACTCCAGCCGATTTAGCGAAACAGCACGGCCATATGGACTGCTATCAACTATTAAGTAAGTCCTATACTACACAGGAATCAAAAAGAATACACTGGAAAGCTTTCTGAATGATTCTGAATATCTCAGACACAGACACGAGAATTTCCTTTTTTGAACAATTATCATTATTATAGAGTATTTACATCACAGTAAACTAACCCGTTTTGGCCTGTGGACCATTTTCCGCCATCTTAATTTTTTACAATAGTCTGTCTTAAGATGCCAGAAACAATCCTTATATGCCTACATTTTCCAGAAAACTACAAACCAGAGCCCCCTCAGGCCTCCAAAAGCCAATGGTATCACGGCACGTTGAGCCGGGATGAAGCCGTGCAAACGTTAGAGGCGTACTGTAAACAGAACAATTTGACGGACAAGGCCACGGACGGTGTGTTCCTGGTGCGGTACAGCGAGCGGCACAGCAGCGCCAACTGCGTGCTCACCATGCTCAGCGAAAACACGCCTTATCACTTCATCATAAGGAAGGAGGTGAGTGAAGACGTCAGCCAGCAAGAGAGCCTGCTTATTTGACCAGAGGCTAAGTAGAGGTGACTCTTTTTAGTTCACAAATTTGTCTTAGACAGGCAGGGCTGTCTGAGCAAATTGCCCCGCGAATGACGTCAGAAAAACTTTTCGTGTTACGCTTCATGGCAGCAATGACACCTAAATTTCATCAGCTTATGTTTCTAATAATGGCAGAGGCCGTTTGTGTCTTGGGAGGCTATGATGGTCGTATGATAGACGTCCTCGGGCTTCTTTACATTCGGTCGACATTCAACAGTGTAACTGGCGCCATAAGAAAATCACAAGTATACCGACCGTTGAATTCTTTTATTTAGAGGATTGAGATTCGATTCGAAGAACATCACTAGATTCTAGGTAAAAAACCGAGGCCACTTTCTAATCTCTATAACAATGTATTATTGTATGTTGCAGGCAGCAGGCTGGGTGTACATCGACGACGGCCCGTACCTGGAGGGCGTGGAGCGGCTGGTGGAGCACTACAGCGCGGTGCCCGACGGGCTGCCCGCGCGCCTGCGCCTGCCCGTGCCGCCCAAGCCCAAGCCGCCCTTGCCCGAGGTGTGTATATTGTTGCAGACAGCAGGCTGGGTGTACATCGACGACGGCCCGTACCTGGAGGGCGTGGAGCGGCTGGTGGAGCACTACAGCGCGGTGCCCGACGGGCTGCCCGCGCGCCTGCGCCTGCCCGTGCCGCCCAAGCCCAAGCCGCCCTTGCCCGAGGTGTGTATATTGTTGCAGGCAGCAGGCTGGGTGTACATCGACGACGGCCCGTACCTGGAGGGCGTGGAGCGGCTGGTGGAGTACTACAGCGCGGTGCCCGACGGGCTGCCCGCGCGCCTGCGCCTGCCCGTGCCGCCCAAGCCCAAGCCGCCCTTGCCCGAGGTGTGTATATTGTTGCAGGCAGCAGGCTGGGTGTACATCGACGACGGCCCGTACCTGGAGGGCGTGGAGCGGCTGGTGGAGCACTACAGCGCGGTGCCCGACGGGCTGCCCGCGCGCCTGCGCCTGCCCGTGCCGCCCAAGCCCAAGCCGCCCTTGCCCGAGGTGTGTATATTGTTGCAGGCAGCAGGCTGGGTGTACATCGACGACGGCCCGTACCTGGAGGGCGTGGAGCGGCTGGTGGAGCACTACAGCGCGGTGCCCGACGGGCTGCCCGCGCGCCTGCGCCTGCCCGTGCCGCCCAAGCCCAAGCCGCCCTTGCCCGAGGTGTGTATATTGTTGCAGGCAGCAGGCTGGGTGTACATCGACGACGGCCCGTACCTGGAGGGCGTGGAGCGGCTGGTGGAGCACTACAGCGCGGTGCCCGACGGGCTGCCCGCGCGCCTGCGCCTGCCCGTGCCGCCCAAGCCCAAGCCGCCCTTGCCCGAGGTGTGTATATTGTTGCAGGCAGCAGGCTGGGTGTACATCGACGACGGCCCGTACCTGGAGGGCGTGGAGCGGCTGGTGGAGCACTACAGCGCGGTGCCCGACGGGCTGCCCGCGCGCCTGCGCCTGCCCGTGCCGCCCAAGCCCAAGCCGCCCTTGCCCGAGGTGTGTATATTGTTGCAGGCAGCAGGCTGGGTGTACATCGACGACGGCCCGTACCTGGAGGGCGTGGAGCGGCTGGTGGAGCACTACAGCGCGGTGCCCGACGGGCTGCCCGCGCGCCTGCGCCTGCCCGTGCCGCCCAAGCCCAAGCCGCCCTTGCCCGAGGTGTGTATATTGTTGCAGACAGCAGGCTGGGTGTACATCGACGACGGCCCGTACCTGGAGGGCGTGGAGCGGCTGGTGGAGCACTACAGCGCGGTGCCCGACGGGCTGCCCGCGCGCCTGCGCCTGCCCGTGCCGCCCAAGCCCAAGCCGCCCTTGCCCGAGGTGTGTATATTGTTGCAGACAGCAGGCTGGGTGTACATCGACGACGGTCCGTACCTGGAGGGCGTGGAGCGGCTGGTGGAGCACTACAGCGCGGTGCCCGACGGGCTGCCCGCGCGCCTGCGCCTGCCCGTGCCGCCCAAGCCCAAGCCGCCCTTGCCCGAGGTGTGTATATTGTTGCAGACAACAGGCTGGGTGTACATCGTTGACGGCCCGTACCTGCTAATTAAATACCTCTAAAAACCACTAAGCGACGAACGTCCCCTCGGACGTTTTTGAAATAAATGGAGGCGATCAGTTGTGAAAGAGACTGGCTCAACTGGTCTCGGCTGGAAAGATCTGGAAGAGGCCAAGCAAGATCGTGAACTGAGAACTCTTCTGGGAGCTCTATGTCCCTAATGAGAAGTAAAAGGAACACATCATCATCTTCAACTGAAATCCGGCGCCGAACGAAAATAGCGGACGTCGGCAAACGAATGACATACTTAAAGTGGACGGAACACTTGGCGAGGATAAACGATGGGAGATGGACAACACGGGTTACTAAATGGTGGCCAAGGTCATCGAAACGGTCAGCGGGCAGACCACTAGCCCGATGGACCGATGATATCTGCCGAACAGGAACCAAGCAGAGGATGAGATTAGCACAGGACCGAGGAGAGGCGTAATAAAGAAGAGGCCTATACTCAACAGTGGGTGGATATGTTCTTAATAGATAGATAAATTTCCAGCAGTTAACCAAGGAGGCTCGAGTCCATGGACTGTGATTTACACCGTTGGCTCGCGGTCTCTTCGGTGATCAGACGATTTTGTTCGTCATTGAATCACCCGCTTAATATACCTCGTGCTTTTCTCACCTGATGATGGACGATGGATAGCTTATTGTCGCAACGATATTCTGGCGAACGTTATTCATCGTTAAATATATTGGCCTTGTATCGACATATTTTTTAGTGTAGTAAGCGCCAATTACCTACAAGTAAAATCACAAAAAAATCATCAAATCAGTCTTTTGGTTTATTTGGAAAACCTATTTTGATGAGAAGTCGAGAGAAAAAGTCATATGGTACATACAAGACTATGGTTAGTGAAACTACCGAAGATTCCCTGGTTTTGTGAGTCTGGATTAAATAGACAGCAAGTTGTTACAAGCATGCGACTGCGCTCTGGGCACATGCCACTTAATGTATTCGGGCATTTGATGAGGGTGGTTGATTCTCCAAATTGCTCGCTTTGTGGTGTGAGAGAAGAAGTGTACCACGCATTGGAGGAATGTGCTCAAATCGGAGCAGACTGCAGGGCATTTGAAATACAAGCCAAAGTTAAATTAGCAGACATTAGCTTATGTAACATAATATTGTCTAGTAGCTTCAAATTCGTATGAAAGTATTCTGAAAGTACCTTCTAGCAAATAAAAAAAGAATTATCGAAATTAATTCACTTCATAAAGAATTATCGCTGAAAAAACCACATACCGAGTTCCTTGGTCGCGCAATTTAGTAACAAAATGCAACGATAAATGACGCTGTAGGTACTCATGACTTGACTACACTATGCGTTGTTAAGATTTTTTCAAAATTAATGGTCGGTGTATGAAATTTTGTACGGAACCCTCGGTGCGCGAGTCAGACTCGTACTTGACCGGTTTTTTTAAATTAACCCATATTACATTCTTCCAGTTTTCAACAATGCCACGGACGAAGAAACCATCACCGAGTCGAGCACCCATGAACCAGACGTTATCCCTAGTCAAGAACGACATCTTAAACACACAGATGTCTGAGCCCAGCTCTCCACCCTCCTTCGAGCTGCTCACCAGGAACCTTTCCTTCTCATCGGACTTCCACAACGACAGTCTCAACAACAATGACCTGGATGACAACGACACTTACAAAGTGCCCGTTAACAACAGCGCCATTGTTAGGGAGAACTACAATGAGATATCAATCAATTCTGATGGCCAGCTTTCTACACCGCAAGGTTAGTTAAGACAGCCCGCACATTACCGCCACTAGTGGCTGCCACTAAACGCTACTATTCTGCTACATATTAAGCCACTAGTAGCGAGCGCGAGCCACTAAACGCTCGGTGTGCGCCGATGTTATACAAAATGTATGAAGGAACTCGTGCGCAGCTTGTGGCGGCCACTAGTGACTCAAAGTGCAGCTCTAAATGTCTGAATCGTATCGGCATCGGCATTTTAATCGCAAAGTAACAATGAAGTCATTTCACGTTTTCTCCAGTCTGTCTGCGATAAAGTAGCTTGATCGTTGATCAGAACTAAGTGATCAATTTGAACACTGCTTTTTGGTCAATTTGTTTTATTAAAGTAAGACCAGATATTTTCAAGATCAAATTTAAGACTAGTTTAGCTAAAGCGCCGTTAAAATTTGTTTGTCAATTTGACATCAGTGTGTGAGAAAGGGACAATACACATTTTAAGTAACAGACGTTATTTAAGTTTTATGAATAAGAGAGATACCATATACATTTCTGATCTTCTCTCTCAATGCTCACGCTAGGGAATTTAATAAGCTGAACATTCAAATGTGCAAGGACACTACTTTTTTTGATAAAGTAGCGTATTCTGTAGCAAATGTGCGATTGTTTCATGCGACATCGGGTGGATACTGGACAGCAGAGTGAAGAAAGGGTGAGCGGAATAGTAGCGATCATGTAGTAAAAAGTTACCATAGTAGAATGTTCTTAAATTGAACATGTATTCCAGATTTCATCCCCATGAGCGAGCTAACGCTAGGCGCGACGCTCGGCGAAGGCGAGTTCGGTTCCGTCCTGCGCGCGACGCTGGGCGCGGCGCCGGGCCGCGCGGCCGCGCCGGTGGCCGTGAAGACCTTGCACGTGCAGCACACCGACTCCAACCAGCGGGACTTCCTCGCCGAGGCCAAGCTCATGATGACACTGCGCCATCGGTGCATCGTGCGCATCATCGGAGTCTCACTGGTAAATTTATTTTTATTTGATGATGACGTGAACCGGCTACCTTAGAAATCCAATCAGACCGAACGAGAGCTACTATGGCCATATTAACAAACCTATTTTAGCTTTAGTCGTAAAAATTCGTTTGTCTTTATTCTTCACTTTGACATGTGTGTTCATGAGAAAGGGACGAAACGCATTTTATTCATCAGAGGCATTTTAAGTATTATAAATAAGGGGGTTAATGTAGCTGTCTTCAATATATCATCCGAAGACCAATAGTCCTAAACAATGAATATCCATTCCAGGGTCCCCCGCTCGCCATGATCCAGGAGCTGGTCCCCCTGGGCTCGCTGCTGGAGTACCTGGTGCGGCAGCCGGAGCAGGCCTCGGCGGGCTACGAGCTGCGGCTGTGGGCGTGCCAGGTGGCGGCCGGCATGCGCTACCTGGAGCGCCGCCGCTTCGTGCACCGCGACCTCGCCGCCAGGAACATACTGCTGGCTAGCAGGTATACCATGATCCAGGAGCTGGTCCCCCTGGGCTCGCTGCTGGAGTACCTGGTGCGGCAGCCGGAGCAGGCCTCGGCGGGCTACGAGCTGCGGCTGTGGGCGTGCCAGGTGGCGGCCGGCATGCGCTACCTGGAGCGCCGCCGCTTCGTGCACCGCGACCTCGCCGCCAGGAACATACTGCTGGCTAGCAGGTATACCATGATCCAGGAGCTGGTCCCCCTGGGCTCGCTGCTGGAGTACCTGGTGCGGCAGCCGGAGCAGGCCTCGGCGGGCTACGAGCTGCGGCTGTGGGCGTGCCAGGTGGCGGCCGGCATGCGCTACCTGGAGCGCCGCCGCTTCGTGCACCGCGACCTCGCCGCCAGGAACATACTGCTGGCTAGCAGGTATACCATGATCCAGGAGCTGGTCCCCCTGGGCTCGCTGCTGGAGTACCTGGTGCGGCAGCCGGAGCAGGCCTCGGCGGGCTACGAGCTGCGGCTGTGGGCGTGCCAGGTGGCGGCCGGCATGCGCTACCTGGAGCGCCGCCGCTTCGTGCACCGCGACCTCGCCGCCAGGAACATACTGCTGGCTAGCAGGTATACCATGATCCAGGAGCTGGTCCCCCTGGGCTCGCTGCTGGAGTACCTGGTGCGGCAGCCGGAGCAGGCCTCGGCGGGCTACGAGCTGCGGCTGTGGGCGTGCCAGGTGGCGGCCGGCATGCGCTACCTGGAGCGCCGCCGCTTCGTGCACCGCGACCTCGCCGCCAGGAACATACTGCTGGCTAGCAGGTATACCATGATCCAGGAGCTGGTCCCCCTGGGCTCGCTGCTGGAGTACCTGGTGCGGCAGCCGGAGCAGGCCTCGGCGGGCTACGAGCTGCGGCTGTGGGCGTGCCAGGTGGCGGCCGGCATGCGCTACCTGGAGCGCCGCCGCTTCGTGCACCGCGACCTCGCCGCCAGGAACATACTGCTGGCTAGCAGGTATACCATGATCCAGGAGCTGGTCCCCCTGGGCTCGCTGCTGGAGTACCTGGTGCGGCAGCCGGAGCAGGCCTCGGCGGGCTACGAGCTGCGGCTGTGGGCGTGCCAGGTGGCGGCCGGCATGCGCTACCTGGAGCGCCGCCGCTTCGTGCACCGCGACCTCGCCGCCAGGAACATACTGCTGGCTAGCAGGTATACCATGATCCAGGAGCTGGTCCCCCTGGGCTCGCTGCTGGAGTACCTGGTGCGGCAGCCGGAGCAGGCCTCGGCGGGCTACGAGCTGCGGCTGTGGGCGTGCCAGGTGGCGGCCGGCATGCGCTACCTGGAGCGCCGCCGCTTCGTGCACCGCGACCTCGCCGCCAGGAACATACTGCTGGCTAGCAGGTATACCATGATCCAGGAGCTGGTCCCCCTGGGCTCGCTGCTGGAGTACCTGGTGCGGCAGCCGGAGCAGGCCTCGGCGGGCTACGAGCTGCGGCTGTGGGCGTGCCAGGTGGCGGCCGGCATGCGCTACCTGGAGCGCCGCCGCTTCGTGCACCGCGACCTCGCCGCCAGGAACATACTGCTGGCTAGCAGGTATACCATGATCCAGGAGCTGGTCCCCCTGGGCTCGCTGCTGGAGTACCTGGTGCGGCAGCCGGAGCAGGCCTCGGCGGGCTACGAGCTGCGGCTGTGGGCGTGCCAGGTGGCGGCCGGCATGCGCTACCTGGAGCGCCGCCGCTTCGTGCACCGCGACCTCGCCGCCAGGAACATACTGCTGGCTAGCAGGTATACCATGATCTAGGAGCTAGTCCCCGCCCGCGTGCTAGTAGTATGCTCTGGATTTTATGTGTTTATACGTGTGTATTGTCAAAAATACACGCGGTACATACACCGTAGGTCAGCGAGCGCGGACCTATGGATGCGGACTCGATTTAGAGCTTGGAAATCATTGACGAATGTTGACCAATACACTTGGAGAGTCAGCAGGAATCGGATCGTCCCAGCTGAGATCAATGAGCCACAGATTTTGCCGCGAACGTGACTGGAGTTCTGAAACCGCATGGGTTGTACAGTCGGGCTATATCCAATAGGATTTCTCGCTTCGTTGTTGTACGTGACATCTCGGCCATGCGATATAAAAAGTTATAATTGAAAGGATTCCATTCGATACCGAGTATATTGAAAATGTTATCACTTGACTCCTCAAAGCGATATGGAATCTCACGATGATCCGATGGAAACTCGCTTAAGATCTCAGTTTTGTTGTCATTTCCTCAGATGGAAGCAAGACCGAGCACGTCAACGAGTTGATGTTGTAAAGCCTTAGCGCTCTCTATAGTGTCCGATCCGCACACGACGTCGTCGACATACGTGTCGTCCAGCAGGACGCGCGAGGCTTCGGGGTAGAGTTCGGAATTTAAGTTCCCTAACTCATGAACAACCCTAATAGCCTGGAACGCGGAGCTGGAGACTCCGTACGTAACGGTAGTGAGTTCGAATTCTTGCAACGGTGCAAGAATTACTTGCGCCAGAAAATTGTTTGATAACGACAGTCTTCCGGATGCAAGCGCACATTGCGGTACATTTGTTTAATGTCGCATGTGAATACGACGGGGTGCAACCTGAATCTTAAGATACGTCTTGGACATTTTGTTGCAGCTTAGGACCTGACATCAAATTTTTGGTTGAGTAGGGCTGGTTAGGGAGGCGTCATAAACTGCAAGTTTCACCCAGCTGTTTGTGCTCTACCTTGAAGGCAAACGAACAATGAATTTTGTACGGGATCTTTAATTTCGTGTGCATTATACTATTTGTCTCACTAAAAATGTGTTCCCCAGGCATCAAGCAAAAATAAGCGACTTCGGCCTATCTCGTGCGCTGTCCATGGACAGTTCGTACTACAAGGCCAGCCAGGGCGGCAAGTGGCCCATCAAGTGGTACGCGCCCGAGTCGTACAACTACGGCACCTTCAGCTCCGCCAGCGACGTGTGGAGCTACGGCGTCACGCTGTGGGAGATGTTCTCCTACGGCCAGCAGCCCTACGGCGACAAGAGAGGCACTGAGGTTGGTGGCTTCAGTTTCTTTTTAATACTGCGACAGTGGCATACAAGCCACTGAGGGTAAGCAGACGCTTGCGACACCAGAATAATCACACGCGCGCTGCCTGCCCTTTATTGAGTTAACGATTGCAGTTGTGTGAGAGAGTTAACGTGTGAGAGTTGCATTTGTCTCTAGCTCAACTCAGAGCTAGAGACAAATGCAACTCTCACACTCAACACTTGCAATGAATGACTACTTTTAAATTATCAAACAATTATTTATTAGAAGATGTTTGAAAGTACTTATTACTTTCAATCTAAATAGGAAAAAACAAAGCAAATTAAAATAAAACGTTGGTGTATCCATCCATACATGCACACATTTGAGCATTCCGTTTGAACAAAATCTGACAAACCAACCCTACAACCAAATGCCCCAAGAACTCTTAATAATTTCTAATTGGCTTAAAAGGGATCAAATCTGGGACCCAATCTATTAGAAATGAGGTCACCACCTCCAGCCGTTTCAACCTTCTTTCTATTTCAGGCAATACAAATAGTAGAAAGCGGCGGACGGCTAGAAAGGCCCGAGGAGTGTCCCGATGAGATCTACCAAGTGATGCTGGACTGCTGGGCCTACAACCCGGACCTGCGGCCGACCTTCGGCCAGCTCGTCGACGTGTTCTCCCAGCACCCCGACTACGTCAACATCAGCCAGCTAGCCCTCGACAACGACGAACTAAACGTCTAACAGTTACAGTTGCCTACAGCGCTGACTCTCTTTTGTTCACTATGCCGATGAAAGGGATGCGATGTTTGGTAAATATGCAATACATAAATACATATGTATCTATTGACGTTGGGCTATCTAAGAAGCCTGTCAGGATTAGGACGCTTGTGCAATCGTGATTTGTCATAGGATCTCCATGGCAAGGCGGTTACTAGTGGGAAGTGGTGAAGGACGAGATTTTTCAAGTCACGCTAGACTGTTGGGCCTAGAATCCGGACCTGCGGCCGACGGTCAGCTAGCTAGTCGGAGCATCCTCCCAGCTAGCCCTCGACAATGACGAACCAAGCGTCTAATAGTGACATTGACCTACAGTGCTGTCTCTCTTCTGTTCACTATGTCGACGAAAGAGTGATGCTATGTTTGGTAAAATTTCAATATGTATCTATTGCCGTTGGGCTCTTTAGGAAGCCTGTGAGGATGTAGGACGCTTGAAGTGCAATAGTAATTTGCCAGAAGATATCCATGGTAAGGTGTAAAGTCAGTGGAAAGTGGTGAAGATAAGTGACGATGGTGAGATTGATGAGGATTATGTTCGGTTATATATTTACTTTGGAGCGAAATTATGGTTAAATTTGTCTCCTGTCTCTCTCGAACTAAATTAAATAAAATGACATGAATACGTACTCGTAATACTTGTCGCTAATACTAGAGTGACCGAAATATCCATTTGTAAAACCTGAACTGGTGTCCCCAATGATGTATTATAATTTATAGTTTGCTTGTTGTGTGAATCGGATGATCTGAAATACGTATATTGGATAGAACATGGATGATGTGTTTCTCAGTATGAAATTACGGTGGTCTTCATTTTAATACTTAGATATTATCTATGTAATAAAGATCAAATTTATTATAACTTAATATCGCTAAGCTTTTTGTCTCTTGTAAAATATTAACATATCAAATAATGTCAAAATTAAGTCTCTATTTTAGAAGAAGGTATATTTTTGACCAGATTATGTGAATTGGCGTCTTGTAAATGACTTTGATTTTGAATTTAATTGTTTACGACGTTTAATAAAAACAACGACTAAAATAAGATAATATTTTAAGGTGACATTAGTTGCGTGACAAAAGTAATGCCTGATTGTCTATTGTCTCATTTTATATATCTATAACTAGTTATTTTGTAGTTCTTTTAACCCAATGATGTAACAATGAATACGCATTTGACAATTTGCTTTTGCAACACGTATTTTATAGTATGTTACTATGATTTTGACAAATATTTACAAATATAATTTATATGTATATGTCGACCTGCAGTTTTTAACTGTGTATGTTCCTTTTAGAACCAAAATAGAGTTTATTGTACAGTACTTAGTTGTAAAATTCTTGTAGATTTTTATATTGACACAATGACACCGGATACAAAATATACATTCCTTTAATTTTAACTAATGTAGTGTCGCCATGCAAATGCCATAGTTATTTTCGTGATTATCCAACACTTTGCCATGAGGTTGTGTTATTTTATGTACAAAATTCTTTTTATAGTTACCCAAATTATTATATCAGTTTAGTTATAAAGAATTTATTTTAAATTCATCAATATTTCTATGAGTCTGACTTAGCGAATATGATTTATGTTATTACAGATTATATCAATTTATATTTAAAAGAAATGTGATAATGGTATTTATAAAACACTAAAATATACAATATAAATTACATATGTTTTTTATTCAATCATTTTACAATGTACGGCCAGTCGCAAATATATCATAAAGAGCCCAAGTTACATTACACACGTCGTTAAACTAAAGGCTTTTGTCAATAGATATATTTAAAGTTTAAATACAAGTATGCTCACTGTACATGTACAGCTAAGTATATTACCAAAAAATATCACAAATTAGTACGTAAACATAATTTCAAGGGTATCCAATAATTGCACAATATCACAAGAACATACTATCTAGAGTATCTTCAAGTTTGCACACAGTGAGTCACTTTTCAGTCTCAAGGGCAACAATGCATGACACTAAAGGCGGAGAATACACTGCGCATTTTGTCTGCACGGTCATACACCGTCTATTCAAATTTCGCTCCGCCCGTCCACAAAACGTGGCATTGCCCGGCGCCATGTAATCCGCCTAAATATTGATTCTGCACTCATGATACGGAGGAGGCGGAGTTTCACCTCTAACCGGCACTCGAATAGCATCCGCGTGTATAACCGGCTCCCGATGTTCCGGCACGCCGTACGGCAGCGGCGGACTCCGGTCCGGCAGCGACAGTTGTCTCCTATACGACGGAGGAGTTTCCAAGTCCGGATTAATCCCGCTACTCCACAGCAGATTGGTTCTCATATCACTGTCTACCCTTTGTGCTCTACGCCTCTGCCTTCTAGTTTGCGGTCTTGTGCAATTAACCCGCCGGAATCCACACAGCGAGCGCAGCCAAATGTACGTGACCACTATACCAATCGCTAGTCCTAACTCTAGCCCTATAATAAACGCCTGTGATGACGAGAATTCTCTATCGATTTTCTCATACCACGTCAGTTGCTTCGTAGGTTTCAATACTGGCAAGGTTTCGTTCTTAACAGTGATATTCCAAACGTCTTTGACATCGACATCTGCTCGATCGACCGTCGCTGCCGATATTATTTTCTCAAACATTTTGAGCGTACGTTTTATACATTTCTTCGTGTAGCTTATCCGATGTGAAGTTATCCAAGCCTCTACTGCAATGAAACTGGGATCGCAGTTCCAGTAGTCGTTCCTCAATTCCAATCTCTCGAGCTTAGGTAGTGGCTTCAGAACCTCCGTGTTTAGCGAAATTAGATAGTTTTCACTCAGGTCTAATTTCCTCAAATTTGGCAGACGACTGAAAATTCTGTCTGGTAACGATTTTATCCGGCAGTTGTTGAGGTTTAACACCTGAAATAAGAATGAATAGATTTGTTTGAATATTTGTATAGATATTAATTATTATACAAAATCAGTTTATCAGTGCGTCTCGGTCTCAAACACGCGAAAGAATACGTGTAAGAGCAAGGGGCACTGACAAACATACTAACTGAATATCAATCGAAATGTTTATGTAAATAATCACATTTTGAATTGACATACTTTAAGATTTTCGTGTTCTATCAGCGGTTGATTCCTCAGCTCCTCAAAAACATTTCCCGACAAATCGAGCATTTCCAGCAGGCGGGTCTCGCAAAACAGGTCCATCACTATCCCCCGTAGCCTATTGCCGCTCAAGTCCAGGTGCACCAGTTTATCCAGACCCGCGAACGCGTGGATACCGATCCAGGACAGTTGGTTGTAGGACAGATTGAGCACTTCTATTGAGGTGAGGCCTGCTTCCTGGAAATAGATAACAGGTGTGTAAACAACATTATCGTAACTAAAGGGATGTTATCTTAATTTAGTCACTGACGATGATGAGTGGATGCAATGCGTTGGAGTGAGATACCTAGTACTGCTGCAACCCACTCGTCAGTGTAATTGTAAATTAGGAAGGTGTAATGATGCTTTTAATTTGTATCCAGGCTATATATATATATACTCTCTCTGTATCAGCGAACGAAAAAACAATAGAAGTCTAACTAGCGCCGAAAAGAGGCCCCACAAAAAAGGATGCACTGCCATTATGCGGACGTATGCGGACATGGGGGCGGTGTCAAAAGGATGCCAAGCAGCCGTTTGAACATGCGCATACCGGGTTTTGGGCACGTGTTTGCGTACACATTTGTAGGGAGTTCGCCTTCTATGGCTTTTTTAGTTCGCTGCTCTGTATGCCGAAATTCGTATATCCACTCCGTACAGAATCCTTGTCTGATATATATAAGAAAAATATTATGTATGACATATGATTTTAAAGCCGTATTAAATTCCTCCTAACCCCACTAAGTTAAAGTAGGTATATAGCCTTTTCCCTCATAACTATGAGAGGAAGCTTAACTAGTGGAAAACGAGCGTGGATGCTAAAAGTAATGTTAAATTAAAAAAATAATGACAGTATTCAGTTTTCAACATTTACCTTGAAGCCATAGTTCTCCAAACCACTGATCAGATTGTGGCTCAGGCTGTAGACCTGCACAGCGCCGGGCACCCCCACCTCCATGCTGATTATATTCTGCCCCTCGCACGTCGCCCGATTGAGTCCGTTCGCCACATCACAGTCACACTGTCTTGGACACAACTGGCCACAAACACAACTACACAAAAACACTAACACTACCACATACTGCAACGCCATTTTTTATATTTCTTCCAAATCGTTTCCTTTGTACAGATAGTTTTCATTATGAGATAATCTCGAGAACCGACACTGACGCATGGACGATTTCGTACAAAATGGAGCAATGATATATGATAAAATAGCGTTATCACTTTCATATAGATAAGATAACGACGCGATGTTTTGAACGTGCTCCAGTTATAAACCCTATGAGCCCAGACTGTGGGTGCGGTGATAAAATAAATATTGATAAAGATTCGGTAATAAAAATATATTTTTGTTTCATAATATGAGTATAATTATTGAGATAGTTACTACTTCAAATATATAAGGTATAATACAGTCAATACATAATGAGGCTTAAAATAATGACTCGTACTTCCTAGGCACTTAAACAATGCCTGATTTACTAACCAAATTTATATTTAACTAATACAATATTGGCAATTAATAAATAGTGGCTACACTTATAAGGCTAATAGTACAACGTACAACCTACTTAAAAAAATAATGCATTAATTCTATAAATTCACTAAAATTGCACAAATATGAGAAGTACTAGCAAGCCTGTCTTACTCAGTTAGAATTTCAAGTCTCTAGGAGCAACCCGCTTACCTAAGGCATGATTCAAATTTTAGAAGAACTTTTGTAATTGTAACAAATCTGTTCAAATGTCTACCTTGCACTGCAAGAAAGAACGTTCAAATTGCAATGAATAAGTTTGGATGTGTTTTTGTTAATTTCGAAAAATTATAACCATACTCGAAAGAGCGCAGGTAATTCAACAGAGAGAGAGGGCATTCAGTGAACCTACATGGAAGTCGTAATTACGAGGTACACGTAAATTAGCTAAATATGTTGTTTTGCCTGTGCTGCGTGGTGGTGGCCGTGTAGCACCTCTTCATAGTGTAATCTATGCTCATTATAGAGTTCCGCACGTCGTGGACTGAGGCGCTGATGCTATCAAAGGAATTCGCCAGTCTGTCTACAGCTAGGGCCTGCAATAACAATTATTTTAAATTAATTATAATTATGTCTAGTGGTTCAAGCATGCGGCTGTCAAAACGGCGGTCGTGGGTTCGAATCCTCGCTCGTACCAATAAAGTTTTCGGAACTCTATCATTTGAAATTTCCCGGTACCTTTTCGGTGAATGAAAACAAACTGAGGAAACCTGCATACATCTGATATGAGAAGAAATTCAAAAGGTGTATGTGAAGTGGGCCATCGTGGGGGGGGAATGGGCAGTACATTCCCTCTCATCCATGAGAGGAGTCATGTGCCCAGCAGTGGAACGTATATAGGAACTTACGAAAATTATTTTAAAATAAAATGGAGATGCCACTTTGCATTAGCCATAGAGCTAGTTTTTTCAAACAATGATTTATAGTCTTTATGGTAGGTATTATCTCTATTAATAAGCAATTTAACATACTTGTATATGTGATGCGTCGGCAAGTCGTTCCATAGCTTTAGAGTTGCTGAGGGAGGCCTGCGCTAACTGGTTCATGGCTGCTGCTTGCTGGTCCATTACTTCTACCTGCAGTATTCAAATAAATATACATTATGTAGCGTAAGAATATAATGTTTTTGGTGTTCCATGCCAATCTTCACAGGCAGTTTTTCATTCTTTTAAAATATGACTAATGTGATTGTGATAGTATCTGACATTTACATTGCTATCAAAGATGGGCAATGAGATTACAAGTTATTTTATTTGAAAATTATACACATATTTAGAATATTTAGCAAGAGTTATGAATCTTGCATACAATTTCACATATAAGTAATACTTGACCAGACAAGACAAAGTAGTTAACATTCACTTATTTTTAGGATGACAGCGCTAGCATAAAAGAGATGAGTGAACATTCTCAACCTTTATTCTATGTTAATTTGGTAAAGCACTAACGCTGCTAACAAAATTTATAAATTTCAAATTAAAGAAAAAATTTAAAAATTTAATGGCCCGTTGCTACTAACCAACTGAGCTATCGGAACAATCTGTCTCGGCCGCTAAATCTTTCAATCAGTTCCTTCTTACAGCGCCTTAGGGAGGCGTGTGTAGCGACATCTACCTAGAATCTTCTAATCGGGCAAAAACGAACAGTGCAATTTGAGTCATATTCAAATGGAATATATTTTCGTTTTTAACAATTGACAAGGGCTTTTAAAAGGCCTTTGGGCAAGAGAATAGGTGGGCAGATTTGACTGTGGGCTGGTCACAAACTGAGGAAACTAACCAATTTCTCCATAATGGACATTTGTCTCTCATCAGCTTCCGTAACCAGCAGCTTGCTCGGCTCGGCGCTTGAGAAGTCCAGTTCTTCCACCTCTTTCAGGAAGGAGTCGTCATTTGAATCATCATCATCATCCCCATTCACTGGCTCTTGCTTTACACCTTTCTTTTTTTCTGAAAGAAATATTCTAAATTAGCTCATTTACTGCCAACAATTTCCTAGCGCTATACTCGTATCGATAATTACATGGGAAAGGGCTTACGAGCATAGCTCCCTATTAGGTGGATAGGGAGCCTAACAGGCTCCAATGAGATGCACGTTTGCAAAAATTTCGCAAAATATTTTGTGATTTGTCTACCTGAGACCCCCGACTTTATAAGAGCCATGTTGCCGCGCGCGCCCACGGTCCTTTGTCATTCCTGTATCTTCCTTTCCTTTGTATTCGTGTATCTTTGTGTAAATGTATAAACACTGATTGCAAGAGTTAGTAACAAAATCAAACTGTTTCTTGCATGTGTAAGCAATTTTTTTTTGTAATTTTCTTTTTTTTTTATCAAGATAAAGGGCAGGCGTATTGGACAAACCAAGAATATACCTATCTAAGGTAAATGCAAGGCTGAATGAGCAAAGGAACTGCATCTTCTAGGGCCCGTACCTCGCTACGCCCTTGGTTACCGCCAGCTCGACCTATTAAATTATAGGTAGGTGCATTAGTATAATAGTGTATTTTAACTATAACTAACAATATTACGATTATTCTTTATTTACTTAGGATCACCCAACCACACAAAAGCTGTGTAATTTGCCTTAGGTTATGACATCAAAAATGCCCGTTTCTGCAAAATGAAAGACGAAGACACTAGCAGCATACTTATTTTACGAGGCAAATGGCGATGCAATGCAAAGCGTGAACTCGTGCGTCCCGTAACAGCGCGCGGCAACCACTGATAGACCACCTAAAGGCGGCCGGCCAGCATGTTTTTGTGCGGCGCGACAAAATCAAAGAGTGAACCGCCCTTGATATAAGAGAGGTCTTAGCACCCTACATCATACTATGTCATACAACATCATTCACTTCCAAACTGCTATATTAATTATTTTGAAATTTTAGGATTAGAAGTTCTACAATGAAAACTTAATTTCTGAATAAATTGTATGTTTCAATATTATTGAATAATTTAAACAATAAGTGGAATATACTTACTAGTTGATATAGAATTATCAGCTGCAGACAGCTCCAATATTTTTTTCTCTAAAGGTGTAAGTCTATCATCAATTTTTCCTTCATCAATTTGTTTTTGTTTTAGCCTTATACTTCTCCTCTTGTCAGACCAAAACTATAATAGAAAATAAGTAAGATTAGAATACAATAAAATTGTCAACTGACCTGAGAGTATTAATTTAACACATGAATACTTTTTTAGTGAAACTATAGTAAAATTTACATTCAGTAAATAAACAAAGTGATAATTTTTATGATCACTTTGATCTTAGGGAAAACTTACTTTGATCCAACCTTTAGTGGATTTCACTGCTCCATTTAGTGAGTTAGCAGTAGTGGAGAGTTCAAACCATAGCTTCCTAAACTTGTCGTGATTCATGCCATATCGGAACTTTCTGTTCGCTAATTCTGGGTGCTTCTGCATGAACTCAATCACAGCCTTTACTTGTGCTAACGATGGCCTAGAAAACTGAAATTAAAAACGTATTACAAATTAAATTCATGCAATTTTAGACTGATCAATCAAGCAATGAGTTATTAATAAAATAATTATTATCATATACAAATAATAACATAACAGTAAAGTCCTTACTCGTCCAGAATTTTCAACTTCTGAGAGGTCTGCCATGGTTTAATGCAATTTGTACAATAGATTAATTCATCACGATATAAAGATCATGATATAAAATAGCTGTAATTCACATAAATATTAAAATTAATTGAATAGTTTATCGGCGTCGCGTCTTGTTTCGATTCTAGACATACAAAACGTTGACTGACATTTAGAAAGGTGTTACCATATAAACAGGTATCAAAACAAAATATTCAAAAAAATCGTGAATATAGTGAACGTTGTATGTTATTTTCCCATTGAACTAGGTAGCAACCAGTTTAATAGAATTTAATAAAATACTCTAGCTACTGCCAGTGACTTCGAAAAAAATCCTTTTTTCTGAGGTAAAACCATTGAACAGGCCTATAATCACCAAAATGATAGAATGTACTATTCTAGTCGTCCTGGAGCAATCGCAGTGATTCCTTACCGCCAAAAGCCGGAATCCGTTATGGTTTGGAGTGGTATTTGCTCTACAGGCAAAACGCTCCTTATTTTATAGAAAAATGTGTCAAAAAATATATAGAAGAGATATTCTTGAAGCCGTAGTTCTACCTTGGAGTCAACAGCATTTTGGCAACCAACCGTGAATATTCCAGCAAGACTCTGCTCCATCTTACAGGGCCTGTAGTTTGCAGCAGTGGTGTAAGGACAATTTTCCCGGATTCATAAGCTCGAAAGAATGGCCACCGTACTCGCCTGATCTACATCTAATGGATTACAGTTTATGGTCAATCTAAAAGTCAAGCACAAAAATATAGACGCTTTAGTTAGAAGCAACACTTACGAAGGAGTGGGAAAAAATTACCTTAGAGGAGCTGAGGCATATCTTCGACCATTTTAACAAACGTTTGCATCTGTGTATCAGAGCAAAAGGAGGATATTTTGAAGACAGTAATTTTTATTAATATTTAAAGATAGTGAAATATTAATAATTAATGTCATTCTATGAATCAGGTGCAAGGAATTAAAACATATTCAGCTAATTCTATGTCAACGTATTTCTGGGCCACCCTGTATATAGATTTAATGAGTTCCCTGATTTAATGAATTTTCCTACTTTTCTGGATTTTCTTTCTTGGTATACTTGATACAGGTAAAAAAAATATTTCGATGCAGATTTAAGAAAATCTTATATGATCTCTGATTTCATCACGTTATCCAACATTACCAACGTAAATCTTAATGCTTACAAATCTTACAATATACAGCGTGTATTTTTAATATTACCTCAAATTGTAACCAGAGGTAGGTGTTAGGGCTGTGAACCGATATTGCAAGAAAATTTTAATTTAAACTTAACTACCGAAGCATAATTAATTTTTGAAATAATTATCGAGCAGCAATGTATTGTATGTAATTACTCATGGAAGAAGCGGGTCACTTGTGACAGTTGTGACGTTGCGTCAGTAAGACAAAGTAGTGATCCATTGCGTGCTGAATTATTTTATATCGACAAAAAAAGTTGGTAGTTAAGAGAAATTTCTTGCAATATCGGTTCATAGCTCTAACACCTACCTCTGGTTACAATTTGAGGTAATATTAAACATACAGGCTGTATGAACGTTTTTACCAATTACACTGGAACTGGAATACGTCGACATGACATTGACAAAAATTTGACAAATCATGCTTTGGTTGCTCTGCTCTGTGAATTTAAATGACAGTAGAGCCACAATCCTATCAAATGTTTGTAATTCTTCCAGATCCCATTTTGTGACGAAGAGCGGTGTAATTGTTCTATTTATTCCATGAATCAACGTTATTAAATTATTATGATATGAATTGAGCTTGCATATAACATTCTTAGTAATAAAGAAGTGACAAATAGTGAGGTATGCGACTACGTTGGTAAAATTTACAATTTATGAGGTATGTGTGCAGGGATCATTCAGCTGATTTTTGTTTACTATTCGACGTATTTAAATGCAATACGAGCATTTTATTTACAGATATGTATTCGTTTGAAGGGGACTTTCGGCGTAAACCGCAGCAAAACTTATCCGGGGCCAGTGCTCAGCGAAAAACCGATCGAGATGCGCTGATACTCCAGACGCAACAACAGAGACAAAAGCGAGAGGTTCACTTTGTTTCATTGTCAACATACGAAAAACCTAGTTGAATTTACCATTAATTCTTATCTTCTTTAAAATCAGCAGCTTTTTTTATAAAGAATTTCGATATTTATCTGATTATTCCTCCTTTATTGAATGAATCATCTTGCCATATAGATCACTAAAATTAAGTAGTGATATTATTGTTACAGGAGCACAGAAAACGTCTCAACAGCACTATTAAAATTCAAGCATATGTGAGAAGCTACCTGACAAGGAAGCACTGCAAACAGAATGAGAGGGAGGAATTTGATAATGTGTTCCCTAAAGTGAATGCTGACAATGTAGACCTGCTGTGTGCACTGGTTGCGAAAATTCTGTTCTTCTATGATGGGAAAGAGGACTCTTCTAGATTGGTATATTACTTACTTGTTTACAGTACTATGATTAGCTTTTAACCCTTCGAATGCCTAGTCCCGTATCCGTCCCAGAGTGTTTGAGCCTTATATCTTAACTTCAAGGTCACTATTTTACAAGTAATTTTTTGACAGGGGCATACGAAGGGTTAAGGCAGGGATTCCCAACATGAGGTTCAAAACTTCCTTTTATTCTAAATACATTTGTGAAAAGAAGCTATAAATACCCATTAAATGTTTTTCCATACCAAGAGTACGGCACCATAATAAGCTAGGAAAGCACTGCTTTCAATCTTTATAATTAGTTGTTATTGTGCACAGAACTTTAATCTCAATTCAGTGTAAGAAAATTACCTATTGTTTCATTCGCAACCACAGAAAAAAAATTGAGGCCCATGCCACGCAAGTATTAAGTCTATTGTTTTTGGATATTGTATGATGAAAGTGGCAGGTGGGTTGCAACAGTGACAAACTTGAGTTCAAGTCAGTCATGGCAAATTGTTAACCTTTTTCCAGACAAATCAAACCACATGCTGCCTATCAAACATGCATCTTAATTTATATGAGTAAGACTGACTTTTGAATGTAATTTTACGAGTGCTGGTTTAAAAGGGGGTTATCCTCATATAAGTGCTTGTGAACTTGACCAAGTACAAAATCGAATATCATTTCAAATTCTAATTAAATTATTATTGTGTGTCATGTGTATTTGTGAATAAATATAGGTATTTTTCATTCTTTCTTTCAAATTAGCAAAGTGTCCAAATACAGAATCGCAAAAAATCATGTACAGTAAGGGAAATGTATTCACGTACAGTCAGCATCAAAAGTAGCTACGCAAACGAAGACGTCAAAAGTCTTTATTAAAAGGGAATACGATCTTTTGACGTCTTCGATTGCGTAGCTACTTTTGATGCTGACTGTACCACTAGAACCCTGCCGCAATTGACAGGCCGCCGTCACTCAAACTCGAGTAATATATGTCACCTTGTACCTGGCAACTCTAAAATCACCGGTCAAATTATTAAAAAATATTTGCCTTTTCAAACCTTGACGTTGGCCGAATCATCGACAACACCGATGGGGCCATAACAAAAAAGATTGATTGATTGTCACCTTATTGCGATAGGGTTCTACGGTGGTACATGAATACATTTCCCTTACTGTACCTATTCACAGGTGTAGGAAAGAGTGTAAAAAAAGCTGATGTTAACATAAATACATTCAATTAATGCATAGAGGGTGAAGGTATCTTTTAAAAATTTGTAACTTCCAGGTGTCTGTGTCCCAGCTGTTGTTAAAACAATGGCGCAAAGTTTTTCAAAGTGGGGGCTGTTTTATTCAAATTAGGAGACTGCTTGCATTGCACTTGCGACTGCTAAGGGATGGATCGGAGGTATGACTATTTTGGTAATACCCTTTAGTAAACAGTCAAGTATAAGACATTTTTCTGGTCACCAAGAATATGTTTTTATTTAGCATGATTACTGGCCATGACAGTGGTTATTTCTGTCATTAGAATAATATTCCATTGTTATCCTACTAGGAATCGATAGTCAGTATGGAGTGAAAGTGTGCTTAATATGCGAATGCAAAAATACATGACTGTTAGACTTATTAGAATAACAAAAGAGTATACCCTATTGGTATGTTTGAGAAACACTGAATGATCGAAATAAGTAACTAGTATAATATTCCGCTTTGATTATATGATGTTTATAATATAAACAAAGAAACTTAGACGAATTTGGCCTTTAACGCATTCGCAGCCAGCCACACCCTCTAGGAACAAAATTTGTATGAAGGCAAACGCACATGTGCTTTGCCAGCAATGAATGCATTAAAATTCTAATGTTATATGCTATAATGCTATTATGAGGTATAGGTTAGGTTAGCCAAACCAAACAACAAATTGTCTGATAAGTATGGTTTGTTTTTATTTATATTTTTGATATTTTTCAGGTACCTTTAGCTGTGCCTCTCAGAATGTTCGAAGTATTCACTTCTGTCAACCCAGCGGAGAATTCTATGAACTCAGAAGAACTGTTGACAAATGTTGCTGGGACATTCTTGTATTTAGTTAAAAGAGGTAAGATACAAAATAGTCAATTCAAGTTTGTAGTTTCGTTAAGGAAATTATCCAACTATTGTTTTTTGTATAGGTACAGTTACGGACTTTAATTGTTGAACCATTTAGAGCTCACTTTATACTGGACACTTCATAGCTTCATACAAAACCAAAAGACACATAAATGGCTCAGCAATTAAAGTCCTTGACCGTACTATCGTCCAATGCTACGGGTTCACACCGGTGATTTCATACTAACTCTAGAGATCATTTGAACTTTCTATTTATATTTTGCTAACAGGCTTTGATTAAATAGCTCAACACATAGAATGGGTCAATCAGATATTACTTGAGATTATTCCGTTGGTAAAAAGACAACATGCCAGTTTCTTAAAAAAATTGTTACAACACGGACTTCTACCATGCTTAGAAGACTGCTCATTATTATTCCGATAGTGGCTATTGCTTATCGATTGTGATCAAAAGACTGCTCATAGGAAAAGGGCTTTAAAATGTCAACAAAGTCCTGCATTTGGTGGTTCAAACCCATAAAGTCATTGTTTTTTAAAGTGACCCAGGAGACGTTACCATGGCAACAACAAGGCACAGAAAAAGTTGATTAACCTGAATAACAAATATCTCTGCATTATTTGTAGTTTATTATGGGTTAAACTTACCACTTCTTGTTTTTGGAAGAGCGGTGTCTCCTGACACAGGCAAAATTACTTGCTTGCTAGGAGGCTCCAACCTTGTCTATTTGTAAAAATCCTTTTATAACCTAAATAAACTTTTTTAATTTTTTTTTTAATTAACAGGCTACTTTGTGGAGCTACGCGAGCTGATGTGCCGCAAGACGCCCCCGCTGTACGGGCCCTCGCCCAACCCGCCCACGCCTCTGTGCGGGGCCCTGCTTGACCTCATCCAGAGACCGCTCAACCTCACCACACACGTAAACCTCAGTGGATATGAGTGAGTACATTTTGTGCCCTCTAGCACTAGCTGAGAAGCTGAAGAGGTTCTAAATTTGATAGGAGAAAAAAGATGTCTACTAAAAACTATTGAAAACAGAAGGGGAAATATGTTGGGGCACCTGATACGACATGACAATTAGATGAAAACTATAATTGAAGGAAAAACAGAAAGAAGGAGAGGCTGGGGAAGGCCAAGACGTGCGTTTATGGTTGGTCCAAAGAGAAAGTTAATGTAATGTCGTATCAGGAGCTCAAAACAGTGGCAGAGAGAAGAACAGAATGGCGATTACCCCACCGAAAAAAGCCTGGCTCTTAAATTTTTGATGATGATGATGAGCACTAGCTGGAGGGCATTAAGTATCATGGAGCTACAAGAGCTGATTATAATACCGCTAGAAGGATTCGAGTAAATTGTACACTACATTGTGTCACTCATATTTCTCGTGGGATTTAAGTGATTTAACTGTGTTATTAAAAGTGAATACAAGATTATAATTAACATTAACTCAGATAAATTAAAACTAAGTTAAATCTAAAAAAAGGCCCTCGAGACATTGTACCGAGGATGCTGGCGGCATTTCCTCGCTGAATTGCAATGCGTCACCAGTTACATCGACCAGACGTTTCGCGATTTCTGCAAATAACTTATGCGCACTGGGACCCCACGGACCGAGGGTCTCGACGCCAAAGGGTACAAAGTCGTACTCTCTGCCGAGGCCTCTATATTTATTACATTTCAGATTTTCTGCGTTTTGTGTGTGTTTATTTTTCATGTTGATATCATGAAAATAAAGAGACGTGAATTATAAGCTCAATATAAGCTAGTCAGAAGCTCTGAATTATATAGATACCACTTAAGGTGACGTAGGTTCATGGTCTTCTCTCCCTCTCACTGAGCATAAGTGTGAGCGAGATGGAAGTGCGTGTTCGGAAGCGCGGATTTAATTTTTTAATTTTAATTTTTTGGGTGTTTAAATCAATAAAAAAGTAATAGGTGAGTTCCCTCAAACATGGTATTGCCGATTTTTAGAACCAATTTTAATATGTTTAGCTTTTGTGCATAATTTGTTATGAATGTTTTAAGTGGAATTTAGACCTATGTTCGTGATTTTTTTCTATCGAGGGAAAGTCTAAAACTCAGGATTCGAATAGCTATAGTCCCTCGAGAAAGGCCCCAAGATTGCTAATTAAATTTGGGTCAGCCGTATTAAAATCCAAACAAACGCTACGACTTTTAAAAAATTCTTCTCTCAACCTACATCGCCTTAAAAAAATATCGTATGTTATACTTCGGTATGTGGTTAATTGGGAGCCTTATGCGATGATGGATTCACAATAAAAAAAAATTAGTATACTTTTTATTTTCAGCAACATGATAATGTCAGAATTTGCATCAGCATTCCTCTGCAACCCGTACCCCGAGCCGGTTGAGATGTACATGATCCCCGCACTGTCCGGAGAGAGCAGGAAGTTCCCGTTTCTGTCACTCATGCAGTGTCTGCAGGACGAGACAGTGCTCGCTAAGAGAGTGCTCAACGACTCGTGGCTTCTGCATTCCGTGCTTTCCTTAGAACCATCAGGATTTGGTGAGTGTTTCACAAACCGTATTGGTGTTCTCGATAAAACCCTGCCTGTGCCTCAAGCTATGCTGAGCTCTGTGGCACATTTCACGAAACTATAAGTTAATATTTTACAACTCGAAACTGGCAACATTGAGGTGCTCGTCCAATAACTAACCTTTTGACCAGTGTTGCTGGTTTACTATGGGCCGCTGCTGTATAGAATTTTGTATATTGTAGGTTGTCAAAGTAACCTTGAAACTGTCTAGTAAGGTTTACTTTCGTTCCCTTATCGTAAACATGTGTGATATGTATATACAGGGTGGGCCCTATAACAGGAGCAAAAAATTAAACGGTAGATTATTAAGCTTGTGAGCAATTATTTCCAAGTGGATTACATTAAAAAAAAATTTTTTTTTGTTTAAAATAAGTTTACGTGTACTCTTTTACTCTTCTGGAGTGATATAAGTAACTTTTTATTTTAAAAACACAAAAAAAACTTGAAAACAAAAATGAAAAAAACTATTATGACTCACTAGATGACGTTACCTCAAAATCTGCATTGACTGCTGTTCTATGATCTCGTGGTACCAAGATACATTACGTCATAACTTTAGATCAAAATGTCTCCGAATTAAAAAAAAAATGGTGCTCCTGTTACAGGGACCACCCCGTATGTGACAAAGGTTATATTTCCGTAATGTCGATAAGAATAAAAATGCAGTCTCAGGAGCACCTCTCATGGAACAAAGTCATTTTGTCTATTTCTTACAGCAAACGAAATCCGTAACATAAACAACTCAAGACTGCCAAATAATCCCATCATCCTAGACTACCTTAAAATAATAGCGAAACTCACCGTCAACGTGTGCAATAAACAAATCACTTACGAATACGAAGACTCCCTGTACAGCCAAGAGACCGCGGCAGACAAGGACGACGATAGCGACAGTGAGAACGAACCTAACCCCACCTCTGTGAGAGAACAGATGTTGCTTACTCGCTGTATAGAGATTCTGAATGAGCCGGATAGGTGTGTGATGACTACTTGCTCTCAGATTACGGAGAATGACTTGAGTGAGGACTTCTTGGATTGCCTGTCGAAGATTTGTCACAATTTGCTGCTGAGCCATAGGATGGCGTTGCATAAATATAGGTGAGTTGTTATTTACTATTCCGTGAAACGATTTCAGAATCCCAAAAGAGCTTTTTTTGCTTTCGCACTTTTCTGACTCTCCAAAGCAAATTAAACGCAATTAAAATAATAAATACTGTATTTAATTTTCGTTTTAATTTGTCACGATTTGATCTTTGAGAAAGGATTGATTCTGTTCATTAGCAAGAGCTGTTGCATATAATTTCTTACCTTTCAGATTATTATACACACTGGCGTTCAAGCCAATATTCCTCCGAGGGCTCTGGCACTGGCTCAGCCACATGAGTCACGAATCTTCTTTCGGAGGTTCTGCCACGCCGCTCCTTTCCGCTCTCTCCCGCGGCATGGGCGCCGAGTCCACAGTAATAGGCGTCCACAGGCTACTCGCGCCCCTGGCTGTGTTCTGTGCCCTGTTTTCGTTGCTGATCGGGACACTACATGACACGGAGTTCTGTAGAGACGTGTACGATGATGATAAGATGAGCTGCGAGTCGATACTGAACAACGGTTGGTACAATTTATTCGTTTAACATGTAGCACGGTCAAGTCCACAGGCTTCTCGCTTCCCTGTCGGTTTTATGTGTTTTTTAGGGTTCTGTATCTCAAAAGGAACCCTTGGCCGTCTGTTTGTCTGTCTGTCAAGACCCTTTAACTCGGGAACGCGTGGAGATATCGAGTTGAAATTAAAACTACACAGTCCCTTGAAGTTGTGAAAAAATCAATCTAACCTAACGTAAAAAAAAGATACGGCCGTTTATGCCGCAAAAAACTTATATTTCGACACTCTCAAGGGAATCAAAATTTATAGGGTACTTTCCGTTGACATAGGGAGTAATGAGCTTGTGTGTGATCTGAGCTCTGTGATTGGTTGAAAAAAGATCTAGTCGGCCACGCGCCGCAAGAATACTGCTCTGTGATTGATTGAAATATTGAAGCCGGGCGCTCCACTAGCACTGATCTGGAAGTGAAAGTTGTCAATTTCGTTAATTTTTGATTGGTGCGGTTGTATGAAACTTAGATTTTTCTGTCACTTACGCCCCTCGTTAAACAATGTACTACTCGTCACACAGCGCCGGAATGCTTTCTCCTTCGTACTAATTATGGTCTCATTTGACAGACATAAGCGCGAGCAACGTGTCCGCCGGCGGCGGCCGCGTGCACGCGTTCTCATTCTCCGAGCTAGGCGCGCTGTGCCGCACGCTCCGGCAGGTGTGCCTGGGCCTGGTGGAGCTGGCGTACCCCGAGTCGCGGCCCGCCGTGTGCACGCAGTACCGGGACGCCGTCGGCGCGACCATCGAGCTGCAGGGCAGCCAGACGCCCGCCTGGAGCCATCTCTTCAAGGTCAGGAAACACGATACCTATCTGGATAGAAAACATCTGCTGTGCCACTTGATGTGGCATGTTCTGCCTCCGAATTGAACGGAAAGTCCGGGCACAAAGGGACACTTTGTGTCTAGACTATTGGAATTCTACCACCACGTCACGCTGGGTTGGGAGTACGTCGCTGTCGGGATGTCGGTGTGGTGGCCTTCCTTGCCTCGGACCATGGGACTTTGGATCTTGTCACTCGTATTTTACCATTTGATGGTGGCAATATCCAGGTCCCATTTATCGCCGAGGCACTCTCTAAATGGTCTACCGTTAGTCAGGGAGATGAACAGCCTAAAAGTCTTGCTGTGCAGAGAGGTTGGAACGACATTCTTTGCAAAGGAATTTTGGCGGGATTATTAGGGGGGGCAGTAGGGGCTAATATAGCGCGCCTCGAGGCTGCATCTACCCCCGAGGCGGGAGCATGGTTGCACGCACTACCCTCGCCCCACATAGGCACTCTGTTGGATGATGACTCGCTTCGGATCGCGGCTGCGTTGCGGTTGGGGTGTAAGGTCTGTGAGATGCATCGTTGCTTTGTGGGCTGGTGGTTGAAGAAAACGGGCACCATGGTTTGAGCTGTCAGAGGTGTGCGGGGCGTTTTCCGAGGCACCACGCCATCAATGATTTGGTTCGTCTGGCTTTAGTTTCGGCCAACGTGTATTGTGTCCTGGAGCCTCCGGGATTGTGCCGCACGGATGGGAAAAGGCCGGATGGTCTAACATTGGTTCCATGGCAGAAAGGGCGGTGCCTCTTATGGGACGCTACATGTGTTAGCACGTTTGCCCCGTCCCATTTGGGCCATACCATCAAATCCGCGGCGTCGGCCGCCGAGTCGGCGGCTCGGTTGAAACATGCCAAGTTGCGTTGGAGCTGCCTTGGAGCCAATGTACGACTTTGTGCCAGTGGCGGTGGAGACTGCGGGACCTTGGGGTACGGAGGAAAAATACTTCATACGGGATTTGGGACGGCGGCTTAGGGGGCTGCGATCCTCGTTCCGGATCGTTCCTGGCTCAACAGATATCCTTGGCCATTCAGCGCGGCAACGCCGCCAGTGTCATGGGAACTTTCGGGCCACCAACGATCCGGTACGGTGCTTTTTGTTAGTTTAGGTTAGTTTAGTACGTATTGCTGACGAAGCCTGTTGCGGATTCTATTTATAACAATATGTCAACTTTAATAAATAATTTTACCTGAACACTATTTTTTGTTACTTGTTTCGTTTCGCTCGTATTCCAGACTTTTCAGATCCGTATGATATCGCAAATTTGAATGAATGAATGAACAAGCTTTATTTTGAAACAACAGAAATTTCTCCCGCTTTCAACAATAATTAGACAACATTGTAATTTCTTCTCTTTGGGAAATCCATACATGAAGAAATCAATTAGTATAAGTAACTTAAAATAATGTTTTAATTAAAGTGAAGGCGAGAAGAATGGCAACACAAGATTTATGTTACGCTAGTGAGGCGGATGTCACATCGGCGCTAGCCATACACGGCACTTCTATTCTCCCCGCTCACTTAGAGCATACATAACTGGAGTAGCCTTTCAGTAACTTACTCCTTTGTAGAAAACCTTGTACAATGTGCAAAAAACCATACAATGACGATTTCACAATCGATTAATGGTCATTCACAAAATTGCCTCGAAAGAGAATGAATACTGATCATAAAATGCCCGCATGTTGCTGTAAGCACTTGATATTATAATCGATCAATCACTTCAAGCTTTCAATATACAATTGAGTTTCAACATCCTATTAAGATGCTGCCCCCCGCCCTCGCAAAATTCGGGAGACATTTTTGTACGCAAATATACAACATAAGGCTACTCCAGTTATGTATGCTCTAAGCCCGTTCATTACGGACGCAAGACACGCTGCGTGGTGTTGGCCTAAAGGCGGGACTACATTACGCGCGGCAAGCGTGACCGCGCACATGTTACTTAAGGCTACAAACACAAGCGTCGATATTTCCAGGTGTGCACGCACCTGCTGCGCGCGCTGTACGTGCGCGACTCGCGGTTGCAGTTTATGGCGGGCGCGTTGTGGCCGGTGCGCGGCGCCGTGCCCGAGGGCGCGGCCGCCGTGCTGGTGGTGGCCGGCACCCACGTGCGCCCCAACCCGCGCCAGCTGCGGCGCCCGCCGCACCTGCAGGCGTTGACGCGCGACCAGGGTGAGTGCCCCTTGTCTGTGTACTGTACGTGCGCGACTCGCGGCTGCAGTTTATGGCGGGCGCGTTGTGGCCGGTGCGCGGCGCCGTGCCCGAGGGCGCGGCCGCCGTGCTGGTGGTGGCCGGCACCCACGTGCGCCCCAACCCGCGCCAGCTGCGGCGCCCGCCGCACCTGCAGGCGTTGACGCGCGACCAGGGTGAGTGCCCCTTGTCTGTGTACTGTACGTGCGCGACTCGCGGCTGCAGTTTATGGCGGGCGCGTTGTGGCCGGTGCGCGGCGCCGTGCCCGAGGGCGCGGCCGCCGTGCTGGTGGTGGCCGGCACCCACGTGCGCCCCAACCCGCGCCAGCTGCGGCGCCCGCCGCACCTGCAGGCGTTGACGCGCGACCAGGGTGAGTGCCCCTTGTCTGTGTACTGTACGTGCGCGACTCGCGGCTGCAGTTTATGGCGGGCGCGTTGTGGCCGGTGCGCGGCGCCGTGCCCGAGGGCGCGGCCGCCGTGCTGGTGGTGGCCGGCACCCACGTGCGCCCCAACCCGCGCCAGCTGCGGCGCCCGCCGCACCTGCAGGCGTTGACGCGCGACCAGGGTGAGTGCCCCTTGTCTGTGTACTGTACGTGCGCGACTCGCGGCTGCAGTTTATGGCGGGCGCGTTGTGGCCGGTGCGCGGCGCCGTGCCCGAGGGCGCGGCCGCCGTGCTGGTGGTGGCCGGCACCCACGTGCGCCCCAACCCGCGCCAGCTGCGGCGCCCGCCGCACCTGCAGGCGTTGACGCGCGACCAGGGTGAGTGCCCCTTGTCTGTGTACTGTACGTGCGCGACTCGCGGCTGCAGTTTATGGCGGGCGCGTTGTGGCCGGTGCGCGGCGCCGTGCCCGAGGGCGCGGCCGCCGTGCTGGTGGTGGCCGGCACCCACGTGCGCCCCAACCCGCGCCAGCTGCGGCGCCCGCCGCACCTGCAGGCGTTGACGCGCGACCAGGGTGAGTGCCCCTTGTCTGTGTACTGTACGTGCGCGACTCGCGGCTGCAGTTTATGGCGGGCGCGTTGTGGCCGGTGCGCGGCGCCGTGCCCGAGGGCGCGGCCGCCGTGCTGGTGGTGGCCGGCACCCACGTGCGCCCCAACCCGCGCCAGCTGCGGCGCCCGCCGCACCTGCAGGCGTTGACGCGCGACCAGGGTGAGTGCCCCTTGTCTGTGTACTGTACGTGCGCGACTCGCGGCTGCAGTTTATGGCGGGCGCGTTGTGGCCGGTGCGCGGCGCCGTGCCCGAGGGCGCGGCCGCCGTGCTGGTGGTGGCCGGCACCCACGTGCGCCCCAACCCGCGCCAGCTGCGGCGCCCGCCGCACCTGCAGGCGTTGACGCGCGACCAGGGTGAGTGCCCCTTGTCTGTGTACTGTACGTGCGCGACCCAGAATGTACGCGAGGAAACTGTTTTTATTTTTCAAAAATAATTGACGCAGCTGAAAAATCTCAACCTTTTTTCTGTTGCTAAGGAAGGTTATTCCTATTACCAAAAAAATAATCAAGCATTTCTAATATTTTCATCCATTCCCCATTCTTCCCCGCTGATGGATCGTTAAATCTGCTAAGGAACGCCGCCCCACTCCTAACTACGCTTTCAACAAATCGATTCACGAACTAGTCCGCTATAAGGAACATTGGGACGCGTCCTCGTGCTACCAATACCTTGTTGGACGACATCGTACACTCGTCTCCATCTCTGTATGTATGCAATGCATTTTCCAATAAAGAGAAACATAGAACATACCCTACCATAATTAGGTTTAGAACTTTGATCCAAGCGACTGCGCCAAATCACAGTAGTAACTGTAGTAAGTCACGATCAATTTTAATAACAAATTAATAAGCCGGTTGTTTTCAGGGTTCCGTCATTTGTAATGTAATCAATACTTCAATTTTACATAGATGCTTGTACTTTTCCGCAGACGAAGGACCACCGCTAACGATCAAAGAGCTCCGAACAGTCACTATTCTAAGAGAAATTCCATTTGTTGTTCCGTTTGCGACGAGAGTTCTTATTTTTCAAGGACTACTTGTTAGGTAAGTAACCTGTTCATATTTAAAGACCATACAATCTCACAAGATAGCAGTGACAGATAGCCATGTAAAACAACTTTCATTTAAAAGAGATCGATATAAATTATCTTTAAAATATAATGGTAAATCTATTCTATTTTCTGTATTGCTGTTTTTTTATTCCAGAGAAAAACATGACCACTGGTACGAGATGTCCAATTTCAATGAGGGACCTTCAATTAACATTAGCGTACGAAGAACGCATCTGTATGAAGATGCTTTTGACAAACTTAGCCCTGACAATGGTAAGCCAATCTACTGGTGTAATAAGGTGTACGTAGAACCGATGGCCGTTGGGGCGAAATGGTTCTCGAGTGACGATGACGACCACGTACCCGAAAGCGCGGCGTGGGTAGGCCCCCCACAAGGTGGACTGATGACCTGGTAAAGGTCGCGGGAGTCCGCTGGATGCGGGTGGCGCAGGACCGGTCGCTTTGGCACTCTTTGGGGGAGGCCTATGTTCAGCAGTAGACGTCTTTCGGCTGATATGATGATAATGAAGAATGAATAAGGTGCCAATTGTTTTAATTTAACCATTGATTAATATTAGATTTGAATATTCGATTCGTCCGACGATAGTATCTAGAAAAACAAATCAGCTTTACAGTGCACTTCTTCAGTTCCATATCGCTTTGGATGATGTAACAATAAAAAGCAAATCGACTAGTTTGCTGTAATAATGATACATTGACTTTCTTATCAGAGTTATTTATTGAGGTATTGTAGTCTGCTAAATTTGTGATTTGTGTTTGATGAGTTTTATTACGAACAGAAAGACATCTATGCCACCACAAAGTAACGTAGTTGTAAAAAGACAGGCAAGAAATTAAAGAAAAATGGTCCACGTTGATTATTATTTTTTCTTTTTATTTCATTCCGAAGCGAATAGTTAGTAATTAGTAAATAATGACAAATGTAATTCGATAAAAGAGGGGTCCTTTTTTATCGTAAGTGTAGGATGCGCAAAGTTTCCCCCCGCACGTCATCTAATGCTCGAGAGGTTTGCCGGCTACTGTATCGTGTCGGTTTCAGAGCCCGATATGAAGTTGAAGCTGCGCGTGCAGTTAATCAACCAGGCGGGCGCGGAGGAGGCGGGCGTGGACGGCGGCGGCCTCTTTAGGGAGTTCCTCTCGGAACTACTCAAGTAAGTGGAACACGATCGATAGTACTTAAATAGACCGGGCTCTCAGTAAATAAAAAATAAAAATAAATAAAATTGATTTATTTCAGGTAGAACCCATATTTTTTACATTTTGACTGAAATGATAAAAAAAATAAAATCATAAAAAAGAAATGTTACATAAATAAATAATCATTATTACATATTTGCGACACTGGGTAAAGATCATTACTTTATTTGGCCAGTGATGATCTTTACCCAGTGTTTTGTCATAGGGCAGTCCAGTCGCTCAGCAAACATACCCAGGATGGTGTTAGAACTGCCGCGCACTCTGTTCAACAGAGACGCAACTCTCTTCCTTCTGATTGCGTGGAAGCCATCAGTGTGCGCCTCTGCGAGCATACCTGACGCGCTACAGCGTCGCGGCAGTTTCATCAGCATCCTGAATATGTTATTATACTGGACCCTGAGCGTATTGTACGTGCGCTGCGTATGACTCACCCACAGGCTGCTGGTGTAGAAGGTCTGGCAATAAGCCCTAAACAGTGAAGTTCCTTTGCGAAAATTGCGGACCGCATTATGACTCGATATTATATTCTATAGATCGCAGACATCCAATCAACAGATGTTGCCAACCAGTTTGGTGGTCCCCCTCCCCTCTTCATAGTACAGCTATAGAATTTTTTTATTTCGATGAAAAATTACGAAAATTCCAAATTTTGTTACAATTTTTTTTTCAAGCAGGAGGGAGGGGGGTGTTACTGAATGACAAACCACCGTGCGCGCGCGCGGCAACATGGCTTTTTATAAAGTCGAGCGTCTCAAGTAGACAAATCATAAAACATTTCGCGGTCCGCAATTTTAGCAAACGAACATCTCATTGCAGCATGCACGAATTGATATTTATCTGGCGTTACTGATACAAAGGAACCGTCTGACACGTCGAATAAATATGGTCCGGCTTAAGGATTTTTTTTTGTGTTATAAAGGAGGAGGAAATCATGAAGTAAAAAGGTTGTTTTTAATACTAATAAAAATTGTTCCAGATCGGCGTTTGACCCCAATAGAGGTTTATTTAGATTGACGAAAGACAATATGCTGTATCCGAATCCTGGAGTACACTTATTATATGACGACTTTCCCATGCATTATTATTTTGTTGGGCGGATGCTTGGAAAGGTAAGGGTTAGCCTGTTGTACCAAATAATTTATAATTTCAATAATTAAATTCGATAAAGGATGTGGATCTTGAATTTTAGGATAGATTATTTATTTTCACCTCACTAGCTCGGAAAGCCTTTTTACTCGAAAACTATACGGTGTATTTGAATAAAATTTTGAGGATAGGTGTATTTTGTTAGCCGCTACATAGTTTTGTAATTAAAATGACAAAAAAAAAAATTTTTTAGGGGTGCACTCAATACATAAAACAAAAGTCAAAATAAATATTTCATTGTGACCCCCCGTGTGGCACACCAATCGATAAGCCTTTCAAAATAAATATAAGGTTTCTTAGCATTTTTTTGATTAAGTGAATAGAGTCGGAGATAATCACCCCGAAAGTCACTAAAATTCTGTCCCCCCCCCCTCTAAGTTTTGAACGGTGTATTTTAAAAATATGGAAAAATTCATAGGCTTATTAATTTCATTCACCGAAAATTGTTTTGAACAAGATCGGTTCAGAGGTTTTCGAGATATTGCTGAAAAACTGCCTTCCTCAAAGGAAAGGACGTAAGTGCCGTAAATTTCTGTGACGACACGACCTTTTTAATAGGCACGGAACCCTTCGTTTTGCGTGGTCCGACACGCACTTGGCCGGTTTTTATTCTTTAAAAACAAAGCATTTTATCCACAAGAGTGCATAGAATGTTTGAAATCCGACCGTGTTAATAGTTACTTTTTTAAACATAATAACATGTAAAGGCCAGTCGAGACAGGACAATTTTCGCCTATCTGATTAAATTGTCTGATCAAATCAGGTGGTGGTGGTTTGGTGTATTTAAGTTGTTTTTCTTATTTAGTATTTTCCTCGCTTTAGTGAGGTGAAAAGATTTGTGTTACACACGGGTGCAGTTATTTTACGTCTCGTGTGTTGCAACACTCGCTGCGCTCAGGATTCTATTTTCGAACCACTCGCTTCGCTGAGGATTCTATTTTCGAACCATAGAATCCATTCGCTAGCTCGTGGTTCAACCCTAGAATCCATACGATAGCTCGTGTTTCAATTCCACACTCACGGTTAAATACAACTTTGCACCCTTGTATAACAAATAACTATTACATGGGTTGAAAAACAGCAAATTAGTTACCTGTAAAAAGTGAGAGAGCAGAGCTGCCAAGGATGTGGTGTTGCCGTACTAAGCAAAAAGGACGCATCTCACTATGAGACTCATAGTCAGAGGTGTCCTTTTTGCTTAGTCAGATGCGTCCTTTTTGCTTAGGATGGCATTTGTGTTGACAGTAAGGGTTGCGTACGGTCGTCTCTAACTACCAACAACAAATCGTCAAATCTATTTATTTAATTAGGCTCACAAAACAAGTTAAAGTCAAAAATTGTTCGGAAAATAATACCTATTGTTCGGATCTGGACTATAACTCAAAATATGTGTGCACAGAAAGAATTATTGAAATCAACCTTAAGGTCGGAAACGCGCTACTGATTAGACCTAAAATCGCAAGCGTCTATAGGCAACGCTGTCTATTTATTATCAGGCAGACCGTACGCTTGTATGCCACAGTCGTAGAATAAAGAAAAAGTGAGCAAAAGAATCCAAAAGGAATGAACGTACGGTACTATCAAACTTTACACATTTTGTGTTGCGTCAACAAATTTCGTGTGACGTTCCTCCTACATATTTATTTGGATATGGTTTGCGCGGGATTTTCCGACTATGTGTCACTTATATAAGTTTTGCTGTGCTCTCCCTACAGTGGGCTTTATGTAATCATTTGACACACATGAATTAAGATCGGCTAACATAAAAAAAAAAATTACCCATATATAATAACCTTACGTTTCAGGCTTTATACGAGAACCTGCTAGTAGAACTTCCCCTAGCCGAGTTCTTCCTCGGCAAACTGTGTTCGTCGCGAGAGCCCGACGTGCACGCACTAGCTTCACTGGACCCCGCGCTATACCGCGGCCTGTTAATGCTGAAGTCACACCGGCGGCAGGACGTGCCGGATTTAGGGCTGGACTTCACGATAGTTAGCGACGAGCTAGGGGAACAACGGGTAAGCGAAATGAAGCCTTGTTTATCACGAAATAGGGTTAAGAGTTAGGAGACTTCTGTCGAAGGACACGGCACTGTATCAATGGCCTATTAATGCTGAAGTCACACCGGCGGCAGGATGTACCGGATTTAGGACTGGACTTCACGATAGTTAGCGACGAGCTAGGGGAACAACGGGTAAGCGAAATGAAGCGTTGTTTATTAAGAAATAGGGTTGGAATAAGAGGCTTGTGTCATAGGACACTGCACTGTATCGTGCCCTGTTAATGCTGAAGTCACACCGGCGGCAGGATGTGCCTGATTTAGGGCTGGACATCACGATAGTTAGCGACGAGCTAGGGGAACAACGGGTAAGCGAAATGAAGCGTTGTTTATTAGGAAATATGTTTGGAGTTGGAAGAGTTCTGCCGTAAATAGGAGTCTGCATTGTACCGTGGCCTGTTAAAACTAAAGTCACACTGGCGGCAGGATGTGCCAGAACCAGAGCTGGACTTCACGATAGTTAGCAACGAGCTAGGAGAACAACGGGTAAGCGAAATGAAGCGTTGTTTATTAGGAAATATGGTAGGAGTTTATTTATTAATGAAGTTTTATTTATAAGGACTTAGGGCTGCCTTAGGAAACTAACGTCTAAGTGTAGAAAATTAACATCGCTAGACCTGACTCTGCACCGAGACCTTGTAATTCTGGAGTCCCACTGGCGCACTGTGGGCTGAGAATCGGCTCTCCATAGAAATAGACAATTATAAATCTTTATTTAGTGGGCCAAATTATCCAAAAATCATCTTGTGGTATGATAATGAGTAGAAGAAGCCATTTTCTGAAAAAAAATCCTAAATTTTTAAATTGTCTATCTCTATGGAGAGCCTATTCTCAGCCCAGTGTGGCGGTAACATGTGCCCGAGCTCTGGGTCGGCTTTAACCATCTCGGCGCCTCGGGCGAGTCATGCCTTAAGGCCCATTTAGACGGTTCGAGTTTCTCGCCCATTTTGGGGCGAGAAATCGTATGATATTATCGTATGCAATTATCGCCAGGCGAGTATCGTATAAAAACGGTTACATTCATGCGAGAAACAAAAACTCGTCTACGATTATGTCATACGATACTCGTACGGAAATTATCGCCAGGCGAAATAGTTTACACGAGGAGCTGCATTCTAGGGAGATATTTGCTTACGATATCTCAACTCGTCTAAACTCGTTCTCGTATGACATTTTTTCACGTACATGCGAGTATCGCACGAATCGGTGAGAACAGATTTTCATACGAGTTTTACCAGTCGTTTAACGTGATTCGTTGCTAACCATTAACACTATACTGGCAATATTCGTGGTTATATATCTTGTTTCTCATATTATTTTTAATTTTAATATAATGTAAGTTGCACTTAATTTTTAAATTTTGGCTGAATTATTGGCGTGATGTAGCCTTAAAAAAATGACGGGGAACTGCATTGTTAAAAGAAAAACTTTGTAGTGGGTTGTTGGTTGACTTTTGGCGAAAACAATTTAAAATGTCCAAAAAAAACGTATAAATTTGATACTTCAACAAAAATGAAATTGAAATTCATGATGGCGGCTGAATAGCACATTAACTCGAAATACGACTCTTGCATTGAAATTTTGTTTACACGGAGACCTCCAACGATCAAAGGCGAGGCAATTATCGCTCCTTCTAGTGCGATATCGTATGTATAGTTTACACGATAACATACGTATGTATAGTTTACACGATAACATACGTATGTATAGTTTACACGATAACATGCTACGATAATCGTATGGTTGAGGCGAGAAACTCGCACCATCTAAATGGGCCTTTAGGCGCCCTTTTATATTTCACGGCGCTCTAGGCACCCCGTAGCGTAGCGCCGTATACCTCGGCGCCCCGGCCCCACGCTAAAGCGGGTATTACATTGTCCTGAATTTAGCATCCTGAATGAGTTAGGAAACTGATTCAGGAAGGTGTACTCGCATTCAGGTAGTAAGGATCCTAAATCTAAATGCGATTACTCCTCCCTAAATCAGCTTCCTAACTTACTAGGATGCTAAATTCAGGACAATGTAATACCCGCTTAAAGGCGGCCCTGCCCGACCTAAACATTACGATAATCAACGACAAGATAGGGAAACAACGAGTGAGCGAAATCAACCTTTGTGGATGTTGTAAAAGGGAAGTAATTGGGTCAGTAGTAAATCTACTAAAGCCTATTGATTAGTATCCTGCTGTTATGATTATTTAACATAAGGTAATTTTGTTACAGATAGAAGAATTAAAACCCGGCGGATCTAACATTCCAGTTACGGCTGAAAATAGAATAGAATACATTCACCTAGTAGCAGATTACAAATTGAACAGGTAAGTACTAGTGTCCGATCGAAGATTCGGTTTCAGCCAGTTTCGGCCAAAAAATCATGTTTCGGCCGTAGTTTCGGTTTCGGCCAAAAAACGCGAACCTTTCGGCCGGGGCGACACTTACGAAATGATATTTCGGGTCGCGTTCGGCTAACTTATTAAATTTTGTCTTGTAGTAAACCTTGCTTTATTTTATTCAACCTTCACGAGTTTCTGGTGTTACATTGTTAATATGTATAAAAGCGGTTTTATGTCATTTTTCAACGATTTAAACGTTTTTATTTTAAAAATTTAAAAGTCTACAAAAGTTTCGGTTTCGGCCGAAACTAGAGCCAAAGCCGAACCTTCGGTTTTGGTTTCGGCAAAAAAACATGTTTCGGTCGGACACTAGTAAGTAAGTACTAAATTAATTGTGTATTAAGCTGAAACGTCCGCTAACGAAATTACAATTTTGTATGAGAGAAAAAAAAACGTATTACGTAGGTAGAGCATGATGCGACCCTGCCTTAAAGTAAAACCTTCCTGAGCTAGGGTGGCACATTTAGATCGGTCAGTATGGGAAAGTCTGAAACTATAAGACATACAAAGATCTCTTCTTAGGAACCATGTGATCGATTTTGGTAACAAGAAAAACTGCATTCATACATTAAAAAAAACTTGTACTTAGCTCGGGAATCGAACCCGGATGTTTTGAAAACTAACACTATTTTTATTTAGATATTGATTGTGTAGGTCTGAAGCAGTAAATGTTACTATGAAACATGATGACTAAAATGAATAAAATACATTGTTTTCATACCCTTTAATTTATTTTAGTAAGTTTTCGAAATGACCACCATTTTTTTCAATACAACATTCAACTCGTTTTTTAAATGCAGATTTTTTTGTTACTAAAATCGATGACATGGTTTCTAAGAAGAGATTCGCAGGTCTTACAGTTTCAGACATTCCCATACTGACCAATCTAAATGTGCCACCCTGTATACTTACAAAAGGGAAGTAATTGAATTTTTTATGCTCAGTTGGCTGAGACCGTCAGCCCCCGATAGCAAAATGTCGCAGGTTTGTCACCTGCTTTAGGAAGTAGTTACTGTATCTTTTTATATATCAAGAACTTGTAAAATTGAATTAAGTATGTTGTACATGAAGTGCACAAACCATACTTTGTATTGCTAGCCAGGTAACATTAGGTCTGCTTCTGTTAGAAAAATAAACACCAGTCAAACAATTCTCGTTCTTATACCCAGACAAATAAGGTCGCAGTGCAACGCGTTGAAGCGAGGCTTGACGTCCGTGGTGAACGCGGAGTGGCTGCGCATGTTCTCGTGCCGCGAGCTGCAGCTGCTGATCTCGGGCGCGGAGGTGCCCATAGACCTGGACGATCTGAGGACGTACACGCAGTATGCCGGTGAGCTGTCCTTCGCTATTATAACCTCTAGCTGCACACCATACAAGAAGAATTTGAATCAACTACAATGGGTAATCGAGTAGAGTTTGTTTTGTTTTGAAATCGACAAAACAAACGCAACTCGGTTCCAATTTAGAATTAGTTATATCAGTTCCATAGGATGCCATTATTAGGCCTTTGGGTGGCTAGCTATCCACGGGTTAATTATAAACTTTATTAGTCCCATCAAGTAAAGGCGTGTGTTGGAATTATCTTGTATAAAGTACAAAGAAAAGTAAACTTGACCACAAAAACTTAACAAGGTAACAGTGCTGATTAAACGACTGGATTTCTACTAGCATAACCTGTCCGAATATTTCGCAGCTTCATTTTACAAATGGTGCATCTGTTCCTTGAGATTTTGTCGTACTCGCCATCAGATATATCAGAGCGGCGAAAGCGCTCACAAATATCTGAACACGTCTCTAATGCCTCGACAATAGAGACGTGTTCAGATATTTGTGAGCGCTTTCGCCGCTCCGATATATCTGATGGCGACTGTACGTCCGACCGACACTCGTTCGAGTTACTTACAGTCTGCAATTTATGGATGATATTAAGTAAACCTTTTTGGAATATCCAGACACATTCTTTGTAATATGCTCCCCCGGTATTGCCTATGAGGCCACACAGGGCGGTTGTCCCTACTCATCTGTAACCGCATAACAGGCGGAACCGGGTAAAGAAAATCATAGCAATATCCTCCTGTGTTTCCCAGGCGGGTTCTCGGCGACGCACCCAACAGTGCAATGGTTCTGGAAGGTGGTGGACCGCTTCGAGGACGCGCAGCGCCGCCAGCTGCTCAAGTTCGTCACCAGCTGTTCCAGGCCACCACTGCTGGGGTTTAAGGTCACCATTTTTTTCTGACTGCTGTGTTTGTTTATAAGTGTAGTTATGCGTATAACTGGCAATATTCAAGGGTTGCCACACCAATCGATCTATCGCCGATCGATGGCGAATAAATTTGTTGAGCATACTATTTTTTTTATAAATTACTAGTTGCCGCGGCTTCTCCCGCGTATTACAAAGCTTCACAGGATAAGATATGGCCTATGGCCATCCACGAAAACCCAAATCCTTATCATCCAAAAACTTTTTCAAAGTGAATATTGATACACTCGTAGTATCGTTATTTTTCGTAATTTTATGTAGAGAATAAATACAACACACTTGTACTGTACTGTTGAAACAAAGATATTGCAGAAATAAAAAAATTCAACGCGCTCACTAGCGGATCAGAATCGAGCTCGGTATCTTTGGATTACCGGTGCACTGAGTATTCCGCGGACCGCTTTCGGCTTTGTCCTGTTTGTTGACGTTTGCCCGAGTCCTAGATATGATCCAATATGTATGCCGATTAAGCCTTTATATCTTAATGCTACGTTTACAATCGGCCGAAGTGGGCAGGGAAGTGGGGAGGACGAGTGTATAAACACGAACTTCTCATGCCACTCGCGCTGCTCGGCGCTCCCCAAAAAGGCGGTTTTTTGTGCGGAAGTTAAAGGATCGGCAGCGCGAGCAGCAGGGCGTGTTTACATTCTGCCCCGTCGCTCAGTACTCGCCGAGCGCCTGGAGGAGAAAAAGGTCTGCCATTGCCGAAACTTGAAAGCAAAGTGAGTGGTAGGGCAGTATGTAAACACACTCCTCTCGATCCTGCTGGAGCAGTATTTAGGGAATGGGGAATGGATGAAAATTTTAGAAATGCCTGATTATTTTTTTGGTGATAGGAATAACCTTCCTTAGCACCAGAATAAAGGTTCAGATTTTTCAGCTGCGACAATTATTTTTGAAAAATATAAACAGTTTCCTCATTTACGTTTTGGGACAAGAACGGTAAATAGACACTTTCCTTGATCTGTCTCATATTACAAAAAACTATCTTAAATATATGTGGTAAACTGACACTGGTAATGATCAATATAGCTGCTGCAAGTGTCAATATCATTGCCAGTGTCAGTTTACCACACATATTTAATATATTTTTTTGTAATATGAGACCGATCGAGGAAGGTGCCGTAACTGACCCAAAACGTAAGTGAGGAAACTGTTTATATTTTTCAAAAAAAATTGACTCAGCTGAAAAATCTGTAACTTTTTTCTGGTGCTAAGGAAGGTTATTCCTATCACCAAAAAAATAATCAGGCATTTCTAAAATTTTCATCCATTCCCAATTATTGCCGGCAGCGCGACGGGCAGCGGCAGGAGCTGAATGTAAATGAGATATAAGTGTTAAAGTCACTGCAACGTTCCGTACATATCCAGGACCTGCAGCCGCCATTCTGCATCCAGTCAGCGGGCGCATCAGACCGACTGCCTTCATCCTCGACCTGTATGAACCTGCTGAAGCTGCCCGAGTTCCACTCCGAGCAACAGCTAGCCGAGAAGCTGCTCTACGCCATACAGGCCGGCGCCGGCTTCGAGCTCAGTTAAAGTGAGTATTCATTTGTTGCAGGCCGTAGACTGTTAACACTTCCGGTGCCAGGAACCCGTTAGGCATGTAGGCGCTTTATTTATATTTGGACAACCAATAGCTATAGAAACACATTGATTTTATAGATATGGAAAAAGTTTTCTTTGATTTGTGGTTGTTCTAGTACTCTAACCTTAGTTGGTCTCAAAGAGTATTTTAATCATTGATAGAAATGGGACCGATTGGCATTAAAAAGTCAAATCTGTTGATTTTCTCGCTGACTGTACAATTTATCAAAAATCTGTGAATGTCGATTGTCGTCACTTAAAAAGTTAGTAACGGTCTCCTAAGAGCATTTTCGCGTAGCAGCAAGGGATCTAGTAGCTGCCCTTGCTGCCCCATCTCAACTTTCCACCCTGTATAGAATACGTTCAATTTATTGGGCCCTATCTGCCTTTTTCTGTAATCTGTAACCACTTGTACATTAGGGTTGTCACCCGGCCGACACACAACACTAATAATGTCAGGTCTTAGTTTAGCCAGGGAAAGATGAGCCTAGAAAAGAACATCAAATTTTAAAAAAAACCGCGTAAAACACTGCGTATAACGCGATAAAATAGTTAAATAAATAAGTTTTTCTACTCCTGTACTTTTATCTGTCATTTACATAGTCACGAACACTAATATAAAGACATACAAAATAAGTTTGCAGAAAAGTCTATACTCTATTCCCCATAACAGTACGGCACAACCGTGCTGTTATGTCGCCAAAACGATACGCTTAGCAGCCATACGCTTCTAAACCTATACATTAGGTACTACCAACTTAACAAACCACTGAATGTTTTTACTTTTTAGAAATTTTTGAACTAAAGGCATTGCACCTTTATTCTTAATATGGCAGTACTGGCAAGTTGACATCAATTAAAAACAAAGTTAACCATAGATACCCATTTGTCTCATTTTCATGTTTCCCGAATTCCCGGTTATTTTATAAATTGTTGTTTGAGTTTGCGGCCGTTGTGTTTGCTACAAAATAGTTGGTGTTTCTCAAAAGTAATAAAAATGGATGACGATGAAAATATTGCTTCTACACCAGAAGAAATACACCGGCAGCCCACAAGCAGTGACCGAAAATTTGTTGCCTACTAAATCTCGGCACCTATACGACAAAGTTTAAGAAAAATTTATTCTTTGTTTAATTTTGCATTTTATTCCATAGTAGCTAGTCGTAGAAAAAGTATTGTATGCAACGTTGTATAACTAAGTCAAAAAACGCTCGTGGCGTCTTTCTTTACAATGTTCGCCTTCGGCTCACATTGTAACCCACGCCACTCGCCTTTTTTGACCTCTCTTATACAACTGTTGCATAAAATACTATAATTATACGCGTTCCCGTTTCGTAAAAATACTATTAATTTGTTGATTCGAGACGTGTTCTGATGGCAAATTTTAGGAAAAGTAATGAAAAAAATCAACTACTGTTTCCGATGAGCGATCGTAAGTTGTGTTTATCGGGGGATTTAGGAAAAATCAAGCATTCGCAATTTTAGGACACTATTCGACAGAAAGCGTCAACTGCTTTATTCCTGTGAATAAACCATTATGTACTTAGTTAGGTAAGAGATCAAAATACGCCTTCTGCACGATCATTTAATTTTATCAACCTACCTAGTAATATGAGTATTTATCTTGTCTATTTTTGTACATAAAACATGTGTTTTCTTTGCAGATTCCAGAACAATATGTTGTACGCGTGCAAATAACTTAATGAATTATTTAGAAAGATTTTTCATGAATAGTACATCTAAATGTGATAATATTGTATCTAATGACGCTCAGTGTCTTATTGTGTAAATAAAACGTTACCCGATCTAATATCACTCAGTTTATTTTAAGATCAGGCATAGAATATTACGATAGCATTATGTATATTTTTTATGTTCCTATTTTATGACATCTTGACGCATTATTTTAATCATCACATGGTGAAGTTGGTTTATTATGTATTTGACGATATTTTAACTTAAATAATTTTGTGTAAAACTACTTGTACGTGTAAATATAATGGCAAAGAGTCCTATTTGTCTAAATAGCTAGTCTGGATTGATACTGTTTTATTGAACGTGAAAAAGAAAAGATTATTATGTAATTTCATATGCAATTGTACATAGTCAAAAGGCTGTTTACTTGAGGCAAGTTTTTTTGTACATAATTAAATTAGGGCATTAAGTCATGTATCTTTTGAATTCTTCTCATCGTAATTGAACGCAAATCTTACAAAATTTAATGTATGCATTCGATGAAAAATAACATCGGCCCTTAAGTAACAGTCTTATTTGTAACGCAATAAGGTTGATATCAGCAAAATTGCCTATCGCGTGAAGTCTATTATTTTATTTTGTTTAGTCTATCTATATTATTGCAAGAAACTTGCTCTCCTAGACAGACGTTAATTAGTTCAATGTATGGGTATAGATGCATAGTTATATTTACCGTATCGGTCTGGTACCTGTATATTATATCCAAGACAATCTGTGTCAAAGGGTCTAGCAGGTTAAGCTAACAAGAGTGGCCCCCACTAGTGATTTGGTTATCCTTTTAGGTGGAGTAGTGGCATGACCTAAGAACACTGTATGCCTAATATCAGCCTTCGATCTTCATTTGTTTCAGATTTATTCACGAAAATGTAAAAAAATGAAGGTAGTTTTTAAACAGTTAGTTTAGCTATACCAAGCAAGCGAGTGTAATCAAATAAAAACTGAATTGAGGAGAATAGAAGGAGGTTAAAGCTTCGCGAGAAATTGCAAAAAAAATAAGCGAAAAATATGCATTATTAACCCCAATCTATTCTCCTCAATTCTGATTTTATTTGGTTACTCTCGCTTGCTTGGTTGAGCTAAAATAACAGTTTCAAAATTACGTTAATTTTTTTATATTTTCGTGAATAAATCTGAAACAAACGAAGATCGAAGGCTGATATTAGGCATACAGTGTTCTTAGGTCCTGCCACTACATCACCTAAAAGTACAATCAAATCCCACGTGGGGGGTACTCTTGTTACCTTAGCCTGCTAGACCCTTTGCGTTTTTATTTTAGATTATATATTTTAGTACCTATTTAATAAAGTTGTCGTACCCTGTACACATTTTTTGTAATCACACATGGCCATCTTATAATCCCTATCCTTACCCTTTACATTTATTTTATTCAGATAAGATAATGTCAGTGTACATTGGCCTCGAACAATTATCGTGATGGAAGCCGGAGTCCATTTGGCGTACTTTTTCTTTAAATAAATAAAATTGCCCTCGTACCTATAGGAAAGCCGGTGGGATTAGAATTCTATGGACGCTTCGCATCTGATGTACACCGAAATATTTTAAATACCCAGCTGTTATTTGGATATATCTTTGGAGTCAATACCACATTTTTAGCAGTTGTTGTATTTCGAGTATTGCTGAACAAGTTCGTACCCAAATTACACGAAAAAATGCCTTCACACTTAGCAAAGTTGCCCTTAAAGTCGAGCCCGGCAGTTAATAAGTACCCGGCCATAAACACGTATCCTTGCGTCGTTACGCGTTGTGAGCGAGTGTAAAGATAATCGTGATAATAGGTGGCACGGCTGACGGACGATCGTATCGCGACCACCGGTGTCGCTCCGTATGCGTCCTGCCCCGCTTATTCTGTAACTTGTTTTAAGTTCACCTCAACGCTCACCCACAAATATATCTTGACGCCGCGATTCGTAGAAACTAAGCGTAGGTAGAGGTCTAGTTTCATTAGGCGTGACGGGTGAGCTGAGACGCAATCGGCAGTCTAGAACCGTCATTTTATACAACTAAGCCTTGTTCACGAGGCAATAAGGCTTGTTCACGAAAAAAAGTTGCCACTGTTGTATAATTCAGGTATTCAATATGAAATTATATTTTTTTAAGAATTTAATTAAAAAGAAGGTCTCTTCACATATCGTTTTGAGTGTCGTATGGATGTTTATATCAAATGCTATCCATTTTTGAGCTAACTTTCGAAATCTCTGGATTGTTGTTTTTGACCTCTATGACCCAAACATGAAAATTACAAAATATAAGAAGATTTTGTAATTTTCACGTTTGGGTCATAGAGGTTCTTTTTTTCCTTTACTCAAATAGATTATCGATGCTATAATGTGCCGCTAATGTCTTCCCAGACTCTTAATTACCGTATGCAGGTCATAAATTGTTTTAAATCATGCCTGAAGTAGCCACATTTCTATGCAATCATTTTAGCATTAAGCCTTAACTGGCATCATTATTTTCCTTAACTTTTAAGGAAAAATGGATGGATTTCAGATTCTTACACATAAAAAAGAATACACAGTTGGTTATCTAATTGCGGTTTGAACTACCTAAACCTACTGGGTGACAGTAGAGCCTTAGTTTTCGATGGCTACTTTTTTTCGTGAACAAGCCTTAGTTATGTGTAAGAAGAGAGAAAAGTAGTTTTTTTTGCTGCGAGTGCTGATTTTGAGTCCCGAACTCCTGAGCAAGCGAAGCATTCTAAAATTGTAAGTCTTGAGCGTAGCGAGGGAATCAAAAGCATGAGATGCAAAGGTAATTTACATACGGCCCAAAACCGTGTATCTTTACCAGGTTTAATAGTGGTTTATTTATGCCACTTTTCGGTCCAAACTGTATGTTAACGAAGACATGAAACCTGCAAGCGTGATGGCGATTCATTGCTGGATGACGCAAGGATAACAAAAGCATGAGCGGTTATTGCTATAATATAACACTTATAACCACGAATATCTTTCGAATATCTGCATACCTATCGCGCTTATTGCCTATAGACATAGAGAACTTCGATCTTTGGGCGTTCGCGGTATATAGCGCCCCAGGTTAAATAAAAATATGTCGCATTCCGCTGAATACGCTGAACCTTCACCACGCGAGTTGAACTCGCACTTGTCCGGTTTTTTTTTAACGCTCGGTTAACTTAAAATGTAGGCTTGCTGAGCATCAATATGAAAATGTCGCACTGATTGGATCAGCGATAGCGACAAAGAATATCAGTCTTTTGTTTTACTTAACGTCGATCGGTTCAAGTATCACTGCATAACTTACAACGACAACCTTTCACGAATAGTTAATTTAATCTTTAGATCGGTGAGGAATTTACGACGGAACTTTATCACGAGATCAGTCAAATGGGATTAGTATGGAGTAGGTCAACCGTCGGCAACTATTACGTGCGGTACATACTTGATTCCGTGCCGACTTATGGTTAGGTACGAGAGGCGGCGAAGATTACCGAAATAATGTCTAGGTTGTATAGTGGACTTTTGCGCAACTGGTACACCGCTGTCGTTAATGACAAAGATGCAATGTGCGAAAAAGTTAGGTATCCTACTAATGTTACTAATGTATGCCGCTATAATCAGCGACTCATTGTGGCAGCAGGGCAGAAACAGATTATCCATATAGGCAAACTAGGCCGCGGTGTTCCAAAGGGGCGCGTGAATTTTTTTTAGTTATAGTTTTTAATCTATGTCCGCTAGCGGGGCGCTGTGAGGTGCTTGCCTAGGGCGCTCTCGACATTTAATCCTGCAGTGGCGGGCACGGTAGCAAAGTCACTAGACTAGACCACAGTAGATTTATAGCTAAAAGCAGTAAAACAAGTCGTCACTTTGACTCAGACACGCGTCGCAACAATAAACTTAAGTGCAAGTCGGGGTAGTCGGCGGCAAGCTTGAGACTTCTTAAGATGTTTAATTATCTGATTGGCAAAACAACGCCGGTAGTAGGTACCTCGCCGCTCACAACATTGGTCACCCCTATGCGGACAACAGTGTAACGACGATTAAGTGACGTTGGTATCACTGGCATGTGGTACAAGGCGGTAAGATGGGTCGGTATTCATGGATGGGGTTTCAATGGTGTTATTGAATACGTACATAATACCATACAATATCTCACAATACCATACTCTTTATTGCACACCTCAATAAAAGAACACTGTAAAGAACATCATCAGTACAAGTAGAGGCAAACAAGAGGCGGCCTTGTCGCTAGAGAGCGGTCTCTTCCAGACAACCTTAGGGTAGCGGAAATCAAATCTAACCAGCACGATTCATAGAAGGTGATTTAGAGATAATTTATGAATATAAAAATACCTATATTGCTTTGTTATTACATATCTGAAGGTATCTTATAGTACATTAGCTGTTGCCAAATTGCTTTAACGCCTATCCAGTCAGTTCAGTACAGTACAAGCAATTAGGTACTTCTCTATAAAACATTAGTCTCATTTCAAAACAGAATACGCGTTGATACCAAAAGAAAATAAATGGGAACCAGCACTTACGTGTTACTTAAGTATTTACCATTATGTTTTGACAAATCATTTGTTACTGGAGTACCTACGTAAGCAAAAACGATTTAACATTGAAGTCTTTATCCATCTTTGAGGAAGATTAATTAGGTAAGGCAAAAACAATGTTTCGTTTAACTTAAGTTTCTAGTTAATGTTTGGCTTCGTATTTGTTTGGTCTCAATGTGTAGTAGCTAGTAATCTTATAGAACCTTGTCTCTTTAACGAATAAAATACATTCAAACTGCTGCTTTCTAGGCACATTACGCCGATAAGGTACTAAAACTACCGTCTACATTCGAGTCTTTAAAGGCGCGGACTACATCATAAAACAGATTTCGTTATGCAATCAAACTCTTAATGACAGCAGTATAATCTGAAAGGCGCACATTTATTTCGGTCTGGATTATGTATGGCAGTTTCCTATTTATAAACGACCGTCCAGCGGAGAAGCTAGCGCTTGTAATGAACGTGATCATTCATGAAGATTGAAGAGCCGATACGGATTCAATTAAAGATTTATTGCCAATACACACGTTAACGAGCCCCTGGACCGGCTCATTTACCTCGACCATACAATGTTTAATAAATTGTGCGTCTAATACGTAACCGTGAACTTGGAGGTTGCGGTGATCAATAACGGGCATTAATATTGGCTTTGGTGCATTCATCGGTATAGAGTATGGGGGCAGTCGCCGCCATTAGTGGTTGGACAGTTGCAATCAATCAGCCCTGATGAATGAGGTTCGCGAGACAGCCGCGGCCGCGGCCGCCACCCGCGGTAGCATGCCGTTTATGCGCTTTTAATGTGGCTGTACCTACCTACTTAGTAGGTACATAACCGAGATCTTACTGGTACAAGACACAATCAACCTACTTTAGGGTATATGCATTTGCGGGACCAGCTAAGATTTGCTGGTGATAACGTGACGCGATGAAAGAGGTTTTCGTCTACCATGATGGTAGCAAACTCACCTTATGTTAAACGGCTAGCCTAGCATATGTACGCTTCAGCAAACCTGTTCAAACCTCATACTAAAATCTCATGCACGGGAAAACCTCGACAGTCATCCATTGTTTAGGTAACTGTTAAATGTAATATTTCTCAGTCGGGTCTTTTACCTAATATTTTCAATTAGACCAACCAGAAAAGGTAGAGTTAATTCGATAATGGTGCCGAGTTGAATTTCCATTTTACGTTTCATTAGAAGTTGGACCTTGGTTTCTTTACAATTAGTTCAAAATAATTTGTGTTTATTGAAAATACAACTTGCTTTGAAAACATCCTTTGCAAGGTATACATTCAATGGCTGCAATTGATCCCTACGCAATTTATGGGGCCTGTTTAAGGGTTAATCCAGTTTGATCGTATCCCGAAATCCTGCCAAAATAAATTCCCAATCTTCAATTGGAACATCGTTGATTCACCTTTTGTGCAACCTTTTTGGCCATCCTTTGGTGCAACCGAGTTTATCTGACGTGATCTGACGTCATCCCGAATATTTTTCGTTTTATTCGGTGTTTAATACTAAGTACCAGCTACTTTTGTAACCATTCTCAATTACTCAACCTCTCATCTTAATCACCAATGAAAACTGATTGACCAATTATTGCACCACAAGCCAACGACCTAGTAATAAATATCAAATTTCATTAAGTACTTCTAGAAAGCCTACGCAAATCGATTGTTACCTATTAACAAAGTGCCGGATAAAGAACCATTTTCCGGTCCTGGAGAGTCGTGGAAGCGTATGATGATGATGAAACGCATAATTCTTCTTTAGTGGCCTTTCAATCGTAGGCACGATTGAAAGCGTTTGTAGACGTCGAGATGAAGTATGGGGCTGACAGCCGTGAGTCACCGGCCACCGAGCTAGCGCACATTTTACTTATAAAAAATGTCGTATAAGCAGTTGAAACTGTAAATTACATACAACCTTTTCGAATTGCCTCCACTCAGTTCAATAGCAATGGAAGATAAAATGAGGGCCCGTCCGACTGTAATATGAATCAAATGACCGCTCTATATAACTATTAATAATATTAATGCGTTTATGAATAACACGTCTGGATTTCGATGTTATGGCACCTAAAATTAGTTACAGATTAGTTCACGCACCATCGCATATTATGGTGGTTGCAGTTCATTTACAAGAGGGCGCCACTTTCATGGTAGGTGTATGTAGGACTAAACTTTTATGCCCTTATTCATAAACGTTCACTTTAGCTTAAATACCGTTAAAAAAATTTTTTTTTAATTATTAGAGGCAAACGGCAATGCAATGGCGTCTTCCTCATGGGCGGAATCCCCCTTCCCCCGTGTCGAGTTATTGGCAACACCGGCAAACGTTCACTTAGGGTTCACTACCATGATCACTATCCGTTGCCTCCAGGCCAAGTCTTGGCCTGGAGGCATTGGAATGCGGATCAAGAGGAATTGAAACAGTCCAGACACTCGAGGAACCACACGACATAGCGCCCCAAGTACCTAATCTACCTACCTACTCGTAATCGCTACGAGAATAAGAAATGTAAAAATATCGATAAAGTCCAGCATCAATATTCAGAACGAGGTACACTAAGTCTAGCCGTCGTAAAGTGTCTCACTTGTCAGTTGGTAAGGTGAGGTGCCTACCTGTTATCACCATGCGGGTTCACGAGTCTTTATTTTACTGACGTTGTCAAAACTATCAACCCATTCGAAACCAAGCAACGCTACGTGCGCTACGCCGTAGCTCGAAGCAGTATTTTTCCGCAATGAAGCGGAAATCGCTCATAAAGGCGTGACTTTTATCGTATGTGAGTCATTTTTTTAAGAAGTCTTACCTTGTGAGCTGTCCAGCTGTGGAATGCCTTGCTTTTGATGTTAGATGTGCCAAGTCGCTGCCCAATTTCAAAAGTTTGCTGAGTCGTCATTACTTGTCACTCTTTAAGGCCTGCAACACACTGGCGCGGTCAATAGTAACTTTGACAGCTAATGACAAGTTTACTATTGACCGCCGCGGCTAGGCCGTGCTAGTCTGTGAGAGGCCTTAATGTGTATTTATTTGTAAAATGAAGTATATTTATTTGCTTGAGACATGGTAAACAATACGGTGGAACGGAACAACTTTGTTAGGATCAGCACATCTCGCCAACATTTGGGCATGCAAAACTTTAAAACTTATGACTAATACTACATATTTAATTACTGTTATTCTTATTATTATTTCACGCCACTGCTCGGAAATGTAGCAAAAGATGGTCAGAATTCAGGCTTCAAAGCTGGGGTTAGTTGGACGACGCACGAACAGGCCATCTATGACTCCAAACTGTCCAACAATGTTATTGTTGGACAGTTTGAACAGCGATCGATCAATCACAGGGCACCGCGCGCGGTCGCGCCGGCGTGCCGCTCCTCCTCCTCCTCCGCGCCGGGCGCGAGGCAAGCGAGCCTGTTTAGTATTATGATCTTCAATTAGATACTTAATTTTGATTTAAAATTATAATTATTTGCAATTTCCTTGCAGTAGGCGTGAAAAGCACTATGTTAAGCCTCGGCCGAAAGTGCAATAGCTGGACTCGTACTTTCGAGGGCCTCCGCTACGCGTCGGCCCTCGAACTAACTCGTCCATCTATTGTTTACTTTCTAGCCTCTTCAACAATGTACTATAGTTTCCATTAAATTATTCTAATACATTAAAATATCTTGTAAGTAATAGTTATTTGTTATACAAGGGTGCAAAGTTGTATTTTACCCGAGAGTGTGGAATTGAAACACAAGCAAGTGAAAGGATTCTAAGTTGAACCACGAGCGAAGCGAGTGGTTCTAAAACAGAATCCTGAGCGTAGCGAGTGTTTCAACACACGAAAAGTAAAATACATTTGCACCCGTGTGTAACACAAAACTTTTCACCTAATTTCGTAATTCATCATTTTTCAAATAATTTAATTAAAATCGATGCCATTTTCGTAATTAACATCCCAAAATACCATAAAAACGACACCCATATTGATATTTAGACATTTGAACCCCTATCGCACCCCAATAGGGGAGATAATAATTATGGTATTTCACGTCCACCACGTTGGATTTTAAAATCGTTGTATAAAATGGGAATTAATAGGTACTGAGAAAGTCTTTAGGTCATTTGCTTACATACCATCGATAGATGCGCAGTCCAGGGTTCACGAGTCACAGGAACACACACGGATTCACACGCGGGCTAGATGAGGTACGTGACGTCACAGGTGGCGAGCGACATACGCCTTATTCGAATGCAAGCAAAGGGTCATCTGTCGGTCATTGTCAATAGGTGAACGCGGTGCGCTCGGGAACATGGAGGGGATTAAAGATTGTTTATTGAACATACCCCCGCCCTAAACATGACTATGTTTACGAAGAAAAAAAAAAAGCATAAAGGGTTACTTTGAGGGATTCTCAAAGGGTAATCTAATAATCCGATTGGTAGGTCTTGTCAGAACACCCGTAGCCGTCCTAACTTGTACTACACGCACGACGCCGTCTTTGCCGGGAAGTACTGATATGATGCGACCACGTCGCCATTCTAAGGGAGGGACATTATCCTCTCTAAGGAGGACTAAATCACCCACTGCGGGAGGCTCAGTATATGCTGCCCATTTGGGCCTTGTTTGCAACGTCGATAAATATTGGGTTTGCCATCGTGACCAAAAGTGTTGAAGCATCTGTTGTACAAGTTGAAATCGGGTGAGTTTATTCGTTTTAATGTCCTGCAACGGGTATTCGGGAATCGCAGTTAAAGGCTCTCCAATAATGAGATGACCTGGTGTCAGGACTTCGAGATCGTTAGGATCCGACGATAAGGGGCACAACGGACGCGAATTGAGGACTGCCTCAATTTTAGTGAAGACTGTCGTTAGTTCTTCATAGGTGAGGGGGGTGTCTCCGACAACACGTTTTATGTGGGTCTTGGCTGACTTTACAGCCGCCTCGAAAAGACCACCCCAGTGTGGGGTAGTAGGAGGATCAAAAATCCAAGTGATATTTCGTTTTGCCATTTCCGAGCCTAGGGTATACTTATTTAAGTTAAGGAAATTATGGACCTCTAAAAGATGGTTATCCGCACCCACATAGTTACGTCCACAGTCCGACCGAATAAGCGAAGGGGTGCCGCGACGAGAGGCAAAACGAGTAAGGGCGGCGAGGAACGCTTCGGTAGTGAGGTCTGACACTACCTCCAGGTGGACCGCCTTGGTCGCAAGGCACACAAAGACGCAGAGGTAGGTTTTAACTAGTTTCCTGTTTCGGACAGCTTGAATTTTTGTATAGAATGGTCCCGCAAAATCTGTACCAACTCCCTTAAACGCACGTGTAGCCGTGATTCGGTCCTTTGGGAGATCGCCCATAAAGGGTTGCCTTGCAACAGCATTCAAACGATAGCAGGGTAGACATCTAAATATAACATTGTTGATTAATCTACGCACGGATAGGATCCAAAATTCGCGGGATAGTATGGCGTGTAAGGCACCAGGCGAGGCATGGGAGTTGACCTCATGGTAGTGGGTTATTAATAATTTCACGAAATTGCCGTGTTTCGGTAAAAGTATAGGGTGGCGGGCATCAAAGGGTAACTCGGAATGTCTTATACGACCGCCAACCCTCAATAAACCGGTAGTGTCAAGGAAAGGGTTTAGTTTTCGAATGGAAGAACGTACTGCTAGTCCACGTTTAAGGATATCAATATCCTCAGAGAACGAAAGTTTCTGAACCAGTTTGATAAGAAAGCTAAGGGCGGCTTTCCGTTCAGTCACAGAAAGAAAGGGAGATATCTCACGTTGATTGCGCAAACGGGCATTATTAGCGAATCGTAAAATGAAGCCGGTGACGCCTATAAGTTTTTGGAAGGAGCTAAAACGGTTTAAGAGGAACTCAGGACTTGGAACGCAACTTGCACTGGTGACTAAGAGGCAACGTAGTCCAGGAAGTTGTGCAATCTGAGACGATTTGTCGGATGGCCAACTAGATGGTGGCTGCAACAGCCACTTTGGGCACCACCAGAGCTGGTGGTTGAGAAGCGCCCGTGGGGATAAACCACGGGAGGCGCAGTCGGCAGGATTCAGATTGCCAGGAACATGTCGCCAAATAGATAATATCTCAGCATTTTTAATTAGTGAGACCCGATTGGCTTCAAAAGTTTGAAGTTCGTGGGGTGAAGTATTGAGCCAGGCGAGAACAATTTGGCTATCCGTCCAAGTATAGATGGCGTCCAGCACTATTGACTTCTGCAGACAGGAGGCAACGTGTTGGACTAATTTTGAAAGGAGCGCAACTCCTTGTAATTCCAATTTTGGAATTGTTAAACGGGTCCGGACTGGGGCAACCTTAGTTTTGGACATTAACAAATGGACGGAGCAATTATTCAACTGATCTACAACGCGGAGATAGATTACTGCAGCGAATCCAGCTTCTGAGGCGTCACTAAAACCATGTAAAGTATAAGACTGAGGTGTAGGGGGAAAAATATGTCTGGGTATATGAATCTTATGTATAGTGTTTGCCAGTTCACTGGTAAAGGTCAACCACTCGGCAGCTAGTTCTGGGGTAAGTGGTTCATCCCACTGAAGGCCCGAAAGCCACAGGCGCTGTATAAAAACCTTAGCCTGGAATACAATAGGTGAGATCCAACCACTGGGGTCAAAAGTACGGGCTATCAGGGACAGAACTTTTCGTTTAGTTGGGGACTTATCAGAGTCTACACAAGTCGTATAGGTAAAGCCATCCGTCACAGGATTAAACTGAACTCCGAGGACCGCTACAGTTTGTAGGTTTTCGATGTCCTGTATGGTGTGAAGGGGTTGAAGGTGATTAGGGGGAAGATCTTCTAATAGCTCTGGCTTATTTGAGATCCACTTTCGTAATTCATAGCCACCTGCTCGCATTAAGGATTCTAGTTCCGATTTAAGAAGGCGAGCTTCATCGAGGCTGGAAGCACCTGTCAAGCAATCGTCGACATATACATCGGACTCAATGACTGCTGCCGCTTTAGGGTATCTAGAACGTTCCTGTTCAGCCAATTCAAGGAGGACGCGGATTGCAATATAGGGGCTAGACCGTAGACCGTAAGTAGTCGTATTAAGCTCATATGTAATGAGGGGATCTGAAGGAGACTCGCGCCACAAAATTAACTGATACCGTCTGTCCTCGGGATGAACCCACGACATACGGAACATCATACGGATATCAGCTACAAACACAATTGCATGTCTACGAAAGTTGAGAAGGATGTGTGTGATGTCACGCTGGAGCTTAGGGCCCGTGTGTAGACACTGATTAAGGGATATTCCGTTAGAGGTCGTACTACTGCCATCAAAAACGACACGAATCTTTTCATTATCACCGGTTTTGAAAACGCAGTGGTGGGGGATCACGTAATGTTCCATGGATTGTAAGTCCAAAGAAGACACCGACATGTGATTTAAGTTGTAGTATTCACGCATAAACTCGATATATTGGGATTTCAGTCGGGGATACTTTTGTAGTCGCCGTTCTAAGTTAATGAACCTCTTTTCCGCTATAGATCGGGACTCACCAAGGAAGGGACGATCACATAAAAAGGGTAATTTTGTCACGAAAGTACCATCAAGGTTTCTCGTAGTAGACGTTTTAAAGAACGTCTCACACTCAACATCCAATGGGTTTGTTTGGGGTGTCTCTGGAAATTCTTCTATTTTCCAAAATCGCTCTACTATTTGGGATAAAGAAACACCAGTCATAGGGAGCTCGGGACTGGGTAGATCCTTGACTGGTCCGGACAAGACATAGCCAAAGACGGTTGATATGGCAGTCAATCCGCAGGGTTTCAGATTAATTAAATCTGGGCGTAGGAGTGAGCCTAGGACGTCGGCTCCCAAAAGCACTTCAACCAAATCGGGTTTGTAAAATAAGGCGTCGGCCAGAGGTAAGGATTCCGCAACGGATCGAACAGACATGGGTAACTCTACGTCTGGATGAACACCGGCGATGTTATCTACTACTACGGCTGAGGTTGTAATAACCGGGTAAGGGCTATGCACAGGCTTGAACGTAAGGGGAATACAACCGCGAGCTGGCAGGGAAGGAATGTTTCCAATACCTCGAAGTAACATTGGGGACAAAGGGGATGACAAACGCATATTTAATTTGGTTACCGCAAGGTCACAAGTAACTAGGCAACCTTGAGCACCAGTATCACACAAAGCCCGAGCTTCAACATAATACCCGCTGGATGTTTTCACCTGAATGACGGCGGTGGGGAGTAAAACCATGTCCGAATTTATAAAGGTTGAAGCACGGGTAGGGTCAGAAAGAGGGGGGCAGTCTAGTTATTGCGGGCTCTCATGATGAGAGTAACGGGAGGAATACGGTGACACGTCTCGTTTATCCCTACTGGTTGTAGGAGAAGGTTGGTGCTCGTGGCGCTCATTGCGCCGAGGAGGTGGGGAAGCGTACCGATTAGGTGAGCGATTGGAAGCACGGTGCCATGTCCGAGATGAAGATGGCGGGGGGGATCCTCGGGGCGAGGCTGGCGGACTCGATCGAGGTGAGGACCGGTTGACGTTATAATAGCGGGAGCGGGAGCCCCCGCCCGTGCGAAAATGGGGGGAGGCCGGCCGAGCTGGTTCCGGAGAGCATCGAAAAGACACTGATCGAGTCTCTGGTTTAACACGCGAGGGGTAAACCGGGTTCCGCGGGTCATTGAAACAAAGGAGGGTATGATGCGTCGGGCGCCTACAGGTTCCACAGCGATAATCGCGCATGCACGACGCAATGGTGTGTTTATCTAGACATCTATAGCACAGGCCATTCATTTTCACAAAGATTGAACGATCGCGTGGCGTCATATCTAGGAAATCTTTGCACTCGCGTAAATAATGGGACTGGCTAGAACACATAGAACATTTTTGTTCGCGCATGTCAGTCTCGGCAACTAAAAATTGACGTGGGGTTCTCACCACTGGTGGGGGCTTTGCATGAAAAGACGGTGCGTCTACTAAAGAGGTATTTCCAACATTGTCGTGATGACGACATTCCTCTTCCAGGAAATCAATTAACTTGTCAAAAGTAGGGAGGTCCCTAAGGCCATCGCCGTGACGACGCTCAAATCGCGAGCGTAAATCCGTGGGAAGTTTCGCGAAACAAATGTGTACAAGGATATATGACCAATGTTTGACTGGTAATTCAAGTCGCTCTAAACAACGATATGCCGTAAGCAGGGGGTTAAGAAAAGAAACTCGTAGACCAGTCAACCGGGAACTAATATCAGGCAGGGACATAATCTGTGCGATGTAGGTATCGGCAAGTACTCGCGTATTATGGTATCTCCGTTTGAGAAGGTCACGGGCTACACTATAATTGCCGGCTTCAACTTTTAAATGTTGTACTAAACGTTTCGGTTCGTCAGACAGCGCACTCATTAAATAGTGCATTTTATGGGTGGAAAGCAAGTCACTTCGGGCATCAACAACACTATCAAATTGGTCTATAAAACTAATCCAAGCATCCGGACGTCCGTTAAATTGCGGAATCGGAAGATCTGGCAAGCGTTGGGAACGAGGGAGGTCAAGGTCACCCACTGCTGTAGGTCGGTCGGGCACTGGACGCATTGGGGTACTGGCAGAGATAGGTGCGACTATCTCATTACGTCTAACTTTAATTTCTAAGACCTGATCGCGCACCGATTTAATAATGTCTTGTACATAGGTATATTCCTCCACATCTATAGCCCGATCCAAGCCGCCCAAGAGCAGGGCACTAGCGTCACGCAATTCCTTATACTGATCCTCGACTTCGCTAAATAAAACTATCAGTCGGGCACGGTCTGTCGAGTTAAGCCGTTGATAAACATTAGAAATCCATTCACTGGTCAGTCTCAAAATGCCGATTGATTTTCTATACTCCGCCGTTTCCGTAAATAAGTTTGCCCGCATAGTATCGTTATCTCCGTTGTCACTCATTTCAACTCGTATAGGCCACGGTTAGCAACAAGAAAAAATACATATGAACAGTAATACACTTAATTTGAAACTTATTTACTTACAAACAAGGCTCAATTTGGAAGCGCGTTCGTTAAGTACACCACGAGGTGCACAGGTATGCAGGACTATGCAAAAGGAGTTAGGAAACACAATTAGTACGATTAATTTCCTTTCGAAAACTATTAATTAACTACAAATAATGATTACGTGATATTTAACACTTAATGCGTTATTCGGGCCTTCAAGCCAATGTAGACCGTCAATGTATAGAGATAAAGCACAAATTACGATAAACGGCTCGAGTGTCTGTTAACGGGTAAACAACTTTCACTTTTAATCTTTAGGTAATAAAACTATGGGGGTTTAAACTACGGCGCATACAACAATTGGGGGATGCTAGTTTTTTGTTTACGAGAAGGTTAAACAGTAAATAGAGGCTGTGAAACCACGCTTTTGCTACCAATGTATAAAATGGGAATTAATAGGTACTGAGAAAGTCTTTAGGTCATTTGCTTACATACCATCGATAGATGCGCAGTCCAGGGTTCACGAGTCACAGGAACACACACGGATTCACACGCGGGCTAGATGAGGTACGTGACGTCACAGGTGGCGAGCGACATACGCCTTATTCGAATGCAAGCAAAGGGTCATCTGTCGGTCATTGTCAATAGGTGAACGCGGTGCGCTCGGGAACATGGAGGGGATTAAAGATTGTTTATTGAACAATCGTTGTTGCTTTAGTAATCAGCGACCAGCGACCCGATAAACCATAAAACAATACCCATGTTGATTTTCAGATATTGTCACCACATTTCCCCTTTTGGGGGTTGAGTTCTCAAAAAACCTGAAACACTTGTTTACTCATTTATCGCTAGGAATACTCATGTGAAGTTTCGAATGAAAAAAGTCTTACTTATTTTGTTTCCTCATACAAACTTTTGACCCCTATTTCACCCGCTCAGGCGGTGAATTTTGAAAAATCCTTTCTTAGTGCACCCCTAGACCTTATAAGAAACCTAGTTACATGCAAATTTGGAATCTCTAGATCCAGCGCTTTGGGCTGTGCGGTGATATGCCAGTCAGTTTTTTCTGTTATCCTATAGCCGCCCAGATGCCTTTTAAAGGCCTTGTCAGTTGCTAAAAATTCAAATTATATTCCATTTATATGTAACTCAAATTTTAGTGTTCATTTTTGTTTGCTGGGCAGCTAGAGGATAAATAATTATCGACTCTACATAGACTCTACATATCGACTACATATTGATATGCAATAAAGAATATTATTATTATTAAAGCTTGGTCAATTTGTGATGACTCGTGAGTTTGGGGCACTGTAAGATCCATCAGTGATATAATCTTGTCATGCCGTCTTTGACACATTGACTCGTTAATTAATACATTCATTATGTTCGGTCGTTACAAGTATAAATCTCGCAGTGTACCAAGCCCCATCAAACTCAATGGACTAAGGTACCTGTAAGTAGTAAGTAACAAGTATAATTTGGTACTTAAAGCTTGCAGCAAAAACAGTGCACCGGGATTAACTTCTGCGCGGGCGTTAGCAGTCCACTCACGCGCACGCACGCGCGTCCGTGCCGATTGTCCTGCCGATTCGGTGGCCAATTCATTTGCAACATTGTTCCCAAATTGCAATGTTACATGGAAAGTCACCTGCGTGATACGCGCGAGGTCTGAATAAAAATGTGTTGCCAACGCTTGGTTTTAACGGACCTGTTGCAATGCAGTTCCTACTACATTATACTCGTATCTGTGAAAAGTAGCGTGCTTGGTGAGGTTCTTGCACATCTAAATGCCATTGCCATACTTTATCTAGTACCTAACTACCCACTTTCTGATATTATTATTGGAGGATACCCGTAAGGTTTCAGGCATAATCCAGTTATAGGGAAGCAATCCTTAGAGGAAGAACGCCTGTAACTGTAAGTAATCCAGTTGCCGTAACTAAAACATACCGAGCTTGTTACATTTTGAATTTTGAATCGGAGCCCCCGGTTTATACCCCGCAGATGACAGGAAAACGGCTGCGGCACAAGAAAATCATATTTCATCTTCTGCCATTGCCCATAGCGGTTAGCGTGGCAGCAGGGTCGTTCTTCTTTTTTACCGACAATGATCCGAGGTTTTTCTTTTTTTTTGGTTTTTGAACTATCGAAAATTGTGGTTTTGAAGTGCGATTTAAAAAAAAATGCATAGGTTTCTTCATTACAACTAATTAAAGTTTCCTTTCTGGCCAATATAAATATTTATTTACGGTTGGTTTCTAAAAAAAAACATGTGACAAAGTGGACTCTTTCAGTGGGGACAACATTTTGGTTTACCACTCTGTCACGGCATTCTACGAAAAAAAAAAACATTTAAAAAAATGCTAGTTAGAGAAAGTGAAATATTAAATATCACTAATTAATAAAATAATATGGACGTTCATTCGAACATTATAAAACCGTAAACATCATTACTCAAATGAGATGCCGTAATAAGATGAAGGACAGGCTATTGTCGGTCGAAAAGAAGAACGACCCAGCAACGGAACTAAATTTACGTATAAGTACGTAGACACGCAGTACTTACGTACCTACCGAATTGGTGTAGGTAATGAGATATCACGAATGTAAAGTAGATATAACTACATGCTATGTATGCTGTATTATCTGTTGGTAATCCTAAATAAATAATTAAATCACGATCTTACCGATCTACATTGGAAGAAAAAATAAACTAGTATAGTGAACACGTTCACCTACCACAGTACGGCCACAGGCGTAAATTGAGACCCTCGTGATACGACATGATCTGTGGCCGGTGATCTTCACCGTGACTAAACTGCCTCTACGTGCGAATTCCGCTACAGAGCGGAAAAACCCTGCTACGCGCTACGGCGTAGCACACGTAGCGATGCGTGGCCACAAATGGGTTAAGGGGTCACCTGCATTTTACATGAGGGGAATGACGCGTGCTGTGACACAATACGTCTGTAGACGTTATGGCTGTACTGCCACAAGATGAGAGTTTGAGTTTGTAACACATACATACATACATAGACGAAACAGCGGCGGCACAATATTTGACTATACAGTGATGTGGCAGGACGTCCATGGCAGTAGGTGCAAAAAAAAATGAATTTTATATGTGTCCCATCTCACAATTTTAAGAATGGTGCTGTGTCCTGAACGTGTTAATTGTTCTTGCTCATTGCATACTGCCCGTGGTCTTCGAACAAAAAACATGACACCTCGTCCAACTGTATTAACTGCCTATCACGGGTATGTTACTTCAACACTGAGATACGCCGTCATATTCTGGGGCAATTCCACAGACCGAGAGATGGCCTTCAAGGCACAAAAAAAGTCTAAGATCAGTATGCAGGTTACCAACCATAGAATCGTGCAACACACAGTTTATTAGGCACAACATACTGACATTACCATGCCTATATATTTATGAGACAGTAGTATACGTCAAAGCCAATATGAGCCAATTTTCTGTTTTTAAAAGTGCTCGTCGATGTGACAAAATGTATGCGAAATCAGTAAATACAGCTTTTCTTGCCAAAAGTATTTTCGGTATGGCACCTAAAATATATATTAAATTGCCAAGAAATATAACTCAGTTAGAAGGATTGGTAGAGTTCAAAAAAAGCTTGTTTGAATTCCTACTTAAAAAAAGCCTACTATTCACTAAGGGAATACTTGACAGATGAATAATTGTAACTGTTTACGCATGTTCCAACTTGACTTAAAATATTTGTATGCCTTATGGCAAAACATAGAGATACACTATATAAATAATTGTAAGACCTATGCAACTATGTTTACAAATAAATATTCTGTCTCTGTCTCTGTCACTTTCGCGAGGAATTTGCTTTGACTTAGTTATTCGGTTAGTTTTCCAACTATCAACTTAGATAATATTACTGCTAACTAATTGAGCTCTGGGCTGTCATTCACAATGGTAACTGGCCGCTTCGCTACAGGCAGACCAGTTTCACGATTGATCTCCAACTAAGCATACTTGAGAGGAATCACGGCGTCAAATTATGCGGCAGAGGCCCATCATAATAGCCCTACCCGTGTAGTTACAGAAAGTTTTGTGAACGGATAGTCTGTAAAGAAATAAATCGCAATCTATTGCAAGTATCATGGCGCCATTAGAATGGGCTGCAGTAAACTGCAATCAAGCGGTGGTCTGCCCAGCGCTTAAACCGGTGCTCTAACATATTGTGGTCGCCTATTACCGAGGAATGCTGAGATGATAAATACAAAAAGCCATTCAGTACGATAGTAGCATAATTAAATGAAGGAGAATTAAAATTAGAAAATTATAACATTAAGGAACCTATGTAAACATGGTAGGCCGACGAGGGTTAGGTACAGTTAGATACTTCAAGCTTATTATAAGGCTTGTTCACGAAAAAAAGTAGCCATCGAAAACTAAGTCTCCACTGTCACCCAGTAGGTAGGTCTAGGTAGTTCAAACCGCAATTAGATAGCCAACTGAGTATTTGTTATGTGTAAGAATCTAAAATGAATCCATTTTTCCTTAAAGGTTCCGAAATCTCGTAATACCAGTTAATGCTTAAAGTTAAAATGGTTGCATAGGCATGTGTCTACTTCTGGCATGATTTAAAACAATTTACGACCTGCATACGGTAATTAAAAGTCTGAAAAGATATTCGCGGAACATTATAGCATCGATAATCTATTTGAGTAAAGGATACAAAAAGAACTTCTGTGACCCAAACGTGAAAATTACAAAATCTAAGACTACAATCCAGGGATTTCAAAAGTTAGCCCAGAAATGGATAGCAGCTGATATAAAAATCTATAACGCCACTCAAAACGATAGATGAAGATACCTTCTTTTTAATTATAGTATTTTATGCAACAGTTGTATAAGAGAGGTCAAAAAAGGCGAGTGGCGTGGGTTACAATGTGAGCCGAAGGCGAACATTGTAAAGAAAGACGCCACGAGAGTTTTTTGACTTAGTTATACAACGTTGCATACAATACTTTTTCTACGACTAGCTACTATGGAATAAAATGCAAAATTAAACAAATAATAAATTTTTCTTAAACTTTGTCGTGTAGGTGCCGAGATTTAGTAGGCAACAAATTTTCGGTCACTGCTTGTGGGCTGCCGGTGTATTTCTTCTGGTGTAGAAGCAATATTTTCATCGTCATCCATTTTTATTACTTTTGAGAAACACCAACTATTTTGTAGCAAACACAACGGCCGCAAACTCAAACAACAAATTATAAAATAACCGGGAATTCGGGAAACATGAAAATGAGACAAATGGGTGTCTATGGTTAACTTTGTTTTTAATTGATGTCAACTTGCCAGTACTGCCATATTAAGAATAAAGGTTTTTCCTAAGTTAGCAGCAATGCCTTTAGTTCAAAAATTTCTAAAAAGTAAAAACATTCAGTGGTTTGTTAAGTTGGTAGTACCTAATGTATAGGTTTAGAAGCGTATGGCTGCTAAGCGTATCGTTTTGGCGACATAACAGCACGGTTGTGCCGTACTGTTATGGGGAATAGAGTATAGACTTTTCTGCAAACTTATTTTGTATGTCTTTATATTAGTGTTCGTGACTATGTAAATGACAGATAAAAGTACAGGAGTAGAAAAAATTCTTAAACAAATGACATTTCATATTGAAAACCTGAATTATACAACAGTGGCTACTTTTTTTCGTGATTCACCATCAGGTCAGCTTGTTGCCACCGACGTGGTATAAAAAAAATACAGTATGAGGGTAAAACAAAGAAGCATAAGTATTACTAGCTCAGTAAAGTTTGGACTACATGTATCCGGCTTTAGTTTTATGAAGATGTACTTAATTCGAATATATAATCTGCAAGTTGGCCTCAAGGGTTCTTTTTTGCATGTCAGATAGTTTATATTTACATATGGGCTAAAGTTGGACAATCATAAATGTAATAAAGTATATTTTTTTTGTTAAGATAAGTTTTATTACACAATATAATAATAATAATAATTTATTCATAAAACATAATGTACATAGTTACTAAAGACTAGGAGCTTATTATTAGAGGCAAATAACACGTGCCTGAGCTAGGATACCCTGTGTTTCAGGCAAAAAAGGACTAACAATTGAATATGTTATTCACATGCAAAAAATAATAATACAATATCATTCTTATTGAATATAGTACAAATAATTAGGAGTTTATAACCTATGCGGTGTAAAAGATAGAACAAAAATTATAGAATATACATTAGAAGGAATGATTACATTAAAAAACACTAAAGTTAGCTATCTAAAAAAGAAGAAAAAGAGTATAAAGTGAAGCTACAACCCGCTCTGTGTCATACCCGAACCAAAGGTCCCCAAAATGCTTGCAGCATTACCTCGTTGAACAGCAATTGAGACGATCATAAATTACCTTATTCCAAGATCTTGCCAAAACCGATAGCCAAACAATTTATGACCAACAATTCCCAAATCTGTAAGCATCAGCGAAGACCTCAATGCTCAAACTTTTTTCATCTTAAGAAGATTACATCACCGCAAAGCCCTGTAATTAACAACGTTAAGTGCAACGACTTAAATATCGCATTGTGAAGATGACGTGCGTTGAATTGAGGTGTCAAGTGCCGCCTATAATTTGCCTGACAATATAACAATCGGCAACGCCGGTGGTCGGCCGCGAACATTGTTGAGACAGTGCCACTTCTCGGAAGGTGACCGAGCGGCGGGACTTGCCGTAAAGCCTCCTGCCTATGCCTAGGAGCTCGTAAACCCCTCTACAGCCTGTAATTACAGGAATCTGTTAGGTCAGACGACGCATGAGGAAGCTTAGTAATGATTAGGTTCATCTACTCAGAAATATTGCCGCTTAAAACGTTTTCAATGCTCGTAAACTGATATTATGATAGCACGTACAGTTATAGGAAAGGAAAGATTATTGGTCACTCTATTAGAAAATATATTTTAAAGTTTAATTGTAATTTAATCCGCCGCTAACCAAATCTATTAGCTCAATCATACAGTAGCTGGAATAAATAATATTTTATCTGTAAATATTGAACGTGAATGCAGTAAAAGCGAACATATCGTTAAGTAAATTACCGGTATTTGCAGTTTAAACGATTGATTTTAATGGGTTGTTTCTGTATACGGTTACAATTAAATGCTTCGGCATTTCGTGAATGTTTAATTTGTAAATAAAATCTTAAGTACTTGGAAATTCTGCGTGGGACAATGTAGTGACTATTATACCTACTCATGTTCAGTAGATAGGAATAAACAAATGTTGAACAAGATAACATTCTCGTCTGGTCAACGCGAGACGGATTCGCGCCCCCAAGGGTTCCGTACAAATTTAAACTAAACCTTGCCGTTAGAAAACAGTAGCCCACATAAGCAGCATGAGCACAAGTTTCGGGTAAGTACACTTTGTATAGAATTTCAGTACAAACTGTACCCAAAACTTTTGCTCTTGAGTCTAGATAAATTGTAAAGAAGTTTGAAAAAGCAAAAAAAAAGAGATGTACAGTAAGGAAATATTCACGTACCTTTTTCGCTCTTCTTCCTATGACAATAACACAATATGGCATAAAAAGGTACGTGAATACATTTCCCTTAATGTACCTATCAATGGTGGAGCGTCCATACAAGCAGATTCCCGCTGGCTTGGCTAAAATTTCTTTCTATACAATAGTAATATACTCTAGTAATATACATGTATATATATTTATAATATACAATATGTATAATATACTCCTGAATATGGAAGAGCGGTGCCCCTTAGCACAGGTATTACTTTTACTTAAAAAGGGACACCAGCACATGTCAAAAATGAGCTTAGGTACTTAAGAAAACGATTTTTATTATCATAATCATTTTGCTCCGGGTTGCCTATCGAACATTTTCACGCGCCGCCACTGGTATAGTGCATCCAGAATAAGTTGGCGTGATTCCACTTGAGACCGTCACTAGCAATAACAATAGGCTTAAGTCGCGGCGAGTGCATTTTCTGTAAACACTTGGTAAACACGTGCGTGCGGCCGCCGTCGCTTCAAACGATCTTGATACTTAATGACTCACTGCGTGATGTTACATCAAAATCTGCTATGATCTCGTGGTGCCAAGATACATCATTACTCGGAGGTCATAACTTTAGATCAAAATTTCTCCGAATTAAAAAAAAATGAAAATAAATTGGACACAAAACGGGTGTAGATTCTCTAAGGAAGCCTCCTTTTAAATATTTGCTCCTGTTACAGGGCCCACCCCGTATAGGTTTTATTTAATCTCTTTGCGAATATTAAAATATACTGCCTAAACGGCTGTGTATTTTATTATGTTGATTTTTTCACAGGTTTATATTACTGAGTTATTGATATAATTTAAACTTGATTGATACGTGCTCCTGAGAAATAGGGTCTGGACGGACAGACGGACTAACGAATTTTCCTTTTGAGGTACGGAAGAAATATGATTAAAGGTTGCACAAAAGTACGTACCAATACCAAGTCATTACACGGTAGAGTAAAGATTAATTTCTAGTCATGTCACTTTCGCCTTGCTTCGTCACATCCTTCACCGTTTGGTTTGTCAAACGAGACGAATGAGCGCGTCGCTTGGAGCGGCGGCGGCGGCGCTGGTCGGCCGGCGCAGGCGCAGGCGAGGCTCCGCATGACGTTGATAATGCTGCGAGGTGACGTATCTAGGCGCACCGCTGCACTAGATCCCGCGACAAGCGGCGCGAGATAAATCCGTACTCGCTATCTATTTCAATTCCATCGGAGCGCGCGATATCATACAAATCTCGGCCTTATTCTGTCTGCCGCGCCAGCGACCCACGACAGACCACCCAAGGCGATATACACCACTCCTAAATATAAAACGGCTGTCTATCTGTTTATTATTTGTTATACAGAACTCAACAAAACCCTACGAGTATAATGAAAATGAATCTGATAGTTTTTTATGAACGCTGAACTTTATATAGGTATCCGCGTAAAATCTGATTAAGGTTTCATAGTAGGTACAATGAGCAATAAAAATTGAGTCGTCGTAAATTAGTCGGAGGCGTTTATAATTCGAAGACACTTCATTCTTTTGTGCGGTCACGACGCACTAAAGAACTTAATTTAGCTTTATATATTAAAATGAGATACGTAGAGTCACTGTAGTTATCCACTCTGATTATAAATCTTGTGTTTGTAAACGAAGTGGAGATGATAATAAAGTGTTCAGATTTTTATTTCGCGTTGCGAGTGGAGGCAACCCTCATATTTCAAGATGTCTGGTCAAAGGGAATTGCATGTCGCGGTCGGCTGTATAGTATACGATGACCGAAGCCGCGGTCAAATCCCTTGAACACCAAGGCCCGAATAAAAATTCCAATATTCGGCAATAATATTTCGACGATTTATTACCCGCTGTAAATATCTTAACATTTGTAAAATATTTTATTGATCATAATAATCATAATTCGATATGGTTAAGCAAGGCCAGAACAGAATACGAGTTCGAGGAATATTTTAATAAAACTATGTCATCATATGAAAATGGTCGCGTGTGTTCATTATACAGAGTAATGTCACTCAGGGTATATTAAGGAGCAACCATGACAAAATTCTGCGTTGCATTTAAGCCGTACACAATAGGAACAACGCGAGTATGGCGGTTAATGCCCAAGTAATGCAACTCGCGCGGGACACTATCTGAACATTGCTTTTAAGTGACAGTTAAATGAAAGCCAGGAGATGAATAATGCGGGCAACCAAGGGCTATTCGGAACGCGCTCATGCGCCTCACCTCACTCGTCATGCGCAACGAAACTAAACCTCTGATTACGCTTAGTTACTATGAATCGCGGCGTCAAGATATATGTGTGCGTGAACGGTTAGGTTTTAGGCTAAAACAAGTTACAGAATAGCCGGGCAGGCCAGGCCGCCAGACGAGGCGTTAACGACGCCTGGCTCGAAGTATAGCAAGAAACAGGACATTTACAGTGCGGCGTCATACTTAGTAATAATTAATGGCCAAGCAAATGCATCTCCACTCACGTGGCGATCTTAAGGACAGATTGAAATCGGAAATGTGTTGCGTTAATATCAGGCTTCATAAGTCTCATATAGTAAATTTTCACAGTTGCCTTAGGGTTTCTAAACGTTTCGAATGAACGGATACCTCTTGTGGTAACAAGATTATATAAGGTACCTAATAATGTCCCAGTGCCCGACACTGGCATAATACATGACAATTTCAACCTTATTTCAAGAAGAGAAGAGAATATTTATTGTTTACAATTTTGTCTTAATAATAAGTATCTGAGTTCAAAACAATAAAGGTGAACATTAGGTGTCAACTTTGTATTTATTAAGCACATTCACTGCCAACAATTTCGTAGCACTACGCCCGTAAATATAATTTAAAAAAACCGGCCAAGTGCGTGTCGGACCACGCAAAACGAAGGGTTCCGTGCCTATTAAAAAGGTCGTATCGTCACAGAAATTTTACGGCACTTACGTCCTTTTCTTTGAGGAAGGCAGTTTTTTAGCAATATCTCGAAAACCTCTTAACCGATCTTGTTCAAAACAATTTTCGGTGATAGAATTTAATAAGTCCTATGTCCATGAATTTTTCCATATTTTTAAAATACACCGTTCAAAAATTAGAGGGGGGGGGACAGAATTTTAGTGACTTTCGGGGCGATTATCTCCGACCCTATTCACTTAATCAAAAAAAATGCTAAGAAACCTTATATTTATTTTGAAAGGCCTATCGATTGATGTGCCACACGGGGGGTCACAATGAAAAAAAAATTTTTGACTTTTAGTTTTATGTATGGAGTGCACCCCTAAAAAAATGTTTTTTTGTCATTTTAATTACAAAACTATGTAGCGGCTAACAAAATACACCTATCCTCAAAATTTTATTCAAATACACCTTATAGTTTTCGAGTAAAATGCCTGTGACATACGGACAGACGGACAGACGGACAGACGGACAGACGGACAGACGGACAGACGGACATGACGAAACTATAAGGGTTCCGTTTTTGCCATTTTGGCTACGGAACCCTAAAAAACATAAATTAAGACGTGCTGACAAGAGTAGGAGAGAAAGGAAACTGATAAAAACGATAGAGATAATAGGAGAGGAAAAAATATTGGTCACCTTATACGACATGACGCTTTTATAAATAACATCATAGAAAAGAAGACCAAAGATAAGACCAGACAAATAAAAGAAAAAAAACCGGACAAGTGCCAGTCGGACTCGCCCACCGAGGATTCTGTACAAAATTTCAAATGTTGAATTTTGAGATTTTTATCTGTACTTGTAGTAGACGATATTACTTGCCAAATTTCATAGTTCTAGGTCAACGGAAAGTACCCTATAAATTTTGATCCCGTTGAGAGTGTCCGAACTATACGTTTTTTACGGCATAAACGGCCGTATCTTTTTTTTACGTTAACTAAGAAGTTTGATTTTTTCACAGCTTCAAGAAACTGTAGACCTGAGTATATAGTTTTAATTTCAACTCGATACCTCTACGCGTTCCCGAGATAAAGGGTCTTGACAGATAGACAACAAAGTGATCCTATAAGGGTTCCGTTTTTTCTTTTTGAGGTACGGAACCCTAAAAAAGTAGCAGTCACGACGTATAAGGAGGTCAAGGAGTTCATCTATTGCTCAGTCTAGCTAAGTACCTATTTATTTAACGTTTAAGGAATATTTGCTAGTATAGGTAGTTACTTCTACAAAGATTACAAAGGTAAAAATTGCCATGTATGCATTTCATTCATTTAGTCCTGATTTGCACACAATTGGAACTCTAAGTCAGTGTGTTGCTCTTAATCCTAGCAGAAATAACCAACTTTAGTATCAAGCCTAGCGTGTTATTTCATATATCGTCATGGGTGGTATCTCGATCTTGTTATTTCCCAAAGAGAAGAAAAAAATTAAATCCCTAAAGGAAATTAGTCCTCTCTAAAACACGGTCCGGACATGTGTTACTTTTTTCGCTTTAAACTGGTCTCAGGAGTAAGATTTATGATTTGTTTCTCTCTTTTCCGACACAAAACTGCGGTCAAGTAAACGTGGAATTAATTAAAATAGTAGATTGTTAAAATTCTAATTATCGCAGCGTTGAGGAGGATTTGGAGAGTTGTTTTTTTATTGCCCTCAGTTTGTTTGATATCGTAATCCGTTTTTGGTGCATTTGCCCTGGGATTTTGTATTTTATGGAATGATAAGAGGCGAGCGGGTGCGGCGCGTAAGCGCAGGTAGGGCGTAGCACAGGTAGCGCAAACAGCTACTGTGCGAGATCCTGAGTACACAGCTTACTCATACAACAATGCGCACACGGTAGGTGAACAACGATACTGGGCCCAAATACTGCAGGTACTCGAGTTCACGATTAAAATAAATACTTTTTTAGGCTTGCGTCGTTCTTTTCTCGCTCACGTTTTTTTTTTAATAAACTTACCTGGAATGATGGGAATGCGTTATCAGAGAACGCCAACGCTCAAAAATTCGTCGTAATTTATAGTGGATGAAAAGGTTACAATTTAACGATGGCCTTCTTGCTTCTCTATGACTCCCAAGAGCCATATACCTAAAACTTAATAGAGTTTATGAGTAAAAGTGCTTCATTTAATCCAATTAATTAACATTTGCTGATGCTGGTCTGAAATCCATATGTAGGCGAATGGTACCACCACTTCCTTGCGGTGTGGGTGGATAGTACTGTAGAGGTTCTATGCGTTGGCGGGCTCGCCATACAAAAAGAACAGCTTCTATATTTGAATTTGAATAGCTTTTTGGGGAATCTGTCAGGCAAACAAATTGTAGTGTGATTCGGCTGCAGACCTTGCATGGGTGCAGACGCTGTGTTATAATAAATAAAATAAAATGTAAATTAAATAAACTATAGTATATTGCTGAAGACTGGATTATCATTAAGAAGTCACCGACTCCGTAGCTCTACCCTGAGCAGCATCACCCTTCCTATAGTACCATTCTCCTACAATCTAAACCGGGCTTTTTGGGTTATCTTTTTCACGTCCCAATCCCATATCAATATGATTGGAGTACTTTCGAGTTTCGAGTAGGTACTGATCCTGATACGTTAGCTCGAGAGTCGGGGCGCGTAGAAGCGAGAGCGGGAAACATTGAAATTTGAGTAGGGTCGGACGGAAGCAACGAACACATACTCTACATCTACATGCTTCCAGCTACAGTTATGATAAAACAAGGTTGTGTCCGATTAAGTAGCAGAGAACAATTCACTGAACTCACTCAGATTTGTGTAAAGTCGAAAGAACAAAAGACGTATAGATCAGATAGGCGTGTGTTGATGTATGGGGTTCCCCAAGGTAGCGTCTTAGGGCCACTTTTATTCTTGCTATACATTTAGGGCTTGCATTCCGGAATTCCGGAATTTCGAAATTCCGGAATTTCGGACCTTTTTTCCGATATTACAATTCCGGAATTGAGATACACTCAATATCGGAAATTCCGGAATTGAAACAAATATAGTTTGTCGTCTAGTTGAAAGCTAATTATGGGTGGTTCTCTGGAATTCGGTTACTTTTTTGACTAATATTGACCGAGGTGGTTTTAAATGCTAGTTACAAAACTTTACGCTTTGCACGGCAGGTAAGATACCTATTATGATGGAATTGATGTAGGTATCCAAAAGAGCCATTCACTTTAACCGATATTTAAAGATAAATTTATGACTTTTTGAATTTATGTCCTAGGGACTGATGCCGCCTATAGTTTTTTCAAAATAATCACACCACATCAATGTCAAATCACATTTTTATTCCAAAACAAAAAATAAAAGTTCGCTTATCCAAAACGGCCAGTCAAATAAGCGCATATTTAGGGAGAAATTTGCTCTTTTGAATTCAGTGTGCCAGGGACTGACGCCGAACATAGTTTCCTCAATAAAATCGTGTAAGTACTGTAAAGTAGTGTATGTAAAATTGCACTTTATTGCAAAACAAAAATGACAGCGCTAGATGGTGTTAGTTTTAGACTGTTTTGTAAGAGTCAAGATCTGCGCAAATTATTTCTTAAGTGTGGTTACGAGCTGCCTAAATCAGGTAATACTATTGCTAAAATAGTGTTTAATCATGCCGAAAGTACCAAAGAGGAGTTAAAGAAAAACATCGTCAACATGAAGAAAGAGGGAATCAGGTTTACAGTGAGACGCTAGATGAATGGACATCCCAGCGAAGCAGGAGATATATGAATATAAATATTCATTCCAGATAATTTGGTGGCTTTCAATTTCAAAACCTCGGGCTGGTGAGAATAACTGGTTCCATGCCAGCTCATGTTGCATTAGAAATACTGGGGAACCACTTATTAAAGTTCCATGTGTCTATCGAATTACCTTTTGTCCATTTTACCCACCACTGTCGAAAGCGAGAGAATATTTTCGTCAGCGGGCTACTTCTGCAATAAAATCCGAAGTTCGCTGTCCGATAGAATGATAGATTCCTTATCATTTTTTAAAAACCGTTTTCCAAGAGAAGCTTTCAGTTCAAGATAATCAAGAAACATTATTTGTTTTTTGTCAACATCAACATCAACGACGAGTACATCACTCACCTTCGGTTTGCTGACGATATAGTAGTCTTGGCTGAGACCATGGAGGACTTAAGTACGATGCTCGATGACCTCAGTAAAGCTTCCGAGCGAGTTGGTCTAAGAATGAACATGGATAAGACGAAGGTCATGTCAAATGACCATGTAGTACCAACTCCCATTACAATCGGACACTTTACGCTCGAAGTTGTTGACGATTATGTATAGAGTATTCGAGAAAGAGGTCAATCGTCGAATCCGACTCAGCTGGGCAGCGTTCGGGAAACTCCGGCACATATTTTCGTCCAATATTCCGCAGTGTCTCAAGACGAGAATCTTTGACCAGTGTGTGTTGCCAGTGATGACATATGGCACTGAAACTTGATCGTTTACTATGGGCCTCATAAGAAGGCTCAAAGACACCCAAAGGGCAATGGAGAGGGCTATGTTAGGAGTTTCTCTGCGTGATCGCATCAGAAATGAGGCTATCCGCAGCAGAACCAAGGTAACCGATATAGCCCTCCGAATTGCTAAACTTAGTGGCAGTGGGCCACATTGCACGAAGAACCGATGGCCGTTGGGGCGGAAAGGTTCTCGAGTGGCGACCACGTACCGGAAGGCCCCGCGTGGGTAGGCCCCCCATAAGGTGAACTGATGACCTGGTAAAGGTCGCGGGAGTCCGCTGGATGCGGGTGGCGCAGGACAGGTTAATTTGGCACTCTTTAGGGGAGGCCTATGTACAGCAGTGGACATCTTTCGGCTGATATGATGATGATGAAGTAATTTCGTATTATGTAGTTTTCTTACTTTTGAAGTTTTTATAACAATGATGGTAATCTGTAGTGTGATAACATTCGTGTGTTCTTTAAAAAAAGGCCACTGAATAATTATTTACGTTTGTTGATTATTAATAAATAAATATTGACTACTATTTGCTCAAAATCCAACCACAACAACATAAAGGAATAAAATCCTTAATTCCGGAACCAGTTCCGGAATTCCGGAATTGAAGGTCAATCTCGAAAATCAGTTCCGGAATTGAAAACCGTCCGATATTGCATCCCCTATATACATTAATGACCTTCCCAGATGTGTGGAATACCCTATGGTCTTGTTCGCAGATGATAGCACGGTGATAATCGAGTGTAATGATAGTAGCAATTATGAGACTGAAATTAATCAAACTCTTACTAAGATAATAGGTTGGCTAAATGTTAACAATTTAAAGATAAATTTGAATAAAACAAAAATTATGCATTTTAGGCAAAGATTACTAATAAACCCAATCAATTGTAACTATCAAGGACATACTATAGAATCTGCTAATTCAACAAAATTTTTAGGAGTAACCATCGATAATAGCTTATCATGGAAATCACACACTGATGAAATCTGTACCAAACTTAATAAGTATGCATATGCTCTTTACAAACTACAGAAACAAACAAGCATTGGTGCAGTCATGTCAGCCTACCATGGATACGTTGGATCAGCTCTTCGCTATGCTATCATTTACTGGGGGAACTCTCCGAATAGGGAGGCAGTCTTCAAGGCTCAAAAAAAATGCATTAGAGCCATGTGTGCCTTGAAACAGACAGACAGTTGTGTTCCCCATTTCAAAGAACTAAAAGTTCTGACAGTGCCATGCCTATATATTTTTGAAGTGGCCATATTCGTTAAAACTAACTCAGCACTATTCGTAAAGGTATCAGATGTATTTAAACGTAGCACATATCGCAGTCATAACCTTTGTTCTGTATCTTCACGTACCGCACTGATGCATAAGAGTGTTTTCTGCATGGCACCCAAATTGTTTAATAAAATACCTTTAGTTTTAAGAATGTTGCCTTTACAGGAATTTAAAAATAAGTTTTATAAACTACTTATTAGTAAGTCCTATTTACTCAATTTCGGATTTTTTAATAGACGATTTAACTTCATTTAGTAGGTAGGATGACATAAAATTAGTTATTTAATTGGATTGAATTAATTAATGTATTCCTGTATTATTTGACACTAGCTTCTGCCCGCGACTTCGTACGCGTATGACATTATATTCTTATGTTTCACCATACGATACCTACTACACTGATAAATTAGATTATTACGATTTCATTTCTATATATTATGCGTGTAACAGTTCAAATCCTCATAAACTTTGTCGTCAATAATATTTAGTTATATTGATTTACTTAATCTTTATTGCAAATGAAGTACCTAAGTAGAAGAAAAATTACCAAAACCGGAATTTAAATATAAAATTTCATAATTGAAACAAATGGACCGAGGGCGAGACCCCAAAGATACTCTATACCCCTGAGAGCCAAAGTCCTGAAGGTAAACGGGGAGGCAAGCGAGGCCGAAGGCTGAGCTTTTCGTAGGAATGAAAGGCCCAACGTACCCTAATAGATAGCGCTCCATATGCGAGCCAGAGCATCGAAGGCCCGAGGGCGAGACTCCATGGATACTTACTATCCACAGGTGTCTTGCAAGCGAAACATGAGCCTTAAGTCCCAAAGTTGAGGGGTGAGGCAAGCGAGCCCGAAGGCCGAGCTTTTCGTATGAATGAAAGGCCCAACCAAACCAACCCTTCAGAGAGCGCTTTCTATGCGAGCCCGAGGGCCGAAGGCCCGAGGGCGAGCCTTCACGGACACTAACTAAACCCAGGTGTCTTGCAAGCGAAACCGGAGACCAAAGTCCCGAGCGAGAGAAGTCAGAAGAAGAGCGGCGAGGCAAGCGAGACCAAAGGCCGAGCTTTTCGTTGGAATGATAGGCCCAAAGAACCGTTTTAGAGAGCGCTTCCTATGCGAGCCCGAGGACTGACGCACACTATCTCCAAGTGTCTTGAAAGCGAAATTTGAGTTCCAAAGTCCCGAAGGTGAGTGGCGAGGCAAGCGAGCCCGAAGGCCGAGCTTTTCGTATGAATGAAAGGCCCAATACATCGCTTCTATGCGAGCCCGAGGGCCGAAGGCCCGAGAGCTAGCTCATGCGGACGCTCACTATACCCGAGTATTCATAATAATATTTCTGAATGTCACAAACGCTGAAGTTTTATACATAAAAAAATGGTACCTACTTAATTCTCCGTGGAATGCCGTTGTGTCCAAATTTTATACCCACATCTCTTGACGTTGGTGAACTATGCTAATTCGACGTAAGTATTAAACTCAACCTATCATACATTTTTAGATGACCTCTGAATTCATGGCAATTATATAGGAAGACGAAGATCAAGGTTGCTGGATTTCAATATTAACAGCAACGTTGTCAGCGACTGAGTTTCCAAAATAATTAGGTTTCTTATGTCTAACAGCTACTATCGGTTGAGATATCAAACATTTTTGGTTATTATAGATAGTCTTTAGCCATCTAGCACTCTTTTTCATCCCGTGGTTTTTCACGTTTTATCTTAATTTTTTTATAATGTTTGAATGGAGTTCTTTTTACTTTCCAGTCAAGTGTATGTTTATCAATTTTCAAGTCTAAAGCTCATGGATTTGAGGAGTTCCCATACAAAGTTTTATCATTTTTACAGCCTATGACCTGGCCAGGGATTTTCTCGACCGATTAAGTAAAAGTTGCATCAAAATCCTCTATTCACTAAGCTTCTCTGCGTTTTTTGAAAAATATACATTTTCAAAAACGCAGACACATAAAAATTAAAACTACAAAAAGTGCATGCTGCTGGGTTTGAACTCGGGGACACCGACTCCGTAAGCTATGGGTCAAGCCACTGGACTAACTATCAGTTGTAAGAACACGATGAATTTTCGAATATATTGACGACATGTTACCATGGTAATGATACTGTTATAACCCCGCTCTTGCAACATTATATAGTTTCTAGTCGCCTCAGAACCTATTTTCATCCCATATTTTTCACGTTTTATCTATACATTGCTAAAAGTTTGAATGGGGTCGTTTTTACTTTCCAGTCAAGTTTATGGTTACCAATTTTCAAGTCTGTAGCTCGTACATTCAAGGAGTTCCCATACAAAGTTCAACCCCATTTTCTACCCCCTTTGAACCCTAATCTTTAAGATTTTTATAGCTTAAAACCTATCCGGGGATTCTCTCGACAGATTAGTAAAGTTTGCATCAAAATCCGTTCAGCCGTTTTCACGTGATACTCTGACAAATAAACAGACAAACAGATAAACAGATAAACAGATAAACAGATAAACAGATAAACAGACAAAAATTCTAAAAACTGTTGGAACGTGTTCTGTTATCAATTCTAAGTATCCCCAGCCAATTTTTTTTCGTTTATCTTCCATGTACAGACTTTCGACCCTCTTCAGCTTTATTATATGTATAGATTTCACATTTTATTTATATTGACCATGTTTTTCAATTTTAATTTTTACTTCTTTTTGTTATGATATTTTTATGTTTTAATGCATCTAAAATTAATTAATTTATAAGTTTAATAATTCTAATGATTTTGTACGCCTACAGGCAAAACATAGTGTTCCACAACCCATTTTATCCACCAATGTATCGCACCTATGTTTACAAATAAATCACTATGACTATGACTATGACTAAGCCTGCGGCGTGGTCGCAGCACGCCGCAATGCAAATCGGTCGACAGGAGCAGCGGTTGTTTGCGCGGGGTAACAAGGGCCCGCTAACTGAACGAGCACACCACACCCGACACTCCTTGTGCTAACAGTTTTTTCAGGCCATGTTGGCACAGGGCCTGCTTCTCACTATCGATGGCAGCTAACAAGAAAAAAATGCGAATTTGTTCTGCAAGCGCTCAGTAGCTGCCGGCTGTGTACGAAAGCCGTTTCTTATTTGATCGGTATTTGATACTTCGAAGATCAAAACTTAGGAACCGGTGTCCATATATTTCATGAGCAGGAGGGATATTTAACTATTTCAGTATCTCTATGACTTTCCTATAATCCTCTCCAGTTACTTATTTCTACAATAAACAGTCGCACGCCTTTATTGCCCCACGGTTGCTAGCCTTAGAAATATTCTAAATACCTACTCGTAGGTAAGTACCTACGTACGTATTTTTATGCAAACGCTGCGTAGCAGGTGGTTAATAAAGAAAAACACAACGTTTGCATTTCAATTCGGTTCCCACGATTGACTTCCGACACTTCCTTGTTGATTTTGCTCGCATATGCGCTGATCTGAAAACAAAACAACATCATCTCACTAAAAACATTACATGTAAAGTGATTGCCAAGACTCCCTAGCTCATATAGATTTCAGCGTCGAAAAGAGGATCGCATTCCTTTTTGTAAGGTCTAACGAAGTGTATGGGAAAACCCATACAAACTTCCATCCCGGGGGGGAGGGGGTAGGGGTGATTTACTAAAAGATCCTGAAATATGTATTTTATTATTTATAACAACGAGCCCCTAAGAGATCAATTTTCAGACCACTAGCATCAAAATCTGCGGAAGTCTCATACACAATTTCATCCCCTAGTTTAAGGGGTTGGGGGGTAAGAGTCCCATTTTTTTGGATTTTTATGTTGATTATGTATTAATACTAGGTTACATACCAAATTTCAGCTTTCTAGGACTTCAGGAAGTACCCTAAGGGTTTTGATGATCAGCGTGAGTGAATGAGTGCGAGTGAGTGTGTCAATGACGAAATCGGCGTTTTTTAGATATCAATGAAATCTAAAATATAAGAGCTATGCAATTAAATATAAATAAATAAATATTTGCGGACAATCTTACACAAATCGACCTAGTCCCAAACTAAGCAAAGCTTGTACTATGGGTATGGGTATGGGTATGGGTAGACGACGATAAACATTCGTATATAGATAAATACATACTTAAATACATAGAAAACATCCATGACTCGGGAACAAATATTCGTGCTCATCTCACAAATGAATGCCCGTACCGGGATTCGAACCAAGGACCTCTTGCTTCGTAGGCAGGGTCACTACCAACTAGGCTAAAGCGGTCGCCAATTGAAACCTTATAATGTTTAATAAGTCCACTATCGACATCATATCCCGAGAATTTAGTTTATCTGGTATAATCCAAACACAAATGATGAAGGGTTCAATAAAACGACGAAGCGCTTCGATAAAAGGTAGGCACTGCCTGTCCTTGCGCTTCGCTTGGCTCGTCTTGGCGAGGGCACCACCGTGCCCCCAGATGCACATAGCTACTCGTACGTTAATTCCAAATGTTTATGCTGATCCAGGATTATCTGTTTAGGTAAATCAGTAACCTCCTCTTGCAGTTTGCAAAAAATATTTTGACGTTTTTTGGGGCTTTCATACCAACTATTCAAAGTTTCTACATACTTACTATCTTCTGTTTCCTCATCCGATTCACTTCTGCGCATTTTATTTTTCTTATCGAGGCGCATTATAATAGTCATTCCAACTTTTCTTAAAATAATGATTTAGGAACAATTTTCTGGTCGTAATTAGTGTCGGTAAGTCTGATTCTCACGGGGTAGCGACGGCACCGGGACGGATTAATGTAAATAGGCGAGCTGTCTGGTAATACAGCCAGGAAGCACGCCCATCACCACCGGCTATCGGGCCTGTGTCCACGGCCCGCTCGATCACGTGAACAGGTCTTAGCAGCTAGGAAGGTACCTTGAAAATTGAAGATAGAACTTTGTGTCTCTACATCTGTTTATTTAACTTCGATCTTCGTGACTTCTTCACTTTGAACCTTAGAGCGGAAGCATATACGAGTATACCGAATAGGTACCTCGGACCAAAATGGTCCTTATTTCTCATGATTCAATGTTTAAGCGATACATACAAGTAGGTAGATGCATCTGATCTACACAACATAAATGAACAGTCAGCACAGTGGTTCGGTATGCACCCCTGCATGAGTTTGTAAGCAGAAGAATTCACTTTTCTCTGCAGCCAATTGATGCACATTCAACCGCCATTGTAAGTTCCTTTCCATAACTTTGGTAAATACCCGTGAAATGTCAGTTTACTCACTTAGTTCGTTCAGTCACACTTAACAGGAGAGGGAACGTTTTAATTGTTTATTATTTACTTACAGTGCAAAACTGATACAATCGACAATGGAAACAGTGTATCAGATAAAAATGAAGATTGAAGAGTGAATTATCGATGTCGCGCTCGGGGCAAAGTTTGTACAGCCGCCGCTGCCGAACGAAACGAGAAAAAAATTCAAAAAAGTAGCTGGGAACGGCACGACATCCTGCCCTTTCATTAATAAACTTTCAGTTTTTCTGTAAGCAGCGGTGTGGTCACAATTATCCATTAATGATTGATTATTCCGTGTTTACTTTCGATTTCTACAAAGTCACTGTTTGGTTTGCTCCGTGAGACAGCGCCACGCCTGTCGGCCAAGTTATGCAGCACCGAGGTAAATTCATTTTGTAAGTATCTGAACAACTTTTCAAGCCTACTTGGTGAATTATAATCCATCACTTTAATCCGGACACGATTGTTACGCAGTCAATACAAGTATGTACCACTTTTTAACTTCTCTTTAGATTAGAACTACACTATCTTTACCCACAATCAAAGATAATGTCCTGAAGTTAAATGGCACTTAAAACATAAACATAAATCTCTTGTATTGAAATCTCAAACAACCAGTGGCTTAGCCCGCAGGTATTTACAACCTATTGTGAACGTGGCTATCTCCTGTCCTACTAATTGAGTCATCCTACACCGAGAATGGCATTGTTTTCGCAAAACTCCGATAACCATATATGTAAACCACTGCGGCGACTTGGGTGGTCTTGCGCCTCTCATTACGTTTTAATATGTGCTACAATGTTACGTTTTCTGGACAAACTACCTTAAACCTTGACTGCTAAGTCACAAAGGAAATAAATATCACCTATTAAGTTTTAAGAGGCTCTTAAAACTGATTTTTAAGACTGAGAACATGTAAATAAAGGCTTCAATCTTTACATGTTATTTTAATGTGCTCGTTGTAGGTAGAATATTAACAGAAAATTCGTTCTTATTCGATAGCTACTTTCGAAACAACCCAGATCTTGCGGAACATAATCGGACATAATACGTAATCTAATCAACATTAGACTATAAAGACGTCGCGATTTCGACGCTTCAAGCCTCTTAACAACTCTCTCTTTCGCTGACTGACACTGGAACCAGGTTTTTTATGTGTAAGCAAGAATTCTCTAGCAACGTTCACACGAGTCTTAGAAAAATGTTAATAGATATATGTGCAGACAGGATGCATGACGAAAGGCGTGTCTATCGCGGCGCAGCCGGGGTGCCCGAAGGCCGTACAAATTGATTACGGGGACGGGCCACCCACGACGCACGCTTATGCAACCCCGTTGTGTAAGTGCTAATTTGATATTTAAGGCTCTTAAGCGAAGAAGGAATAGAACCAGGAGCCGGCGGCCCCTGCGCTTTCCTACTATAAGATGCATGGTTAATTTTATTTTCAAAAACATAAAATAAAACATACACGAGTAGATGGGCATTTTCAATAATTCGTGTAGGTACTCAATTAGCGTGAGTTGTTCTTGTTAATCAAAAATTTACTCAGTGTCAGTTTTATGATGAAAAATAACAAATTATGTGAAAATGAACTTGTTTATATCAAAACTAGCTTTTGCCCGCGACTTCGTCCGCGTGGGACTCGTTTACATCGTAGCTCCATACAAACTTTCGCCCCCGCCGATAAAAACTATCCTTTGTCCTTCCCTGGAATTCAAAGTATCTGTGCACCAAATTTCACCTCAATCAGTTCAGCAGTTTAAACGTGAAAAGGTAACAGACAGACAAAGTTACTTTTGCATCTATCTTCTATACATATAATAAAGCTGAAGAGGGTCGAAAGTCTGTACATGGAAGATAAACGAAAAAAAATTGGCTGGGGATACTTAGAATTGATAACAGAACACGTTCCAACAGTTTTTAGAATTTTTGTCTGTTTATCTGTTTATCTGTTTATCTGTTTATCTGTTTATCTGTTTGTCTGTTTATTTGTCAGAGTATCACGTGAAAACGGCTGAACGGATTTTGATGCAAACTTTACTAATCTGTCGAGAGAATCCCCGGATAGGTTTTAAGCTATAAAAATCTTAAAGATTAGGGTTCAAAGGGGGTCGAAAATGGGGTTGAACTTTGTATGGGAACTCCTTGAATGTACGAGCTACAGACTTGAAAATTGGTAACCATAAACTTGACTGGAAAGTAAAAACGACCCCATTCAAACTTTTAGCAATGTATAGATAAAACGTGAAAAATATGGGATGAAAATAGGTTCTGAGGCGACTAGAAACTATATAATGTTGCAAGAGCGGGGTTATAACAGTATCATTACCATGGTAACATGTCGTCAATATATTCGAAAATTCATCGTGTTCTTACAACTGATAGTTAGTCCAGTGGCTTGACCCATAGCTTACGGAGTCGGTGTCCCCGAGTTCAAACCCAGCAGCATGCACTTTTTGTAGTTTTAATTTTTATGTGTCTGCGTTTTTGAAAATGTATATTTTTCAAAAAACGCAGAGAAGCTTAGTGAATAGAGGATTTTGATGCAACTTTTACTTAATCGGTCGAGAAAATCCCTGGCCAGGTCATAGGCTGTAAAAATGATAAAACTTTGTATGGGAACTCCTCAAATCCATGAGCTTTAGACTTGAAAATTGATAAACATACACTTGACTGGAAAGTAAAAAGAACTCCATTCAAACATTATAAAAAAATTAAGATAAAACGTGAAAAACCACGGGATGAAAAAGAGTGCTAGATGGCTAAAGACTATCTATAATAACCAAAAATGTTTGATATCTCAACCGATAGTAGCTGTTAGACATAAGAAACCTAATTATTTTGGAAACTCAGTCGCTGACAACGTTGCTGTTAATATTGAAATCCAGCAACCTTGATCTTCGTCTTCCTATATAATTGCCATGAATTCAGAGGTCATCTAAAAATGTATGATAGGTTGAGTTTAATACTTACGTCGAATTAGCATAGTTCACCAACGTCAAGAGATGTGGGTATAAAATTTGGACACAACGGCATTCCACGGAGAATTAAGTAGGTACCATTTTTTTATGTATAAAACTTCAGCGTTTGTGACATTCAGAAATATTATTATGAATACTCGGGTATAGTGAGCGTCCGCATGAGCTAGCTCTCGGGCCTTCGGCCCTCGGGCTCGCATAGAAGCGATGTATTGGGCCTTTCATTCATACGAAAAGCTCGGCCTTCGGGCTCGCTTGCCTCGGCACTCACCTTCGGGACTTTGGAACTCAAATTTCGCTTTCAAGACACTTGGAGATAGTGTGCGTCAGTCCTCGGGCTCGCATAGGAAGCGCTCTCTAAAACGGTTCTTTGGGCCTATCATTCCAACGAAAAGCTCGGCCTTTGGTCTCGCTTGCCTCGCCGCTCTTCTTCTGACTTCTCTCGCTCGGGACTTTGGTCTCCGGTTTCGCTTGCAAGACACCTGGGTTTAGTTAGTGTCCGTGAAGGCTCGCCCTCGGGCCTTCGGCCCTCGGGCTCGCATAGAAAGCGCTCTCTGAAGGGTTGGTTTGGTTGGGCCTTTCATTCATACGAAAAGCTCGGCCTTCGGGCTCGCTTGCCTCACCCCTCAACTTTGGGACTTAAGGCTCATGTTTCGCTTGCAAGACACCTGTGGATAGTAAGTATCCATGGAGTCTCGCCCTCGGGCCTTCGATGCTCTGGCTCGCATATGGAGCGCTATCTATTAGGGTACGTTGGGCCTTTCATTCCTACGAAAAGCTCAGCCTTCGGCCTCGCTTGCCTCCCCGTTTACCTTCAGGACTTTGGCTCTCAGGGGTATAGAGTATCTTTGGGGTCTCGCCCTCGGTCCATTTGTTTCAATTATGAAATTTTATATTTAAATTCCGGTTTTGGTAATTTTTCTTCTACTTAGGTACTTCATTTGCAATAAAGATTAAGTAAATCAATATAACTAAATATTATTGACGACAAAGTTTATGAGGATTTGAACTGTTACACGCATAATATATAGAAATGAAATCGTAATAATCTAATTTATCAGTGTAGTAGGTATCGTATGGTGAAACATAAGAATATAATGTCATACGCGTACGAAGTCGCGGGCAGAAGCTAGTTTATAATATTAGTATGGATTTTTTGAAACGAAAAGGGCTTACTTATGGCTGAGTTACATGATTTATAGATAAGCTTACTCCAAACGCCTTTTTATTAGGGTTCCGGACCAAAAAGGTAAAAACGGAACCCTTATACTCCGTCCGTCTGTCTGTCTGTCACAAAGTGAAATATCTCAGGAACTACCCATGCCATGCTATCAATTTTAAATTTGGAATAGTTGTAAACAAAGCTAATCCACGTGTATGGAAAATGAAAATTTTAAATATACGGGGTGTTTCCTGTAACAGGAGCAATAAATTAAACGGAGGCTTCCTTACTGCATTTGTAGTAACCCCTTTTGTCCATTTCTTTTCAAATGTTTTTAACTCGGAGAAAAATTGATCTGAAGTTATGACCTCCGAGTAATGTATCTTGGCACCACGAGATCATAGCACAGTAGTCAATGCAGATTTTGAGGTAGCATCATGTAGTGAGTCATAATAGTTTTTGCATTTTTGTTTTCAAAAGATATTTTTGTGATTTTTTCAATTTTTTTCAATTTTTTTTTGTGTTTTTAAAATAATAAAATACTTATATCACTCCAGAAGAGTCAAAAAGTACACCAAAACTTTAGTTAAAGAAAAAAAAATCCGAAAAAAATATATTTTTTTTCAATTAAAACCACTTAGAAACAATTGATCACAAGCTTAATAATCTACCATTTAATTTATTGCTCCTGTTACAGGAAACACCCCGTATATTTTTAATTTCTATAAAAAAGAACGAATAAGAGGGGAGAGGGCAAAAATTTAAAGTCTAGTTAGTAAGCCCAGTGGGGTATCATAGGAAGGGCTTGAATTGCATATTCTAAAAGGAAAATGTTGAAAAAAATACCATCCCCTGTTATCACCGAACTTAACCGAATAAACGTAGACTCCGCCGCCAACTTGGTGTTTCTGTGGCCTGGCCTCGGCAGTCAATAGTAAACTTGTCATTAGCTGACAAATTTACTATTGCCCGCCACCGCAGGCCGCAGGCTGTGTTGCAGGCATTAAGCCTCTCACAGACTGGCGCGGCCTGGCCGCGGCGGTCAGTAGTAAACTTGATTTTAGCTGTCAAATTTACTATACTAATGACCGCCACCGCAGGCCGCGCCAGTGTGGTCTAGGCCTTAAGCTTCTCACAGACTGCCGCGGTCAGGCCGCGCCAGTCAAATAGTAAGCTTGTCATTAGCTGTCAAATTTACTATTGACCGCCACCGCAGGCCTCGCCAGTGTGGCACACTACAAACGGGCGCAATTTGTCACACCAACTTGCAATAGTTGGAAAGAGACAGCCATACACTCCTAACCAGTCTAACTATAGCAAGTTGTTGTGACAAATTGCTAGGCGTTTAAACGTGAGCACTTGGCTGTTTGTAGTAATTTGTCTTAGTCAAAACATATGGTTCAAAGGTAAAAAAGTATGTCTCATCCTTGTATAGGAATATTTTAAGCCTGATATAATTTTTAGTCTTTAAATAATGTCAAAGTTTAATATTATATATATTATACTACTCTTTCCTAGTCTTTCGCTTGTCTTCTACATTTTCGATCTATCCGTATTTTCTTTTAATCCCATCCCTTATATTTTGACTGAACCACTGCGAGCACTATACCGGCAGCACGCCGCCGCCGTCATATATATACCTATGAGCTATAGCATCGAATTTCTTTAATACTTGCACTTAAAAATTGTCGCCCCGGATAGGTAGTCAGTCAGTAGGTACTATATGTTGGCGTTGGAGTGAAGAAATGATTACACATTTATTATGATAATACACGGGTAGTTTTATAATTCATAACTGACAAATTTTAACCGTCACTGGTTTTTGTAAACGATAACATATTTTACACATTCCTATTGAAGTTGAGAGGTTCTATTAGTACCTACGCACACTACCAATAAAAACACTTACCTTACCGTTCAAATGTTATGACTATAATATAAGGCCCTGCCCTGGCGCACGTACGTCACTATCCTTTCCTGCTATTAGACTCCTTAATTGTTCTGAGATTGGTCATGTAGAATCTTTTATGGTAAAGCGGTCAAACTTAATTGTTTTTATGCGCGTCCATTTTTTGAGGTCTGAATGATTGGTTTTGTAATAGAGGTGCTGGTGGTCTATCATTAGAGAGGTTTAGTTTGTTCACGGCATGCTAATTAGACTGTAATCGCTAATTATTAGTTCCCCCACCTTCTTAATCTAGGGGATGGAATTTTGTATGACACTTAGGGAAATTTTGATGGTCTGAAAATTGATATAGGGACTTAGGGACTCATTATAAATAATAAAATACATATTTTTAGTAAATCACCCCCCACGTGTAGAATTTGTAGAGCGTCGCTGGTAGAGTCAAGCCGTGTGGAGTAGGGTAGGAAGCTGGGTGCTACTTGCGATCAGGGGCCCATTGCATAACAATTTACAACTTATAATACAAGCGGAAACCTCTTTTCAACTCCTCGCATTAAAAAGAGACTTCCGCTTGTATTATAAGTTGTAAATTGTTATGCAATAGGCCCCTGATATCTTTTTAACGCTGAAAGTTATATGAGCTAGGGAGTCTAATCACTTTACATGTATGTAATGTTTTTAGTGGGATCAAGTTTACTCATTTACTTAGTTAAAACAATTTACTTAGTTCATAAAGAAGCCAGTACACGTAAAATAACAGGTTTAATCGCAGTGTTAGTTAATTTAATACGTCTCTATTTTATTACGGCGGTCGCTCTATAGAGATACGTATTATAAAACTCTTGCGTTACTGACCGATTGACAGAGAGCGCACAGCCTAAACCGCTAAAGATGTAAGCATGCCATTTGGAACATATATTCTTTAAAGTACGTGAACGTGTACTAAGAAAGGATTTTTCAAAATTCAACCCTTAAGGGGGTGAAACAGGGGTTGAACCATTGTATGGAAATCGTTCATTTGGAAAGTTCTATTACTAAGTCTATACTTGAATCTTCGTATGAAGATTCCTTACTAAAAAACAAAACAAAAGATTTAGCGTTATCATAAAAATTCATCCCCTAAAGGGGTTAAAAAAGAGTTGAAAGTTTGTATGGGAATCAAGACTTTTTAAAGTTAGACGTTTAAAACATCGGTCACAAGCTCACAAGCTCCTAATGTACAGTCAAAAACATAGATAAGGGCATTTTTTTTATTCATCCCTTAATGAAAGGGTTTAAGATGGAGGTTGAAAGGTCACATAAGTAATGTGTGATTTTTAATGATAATTGGCTAGAAACATGAAAGCAGAACAGCAGATTTTTTTTTATAATATGTAGGTTTATCCAGAAACATATTTTTTAAAACTTGCCCTTTAAAGGGGTGAAATAGTACTATAGAAATTTGAAAGTTCGTATATGATGGGAAGGAATCCTCTAGGTACGAAGTAAGTTGTAGTAGGCCATTGCCGGCGTAACAGTTCAACAATTATTGCAAAACTACTCAAAATATTATGTAAGTCTGTAATTTATTTTTTGATCTTGTATATTGCAATGTAGTTTTAGTGTATTGGATCTCCTCAAACTATGTCTAATGTTATTTATCATTTAGCTCATTTCTGTTACTATAAGTTATGTTTGCCGCGTATTGGAGCGTTCTTTTGGAAGGGTATCCACGGAAAACCAGCCTCAAGGTATTCACAAGGTACCTTGACATAAAGCTGAGTGGAGGCCATTTCAATGACGATTTAAAATTATCACTACTGTTTCTTCTCCTATGTATTAGCTTAAGTTTTAAAACGTCATGAATAAACTTATTTTCTTCTTCTTCTTCTTCTTCTTCAAAAATTACACTTACTACGCGGGTGAAGTGGCGGGCAAACTACTTTTAAAGAAGTTTTGCGTGTACTTAGCGAACTCAACAAAGTGTAATTTTTGTGTACAAAATGCTTGACGAAAGAGGTAATACGGGCGCAGGCACGAAGTCAAACACCAGTATAAATACCTGTATTTACGTTTTTCTTGACTCCTGGGAGGCTACCGTATAATAAAACATGCCGTTTCAAACAATGGAGTCATAAAAAGTCAAAATTCGCAGTAATGACCGCCTCGGAGCTTGACAGCGCCGAAAGATGATGTAGTGATTTGATCACGTACCTTGAAAGGAAACATTAAACTTTTAAGAGCTTATATTACTTGCGTATTTTTAAAAATATTACAAGTCAGAGTGGCTATAATATTTCGAAGAAACTTACCGCGAATCGGAGTGGCATTCAGGGCAAGTTCCGGAGGTTCAATTCAAAATGAAAGAAAATACAGCACAAAATTTATTGGAGTATAATTACTACTATTCAATCCACTGTCTAACTAGTTTTCACTTGATACCAGAGACATCTATTGAAGGTTTTGGGCAACGAGCTGCCATGTGCCGCGGCCATTTTACTACACGGACACTGTAAAACTCACGCACGCATACAAAGCTCGGAGTAAAATGGCTATATTTTAAATATGGTTTTTACGTGTATTTATTCAAATAGCGGGAGAAGAGGGTAATATATTATCGAAATATTACAATTTCAAGTTCCTGAAATGGATAGATTAGACGTGGAGTTCGAGCGAAATTTGTATGGAATTCGTACGAATCGTTCCACCATTTTGCAAAAAAACCTTCACAAAGAGTTTATACCCACCTTTTTGGGAAGAAACGGGTAAATACGGGTAGATTGGGTAAATAGCGGTTAAATACCCGGTATTTACCCGTGGGTTTTTACCCACTACCCGTCTCTATACAATGGTAATGGTTCATTATGAATAGCTTAATAGACTAACTTGACATCCAAGGCAAGTCCACACATTTATACCAAAAATCACATTTTAGGGAGTTGAAAGAGGGAATGACAGTCTGTATGAGGAACCGTATAATACGCGGACGAAGTAAGTAGCATAAAATTTATAAAAGCGAAAGTGCGTCTGTCTGTCACCTCTGCACGCTTAAACTGCTGAACCGATTGAGATGATAGTTTGAATCCCGGGGAAGACCATAGGATAGTTCTTATCCCGGAACTCATCTCCAGAAATGGGGAATGAAAGTCTGTATGGAGCTACGATATAAACGAGTTCCACGCGGACGGAGTCGCGGGCAGAAGCTAGGTAAGACAATATTACTTGCCAAATTTCATAGTTCTAGGTCGACGGGAAGTACCCTCCAGTGTGTCGAAATATACGTTTTTTGCGGCATAAACGGCCGCATCTTTTTTAACGTTAACTTAGAAGCGACTTGATTTTTTCATAGCTTCAATGCACTGTAGATCTGAGCCGTAGCATGGTTGGCCTTGTCACGCGATAGGTGATAGGATAGAGCGTGCGTCACTGGCTGACACCGTTCGATAGAACGAGACGACGCTCTTATCTTGTCACTTGTCGCGTGATAAGGCCAACCATGCTACGGCTCCTGAGTATATGGTTTTAATTTCAACTCGATACCTCCACGCGTTCCTAAGATAAAGGGTCTTGACAGACAGACAGACAGACAGACAACAATGTGATCCTATAAGGGTTCCGTTTTTTCCTTTTGAGGTACGGAACCCTAAAAACGTAAGCAATCTCAATTAAGCGATAATGCGTTGTGCGTTCTGCTACCGGACAAATACATAGGGATGTCTATAAGGGGAGGTTGGAGGACATTCTCGGGGACAAAGGTCCCCACACCTCATATGGAGCTGGTACGCTCGAGGCGGCAGCCCATATGTCAGATATATAAAGGATTCCGCAAGTTATTAGAGTATGTTTATAGATGCATATGTGCTAATACATGCACCTAAGCTAGATTGCTATAGGTACTCATTCGCGGCCATGAGAGTGATCAGAAGTGGCTTCGCGACAGACATAACATAATGTTTCATTTGGATCTCTATCTGCAAACATTAATGATGGTGATGATTATATCATTTATGACTGTGGAAATTGTCTTCCTTCCTCCTCTTTAGTTTTGGACCCAATGGTCTTAGTTGCTCTTCAAAATAAGCAGGTATTCAAAGAATTCAAATATGCAGTTAAAAGAGAATAACGTTTTAAAAAAGTGGGTTCTAGATCTTTTAATCGGTATTGCGACGCGAAGTTAATGGCAGTGATGGCGCCAACAGCTCTTAGCACAGAATAATTTCCCATTGTATATTTACATTGTGTATTTACTTAAACTATTTATATGGTCTGGATGAAATATCGATGTTAACCAAAATGCCTAAAGGACCGAATGTTATATATCTTTTTATATCACGGAACCATGATGGTGACAAAAGCCTGATGTTAAGCGGAACCCGTAACCCATGGACGCTTGAAACTCCAGAGGAGTCACACGCGCATGAAGATCTAGGTTTTTGTCAGCAAGGAAATGCAGGCTCCTCACTCTCACATAGTGCATCTACGGAATATTTGCCGGGGACTAGGCCAATTTAAATAATACCCCATGTCCTCCTCCGGAGCCAAAATTTTCCCTATGCCGGATTTCATCTAAAACGGTTCAGCAATAATAAGGAGAGATATTTCATACCATTTGTCATTCTATTATTACATAGTAGGCAAAAGGCATATTAATATTCATACCTAAATATAATTTATGTTTGTATTGAAAGCTACAAGTTTTGTACTAGGTAAATTGGTTTAAGAGGTACTAGCATATTAGCTTGAGATGAAAGCATATTTGGATTAACGGTCAATAAAAGCTGGTCGTCGCTTGAACATAAAGTAGTGTATGTAATCGGATTAGTAAATGACCGTCATTGAGCAAGCCAGCGAGCTAGCGGAGGGAAGTGTGGGCCGCGGGCAGCTATGCAATTCATAATCTGCTTCGACCCTCTTCATTCTATACCCTAGCATATCTTGACCCCGAAATTCATAACAACTATGTGTAATCAGAGGTCAGACATATACTGGTTTGTCTGAAGCGAGTGTCGGTTGGCGTTGTGAACCCCGACGCGGGCGGCGCGGCGCGAGCGGCTCGCGCGTGTCACTTGCCGCGATTCCTGCAATAATCTCCCCGAGCGATTGCTCTATCCGGTGACGGAGTAAAGTATCGTTAGTTGATTATTGTGTTTATTTGCGCGTGGCGCGGTTGTGTTTGTGCGCGGGGCTGTGTGCGTGCGTGCGAGCGGTAGTGGCCCACCCAGCGCGCGGCCACACGCGTCGCCCACCCACGTGGCAGGGGCGCCGCATTCGCGGCCCGCGGGCTCCGCCACTATCGCAATCGGGCCTCGTGGCGAACTAGCTACCGCCGCATGCCGCCGTCTGCCGCCGCCCGCCGCCCGGCTGTCGACTGCTCATCGATATGACACTGTGATTGACATCTCCGACGGACGATCTGATTATAAACTGATACAGACGATCGAAAACAAACTATTTCCTTGTAAAAAAATAATTTTAAATCTTCGTCTCTTTTATTCAAATCCTTATACTTAAAGATTTCCAATTTATAATTACAGCGATATAAATTTGAGTCATACATCAAACAATATAAACATTCTGAAAACTTATAATTCACATTAAACTGTAGTTTTAAAGCACCTATGTATGTTGATTGCATCGCCGTATCAGAAACGCAATGTGACAGGTGATTCATTTGGTTTAGAACTTTTGTAATCACGAAACCAATCCACGTGTGTGGTAGGGTAGACATGATAAAATTGGATAATCGCGAGTTTGAAGGGATTAATGTGTGGGCAAAAGGTCAAGAAGACAACGAAGTCGTAGGCCAGGATCCGAGGCACATTATTCATGTTTAAATGTTAATGGTCCTCGATAAGTATGCAGTAAAACAGAGTGTTGTGAACAAAGCATTAAATTTATGACAACGCATTTTGTATGTGTGTAAGTAAAGTTAGGTACTTGTTCTACTTAACGTTCCAATTAGTATAAATTAATGTTTATGAGCAAAAGATTTTATCAAACTGCATATTTTAGTTTACCATTTTTTTATGTGTATCGTATGTATCAGACTGAAAAGTTACATTTTAAAGTAAGTACCTATCTTAAATAAATATTATACGTTGTAGGTATAAGCATAAAAATACTGAACCAATTCCGTTGGTTCAACTTAGGTACATCATTTTAGAACTTGGGTAACTTGTGGTTTTGTCATGAAAACAAAGTGTTAATTCTGTTTACTCTTATAAAAACCTTTAAAACTATAAGTAAAAAGAGCACTGAGGATTTATGGGGGACATCTGTAAATATTATCATACATGTTATTGACATTATTGCACCTTACTTAACTGGTGTTTTTAATTGCTGCGTTAAAGGGGGAGTGTTTCCTGACCTTATGAAACTAAGCAAAGTTGTACCTTTACATAAATCAGGTGACAAAAATGATATCACGAATTTTCGTCCTATTTCTATTTTACCAGTTTTAAGTAAAGATTTTGAAAAAATCATGTTAGATCAGTTACAAACATATTTTATAAAAAATAACCTTCTCCACTGCCAACAATGGGTTTAGAAAAGACGTTCCACAACTGATGCCGCTTCAGAATTAATAAAATGTATATATGAGATATGGGAAGACTCTTGTGACGCAATAGGCATTTTCTGTGACCTTTCGAAAGCGTTCGACTGCGTTGAACATAAAACTCTTTTACGAAAACTTAAACACTATGGACTATCTACAAATGCCTTAAATCAACTATCATCTTATCTTAGTTACAGAATACAGTAAATTTTCATAAATAGAAAACAATCAAATGGAGCGGCTGTCAAACTAGGAGTGCCGCAAGGTTCTATTTTGGGGCCTTTTCTTTTTTTAGTATATGTAAACCTGCCCCTTTCCTCATTCAAGATCATTGTAAAATTATATTATTTGCAGATGATACCTCTTTAATCTTCAAAACTACTCGAAATACAAAGGACTATGATAGCATAAATAACACCCTTGCCAACGCGGCTTTTCATGATATGCCTAGGAATTTCATGATCTGCCTAAACGTCACTAGGCAAATCGTTAAATGGTGAGTTTTGAACGATATGGCGGATGTCACTCAGCCATAATATGAAATGGCGGCGTTTCATGATATGCCTAGGAATTTTGTGATCTGGCGGATTTTATGATCGGCCGCCGACACAATCACTATTTTCGGTACAAAAATAATTTTGCTGTGACGCCGACATTTTTCACGCGGTAAACAAACACGGTCGCCATCGCATACGCAGCGCAACCAGTGGCCAAGAAAGAAACTATTTTACGATATGCCCGGTATGGAGCTAGGAATATCGACGAATGCGTTGCTCTAATCGATCTGCCGTACTGTTTATCAGGCACATCGTGATATGCCTGGCCAACTTTTAGGCATACCATGAAATGGCGGCGTTTCATGATATGCCTAGGAATTTCGTGATCTGGCGGATTTTACGATTGGCCGCCGACAGAGACACCGACAATTGTTCTTTAGATCAACTACACGGATCAACTACAACTGTCCAAAGATTCTAATGCAAGATTATTGCAGTTCACTAGCTAAATCGACAAAGCTATACTTCTTACGATATGAAAGACCTAATAACTATAACCTACAGTTAAAACTTCGCAGTGTTCGGTATTCTGGAGCCGTAGCATGGTTGGCCTTATCACGCGACAAGTGACAAGATAAGAGCATCGTCTCGTTCTATCGAACGGTGTCAGCCAGTGACGCACGCTCTATCCTATCACCTATCGCGTGATAAGGCCAACCATGCTACGGGGCCAGGTATAAAGAGTAAAACAAGCCGCGCTAGAATCAGCTGAAGGCGTAGCTGACATAGAGACAACCACTGGGTATCGTTGAAGGAGCTTTACAGAACAGAAGAAGCAGTCATTTTGAACTGATAAGTTGAGAGCTAAATATAAACAGGTCGGATGTAAATGATGAAGTAACGAGTGATAGAGAGGTATGGAAGAAAAAACATGCTGCGCTAACCCCAAATAAATGGCATAGGGGAAAACGAATGATGATGATGATGATCGTCTAGTCGGATTTAAAGCTGACAAAGGGCAGCTCCTGGGTTCAAATCCCGGTAGGGGCAAATATTTGTGCGATGACGTGATGAGCATCAAATCAAGTCATCGCAGTTTTTGAGTCTTGAATGTTTTGTATCTACATATTAAGTAATTGTATCCATAAGCCAAGTCTTAACACTTGGGGCAAGTTTGATTTGTGTAAAATTGACCCTGAATTTTTATTTATAATTAGGTACTAATAATAACAAATATTTGCAATTTCCTAAAAAGCAAACCACCGTTGCGAAACACCTGGCGGGCGCGCGTGCGCGAGCGCTGCCGAATTTTGCAGCCCTGCGCCCGCGCCGCCGCGCCGGTCGAATCGCTCGATTACTTTGATCGCCAATGAATGGCACCGCGCTGATCATTGCACAATGCAGAGAGTTCGCTAATAACAACGATCAAAACTCCGTAGGTCATCGTCGAACGATCGACTTTTGTTTGGGTCTCTTTGATGATAATATAGGTACGTCGGTGTATTCAGAATGCTCAATGTTTGTAGAGGTGTATACCATGACTGTCATTATAAAAACCATAACAGTTTTAAAACCTAATAACGCTATTATTCATGTACCTATATGTAAAGCTAAGTTTACTCTAAACGTATCTATTCGCCCGTCCTTATTTTGAACTGTAATAAATTACTTAGAATGCCTTAAATCAAGTTTCGACTTTAGTTTAGGTAAGGTTACCTAAGTAATCAAATGTTTAAAGGTTATGTACCCAAAAAGAAGAGGACGCGAGGTTTTGTTTTTGACAAGGAGAATCTTTCGCATTAAAAAAAAGGGTTTTGCATTTTGATGAGCAGAATCTATTGCAGGGAGAATTTTTTTCACAGCTTCAAGGGACTGTAGACTCGAGTATATGGTTTTAATTTCCACTCGATACCTCCACGCGCTCCCGAGATAAAGGGTTTTGACTGACATACAGACGGACATACAGAATGGCAGACGGACAACAAAGTGATCCTATAAGTGTTCCGTTTTTTCCTTTTCAGGTACGGAACCCTAAAAATGGAGAGACTATCTTTTGTACCAAATCGTCACAATTCGGAGAAGGTAATTTTTTTTGCTAAGAAAATTCTTAATTTGTTTAAAATTTGGGGTTAGATCAAGCTTTTGTTTCCGTTAATCCAGCGCATGCAATTGGATACTCATGATTAATTTCCCGTAGTCAAATATTTATCATCCCTGTTAGGCTAATCACTTGTGGTCACCATACAAATACAATGCCGCATAAAACCGATCCCGACAAATTATTCAAATGATCCCTGATTCCTTTTCAGGCTTTCCGAGAACTTGTTCTCATTAACAGGAACCTGGGCAGGTCGTAAACCACCTACGAGTTCTGAATCGCTCCGATGTACCGACCATAACTCTTTCGTGATGACTTATTTTATTTCCATTAATTAGGAAAACAATTTGATCGATAAAGTCGTATTTTATTCTCTAGTCGGTGTCGTAAACAAAAGACACTTTTATTACGATTGATCCGAACAGATGCCGACACACTCTCATTCACTGTCTAATGAAATAAAGACTGTGAGAAGCTGAGCTGTGATTTTACGTGAGGTGACTATTTACTTGGTCGTATTGCCAAAAAACCGATGTTATATTTTTTTCATATCTCATGCTCTGAAAGTGTGCAGAAAGTGATATGTTTCTGCTCTAGTGCAGAAAAGTAGTGTATTCCAATTAGTCCTCGCCTTATAAGCATTATGCGGGGAGTAATTCTAATAAATACCAATACTTACCCCACCACTGACAAAGGGAAATAATTTTATTCTTACTACTAGTTCATGGAATTTATTTTATTAAATATAAGATAAGTTAAGTATGTTGTAAATTCATTACTTTTATTTTAGCTAAAATATTCACTAGGATCTACTTATGACAAACCTTTTTTAACTTAAAGTTGTGCATGTGAGCAGAAACGCATACAGCCACTTTTCAACTAATAGGTAGGTACTAATAATAAATATAAATAATATGAAAATATTCGAATAGGCTATTTTCGTCGATCACAATTAAATTATCTCTTATCTGTATTATTATTATGAAAATATGTTTACATTCGCAAATTGCTCTAATTTTTTCCATTAATTGCAAGTAATGGGCATACTTTGAATAAACATATTGTTAAATTTTTCGTCTGTTTTTAGGGTTCCGTATCTCAAAAGGAAAGAACGGAACCCTTATAGGATCACTCGTGCCTGTATGAAGGTAAGCACTCTGTAAGAACTCCCCATCGGCAAACAAACCTATTCAAGGTTTTGCCTCGATGGGCATTATAATTATAATCATGTATTTTCTTTTGTCTTAATCAATAAAAAAATAAAAAAGTAAAATGTTCTCATTCAAGAAATTCCCCATAGGAACGGTTATGAAAATTACGAAGAATTTTCCATAGGTATTAAGTAGAAACATTCGCCACTTTAGAAATTGGTCGTTGACGCTTTCTGGAATAACGTTATTAAACGGCATTAGTTCGAATATATTAGTCTTTTCACATCCCAACCGCATTTCAAATATGTTTCGCGCGCTCATTCTAATGCATTTGCTCGGCGCGCGTCGCGTGTGGAAGCAAGTGCGCGAAACAGTTGGAAATGTGATTAGGATCGGAAGCCACAGACAAAAATAGCACCGCAGAATTTAGAAGCTCGGAGCCCTGCGAACATCGGCCTTCCGACGCATATGACCAAGAACGCAAAAGGCCAATAAACGCAAAAGACCAAATTCGCATATTTCCAAAAACGCAAATGATCAAATACGTGATTTACCAAAATGTTTTTACGCGTAATACCAAAATCGCAGATGTCCTTATCTTAATGAGCAATGTGTCATAAACGCAGATGTCTAAACCCTAAATACGCAGATGACCAAAATAACTTTGTCAACTCCTTGGAGGAATATCGGCCGATGTCAAAAAATTTAGAAAATGGTAGGTTAGGTTCGTTAGGGTTTTTCAGATGCTAAAAGTTCGTAACTAGCTTCAAAACGGGAAAAATAATCCCGTGTTGTAATTTCGGATTCCCATTTTGTAGTTAAAAATATTGTCAATATTTAGTAGAATATTTATTTATATTATTAGGCGTGTTATTTGTATAACATCATTCATTAAATGTATTATTTCCAATATGTTATTAATTAAATTTAAAATAAGTATGTTTTACAGCTATCAATAATTGAGATGGGTAAATATTGGCCTTTTGCGTATTTGATCATTTACTGACATGGTCATTCACGAATTGACGAGTTTAAGCACGCTATTCGCCAATAAAATGTGCATTGGTCTTTTGCGTTCTTGGTCATATGCGTCGGAAGGACATCGGGCGCCAGGCGCGGCCGGCAGGGCTCTCCCTGCACTTTCATCTCGCCGCTCTACCGAGAAGCGGAACAGCGTGCCCAATCGCCGCCATCAATCTGCCGTCTATAGAGACATTAGCACACAATTTAGACGTGCGATTACAGAGGAACGCGTTTCCGGCGATTTTTTAACTGTTATGCGCCCCTTCTCGGAAGTTCTGTTTTGTAATACGCAATTTTGTTCTATTATGTTTCCTGTAGATGCCTGTAGTTTTGTATGCGGCTGCGTTTTTGGCCTAATTGAGGTTGACTTCTGTTTGATTTACACATTTAATAAGTGTGGGTCGCACTAAACCGTCTGTAATCGTAAGCGGTGTTCGTTAAAATCTGAATGTATCGAAAGTTTGACAAGTTTCTATGGAATTGTCATTCCTTGTCAAACTTTCAATACATTCAGATTGTAATATTTTAAGCTTTCGCTGCTGGCGCCATATTTAACGTTGATCGGTCTGTTATCGTGAGTTGATGCAATGCAACCCGCCTTAAGACTTGTTAATTTGACGGAGAATAAAGGACAGTCTCCGGAAGGAGGAGTGGACAAAGTTAATGAGGCTGTCAGACGGAACGAGCTTCAGCGACAATTATGTACACTTAGTACGGTCAGCCTCAGCCCTCAAATCATTGAATGCTTGGAATGCTTTACTACCTACTTAGAGTAAGTAGTAATTTACTAGGCCTTGCGACCCGTGTCACTTTCACTTGGTTGACATTTATTCGAACCATAATTATACGTTCATGCAACAGAGTTGTCAAATTTTTAGCTACTTTGTTGCATGATTATGGTTCGAATAAATGTCAAGATAGATTTATTATAAAGTAAGTACGGGGTTAGGGCCGTTAGGGGTATCGAATCACTCGCCCCTATCACTCGCCGAGACTTAAGCCTATTGTTATTGCTAATGACGGTCTCAAGTGGAATCATGCCAGATAATTCTGGATGCACTATATGGTATACTGAACATTAAATGTTCAGGGACTTCACACTCTTCTGAAGCTAACTCACATCATGATCGTCATATTATTATCAGCCGTAACGTAGGCCTCCTCCAAAGAGACCACGGCTACGATGACTGCGGTCCTGCGCTACCCGCACCCAGTGGACTCCCGCGACCTTTACCAGGTCATCAGTCCACATTGTGGGGGGTCTATTCAGGCTGCGCCTTCCGGTACGTGGTCATCACTCTAGAATATTTCCACCCCGACAGCCATCGGTTCTACGTGCAATGTGCCCCGCCCACTGCCACTTGGGTTTTTCAGTTTTTATCAGAATTAAAATATATATATATATATATATATATATATATATATATATGTTGAATAACTTTATAAAATGACTGATGTAATGAAAACTGGCCCAGTCAAATCTAACCTACTTTAAGATCTCACATTTTTAAACAACAGCAATTGTTATAGGTACCCAATAAAGCAAAGAATAGAGTTTAATACTTGTTCATAATGTTATTTTGTTCCTATAAATACATATTTGGATTTTGCATAGAACTTGGCACTCATTTAGATCTCCATTCTTTTTGCGGCGAAGCCCACAGCCTTGTATTCTTTGATCTGTGCCACAGCAGGCTTTTTGTATTGCACTTGGCTCTCATTTTTTACATTTATGTTTTTGGTGGGATAAATTTTAGCTTGATACCTCTACGCGTTCCTGAGAAAAAGGGTCTTGACAGACGGACGGACGGACAACAAAGTGATCCTATAAGGGTTCCGTTTTTTTATTTCGAGGTAGGTACGGTACCCTAAAAAGCACGTGTTATAGGTATTATTTATAGGAAAAAGATATAATAAGACGGATAGAAAAAGATTATAGGAAAATTAATAATTATGTAGTATTTTGGCATTCTTTCCAAATAATCCACATAAATGAATGCGCAGCATAGTCGACAATTTTAAGACAATTTTATTATTTATTTTCCTTTTTTTGCGGCTTTTAAAAACGTTACATTACATTAGAGTTCAACGGGCTGGAAGCTCGCCCACTGCTACAGTGTATGTGCCGTGCCGTTTGTGAGTTGTGACGCAGCGAGCTTGAAATTAAGTCATTAAGTGGAACGACAACTATTATTTAATTAATGCGTGGTCGGAACAAAACAATGGCTCGATTGTTCCGACGAGTTCTGTCAGCCGCACTTGACGCCGCGCCCGCTGGGCCCGCCATCGCTGTCCGAGGGCAAAATATTAGTTTTTTTTTAAACACACAGACACACAGACAGATTAGTAAAGTTTGCATCAAAATCCGTTCAGCCGTTTTCACGTGATGCGCGATCAAATAAATAGACGGTTAAACAAACAAATATTCTAAAAACTGTTGGAACGTGTTCTGTCTGTTATATCTTCCATGTACAGACTTTTGACACTCTTCAGCTTTATTAAGTAGGTATATAAAATAAAGAATAAATAAATGTAGTGGGACAATTCACACCAATTGATCTAGTCCCAAACTAGGCAAAGCCTGTACTATGGGTACTAGACAATGGATAAACATACTTATATAGATAAATACATACTTAAATAGATATTAAACGTCCAAGACTCGAGAACAAACATTCGTATTCATCATACAAATATCGGCCCCGACCGGGGATCGATCCCGGGACCTCAAGCTTCATAGTCAGGTTCTCTAACCACTAGTAAGTATAGTAAGTATATGTAAGTATAGATAGATTTAATCGTTGTTTTGGTATAAATATCCTTGGCTAAAGTCTCATAAGCAGTGTTTGTCCGGTAGCATATTTTATGCACATTTGTACATAATTGATGGGGTTTTATGTCTGTGTCGGACGTCGCATTTATTTACACTGAACAATAATTGTTACGTATACGTATAGCTATAATTCTTTATCCAATTCCGAGCTTATCTAAATTATTAACGTTCTAAATTGCTGAGTTCTCACTATCCCTTTTTACTTTTTTTTCGTATGCAAGTAATTTCATTAATAATTATGATGTTTGTACTATACATCTGTTATCACGACAATATTGACTTTTCTTATTCGTCATCTTGATTACCCACAGAAATGGAGTTTAATCGTTGGTGTACTCGTATTATTATCGTATCAACTCACAATTAATCTGTCTATAATGGCTTCGCAGATGATGGATACGCAGCGCTCATCGGATCCATTGCCGCGGCGAGCAGAGGAAATTATTTTCCAACAAACAAATTACCCATTCTCGCGACAGCTTAATTAAAAATTATTTTTGATGATTTTGATCGCGGCGCGGACAGCACGCCCCACGGGCGAGGACACGTCTATGCTGTCATTCGAAAGAAAAAGGGCTTAACTCTTTACGGACTCCATACGTTCTGTGTACGTTTGGTGTGTGGATGGTGAATACCGACGGGCCTTGCCTGGCTTTTTGTGCCGTGGACCACCCAACACGCTTGCTGCATTATTTTTATTGTACAATAAACAAATTTATTGCTCCATATGGTTGTTTATGTTTTTATTTATAAGAGCTTTTGTTACAGAGCGAGGGTTTTAGGTAATGGACGGGTAGCTCACCGGGCAGCTTGGAAGCCGGTGGCAACGATTTTATCTCATTTGTTAGCGTAGATGTTGACTTATAAACTGACGTGAATCAATAAAACCAGAATATTATACTTAACGAGTACAGTCAACATGAGATATAGGTGTCTACTCGGAGTACATTATTTTAGAGCTCATTCACTTCTGTGATTCGAAATTAATTTTACAGGACAACTAAGATCAATTCACAGTTTGTTTTCCTTCGACGTATTTGTCAATTGTAACGTGATATTGTGTAAATCAGTAATACAAATCAAATAATCAGGTAAGGTCAGGTAAGTCGCTTAAAATAACCGAATGAAACGCTCCAACGGACAGAAAGCTCCAACCAACGTTCAACAACATTTAAAAAGTCACACTGTTTACGTTTGTCTGAGGCAAACCAAGTTCTAAGAACATGTTTAAATAATATTATTTATAGTTATACCGTTTCTGCACAGTAGTTTTATTAGTTTACAGATGCAACGGTTTATCAAATATAAGTAACTTAATTGGGATAAACTGGCCTACCTTAAATGAGTCTAATTGAAGCTTTGTTTTTAAGGTTCCGTACTCAAGCGCTATCTGTGTGTGTCATCCGTCCATCCGTCAGTCGCGGGGCTATATCTTTTGAACCGTTAAACATATTCGTGTCAATATTAGTGTGTTAGTGGTCGGTATAACAATATAATTATATTATATAAAAAAAAAATAAGAATGAAAGCCAGATCTGTTTTACAGGAAAGGTGATTATTTTTAATGTTTGTGGTGCGGTAAACGACTTGAATATCTTTTTTTAAACCCATTCCCGGCCCGTGATGACACATATGCGCCCCTACGCCGTAGTCGCTTTCTGCTACATACGAGGAAAACCACAGGATCGGCTACGAGCGTAGCGCGTAGCGATTCTGGGCACTGAATGTGTCTACCTACACTCGAGAGCAAATAAACGGAATCACTTCGCATTTTTCAGTTTTTCCGTCGTATCTTGAAATTTAAGTTTTTTCTCAGAATTCTAATGATGGAAATATATTTTTTAGCTGAGACACTGCGATTTTGGTTAATTGTGCTTTTTTATTATTTATTACACAAACTACACTCAAAAGCAATTTCTTATGATTGACCAGGTATATTTAAATAATAGTTTAGTATAAATTTTTTTATACATACGGTTTACTAGTGCTTTAAAGTTTTCAGAGAGTAATATTTTCTTAGTATTTTCTAAATGACATGCCGATGTCCACTTGTTCAGTCCGGTTCTCGACATGACATGTTCTACTCGCAGGCACTGATTAAAATAATCCGACTATCAGGGCACGTTACGGCATCACCAGCATTAACTATTAATTAAGTACACGACAAAAACTGTTTCTCTATCATTAAGGGTAAATATCAGCTTGCATTATGGATATGGAGGGTTACCATGAATTTTCAAAAGTTGGACCTTTGTTTAACTAACTTCTAGTAACACGCTCTTGCATCTGACAATATAATTGTCGACTTTAAAAAATTAGAAGTAAAAGGTTTGTTTGAGGTATATTACAAATTTTCTAATTAGAGGACTGGTTGAATGACAATACAGCTAAGGAAACAGTGGTTTCCCCTGCAAAACAGATTTGATGCTTTTCACTACTTATTGAGCATTGCTGATTGCTGATAGGAAAATATATAACGCCTTTAATGTTGTCAGTTTACATTTAATGAAATACCTTACAAAATACAAGCACGACACAAACAAGAGAGTTTGAGAAGTTTGCACCTATCTTCGTCTATTTAATACTTTGCAGCGCGTCATACATAACGACTGTCGTTGACCAGTGAGTGTTTGAAGTTCTACATTACTTCGACACTGAAACTGAATCTGTGACACGTGGCATTGAGCAATCATGGCATGAAATGGGGGAAACATGTCCAGAGGCGTTAATGTCTTTCGCCCGATGATGATGATAAAATGACAGACATATTAATTAAGCCTTGTATTTTCAATATGCAGGTGTGACATATTTTACCATGTAATAAAGAGATAGTGGAATTTGTACATTAAAGCATCCCAAAGATAAAATATCCATATCCGTCGCATTTGTACAACTATCAGGAATATCCTGACCCCTGATGTCACATGATGGCGACCCTACGGCGTGGGGCAAAGTGGCAGATGTAGTGAATTATAAGGACATTAAGATGCGTGCTCATAGCCCGAACAGCCGCATAGAGACGTCAGACCACCCACGGAGGCGATGTAGCTACTAGCGTGCATTATACGATCACAACTCCAACCCATTGATACTTGTTAAAGGCAAGAATCAACTGCGTTTGTGATCAGACCTATTCAGTCTCTGGCCAGCAAAACAAATTGATGGCACCACTTTGCATAAGTTATGAAGCATAAACGTCATACATGATGTAAGTAAAGGCGCCTCATTAGGACGTGGGCAATGAATCTGCGGTCTCGTTGAAAACAAACTATTTTATTTATAAGGAAACTTGGCCGCGTTTTGCCGGGAACGGTGATAGATCTTGCGGTGAAGACAGCTGTGTAGGTGGTGAAAATAAAAGCTTTTCCACAGTGTAGTAGGTACAATTAGATACTAAGAACATGTTTAAATATTACGAACATAGTCGCGCATAAATTTAGAGATGTGTAAAAACAGTTTGACTAGTCCTTCATTAATTATCACACGTAAAATAACTAGCGAAAATGCAAGTTGTGCATTGGTCGTAGATATATGGGTGAATTGCAAAAAAATTGTACATAGTTAAGAGCCTTAATCAAATCTAATTGTGTAACGATACTTACCCATATAAAATGTATGGGTAATTGTTACACAATGAAAAAAAGTTAAAGCGTAGAATTGATTGCCTAAGGCTCTTAACTATGTACATTTTTTTTGCAATCCACCCTTACTTAAGCGGTCAGTAAACAATAAACACGATAATTAGAATAGCATAGCTCGAAAAAAACCAGTCACCCCTTCAAAAATACAATTTGTGTTCTTCTTTGCACTGTATTAGGATCCCGGTTTCAATGTGTATCGATTACTTACTGAGTATTTAAGCAATATGATTTTGTTTTATGACATGACAAAACTTTCGCAGAAGCCTCATTGTTTTAGTAAACAATAGAATAACAATACATTAGCCGTCATAAGCTGTCGGTATCTTCGGGCATTTTCAATAATTCGTATACCCAATTAGCGTAGATTGTTAATCAAAAAAACCGGACAAGTGCGAGTTCAACTCGCGTGGTGAGGGTTCCGTATATAGGTAATCTAAATTTTATAAGTGTTTTTGAATACTCAAACTTCTTATAGGTTTTCCTGTAATCTTTAGGCAAGGAACTATTTTCTATATTTTTTTCAGAATTTTAATCCTAGTAGTTTCGGAGATAAGGGCCCCCCCTTATCTCCGAAACTACTAGGGTTAAAATTGGGGGGAATAATGGTCAATTTCGTATTTTTTCCTAAATTACTTCAAATATTTTTTTGCTAAAATTATAAAAAAATATATCTGACATGCTTACAACAACCCATTTCATTTGATATGTCACACAATACAGTTTGCGAAACTTTTTTTTTTTAATTTTCCAGTTTACCCCCCAAAAGTGGCCCCGTTGTTCAGAATTCATTAATTTACTTTACGCGTCCATCTTTGGGTCACCAATTTACATATGTGGACCAAATTTCAACTCAATCGGTCCAGTAGTTTCGGAGCAAGTCGGCTGTGGCAGACGGACAGACAGACAACCGAGTGATCCTATAAGGGTTCCGTTTTTTCGTTTTAAGGTATCAGAACCCTAAAAATTAACTCAGTGTAAATGAAGCATACAAATTATGTGAAAATGAACTTGTTTCACATTTAAATAACGTGTATATGCATATACAAAGTTACAAACATTACATTTACTTATAAAACTTAAATATTAATTTAAATAGCAAACATCAATAAATATTAACATCCACGCTTGATAGCCAAGGAAAGCCTTTGCACCAGAAACGACTCAGAGCGGGGGTCCTTCCCTTTTTGCCTAAAAAAGATATTAATTAATTATTAAATTACTTATTTTATAAATTGAAAAGAAATACTAATTTGTTAACCAAGGGTTGAAAGTGACCGATTTCACCCGAGATATTTCGAGGGTGAAATGGGTAATTTCACCCTCGTTAAACACTCTACTTTTCATTTCGACTGTGAGGAAAGTAAAAAATTACACGTACATTTTATAAAGCAGGTATGTTAAGAGTAATCACTTAAAATACACAGATTGCCAACTTTAGAAAAATAAAATAAAAATGCATCTAATAGTTTCATTTTTTTTGTATATGTATAATTCTATATATAAATGTACAGAATTATATATATCATGAATATGAAATCAATAAACTATTACATATACCTAAATAAAATAATTATACCTATATCCAACGCCAACAACCAACCTTTTGTAATCGAGTAAGCCGCGACGCGACTAATCTAGAGGGCCATGCCGAAAAGTGAAAAAAGAAAGTGTCATGGCATTATGGCAGGCAGCCAAAATATACAAGAATGATTTTGAATATTGATTTTCTGTTATTACGAAATAAAATATAAAGACGCGTCGCGGCCAACTCGATTACAATCTATTATAGTAGGCCGTGGCAAGTGGCTAGTGCGAAAAGGCTGGAGGTTGGAGGATATTGGATATAGGCATACATATTTTATTAAGGTGTAATTATCTAATAATTTATTTATTTCATATTCATAATATATGTAATTATATACATTGATTTATAGAATTATACATAGGTATACAAAAAAATTTAAATTATTAGATGCGTTTTTTAAACTTCTAAAGTATGCGGTCTGTGTATTTTAACTGAATACTCATAACATAGTTACCTGTTTTATAGAATGTACGTGTAGTATTTTACTTTCCTCACAATCGAAATGAAAAGTAGAGTGTTAATCGAGGGTGAAATTACCCATTTCACCCGAGATATTCGAGGGTGAAATGGGTCACTTTCAACCCTAGGTTAACAATCTACTATTCATGTATATTGTAATAAACCGGTCGTTTAACGTATAGCTGAGTCCAGATAACGCTTTTATTTTAATAATATGACGTAACTCAATTATCTTTGACTCCGTAGCTAATCGTAACAATGAAAAAAATACTTTTCACCCTAGGGTTGAAAACGCTATTTTCCATCCGGCTATATACTCATGAAAAGTCAACTTTCAGAACAGAAGAGATGAAAAAGTTATTTTTTATACAAACTGAATACTTAATTGTCGTCACAAAACTGACACTGAGTTAATTTTTGTTAATTATTGAAAATGTCCCTACATAATTGATCCCCCGACGACTCTTTGCCGATTCAAATCAGAATGGACATTATTCATAATCAGAGCCTAATTCCCTTGCCAGTAGCTATCGCGTGCATTTTAGCGACAGTGGCGTAATGTAGGAATATTCTATACCAAGTGAAGCAGACAGCTGACACCAAAAAAACTATAAGTTAGTTTATTTTTCTTGGATGGTTGGTATAAGTACTTATCAATTATTTGGCGTAGCTTAAATGTTTTTACACAAAGAGTGCAAAAAGTCACTGAGCCTATTCCTAACAACAGCAATTACATAGATCACGAGAGCTCGCACTAATTTCAGCCGGAGCGGCACGAGTGACGGGCCGATTGGCAGCCGACTAGTTGCTGTTACACTTACATTATTACGTTGCAAGATCGACAATTTGTTTAATTCTGTTTATCGTAAGTCTAAGTCAGCAATTTATCCAATTAGGCGGGCGCTCGCAGCGGGCCACCCACGACGCCGGCTATTAGAGATAAATTGTAAATAATTTGGTAACGTTTATTTTGGCTCGCTGCCCGAACTGATTGCAGCTCACACGTATGTATGGTTATCCGCTTTAGTTAATATATGTTCTTTTATGTATGGAACCAAATAACTTACTTAACAGGAAACGTAGCAATAATTACAAGAAAGCTACAGTAAACGCGGGTTACTTTGGCCCTGGAGGGTAACTTTGGCTTTCGCAAATTACTCTGTCCACCGCTTTTTTATGAATTTGAACAGGGTCAAATCAGCTTAGTTTTCATTTCAGCTAACTGCTCACGTTGTTACTTTTTTATGTTACATTGCTATGTGTGGTTTTTATGCAGGTCAAAGTAACCCTCCATTGGGTCAAAGTAACCCGAGTTTATGGTATAAACATTATTAACCTAAGTTCGGAGTTATGTTCAGTGTTATAGATTCAATACCTATTAGATACATCGTTCAAAGAAGTTGCAGATAGTGTGTTATTTGTTAAAACTAAAGATCTATGGTTAATAAGGTATCAAAGATTGAATTCGTCGAATAAACAATCCTTGGTAATCAAATTGGTAAAATACGAAAAATCTGCGGGAAGGCAGACCACCAGGCTCCATGACAGATATCTCTAACTAAGAATAGAGAAGAACGCAATAATGTACAAGTGAAAAATATAATTTTATAAATATCGCGACCCTTCTAACTACTTTCTTTCCTCCACAACTAAGCATGAGCCTGAAACTGGAGTCCACTCTGCAACCGAACCCAAGAATTGAATAAAGCACCAGTTGTTGAGGAAGCGACCGCCATCTGATCTTCCAACCAAGAAGGGTAGGTAACTGAACCTTATTGCAATTAGGCCAGGCCATAGATACGCGAGCGCAACTCATCTACCTCATGTAAACATAACCAATTTCTGTAAATCCAGAAATCGTCGTCAGTTAGCTATGCCCTGTCGAATTAAATTTTATTTCTTGAATATCATAGACAGGACCACTCTAGCAAATATATTTACAAGGATAATTAATATGGTACTTAACGGCGTGCGATAGCATCGTTATCAAGATGTCGCGGAGGTGCGAACCACGCTGAAACCGAAGAAGCAATTAAAATGCTCGAGCGAATTGATTTACGCGCCGACGCCGCGGCGCCCGCGCCTGCGCCGTCTGCAAAATGTAGGTACATTTTATTGTTTTTGCCATTCATACGACTTGTAAACACATTTTATGACCTGACGAATTCGCTGACTTGAGCCGTTTGAATAATAATGTTTGTGTTTGACGGCGTCCGAGGCTCGTGAATGCCAGACTTCGTAGCAAATCAAAACAATTGAAGAAAATATAACTCAAATGCGAACTTATATTAAAAACAACAGTATATTATCTAGCTTGGGAAGACTGAGTTATGTGGTACCTACTAAAAACTGCACGGCGACCATCATGTGACGTTTATGCGGAGGACTTCAGAATCTCGAAATAAATGCACTTAAACCCTGTCCTCGGTTCATCCTGGGGCGATAGTTCGACGTCATCCTTGGGATCGTTAGTTGAGTGCTGGAACCCCTTGTCCAACTGCATGACGTTATTCCATATTATTTTGTACATCGCGGGCTTGTGGTATGTGTGTACTTGAACCTAACGCAAAGGTACCTACTGTGTTACGAGAAAACTAACCTTTATTAACCTTTTGGATTACAAATATCCCATGTACAATGAACTACTAGAGCTTAACTACTTAATTAAAATACAACTGAGTTTTCCGCGTTAACCCGCCGTAGGTCTCGACATCGTGTAAGTACGCCGGTCCAGCTCCTCTGTATTCCACTCTTGCGCACACTTTACGAGGCCCATAAAACCGCGCGGTGACAGCGCCGACGCAGCCACCTCATGTCAATGAGTTACAAACAGTGACACGCTACACTGACCATTATTAGAACGTAATACGTTGAAATAAGGTTCAGGTCAGTTTACTGATTCTTCGGTGGTATATTTGACTCACAGGTGCGCTTCATAATTGGTCTTGATTCACCTGTCGTCCCTACATATCATGACTGCGAGGTTCTTAACAGCTGTATGTAAATGGAGTTCAGAGTTAATACTGGTTTGGCTCAGGCGAGTTGTCGAAAGGCGTTGTGAATAAGCCCATCACAACACGTAGGCAAAGGTATAAAGTACTCTGCTCTGGAAGTGACTTTGTTAGTTTACAGGATCTAATAACCTGATTTAAGAATTCGAATAAGTCCTTATACAAAAGCGGTTTTTCCTCGATTCTTTCGATTTTAGGAGCAAAGTACTGTAACACATTTTAGAACATTCGGTATACGAGTAAAATTACAAAAGTACCTAATAAATGAGGACTGAGAATGCACTGAAATGTTGTAGTCAAAAATCCTGTTTGTGAAGAATTGGCAATAGGAAAAACATTTTGGTATAAAAATGAGGGGCTGTTAAGAATAAATAGCTGTTGTAAATAATGCGCTTGTGAAGAACTGCTAATATGAAGAACCTTTATCGTCTAACTAAAGCCTAGCTTAATACAGATTTAGCACCTCAAATCGAGAATTTATGTGTTATTTATTACCTGAATATGTGGGAGTAAATTCCACTAAACGTATTGTATTGCAATGTATTTTGTGATAGGCATGCGCACTCGCTTCTATGCGCGTGATGCGCGTCAAGCTTAACGTGAGAATTACTGTAAATATTTCCCATCCCAAATATCCCCAGTTACGTCCACATGGCAGCATCAGGGAAACCCGGTCCGCATAGCTACCACAAGACCTCGCGCGAACAGTCTCGCGCGCGAGATAAATTATGTGTTTCTTTCCAATTACAACACAAACATAGAGACGAGTAGCTTCCCTAGATCTCGATCATAGTAGCTAGGCTGGGGTAAACCTGCCATACCAATGCCATGTATACGTCAATGATTTTGACACGTGTTGAATACTTAGAGGCTCAACTCAAAGCGCTAAGCAGTTTATTGGGTATCCGGATTAAATAAATTTCAGGTGCATGAATTTTACCTGGTTAGTAGTAGTGCAACTTTGATTGGAATAATATTTTCTTTTGCCTAATATCATTATGGACAATAAGGAAAGCACATTTTTACACTTATGAGCTACTTATTCTATGTAGTAAAAACTTAATTCCTTGTACCGGTGATTGGCTAAAATTCTAGCGGGCACACTAACGTGTCGCTATAAATTCGTCAACGTCACATGTTCGCCTTGCGATGTGATCTATAGAGCTCGTATTATACGCCATATGTATAATAATGATCAGTGACTTATGTGTTTAAACTGAACGTTTAGGTAAGTATGGAATCAGGAACGTATATATAGGGGGGTTCTGGGGGTTCAACCCCCCCCCCCCCCCCCATTTGCGAAAAAAATACAACGTCAGCGGCGAGCGCCGCGACGTGGGTTACGTTCTCCGTCCCTATACTAGGTACACCCCTTGTATTGTTACGCCGGCAACGGCCTACTTAACTAGGTAGGTATACTACTTACTTCCCGGAATAACCCTTCGTTCGTCGCGTCGTAATATACGAACTTTCAAACTTCTACGTTTTTAAATGAACGGTTTTAAAAAACACATTTCTGGATCTACATACTATAAAAGAAACCTTCTGTTCTGCTTTCATATTTCTAGTCACAGTTTATCATTAAAAATCACACATTAATTATGTGAACTTTCAACCCCCATCTTAACCCCTTCAAGGGGTGAATTAGAAAAAAATCTCTTATCAATGTTTTTGACTGTAAATTAGAAGCTTGTGACCGAAGTTTTAAATATCTAACTTTAAAAACGACATGTTTCCTATACAAACTTTCAACTCTTTTTTAACCTCCTTAGTTTTGCTTTTTAGTAAGGAACCTTCATACAAAGATTCAAGTCTATAACTTTCCAAATGAACGATTTCCATACAACGGTTCAACCCCTATTTCACCCCCTTAAGGGTTGAATTTCGAAAAAATATTTCTTAGTACACGTCCACGTACCTACTGTAAAGAATATATGTTCGAAATTGCATGCTTATATGCGCTGTCTGTCAATAGACCAGTAACGCAAGAGTTTTATATATATAGATTATAAACTATACATTAAAAACTTTTAATTGAAATGTTAAACTTATATAAATAAGCCGTTCGCGTCCGCGCTTTACCTCACGCAAGCTTCTTAGAATACGTGGCTGGTTGGCTTGGCACCCTGCTGCGTTCTGACCAAAGTGTCAAAATGTTCAACTAAAACGACACCAATGTCTATTTCAATACCTGACGAAATGAAATTCGTGTGTATTTTTTCCCTTCGAAAATAATTTTCTTTCGTATTTATTGGTATACAATATCACGGATCAATCTATCTGTCGCTGCATTCATTTCTTTAAGCGAAATAGTTTCAATAGCGAAGTTTACACCTCCATCAGTTAAGGTTCTCAGAAGTAGCACGTGAAATCGAGATGTCGTCAGGTGTGGCTCGAGATTTTAATCCGATTGTTCAAACTCAATTTAGTGCACCCTTAGTCGAGTTTATGGACGTCCCGTGGCTGGTGGTATTCCGTCTTCTATTTTAAATCGATTGACGACAATGCACCCTCTATGCAACGCGTCAATATCGAGTAGTTATAGGTACTTTCATATTCTTATTTTATATTAATTTATATAAATCTGATAATTAACAAGTGCAGACGATTCCATGTTGATGTTAACGAACAACAGTGTAGATGCTTATAGGAACCTAATTTGTATGAAATGGTAATGCCGATGGGAATCCAGAGGGGTAGCTTCACAATTTTTCACCTATAAACGCCAATAACTCTTAAAGTTGACACGAGCTACTTTACACTGTTTACAGCACATTATCGTCAACTTGCAAGCAAAGTTTAAATTGTTGTTGCAAAGGATGCAAGTGACGCCAGCTGAACATTTTAGTTCTATATTTTTTGTTGGGCGTCAATAAGTTAATCTCTGGGTAGGGTAGCTCAAATGTCAAAACTAAATTAGAAATACGCAACACTTATGTATACTTATACTCGTACCTATATGTACAATTGTACATGTAATCAATATCCCTGGTACTAGGTCAGTTGGTAACATCTCTTTAGCATTCCGAATGCGTAAATTCCACTCTTCAAAGTCTACAGAAATGTTCCCGTGTCGTACCTATCGGGTGCCAATATTGAAATTCGTCTACGATAAAATCAACCTTTATCGGGAATACCTACCTTTTAATTGTTTCGGAGAATTTATTCAGCGTGCGTGTTGCTTAAACGGTTGTGGATTCAGACAGTGTAGTGCGGTGCTTTGCCTTAACGTTGACACATTCGTCAAACTGACGTGGGTTTAATTCATGCTCATACCGCACGCACCGCGCGTAGGAAAAAGTTCAATTGATTTCATTTGATCGTTTTTCCAACGGAACTACGAGACCTTTTGAGCGTTTACGATAGGAGTAGATCCGTGATTTGTAGTCAATAGTCATAACAGCATTTAGAATATTGATTAGCTCATGGTAAATGAAGGTCCTTTTTCTAGATTTGTCTTAGGTACCTAAGATTGGAAAATATGTAACTGTATCTATTCGCAGTCTCAAGGGGTGCTGTTTCTCATGGCGAAGATGTTCCTTTAGACTTCGCAAGGATTATGGTTGTTGTTTTCTAGGCCTGGCACTGTCCACGGCCGGGGTGGACGATGGACGGCACGCACTCTGTACGCCCGCTATATAAATTCATTAGTTAAATCGCCGCCGGCGGCGTTTTGTGTCGGTGACTTCAAAGGGCCAGCCCGCCGCGACCCGCTGGGGGCACTCGCCCGACTTTTTACTCAGAAAACTCTGTAAACAGAATGATATGGTGCGTCCGAATGTTTGATCCGCCTTTATTATCTATACACATAGAGAATGTTTGGCTATCATCATATAAACTGCTCTTTGTGATAACTGCGCTGTTGACTTGTAATTACTGTTGAGTACAAGTAAACACTGCTTTGGACTGTCACTAACTCGTGACCCGTCTCATTTGAAAACATCTATATGAAAAGTTAAATTATTAATAAAATATTTGACAGGTACAAATATATCATCAAATTACAGTTTTTAATTACTTTCTCTAACTGATGCCTGTCGTTAATTGCAGCATTTTCAGTTAATGATCCGTCGACAGTCAGAGCTGTTTATTTTTCAATTTTTTCATCCACCCTCTGCTCCTCTCCCAGCGTCCCACCCCTTCACTGTGCGAGCGAGACGGCCTTATCACGTGTGTGGTCCCCAAGCGAGTCGTTCGGGCGCTTCCGCCGCCGCTCGTTCGTTTTCGTATTCCAGAACGGCAACATAACCTACCGAATCATGATGGCGGCTCAACAAATAGTCAGTGTTGCTCAAGTCGCGCCAGTGTCGACACGTGAATGTGGCGTGCGTTACTATTGTAACGAAACTGGTGTCGTTCCATGTTTCGAACCGTACAGTGCTAGATAGAAGTGAAGAATTACGGTGTACAAGTGTGGTTATGTGGCGGCGAGTGATATGACAGCGTGTGCCGCCAGACGGACTCCGGCCGTCTTCATGAGGATACTGGTGACAAGCCTGGCCCCGAGATCATGGTGGCTCCCGATACCGAGGCTCCTTCGAATCCTCGGATAGTGGCTACCACGCGCGAGACTCCCTCCGCGGCCGAGGCGCGCCACAGCGCCGACCTGTACATCCGCACCAGCTGGGTGGACGCGGCACTAGCTCTCTCGGAACTTGAAAAGGTACACCGTCAACAACACAAGTAATGTCATGCAGACAACACTGTAATTGCACCACGTGCGATTGTTTTTCTGCGAATGTCAATAGCGTTCAAGGGACGCGACAGCGCTAGTGTGGCGCCGTCTAGTGGTTAGGTACTCGATTTACCATTAAAACCGCGCGTTTTGAAACAATCTGGACTACACAACATATAATCGAATAACATAAATAAAAAAATATTAATCACTGGAAGCCTACAATTTTTGAAATTAACTTATCGCAAACATAGTGACATGAAACTGAAGTAGGTAAATTATTATAAAAGGTGAACATTTACCTACAACAGAACAGTTTTCTTCATATGAAAACTGTTACCATTACATTACTGTAAGTATTAAGATTACTTAAAGTTCAAATAATCCCCGAAAAAAAATTCAGCTGACATAAATTTACTAAATCCCCGATAATAAATCTTACATTTTTTTAACTCATGATCTCAAGATCTTCAAAAGCTTTCTCCACCGTTGGGTACATGCATTCTGTAATAATCAGGAAATAGTTTGTGTGTAGGTATTTTATACACAAATTGTCCCGCCGTCGCCGGTTGCCTACGGGGACGGTGGTTCGGTTCGGGGAAGGTAGCGCTTTCCTAGAAGGCGGTAAACGGCCCGCGGTGGTCCACACCACACCCCTGCCAGTGCGAAACCTTCCCGAATTTTACGAGGATTTTCTCTTGCACGAACTTTCCTTCCAGAAATTCTACATTTTTAGGGTTCCATACCCAAAGGGTAAAAACGGGACCCTATTACTAAGACTTCGCTGTCCGTCCGTCTGTCACCAGGCTGTATCTCAAGAACCATGATAGTTAGACAGTTGAAATTTTCACAGATGATGTATTTCTGTTGCCGTTATTAACAACAATTACAAAAAAAAACAGAATAAAATAAATATTTAAGGGGGCTCCCATACAACAAACGTGATTTTTTTTGCTCGTTTTTATAGATAATGGTACGGAACCTTTCGTGTGCGAGTCCGACTCGCAGTTGGCCGGTTTTTTTTAAATACATAGTACAAACTTTTCCAACAATACATCCCCTAATCATATTTTTTTCTTGCCTTAAGAAAAATCAATTAAAACAGTAAATAACCACATGAAGAACTCTTCAAAAAAATCAAAAATGAAAGCCCACTTTTGTAATAGGGAAACAAAACAAAAGCAGCTGTAATTCGTGGTGAGCTATAATGTAGGTGGAAGTTGGTCGATCGTATGCAAGATGAAGCAATTAAGGCGCAGCGAGGGGTGCGTGCGGCGCGGGAGGGGGGGCCGGCACACGCGCCGCGGGCGGCGCCGATAGAGACATCAACGCGGCGCATGCCATGCCGTACTTACTCTACTAGAAGAGAAATTTTATTTAGCTCCGAGCTAATGATTGCTGCAGCCAAGAGGAAATTGTTGCCTCAAGGCAATTTCTGAATGAATCAATAACATTGTATACGCTAATAGCCGTAATATGACTAAATATATAGATAAGTTAAAAGAAAACAAATCAATCACAGTTATGTCGTTATCTCAAAAAAGAAACAAGCACGTACGGTATTTATTTCTTATTGCTAAAAATTATACCACCCGAAATCATACCTTCCTAATGAATACTTCACAGAAAATAAAACTAAAAGAATGCTGTGCAAGATTCTACAAAGTTTTAAAGTCTTGTCTGGACGGACCGCACAGCGCTTGCATCGTGGAATTGAGACATCTTGTGGTTTCCGATCGCACATCTCTTTCGTTCTCGTTGAGGGAGTAGTTGCTTTTCTTTCCTTACTACTTGTCATCCATCTCTTTCCCACTCGGTTTTCCCACAGATCTTTTGTCTTTGTCCAAACATTGAGCGCTTCACGGCGACGGTCAGCAGCTGCGCCGGAGACTTTTTGAGATTGTACAAGATTCAGAGAAACAGGCGATTTTTGATTCTACTGAAGGGTTCTGGAAATTGCCAAATTACGTACAAAGGTAACACGTATACGGTTCATTTTGTCAGTGACACAGAACACGCTCGGGTAGATTGTTATGTAGATTAACTTCACTGATGACTGGTGAAATGGTTTTTGAACTATAAAAATTTTAGTTTGTAGAAATGTTATGCTAATATCCTGCTGTCAGTCTTCGCCGGTTGGCAAACAAATCTTCATTTATTGAGGCAACCAAATCTGCATTATTAAATTACAGATAAGTATCTCTTTGGGTCTTATGAGTCCAATCCCCGTAAAAATGTTTCGGGGATCATAAAGATTAAGAAAATCTACATTTATACCAACCGAAATTAGCAGAGCCCAGATGATAATTGGTATCGTTTATCATCCGACTAATAAGGTAATGGAGTCCAATAAAAAACATCAGGTTTGCGGCATGTGGGTTAGCCACAAGCAATTCAGGTATCAAATGACGCCACGTGAGCCGTTTAGGCCACCGGCGCCACGGTATATGGGGTTGCGTATGCACTCCATTGCGTCTTGCTAACTGGTACCCTTATATCTCCGCTTCCGGGCCAGTAGCTTCACACCAGCTGGCCGAATTACTTCCACTGGTGGTCTTTTATCTCTTTATTTACAGCCAGGTTCACTAGTAACCTAGTGCGTTACTGATAAGGTCGCTATCATATGCTGCTCAGACCGGTTGTGCTGACCACTACTAGGCTACTTTCTCAAGAATATTGACTTGTTTTCCGCGTTCGACATGTTAATTTAACATATTTAAGGTTTTACTTCCGAGCTGTAAGTTAAGCCTACTCAATTCACATACAGTGTACACAAGGCTTAAAAAGATAATGACAGTACGAATAACTTTGCTTGAAAAAAAAACGTCCTAAAAGATTAACAAGAAGCATGAAATATTAATGGGTTAGTTGACATTGGGCCATAGCACACTGATGGTTGGCTGTTGTCCTCTAATTATAAAATACTAGCTTTCGCCCGCGACTTCGTTCGCGTTGACTTGTTTTTGTTGGACTTTAACTGATGTGAATGATAAAAAGTATTCTATATGTTAATCCAGGCTATACTCAGTATACTCTATACTACTACAATTCATCTTAATCCGTTCAGCCGTTTTTGCATGATTTAGTCACAAACATCAAAACTTTCGCACTTTATAATATTTATAAAATACTAGCTTCCGCCCATGACTTCGTCTGCGTGGACCCGGGATAAAAACTATCCTATATTTTAATCCAGGCTATTAACTATCTTCATGCAAAATTTCATCAAAATCGGTTGAGCCGTTTAAGCGTGATTGAGTAACAAACATCCAAACTTTCGCATTTATAACATTAGTAGGAAGTAGGATACCTAAGTATATAAAATGTGCAAAACACACACATCACCAAAACAACGAATTTCCTTCTATAAACTGTAGGGAGTCTAGCAGGTCAGGATTGAAACAGCACATTCACTTGTATAATTGTATTTCTCTCTAAATCGATCCTTATTTAAATAAATCAACTACACTCCATTATTATCGTATTTTTTAAGTTAGTTTGGTCGTACAATAGTAATCCGCAGGAGGTCGATTCGATACTTTGCAACGGCTGCCGATCGAATGCGTTAGTCCTCGCTTGTGATTCTGGCCAGCTGTTACCCCTTCCACTCTACCCCTTCCAATTGGTCCGTTCGACAAGTCACGCCACCGGATGGCGTGACCTATCAAAAGGACCAATTGACCATCTTTTAATCAATAAAATGTCATAACTGCTTAATTCCATTCGTTAAAACCTTACAGCTCGGCCATCCTACACATAGCGAGTCCCTTCGCTATGGTGGAAACAATGAATATGTTCATATAATTTTTGAACCATTTAACAAAAAAATATAATATTAATTAATAAATCTATTTCATTTCACTCTAAGTTTGCTTATTTACTGTCATCTTTTCAATTATTTGCTACATATGCGTTTTTTAATTTAATTATTTATTTTATTTTTAATAGTAAGTAACAAAACTTATACACAGCCTTTTTCGTACACATAAATCATCTTGTACATACATCTTCATTTTATTAATCTGTGACTATTACAAATTTACAGCAATTTTTATTTTCCCTTACTGTAAGGTGTTTATACTTTATAACTTTTTTAATGGACTATATTTTAAATCATATTTCAATATCTACAATACTGTTGACAGTGATAACTTTAAGAAATAAATGTATTCTAGTGTACTTCAACATCTATTTATTTATACAGTAAGGTGACAGTCCAATCAGAACCTAATAAATTAATTCAGTTACTAAGTCCATCATCCGAATCTCCGATTTCTAAATCTCTCGTAAATATCAACCAAGGTTGAATTTTGTCTATTGACACGATAGTCTCATACCTTCTACCATTCTTGTCTTCTATAAGGAATCTATGACATCTACATGACATTTAACACCCTTGCCGTTAATTATTATATAGCATTACTATCAATGATCACATTTGAAATTTGTTTAGTGACCCTGTTTTTGTCGGTGATCTGAGAATTGTCTCTGATATTCCTATAACAATCGGAACCCTGATGCCCTATCTTATTGCAAGCTGTACACGTCAATAAAGGCTTAGTACATTTGAAGCTCCGGTGGCCAATCTCGTTACAATTGAAGCACCGTATACTTGAATTGTTACAACTAGTTCAGTTTCAGTTTTCAGTTTATTTAATTCATTAACAATTTTTATTGTGTTTGTTCTTCAAAACGCCCGGACGCATAAGTGGTTTTGCGTTCATTCGGTGTTCTATTAATGTCACGAGGTTGCCCTACCTTGACAGTCCATATTTCAATTTCTTGGCTAACATTTCTGATAATAGTTCCGCGTAGTCCTCACGATAAGGAAATGACTGTATTAAATTTTGTTTCCATTCGGTCCAACTGAATAACATCGTGGATAGGCCCTGATACCATGTTTTCGCAAGACCAGTCAGCTTGGGCAACGAATAGTGGATTATTTCCATATCCTCCCATCCATATATTTGCGCACACTCTTCCACCTTCGTTAGCCAAGTAAGAATGGTCTGCTCCTTTGAGCTTGGGTCAAATTCGGGCACAACGTTTGTGTTAAAAGTCAATTTGGGCTTGTCCGTTTCCTCTTAGCCGACAGTCGGGCTGGCAGTCGGGGCGACCCGACCGATGATCCCGAAGACGGGCGATTCCTCCTCCTGGTCCTATTTTGCCTCCTCCTGTGCTCCTCCCCGCTGCCATAGTCGCTTGATCGTCGTCGCGAGCAGCTCCTCCTGTATATTGTATCCTGTCCACATCCTGGCTCTGTCCGTGAGCCTGGCGCACTTTTCATCAATCCATCATCCTTTCCTTGGCCCTTATCCTCGGGCAATCCATCATGATATCTATGTGACAGCCCTTCCCCTTGACTGTTCACATAGCCTCCATCCCTATATGACAGCCCTTCCCCTCGACTGTTCACATAGCCTCCATCCTCATCCAATCTATTCATCGGGCCAGATCGCTAGTCATGTCCAAGGTGATTATCTGAAAGTTTTTCCGAGCTGTGAGCGTAGAAAGGCAGGTTTTAGCCTTATTTTATCCCACTTCTGACCTGTAGGGAGTCTAGCAGGTCAGGATTGAAACAGCACATTCACTTGTATTTCTCTCTAAATCGATCCTTATTTAAATAAATCAACTACACTCCATTATTATCGCGTTTTTAGTTAAGTTAGTTTGGTCGTACAATAGTAATCCGCAAGAGGTCGATACTTTGCAACGGCTGCCGATCGAATGCGCTAGTCCTCGCTTTTGATTCTGGCCAGCTGTTACCCCTTCCAATTGGTCCGTTCGACAAGTCACGCCACCGGATGGCGTGACCTATCAAAAGGACCAATTGACCATCCTTTAATCAATAAAATGTCATAACTGCTTAATTCCATTCGTTAAAACCTTACAAAACGAACTAAGATAAATCAAGTTACCATGAACAGCGAACAAAACGAGTTCAGAAATGCCAATACAAGCATTCGAGTAACTTTTGTACGTTGGGTGGCATTATTTCTTACCATTATCATCGATTGGCAAGTCCATTGATGTCTCCTAATGAGTAGATGTACGGGAAAGCCGCAGTTATTAGTAGGTATATTCCGCTGCGCCGCTTCTTTCTCGAAATGGTTGAATAATAACCTGAACCTTGGGAAACTGGAACTCACTTGTATTCTCGACGCCGTTTAAGGTTATGGTAAGTAAGTACTATGAAGCAACTAAGCGCACGATGCCTCGTGCATTCTGATGGGATAATAGAGCCCACACTCACGACCCATTATATGCAGATCCGGAACACTGTGCCCGGCCGCCGTGTCGGCCAAGTCGATTGATGCCAGCGGATGTCAAAGATCGCGCCAATCAACCTCCGCTCCAAGCCACTTGCTAAACTAATACACGAACATGGCACATGACGTGAATGATTGATAATACGTCCAACGTTAGTAAACTTTGTATTTATTTAATCAAAACATAATAGTACATTGTTTAACGAGGGCCGTAAGTGGAATATTGCTAACGAGAGTGTATCAGAAGCCCGACGCCGAAGGCGGAGGGCTTTTGATGACTCGAGTTTGCAATATTCTTACGCCCGTGTTATACACAATGTTTTTCATCACATTTGCGAGGAAATAAATAACAACAAAAGACAGAAAAATTTATGTTTCATACAGCAGCACCAATCAAAAATTGACAACTTCACTTCCAGATCAGTGCTAGTAGAGCGCGCAGTTCAATATTTCAACCAATCACAGAGCAGTATTCTTGCGGGGCGGGGCGTCGTGACCAACTAGATTTTTTTATTCAACCAATCACACAGCAACCAGATTTGCTTAAGCCAATCAGAGGGTTCTATTATTTAAAAAAAAAACCATAACGCCCATGGGCGTAATATAGCCCATTACAGCTCAGTACGCTTGCGTATAATAACACCATTTTCGAGCAAGTGTGATGAAAATAATTATAAGGCTCTGATAAGAAAAACGAAAGACGCCAAGCACCTGCCGTAATGATTAATTCTGGGGAAGGGCATGTTGTAAATCCGAATGGCATAGGTATTTGTGTGTAAGGTGAACGTGAACATTGTGAATAATTTAGTGTTTGCCTCTACGACAGGTTTTTGATACAATCTTTAATGCTTGCTTCAATTTATTAGGATTTTTTGATAGGAGTTTTAACAATTTCAGATTTTCTATTCAAAATGCAAAATGATAGCTACGTGGCCGTTCCATCTGTTTCTTCATTATATCAGATGTTGTTATATTTTATCTCATCACATCACATCAGCCGAAAGACGTCCACCGCTGGACATAGGCCTCCCCTCCAGCGGACTCCCGCGACCTTTACCAGGTCATCAGTCCACCTATATTTTATCTGATGTTATGAAATCGAACCTGTTACTGACACTTTCTAAAGTAATTATGTTTATCGAAGTAGATACTTAATTATTACAATAGTATTGACCCCAGATAAGACACGCTGGACTTAAAAGCGGCTGGCGCGTCACCAGGCAGCTGCTTCTTAAATTATCTTATGACGGCTTCCTGTGAGAAGATAAAGTGCTCTGTTTACTCAATAGTTATAATTATAGTATGACAAAAGTAGTTTCAGTTCGACTTTGTATTTTGACTGTTCACTAATGTTTCGGCGGAAATTATTTGGCAAAATTTTAACTCAAAACTATTTATCCCATATTTTTATTTGGGCGAAGTTTTATTTCCCAACTCAACGTTTGGCACTGATATCATTTCCCAAATAATGATTTGATAATTTTTTGTTAGGCAAATTATTACCTGGGATTTTTTTAAGATTTCAGTTATGTAGTCGTCAAATGTATTGATTGGCATACCATACTTTTAGCAACACATACTTTTAGCACTGATATCATTTCCCAAGTAATGATTTGATAAATTATTGTTAGGCAAATTATTACTTGGGATTTTTTTAAGATGTCAAATGTATTGATTGGCATACCATACTTTAAGCAACATATTGAATGGCATTATAAAAGCTCGTAGTTCGTTAGAATGGAAGGTTCAAATTACAGTATGATTGTATTTGATTATGTGGGTAGGCTGATGCACCGTATATCTAAATTATGAGAGTATTACTTTTATTTACATACTTCGTTCCTCAATATAGCATTTCATTCTCGTGTAATCATTGATAGTTAAAGTAGAATAGGTAGGTAATCCGATGTCCAGAGGTATTTGTGATTCTAGAGAAAAGTTTTTCGTATAAAACACGCTTATTTTATTGACATTGTAGGTAACTCGCCCGCTCTGGCCGCTCTCCGCCCGAGCTCCCGCCACAAACTCGCTTCGTCAGTCCTTCGTCTCACAGGCATACTCGACCTACGCTCCGCTCGGGAGGTCGCCGCCACCTCCCCCCACTCGCGGTTTTTGTCACTTACTGGCACAGTTATTTGACCATCTATCAGGGATTCTCCCCTGTTAGATCTAAACAGGGATCGGAACAGGTTTTTTCAAAAATCTCCGAAGTAGTCTAATATTTTGAATTATTTTAGGCTCTTAATGTAGGACTCTATTGTGTATGTAGGTAACATATTCGTATTATTAGATTGCCCGATCAAAAATGATATCATAAACAAAGAACGAAATATGTAATACCGGTTTAATTTGTATGGAGAAAATATCGGTATCCGATCCCTGGATCTATCTACTTTAGCCCTAAATGCTTGTTTTGACCTAATGTTTAAATAGACCGTACTTATTCATTTTTTTCTTAAACTGTAAAGTTTTTAGGATTATTGCCAAGCAAACCTATTTTTGCATTATAAAAATGTTGCCAAATAAGAAAAGTGCGAAGTAAAGTTATTTACGCCAACGATTGATTTGCCAAATGAAACTTATGCATAAAAATTTGGTTGCGAAGTGAAATTTGGCGACACACATTTCGCCGAAACGGCAGCAGTATACCGTATAGGTACCAAGCAAATCATTTGCTCCATAATTATTTGTTGAAGTGAAATTTGGCATTATAAAAATGTTGCCAAATAAGAAAAGTGCGAAGTAAAATTAAAGGTCCTCACACTAACCTGCCTGTATATTTACGAGATCGCAGTATTTGTTAAATCAAACTCTACACCGTTTCCCTTAAGGCTGAACATGAATTCGAGAAGCGTCCGTTACAATTGTTACAAACATGCAATACCAACCGTGAGTGGCAAGACAGCTTTGTTGAGAAAGAGTGTACTAGGCATAACTTCCAAAATATATAATTTCTTACCGGAAAGCCTAAAGAAATTAAATATGTCAATGTTTAAAAAAAAATATTGAGAGCATATTACACCATTGATGAGTTTTTTTTAGATAGAATTTTAGTAAATTATGTAAAACATGTTATAAAAATATAAATATAATTACAGTTGTTCTACAGATATGTATTTTAGCAATGATTAAGTAAATTGAATGCTCCTAAAAATTAGAATTTGTTGTTTCTTTAGTTCTTGTAAGGCTGAACATTTTTGTACACCTTTTTGGTAGGTCACAGCGTACTGTATTTTTTATTCTATTGTCATCTATTATGTAACCTGTGTATCACAAATAAATATTTACTTACTATGCCAACGGTTGGTTTGCCAAATTAAACTTCTGCGAAAAGTTGGTTGCGAAGTGAAATTTGGCGAAACATATTTCCCGAAAAGGCAGTACCTATACCTATTTGGTTAGATACTTTCGTAATGTGAAATTAAGTTCCCAAGATTGAATTGGATGCATCTCTGTACACTGACACATCAGAAGTCACAGAGACGTGCTACTGAAGCCTAATCCTTATCTGCAGGAAGTACCGTGCGCCGCAGCATCGTCTGTGCGTCATGGATTAATAGTAACTTATACGCTCCGTAGCTCTTACGTAAGCAGTATCATTGGAATTAGATATCCCAAAGAGTAAACACTCCAGAAAACACAAGAGTTCTGACACTAATTAGCTTCCGGCATGTAGTACTACTACAAATATGAGCTGTGGCCGTAGTAGATTCCCTGTGAGCGCTTTGCGTCGTACATCAGGGTTGCCGTATTTGGTACCTGAATGAAGGGCCTGCGCAGTGTTGGTGCAGTGCCGTACGTTCCACGTGGGCCGCGCGCGGGGCGCGGGGCACCGGCCCCGGCGCATTCCAGCCGTGACGTCACGCCCACCCAGCGCGCACGACATTCACCGCGCCCGCACACTATCGACCGTTCTGTCCTGACTCTCGCCGTACCTATCTTCTATTAAAATATTATTGCTGTATTTATTTGTTTATGCTGCTTACATCATTAACTGTGCGTACTACAGTTCACCGTCCTCGTTCCCCATTCCTCGCAGTCTCGATTGAAAATAAACGCCTCGGAATTCGCTCAAGTCGCTAACGATGGTGTAATTGGTGCTGTCAGGTTCACGTTTCGTTCTCGCGAGAGGTGCGGTGCTGTCCCTGAGGTTTATACGCGGGTAATTTAATAAGGCATGATTCAATGGTAATCCGTTACCCGAGCCGCCTTCGCGTACTATCTCTTTAATTAGTTAGGTATGCGTAGGTATGCCTTTTACGTATGTACGTCAACATAATGTTAGGGATTGCGGAACTGGTACAGAAAAGGAATACAACTGAGCTCGAGGGCTGCGCGAGTCACGCAAAGTGTGCATTGCCCTCTGCTCCTCGCCTTGGCCTTGCGGCCGCGTATGTTATGACAACCGTGCCGCCATTATGACGTGACACTTCATTCATGATAATCGAGTCTAATTTTGTAACGTTGCTACAACATTTGTTTTAAGATATTTTTATGAGTAGGTAACTAGATATTATCAGAGCGATGCTTTTTTCGGACTGTGTTCGTATTTGTATACATGAGAGATTGCTCCGAGCCGAAGTAACAGTAGGTATGGGTTGATCATTTCAAAGTAGAAATCATATTCATATCACACTTCACCAAATTTAACCAATGTTGTGGTTGCAGCCAGTATTCAAAAACCTAAATGCCGTTACCAATATGAGGAATAAAATGGCCTAGCAATTTAATTATCAGTTCGATCTTTTGTATTTAATTCTCCTTTTAAACTTTGATGATCCCGAGCTGGCCATTAGGCCGGTTGGCGTAATCGCCGCTCAACACCGGCGTCGCCGATTGAGTTATTATTATGTAATTAGTAAGCGGTCTGTATTGGGCCGGAGCCCTGAGAGGCGCCACGGGTGCGCCTCATTAATCACAATCAACTGGAAATTATTTCTAACTTTAAGATTTCTTATTACGTATACCGCCAATGATACCTCTATCGAGAAACATTTAAATTTAATCACCAAAAAACTCGCGTTCTGGTTCGATCCTGCACACGACTGTTCGCTGATATAATAATTATACCAATTACGAGGTATCGATGGAATCATACTAGAACATTTGATTGGGTTTTATGTCGATTCATTTAACAGTGTTTGATCGTTTTAACCTGACAATAAAATTATGCTATGCTACGCGAATCAAAATAAAAATGACTGTCCTGATAACTAAATTAAAAACTTGATTTTTACCCCACCACGCAAACGAGCGGTGTTATAAGCTTAATGTACTGTGTATCTGTGTTTTTGTCCGTGACATCGTAGCCCCAAACGGATGAACCGATTAGGGTGCGGTTTTTAAAATCGAAAGGCTTGTCAGTCTAGATGGTTCTTAGCCAGTTGGGGGTGTTTTAAATTTAGGTATAAACAAAAAATCTCATTTCGCATTATGTTGTATCCTTGCTTGTCGACAATGCGATTAGGACCAATACGTTCGTGTCATTTATCCGCACGAATTTCAAAAAAATGCCTTGAAGCTTTTCCGTACTCTTCGAAGGCAAGCTGACGGTCTGCCAGCTGTTAAAACCGATCGGATATAGACACTCTCTTATACAGGCCAATAGTGAACACAATTCCGTTTGCAGGGCAATATCGAAGGAGGGCGCACGTCGCTCTGGATCCGCGCGTGGCTCCAGGAGCAGCTGTTCGTGCTGGGGTGCTTCCTGCAGGGCGACGCGGGCAAGGTCCTCTTCGTGGCTATCCTGGTGCTCTCCACCTTCTGCGTCGGCCTCAAGTCCGCGCAGATACACTCGCGCGTTGACCAGCTCTGGGTGCAAGGTAATACTATTTTTCCAGCGGTTTTCTATCCTACCTCCATAATCCTCTAGCACATTCATTGCCAGAAATTTGGTGACGCTACGCTCGTAGCCGATGCCCTAGTTGTCTCGCTATGTAGAGTAAAGCGCCCACGAACACAGCATCCTCTAGGCGGGTTCTAGGACTTCTAGGCAGTGAACGTGTTAAGTCAATTTGAGTCGAAGTATTAGCAGTATGACATTTGTTGTGTCTGTTTCATAAAGCTTGACACTGACACTCGCGGGAGCGAGCGACTTATGACATACCAATATCAAAGCAATACCGAGTAGAGTTAGATAGATCTACTGAAAAAGTGAAAACTAACGCGAAAAGCCACTAGTATCGGTTTTTTTTCATATTATTATTTATTTACGCTAAAACAACTAAGTATTGATTTATACATAAGTTACTAGGTAGATTTTGGAACCAATATTACGAAGGTACCAGCATCGTATTTTGTTCATCATTCATTGTGAGCTTTAGCAACCATTTCATTTGAACAGCAAACAATGTACGACTTGGGGTTTCACGTTTCCACACCTATACCTTGAATTGAAAAGAAAGAATCCACTTGCAAGTTTGCACATATAAATTCAAATACAATTGCGGCAGTTTTCTCAGGAAACTAATTTGCTAAATAATTTTGTAGCAATATCATCTATTTCCTTTCACGTTCAATAAATCTTGCATCACCGTTGCTGATAACTTGCGAAAGCCAGGTTTAGACGAAGCCTGCTGGCTTGTTATTGACCTCGTATAAACAGTTTTTCAAGACAAGCCAGCGTGCAGCGCTGGCTGCCAGCACTGGCGGGAATAGAACTATGGCCTATTTTTCATGCCAGTGACTGGCGCTAGCGTCACTGGCTTCATCCAAACCTGGCTTTAAAACACATTTCTAAGACGCATTGTGTACCTGCACTGTGACTGCGCGACAACAAAACCACCAACGCCGCACCTGCGACCGGCGCGATTACATTATTCTTTAAATGTACGTAATCAAAAAAAAGTAGGCATCAAGATAAGCGCACCGTGGCGCAATGTGCATCGGCAGGAATACCAATAGCGGCGGCTTGTCGGCCGGCTTCCGTCGACGTGAGCCGCATACTCCTGCAGCCCCTCCGACGTAAATGCATCCATCGACATCGAAATTACAATTTAAACGTCCGCTTTAGCGGCAAAACTAATAGATACGGCGGTCTGTCAAACGCCAGTCGGGTAGCTTCTTTGAAGATAGGAATAGGGCACATAGGATCATGCAAGTGCAAGTAGTTGCCATTGCGAGAAATTACATAAAGTGGTACCATGAAAAGTTGAAAGTAAAAGTAGGTGGTGTATTGTTATGTTATGACTACATGAATGTAATCTAATGTACATTTTACATGATATTAACTTCACTCGTAACTAAGTATCTATGTATCAGTAACCAAAACTTAAAAACCGATTTTCACCTAATTCCGTTTGTTGTATCGTTAAGAACGTACCATATGGATGAGAACACTATAATTTGGTAAGTTGATCTGATGATGGATCCAGACGATGAACATCTTCAATAGGCTAGTATAGTAAAAACCATTTTTTGTATAACCCTTTTTACCCTTTTATTCTTCTAAGCATGTTTCACATTACATTGTTTAAACCACTGCGGAAGCTAGCACGTCACGTTTGTGTCGTGTCTATAAGAACTTGTTATTCATTATTATTTTGGCGGTGATTATTGAATGAATCAAATTATCGTTGCACCCATTATATTCAAATGCGAGGTACGTGCAAATTTAACGATGCAGTGACACGATGCTTAGCAACTATGAGGTCACTTTGTGTCTTCGACCAATTACGAACTGATCAATTATTTATTTGTGAGGGTAGCCATGCGCTTACCGTTGTGTAATTATTAGTCAATTTCAGTCGGAAATAGACACAATTTTGCTATATGTATGGGAACGTTTAAACTTAATATTTTGAATATTTCTAGTTTTATTTTCAAAAAGTTATTGATGTGATTTTACTCACTGGGTAACGTACTTTCTATATCAGTTTAAAGTTTTCTGATATCTGTTATATTTACGGAATAATCGCCTGGCTACACTTAACGACTCGTTTCACGTAACGTTTTTTTTCTTAAATTGTATCTGGCGTCAGTTATAAAGCTAGGCGGTTTTAACTCAAATCTGGGGGCACGGTAGTGCACCCGCCAAGACGAGCCAAGCGAAGTGCAAGGGCAGGCACTACCTGCCTTTTCTCGAAGCGTTTCTTAATTTTTTTGAACCCTCATAATTTATAAATAAGTATAAAGTTTCAATTGCATAGCTCTCATACTTAAAATTTTATTGATATCTAGAAAACGCCGATTTCGTCACTGGTTCACTCACGTTGATCATCAAAACCCTTAGGGTACTTCCTGAAGTCCTAGAAGACTGAAATTTGGTATGTAAGCTAGTATTCGTACACAAACAACAGAAAAATAAAAATAAAAATGATTTTTTAGTGTGTATATTGTCTACAGGGCCAACAGAGCAACATTTTAAAAGAAAATTATTTAATTATTTCATAGATAGCATAGTAAACACTAGTAAATGATATAATGAATGTTTGATCATATGTAAGTTATAAGTATCAGTAATAGTCATATTTGTGAATTTAGTTAGCGAAGAGACTCGGATCCCACAGTCAAACTGTGTAAACCGTTTTGTGGGACAAACGTTCATTGTACAAATGTACCCCTTTTATAACAATAATAAAAATATTTTTTAGCGTCAAAAGATATGAGATTGCAAGTAGCGCCAAACTTCCTACTCCACACAGCTTAATTCTACCAGCCACGCTCTACAAATTCTATGTATATCTTGGCTAAAAAGCATCTAGTTATAAGTAAGGTATGAATTGATGATGATATTAATAAGACACGGCTTTCTATACTTTTTAGCCAAGATATACATAGAATTTGTAGAGCGTGGCTGGTAGAGTTAAGCCGTGTGGAGTAGCATTAAGCTCGGCGCTACTTACGATCTCATATCTTTTTGACGCTGAAACCTATATGAGCTATGAAGTCTTGGCAATAATTTTACATGTAATGTTTTTAGTGGGATGCGATGTTTGAAAACAAATAAATGTAAACGTATAAACACTAATAAAACATGTTTAACTGAATTATTTGAAGAAATACAATTTTAAATGTAGTAATTAAGTGGAGAGGAGGCCTGCCCTGTGCCCAGCAGTGGGACGTATATAGGTTGATTGTTATTTATTTCATTTACTTAATTATTTTAAACACTTATTTTAGTTCGATGCTGTATGCCAAAGACGCTTTGCCATAAACGCCTTATACTCAACTCAATTGATAACCACTTTTTAGGGTTCCGTAGTCAACCAGGAACCCTTATAGTTTCGCCATGTCCGTCCGTCCGTCTGTCTGTCTGTCTGTCTGTCTGTCTGTCTGTCTGTCTGTCTGTCTGTCTGTCTGTCTCTGTCTGTCTGTCTGTCTGTCTGTCTGTCTGTCTGTCTGTCTGTCTGTCTGTCTGTCTGTCTGTCTGTCTGTCCGTCTTCGGCTTAGCTCAGTAACCCTTACAACTACAAAACTGCAATTCGGCGTGGGTATATAAAACAATCGCGCCGACAAAACAGTAGAATAAAATCTTGAAAAAAAATTTTTTTAGGGTAAAAAATACATCACCAATTTACATGTAGGGGACATGTAAATTGATGATGTATTTTTTTTTCTCGTTAAACCTATAGTGTGGGGTATCGTTGGATAGCTTGTTCAAAAATATTATGGGTTTACTAAAACTATTTTTCAACTTAGTTATGCGTTTGCGAGATAATGGGATTTAAAGCCCTAATTTTTGTTCGAGTCATGTGTGTGTGTGTGTGTGTGTGTGTGTGTGTGTGTGTGTGTCCCCCCCTGCCGGCTAAATGGCTATTACTGGGGACGTGAAAAAATTCGTGGCCGTATCGCAGTTAAGTAGGCATAACTAGTTAACGCGTAGTAGACATAACTAGTTAACGAGTAGTAGACATAACTAGTTAACTGGTAAGTCCGCATTCTGTGACAGACGAGCAACTACGGAACCCTACCATGCGTGTGGCCCGACACGCACTTGGCCTCTTTTTTGCAAATATTATAGCCTATATATATCACTCGCACGATTAAGAGGAATCCAACGACACCTCACATGTCGAAATCCGTCAAACGGTTTAGGCTGCAGGGCGTGCCAAAGAATAAGACATACACAAATATATACATACAAGTATGTAACTCGAACAACATAACCCTTTCCTTCGGCAATCGGGTGAAGAAACAAATTCAAAAATAAACGATTGACGTTTTGTATTTTTATATTACGATTCTAGTATTATTTTCGTTTAAAATTTATTCGTTTCTTCGCTTACGTTTTGGGTCAAGGACGGTCAATAGACACTTTCATATTACAAAAAATATCTTAAATATCTGTGGCAAACTGACACTGGTAATGACAAATATCGCTTCTGCAACTGTCAATATCATTACAAGTGTCAGTTTACCACAGATATTTATATTTTTTTGTAATATGAGACCGATCGAGGAAAGTGCCGTCCCTGACCTAAAACGTAAGCAAGGAAACGGTTTATATTTTTCAAAATTACTTGACGCATCTGAAAAATCAGAAACTTTTTTCTGGTGCTAAGGAAGGTTATTCCTATTACCAAAAAAAATATCAGGCATTTCTAAAATTTTCATCCATTCCCAATTGTGATGAAAAATATTGTGTGCGCCGCCACGTACAGTAAGAATTTTGCCGTACTTGTGGCACAATGTTCTATCCATACTAATATTATAAATGTGAAAATCTGTCTGTCTGTTACATCTTCACGCTTAAACCGCTAAACCGATTTAGATGAAATTTGGTTTATAGATAGTTTGAGTCCAGGGGAAGGACATAGGATAGTTTTTATCCCGGAAATCATCCCCTAAGGGGGTGAAAGTTTGTATGGAGCTAACTACGATACGAGTAAACGAGTTCAACGTCGACGGAGTCGCGGGCAGAAGCTAGTTTTTCCAAAATATGTTATGTAGTCAACTCCAACAAGCAGTATACCTATTCGCGTCATGTGCCATCCGCTACGGCGTAGCACATGTAGCAATCGTAGCATTGTCTACGATTGTATTGAATACTACCTATCTTGCAGTCATAACGGACTAGAGTTTGACGTGCCACCTCGACAAAAGGTTTGAAAGTATACAACAGAGAGATAAGGGCCTTTTGTACTGTAAATACATAATTAGTGAAACAGCTCTCCATTGTCATAAACACAAGCAAACAAACAAACGTTTTGTTTCTATAGTTAACCATTATTTACAATCTTTCAATAGTTCTGGCTCGGAACTCAAGACTCAAGACACTGTCCTTGAAGACCGGCTGATAGTAAACAACCGGTATGTTTTTATTGCCCAAATTCTTTGTATCTGGGTGGTCTAACAGTTTATGATATATACATTAAAGAAGTTGAAATCCATACCCTATAATTAGTTAAATATTAAACAAAACACATAGTATCATTAAGTTACTAGCGAGTGTCGATGACCTATTTCATCTGATACGAACGGCTTATAGCACTAGGGATGTAGTTATCTTTTATTTGTATCCGATTGTCTGGAATGTATAGAATGTGACCAACAAGATCTTGTATAGCCCCTGGCTAGTAATTAATTCACATGCGGCAGAAGATATGGCTCATTCATATCCTTGGCCTATAAAATAAACTTTTGTATCTCAATTTATATTAAGTCTTTGCTACCGTTCAAACAATACATATTGGGAGGCTTATCGCGGAACAAAGCCTCCGTTAAACAATGCCGAAGGTCTCGGAGTCGCCTAACAACTTAATTAGGTGGCCCGCGGCCGCCCGTAAATATCCCCACGTGAAATTACGACCGATAATAAAACTAAAAAAATGTATAACATTTCTATTGACTAACAAAAAACGAGGTATCCGATTGTCCGGCCCGCTTTTGTGTGAAGACGTCGTGCTGTGATGTGATCTGTTCCCCACTCGCCTTTACGCTTCTCTCCTGCCCTACTCGGAATTGGTTCTTTTGCAAGCGCGGAGCGAGTGTGATGGCTCAATTGGGAGTGCAGCGGGCGCGTCAAGCTCGGGATGTATACCCACCGTGGAGAATGAGAACATTATGTGCGGAACGTGACGGGACTTACGGTATTCTATAGCAGGTAGATAATTGAGGACGCCGCCCAACACCATTTGCACAACTTATAATCGAATAAGGCATTACTAGACTAGAATCGAGATGTTAGTTTTTCTGCTATCTTCATTCTTTTCCATAATTTATCCCGTGCTTCCTCTTACGAAACAGAACTGCTGTAGCATATTAATTAGTAGCGCTTAAAAAGAGGCTGGTTTTGTACGGTAACCAGTTTCACCGATTTGGCGACCATAACCGTAAAGTTGGAGCTTCATCATTAATTGATGTTGGAATTCGAGAAACACATTACTTACCATTAGCTTTCACTTCTTTCGTTGAATGGTTGTTGGTTACAATTACAACTACCTACATAGTTGGACCAAGTTGGAGTGAACTTTTGTATCGCAATCAGGGAGCAGGGGCTGATCACCGTGCTCGTATCGGTATCTGGATAGAGTTATGGATCGGCGCGGGTCTGCCGTCGCTTGCGCAAAGGACGCGATTTGTTTATTCCGCCATCCATCTGTTGTCTACGCTGGCTAATTTGCATAGAGGGCCTCGCCGGGGCGCGCGGGCGGAAGGCCGGACCACACGGGCCGGCCGCAGGCGCGCGGGTGGCCGCGCAACACAACATGCGCCGCGCACGAAGCGCCCCTCGCACCCCGCGCCGTGCTATTCTTTGTGACGGACGTCATTCATTGCGATCCTCCGTCCCGATCGATCGCTACGCTACATCCAGTAGATAATGTCATTATCACTAGTCGCGCACGTACGTGCAATAACAGCCCGAGATTCGCCCAGTTGATTAAACCTGACAGTTATCACTCGGCGAATTATTACACATTGTGCAGAGTCGCAACCCGGTCATTAAATCTGTCGCTTTATGCACCGTTTCCTGTAGCGTGATGAAGGCAGTGATACTGAATATGGCTTGCGGCTCACAAATTGAGCCTTAGAAGTTACAGAAATGTCGTGTGGCGATTAGTGTGAAAGCGGACTGTGTGCGGCGATAGCCTCGCGTGATCTTGCGCCGCTCTGCTTCCCGGTAAACTTTGACGCGTGTTATGCAAAAGTCAACAATTTTATTTAGTGCCTTATACCTATTTAAGAGATGTGCTTTCTGTGTCAAACAATCCATATATAGCGTTCAGTCAGTGCTTGTCCACTCATAAACCATTTAATTTAAGCCGAAACGTGATCGATATTAATGGCATCAACAATCCGATACTTAAATCAATCTTCACGCTTTCCAACGAGCTAGAGTTACGTTGGCGTCGTAATTTGCGCCCACGACTCCGGTAGGTGTTAAAATAGAGGCGCCCTGTGCGGGCGTGGCGCGATCCCATTCCACTTGCTTTATGATAATCCCCAATATCCGGCGAGTGAGCTATGTTTAGGAACGAACCTGGCCGCAAGTTGACCGCCCCTGACTTGCACTTGAACAGCCATTACGTTACGTTGCGCGTTGGCCCGGCACAACGTTTGTGAGTTGAGTACTCGGGGTCAAGGAGAGGCGCCTAATGAAGATCGATAAGAATTCCTAATACTATCACGATTCAAACATCTTCCTCGCATGTAGTTTATTTCCATCATAAATATTTCAACGAGAAAAAAGCAAACCTAGTAAAAATTCCACAAAGTAAGTATTCGTTGACTGAATGAGCATTCTAAATTTAAATAAAAATAAAGCAACCGTATTCAACACAAATTGTTTTAATCACAGATTTAAGCAAAAAATGTTCGGAACACCAGGCTGTCTTCATCAACTTTTTGTTCAAGTCTCTTTGTAAAATTAAATGCTTATTAAGCTCATTTCCATACAAAGTGTTTTGCGAACGACTGAATTTAGCCTTAGTGACAGACACATGACAGGTGATCAATCGGGGCCTTTATTTGGGTAGTTACAAATATGAATTTAACACCTCATTGAATGGTACCTATTTGAATCTGAATCAAATTGCTATTATTAGCGATTTCTTTTTCTGGCGCCTATTTGATGTACCCGTTAAGCGAACTATGACATTTTTATGTGCTTATTGCTCCGCCCGCGTGGTATTCGGTCTGTCTCAATTCGCCTTGTTGATTTCGAAAAATGAAGTAGCATGTCCGTCCCTAAGCTAAAAAGTTGTGATAGGGTGAAAACGTAACGGACAGACACAGTTACTTTCGCATTTATGATATGAGTGTATACAAAGATTAACGTTGTCCCTCATTTGTTAAATAACCAGTACGTAACGTACGTAAGTTGACACGAAATAAACACGAGGAAGTCTAAAAATGTTTATAACTATTTCTCGTTAAGCCGTTGAGTCCTGCGATCGTTAGAAACATCGCTCGTGGCATCACCCTATAAATTAGCGACCAAAATAAGAAGCGTTCCCTGTGCGGAGGGCGTTACACGCTGAGACAGTTACACTGTGCTACCGGTGCGTCCTAACATTTCGAGACACAAGATACATTTTCAACCCATATAAGTTCATAAAACTCGTCTAGATTTCTTTAACAATATATTGAAGACAAAATATACCTATTTTACGCTTAAAATTACTGAATTTTATCAAATTGGTTCCATTTTAACGCCACTAAATCGGTATCAGTTGTGCTTGTTTTCTCACACCTCGCGGGATTTAGTGCATGCGAAAATGTGACAAACCGTCCTATAAATCAACGGCTGGGTGTTAATTGGAACGAATACCCGCCCCGATAACGCGGCACATAGTGAACCACCATTATTAACCTTTACTCAGAGGTCTTCCATGGTTTAAAATAAGGTCTAAATTAGCTTGACACGTGCATCTTTTTGACTTGGTTTGCTTAAACCGAAAAACATCGACATTTCAACCTACATTTTTTTTCGATGGCCATTACCTGCTGTGCGTATTTTAAAAGGCACCTGCCTTCAATTCAAGATAATGAATTGCCTTATTATGGTATAGCATATCCCTTTACGTTCGATTGTATTTTGCTCGCTTCTTTTCCAGGAAGAACATAATATAAAAACTGTAAGAGCACTATAAAATACTAATTCTCACTTAGGTAGGTTTGTTTAGGTACTACACCACCTTTTATCTCATTTAAACTATGTAACTGAAATACCGAATTAAAGATATGTAATTAAAATATATTTTTAACCTGAATATTATTACATAATAATTATGTTACCGTGTAAGCGTTTTGGTGCAATATTGTGAGCTTATATGTGTGTGTCTTAAATAAATAAATAAATAACTACCAAAAAAAAATACCTTACCTAACCTATCCGGTAAACTGTACTTTGTCTGTCGACAAGTAAGTACCGCCGCCGTATCAGAATAAGTATTTTTCGAATGAATCGATTTTAAGTAAAAAATGTCTAATTATTAAACTAGTCTGTTGAATTTCTCGGGGTTTAGTTTAATTAAAGCGAAGGATGTCGTGTGATATGGTGCGAAGGCGTATCTAGTCTATAGCACTCCCTACGATTCGATAAATCACATGCGGGACGCGGCAACTATCGCAGCTTGCCTTCCCCTGACAAATGTGTCGACACTCACCAATAAGCCGTGGGTGCTGATGGGATAGCTAAAATTAGAAACATTTTTTGTCGACCATCCCACCACAAATATACAAGACGTAAAAACGAGAAATGGCAACTTCATGGCCTCTAATGACTCCGTAAAAAAGCTATTTACTGTACTGTGGATGTTTCTAGACACATTTAAAACTCGTATGCAAATGATACGTGCCCGCTTCGCATTATCTCTTACTTTACCAACATAATGTAATGACAACACACGAACAACTAAATTAAGTTGTCGTGCCTATTATAACGACTATCGCATTAAAACGACGATTTATTTTAATGGACCACATACAAGACTTGCATCGCATTACGATAAAAAAAATGTTTCAATGTGAACTTGATTGTATTTTCATTAACCTAAAGCTACGAACATGTCTACAAGCTACGGTTTTTGCGCGGTAGTGCACTTTGCATGTTAATTTGTCGGCATTGTCTAGAAGCCCACCGGCGTGTATGCATAATGTTATAAGCTCATTTGCATATTGTTCTTATAATTTTATTGTTTCTTTCAGAGGGTGGCAGATTGGAAGCGGAACTTAAATATACCGCGAAGGCGCTGGGCGAAACTGATTCCTCGACGCATCAGCTCATCATCCAGACTGCGAAGGACCCGGATGCATCATTACTGAACGTGAAAGCACTCCTTAATCATCTAGAGGTATTTTATTAAACAATTATTTCTTCTGACAAAATCGATTTGTTGTTTTTTGTCGTGTAAATACTACCTACTTCAGATATAATATATACGCTTCATTTATTTTCAGGTTGTTAAGGCTGCAACGAGAGTGACGGTTCATATGTATGATACTGAGTGGAGGCTAAAAGATATCTGCTACAGTCCGAGTATACCCGACTTCGAGGCGTATCACATAGAAAAGATCTTCGACAACATCATCCCGTGCACCATTATCACGCCACTTGATTGTTTCTGGGAAGGATCCCAATTGCTGGGCCCGGATTATCCAATCCTTGTACCGTAAGTTGATATTTTTTATAATGTTAATGTTGTTGTTAAGGGGCTTTATTAAACGGATCCTATTTTATGCTTACATTATATTACATTTTCCAAATGCATGAAGTTTTCTATACAAGACATTTATACGAGATACATGTTGAGAAACAAAGATGGCTTAGGTCAGACACAGAACAGTGAAGAAATGACACTAATTTATGATACGATATTTCTAGTTTCCTTCAACACAGGCTACAATGGACGCAACTAAATCCCCAAGAGGCGTTAGAAGAAGTAAAGGAAAAAGTGAAAACAATGAAGTTCCAGTTCCCACTGAGCACGATGGAGGCGTACATGAAGCGAGCCGGCATCACGTCCGCCTACATGAAGAAGCCGTGCCTGGACCCCACCGATGCGCACTGTCCAGACACTGCACCCAACAAGAACGGCCAGGTACTTTCACTTTGTGTTTCACACTTTTCTGCGTACAGTCGTCATCAGATATATCGGAGCGGCAAATATCTGAACACGTCTCCGATACATCTGATGGCGACTGTACATATCAAAGGCAAAGGTGTCCATTTAATCGATTTTCTGCTAGTTTAATTTATACACCCCCAAGCACAGTAACCTGTTAAGTCAACAAGAATGTGACATTTTCGTTATACTAAATTTCCTTTTTGTGTAATAGGGTTCTAAATATGAATGAGATCGTACGTAGTGATTTGTTACGCCACCGTGAGACCCACATTAGGGACTATTACGACAACTCCCGGTCCTTTTATGAAGACTTCAATTTACGACGGTTTTACTGGCACATAAATAAAGAATGTAGGATCACGACAAATAAAATAACTTTATCGAGTCGAAAGCATAAACCTTAAATAATTTTCATAATAATAAAGTATTTTTGGAAACGGTAATAAGACGGGATGAAAGCGGTCGCCGACGGCAGATGGCGGCTACCTGCCGGCGCGTCGTTGGTTGCAGTCGCGACCCGAGAAAGTTATGTTCCAATGCTAATTACACTCTGAACGCTGTATAATGACATTATCGTCCGAAAAGTGGAAACGAAGTTTTTTTTAGTTTTTTTTTAACACAGTCACATAAACAAATAAATAGTTATGTCTTAAAGCAAAATTGAAACTTATTGAGTCGTTTGTTCGGTTGTGCAATATTTTATAAATGGACGATTGAAGTTCTCATGCCCTGCATTGGAAACACAGACGAATGCGGCGAGTAGGCAGGGCCCGTTTTTGTGAGGTCGGCTCTGCGGCGCAGCCCGCCACCCACGTTCGGCGAAGGGCCGCGGCGCAGATCGGGCGCGCATTGTTCCCTGCGCCCGCGCAGCCGGACCCCGCATTATACGGGCGCATTGTACACGCTTCAATGGGCCTCGTTTGCCGCCGCTATCGCCGTCACAATGACACTATCAATAATGCTCGCCACCCGATACACACAGACGTACGATTCCACGGAAACCTCGTAAATCTTGCGACACCCTTTGTTCGTAACTATGTCGTTCGGAGCAGGTGACACTTTGTGATCGGTGATGACGTTCCGTCGCGCTGTCTTTGTCGGTTTTGAGGTGTTCGGTCGTTTAGATTCCAGATGTGGCGGCTGTGCTGTCGAACGGGTGCTACGGGTTCGCGGCGGCGTACATGCACTGGCCGGAGCAGCTGATCGTGGGCGGCGCGACGCGCAACAGCACGGCGGCGCTGCGCCGCGCGCGCGCGCTGCAGTCCGTGGTGCAGCTGATGGGCGAGCGCGAGATGTTCGAATACTGGGCCGAGAGCCACAAGGTGCACCATGTCGGCTGGAACCAGGAGAAGGCCGCCACCATACTCGACGCGTGGCAACGGAAATTTGCATCTGTAAGTGGAGAATCTTTAACTATCTTAACTAGTTAAACTTCATTTTACAATAAATAAAGTCACAATAAAAATAACTAACGTGCAATTGTATTACAGGAAGTAAAGAAGACGGCAGCATCGGAATCGGCGTCATATAGTTTTTTTCCGTTTTCCACATCGACTTTGAATGACATCCTCGGCAAATTCTCTGAATTATCCCTCAAGAACATTGTTGTAGGATACATGATCATGGTAAGTTTTTAGTAAGTAGGTAGCGACTGTAACATCTGTGTTATTTTAATTTTTCATTTTATTTATTTTGTTTTTAATTATTTTCAGTTAATTTATGTTGCCGTTACATTGATGCAATGGCAAGATCCCGTCCGTTCTCAAGCGGGCGTAGGCATTGCGGGAGTACTCCTGCTTTCCATCTCAGTTGCCGCTGGACTAGGCTTTTGCGCCCTATTAGGTGATCACCTTTTTCTTTCGTTATGAGTTTTTACACCTCGTCTACGTTGATATAATTTAATGTCAAAAAACCGAATAGAAAATAATCCCTAATGTACAATTTCCAGGTATTCCGTTCAACGCAACAAGTACGCAAATCGTACCCTTCCTAGCGTTGGGTCTAGGTGTGCAGGACATGTTTCTTCTCACTCACACGTACGTGGAGCAATCCGGAGACGTGCCGAGGGAAGAGAGGACCGGCCTGGTACTTAAGAAAAGCGGCCTGAGCGTCCTCTTGGCGTCGCTTTGCAACGCCATGGCGTTTTTGGCCGCTGCGCTCCTTCCAATACCAGCTCTGCGTGCATTCTGTCTTCAGGCATGTAATTTTTTTACACAGTCAATACCATGGTCTCACGAAGAATTATTTCTGGTAACTCACGTCTTCTGAAAGTATCTTTTTTAATATACCGCGTCGGTGACAAGCAAGCGTACGCCCCCGCATGATGATAAGCGGTCACCGCAGCCTATGGAGCCTCTTGCCACTCCAGAGGTGTTACATGTGCGTTGGTGACCCTTTAAAGATGTCTCTCGGAAAATCTCTGCTATATATTGATTATTATTAATACTGTTTCTTTTATTTCAGGCTGCCATTCTGCTGCTTTTCAACCTAGGCTCGATGTTGCTGGTGTTCCCCGCGATGATCTCGCTCGACCTGCGGCGGCGCTCGGCCGCGCGAGCCGACTTGTTGTGTTGCATTATGCCAGAGAGCCCCCTACCTACTAGAGTAAAACGAACTGCCGGAAGACCCTCGCGCAGCGGAAAGACTGACAAGGTTTGTAGATGCCACTATAATCACAACATAAAATGGCATATACAAACTTCCTCATCATAAAGTCAAACTTTTGTTTTTTCAGAATGCTGTGAAAGATTCAACAAGACAACCTTTAGATCCAGATAATGGAGGCGAAGCAAAGAAGCCGTGCTGCTTGAGTCTGTCGCTCACCAAGTGGGCAAAGACTCATTACACGCCATTTATCATGCGACCTGATGTGAAGGTTCGTATTGTTAACCAGTAACATGTTGACTTTGTTATGTTCTAATTTTCTTCAATGATATAACTTTGGTAACTTTTTAGGTGACGTCAATGTTAGCGTTGATCGCGGTCATCTTAGCGAGCACGTGGGGCGCAACGAAAGTTCAAGACGGTCTAGATCTAACTGATATTGTACCTGAAAACACGGATGAACACGAGTTCCTCTCACGGCAAGAAAAGTACTTCGGTTTCTATAATATGTACGCAGTCACGCAAGGTGATTTCGAATATCCTACCAACCAGAAGCTTCTATACGAGTACCACGATCAGTTTGTAAGGATACCGAACATTATAAAGAACGACAACGGCGGACTTACAAAGTTCTGGCTGAGTTTGTTCCGAGACTGGCTATTAGATCTTCAAGATGCATTTGACAGAGACTTTGCCAAAGGATGCATAACATCAGAGTTCTTGTTCAACAATGCTAGCGTCGAGGGACAGTTGGCATTCAAACTTTTGGTTCAGACAGGACACGTAGACAATCCCATCGACAAGTCGCTCATCAAGGACGTGAAGAACGGCCATCGGCTGGTCGACAAGGAAGGCATAATTAATCCGAAGGCTTTCTACAACTATCTCTCAGCGTGGGCCACTAATGATGCTCTGGCATATGGCGCGTCTCAGGCAAATCTGAAGCCTCAACCAAAAAGATGGACACATTTGCCTGGGGAAGTCAATGACTTGAAGATACCGAAATCATCGCCGCTGATTTATACCCAGCTCCCATTCTACCTGTCCGGTCTCAGCGACACGGAGAACATAAAGAACCTAATAATGTCGGTGCGCGAACTGTGTCTCAAGTTCGAAGCTAAAGGGCTAGCGAACTTTCCGTCCGGGATCCCGTTCCTGTTTTGGGAGCAGTACTTATATCTGCGGACGTCACTGTTCTTGGCATTGGCGTGCGCTTTAGCTGCAGTATTTATCGTGAGTTCACATTATTTTCTAGTAATCCCCTATATTGGTTAATAAACATATGCCGTTAAAATTATCATCTGCATGTACTTCATGTAGAACTTCTCTTATGTTAAAACATTTATATAAGGGTGTCGTAAGATGTGGCCATAAATGCTAGCAATATCCTATCACACCTACTGCCTAACTCAACAAAAAGTAAGAGTTCCTGAGTTTAGGTATGAAGTTAGTAAAGTGTTATTGTGGTCAGGCTGTGATGGTGCTCCTGCTGAACGCGTGGGCGGCGCTGCTGGTGACGCTGTCGCTGGCGCTGCTGGTGCTGCAGCTGGTGGGCGCGATGGCGGCGCTGGGCGTGAAGCTGTCGGCCGTGCCGGCCGTGCTGCTCGTGCTGGCCATCGGCCGGGGCGTGCACTTCACCGTGCATCTTTGCTTGGTATGTTTTACGCTGTTGCCAGTTCTTTTACGGTCTTCTCGATGATAAGCTTTACTTTTAAGCGCTAGCGAAAGTGGTTTATCAGGATCGTAGCAAATGGAGATCCGTGATCTCTACCTACCCCTCTGGGAAAGAGGCGTGATTATATGTATGTACTAAATACTTACATGCACATTTATCTGCATATACAGTAGGGTTAAAGTAAATAAAATAAAATAAATAATATTTTACAATGCACTTGCTCTGAAAGTGCGTCTTCACAGTAACTCGTGTATGCCCTCGCGGCGGAGCGGTGCGGCCCGGGGCCGTGCGGGAATGGATTTCGGGCCAATATTCCCACACATGAGCGAGAATGAGATTTCATGACAGTTAAAAGTTCATCTTTTATTTAGATATTTTTATTTCCTTGCATGATGCATTGTAAAATGTTGTATGATACACGTGTGGATAGATAATTCCCAACTCGTGTCGATCAAAAACACGACCCCGGCTGTCGTGTTTCGGTCATCGTCCCTCGTCGGGAATGAGCTATTGTGGAGTCAAAACCAACGTGCCGGCCGGGCAATAAAACGAGCTATAGAAAAGGCACGTGGACGGCCCGGAGATTTAGGGCCCGGCCGGCACGTTGGTTTTGACTCCACAATAGTTTCCGCAGTTGCGTCATGAACGAGTATTCCGCAGGCGTTCGTGACGTCGATCGGGTGCCGGCGGCGGCGCGCGGCGCTGGCCGTGGAGGCGGTGCTGGCGCCCGTGCTGCACGGCGCGCTGGCGGCGGCGCTGGCGGCCTCCATGCTCGCCACCAGCGAGTTCGGCTTCGTGGCGCGCCTGTTCCTGCGCCTGCTGCTCGCCCTCGTGCTCCTCGGCCTGCTCAACGGCCTGCTGTTCTTCCCGATCGTGCTGGCCCTGCTGGGACCCGCTGCCGAGGTTCCTATCCTAATTTCATCATTTATGACTCATACGAGCGCGCATAACCACGGTACACGAATAGGATGCACGAAGAGCCATGCGCCTCTTCATATGTAACCACGGGTAATAGTACATTGTTGAAGAGGCTAGAAAGTAAGCAATAGATGGACGAGTTAGTTCGAGGGCCGAAGCGTAGCGGAGGCCCTCGAAAGTACGAGTCCAGCTATTGCCCTTTCGGCCGAGGCTTAACATAGTGCTTTTCACGCCTACTGCGAGGAAATTACAAATAATTATAATTTAAAATCAAAATGAAGTATCTAATTGAAGATCATAATACTAAACAGGCTCGCTTGCCTCGCGCCCGGCGCGGAGGAGGGGGAACGGGCGCACGCACGCCGGCCGACCGCGCGCGGTGCCCTGTGATTGGTCGATTGCTGTTCAAACTGTCCAACAATAACATTGTTGGACAGTTTGAAGTCATAGATGGCCTGTTCGTGCGACGTCCAACTAACCCCAGCTTTGAAGCCTGAATTCTGACCATCTTTTGCCACATTTCCGAGCAGTGGCGTGAAAACTCGTTTACTGCATATGCAAAAGATGATTTAACTGCACAAGTCCTAGCCACGAATCATATCAGATCTCAGAAAATGTTACATCCATTAATATAAATGTTAGAATGAATCTGAGTGATATGGTTGATTGTAATTAGGACTCATCATTAAGAGTCACCATGACTTTCTGACAAATAAAAAGTTTTATAAGTAAATCAATTACTTTACTAATAATACGGAGGTAATCTAAGTAACTAAGTAAGTACGTCGGGGGTAATCTCCAAAACTACTCATCTAATTTATAAAAATCTGATCCGGAATGGACTTTGGGGACGGAAAAAGGCTTTTTATAAAAAATGTAAAAAGATTCAACTGTCGCCTCCAAAGATCTATTGTATCTCATCAAATTTGTTTATTATTTTTCAGGTTCGGCCACTCGAACATCCTGAGCGGTTATCGACCCCGTCACCAAGATGCTCGCCCGTGCAGTCTCGCAAGTCCAACTCGGACAAGTCGAGCCGCAACAAGCCCTCGCCGCGCTCGTGCGCGCCGTCGCTCACCACCATCACCGAGGAGCCGAGCTGGCACAGCTCGGGCCAGTCCGCGCAGTCCTCCCTGCAGTCCATCGTCGTCCAGCCGGAGGTGGTGGTGGAAACCACTACGTACAACGGAAGCGACTCCAACAGCGGCCGCTCTACGCCGACCAAGAATTCGCACTCTGGAGCTATTACGACGAAGGTAACAATCTTCAATATAAAACTGTTCATTCATATGTTGCTTCTGTATTAAGAAGCTGACATATTTAAGTTCCTACCATCTCATGATTTTAACTATTGTACGTGTGTTCGCAGGTGACGGCCACAGCGAATATTAAGGTGGAAGTGGTGACACCCGGTGACAGGAAATCTCGACGCTCATATCACTACTACGACCGCGACCGTCGCAGAGATCGCGACGACGATCGCGACCGCGACCGCGACCGAGATCGGGACCGGGATCGCGACAGAGACCGCGAGCGAGACAGAGACCGGTCCAGGGACCGACGAGACCGGTACCGAGACGAAAGGGAGCACCGAGCCTCGCCGCGCGAGAACGGACGCGACTCTGGCCACGAGAGTGACTCCTCGAGACATTGAACGGACTTTGATACCCTCGATTGTGTAGTTTCATAGTTGTGACGTAAGACTATATCGCATTTTTTGTTTTCTTTGGATCTGATCGTTATAAGTAGGAAACGATATCTTCGTCTAAAGTAACATAATAGGTAGTGTCTGCGGATCGTAAGACGTCCTTGAGGTGTGTAGCGATGTTTGTATTCAAAGCCTTGAGGCAGTATTACGAGGATTGTAATTTTAAGTAAACATTTCATGAAAATAACAAATGGATAGAGTGGAGGCTACGCAATTTGTTTAATCAGTGCCGGATTGTATTGAGGCCGTTATTGGCGAGTGCGGAGGCACGAGGCATTCCACGGAGGGCTCTGGTGTTTGCGGGGCGGTGACGCGTGGTTCAGTGTGAATTAGAGGTTGAATCTTTAAAGACCAAATATCATTTTAATTCTGTGTGTTCCTATTTTAAAGACATTTCCATTTGTCTCCATAATTCTTCTTGTTACATTTTATACCTTCACTAAAGACTGTGGTCAAATATTATTATTGTGTAATTTATGATATTATTTATTTTACGTTTATGATTATTCTTTCACCAGTGAAGTCTGTAAAATCTCAGATTTATTGTACAAATTTTTTAGTTATACTCGTAGGGTTAGGTTAAGAAGCTATTTATGAGATTACCTAGATATCTAACTGTAATTTGTGATCTTTAGGTAAACGTTCATATAAAATTGAAGACTGCATTTAACGATCAAAACACAGTATTCAGAGTACAAGGTATGTTAAACCGCGCGGCTGTTAGTGGCCGCGCGGACGAAGTGCTGACCTCATGAGGGAACTAACGAAAAGCGTTGTGACATTTTGTGCAAAGTACTTATTAGATTATATTAATTTATACGCATATAACTTAATGATATTTTGTAAATATAGTTTTAGCATAGGCGCACGACGTTTGGCCGAGGATAAAAAGTTTTTTGATCGAGTAAATAGCGATTGTTACAATAGAACACGAACAAATTATCGTATATTGAAAATCGATTTAAATTCAGAACGACTTGGTATCCACGGCCAGGCGATCGTCCGCGAGGTGTAACGTACGCCTAGGTAAGCGCGGTGCCTACGCCGAGTAGCGCACTATTGTATAGTTTATTTTTATACAATTTTAACTGACATATTGTCGAAAAACTATATACATTAGGTTGTAATGGAAATGAGTTGTGTTTGCTCTTTTAGGTGTTACCCAACGAACAGCTATAATTTTATCAATTAGACGCCAAGGAAGTGTTGCTTCTGGGTCTTTTAATAATGATGACAACTTACCTAATTGAACGGTACCGCAGATCACTTCAATGGCGAATAATTAATCGTACAATTAAATAAATAAATTTAACTCCTTTTGAGCATTAATGTGCCAGCAGCTACTGCCCCAGTTTTTTTTTATATCGAATGACGTATATTTCTGCAAATGATATGAGATTTTAATAAAAATATTTTTACTTCAACAAAACACTCGTGACAATAATTTTAAACGGAAGTTAAACTGTCAACTGTATTGAGAAAATAAAATAATTTAAACTTATTCCTTGTTTTTCTTTGCACACTAGGTACCTGTTACATACATCCACGTCAGACAATACCGTTGCTCATTGAGTAGGTAGGTAGGTAATATGAACTGACCAAATAAGCGATGTAATTTGGAAAACACTAATAAGAAGACACATCTAAGCTGTTCACCTGTGGGGCAACTGAGTGCGAAAAATTAAGTGGATCTAACTCCACCTCAAAATTAATATTTTATCCTATACTACTAACGAGCCTCACACTTTGCTATTTGAACTAATCGTTGTATGGAAAATCAAGTAAATTGCGGTTTCAGTCGCGAAATACTGCGTTTAGGTCCATAGTTGTCGTAGAATTTTGTTTGTATAAAAGCGTATGGATTCTACTGGTAGCTTTAAATTTACTCTTGAACAATAAAAAAATGCATATTTTTTCTAAACTTTCAAGGTCCATATCTTTTAATGATTTTAATTATATTTTGTAATTTATACTTTATAACAATCATTTCATGGTTTACTATCCATTTAGCAACATTACGTTATCCATTTTAACATGAGGTCACAAGCCTATTGTAAAAGGTCAATATTAGTGACAGCCCTAGAACATTTTTTAAAATCTCATTTTCGCTAAACATCCGCGTGTGTAGAATGTAAAAAAATAGACGTAATACAACCAATTATAAGGAATCTATTCCACTTATCCAGAGCTTCTACTTCGACCTAGAAATGGAAATAAAAAACAAAAACCAAAAAGGAGATTTTTTTTTGCGACGAGTCTATTCATATTTAAGAGCAAGTGAGATCGGATTAATATGCGCATTCAATTGCCACATAAAACAATGCCACGTTAAACGATGAACTGGGTATAGTTTTTTTATAGGAATTAATTTTCGTTTTCCATTCATGAAAAGGTCACACAAACTTTAAAAATTATATTTGAAAAATACTAGACTTCTTTATGGTATATAAAGTTCTACTTTTGAGATTTTTTCATATTTTTAAAACTTATGGTTCAAAAGTTAGAGGGGGGGACACATTTTTTTTTACTTCTGGAGCGATTATCTCCGAAAATATTAACATTATCAAAAAATGATTTTAGCAAACCCCTATTAATTTTTAAATACCTATCCAACAATATATCACACGTTAGGGTTGAAGTGAAAAAAAAACACTCCCCACCTTACGTATAGGGGAGGTATCCTAATAAAAATAAAAAAAAACACTTTTTATTTTACCATTTTGTCGGCGTGATTGATATATATTAGTACCAAGTTTCAGCTTTCTAGTGCTAACGGTTACTGAGCGAAACTATAAGGGTTCCTACGACTACGGAACCGTAAAAAGGTCGCTCAAAAAACTAAAAACACCAGCGTTCATTCAAATGAAGAAACGAGCATTAGTTTTGATCTATTCAAAATATTTTGAACAGTTCTGAGCTCGCCCGTGACCTGTGATGTCATCTGATCACATATTTTTTGAATGAAAACGAACCACAGTCAGACTTAATGAGTGAGCGAGCAATCGTTCGCCGAGTCCTACCGATCATTACTGAACAAGCACGTTCACTCGCTCAAGTGCTTATTTCTGATATTTAAAATTTTCGTCTTATTTCCTAAATTACTTGAAATCTATTTTTGCTAAAATTATAAAAAAAATTATCTGAGATGCTTACAACAACCCCCTTCATTTGATATATCACACAATACAGTTTGCCTAGTGTGGGGACTAGTAACTATGAAACAGAATGTGTTTAAATAAATGACTATTATTTATTATTATTATCAATAATTGTTTTCATTTACCGCAAAAAAGTAAACGCGCAGCTGTAGAATAATGTTGGTTATTACACTGGAAACTATATAATGAATGACAGTTGTGCAACTGGTTTTACACGTTTAGAACAAATGGGGCTTTAACACCTTTACTGCTAGGAACCCGCCTAGCGGGCGCCTGCGCCGTAGTCGCTTTCCGCTACATACGAGGAAAACTATAGGATCTGCTACGAGCGTAGTGCGTAGCGATTCTTGGCAGTGAATGTGTCAAGGTATTCCATATCTACAATAGCTACCTACCCCTACGGAGCTAAAAGATAGCTACATTTTAAAATCACCTAGCATTGCCGTTGGAAAAGCACTACATAGTAAAATATACACAAGATATTTAATAAAATATATTTAAAGAGGGTCTTGTATGTTAGGTACCTAATCCAAATCAATTGGTATTTTTATGAACTAAGATTAATTGAAACGTTTGCAAGCCTAATTGATGTTTTAAAGAAGCACTGAAATGAAAGGAAAGCAATCCACGTAGTAGCGCGTGATCCGCTTAACGCGGAATATAATGACGGGCGGGTTTTTGGCGGCAACACCGCCTGCGACATTCCTTAGAAAACGGGAGCACGGGAATCAATAAAGGATTTCCTGGCGGCGTGCCCACGCATGTGCGTTCCGCGATCGCCAGCGCCGCTGCTGCGGCGACCACACTGCTCCCGACCCTGCCGCACACACCACCCTCTATGCTCCGCTCAAATGCAACTCCCAACTTACAGGTGTTTCAGGGCCAATTAAGCTGATTACCATCGCCGAGGACCGCCCCAGTCGCTGACCACCAACCCTCTGAACAAATAAATCTCAGTAATAAGTAGTAGGCTGTGTTATTGGGCGTATGATCGGCGCGCAACGCCACTGCGGCTGCGGGGCGGACGGCGGGGGCGGCCGGCGCGGCGGCGCGGTGCCGGCACGCTTCCCGCGCGGCACGTTTGTCCTCGCTCGCGGCCCGCCCGCACCACCGTCTTGGTCCGACCTAACCTGATAATTTACACACTCGATGACTCACAAACATACCGGCTCTGACTCTAGGAGAGTGTAGTGCGATCCTGTTAGATGTGAGCGGGAGTGCTGTGTGGTTCTCGTGCCTGTGATGTGGGGAGTGCGATGCCGCTGAGAGGCAGCATGTCGCCTCTGGCGCTGTTCATGCCTCTGCTAGCGGTCGCCGCGCTTGCAAACCAGTTAGAGGACATACCCCACAATGAGTAAGATTTAATTGCTATTCACGTAGACTCTTAGAAGACAGATTCACAAACTTGCACTTTTAAAGACTCTGAAATAATGGTATCTGGAAGTAGAATGTCGGCTTTGTATAATTTCAGGCCATATTACTTGAAATAATATTTAGCTAATCCTTGTTTGCTATTGGGAATCTGCCAACTCAACTGGTTATTTGGTTAGTAAGTAGATAATTAATTGATACGTAGAAAAAACATGTTATTAGCAGATAGCACTAAGCATTTTGCCTAAATCCGATAAAGGTATTTTAAGCTTCGTTTGTGCAATTAAATTGTAGCAGGAGATTAACAAAACCACGCTCGCTCGCCACGATTAATTTAAGAAACCATCATTGTCAAGGCATATCGAATGTTATCATTGTTGAGTTGCTAAATTCAACCAAACAATGACGTTCTAACATTATTTCATATAATTTTGACGTTAAATCTCAGATTAAGGTCTTAATTTTATTCTAGTTTCTTTAAATCGGGCTTAATTTGGGAAAAGACAAATAATGACTTGTGTAATGTAATGTACCTACAAAAGGAGCAAGGAGGAGGAGGAATATATCTGTAGAGTTACATATTTTGCGGGCGATGCATATATAATATAGTACGATTGATAACGTACAAGTATACACAAAAAATAATGTTTAGTATAAGTGAAGGTTATCACAATCCGCTTCTGGTGATTTCTGAGCATAAATATACCTATATATGTTCTGTAAGACTACGGGAAGCAATTGTGCTTAATTCACTTTTTAGGGTGCCGTAGCCAAAATGGCAAAAATGGAACCCTACCACCCTGACATAAATCGCCATGTCATACACTAGTGCAACGTCGAGGACTATGTTGTTTACCTTATAGAAAAAGATGTCAAATTAACCAGTGTGTAAGTTGACAAATTAGGACTGACTGACATTACTACTTTTACTGCACTTATATCTATATCAAAATATGAGCACGACAATAAGGGTGAGTGTTCAGCAGCAGCACGAGGCGATGAGTTAGGAAAAATGCACAAATAGGAAGCGGTGCGCGAGCGCGTCGAGCAATATCGATCGATATCGTGTCGTGCGATATAGGTGCATTTTTTCCTCGCTCACCGCCTCGCCACCTAGCACATCTGGTGGATACTCACCCTAAGCCACGAACGATTGACATAAGGTTAACGTGCTGCATCATTTAGTGGAGCAACCGGTGGGGCTCGTGCTGTTGGTTTACGAGGCTAACGACAGCTAATTAACCTTAGTCTACGTCACGCCATCGCCCATTATCGGCATTACCTAATACCCAGCCCCATAACACGGTAACTTTAGTACTGTGGGGCGGAAAAGCGTTTCGAGAAACTATTTGTTTCTATCACAGAGGATGGGGTTATCTCTGTGGTTTACTTGGTACCCTTCGTACGAAATTACTCGTAACAGTCCCTGAGGAGTTATAACACTTTAAACTCTCGCGCTTTGTACACCCATACTGTGCACCCATATCTCCGTTGACGACTTGCTGGGACGACAGTCATCTGCACCCATGACCGGTGCAACCCATGTCGAAACGTCAGAAATAAAGGTAAATAAATATCGCGTTAGTTATATAAAATACAGGGCCCTCGATCTCCACAGAGTTTTAGTTTGGCCCTATAGTTGACTGGCAGAGAACGTCTTGGCATTAAGTCCGCCACCTGTACCCCTGTACTCTCAAAAGCTCTGACGATCTTACTCTCTAAGTACCTACGATTAAAGCGCAATTTACACATGTAAGAAATTCTGCCCTGGTAATCGCAAATGCAGTACTCGCAAAATGGCGGTTTCGAGATAAACGCGGTAAACATATTTTGTGATATCTATACAACAAATCTATGTGGTATAACTTTTGAAGTGTACTGAATAATACTTAAAAAAATCAAGCTTTCTATTGACATATTTTTTCCTTTACTTTACTGCCTTATTTGGATAAAATGCGCAGTACTGCATTTTCATCAACTATCTGGGCTTGTGGGCATTACAGTATTACTAAGGATAAATGCAGTATTTGTGTTTATTACTGCAAAATCACCTAGCACGTGTTCAATACTGCGTTTCTAGTTTGCAATCACGCCCTATTTTTATGCTTAGTACTAGTTAAAAGTGTTGTTAAAGCTTCTTCTGGCAAATATTTTAAGTGACGAAGAGATGAAATAAAACAGATTTTAGGGAAGTATTAGAAAAATGTTTTTACTATCGAAATAACTGAAATTAAAAATACCTAAGTGTAGCCAACTTCCTAAATCTATTGGTCTACAATTCTTAATTATAATATCGAACCCAAAAACTCTAATTAGACTTATTATCACAACCAAGAAGGACTTAATTTTAATTAGTAATTATATAATCAGTCTATAAAATTCACTTTGTCTCGTCCGCGAATGACGTCGACGCTCTGTTTTGCTAGCACGAATCGCGGCACTGTACCGTGCGGCTTCGACGCATGCGAAGCTTTTTGTTACTCTAGCTACTCGTAAACGCAGCACTGTAGAATACTGCGTTTAGTTTTATCATCGCAAGAGGAGCTCTTTATTATTCTCGCTACACTCAAATGCAGTAATGTTGAATACTGCGTTTGGCTTTAGTTAGTATTCATTGCAAAAAAGTGTATTCCTAATGAATCTGCAGTAAACGTAGCAAGTACTGCACAAACTTCTAGCACATGCTGAATGCTGCAGATCTTGTTAGCAAAAGTAATATTTTTGTGCAAGTACTGCGTTTCTGGTTAGAAAAAAAACATGTTTCTAATTTTAAAAAACCTGAAATTAATTTTTTTATGTATAGATTAGGCCCTTGGGATGTCATTTCTGCAAAAAAGTGAAAATCCCAAAAATGTCGATTACTGCAAGTACGATTATCAGGGCAGAATTGCATGCAAGTTTAACTACATGTATATTGCGGGGTCTGATAGGTCAATTGAACTCGGTATATAATACTTCGGTAACCTGCAATGTAATGAATGAAACTTGCATGCAATTTCTTGCATGTGTATAGGTAAATTGCGCTTAGCAACTACATAAACTAGAAATCAAGCTTATTTAGGCTAGCGTGATTTGAGCAAGATCGTAGGTACGGTATCAGATAATCTTCGTTTTTATTTTAAATTATACCTACTTAATAGTACCTATCAAATGTGATCATGTAACAAATTGTTACGAAGTTCTACGAGTAACTGAAGCGGAATCAATGGTCTAGATTACGCTTTGGGGGCAATAGGAAAAACAACTATGGAGACTTACGGCAGAGAAAAGCACCAAGAGTTTAATTTGGAGCCTCGCGTCGCGACAAGTAGGTGTCTGGCTAGTAGGTATAAAATTAGATCAATATTCAACGAGTGGGATCATTCATCATCTATTTTTAACATAACATTTTATATAATTATCGTAGTTTGACATTTAAGTTAAAATTATAGGGGTGCACTCCATACATAAAACTAAAAGTCAAAAAAAAAAACATTGTGATCCCCCGTGTGGCACATCAATCGAAAGGCCTTTCAAAATAAATATAAGGTTTCTTAGCATTTTTTTTTGATTAAGTGAATAGAGTCGGAGATAATCGCCCCGAAAGTCACTAAAATTCTTTCCCCCTCCTCTAATTTTTGAACGGTGTATTTTACAAATTTGGAAAAATTCATGGACATAGGGCTTATTAATTTCATTCACCGAAAATTGTTTTAAACAAGATCGGTTTAGAGGTTTTCGAGATATTGCTGAAATACTGCCTTCCTCAAAGAAAAGGACGTAAGTGCCGTAAAATTTCTGTGACGATACGACCTTTTTAATAGGCACGGAACCCTTCGTTTTGCGTGGTCCGACACGCACTTGGCCGGTGTTTTGCTATTGACTTTATTTTACACTCTACCATCCTAGTATTATCTTATGCACTATAATGACATATGATATTATTAATATTGCGAATAAATGAATATGAATATTAAGGCCTTTCGTGGTGAATATAGTACAGAGTCAAACATGAATCAAAATACAAGCGTACAAAGTACGGCCAAAGACTTTAATTGTTGAGCCATTTAGGTTTTAACTCATCATCATCAGCCTATATACGTCTCACTGTTGGGCACAGGCCTCCTCATGAATGAAAGGGAACGGGCAGTAGTCCCCACGCTGGCCCAGTGTGGATTGGGGACTTCACATACCTCTTTGAATTTCTTCTCAGATGTATGCAGGTTTCCTCACGATGTTTTCCTTCACCGAAAAGCTAACGGTAAATATCAAATGATATTCCGTACATAAGTTCCGAAAAACTCATTGGTACGTGCCGGGATTCAAACCCACTACTGCCGTTTGACAGCCGCATGCCTGAACCACTAGGCCACCGTAGCTTTTAAGTAATTTGAGTGGATTGCAAAAAAAATGTACATAGTTAAGAGCTTTAATCTCATCTATGCTTTAATTTTTTACAGTTTCGTGACGGCAATTACCCATATAAAAATATGCTTAATCCTTTTCCAGGCCGGCAGTTGAAAAATGACAATCGGATGTCATTCTTATTCATTGACATTAAAATATTATGTTTGACAAGCAGCATGTGGTCGATATAACGCCTCTGCCTGGAAAAGGGTTAATCCATTTAAGCCGTATCTTGGTCGGGTTGGAAAAATAGTAATTTAATCACTGAAGGCACATTAGATACGTTTAAAGCTGTAGAAGGTTCGACTGGTACCTCAATAGTGACACGCGATAAAAATCGGTCGCGGCAATTAGGTACACGGAAAGTTCAGCGCCCTCTAACACCTCCACAAACCCGAGTTTTCATTAATCATACTTTTGTACAAGAATAATTTTAACGGTAGGTATCGAATGCTAAACGTTGCGGATATTTCAATATGGTTCTTCTCCTTATTAAATGTTAGACTCGATATGCCGTTACTCCAGTAAAAAGTGGTTTTGTAAAACATTAATTTATTTCATTTTAAAACGTTACTTATCCTAAGATGGTTTATACAAGAATCCTACAAACTGGAAGTAATTATATAGATATAAAAGTAGCATTCATTGTAATTTTTTGTATAATTTATCTTCAATATTATAGAGCAAATTAAAATTAACCATAATAAAAATTACTTAAAATGTTTATTAATATTTTTTTCACTCCTCATGCTCGAAAAGTGTGTCATATTAGGCTTAATAAGCGGGCGGGGCTAAAGTAGTACATTTAGCCCCTAGGGAAAATATGTATACATATTTATGATTTTTAACACATTTAATTTGACCAATCAAAACACTTCACAATATTAAATCCACCAATCACAACTCTTTCAAAAAACATTTATCTTTGCTATCAACCAACCAGAATACGGCTACCTACATATTAAAATAGACCAATCAAACATCCGGTGTTTTTAGTCCCTAATTCCAAATCATTTAAATCCACCAATCACAACTCTTTCAAAAAACATTTCTCTTTACTATCAACAAACCAGAATACAGCTACATATTAAAATCGACCAATCAAACATCAGGTGTTTTTTAGTCCCTAATTCCAAATAATTAAAAAAAGAAAACGCTTCTGACCATTAATAGCGCGTCCAAACGCTAAATTGAACAATCTGTTCGCAGTGAAATTTGTTATTGATTGTGGATGGATAATCTTTGTTTTACTATTTTCTCGCAGTCGAAGTGAAAAGTAGAGTGTATAACTCGGGTCTAAAAGCCATATTACCCCCGTACAAAATTACAAATGTATAGTTTTCAGATTTTTCCTTGTACTTGTAGTATAAGTCGATATTACTTGCCAAATTTCATAGCTCTAGGTCAACGGAAAGTACCCTATATAAACATTGATTCCCTTGAGTGTCGAAATATACGTTTTTGCGGCATAAAGGACCGTATCTTTTTTACGTTAAATTAGATATTTGATTTTCTCACAGCTACTATCTCTAGTAGTAGTAGCTATCCTCTCGGACGGACATCTATTATATTACATTGTATGGTATAGATTATAGATAAGTTTACAAGCAGTAGCAATTTTGAAGTAGAAAATTGCCTATTTTTTTTGTATCATATATATTATCATCGTCATCATATCAGCCGAAAGACGTCCACTGCTGGACATAGGCCTCTCCCAAAGAGTGCCACAATGACCGGTCCTGCGCCACCCACATCCAGCGGACTCCAGCGACCTTGACCAGGTCACCCAGTCCACCTTGTGGGGGGCCTACCCACACTGCGCCTTCCGGTACGTGGTCGTCAATCGAGAACCTTTCCGCTCCAATGGCCATCGGTTCTACGTGCACATTGCACCCCGCCCACTGCCACTTAAGTTTAGCGATATTTGTACCTATAGTTTCATAATTCCTTGATAATTAAATAAGTACCTATCAATGGTTAACATATATAATGCATGTAGAATTTGATTGGAAGTTTAGAGTTGTGAAAATATTCCGAAGCATACGCTATCTTACTCGTAACAAGTATTTAAGTAATTACCTAGGTACAGTAATCATTAATTGACAGCAAGTTTACCAAGGCCACTCTGTATAATTGGATAATGGAGTAGGTGGATGTAGATAGAAAATTAAACACAAAGTATGGTGATTTTTTTTCATAGATCAGGCAGGTTTGGAACAAATTCCAAATACAAATACACCAAACCATTGCTACCATCTTACATATTTGCACCTCTGACATTTGATGAACTCAGGTCACCCACACAATGCGAAGTTTGATAAGTTTAACACACCTTTAAGCGCAAACCTCAAGCTCACCCCAAAATTAGCAGAGTCCATATTAAAACCGAGTCCATATTAAGCGCGCCGGTATCGCGAGCGCTCATGAATAAGAGCCACGTATTGGTTTGAAACATGTCGAGAGATATGCGACCTTAAAAACGTGAGTGACCCGTTTCATTAAACCGATTTTAATATGTCTGAGAATCACGGGAGCCTTCTACATAAAATTTATTCACGATACATGACATTTAAATATCATTTTGAAAAAAAAAGTGACTAGACATGTTCTTTCCGTGGAGCCTTCAGATTCTATTTATTGCACTCTTCAATAAAATAACACCGTACACAACATAATCAACACAAGTAAGTAGAGGCAAACAACAGGCGGTCTTTTTTTGGAAATTACTTCTAGAAAAAGGGACGAGGAAAAGGGTGTTATCCATTTTCAACATCGCCAACTGCATGTGTTAAGCAGAACATTCTCAACGGTCCAGGGTCTGGACCTTCTGAATGCAATCCTTGCTTCCGCCCCTGGGTATGATATTGTGTTTGCAAGGGGCCGGGTAGTAATTTGAGGATCTACGAAAATACACTACGTCTGTGTTCATTGTGACAAGCTTTTTTTTATATTTATTCCTGTAGGTAATTTGTTAATTTGTTCTGTGTTATATAGAACACGTTCAATCTGGCTCGTCGGTAACAAGCACATTTTTTGGCATTTCATTGATTGCTTAGGAAGAAATCACGAGTCGAATATCGTTTGTAGAGCGCAGTCTATTGACATTTCCCTTACCTATAAACTGTGTTTATAAGAGAAATGTCGGAAAAAGTGCCGCGTGTGACGTGAATTTTATCGCCGCTGTGAACGACAAGTTATTAAACACCGTGTTTTATTTATGTCTGATGTGTACATGTGTTTGACGTGTTTACGTTGTCAGTAGTATTGAAACAATGCCGTGACTAGCGGCGTGTTGTGCCACGATTAATTGTCGCCTTTATGGTGCCGTCGAACAATCGACAATCGAGGAGCCCCCATGGCGAGGCCAGGCTCCGTCCGCGCTGCTAAGCAGCTTACTGACAGCCAATTACAGGTCCCCCCTCCACCCCCGCCCCTAAGAAGATGAATTTCGGTAATGACGTGACGGCGTCTGAACGCCGCGATTTGCTAAACGAAAAAGTTCACAAGTGACAGTTGAGTGTTCCGTGGATGGATCAATTCGTGATAAATGACTGTTCTGTTCGGCTAACCGACGATGAGAGAAAAACTTCCTTATTAGCCCCATTGCTGCGAGCCTCGCTAAAAACACTTGCCGGGGAACGCAAAATAAAAGGCGGGCGAATAAAAGAGAATTGCACTACAATAATTCGCGAAAGAGGGTGCGAGATACCAAGCGAACGAGCGCAAACGGGCAAGAAAAGGATTCCTCAAACGAGAACTTAATTGCAAAGTGTATTTATAATGCATAGTGGTCTAGAAAGGAGTAATACACGTATGTCGTGTATTATACCCTTTTTCACATGGTGCCTTTGTATTTGTTGGGCCAAATAATTTTGTACGTGTAGAGAAGGCATGATCAAATAACACGGCAGTAGCAGTAGATACGTGTAGTTCTTTTTAGGAGCAGCAGATTTCCACTACCAGGGCCGTTAGTGCAGTAGTAATTCATTATCAAGGTAATGCTGATCCTACCATAAACGAGAAATCTTTTAAGTTGATTTTTGTTTCAAGCAAACAGTGGGTATTATTAACCAAAAAAATTAGTTTAATTCTTTAAATAACCTATAACGTATTAAATGTAGGTACTTAGCAAAATATAGATACGCTTATATTGATCGCTTACCCCTTAGAGGGGTTATCACGTGATGTTTTGAACGCGCGTTAGGTAGATCCAACTGTCATTTTTCCATATAAAACTTGACGTTTAGATCTACCTGACTCGCGTACAATGCGTTACGTGATCGACCAGCTGGACTACAAGTAAAAAATTTGCAGGTGCACTCAGGCGCTTGATAATTAACGAGTGGCCATTTAAATTGTGTAATTTTTTTACGTGTACTTTCGTAAAAGTGACCAGAGAAAAGCGATTCAGAACATTCTGTTTTATTTATATGGTTGCTTTAAGCTGTTCCACGTGTAGGTAACTGTTGCTGGCCTTGTTCGTCAGAATTCAATGATAAGTACAGTCGACTTCAATAATCCCCGTGTGGTGTCCAATTAATTAGAATAACGCTATATACTTACTTTCTTCCAGTGGGTGTCGTAAGAGTTGACTATGGGAATAGCGTATTGTTGTGGCGATGGGTTAACAACTTATCACTGCAACATTACATCTTTTCCATATTTTAATCAAGCCATCTTTATCAATAATGAATCGCAGCCTATATATGCACCCAGTGTCGAATAAATGCCTCTTCATACTATTCTGTGCTAGCTAGTCTCATCCACGATTTCCCCGCCGACCGACAAACAAATATCATCGAAGACTTAACGATTGCTTACATTTTAATTTTTTATAATTTTTTTATCTCAAATGTATTTTAATTTTGAGATGTGACCGTATTGCAGTATGCAATAGAGCCACATTTCAATTGTGTTTTAATTTTGAGATGTGGCCTTATAGTAGACACTAGGCGTCCTATAGTTTCCCCGGTTGTAATAGCAGCGGCCGGCGAAGCGTCAGAACCGAACACTTTTTTACTACCTAATATAGAAACAAAGTTACTATTTACAATGGATCAAGGGGCATAGTGGCTCAAGAGGAAACGATGCAGCAGATGAACTGGCCAGGAAAGGCTCAGAAACAACGGCATACGGACCGGAGCCAATCTTAGCCCTGCCACAAAGCTACATATATAACAAACTGGACCAAGACACCAAAGACCTACACCTAAGATACTGGGAGGAGATAAACACATGCAGACAGACCAAAGAGATTCTGTCCAAGCGCAAATACAAACTCACAACCGCACTAGAGGACACACAGAAACCAACTACGCCAGATAGTAAGAATAATAACAGGACACAACACTTTGAACACACCTCTATAATTTAGGTATCACAGACAGCCCCATGTGCAGAGCGTGCATAGAGGCAGAAGAAACGACTAAACATATTCTACTGGACTGTAAGCAGGTAGAAGTATACAGGAAAAGCACCTAGGGTCTCCGGACACACTACGGGACGCATTAGAGTAGCGCCTCCCCGCCGTTTCACGCAAAATAGGCACCTTGGATGTCGACTTGCGGAAAATGCCCAGTAAAACTAACTACTTACCTAATACTTACATAAGTATGGTATGACATCTTAAAAAATCCTTGGTAATAATTTGCCTAACAGTAATTTATCTAATCATTATTATATAGTTGGGAAATGATATCAGTGCGAAACGTTGAGTTGGAAAATAAAACTTCGCCCAAATAAAAATATATGATGCATAGTTTTTGAGTAAAAAATTTGTTAAATAATTTTCGCAGAAACATTAGTAAACCAGTCGGTGGTATTATTCGAAAGGTTAATTACTAGGTACCGTACATTTGTTTCATAGTTAGTCTTCCCACGCGGCACTTGCGTGGGAAGCGTACAGCCTCCCCCGCCGATCTAAAGTAAAACACACATTGAATCTGGCTTTGATCAGCTAAATTGCTATCCGATTCAACTCCTAAAAAGGCCACTGACCAATACTTTAGTTAAGTTAGTTTTCTTGTTTATTTTGTATTGCACCTGTTTTTGAATACACAGTTATTTAGACATTTTCAAAAATGAGTGTACCCAATTAGCGTGTGTAATCAAAAAGAAATAAGTCGTGTCAGTTTTGTGATGACAATTAACCCTTTGTAAGGCAGAGACGATTTGGAAACCACTTAGTTAATAAACATTTACGGAGAAGAACATCCTCTTTTTTATTTAACTATAATGTTATTATTTCTTTCCTCATTCATACTTTTTCGGTCAGTATTTAATTTTAGTGTAATTAATTAATCTATAGTATGTGGTCAATTTATGCACTATGCCTGTCAAGGGAAGCAAGCTATAGTCATTGTTTCCATTATACTATTAAAAATATACACGTTGCTGTATCTAATAATTTCAATTATAGCTCTTGCAATTCACGATGGCGAGTGGCGAGACTCTTATTGGTATGAGGATAAGGTCTAATTTTGATAAATCCACTCTCCATCGTGAATTGCAATAACTGTAAGTAGGTACTACGTTGCACGTTGTTTGTAGTGTCAGGAAAGTGTATCATTTGCCACTTAAGATTAATAAAATTATAAAAGGTTACATGCTATATCGATAAGTATTGTAATTAGAACTTAAGGTTATCGATATATTGAAAACATGTATTAGAAAATGGAAAATATAAGCTATATCTAATGAGAACCAAGTTTAATTTATTATCAATTGAAAGTAGACCTGACGGAACACAATTTACAAGCGGAAGTCTCTTTCTAACTCCTTGATAGAAAGAGACTTCCGTAAATTGTATCGTGAAACGGGCCATAGGTTATAATTTTTTCAGTGATATTCGTATATTAATACTATTCGTATATAACCACTACAAGATACACAATAATGTTCGATTTACCGTATGTAGTCAATTAAACGCCAGTCTGTACAGAGCACCTTATGTTTGTTATGTCAATGTCAATGAATAGGTGTATTGGAAATAGATCATCTGAAAACTCAAGTGCACTAACAGGCTGAGTGCATATGAATATGTGTTTTTATTAATGATTTCGTTTTTTTTGCCGTAGATGTGTTCCCCAGTGCATTACAAACATGGTAATGTATTTAACTTTCACGTAGCATATCTGTATAACTGGGGACTTATTAAGGGTTAAGATACAAACCACCAAAAACATAAATGTAAAGTAGATTTGACTTGACCAGTTTTCATTACATCAGTCATTTCAAGTTATTCAACATATCTATATATTATAATAAAAAATATATATTAATTCTAATAAAAACTGGCCAAGTCAAATCTGACTGCAATTGTTATAGGTATCCAATAAAGCAAAGAAATAGAGTTTAATACTTGTTCATAATGTTGTTTTGTTCCTATAAATACATATTTGGATTTTGCATAACTTGGCACTCATTTAGATCTCCATTCTTTCAACGCTACAATTTAAAAAAAAATGTATGGGGACCACCCCTATTTTTTAACTTTTTTTTATTTTTAGATTTTTTCCTACGCTTGCACACAATTACCGAGCTGGATTCCAAATTTTATCCTTCTAGGTCATCTAGAAGTAGGTTAGGTTTAGGTACTATATGTCAGTCAATACTAAAATTTACGACTTTTTGACCTTCATATCTTTATAACAGTTTGAGCTAGCTTCATTAAATTTGGCCTTCTAGATTTCCTCTTGGATATAATTAAACACACGTAGTTTTATGTGTTTACGTTAAAGAGGTTTTGAGTTATAGAAGGGTAAAAAGTGGCACCAAGTGGTTCGTGTAATATTACACTCGGCGCTGGCTAGCCAGTTCCTTTGCTTGAACTTGGCTTGACACGCTGCCGCGTGTCTAGATTATGCGAAAAGTAACTTGTTTCACATTGTTTATATACATATAATTTATAAACAGAAAACAAAAAGTAAATTTTCATATAAACGCAGAATACCTAATTGACGTCACAAAAGTGACACTGAGTTTTAATTTTAAATACTTACGCTAAAGGGGTACACTTATTTTTGAAAATGCCCATTTAATAGGGTGTGCCTAATTATATTGTTAGTTTGTAAATGTTGGGGTAAATTTGAAAGAACCATTTTGAAATCCTATTTGTTACTGCTGTGTCAAACATACGAGAGCACGCAACACATTGATATCATATTGGTATGCCATATGCCAAGTCAGATTGACTTCTATTGTCCATAGTTAGCGCATTGAGCGCCAATCTCGACACACGTTACGGGTGCTTTTCGCTACATATGAACACTAACCCATTCAAGGCCTATGACACACATAGGGATCATCCATTAATTACGTCACACCAATTTCATGATTTTTGACCCCTCCCTCCCCCCTTGTCACACTTCGTCACTATTAACTACACGCTCCCCCCTTAGTGTGACGTCACATTTAGATTTTTAGTTTAGGAAGGTAAAAATTACAACTTCACTTTGAAACTAACTTTTTATTAGGATTGCTTAAAATGATTTATAAAATTAACGAAAAGAAAATCAACAATAATAAAAAAAATATTAAAAACTTATGTGTCCAGCGCGCTTACGGCGTTGTAAAATGAGCCTTATCGCCTTAGTAATACATTCGCTATTTCGAAAACAATAAATCTTTAAACTCGGCCAAAAAAATGGTATCAAAATAGGGAACGAAAGTATTCAAACAAATCCGAGTATGTAGAAAATTAGTTTAGTACAGTCAGCCTCATAAGTAGCTGAACACCTAAGTACCTTGTCGCTTTCACTCGTTTGACAACTTCATATGGCAGTTTAACATGACGTTTAATGCGACACGGTACAAAGGTGTTAAGCCCCTTGTGAGGCTCACTGTACAATGTTTGGAACAATTGAATTTTTTTTTAAACATAGATTTTGTAAAAAAATTGTATGTGAGGATTGTGAGGTCACAAACATGGAACTCCTCCCTCCCCTTAAGGTGTGATGTAATTAATGGATCCCCCCATATGAGTCATGCCTCTATAAGCGATTTCCGCTGCAAAGTGAAAAGCTGCTGTCACATGCAAGAAGCTTTGCTGTCCGTCGAATGAGTTAACCTAAGAAATCGCTTGTAGAGGCTTGGCCTGGATTAACACTGATGGAGCGCTGCATGGCACCGCTAATAATGTGTTAACCCATTCAATGCCAATGACTCATCACGTGAGTCACGCCGCTGCGAGCGATTGCCGCTACGCGCTACAGAGTAGCACTACAAGCGCAGCATGGCTGTGAATAAGTTAGAAGCGTAGTACGTAGCAATGTATCTGATTGCTACGTGTAGCACGTGCTACGCGCCTCAGGGATATGGTCATCTATAAAACACGCGCCACCCATTTAGCTAATACTCGTATTCCTCAACGACCTTCAATTTTCACAGAAAATATTTTATTACAGAAAATAAATGTCAAATAACGTGAGAGAGTAAAACGAAAACACGAGGGCGCTTTTTCACAATTAACTAATAGTTGGGAACTAGTATTAATACTAACTCAACACGATCTCAACACGATCGTGTTGAGTTGAGTTTTAATTAAGTAATATCACGCATTCAACATGCATGAGAAACTTACGACACGCTCGGGCGCGCTCTTGACAGACAGACAAACAGGCAGACACTGACAACAAAGTGGTCCAATAAGGGTTCCGTTTTTATCCTTTTGAGGTGCGGAACCCTAAAAATGAAAATAAAGACAGGCTCGCGAGTTGTACAGGTAACAGAGCCACTATAGTTAGGTATATAGACTCTGGGCAGTTTACTTCAAACAAGCAATCTTGAAATGATTAGAGAATACTTTTACGACGCAAGAAGAACAATAGTTACACACATAAAAGTAAAAAATATTAAACAACCCGACACAAAGAACGCAGCTAAAAACTACGTCAACAGACAAGACCTTTGATTAAAATAACCCTCCTTTCCTTCGGCAGTCGGGTAAAAAAACCACACTCACTCGGTTCATCCGTTTGGAAGCTGTAATGCCACATGTTAACCTATCACCCCTCGTTTTCGTCTGAGGTTAAAAAAAGCATATGCTCCAACGTTGCAAAAGTGTATCGACGTTATATTTTCCCGGCCGAGTGTCGTGAAAAATACATTTTTTTAAAGTCCTTGTTATCTGAGTTAAAGGAGGGGAACGCCGTGACGCAGGCGAACCTTATCAAAAGGGGTTGTATGCGACGTTCGATACAACCACCCTTAGGCCCTTCTATTCGACCGTTGAGCGCAGGGACGCCCGACGGATTACCTTGTACCGAGAATCCGGGAAACTTCCACGAAAAGGTCAATGACCTGGAGAACCTCGACTGGCTTCATCAAACATCTAATCTGGTGGATATTTTATTTGACCAGACGAAGGTAAATATAGACCGGTTTAATAATATACTCACTTCAATATTAAATCTAAAAAAAAGAAATTACTTTTAAGATTTCAATATTTGAAATATCTGATATTAAAGTAGGGCTGGGCGAAGTTTGAGTATTAGGGTATTATGTGCGTTAGTAGTATTAGTCTGGGGGCTTGATTCGACTTGGTTTTAGTGATAACTCATAATATCTCCCTTTTGGTCTACCTAACTATGAACAGTCATCTGTTCCAGCTTTATAACCGACTTCAAAAAAAAGGACGAGTTTCTCAATTCGGTTGTATTTTTTAGGGTTCCGTTCCTCAAAAGGAAAAAAAGGGACCCTTATAGGATCACTCGTGCGTCAGTCTGTCCGTCTGTCACAGGCGATTTGCTCCGAAACTACTGGACCGATTGAGTTGAAATTTGGTACAGTCGCCATCAGATATATCGGAGCGGCGAAAGCGCTCACAAATATCTGAACACGTCTCTATTGTCGAGGCATTAGAGACGTGTTCAGATATTTGTGAGAGCTTTCGCCGCTCTGATATATCTGATGGCGACTTGTACACATATGTAAATTGGTGACCCAAAGATGGAAGCGTTAAGTAAATCAATGAATTCTGAACAAGGGGGGCACTTTTGGGGGGTAAAATGGAAAATTTTAAAAAAAGTTTCGCAAACTGTATTGTGTGACATATCAAATGAAATGGGTAGTAGTAAGCATCTCAGATATTTTTTTTTTATAATTTTAGCAAAAACAGATTAAAAGTAATTTAGGAAAAAAGACGAAAATTGACCCCCTCTTATCTCCGAAACTACTAGGCTTAAAATTCTGAAAATAAAATGGAAAATAGTTCCTTGCCTAAAGATTACAGGAAAACCTATAAAAAGTTTGAGTGTTCAAAGTAACGGGAAAATTCTCAATATTTTACGGAACCCTCACCACGCGAGTTGAACTCGCACTGGTCCGGTTTTTTATTTTTAATATTTGTTACCTCAGAACTCCGTCATTTATGAACCGATTCGTACAATTCTTTTTTTATTTGAAAGTATATGATTCCAGGTTGTTTCTAATGTTACCTGAACTTCAGTTGGATGATGGAAACCATGAGGAATTGAGGGAACTCCTCAAATATTGTATTGTATTATATATTTATAAGTCAGTCTAATTATTAATAGTTCATATGTAATTAAGAAAGAATAAGTATTATTAATTTAATTATATCAAAATAATTATTTTGAATGATTAGTATAACTCTTTGAATGCAGGAAAATGACCTCTCATTCGTACAGAAAAAAGTTGGATCTCGCAATAGAGCGTCACGTTCGAAATTCAAAAACACTTTGGAAGCGTGGACGCTAGCGGATATAATGTCACAAAAGAATCGGTCAAGTGCGAGTCTGTCTCGCGCACCGAGGGTTCCGTACGAAATTTCATACAACACACCCGTCTTGCCCCGCCCATTCATTTTGGAAAAATCTTAACAACGCATAGTGTAGTCAAGTCATGAGTACCTACAGTTTGGTTACTAACTTGCGCGACCAAGGAACTCGGTATGTATGTTGGTCTTTCAGCGATAATTCTTTTTCAAGTGAATTAATTTCGATAATTCTTTTTTTATTTGCTAGAAGGTACTTTCAGAATACTTTCATACGAATTTGAAGGAAAAAAATAAAACACAGAAGTATTAAATTACAAACAAAATTAACAAATGATTTTTGACGAATAAAAAAAAATTACGCTAGATAGAGGTCTCGTTATACTTTTTCGATAATATTCACGTTACTATTAATCATATATATTATTTTCAAATTTTTCGCTTGGTTAACTTCGGAGATAAGGGTGGAGAATGGTATGTTTTTCAACATTTTTCTTTATAAGTAAAAATTTTACCACTGTAGAAAAAAAAAGATAAATTATTTAGAATGTGCAATTCAAGCCCTTTCATATAATACCCCACTTGGCCTACTAACTTGACTTTGAATTTTTGCCCCCCCCCTCTTATCTGTCCTTTTTTAAATAAATTAAAAGTATATATAAAAAAAAAACATTTTCCATACACGTGGATTAGCATTGTTCACTACTATTCCAAATTTCAAATTGATAGCATTAGTAGTTCCTATGATTTTTGACTTTGTGACAGACAGACAGACGGACGGAGTCGCACCATAAGGGTTCCGTTTTTACCTTTTTGGTCCGGAACCCTAATTACAATTAACAAAGAAGAAAATAAGGGGCACTCCAGCCATAATCCTAACATCTCTTTTTTCGGATTATAACCTGATATGTGGGGCACGGCAGTGCCCCGCCAAGCGGAATACAGGTAATAGTGAAAAACCTTTTCCACCGGCCAGACATTCAATGTCATAAAGACTTTGACAGGGAAAACGTTTTTCACCTTTATGTGTATGAACGACCGTAACACCCTTTTCTCAAAGCAAGCCTTATCCCATACCACTTTTATCCTCTATGTAAAAGAAATGAACAAATCGAAAATGTATGTAACAAAAAGTATTCAACTACATACAGAGTGATTTCTAAGTCGTGAATCGTTGAAGCAAAATGTGAATCTATCCATGATTCTGTGAAACGTTTACTATGGGGCCAACTTTGTACAGTCGCCCACACTCCTAACTGACCATTTGTGAACCTTATGTCACTGATATAAGGTTCACGAATGGTCAGTTAGGAGTGTGGGCGACTGTACTATGCAAAAAAAACCCAGCGTTCATACATTTTTAATTCGTGAACCGAAATAGCTGTTCATGCATGAAATAGTTTTTTTTTTCATATTACAAAGTTGGCCCCATAGTAAAAGTTTCACAGAATCATGGATAGATTCACATTTTGCTTCACCGATTCACGACTTAGAAATCACCCTGTATACTTATACGTACGTAAAATTTTGAAATTCTAACTTATAGTATTGCTTAGGTACCGAGGTACATGTGAATTAATTAACAAATTAAGTTATTCGGTCACCTACATTTATTAGCGATCGTTTATAATCTGACTTATTTCCGCCTTACAAATTTGGCAATGTACCTACAAATGAAAGCTAATTGCGTAACTTTTCGAACGAGCTTTAGGACAGCCCAACAGTCATTTTCCCATACAACAATGATATTTAGATCTACCTAACGTATGTACGAAACGTCCAGCAGGTTAGGATTTAGTATTCTCGTACAAATTCGATACAAAAATATGTTAATACATTTTGTCATATACCTAAAGATTAATAATACCGAAGATATACGGTTTTCGAATTGGATTTTATCATTCCAGCTTTTGCCCGCGACTTTGTCCGCGTGCAAGTCTTTAAATCGTATCTCCATACAAAATTCCGCCCCCCATTTCACCACCTTAGGGGATGATATTCGGTATAAAAGCTATCCTATATCCTTCCCCGGGACTCAATCTAACTCCATGCCAAATTTAGTTTCAATCGGTTTAGCAGTTTGTGTGAATAGATAACATACAGACAGACAGAGTTACTTTCGTCTTTGTAATATTAGTTGGATATTCACAATTAAAAGCTTTATATGAGATCTCACTACTTGTGCCAGGAAATCTGGACTTCTACTGATTTAGTTACTTATATAGATAAATAAATAACTCCAACCACTACATATTTTCATGACTTCAATGTAAAATAACGCCTAATAGTAGCCAATTTTAAATCCATATACTGAAACCAAATAAATTACAAGATCATAAAGGCCTGAATGAAATACAGATCAGCAGCCAGTCTGCATGCAGCGTGTTTATAAGTGGACTCATAAATACGGCCCGCGATAGACTGAAGCACTTAAACGACCCCGCTGTTAATTACAACTAGACGAGACGCCGCAGGCATCACTCGCTTCTTAAGTAACGCCACCACTGGCACGCTATGTGCGCCTAGTACTTATAGTCAGCCGTTTTACTTAAGACTCTGAAGATAATATTCAAATCGTGAAATTATTTGTTGTATATGTGTGCAGACAGTTCAGCCGATGATCCTAAAAAGACATAGCCAAGTTAATTGAGTAATAAAACAGACGATTGTCAGTTAAATTATTTTTTATCGCGTCCGCGAACGCGGGCTGCACAAACAGTCGAGTAGAACTGTAGAACTTATGATCTGTTTCCACAACGTAAATATTTGCCGAGCGGCACGCGGGTCACATGTCAAAGGCGCCGGCTTCGGTATTGATCTAGCTGGAGGCGGGGCGCGGGGGGCGGGAGGGGTTTTAAGGGGTCGCCGGGGGCGCGGGTGGTCCGTAGTACGGAGGCTGGCTTACGTAAGGGCGCAGCGCGTCTGACGCTTCGTCTGCTAGCTCGCCGACACTGATTAATAAAACAACCGTTATCGACTCTCTGCAACCGAGATATCATCGTTCCTCGCCTTTAATGAACTAACTTTAGCAGCCTCTCCATAGTTGTAGTCAGCTGACGTGTGACGACAACTAGATTTATTTTTGGCTTTAGAAGTTATTTTGATGAGAGCGGAGTTGCATGATAAGGTGACACAAACGTCAAACAAACCAACCTATTTTAAACAGAAAAGTTGGAGCAGAAAGTTATGACAAACTTGCATGCTTATAAACAGTACTTAAATGAAGTAGGTAGTAATGATTAAGTACCTAATACTTGTTTACGGGGTCGAAGGTCTTGAGTCAAGCAACTGCAAAGTGATCAACGTAATGGTATTTATTTCATATATTCCTACGTTACAACTACCTACATTCTGTAATAAACAATCTGTTAAAATGTAACAGACAATGCTAACAAAGCTGTGCGCACACCGCGCTCGCTAGCTAAATGACATATGCACTATGACACCGTCTAGCACTCAGTACTTTGTAGACACTACTTAGATGCAAATGCATGTGCCTTGTCAAGTGGTAGTGGCAGGTGACAATATATCAGTTGTTGATTCCTACCCCTCCTAGCGCTATCCCCGTTGTATGCTAAAGGCCGCCGGGATCTGCCCACCAACCTGATCGTAAGAATTGACATAGACATTAGATTTTGCGGAATACCTGCAACTTTTCACAATCAGAGGAGAAACCAGACATTAAGAGGGTAGCCCCCGAAAGGGATTTTCGGAATTTGGTAGAGTCTTAATATGTATATTTTTAGCATGTACTTTTTTAAAATTATCCTATTTTAGACAGGCAGCTGACGCACAGACGAGTTCACTTAGCACAAGTTCACACTGCTTTAGATAGTTTGTCAATAATTTGTACTTTACCTATACTTATTATAAAGCGACAAATAAACTACTCATCCGATTTCAATTTATTTTTCAATAGAATATACCTCTAGAATGGAGATAGGCTAAATTTTAATTCTGTTCTGCCTGGATTCTCTATAATATGATAGTAGAGCCGGGCGGGTAAGCCATTATAATTTGCACCAAACTGCACCACCAAGCGTGGTTATATTTGGAGCAAGGATCCATTTCAAACTGCACCACCAAGCGTGGTTATATTTGGAGCAAGGATCTATTTCAAACTGCACCACCAAGCGTGGTTATATTTGGAGCAAGGATCCATTTCAAACTGCACCACCAAGCGTGGTTATATTTGGAGCAAGGGTCCATTTCAAACTGCACCACCAAGCGTGGTTATATTTGGAGCAAGGATCCATTTCAAACTGCACCACCAAGCGTGGTTATATTTGGAGCAAGGATCCATTTCAAACTGCACCACCAAGCGTGGTTATATTTGGAGCAAGGATCCATTTCAAACTGCACCACCAAGCGTGGTTATATTTGGAGCAAGGATCCATTTCAAACTGCACCACCAAGCGTGGTTATATTTGGAGCAAGGATCCATTTCAAACTGCACCACCAAGCGTGGTTATATTTGGAGCAAGGATCCATTTCAAACTGCACCACCAAGCGTGGTTATATTTGGAGCAAGTATCTATTTCAAACTGCACCACCAAGCGTGGTTATATTTGGAGCAAGGATCCATTTCAAACTGCACCACCAAGCGTGGTTATATTTGGAGCAAGGATCCATTTCAAACTGCACCACCAAGCGTGGTTATATTTGGAGCAAGGATCTATTTCAAACTGCACCACCAAGCGTGGTTATATTTGGAGCAAGGATCCATTTCAAACTGCACCACCAAGCGTGGTTATATTTGGAGCAAGGATCTATTTCAAACTGCACCACCAAGCGTGGTTATATTTGGAGCAAGGATCCATTTCAAACTGCACCACCAAGCGTGGTTATATTTGGAGCAAGTATCTATTTCAAACTGCACCACCAAGCGTGGTTATATTTGGAGCAAGGATCCATTTCAAACTGCACCACCAAGCGTGGTTATATTTGGAGCAAGGATCCATTTCAAACTGCACCACCAAGCGTGGTTATATTTGGAGCAAGGATCTATTTCAAACTGCAGCACCAAGCGTGGTTATATTTGGAGCAAGGATCCATTTCAAACTGCACCACCAAGCGTGATTATATTTGAAGCAAGGATCTATTTCAGACTGCACCACCAAGCGTAAGTGTTCGTTAAAATCAAAATGTACGGAAAGTTTGACAAGTTTCTTTTGTTGCATCCACTTAGGATTACAGATCCATCAACGTGAAATATGGCGCTGGCAGCTGTTATTCCATAGAAACTTGTCAAACTTTCCATATATTCAGATTTTAACGAACACCGCTTACGATCACCTACGGTTTGGTGAAACCCAGCCTAATAGAAAGGAAAAACTTGCTCTCCTCTGCAGTCAGTAGCAGCAGCAGTTAGCAGATAGAAACCACCAACCAAAACCAGACTAGCAAAATATCCTAAAGAAAGTACAGGAATAAAGATAATTTCTCACCATGCCAAACGACCCCTGTCCTAGCTCTCGCACAAGCTCTATGTTGCTCCTTATGTGGGACTCGCATATGGGCTAATGAGACCCACGGTATACGCTCTAAAAATCTCCCCACTTGCCGCCTCGCCACCTCGTGGCAAGGTTACGGGTCGTTCAATAGCGGATTAGGTCTGTGGTTTCAACCTTTCTTTCCACTTCTGAAGGAGGACACTACGGGAGTCAAGTCTCCACCACCTGATCTCCTCCAGGAGTGGTTGGACCCCCCTGGCCCGCGCCTCGGTGACACGCCAATACACATCGGCCAGAACCAAGGCGTCGAGGTCCCAGGGCGGAGTCCCCGCCAAAAATACTAATAAGCCTAAGCTAACTCTGTGCATAAGACCAGATTATGAGTAAAACTGGGCACATACTACAATAATATACCCGGCTGCACTTTTCAAGAGTTGCTTACTTACCGTTGACAGGTAAATCAAGAATAGAATGTGCTTCGAGGATTGACAGTGCAGCGCCGCACGTCAAGCAGACTTCAAAGAAAGTAATTTGAAATGTAATATTTAGAACGGTGATATTGGAAATAGTGTAGGCAGCACGTAGATGTGTAATGTTTTGAGGTACGCATCGTTACAGTATTTCATCATCATCATCAGTATCAGCACATCAGCAGCCTATACTCGTATACCTACGCCCCACTACGGGGCACAGAATACTTACCTATCGTGGATGGAAAAAGTTCACTCAATTTTAAAACCAAGTACTCGTATCTGCCCTTGTTTTAAAGACGAGCATCACAACATTTTCTATTACTCTGATATCCATTTGACATAATACATTTCTTACTCGGTCTAGTCAGGTACCGAACAAAATTTAAAGTTTAGTTTCAATTTTGTTTGGGATTCGAGCCCAGATAGGAATTCAGGTGGAACGCAAATCGGTTTACGATCCCGGCCTGCGATCCGGCTCTAAACCGATTACACCCACATAAACAATATATATACTCGTACAATCATATGAGCACTGGCATAATGAAAATACAATTTATAAGGTTGATATAGGTATTTGGAACCCACAGTTCGACTTGTACCAAGGTCCTAAGGCCTTGCTGCTTCAGAATGGTGAAGCATTACTATTAATACTTTAGTGGCTTTCTGATAAGATGTTAAAATAACCGCAGTACATTTACAATTCTATGTAAAGTAACCAGAAAATGTCATAAAAATATATACCGGGCGGACTTTCCCGATAATCAGGCGTTATTTAGGCTTAGTGCAATATTTTTTCCCAATAAATTATGTATGTTAATGTTCGTAGCTATTTTCAAGCTAAGGTTGTTACACTTTAATACCTAAAACTACATAGTAAAGTCGATTTTTGCTAGCACAAAAATATTATAATCCTCCTATAGTACCAAGAACGTCTCAGGACGACCAACCGCGGAGGAAGAGATATTCGACTGAGTGTTCAAGTAGGAGAAAGAATTTCGACACGAACGGTAAAAGACACGGTGACATGGTTGTGGTGAGACATGGTGGAAATGGAATGTGATACCGCAGAAGAAACGAGACAGCGGCTGACGGCCGCCTTCGAAAGTCTCCGAAGCTGCATGTGTTGTAAGACACCGAGGCATTTTATGTAAATAGAAGAAGGGGCATGTGTCAAACTAAAATGTAGATAGAATTAGGGTTTCACCATCATTAAAAATATGATTTTAATATTTTTATTTTTATTTTTATTAGGAATCATAACAAATCGATTAGGCATCAATTATATGACAATATATTTACGGCAAAGTTCATTGATACAATCTACCCAGTAGATATATGATTACATAAACAACCGCCTCTTGTCTATTCGTTCCGACTAGGACGTGGTACTTTCCGAGAATAAATGTACAAGTGATTAAGTATAAAAAAAAAATCACTGCACATGTGCCAATAATATGCCAATAATATAAGGCTGATTCCACATGTAGGTAATTTCAAAGAGTTCAATCATTCGTAATCTTACAAAAATAATTTCATAAATGTCTATTTATGAATAACATTTCAATAATCACAAAATAGGTTTAAAATTACCTAGATTTAAAAGTCCGTTAAAACTTAGGTACAAACATCTCACGTCGTCATCTGCCGTAAATATCAAAGCGAGGATTAAGTATGTAAATACCAAAACAAAGAATTTATGTAAACATTGACACACTTTTATTTTATTTCAGTCTTTCCATTAATCACTTGAAAGCCTGTTGTTTGAGGAAGAAATACTTTGATTGAATCTAATTGAGGAAAATAATTACTACCAACCCACGTACATTATTATTACGAAGACAGAAATAGGTAGTCAGTTTTTCGAATACAGAAATGAAATACGTTCCCTTACTACTAACTCGTTGCACGCCATGTACCTATGATACTCAAGACAAGCTATACATGATGCCACAATGAGGGACGGCAAGGCTTCTATGTAGCTAAATTAAGAACTGGTCTTAAAATGGCTGATGGCTTACCATAAACAACCTACTTAATTTGGGCGGGTAGTGGTTTTCTTGCCACAACTTCATATTAAATCAGTTGTGGCAAATAAAAAAAAGTGGAACTATGACAAGGACAATGAATGATATTTCCCTTTCTGTCACACTTATCGAGATTTGTATGCTACCATCTCGCTTCGACGAGGTATTATTATTACCATAGCTTGTCCTGAGTATCATAGGTCCATGTTGCACGCCCACTTCCTTCATTAGTTGCTGCCCCGTAAAACACCTACAAAATTGTTGTTTCATATTGGCAGCACTTATGTAAGTTATAAAAGGCTCTCACTATCAATGGGCAAAAAATTTCCAGTTAATTAATTAGGGAGTATTCATCCCACTGCATAATAGACAAATAGACCGCTAAAATGCGAGAACTCATTATCCAACCCAAATCCAGCTTGTCTTTTACAGACAGCAAATTCGACTCAGCTCGATCCAGTCATAACAGACTTAGAAGCCGTTCTTTGAAGTGTTTCAATTTAGGAGGGGTTCGGAGACAGCCCTTGCTCGCACCTGATGTCCAACCGAAACATTTGAAATAATTTTAAATTCCGAACTCCTGCCGGTGACGGCCGAACTCTCACGAACAATGCCCGCGAAACATTCAGTGATTGCTAATGAAGACATTGTGGAACCACTTGAAATTTCAAATAAGGAATTCCTAAAGAAAAAACTTCTGAGAATTTGGTCATTCTGAGCTATTATAGTAGGGATCTGTATTGTGATGTCCTTCAAAATGTTATAAGTATACGGGAAATTTGGCGGTTCTCTGGGAGATGATAGCTGCGGGCAACTTATCTACATATACTAAAATTATAATAACTTTAAAAATAAAGTTTAAACCGACTCCAATTCAGTACTTCGCCAAGCCTTATAGGTACATAAAAATTTCCACATTTCCTTTCCAATTTACCGCATGAAGTGCTTTTAGAGAGCATTGCGTTGACAGAAAAAATCCAAGTCGCTATATGTGGACTGGTAATATTTGAGGAGTTCCGTCGATTCCTCAAGGATCTCAGATTTGACACATCATCAGTTACTACTTCAATGGAATCATGTTACAATCTTTGACCCATTTTACATCCTTGAGGAGTTCCATAAATCATCTGTGTCAGTCAGAAAAAAAAATACAGTGGAACATATTTTTTTTTTTATAAATTAGTTTGCATAGGGCAGATCAACTTGGTAATGTCACATTCGAGCTACAAGCAATAGGCGATTCTACATTTTTATTGAATAATGTATATTGAAAAATATTCGTATAGATTCTATAGTCAACTAGTACTTTATTTCCTCAAGATAATATCGCTTTATGCAAAGAAAAAATGGTTAAAATTTAAACGATATATATTAGTATTAGCCACCACTATCGTGACGTCATCAGAGCAGAAACATAAAAACGTCAAATGTGGATGTTCTTTACAACGAAAACTTGTTGCTGCTAGATTGACGTCACTCACAAGATGAAAGCCACGGTCGGCGTTTTCGGTCACTTAACATACAGGAAATAAAACTACGATTTTTAATTTTCTATTAAAAATAAATCTTACGTTTCATAACAAAATAGTGTTGTATTCGTATTTCGGTAAAAACTATATAAAAAAATACTTTGATAATTTAATTTTGATAGATGAATATGCCCTATTTCCGCTACAAAGTTGAAAAATACTGCTACACACAAAGGCGTAGTACACATAGTTTTGCTTGGCCTTGAATGGGTTAAGCCGTAGTCCGTAGCAGCATAACAGTGTCACTGCGAGGACCCCGCTTAGCGGCCGCTTTGTGCGTAGGCGCGGGGAAAACACAGCATCTGCTACGAGTGTAGCGCTACGAAATTATTGAAAGTGAATGTGTTAACCATTTCACTGCCAGGAACCCGCCTAGCGGGCGCATATGCCATTATGCCCTAATAGTCGCCTTCCGCTACATACAAGAAAAACTACGAGATCGGCTACGAGAGGTTTTCCTCGTATGTAGCGGAAAACGACTACGGCGTAGGGGCGCATACCTGTCGACACGGGCCGGGAATGGGTTAACACATTCATTACCAACGATTTGGTAGCGCAACGTTCATAGCCGATGGGGAATTCCGTGTGTAGATGAAAGCGCCTACGAGCAGAGCGAGTTCTTGGCACTGAAAGTGTTGAACTTTATATGTATCGATAAGCGCCCGTTGCTCTCTGACGCGTGTGTTATGGGTTATTCGAGTTTTAAATGGGAAATTATATATTAATACTTTCGACAGGAGGAACCCGCCTAGCGAGTGCCTACGCCATAGTCGCTTTCCGTTACATACGCGAAAAACCACGGGATTGGCTATGCGTAGCCTGTAGCGATAGGTTATAGGTTACAGGTGTACGCGGGCTGGGTTTCCGCAACTCGACGTCATAATTGCGCCTATTTTGCGTGTGGGTTGGCACTACTATTATTCGTGCCAACCCAGTTCCACCAGGAAGCCTAGCAGACCCTTTATGTTGCCGACGGCCTCTGGTAGTGACGCCGGTGTTCCGAGGTGCTTTGCCCAGTAATCTGCCACCCCAGGGCACGTCAGCCTGTAGCGATTCCTGGCAGTGAATGTGTTAAAAAGGAAAAGCCACATTTAAAAGTGAAAATACCAGTCCTGGGTTTATAACAACTACTGTGTCACGTTGATAAAGTAGCTTAGCTGTGAATGTGTTATGTAGTATCTCTAGCTGTTACGCTATAAAACATACGAGAGATATCTGTGATAATTTGCATAACGATGTTATTTGTTAAAGATCATATTATTTAATGTATTTTCTTTCTTTCTTTCTTTCTTTCTTAAACTGACATTTAACAAATGACTCTGAGCAAGAGTGTTTGTTGACTTTTATAATATTTGCCTTTAATTGTCTATACCCTATTTCACATAACATTATATGCATGCAATTTAAAAGAAAACCATTTTGAAACGCAAAAACATTAGTATTGTTATTTTTCAAAAGCACTTAATGATCAAAATAAATAAAACTAGTAATATTTCCCTTTGATATGCTAGTTATATGAAGAAACGTGGACGAATTTGTCCGTTAACATTCTAATGTTACGAGTATATGGAATGAAGTATAGTAAAACCAACGGATACAAAATATCACTATGTACCTATATTAGCATAAAAGGTAGGTAGGTTAGGTACACGAGTACAAACTACATATACGAGTACATATCAACCTATGATCCTATGATGCTTTATAAAATTCATAAAGCATCAAACAAGACACTGAAAATGAATAAAAACATTTTGAACCGCCGACCCCGCCTATCATTTGAAACGTTAATTAAATCTGGACTCATCCTATCACAATGATGGCTGTACATTTATATTTGTCAGGCGTACCTCAGCGTTTATATGAAATAAGGGGTGCTCGGCGAATCGGAAAAAATGCTTAACCTGCTTCCCAAATCACATTTACTTCCCCGTGACAGAATTATAAGAAATGTTTAAAAAGATTCCTTTAGGGCGTTCGTATCGCTTCCTCACATCCTTTTGCCCGTTATATGGATAATTGATATCGCGTTTCAAAACTCCAGGAGCGACTTTTTGCAATAAAACACCTTTATCGGTGCAGCTCCAGTTTGAATTGTATCAAATCTCGTTTTATAAGATATTCGTTTCATGTTTCAGAGTCAAAAACTGGGCGTTGAAATTCGGCGTCGACTTATGGGAATTCGGAAGGCACTTCACCAAAATGAATCAAATACAGAACGTAAGTACTTACTTAATTGAGTTGTTTGAAGTCGTTTGTGAACTTTATAGTAACCAATCATTAAAGAGCATTTTGACAATGTATCGTATGTGTCAGGATAGTTATATTCACTGCTAATACTTGTCCACATCTTATAAAGTCGAAATCTCTTTTTTTTAAACGTACATACGAGTTAATATCATAATTAAAAATATGTTATCTTAGAAATGAGAACTCGTAGTTCTTTTAAGTTCTCTACACCGTATTATCCAATACAAAACTATCCCGAACATCAAACTAAACCGTAGATTAACACAAAACCCCACATTGAAACGGAATCCCGTGCGTTGCCGACAGCAGTTTTCGCCGTGGTCGCGAACAAAGCGCGGTGCGCCGGGCCGCGGCCGCGCAAGTAGGTCGCCCGTTGTGTCGACGCGTCCGACCGACAACGAGAGGCCAGTTGGGGAATACGTACCTGGGAAGTGTTAGGGGTTGCACGCGTAGTGAGATTGTTGAACTCATGTTGAATGCAGCTTTCCGCAATGGAAAAATGTAACGTGTTCGTTTGAAGGTCCTTCGGATGGGAAAGACTTGGCTATTGAGGCAAACTTTCGTTTAGTGGGCGCGTCCGACCAACACAGCGAGATGCCTGTTGGGAAATACATACCTAGGAAGTGTTGGGTTGCACACGCAGTGAGATTATTAAACGCATGCTAAATACAAGAATGCATCTTTAAGTAATGGAGAATTCGATGACAGCGACCCTAACAAATTATGGATTAGCCCTATTTTGAGCTGTGATATGGCTGGTTAGATCTGCCTAGGCCAAACTTGCTCTTAAATACTCTATTGCATGGGTGACAGTGTTATACGTATACAATACACGTAGGAGGGAATATGCCTCTCTTTTCGTACTTGGCATTTTACATCTAAGGCTATTAGGCGGAGGAGGCCTTTGGATGGAAAGGAATAATTTCAGATGAACTTTCGGAGAGGCCTATGTTCGTTATTAAGACTTCGGTGGCGCGTCCGACCTATCCAACTAGAGGCCAGTTGGGGAATACTTACCTGGGAAGTGTTGGACATGCATAGATAAGATAAGATAAGATAAGATTATTGAACTCATGTCGAATGTAGGGACATAGCTTTCGTAAAAATGTAACGCATTCGTTTGAAGATCAAGGGAATCCTTTGGATGGGTAGAACCGACTATCGGAGTTCAGTAGGGTCTTGGGTCGTATATCGTGTGCGACATCTCGGTGGTTTTTAAAAAACAGTAAATTTAACCCTCTCAGTGCCATGAGCCCGCTAGGGAGGCAGTCTATTAATACACGTTTTTCTCTACATACGGCTGTTTGTATGAAATCGGCCACGAGCTTATCGAATCTTTAGCACTATAATATTTTTCATTAACTTACATACAATATTACACCTTTCCTTCGTTATGTCTTGGCCGCTTTACATTTGAACGTTACTTCGCGTGTTCTAAATAACTGTCGCAACCGCGAGTCAACACCAACGAAACACGATTACAATAATTAATCGAACAACGAACAAAGTTAGCATACAATCGCGCCCGAAATCAAATCATCAATGTCATGTAATATAACATAATTTTTAAGACGTGAACGCTGAACACATAAAGGGCCCATAAAGGCCCGGTTTCTCGCGTCACAACTAATGTGGCTCCACAAAGTGACTACGTAGTGACAAAGTTGGGCACGTCAAACCTCCCGTCATACTCTTTTATTAACTTAACTTCCTCGCGTAAACAATAATAGGGGTTGATGCTGCGGAAACCCATGGGAATTTCGAGTTATTATCCTAATTCGATTGCTCTTGCAATCTCTTATAACCGTCTGTAATGTGTTCTAGGATTTATGGCTTTAGGTTACCATCGTATGAGGACGTTTGAAGGGGTATTTTATGTAATAAGTATGCCATATTCGGGTGCTGTTTATACGATTTGTTAGTCTTATATGTCACTTAGAGTGCTGGGATCCTGCTAAGTAGACGCTGTACTCGTAGTCACTTCCGTCAAACGTTGGTACTGAATGATATACAAGTAATACTTATATTCATTGTAAGGAACTGTTTAGCTACATATAATTGGCAAGTCTATCAGATTGTGTTATTGTGTTATGATTTATGATCATTTTACTCCCTCTTACTCCGTATTTTAATAATTATACATAAAATTAAAAATGCAAATATGAAATGAAATAGCTTACCAGTTTCACGACCAGGAACCCACCTAGAGGGCGCCTACGCCGTATTCGTTTTCCGCTACTTAGCTGAAAAACACGCAATTGGCTATGAGCGTCGCGCGTAGCAATAGGGGTGTAGATTTAATCCAAAAGAAAGAAGGCAATAAAATATGCCTATACCATTTAAACGATTACGAAAAGTGACAGAATATACCCCCCGTTAAAACTTTGTGGTTATTTAATCGCCTGCTTTACTTTTCTCCATTTGACTATATTTTTAATCTTTTTTCAAGAAAATGTATCATTATTGGTTATTTTATTTGGTGTCTACACACCTATTCTTGGCAGTAAATGTGTTGCTCAATATTTGTAGCGCAGGTCCGGCGTAGAACTTGCCTCGTAGCGCGCATACGTTGCAATATGTAGTTTAACGTGGACTAAACACGACACACTACACACGATACTGGGTTTTTCATCTATTTAACTCATTGTCTACGTCGTGGTCCGTAGCAGCTTACTCTCCATATGTTGCAAAAATTGCACGTAGCCGTGTAACAAATGTGTCTCAATTAGCATTAAATGGATTAATTCTGAAGCAACATTAACATGTTAAGTATAAATATAATGAAAACACACAATTGTTATTACACAATGTATAAAATAATTTCGCAAAATACACTGAATGTAATCAATAATCTAGCAGTGTGACAGCTTGTCAGTTTGACATGCGATTTTAAATTGGAATATGCCTAAGCTCGCAGTTTATGCCAAAAACTGAGAGGCACAATCCACTTGTCTTTTTGTAGTACAGCTCGTGCACAACACGAATAGCCTTTAATATGCGAACAACAATTCGAGCCATTCAAAGCTATGTTTTTATAAATCCGCAAATGGTGAATCTTAATTTTTCTAAGCTCTCCGAATTCGCAATTAATTGTGAAGATTTGCACAATCTAACTTTTAATGAAAATGAAAATGAAAAATGAAAAATGATTTATTTGTTATCATGTACTAAGTTTTGACATGTGTTGGTTTTTAAGTAAGAAAAACCTGTGATAAGGGGCACCGCTCTTCCATATGTAGGTATGTAGTACTACAATATTTTTAAGTTATTGTAATGAATATAAGCTATTGTTTTACTAATTCTAAAAAATAAAAAATAAAGAAATATGTTCAGGGAGTACTCAATTTATATGAAGTTATAGCCCAGAACAAATTAACAATATAATTATACACATGTGTAGTGCAAGTAGGTGTGTGTGTGTGTATGTGTGTGTGTGTGTGTGTGTGTGTGTGTGTGTGTGTGTGTGTGTGTGTGTGTGTGTGTGTGTGTGTGTGTGTGTGTGTGTGTGTGTGTGTGTGTGTGTGTGTGTGTATATATATGTGTGTGTGTGTGTGTGTGTGTCTGAGAGTATGTCAGTGTGTAGGTGAGACTGTTTTACATTTCATTATGCAATTTATATATGTTTATAAGTATCTAGTATGAGGTTTTCCAGGCCGCCGTAGTTCTGTGTTTCCAGCCACGCAGTCACCCTAGCTCTACACTTATGTGCTGTGTTAGGGTAGATATCAATTTCATTGTTTATTATGTTGTAGAGTTTGCCAGATAGAGTGGCATATTGTCTCCGCGCAAAAGCACTTTTAATTGTCTGTATTAAGATGATATAAATCCTTCTCCTCCTTTTCGGCTTGTATATTGGTATGTATTTGATAGATTTATGTCTTCTCAATACCGCATTCAGCACATACAGTTTGCGCACAGACAACAGGCCACTCAATACATATAAGTCAGAAGTCGGGAATCTACGTGGCTTGAAATACATTACTTTAAGAAGAGCCCGCTGAGCCCTTTCTAATTGAATGAAGTTGGTTTTTGTGAGTCCACCCCATATTGGTATGCAATATACCAATACAGACTGGGCAAGAGATGTGTAGATCTGGTTCAATAGTATTTTAGGAGCCACATGTTTTAAGTTTTTGAAAATCCAGGTCATCTTTCGAACTCTGGACATGACCAATTCTGTGTGTGCATGCCAGGTAAGCCGTTGGTCTACCAAGATCCCAAGATATTTCGTACAGTTAACTTTATCTATGGATGTGCACAGACAGTTATTCTGCAAAGGGTACTGACACGTATGGATCTTAATCTTAAAACTATCATCTGGCTGAGTGGTTATGTTATTTGTAAAGCAGATGTAGTTTGTCTTACTTATATTTAATGTCAATAGATTAGATTTTAACCAATGAGCAATCTGAACTAGACCCATTTCTGCATGTTTATTTATTTATTTATTTATTTAACCTTTATTGCACAAAATACAAAAAATATATGTACAAATGGCGAGCTTAATGCCAGATGGCATTCTCTACCAGCTAACCATTGGGCTAAACAGAGACTTATAACAGGTGCAAAGAAAAAAGTATGATAATTTCTGTTACGAATATACTTGAGGAGAGAGGAAAAAAATACAAATGTATTATACACTACATATAGACATACATAAATAAAAATATATAAGATACATACAAAAAGATATACTACTACATATTCAATATATACTACCATTATGTGGATGGATTTTAGTCGAATTCTTGTTTAAGCAGATGCTTACGCAGCATCCGCTTGAAAGCAAACTTGCTTGGGGCTTGTCTGATGTTGAGAGGGAGTGAATTCCAGAGACGGCTTGCCTGTACGGCGAAGGAGTGAGTCATAAAACTAGTGCGGTGCGAAGGTATGGATATTTTGAGGACACGGGAGGTACGCAGCTCACAGCCTGGGCGAGGGGTATCGAAAATAAATTTACTTTTGAGGTATCCTGGAGCAGAAGGCTCAGACAAGATTGAAAAAAGGGTGCAAAGTAATCTGAGGGATCTACGACGGCGAATGGAGAGCCAGTTAAGTTGACGACGGTAGAAGGAAACGTGGTCATATTTACGGAGGCCGAAAATGAATCGTATGCAATTATTGAGGAGGCGATCCAGTTTATTGAGGTATTGTTGAGTGACATCGGTAGTGCACACATCACCATAATCAATAATTGGCAGCACCAGCGCCTGGACCAACAACTTCTTTGTACTGACTGGGAGGAAATTCTTAAAATTATATAAAGTTCTCAGCGTTCCGGTGACCTTGCGACTAATTTCGGAGAGCTGACCATTCCAGGAGACGTTCGAATCAATAACTAATCCGAGATTTTTAACTTGTTTGCTCAGGGGAATGACAGCGTTGTCAAACCGGATCGGTGAAACAGAAACTGAACTGAGTTTGGAAAGTTGCCGCTGGCTACCAATAAATATAGCTTGGCACTTAGCTGGGTTGACGCAAATGCCAAAACTGTTAGACCATTCTGCAATGTGATCCAGGTCTGCGTTAATTAGGGAAATGGCACCATTGATATCATTTACTTCAGCTTGTTTACGAACCTCCTCCCAAGTATCACCAGAGAATACACCTGCTGTATCATCAGCATAGGTAAATATACTACCCCCCTCCAATTGCATGTTACATAGACTATTAATATACATAAGGAACAGGGTGGGTCCAAGGACACTGCCTTGGGGGACTCCGTAGGTAATATCACTCAAACCACTTATGTTTTCTCCTATGTTAACTTTCTGCTTTCTAACCCGTATTGGCCTGTAGATAGGATTTTAAATTTATTTAAGTAGTTAGTCAGTCTAGAGTTTATTAGTTTTTCTAAGATTTTAGCAATTACTGGCAGTACGGATATGGGTCTGTGTAATCAGACATGTTGTCTCTGTTCCCTCCCTAGTACACCGGGGTAATGATAGCTTGTTTTAGTACATCAGGAAAGATGAAGATTCAGATTTAATAAAAACGTTATCTTTCTTACGACTCGTACCAATATTGATTCAATATCTGCTTTGTAATAAAGATAGATGAAATAAATAACCGTTCAAGGCAAAATACATTCGTTCATACAAACATTATTGATATATCCCGTTATTTATGTTAGTTATAAAACAATCAAAATTCTGCGGGAGATCGTGAGCCCTAAAGTAATATAATGTTTCGCGGAGAAAGTTTCCTATCGGAACTTATTCAATATTAGCGCCGCCCCCTACCCGCTACCTACCGATACGGGCACCTCTACCGATACTCTGCTGCTGCATGTTTCCATCTCCGGTTTTACACTATTATTTTATTAGATCATGATGTGTATTGATTAACTTTTTACAAGCTTTATACTTTACTTTTTTTAAGCTTTTGACGACCGGTTAGCCTAGTGGGTAGTGACGCTGCTTACGAAGCTGACCGCCCTGGGTTCAAATCCCGGTAGGGGCAATTATGTGTGTGATAAGCATGAATATTTGTTTCTGAGTCTTGGATGTATTAAATCTAGTCAATATATCGTCGTCTGGTACCCGGGCATTTTCGCGAGAAGAGATGCATGGTTAGTGACGTCACCGAGTAAAAGTTAATGATGTTCCATTTTGTATCCAAGGTTAACAATAATGTTTGTATGAAGCATAATATAAGTTACAAAATGGAACATTTTTAATTTTTACTCACTGACATCACTAACGATGCATCTCATCTCGCGAAAATGCCCACCCATAACACAGCATTATTGAGCTAACTATGGGGCTTGTTCGATTTGGGTAAGTTTGTCCCTTAGTATTTATTTATATTAATTTGTACTTTTCGTACATGAGTATGTAAGTCATCCTTAAAAATTTGCAAACAATTTTTCAGCTACTTGACTGTATCATCATCATCATTATTATCTGCCTGTAATCGCCCACTGCTGAGCGTGTCTCTCTTCCAGTACGCCGCTTATCCCGGTCCCGTGCTAAACCTAAGCCTCTCTTCGAGTACGCCACTTATCCCGGTCCCGTGATGAGCCAAAGCCTCTCTTCGAGTACGCCACTTATCCCGGTCCCGTGATGAGCCAAAGCCTCTTTTCGACTACGCCACTTATCCCTGTCCCGTGATGAGCGAAAGCCTCTCTTCGAGTACGCCACTTATCCCGGTCCCGTGCTGAGACTAAGCCTCTCTTCGAGTACGCCACTTATCCCGGTCCCGTGCTGAGACAAAGCCTCTCTTCGAGTACGCCACTTATCTCGATCCCGTGCTGAGCCAAAGCCTCTCTTCGAGTACGCCACTTATCCCGGTCCCGCGCTGAGCCAAAGCCTCTCTTCGAGTACGCCACTTATCCCGGTCCCGCGCTGAGCCAAAGCCTCTCTTCGAGTACGCCACTTATCTCGGTCCCGCGCTGAGCCAAAGCCTCTCTTCGAGTACACCACTTATCCCGGTCCCGTGATGAGCCAAAGCCTCTCTTCGAGTACGCCACTTATCCCGGTCCCGTGATGAGCCAAAGCCTCTTTTCGACTACGCCACTTATCCCTGTCCCGTGCTGAGACTAAGCCTCTCTTCGAGTACGCCACTTATCCCGGTCCCGTGCTGAGACTAAGCCTCTCTTCGAGTACGCCACTTATCCCGGTCCCGTGCTGAGACTAAGCCTCTCTTCGAGTACGCCACTTATCTCGATCCCGTGCTGAGCCTAAGCCTCTCTTCGAGTACGCCACTTATCCCGGTCCCGCGCTGAGCCTAAGCCTCTCTTCGAGTACGCCACTTATCCCGGTCCCGCGCTGAGCCTAAGCCTCTCTTCGAGTACGCCACTTATCTCGGTCCCGCGCTGAGCCTAAGCCTCTCTTCGAGTACACCACTTATCCCGGTCCCGCGCTGAGCCTAAGCCTCTCTTCGAGTACACCACTTATCCCGGTCCCGTGCTGAGCCTAAGCCTCTCTTCGAGTACACCACTTATCCCGGTCCCGCGCTGAGCCTAAGCCTCTCTTCGAGTACACCACTTATCCCGGTCCCGCGCTGAACCTAAGCCTCTCTTCGAGTACACCACTTATCCCGGTCCCGTGCTGAGCCTAAGCCTCTCTTCGAGTACACCACTTATCCCGGTCCCGTGCTGAGCCTAAGCCTATCTTCGAGTACGCCACTTATCTCGGTCCCGCGCTGAGCCTAAGCCTCTCTTCGAGTACGCCACTTATCCCGGTTCCGTGCTGAGGCTAAGCCTCTCTTCGAGTACGCCACATATCCCGGTCCCGTGCTGAGCCTAAGCCTCTCTTCGAGTACGCCACTTATCCCGGTCCCGTGCTGAGCCTATATAAGCCTCGTTTCGAGTACGCCACATATCCCGGTCCCGTGCTGAGCCTAAGCCTCTCTTCGAGTACGCCACATATCCCGGTCCCGTGCTGAGCCTAAGCCTCTTTTCGAGTACGCCACTTATCCCGGTCCCGTGCTGAGCCTATATAAGCCTCGTTTCGAGTACGCCACTTATCCCGGTCCCGTGCTAGCCTCTTGCCTGTATACTGGAGTGAAATTAGGCATTCTTATGTAAGTTCGGTGACAATGTGGTGATCTGATGATGGAGACCGAAGGACCTAGCAACTTCAAAACTATCGCAAAATAAATCGGTCGTGTTTTGGCTCATTAGAACCATTTCAACAAGTAGTTGATCACTGTGGAAAAACAATTCAACGGCAATAAAAGCTTGTGCCAAAATAGTACATTTTACAACTAGTGTGAAAAGAATGTCTTTTTACCACTAGAGTACCGAGGTATCTTGCCACGAGCTGAAAGCGAGTGGCAAGACTCGGTACGAGTGGTAAAAAGACATTTCACACGTGTTGTAAACGACGTTTTTTAAAACAATTGCGAAAAAATAATAAATTAATATATCATTGCGATAAAATATGCTTGCTTCGAAGTTATTTTTGAACGAACCCATACTTTACAAATGACACTGACAGTGACAACATACTAGTTAGAAGTTATTTCAAAAGGGCGGGCTGATTTGCTTTTAAACTTTTTTTTTCTAGGCATATGCTTGTATCATTCAGCCAAATCAAAGAACGATTTTTAGGAAAGTAAATATTTCATACATAGATACCTAAGCCAGAGTAGGCTATAAAATGCAAATTCTTAATATTTTTTCGTCATTTATATATTAATGAATACTTTAAATAAATACTCCTAGTATTCGTAAGCGTTTTTAATTTCATAATTTCCAAGTAAAAAATCTAATATAAAATTACTGCGTTTCGAAAGTATAGTTTGGAACTAAAAAGTAAAAAGCACTAGTTCGAGAAATTGAGCTTCTCGCACGCTACGCAGCCACAAAAAGTACCACTTTTTGAGCAACTGTATTAAAAATATATTTTTGATAGCAACTTATTGAAGAGCGTTTTGCAAAAAAAGTGTACCTGAACTTTAGAGTTATTCTTATCCAGAATCGTTGATAATATCGATCCTAGTACAAGAAAAAAGTTGATCCAGATTTTGCAGTGCGTTAATAGCGAGCGAGTGAAGTGAGGAAAAATATTTCGAGGGGTAATATGGCTTTTAGAAAATAGTAAAACAAAGATTATCCATCCACAATCAATAACAAATTCCACGGCGAAGAGATTGTTCAATTTAGCGGCATGATTTTTTTTTACTAAACTGCTTTGACACAGATACAAAATATTGACACCACGAATAAATGCCTCTGAGGCGTCCAATACACAGTGAAGTATTCTCACGCGATCCACGCGCTGTCTCTTTCTCATTGCATTTTATAGATAGAGACAGCTATAGTGGATCATCAGTATTTAATCACCGTGTATTGGCAGCCTGACCGTTTACAGGCGCGTAGTTGACGGCCAGAGGCGTTTTTTGTTTTAATTATCGTGAATTAGGGACTAAAAAACACCAGATATTTGAAATTAATTCTGTTTTCTGATTGGTTGTTTTTAATATTAGCTGTAATCTAGTTAGTTGATAGTAAATACAAATGTTCTTTGAAAGACTTGTGATTGGTGGATTTAATACAGGTGTTTTGATTGGTCAAATTAAATGTTTTAAGAATCACAAATATGTATACATATTTTCCCTAGGGGCTAAATGTACTTTTTCACACCTCTCATTCAGAAAAGTAAGTTTTGGTCCCCGACGAGGGGGAGCAAAATGCCACTTTTCTGTTCAAGCTACTTTTTTAATTTATTCATTGGCATGTAGCATTTACGCAATGTGCCAATTGAACACAGATCTTAAGAAAATAATCGATTGTAATTTCATCGTAATCGATTAAAAACGAACATATTTCAAGTTTTAACTTTAGCATCGTTATAGGTACATTTACATATTAAAACTTGAGAATTTTTTGTAATATTTGAAAAAATTGTCACAATAAACGTCATTCTTCAATAAAACTTAAATAAAAGTTATTTAATTATTTTTAGGGCATTTTATTTCAATTTTCCTCATAATCGGTGTGAAAAGTTACATGTGTCACTCAGGAGCAAAATTATTTTCGTTTTGGGCGTTAACACTTGAATCCCTCACTACGCTCAGGATTCAATACACCACCCTCGCCGTAAATATACTATTTTGCTCCCTTGTGACACAAATAACTATTCGAGCATGATAAGTGAAAAACAATTTGAGCCGGATGGTTACTTAGTGAATTTGACAACACAAATGAATGGTGAGCACTGAGCATAATTTAAACACTAACTTCTCATTGCCTTGGCCCAGTTTCACACAAAGATGCGTCCTAGGCACCGGCCTTCGTGCTGGCTCAGAAGAGAACAGAATAAGGTTAAACTCGGTGCGTCCATCGCTAGCTGCGTGTCCGGCCGCACAAAACACCGCAGCCTCCGCCCGTCTAACTGCGCAAATGAACCATCGTTAATGCATTTCAATTTGAGAGTATAATATAATGAGCAAAAACCCGAGTAAGGGTGAGTACGAGTATGATCTACTAAAGCTATGGGAGGTAGTGGAGCCATCTGCGAGGAAAAAAACCACCAATAGGAAGTTATGCGTGAGTGAGGGTAGCAATGCTATTGGTAGATTTTTACACTTATGAAATTTAGATTATATACGGAACCCTCACCACGCGAGTTGAACTCGCTCTTGTCCGGTTTTTTATTTATCGTATAGCGGTTACACACTGGTATGGTCGTCGACTGTACATTTATATGTATTCGTATCGATTTCGCTGATAGGGTTCCAGTGTGCGCGGCGAGACTCAGAAGGAACAGTGCAGCTGCCGAGTTTGTTGTTCTTTTAGCACCACCCGGAGGTCACGTGTAGGGCTTCTAGGATTATTCCTACGGACGTAGAACAACAACGACCGAAACCAAGAGGATAAGATGAGAAGGAATGTGTGTAAAAAGTACATACTTTTTTACTATATCATAATGTAACTGCACTCTATGAATGAAGCTGCGTGCGGCTCTGTCAGTAATGTAGCGCTGTCAATTTTCTAAACGAGTTGTCAGTTAGTTGTCAGGTAGCACAACAAGTCGACCACATACGAAGGCGTATAGAAAACATTTAATTTAAATTAATTACTATTATTATAAGATGGACGCCTCCTTTAATTTCATCAGGTTAGTGAGATTTTGGCCTGGTTGGTTTTACTATAGTTACTTTATAAATACGTACTATCAATAAACAAAATTCACGCAAATAGTCTGAAATCATCACGTTTACGTTTATTTTTACTATTGTAAAGATTTTGTTCGCTGTTTGGGGGAGGCCTATGTCCAGCATTAGACGTCTTTCGGCTGATATGATGATGATACAAGATTATTAAATACAAGTTTAGTATAATATTATTTTGTGGGGAATAATTAATGAAATACCTGGTTCAGTTTTAGAGTCCTCCTTGCTCGTTCATGTTGTTTTGGAATCCGAGGGCCTTGTAATCGTGCACTCAAATCACATTCACTAAAAGGAAAAAACGGAACCCTTATAGGATCACTCGGTTGATGTCTGTCCGTCGGTCCCAGCCGATTTGCTCCGAAACTACTGGACCGATTGAGATGAAATTTGGTACACATATGTAAATTGGTGACCCGAAGATGGACGCGTAAAGTAAATTAATGAATTCTGAACAAGGGGGTCACTTTTGGGGGGTAAACTGGAAAATTAAAAAAAAAAGTTTCGCAAACTGTATTGTGTGACATATCAAATGAAAGGGGTAGGAAAAAAGACGAAAATTGAACATCCCCCCCCCTTATCTCCGAAACTACTAGGATTAAAAATCTGAAAAAAATGGAAAATAGTTCCTTGCCTAAAGATTAGAGGAAAACCTATAAGAAGTTTGAGTATTCAAAAACACTTATGAAATTTAGATTATATACGGAACCCTCACCACGCGAGTTGAACTCGCACTTGTCCGGTTTTTTGCAATTAGTACCTACTCTGTGAAGCTGTGTGTGTAATCAATCAGACGTGTAATCATTCATCTCGACTGTCCTGCCGATATCATAGTTGAGGTTTCACAAAAAGTGGCCAATTTGACTATCAGGGAACATCCCTATTATTATAAAAGTAATCGAAGAAACAAAACGCAATAAGATCAGAGATAGTAAAACGGTCCAGAGCCCCGCTCAATCTCTGTGCAGAATCCAACAATATGAAATTCCAGGGAGCCGCCCGCGCGCGAGCTCCTTCGGATACTTTAATTTCATTAGTAACACATTTTTAATTAATGCCTGGGGTATTAAAACTTGGGCGGTTTGGTGAAATTCTTAATTGTGGAGGATGACACTTTGCGCTCCTACTTTCACTTTAGCTAGACTGTCTAGTTAAAACTCAACGCCCTATTTAAATAACGTCGTCTTGGAATTGGAATAGTGGCTACTTATACAAAATTCGTGTTAAACAGACAGTTATACTTATCTATACTAATATTATAAAGAGGAAAAGTCTATGAGATTGTAACTTTATGAGTTTGTATGTAATGGGTAATTGAGATTTCAAAAATGATTTTACCCGTGTAAACACAATGGCCATTCTGGAAGGTTATAGACTATATTTTAGTCCGCGGGTTTGCCGGCGTTTTTTGCAATACGCAGACGACGCCGTGCGGGCAGCTAGTTGTCTATACATGTTGCATGAGGCATTCTTTCCTTGCTAGCAATCATGCAGGTGCGAAAGGGACGAATGCTATACGTCCAACATAAACGCGATCATGCAAGATAGTGGTATTAGTTATATATAAAATCCAGAAGAAGTTGAATAGTGCTTTATTTGTTATGACGGCAAGCCCACTAAGATGAACTCTCCTCACCCACCAAGACAAATCAGCCGACTAGACTAAAGGTGAGGCTTGTGACCAAAGGAAAAAATGCTTAATGTGCAAGTATGTTATACATTATTATCTAAATATAAGCGTTCAGCCCCGAATGGCACTTTCAAGGCTTTCAGACAGCATAACTGGACTTTCAATTTAAATCGAACCGCGGAAACATCAAAGCAAATATGAACAAGTTGAAGGTGGTTATAATTATAAATGTGGTGCACGTGGAAAGTTTGCATGGATTCACCGCAACCTGGCGAGATCAAAGGTCGATTCCATCTGCGGGCCCACTTTAAACAGGCCGCCGCAACTATGGTTTATCGATCGAAGAATCAAAGCGAGTCATCCGTTATGCGTCGCGGCAGGTGCGAACACTATAGGGGCGCTCCTCCCGGCGTTTGACCAATGGTTGGACCGGAAATACGGGGTCCTAGAGTATAGGCTGACGCAAATAGTGACCGGACTTGGGTGCTTCGGTCACTACCTGCACAAAATAGGAAGGGAGCCGAGCCCAGGTTGCCACCAGTGTGGTGACCCAGATGACACGGCACAGCACACTCTCGAGGTGTGCGGTAGGTGGGCAGCAGAGCGTCACTCTCTGGAGACGCTCATAGGGACTCCTATTTCTCTGCATGGCATAGTATCGGCCGTACTGCGCAGCGAAACATTGTGGCGGGCTGTGGCCTCATTCTGTGAAAGTATTACGTCGCACAAGGAGGCCGCCGAGCGGATGCGCGAAAACGATGCCAATGCGCACCCGCTTCGGCGCAGACGGAGGGGGAGAAGGCGTAGAGAATTTGCCGCTGCTAACTGCCAGATCCCCCAATAGGACCGATGGGTAGGGGTACCCATACATGACCAGGCTCTAAACGTCTAGGTGAAGGTCCAACCCTTCAATCCATTTGGTGTGCGGGTGCTCACAGGGCAACCGGGGGGCATCGTGGTAGAATGCTAGCGATCCCATGATGCCCCCCTTAACGGCAGATAGGGTAGACGCCGCAGAGTGGTTTAGTGGGTATTCCCTCATAAGGGCGAGTCTCACATACCCCCTGGACCTTCCTCTGGTCCGGGGGCATGCGTAAATGCATTCCCTCTGCGTCAACAAAAAAAAAAGGTGCGAACTGTTGTCGCCGACGCCGCTCCTGGCAAATGGATTCTCAAACGGCACTAAAAGCATATTTGACTCATTATTATCATGTTGGTAGCGTTCCATTCGATGGCATGTCAAAATGCAAAAACATTAAGCAATTAGCTTTTAGACAGTTATTAATTCAAGACAGCAATTTGAAACATGACTCTTACTCAACGGTCGGTGTCCTGAAGCGTATAAAGCAGAATCTGTTATACCTATATTCTTTGGTCCTGTAAAAGTTCTCGTACCCGTATTCTTTCTTCTACTTACTCTTTAGTGACAATTTAACCAAACAAGAATATAGTTTATTCGAAGATTAGTTCGACGGTTAATCTCAATGTCCTAATTTCAGTTTTGTCATATCGAAGCTCAGGCAGCAGTGATCAAAATCACGAAAGTTGTCGCAGAATCGGCCATATGAGGCTTTTTATGCAAATGCAAAACACTGCTATATGCGCGGCCATAACACAAGCAGTATTCAACTGGAAGTTTTGTTCAAATATCCTTTGACATCGCATTTCCGAAGCCGGCCGGGCGGTGTCCGGCTACCCTTTTCCGTACATATTTTTTGCGAGTAAATGGAGTTCCCTTGTGCGGAGAGCGAGCACAAATGCGGCCCGAGTGGCAAATCCTGTCCGACACCGACAAGAAACAGCGCGTGTACGCAAATGCAGCCCTTGTTAATTCCAACTCCTATTTTAACTAACCACCTATAAACATAAATGTAGTTTGTTACGTAACGTTGCGGTGTTTTGAACATTTTTTGTGGTTTCTTACCGGCGAAGTAATTAAATACGGACATATTTGTGAACAGGTTTAATCTTGTGAGGACGGGACGGTGTTGACGTTCAAAGCGGATTAAATTAACTGCCTTAATTGAATTTAGGTTCGTTGTTAGCCGATGTGTCCCTGCGGGCCGCGGCCGGCCGACCCCGCGTTATGCAACCCGCCGCCTGCGCCCTCCGCCTCGCTTCACTACGATTTTACTCCTCACCGAAACAAATATCTAAGACAAATATATTCTCTCAACTGCCTTCTCATACATTTAATATTATGTTTGCTCGCCGAGATTTATTAATCAGCCTCGGGAAAACTGCGCGACTGAGAGGAAAACTCATTTTTCACTTCTCATGCTTGTAAAGTTCGTCATTGTGCACAAAATGCCACTTTTATGCTCTAGTCACTAGAGTTGACTCTAGTACACAAAGTAAAATTATTTTGAAATCTAAGATAATCGGGCCTAACAGCCACACGCACAATAAAACTTCGTAGAATAAACTTGTTATTTTATTTGATTTGCTTCAATAAATTTCACATTTGTATTTTCTATAACTAAATTAATAAAACCAGATAAAATAGAAGTCAATTATTATTTAAAAACGTATCAAACTATTAAATGACTTGGCAGTACTTTAAAGTCTAATATCACGTGTCGAAAATTACACATAAAAACTTTAAAAAGTAAAGTGGTGAATGAATGTTTTTTATTTTTATTTTGCATATATGTTATTTTCTCGCAATCGAAATGGAAAGCAGTGTGTAACTCGGGCATAAATGAGCCATTTTCTCCCTCGACTGAATTATCCACCCTCGCCGCTGGCTCGGGTGGATATAAACGTCTCAGGTGAATAGCTCGTTTTATGCAGTTGTTGTACCTACAATCCCACCTAAACATAAATGTAAAAAAGGAGAGCCAAGTTCAATGCAAAAATTATCCTTGGCTGAGGGCTTCGCCACAAAAAGAATGGAGATCTAAATGAGTGCCAAGTTATGCAGAATCCAAATATGTATTTATAGGAATAAAATAACATTATGAACAAGTATTAAACCTATAACAATTGTTGTTATTTAAAAATGTGAGATGTTTTTGATGGGATATCATTACTTTTTGTATAGAAAACTAGACAGTTATTGAGATTTAATGTTTTTTCTTGCGTTTCCGTGTTGCTCGGGAGCGCTTTTATGTAGATTTACTTCTGTTCTGTGTATAATTATGTGGTGCCGCGCGCCGCCGACGACACACCGTAGGCCGGTTGTTTAGCGCGTATTACAAGTTTTTTGTATGGGGACACCACTTATTTTATATTTCGGTTATATAGAAAATATAATAATACATATATTGGGATAGTTTCAAATATCTGCTTGTAACGGTTCCAACGCTACAATTTAAAAAAAAATTGTACGGGGACCCCCCCTATTTTTAACTTTTTTTTATTTTTAGATTTTTTCCTACGTTTACACACAATCACCGAGCTGGATTCCAAATTTCATCCTTCTAGGTCATCTGGAAGTAGGTTTAGTTTAGGTACTATATGTCAGTCAATACTAAAATTTGCGACTTTTTGACCTTCATATCTTTATAACCGTTTGAGCTAGCTTCATGAAATTTGGGCTTCTAGATGTCCTTATGGATATAATTAAACGCACGTAGTTTTATGTGTTTACGTTAAAGAGGTTTTGAGTTAAAGAAGGGTCAAAAGTGGCACCAAGTGGTTCGTGTAACACTCGGCGCTGGCTAGCCAGTTCCTTTGCTTGAACTTAGCTTGACACGCTGCCGCGTGTCTAGATCTATAATATTGTTCTTATTCTTTATTTATAAAATACTAGCTTCCACCCGCGACTTCGTCTGCACGGACCCGGGATTAAAACTATCCTATATTTTAATCATGGCTATATACTATCTTCGTGCAAAATTTCATCCAAATCAGTTGAGCCGTTTAAGCGTGGTTGAGTAACAAAACAAACATCCAATCATCTAAACATCCAAACGTTCGCATTTATAATATTAGTAGGATGTACTCATATCATTTTCGTAACTGGATCTGGCATTGACCAATCCCTCACCTGTTATCTATAATGCAGGTGTCCGGATCTGATCCTACCGCGGATTTCCCACATTTCCCAGGGGGTGCCAAAGATCAGGCGGGTCGGAGACGACCCTGTTCAATAACAACTGGTATTTTACGCCTAATTCAAGTGTATTAAGATGAGATGTGCAGTCACTTCATTAAAAAAAATCGGACAGGTGCGACTCGGACTCAGCTACCGAAAGTTCAAGATTACGAATGTACCTATAGTTTTCAGTCTTTTCCCTGTATTTGTAGTATAAGACGATATTACTTACCAAATTTCATAGTTGTTGGTTAACGGAAAGTACCCTATAAATGTTGATTCCCTTGAGTGTTGAAATATACGTTTTTTGCGACATTAAACGAACGTATCTTTTTTTACGTTAACTTAGAAGTTTGATTTTTTTTACAGCTTCAAGGGGGACCTAACTGAGTATGGTTTTAATTTCAACTCGATATTCCACTTGTTCCCGAGATAAAGTGTCTTGACAGACAGACAGACAGATGGACAACAAAGTGATCCTATAAGGGTTCTGTTTTTTCCTTTTGAAGTATGGAACCCTAACTAGATTTTCTTTACGGCTAAACGTTAGTTATAACTACTGAATTTAACTTACATGAAAAGCTTATCGATAAGGGTCAAGCCAGTATAGGTGACCTATCGATTAACCGGGGTCTAGGGTGGGCCTGAAGTGTCGTTCAGAACAATGTACGTAATACGTAGAGTGGGCTCCAGGGCGGCTCGCTCGGCGTCTCTTTGCCTCGCATCGCCATTTTTCACCCGCGGTCGAAGGTGCCCTTAAAGCGAACTTTATTAAGTGAACGGCAGCTGTTTTGCCGTGAAATATATTTTCCGACCCTACATCCAGAATTTTATTTTCATATTCGCAGGTAATTTCTTCAGCTCCGAAATTTACTGATTATTGCAAATTGGTCATAAACGTCTCTTGCGTCTCTTTATAGCATTTCACGAACGAAAATTCCGTAATACGACGGTTTTAACATAACAATATCAAACCGTTTAACTCAATTACGTATTTATACCAACGCGCGGACTGTATTGTTGTTGTACGTCATTTCCTAAAGAAGGGGTGGGATATTGCATTATCAGTGCTAAGTATCTCTCGTTAGATTTGATACCACAACAAACGCAGCGTGGAGCACAATCCAGAATTCAATAACAACGAAGCACGGAGCGGGCGCCTCTGGTGAATAACAATAATTTGGCAGACAGCATCCGCCAAATTTTGGACGTGTTCGTTCCATTTTTAAATTTGACGGGTCTCGGCCGCGGTGTGCCACGCTGGGTCCAATAACTCAACGCGTAATGTAGCGCGATGTGACACGATTGTTGTCATTTTCGCAAATTATGCGAACGCTACATGCCTGCCAATGTTTATATGTGCGATAAATAACGCGAGGCTGCTCTACGCAGATATTACAGGCGCTAGTCTATTTACTCTGAAATGTGTATGTATTATTGTGATGCTCGTTGTGATAATGAACGCGCAATATTATGACTCACAACTTTACTATACTCGTATCGTCCTGACAATAACGTACAGAGAATTAAATAATGTCACAGTTCAAATTGGTTTCCACGGGACAGGCCTAGCCTAGTGTGGGACCATAGCTTTGTTTCTGAGTGTCTATATTATGTTAAAAATGCAAGTAAGTTAGCTTAGTATATTAATCCTAATTGAGAATAGATGAAAATATCAGAAGTGCCTGTTAATTTTTTTCGTGATAAGAATAACCTTTCTTAGCACCAGGAAAAATGGCAGATCTTGTCTTTTTTTTTTGGTAAAATATAAACAGTTTTCTCACTTACGTTTTGGGTCAAGGACAGTGAATAAAACACTTGACTTATGCAATGTATGTTTAAATTAATACCCGATTAAGATATTACAAAAAACATCTTAAAATTATAGTGACGGCTGCCCAGCTAGCACGATATGTTTTTACAAGCTTTATATTAACTTGACCTGTTCGTATGAAAATATGTAGGTACTAAGTATCACGGTGTTTTCACTTTAGAACCTTCTGTAGAATTGCTTTTCTTTTGTTTCTTTTCCTTTATTCGGATAATATTTATTCTCTCGGCTATAGATGTCACTAAAGTCAAATTTGTACTTAGGTCCGGTGCAAACCCATCGGCACACGTCAGGTGGCGGGAACCGACCAGTTCCGGTAACGGTCCGGTAGCGTGCGCCAGTACTAACCTTGTATAATTTATATTTTTTTTGCAGTAGCAACATTCATGGAAAATGAACTTTGTGGTTATTTTCACGCAGCTTTCTTCTTAATTTAACTATATTATTGAAATAATTTTATTAATCGCAATAATTTTACTACTAAATAAATAGCAAAGCAAAACATAATCATAAGCAGATTTTACTTATCCACAAAAAATCTACACGGGCCTTCTCAATAGTTCTGGGAAACGGAATGGTCATCTGGAATGGAATCTGTCAAGTGTCATTTATGATGTTTAGATAAATTTCAAATTTGTTTTATTTGAATTGAGTCCGTGAATGCGATTTGAATGGAATTCACGATTATTACTGTATTTTTGGAATTCCTGACTCGTAATTTGCTTATTTCTCTGGACCCCCTGCTTTGTGTTATCGCAATTGCAATCGGAAGACATCAAATTATTAAATCTGAACATGTAATCGCGAAAATGCAATAAGTGTGTCGATTGCGATGAAATTTGTAAGTACTTACATATTTTCGCTTATTTAGGCATTTCATACAAGTTTTGAATCCGTATTTGGCCGATATAGCTAAAAACTTACTGCACTCTTAATAGCTCGGCAATAATAGCTTGTATTTACCAAAATTTATTGTTGACAGAAACTTGTTATAGATTTGTTGCCTCGATGCCAAATGAATACACCTAACAATATAATCTTAACTTCACAGAAACAAATAACTACCAAAAGATAATGAGGAAGCACTGGAAACAGATAATATGATAACATTCAGAATTTATAGAATCGGGATCCTTTATGGGTTAATGCAGGTAACCTGAAGAAAAGATAAATATAAAGTATTGAAAAAAATATAGGAACAGGAAATGGAAATAAAGGTGTAGGTAGACTATATTTGGCGAATGTTCATTTTGATTGAGTACAGACCTACAAATATGAATGTAAAATAAAGAAGTATAAGTAAATATATTATTTTCAAATTAGTTTTTCATTTCTGATTTCTAATAGAGTATTAATCCATTATTTCGGAAACTGCGGAGTAAACTTATATAACAAATCTGCTCTGGTAGGATTTCGAAATGATGGATACAAATTGTTTCCATTATTCAAATTCTTCTCACACATATAGGCATGTTGTTGAGGTATTTTGAAGTGTATGTATTCCTGCGACTCTAGATGGCGCTACTGCCAAAAATGTTGACTGACAACTCTACTATATATATTCAATATTCTCTTTGCTAAGTATATAATAAATAAGTAAGTTGTCCGTCAAAATTTGCAATCGAAAGTCACTTGCCGTTATCCGATTGAGCTGAAATTTTGGGTTTAAATATAGTTTGGATGACAATTCAATATTATGGTACCATCGAGCTGATCTGATGATAGAGGCTAAATGTGGCCATGAGAATTCAGTACTTAACCGACATAACCCCGTTGTGTTTAGGCTCGTTGGAATTGTCTGAATGAGTAGTTGATGATGGTATATAGAAAAATACAGTCGGCAATAAAAGCTTGTACCAAAAATGACATTGTTGATAGACACTTATTAACAACTAGCTTTTGCCCGCGGCTTCGCCCGCGTACTAAAAGTAATTTTAACCGTCTAGAAAAAGGGTGCATCTCAGTTTGACCCATATGTTCCAATTGAATTGCAATTTGGCATAAATACTTTCAAGAATTTTCATGTCCATAATGTTAAATTTCAAAACCGATGCCATTTTCGTAATTAACGTCCCAAAAAACCATAAAAACGACACCCATATTGATATTTAGACATTTCAACCCCATCGCAACAGGGGAGATGGTATTTCACGTCCGCCACGTTGGAGTTTAAAATCGTTGTTGTTTTCCAACAAACCATAGAAACAATACCTACCCATGTTGATTTTCAGACATTGTCACCACATACTCCTGTGAAGTTTCGAATGAAATACTCTTACTTAATTTGTTTCCCCATACAAACTTTGGACCCCCTATTCAACCCCTTAGGGGATGAATTTTGAAAAATCCTTTCTTAGGGCACCCCTAGACCTTCTAAGGAACTTACGGGCCAAATTAGGATACTCTAGACCCAGCGGTTTGGGCTGTGCGTTGATATGTCAGTCAGTCAATCAGTCAGTCAGTTTCTTCTTTTATATGTTTAGATATACGAGTATGTCCACGATATTAAATTCCAAAATCGATGCCATTTTCGTAATTAACGTCCCAAAATACCATAAAAACGACACCCATGTCGATTTTCAGACTTTGTGACCACAGGCGAATGTGGTCACAGTCTGAAAATCGAAAATTCAACCCCTTTTAGGAGTTGAATTTTCAAAAAACCTGAAACACGTTTGCTCATATTCGTTAGGAATACTGCTGTGAAGTTTCGAATAAAATAGTCTAACTAATCTTGTTTCCCCATACAAACTTTGGCCCCCCATTTCACCCCCTTAGGGGTTGAATTTTGAAAAATCCTTTCTTAGTGCACCCCAGACCTTATATGGAACATACGTGCCAAATTTGGTATCTCTAGAACCAGAACTCAAAAAATACCATAAAAACGACACATACAAATTGTGGTTACACTAATAGCTATGCGCCTCCACCTCCCGACAGCAACGCATTTTCTGTTAGTCCAGGTATCATCATATACCTGGCTAGAGACAGTACAACCCTAGGCCTAAGCTAAGTTCTTGCCGGAGGCTTCTAAGCAGATTTAATCAGCCAGCCATAAATCTCATGTTAGGTCGATTCCACTCACATCCCAGATTTTGTTGAACTGTTTCTATTGATCCCACCGCAGCGCAAGCTCAAAATCTTTCAGTTTAGTAAACGATTGAGCCCATCACCGGCCTCACATACAAAGCCCAAAAGGTCCCAAAAAAACAAAGGTGAGCCCAGCAGTCACTGCATCGAAGCAAGTTACGTAAAGGCTTTTTCATATGTCATGCTCTGAAAGTGGGTCGTTGTTGTCGCTGTGAAAAGTGTGCAGAAAGTGATACGTTTCTGCTCTAGTGCAGAAAAGTAGTGTATTCCAATTAGTCCTCGCGTTATTACACATTACACGGGAACTAATTCTAATAAATATCAATACTTACCCCGCCACTGACAAAGGGAAATAATTTTATTCTCACTATTTCATGGAATTTATTTTATTAAATATAAAATAAGTTTATGCTGTAAATTCATTACTTTTATTTTAGCTAAAATATTCGCTAGGCTCTATGAGGTGGTGACAAATGGAATACACCCACACCTTTTTTAACTTAAAGTTGTGCATGCGAGCTAAGGCAGAAACGCCTACAGTCACTCTTCAACGAATAATAAATACAAAACATATTATTGTTAAATTTTCCGTCCGTTTTTTTTTTTTCCTCGTATTCGATATGAAAAGTAGAGTGTTTAACTCGGGTGAAAGTCACCCATTTCTGACGAACCATTGGCGGTCTCACGGTTCGAGCACCAAAATATCTCGTCAGAAGTGGGTGCCTTTCAGCCCTTGATTAACAATCTACTATACAGCTGAAGGAGTGTTTCTTCAGAAACGGGAGATTCTAGGATTTTAAACACTCTATGGATACTTTGTATGTCCGAAATAAAGAGATTGAATTGAATTGTCTGTCTGTTCAGAAATACCACGAGTACAACGTGGAGGTGGCGCGCAAGGACGGATTGCTGCTGGTGCGAGAACTCGCCGCCGAAGTCAAGAACCACATGGACTTCAAAATGAATGCTGTCATGGTGAGTCTACTTACTTGTATTTTTATTTTAGTGTCCCTAAATATTACGAGCATTTTCAGTGGATACACTTCTATATAACCCAACCATTTATGTTGTATTCTTAGTATAGACAATTTTGTCATATTTGTACAAATATGTTCAAGTGAATTACCGGCCTTAGCAACAAAATTCTCGGCCTCTCGACCTTGTTTTATACTAAATTTAACTTGTAAAAAAATTCAGGGGTTTTTTGGGCTGCAACTGAAGTGTCACAAGTAGTAACAAAATTAATGTCAATTATAGGTATTGTCAAACTTGACACGTAGTCTCAAATGTGACGTGGTTTCAATTGTACATAAGCCATTCCAGAAGCAAAGTGATTGATACCATATAAATAAATAAATAAATATTTGCGGACAATCTTACACAAATCGACCTAGTCCCAAACTAAGCAAAGCTTGTACTATGGGTACTAGACGACGATAAACATACTTATATAGATAAATACATACTTAAATACATAGAAAACATCCATTACTCAGGAACAAATATTCGTGCTCATCACACAAATAAATACCCTTACCGGGATTCGAACCCAGGACCTCTTGCTTCGTAGGCAGGAATATGCATCCATGGGTTAAATTATTAACAAGTTCTCGTTTGGAAACCTCGAATTTATGTACAGTCAGCAGCAGAAGTAGCTAAGCGGGCCTAGTACACAAATTGATCTGCACACGGGCTCTAATGTCAAGAGAATAAGGTTCTGTGCAGATCATTCTGAGCATGTTAAAGTGCTTAGCTACTTCTGCTGCTGACTGTATTAACTTTTATTGTTCGTGCTAAAAGTCGACTTAAATTTTTTCAAAGTTAAAAAAGCCAATGATTAGTATAAAGCTTGCGATTCAAGCTAGAAATTACTTAAACTTAGAAGTATTCGATAATTTATTATAACATCATCTAGTAACGTCACTATTGTTAAAAATAAATGACGAGAATAACCCGAAATTATTGTCTACTCGTATTTTTCTTACACAATTCTTCGAATTTGCAGGACTCGACCAAGAATTGTAGTAAGTGACGATCACAAATAGATCATCAATGGTCGCAGTGATGTAAGGGCCATAACCCGGAAGCCACTACCAGAATAATTATAATAATATCTTTTCACACAGCCAATTTAACCGCCCACGCCAAGTTATCAAAGTACCGATCTCTCTAAGGGTGCTAAATAATAAATAAGGTCGAAATGAATTGCCCGCTATTTATCCCGCTATTTATCTAGGTAGATCCTAGAATAAATATGTTGAAAGACAACAGGAGCCGCATCTTAAGTAGGTATTTTAAGTAGAAAATGGATACACATCAAAACAATAACAATTACGTCCACCGAAGTCATCATAAAATGGAATAGTTATCAAAATTTATAAAAATGTAGTCTTTCAGTAAACTCAATATAAAACAATTTTAAATTGTTTCTATCCATCCATGTCAAATAGGAAATAGTATTTGTGATACTTAAACAAGATTCTGTTATTTATATTGGCGCTAAGCACCGCTGCATTTTATAAAATAAATGTCTGGTGAGTATCACAAAAGGACAAAATACATCAGTTAGATTATATAAATAGTTCTGCAAGTATAAATAAATAGATTACACATAATTATTGAATAAGTAAATGGATTCGCTACAGGCTTAACACTCCTTTTCAAATATTCAGATCGTATCTACGTTCTGCGATGTTCCCGGCGCATATTTTTTCAAGTCTCGCGTTACCAAATTGAATTCATGCGGAAAGCGCAGCTCCAGTTCATTTATAATTTACCAACGTTGCTAGTCTCGTATGGATCTCAGGCCTTTGGGATATGCATTCCGGAATAACTCGCTGGCTCTAATTAATTTGCGCGGCTTAAATAGAGGCTGTTAAAATACATTTCCCAGTTCATAAGTAGCGCTAAAATGAACTATTCATTTTCGAAACGTTTCAATGGGATCCCCGCACCGCTCGACAACCAGAATAATGTGAATTAACTGAAATCGTGAAAATATGATTCGTTCATGTAGAAATGAGTGCCTGTTCAAATGTTTAGTCGCTTTTGTCTACTTAGTTTATTGAAACAGCAATTTCCCTTTTTCTAAATACTCATGCATGTCAATACGACAATCCATCGCAAGAGCAATTACGGGTATTAATTTAAAAATACATTAAATAAGTATTTACCTACAACGAAAAACGTATCAGCGTTTCCCTTAAAATGAAAAAAAGTTCATGAACTGAAATTACTTACATACGAAAAAGGCACAATAGGAATGTGACGACCCAGTTGTTAGTGCTAAGATATTGCGGCGACATCGGGCGGGCGCCACATTAACATACCCAGCGGTAGCCGATACTCCTCAGCCCGCAGTTGTTGGTTTGTAACTGCAGTACGGTGGATTATTGTCGAAACTTTGAATGATACTAGCTGTCAATGTTCAAGTGCTAGTTTTACTAGAAGGCAGTTTCCAAATAACTGCAAGTTAGTTAGAAGCGACCATATTTATTACACTGTATCTATAACTGTGTTGATACGGTAAATATATTATTTTTGCTAAGCAAATAAAACCCTTTTTCACTTCTCATGCTCGAAAAGTGTGTCATATTAGGCTTCATAAGCGGGGCTAAAGCAGTACATTTAGCCCCTAGGGAAAATATGTATACATATTTATGATTTTTAACACATTTAATTTAACCAATCAAAACACTTCACCATTTAAGTCCACCAATCACAACTCTTTCAAAAAACATGTATCTTTGCTATCAACCAACCAGAATAGGTACGACTACATATTAAAATCGACCAATCAAACATCAGGTGTTTTTTAGTCCCTAATTCCAAATCATTTAAATCCACCAATCACAACTCTTTCAAAAAACATTTCTCTTTGCTATCAATCAACCAGAATACAGCTACATATTAAAATCGACCAATCAAACATCAGGTGTTTTTTAGTCCCTAATTCCAAATCATTAAAAAAGAAAACGCCTCTGACCGTCCATAGCGCGTCCAAACGCTAAATTGAACAATTTCTTCGCAGTGAAATTTGTTATTGATTGTGGATGGATATTCTTTGTTTTACTATTTTCTCGCACTCGAAGTGAAAAGTAGAGTGTATAACTCGGGTCTAAAAGCCATATTACCCCTCGAAATATTTTCCCTCGCTTCACTCGGGAAAATATCCATCTCGTGGTAATATGGCTTATTTTAGCCCCTTGTCATACAATCTACTATTATTTCAAACGAAATGTTGGTGTCCTCATCACCTACCACTCCTCATCCTCCTTGACCACAGTATTTGTAAAGTATAGTATTTTCCAGTTGTACATTATTTTTCTTTTTAAAAGGTGTACAGATCGGTACTGAAAACCATTTCAGATTGTTATCGCACCCAGTCTCCAAAAATGATTAACCGGATATCATGTGTGCGAAAATGCCCAGCCTAGAGGTTCAGATTCAAGTTGCGTGCTCCTTAAAGAGCCCAGTATGAAACCTCATGATGGTAATCTCACTGCTTACCATCGGGAGGGTTAATACTGACTGTGCAGGGAGCGTGCTCCGCGCCTAACTTGGTGTTATCTAGCGACGCTCGCCGACACACCCACTGATATTGGAATTCTTTTAAATTTCGAACAACGTGCCACTGCCGATGCGTCTGTATCTCGTTCAACTTTCCAACCGACGCGGAACTGACAATACCGTGAGAACAAAGCTGTTCCAACCAGCCGTCGCTTTCAAATGTTTAGAACGTCTTCGGGCGCCGTTATATATGTAGTAAACTATACAAAAAAGGATTAACACCAGTTACGACTCCTTATTTTAGTTTTTACACAATATCGCAACACTTTAATGCACATTGATTTAGTATAAGTAACTAGATAGAGGCCTATGTATGTCCAGCAATGGACGTCTTTCGGCTGATATGATGATGATGATGATGAACTAGATACACAATCAGCCGGAAAAAATGGCCGGCTCTTTTGGATTTAGTCTGGTTTTGACCGTGAGATATGATGGTTGTCAAAAATATCAAAAATATTCTTAGGAAAAATGAAGTAATAGCAAATATAGCAATAGAAAAAAAGGATGGGATATATATCAATAACTAAGTTCTAATGATAACGTAATTTTATATAAACTCATTGTCATTTCATGCTTTTGAATAATGAATTTTGTTAGTACAAATGACAGTTTGAACAAAAACCTAAGGAGTCAATATTAGATTTCTTTTTTATGGAGTCGTAGTTGTAGTGCATAATTAATTAATTAGTTTACATCGTGTTTTATTGGAAATGTTCGTATTTATCGTGCTCTCTCAATTAGCTTCAGTACCCATCCTACCACCGTAGGGGTAGGTCGCATTCAGCAGCCTAAACGTCCGGGTGCTCGACATTTCAAAGGAAAATATTTATATGTTTCGTGATATTATGTTCATTTACACATCTATGCATAACATATTCATCTCTTTTGGTAGATGTGACCTTTACCTTTGTTAAATGCAATTTGTTTTATATAGTGACCATATCAAAATTTCTCAAAATGAAACAATATGTAAGTCAATAGGATTGTCCGAGTAAATGTCATGTGCTTTTGCTGGCAGTCCTAAAATATGTCATCCGGTTTTGATTCAGGAAACGAAACACATGTGATTTGTGTTAGAGCTGGCTACGAAATTAAATAATGGAATAAAACAAACGTATTCCGTTAAAAATATTTACTTTTTATGTTTTTACATTCCTGTAATAAAATAAAATAAATCGGCTGCCCATTTTGAGCAAAATAAATCATGGAATTAACTAAAATAAGGATTCCCCCAACCACAAATACAGATTTGACAAGATTGAACGTAAAAATATATTCATAAAAACTGTCAAAGAAATACAACAAGCAATATTAAAAGCGGCCAAGTGCGTGTCGAGCCACGCGCAGGGTAGGGTTCCGTAGTTGCCCGTCTGTCACAGAATGCGGACTTAACAGTAAACTAGTTATGTGTACTACTCGTTAACTAGTTATGTCTACTTAACTGTGATAGTTTTCCTTTTAAATTCATTATATGTACTACTGCCACGAATTTTTTCACGTCCCCAGTCAGTAGTGGCCATTTAGCCGGCAGGGGGGGGGGGGACACATGACTCGAACAAAAATTAGGGCTTTAAATCCCATTATCTCGCAAACGCATAACTAAGTTGAAAAATAGTTAGATAGTTAAACCCAGCATATTTTTGAACAAGCTTTTCAACGATACCCCACACTATAGGTTTAACGAGAAAAAAAAATACATCACTAATTTACATGTAGGGGAAGTACCCTAAAAAAACCTTTTTTTCAGGATTTTATTCTACTGTTTTGTCGGCGCGATTGATTTATATACCCACGCCGAATTGCAGTTTTCTAGTTGTAAGGGTTACTGAGCTAAGCCGAAGACGGACAGACAGCCAGACAGACCGACAGTCCGTGGCGAAACTATAAGGGTTCTTTGTTGACTACGGAACCCTAAAAACTGCCTTTGTGCGTGTATTTTGTATTTTCCGAGTAAAATGGCTGTGATTTACGGAAAGATAAGAGGAAACTATAAACATTTCGTTTTAGCTATTTTAACTACGAAATCCTAAAAAACGGCAGGACAAACATTGGGACTTGGGGAATAACCTCATAGTCCCAATAAATATCAGCCGTGTCGAGTATTAGACTTGCGACGGTTTTCAGTCCTAATAGATGACACGCTTGTTTATCACAGTAACAATGAACGAAATCGACATTTAGTAACTTAAATATCTCCCCGTACATTCTGGCATCAACACAATTATAAAGTATATTCATAACTTACCTACTGTTGAAGTATTTAAATTAACTCACCAAAGAAGAGCAGAGCTTAAGCAAATAGCTAAGAAAATTTAGAGATTTGATTGCTCATGACAACGTCATCACAAATATTATTCATAAATTGAAAATAGGTTCTCTATTCTAAATCTGGCGTGTGAAATGCGAAAGCTACAAGAGTAAGTTGCAAAAAAAATGTACATAGTTAAGAGCTTTAATCTAATCTATGATAAAAAAATTACAGTTTCATAACGGCAATTACCCATGTATTTTATATGGGTAATTGCCGTCACGAAACTGTAAAAAGTTAAATCGTAAATTAGATTAAGGCTCTTAACTATGTACAATTTTTTTTGCAATCCACTCACAAACATTTCTCATCGATTTAATCTAGTTACGATGAAAGTAACGGTAATCTTATCTTAGTTATCCCAATTGAACGTATGGATGACGAATACTAGTACCGCGCCGAGCACTAGTACTTCTACCTTATAACGTTTGTATTATCATGCCGTCATGCGGAAAATAGCAATGATTCTCAATATTTTGGCAAAAATTAACAGCGAATTTCAGATGCGTCGGGCATTTCTCGGCCAATAATAAGAAAACTAATAAACAAGGAAAAAGATAACAAGAAAAATTCAAATTCAAATCCAAATAATGTTAAGCCACGCAAAATTTTCGGTCTAGATCTTGATGACTTTGATTACGCACTTACATAGTAATACGATGTAATAGTTTATAATTTCCATCTGATTTATAAACTAGTTCCTACGATCCAGGCTCTAAAGTTCAAATTGATGGAAACGATGATTGTCAGGCTTTGATTTTACATTAAGAAAGATACTTCGCCAAATGGGTTTCGAATCAACAAAACTACAAACAATAGAAGAATGCTGGTGGAAAAGGATGACGTAAGACTAAAAACAGGAAAGTATTTGTACGTAATAAGAAAGTATATATGTGAAGGGAAAGATATTGTGTATACGGACGAAACATATGTTTATACATCCCATTTAACAAGAAAATGCTGGGCGGATTCCACGGATAAAGGAGTGAAACAGTTAATTTCAAAAGTCTTATTATTATTATAGTACATGCAAGCAGTGCCAAAGCTCTGCTTATGTATAAGTCTACTGATAAGACCGGTGATTATAACGATGCCATGAATACTTAATGTAAATTATGAAAAATGGTTACAAAATCAACTTATTCCCAACTGTCTCCAAATTCTGTATTAGTAGTGGATAATGCTGCTTATCACAATAAATATGTGGAACGCCCACCCAACTCTAATACAGCAAAGCCGCTAATCATAAACTGGTTAGAAACATAATAATATTCCCTTCGATCCATCATTAACCAAGGTACAACTACCTGCGCACTGATCCAAAAGTGGATCTCTTTGTAGACAGCCTGCCCATGCTCACGTCCAGGTTCCTCTCTTATTGTGAGAATGAATAAATATTGATTACTGAATAACATAACTCATTGTAGGTTTAAGACATGTTAATTGTTACTTAATCGACGACCGAATAGCCTAGTGGTTAGAGAACTGACTATGAAGCTTGAGGTCCCGGGTTCGATTCCCGGTCGGGGCAGATATGTAGTATGATTAATACGAATGTTTGTTCTCGAGTCTTGGATGTTTAATATCTATTTAAGTATGTATTTATCTATATAAGTATGTTTATCCGTTGTCTAGTACCCATAGTACAGGCTTTGCCTAGTTTGGGACTAGATCAATTGGTGTGAATTGTCTCACTATATTTATTTATTATTTATTTATTTATAATCCCTGTATTTCTTCGTAATCACTTGTAAAGATAAAGATAAAATCATTTATTTGTCCAACATAGGTTACAGGTGTAATTGGTATTAACCGTTCTTGAGAAAAAAAAATAGATAGATGAAATTACTAGCTTTTGCCCGTGGCTTCACCCGCGTACTAAAAGTAATTTTAACCGTCTACAAAAAAGGAGAATCTCAGATTGACCCATATGTTCCAATTGAATTGCAACTTGGCACAAATACTTTCAAGAATTTTCATGTACACAACATTAAATTTCAAAATCGATGCCATTTTCGTAATTAACGTCCCAAGAAAACCATAAAAACGACACTCATATTGATATTTAGACATTTCAACCCCATTGCACCTCAACAGGGGATATGGTATTTCACATCCGCCACGTTGGTTTTTAAAATCGTTGGTGTTTTCCATAAAAAAATACTTATGTTGATTTTCACTTTGTCACCACATTCCCCCCTTTTAGGGGTTGAATTCTCAAAAAGCCTGAAACACGTGTTTACCAATTTATTGTGAAGTATACTGCTGCGAAGTTTCAAATGGAATAGTGTAACGTAACTAATCTTGTTTCCCCATACAAACTTAGGACCCCCATTTCACCCCCTTAGGGGGTGAATTTTGAAAAATCCTTTCATAGTGCACCCCTAGGACCTTATAAGGAACCTACGTGCCAAATTTGGTATTTCTAGAACCAGCGGTTTGATATGTCAGTCAGTCAGTCAGTTTCTTCTTTTATATATTTAGTTTTATCGTCGTAAACAAGACTGCAGAATATTCAATAGACAAGATTGTACACAGTGTTAAGGTACCTTACCATCCCGACTTCAACCCAATTAAAAACATATGGAACCAGATATATGGTTACGTATCAAAAAGAAACATAGACATGAATATGACTACAGTAAAGAAATTGATCGAAGAAAAAATGTATATGATTGGACCGGATGAATGGAAGAAAGTTTGTGATCATGCCATCGAATGTGAAAATTAATATCGTTCACAAAAATGGATGATCATATTGATAGTATTGTCATTCACGTCAATGAAAGTACTGACGATGACACTCACGATCACGATGACGGTGTAACTCAGATTGTGAAATGGAAAATGCTGAAAATATTGATCCAAATATTCAATCCAAATTTTAATAAGTACATGGACATCTTAATGCAGGTTATATAAGTAAACGCTAATTAGCCAGTACCTACTGAAATATAGCTAGCGTTGTCATTTTTAGGCACATTTCTTGACAGTTTTACTCGGCATTGTGAGTCTATTTACAGACGTAGTGCATAATTGTTTTTCATCGTATTTTCTCGGAAACGTTCGTATTTGTCATGCTACTTCAGTCAACCTCAGTACTTTTTAGGGTTCCGATACCTCAAAAGGAAAAAAACGGAACCCTTATAGGATCACTCGGTTGTCTGTCTGTCCGTTTGTCACAGCCGATTTGCTCCGAAACTACTGGACCGATTGAGTTGAAATTTGGTACACATATGTAAATTGGTGACTCAAAATGGACGCGTAAAGTAAATTAATGAATTTTGAACAAGGGGGCCACTTTTGGGGGGGTAAACTGGAAAATTAAAAAAAAAGTTTCGCAAACTGTATTGTGGGACATATCAAATAAATGGGGTTGTTGTAAGCATGTCAGTTTTTTTTTTAATAATTTTAGCAAAAACAGATTTGAAGTAATTTATGAAAAAAGACGAAAATTCGCCCCCCCCCCCCCCCCGTTGGCCGAAACTACTAGAATTAAAATTCTGAAAAAAATATGGAAAATAGTTCCTTGCCTAAAGATTACAGGAAAACCTATACGAAATTTGGGTATTCAAAAACATTTATGAAATTTAGATTATATACGGAACCCTCAACACGCGAGTTGAACTCGCACTTGTCCGGTTTTTTGTACCGAGACTGACTGAAATAGCAAGACACGTTCGTACGTTTCCGTGAAAATGCGATGGAAAATAATTATGCTCTACATGTGTACTTTATGTTACGTTAATGTTCATGCATGATGAATCGTCATTCATTCACAACCGCACTCAAAGCTACCTAACCTTAACTAAGCAATAAAGCTCGATTTCGTCGTGTGCTTACTTTCAGACATGCTTTCAACAAAGTTTGTTAAGCATATGTACTTACGTTTTGGTAATACATGTAGTAATTCGGCGAAGTCGGCGCAAAGTTTCCCGAAGGAGTGGTTTTTGGAGTGTGAAAGCCAAGTTGGCGCGTAAGCCATGGGGACGCGACGTAATTATTCGATCCACGCCACCTCCCGAATGTCATTTGCGGTTTTTGTCCGAACTCTGGCATTCTCCTTACCGTAAAAGTTCGTTTTTGTCGATTCGCACGCCTCCCTCCCTAATGAAGGCCTACAGGAATCAATTAACCAAGGGACTGTAATGTTTTGTGATTTGTACCCGGCACGCAATTCCATCAAAGCATCTCAATTCAATAGCTTGCAACCATTTCCTCGATTCCAGTAAATTCAATCGATGATCAAAATATTTCATTGGCTGTTTGATTACAGCTATGTGGCCGTGACGTCTGTCCGCCGGACACATTTGTGTTCATGATTTTACTCTTATACAAAGGAAAATATCTACATACTTACATGGTAACTGAACTACTTCAAACATTGGTTTTAGCTGATGTCTAACTTATAATTAAAAGAGAAGCCAAAAATTAAAAATATTGGAGTTACAACTTCCTTCGACTACAAAATTCAAAATTAACTGAAAGAAAAAGGTTTGAAATGAGTTTCTTAGATATGCATAGTTACCTTGTGTCTAAAACAACAGTAAATAAACTGCTACCTATTAGGTTACAAATTACGGATTTAGTATTTTAACCACTTATCACTGAGTAACTTGGTACCTACAGTTTAAACAAACTATCTGCAACTAGAGGTGAGGTTTAAACCATGAAGACTTGCGGAGCGGTATATATAATGTAAATGTTGAGCTCCCGGCGACATGGATGCATGCATAGCGCTTTAGTGACTCAAAGAGGGATATTCTGAGCGTCGCGGGGCCGGGGATCTCGCTGAATGCACTCGTTTCTGTGTCTATATTTGCATTCTGACTCTGCACTTCCAATTTAACGCATTGTTGGATGAGCACCTACTTTTAGGTAATACTATGGTGAGAAAGACTGTTAACAATTCGAGGTTAGTAAAACGCTGACTAGATGCCGTCGCGCTTATCGATCAAGAATGGAAGATTACTTTTAAACGAACCTAAAGATCCTGGGTTCGAATACCGGTAAGGGCAAATATTTGTGTGATGAGCATGAATGAGTGGATTGCAAAAAAATTGTACATAGTTAAGAGCTTTAATCTAATCTATGATTTATTTTTTTACAGTTTCATAACGGCAATTACCCATATATTTTATAGGTAATTGCCGTCACGAAACTGTAAAAAGTTAAATCGTAAATTAGATTAAGGTTCTTAACTATGTACAATTTTTTTGCAATCCACTCGAATATTTGTTTCTGAGTCTTGGATGTTTGGATATCTATTATATATATCGTCGTCTAGTACCTATAACACAAGCCTTATTGAGCTTCCTGTAGGCGGGTCGTTCTTCTTTTCGACCGACAATAGCCTGTCCTTCGTCTTATTACGGCATCTCATTTGAGTAATGATATTTACGGTTTTATAATGTTCGAATGAACGTCCATATTATTTTATTAATTAGTGATATTTAATATTTCATTTTCTCTATCTAGCATTTTTTTTTAATGTTTTTTTTTTCGTAGAATGCCGTGACAGAGTGGTAAAATAAAATGTTGTCCCCACTGAAAGAGTCCACTTTGTCACATGTTTTTTTTTAGAAACCAACCGTAAATAAATATTTATATTGGCCAGAAAGGAAACTTTAATTAGTTCTAATGAAGAAACCTATGCATTTTTTTTAAAATCGCACTTCAAAACCACAATTTTCGATAGTTCAAAAACCAAAAAAACAGAAAAACCTCGGTTCATTGTCGGTAAAAAAGAAGAACGACCCAGGCCTAGTTCGATTTGTGTAAGAATGTCCACTAATATTTATTTATTTATTATTTATTATTAAATACTTATATGGAAAACGGACTAACGCTATTTTTGACAAAACCTGCGCCATCACGGTTGCTTTTCTGGAAACGACGTAATATTATCTCAATTAATGAGTTCTAAATCTATGCATTGATTGATCCGCTACTTCAATTATATCTAACAGCTTACGTGGTCCGTGCATGGATCGAGTCACGTCGCTGGTTTATGCTGGCGCCTCATACCTCGCACACTAAGAGCGGTTATACACGGCGACTTTTTGCAGTTTGTTACGCGAACTAGCCGTAGATCACCTATTGTTGTGACCTGCATCGATACTGTATCGCGTTTGTATCGTTGCAAAAAGTCATAGTGAGTGGGCGCTCAGATTTATGCACGTAAAAAGCAACACCGAACTATTCCCCCCTCAAAACGTCAAACACAACTAGCAGCCAAATCGCACGCGACTTCTGTCTCACTCGCACTGTGCAAATTAGAAAGAGAAAGGTATGCTTTCTCGCCTAGCGACCGTACACTAAAGTGTAGGTGTATTCGTTGAGACGGCATTAGAGACCTTAAAAGACCAAAAAGATTGATTATAATTGTCTCCAGGAAGTATAGGTACATAATAGTAATTAACATACTCAGGTTTATAATTTGCATACCTGTTGGCTACAGCTTGTAAAGCCGAAATGTGAAGTGAAATGTAACCCAAAATTGTCACTCAATATCACAATATCACAGTAAATTCCATGCAAATTAACCGCCGAGTTTACCTATTCTGGTATAGTGAGATAGACTATTCTCAGCAAAGGTTTCCCAATTTAATATGCTGCCTAGTTTCCGTAAGGGTCTCTCGAAATATATTCGAACTACATAGGCACCACACTAATAATAAGTAAGGTTTCATCAAACAACATCAATTTGGTAATTTATAGTTTTGCTTTAAGCAGTGTATGGTAAATCGCAAAATTCTGATGCACTCAGATTCTGATATTTTAACCCACATTATATAAATCAATGTTTAGGTACTTAATTTCATTCCAAGAACCAAAGTTTCTATGATATTCCCAGCAACTATTTGTGTTTGCAGATTTTCTCCTCGAAAATTATTTACGTTACGCTTACCATGCGTTAAAATAACCCTTATATCATTCTTATGAAAAGTATTAAGGTGTTGAGGATGCCTGTAAAAAAGGTGTTATAGCATGCTCTAACACCCTTATAACCACGAAAGAGGCCCAAGTATTTTATTTTTATTACAGGTGTTAGAAAGCCAGAGCAGTGTTATCTGACACCCATAGTGTTGACCAACGCTCTACAAACACAGTAGTAACGGTTAAGGTGTTAGCTGAGAGTGTTATAACACTCTTGCACTCACCCAGTTTCAAGTGAGCATCTTACTCTTTTCTTTACTATAAAGTTATGAGACAAATATAGTTTACCGACATAATGGCGAAGATAGTTAGTAGGAATTAATATTTGACAGCTATGGAGTCGTACTAATTGAAAGTGAATTAAATTGGAAGTGTTTGTGACATTAAGTGAAAACAATCTGCCCTTGTGATTTTACGGTAAATGTTTCCCATCTGTATTTTAACGCACCCAGGATTTATTAAAGTTTTCCAATAAAACTTATGAGGAATAAAATAGACATCTAAAGTTTTTATTATTATCTATTCTTGTTTCTTGACCAGTGGTATGTTAAATTAAATGGCATCCATAGAATGAGAAGAGTAACATAAATAATAAAAAAAAGAAAAAGAAAAGAAGACATTTATTCACTACACAAAAGACACACAGAGATAAAGTATTTTGATGTTGAATAACCTAATCAATTTGTAGTTTAGAGTTCACCAAAACAATGGCGAACTTACATTAAAGCGTTAAGCGTCAGTTAAGTCAACTATAACGTTTATTGAGTTACAACACCTTTAGTCAAGAATATTGTGCAGGCTTTGCCTTCATATCGGTGTTATAATACACTCAAATAACACCATAAGCGTTAGAAAAAGTGTCAATACTTACAAATGAGTTGTTCAACACTTCTAGTATCTTGTGTTACAACACCCTTGACCAACTCACCTTATAGTAGATATAACACCTTAAGCTTTATAACACACTCCACGGCAACAACTAAAAAGCAATAAGAGTTTACGAGCGTCAGCGAGCACTCTTGTAAAGGTTTAAGTGTTACAAACAGGTTAAAGCTTTAACATCTTAAGTATACTTGCTTTGAGTAACACTCTTATAACTCTAATACTTGTTTAGCAGCGTTTAATAAAGCTTTAGTAACACTTTTGGAGTTATTTTTTTTTCTTAACTCCTTTATAACACTATTAGTTCCACTTGAGATAATTATAACTCACTTATAAAACCCTTAGCTGACACCAAAATGTTAATTGGGAAGTTGCTCTGGCAAGAATGCTGCTCAACATTTTGCTACAAACCTCTAGCATACACTCCACAATCAACTATGTATAAAGTCCACACTTTAATTTCAACTATCCTTATATTATGACAGTTATTTTTTCTCCTTCTCTTATTTAAGAGCTAAGCTCTTGTCGGTGTAGCTCAAAGTAGGCTCTCCATCTACTCCGATCCTACGCGATCTCTTTTACATCTCGATACGACCTAACATCAACTCTCTTTTTGAGTTACTCTATGTAATGTAGTTTATTCTAGGTCTTCCTTTTCCTCGCTTCCCCTCTGTCTTTCCTTCAATTATGTTAAGTATGAAGTTTTCATGTCGTATGAGGTGCCCTATCATGTTTCTTCCTCTATTTTCTAAGTTTCTCACTAACTGCCTGGTTTGCCCCACTCTATTCAGGACTTCTTCATTTGTTAGTCTCTCTCCAGCTAATTTTCTCCATTCGCCTCCAACACAACATTTCAAACGCTTCTAATAGGTATTTCCGCATCTTTCTGGGTCAAGGATCATGTTTCACTTTCGTAAAATGCAATGCATGATTATTATGCATATGTATGATTTAATAATTTTTATTTTAGTATTTATGTTATTTCTACGTGTCGATATATCAACATCAAGATTTGTACTTCATACTTACATTTGTACGTAAGTTAAAATCCATCCAATCGTTGTTACTATATAACGTGAATCATATCTTCAAGCCGGCATATATACTTGTTCCTATCGCTTTCAAATCCACCGCCATTACTTCCGAAGGTTTACAATAATAGGTATTTTACGTTTATATCGACACAGTCAAAAATACAACCGCCGTCGAATGTAAACCAATTTTATTTCTCGCTGTATTTTTGGTGAGCGCGTCTCTCACATCAAAGGTGCCGATACCTTTACGTGTTGAAGCGTAGTTCAAATTCCTTTACGTACATAAACGTTAGCAAAATGGAGCTGGAATTACGGAAGCTTCGCTGCGCGGTGGAGGCATCGATTAAGCGATAAATCATAATAATGTAATAGGCATAATGTAAACAGTGCCTGTGGGATGGCCACCCCTCTGACCTCTATCCGCCCGCCTTACGCAGCTCATGCTTTATTCTACCAAAGAAAAAAAATATTGCGGCATGTAGTTGCATTCCTACAAGCGTAACACTTCTATTTTAATTAACACTAATTTTAATTAACACTCTGCGAGCTATAGAGCTCACAAATCTGTCTTTAAAAAAAAAGTTATTTTGAAAAATTTCCAGGAACTGAATTGACAAAAATTGACAAATTGACCGGTCCTGCGCCACCCGCATCCAGCGGACTCCCGCGACCTTTACCAGGTCATCAGTCCACCTTGTGGGGGGCCTACCCACGCCGTGCCTTCCGGTACGTGGTCGCCACTCGAAAACCTTTCCGCCCCAACGGCCATCGGTTCTACGTGCAATGTGCCCCGCCCACTGCCACTTAAGTTTAGCAATTCGGAGGGCTATATCAGTTACCTTGGTTCTACTGCGGATAGCCTCATTTCTGATGCGATCACGCAGAGAAACTCCTAACATAGCTCTCTTCATTGCCCTTTGGGTGACTTTGAGCTTTCTTATGAGGCCCATAGTAAGCGACCAAGTTTCAGTACCATATGTCATGACTGGCAACACACACTGGTCAAAGACTCTCGTCTTGAGACACTGCGGGATATTGGACGAAAAGATGTGCTGGAGCTTCCCGAACGCTGCCCAGCCGAGTCGGATTCGACGATTGACCTCTTTCTCGAAGTTGGACCTACCTAACTGGACAGTCTGTCCTAGGTATACATAATCGTCTACAACTTCGAGCGTAAAGTGTCCGATTGTAATGGGAGTTGGTACTACATGGGCATTTGACATGACCTTCGTCTTATCCATGTTCATTCTTAGACCAACTCGCTCGGAAGCTTTACTGAGGTCATCGAGCATCGTACTTAAGTCCTCCATGGTCTCAGCCAAGACTACTATGTCGTCAGCAAACCGAAGGTGAGTGATGTACTCGCCGTTGATGTTGAGGGTTTGATGTTCAGATTCATTACTTGCAATTTCATAAATACATCCATGAATTACGCAGGAGTAATAACTGTCGCAGTGATGGGTATATAGGCTAGAAGTAATTTCGACATAGAGCCGGTTAATTAAGGCAAACACGGATCTATCGGCCCGTTTCCACGGACCTATGCAACTTTAAACGCATATATTAACCCACAGAAATTGAATGCAGCTGAAAATTCGGTCAAAAATTTACTGAAAACGCGCGGACAAAATATAATTTAAGTTGGTGGTAATAAAACGGGACATGAATGTTAATATGGATGCAATTCTTATTTAAATTGCTTTTATTTATAGATGTTATTCTGATGATCCGCACGAAACGGAACATTAACTAACATAATAACTATATTATTAAGAGTAACTAAGTTATAGTGAGGATTCTTTTTCTAGACCGAATTCACTTCTCTTCGGCTTGTCTCTCTCTTGCTCAGCTCTGCTAGCATTCCCAAAAGGGTCTGCGTCCGGCTTAGACAGCTTTTCCCCTCAGTAACAGCATTTCCCCTCAGTATCTGGTTGACTTCACCAGTCATGGCAGCGGTATAACTGATGAGCACCTTGTCTCCAGCATTACAAAGCTGGTCAATTTTATGCTGATGGGAGCGGTGTGTCAAGAAGTAACGCCGGCAATCTATGTGGCGAACCTCATTGCCGTCTCAAAAAAAGACGGTGGCGGACGCCCTATCACCTAGGGTCTACTTTATAGAGTTGGCCAAAGTCTGCGTCCGGCTAACACGTAAAAATTACAAAACCTTTTTGAACCCGTTCAGGTTGGCTTCGGCACTCGGTGGCTGCGAGACGGCCGTTCATGTCGTACGCGCCTTCGTACAGAGCACATGCGAGGTACTTTTAAAATTAGATGTACATACAGAACGCCTTTAATTAGGTTAATAGGGTCACCCTGCTGAACGAAATTAAAATAACGATTCCGGAAATATATAACTTTTTACTACTCTGTGTTATCACTGTCCATTCAAACGAATGCACAAAATCAATGAGATCCTTTCGGCAGTGGGTTGTCAGCAGGGTGATCCCCTCGGTCCAGCCATATTTAGTTTGGCATTTAATTCAATAATTTAAAGTCAAAATTCAAAATTAAACGTGTAGTACCTTGATGATGGCACTTTGGGTGGCGATTCACAGACTGTCTTAGAAGATGTATTCCAAATTAATTTAGAGAAATTGGACTGAACCTAAATTTCAATAAATGCGAATTGTATATTTCCGATAATGTAGATTCTTCTGCGGCATCCCAAATCATTCAGAGTTTTAATAACATCATCGCGCCAACCATCAAAACTATATCCCAAGACTGTCTACATCTTCTCGGAGCACCCATGTTCAATTAAGCCTCCCCCCCCCCCTTCTAAGTAAATCTGTTTCGAAATATAGTGACCATTCGGACTGCTTTCTCAAAATTAGCAGTCATTCTGACCTATTTATTTGAAAATTTTATTTACTCGTTCTAAAATTCACCTACCTGCTGCGCTGTTATCCCATTTGGAAATATCTACTTCGACCTATCGACGTACTTTTAAAATCCCAAATTGAATCCATTTTGAATATCCGATTTAGCGTTCCAGGCATGGACCCAAGCCGGACATCATAAGTAGTTTAGTTAGTATATTGTTATTGTTAATAAATATTTTTACTTCAAGAGAAAACTCAATAAAGTTAAATCAACATTACCTACTTAATTATGCGTACATAATTGTACTACGTAGGGATCGGCGTAAAATGGCGTATTACGCGGGAAATCGTTTTAAACGTGATCGTATTAAGGGGGTTCTACTGTACATGTACATACGTATGAGATACCACTTTCCATCCACCTGTTGTCTATTATACAATTTATTGTTTCGATTGGTTATCCGCGTAGATACTGTCTGTTTTAATTTCGTGTCTTTAATAGGTTGGTAAATATTGATTATTATAACTATTTCTACTTAATTTAGCTAGGTACTAATCAAGAGTACTATTCAACGTCTATTTTGTCTTACTAGTACCTCCTGCCTCAAAACTTTTTATTAAGTAAATTATTTTAGCTTTATAGTAAAAACATCTCTCCATGCATCCTTTGGTGACACCCCACCGCAAGAACAATCTGCGTCGCTTGTAATATCTTACGGCGCTATAGCTAAGGTACTTGTACATGTGTGTTTAAATTCCGTTGCAAGCTAAGTGCAAGGCGCACCGCCAAATTCCGGAGGCATGCCGCGGGGCGCGGAGGCGGGAGGAAATAGACCACTGCACTTGCCGACCTTAATACCGCCATCAGCAAATTGCGAAACAGCAGCTGTTTGTGACAAGAAATCCCGACATGATTCACGCCATTGGACCGCAATCGGTGCCGGAAATTGCTATGACAATCATCTCCGACGCCATTTACGGCGCGTCTGTTAACTTAACCACCGCATCCTGAATACCTAATAGTGTAGTCGAACTTGAAGCGAGTGCACTCAGTTTTTATGATGCCATAACGATTCGAAAGAGCATTTTTAAAATCCTCTCTCGGTCCGCTGTCAACACCTTTTGCAGATTAAACATCCCTGACGCGGCCGAAGTAATATCGAACATTTCCAAAGGATCGAGTAATATCTGTCGGGCATGTAGTCGGGCGCGGGGTTATTAAATACCATCTACGGGCTGAGTGCACCGTGACCCATATCCAGCGCTGCACCGCCCGGACTTATACGAGTGGACTTTATTGATTCGCGTAGTCTTGAGACGGTGGTTCTCTCCCGCTCCCTTCCGCCGCCCGCCGCGGGCGCGCCGCTCGCCGCTCCGCTCGCCTCGCCGCTTGTCGCTCCGCTACACGTTCGCTCGGGCTCGCGACGGCTCCCGAGGCCACTTACTCAATATTCCAGAAGCGCGCCGGACCGCCTTCAGTAATAGGACCCTTAGGTAACACGCACTGTACTCAACGAGAGTTTTATACGAGTCCATTTTAGAAATTGCATGTCACTCCCGAAACCCTTCGGAGCGGTTTATCAATAATCCCCATTATGGAGAAGAATTTCGTCCTTCAAATAAACTTTCGAAGTATTAGTACTAACCGGAAAGCTTTGAGTCTGGAAAGGGTTTTACTTTTAAAAAGTTGGGGTGAATTTTTCTTTTTAAAACATGCCCATTTATTTATATAATGGCATGTTTCCTTATTTTGCTGCGGGGTAGAAATCTGTAAAAACAAAACACGATGTAGGTAGATGCAAAAGTTGTAAGATACATTTGTATCGAAATAAAGAACTATTCAACATACCTATAAATAATACAAGTTGCAGAACTATAACATAATTTCTGATTCATCTTTGCATTAACTAAAACTGCAACGCAGACAATGCAAAGGGAAATAGCACAGTTACAAAATATGTATAAAGTGCAACAACAAATCGCGAAACTAGTTTGTTGGTGTCATGATAAAGTGCAGCGGGTGTAGGGTGGGCAGGGAGGCTTGGTATAAACTTTAATAGCGACGCCTCACTGCGGGCACCTCGTGAATGTAATCTTAGCCGGTTCGCACTCACTTCCATGCAATATGCAATCAAAGATTTGTAAGTGAAATGCAATTGTCTACGATCTGAGTGCTCCCAACTTCCGAGGGCGCTGATTTTTACATTGCAGATAATCCGGGTGCCGGATCACATGAAGTGAGCGCGTAAAATAAAATAAAAATGCCTTAAGTATTGAATTGAAAAGTTCCGTTTAAGAGCCCGTCCAGTCTTGCAAGGATTTTTACAAGACTGGACGGTACGTAATCATATTGATTTAAGTAGAATAATAAAATAGAAAACCTGTGCTTTGAATAAAATAATAGAATATCTCCGCTTTTGCGATTACCTAGTGGCGCGACTTAAAAGATAGTGTATTCCAACATTAGATCTTTCTCGACTTTTTCATATTCCAGTCGAGTCGTAGTAAATTTGAACATTAATCGCTCAATAAAAAAGCCAAAAAAAATGCAGCTTTATTGGGTTTAAATCACAATAAGCTCCACATACTTAGAGCGACCGCAGCTCTATGATAGAATTGGTTCATTAGAATATTAAATTTTACTTACTAAACGCTTTCTTACACGAAAGTTTCTATCTTCCTCATCATAATGATATTAGCCGAAAGACGTCCACTGCTGGTCATAGGCATCCCCCGAAGAAACTCGTTCAGGTTTTGAAAAGCTGATGACGTTTGTCCACCCGCTCACGCATAACATAATACCAGAAAGTCCATTCTACACGCAGGGGAAAGAATTTTTGAAATTGGATAAGCGGTTCCGGGTTTACCCAAAACATACAAACTTACAAAGCTACAATCTGGCAGACTCTTCCTCTTTATACTATTAGTACCTATAGATTAGTACATAAAAGACTTTCAGGACTACCTTTAGGATTAAACTTCCCCGGCTAATTAAGTAGAATTAATTACCTAGAATAATCAAGGGTCCTGAATTGGTGTGTTGTTTCGTTTTCCACCGCGCAGTTTGACAAAATGTATTAAAATTATGCGCCTCGTAGGTACCTACACTACCTACAACACAAGCCGAAAAAATATGCAAATATGCGCTCGCTTGGGTTGTTCTGCTGAATAAAAGAATATCCACTGGCATGGAGGTACTACAACATCCGTTATATATCTAACCAGAATTAGAATACATTCATATTCGAATAGAGGAGACAGAAAAAGGGCGGGGTAAAGAATGTGGTCAAATTAGAAATTGAAAATCTGGGGAACGCGCTCTTAACAGTTGTCTTCACATGGCACGAGGCAGGTTATTTTTTAACCGACTTCAAAAAAGGAGGAGGTTATATGTTCCACTGTATATACAACCAAACAGGAATAAGGATTTAATCCAAGATTTAAATTAAACATCAGAAATTATGGATTAATCATAGTTAAGTATTTATCTTGCTGTAAGCTCTATTTATTGTTGCTTGGTCTAACTAATTGACAAATAGTTATTTGTGCAACAAGAGAGCAAGGTGTTTTTTTGCTGCGAGTGCTGAGTTTGAGTCCCGAGGAAGCGAAAGATTCTAAAATTGAATCACGAGCGTAGCGAGTGATTCAAAATTAGAATCTTCAGCGCAGCGAGGGACTCAAAAGCACGAGACGCAAATACTTTGCTCTCGAGTAACACATACAACTTGTCACCTCAGCAGTGAGACCATATTCACATTAAAAATATTATATACATTGGCTTTCACGTACTCGTACCTATTCGTCTCGTGATGTGATTATTCAGGAAGAAAACTTGATTCAGCGTTGGTTACTGCTTGTTTTAACTTCTCAGCGCGGCGCGGCTAGTAAGTACTGGAAGCACACAAGAGCGCAGAGCGAGACAAGGCGCGACACACCAAAGCACATTTTAGTAATCTATGCGAGTCTCGCGTGACACTAACACAACACTTAAAGTTAACCGTATAATTGTTAAAATACTGTCACTCATTTTCTCACATTTCACTCATATTTTCTAACTATTTTTGAAATATTCAACACACGTCTGTTGCACTTACGCCTGTCTCGCGAGTCGCGTGCACACCAAAGACTAATAGCCGTATTATTGTTAAATTATTGCCTTCTTCACTGATTTCACTATATTTCCTAATTAGATAGATAATTAATTTATCCTTCTTAGTCGTTTTTATATTTAAAACTAATATAAATAGCGCAAGAATGAAGAATAATGTACCTAATAAAATCTAAAACTATTTAACAGCGAAATTTTTTTTTAAAGGGGCGAAGCACCGGGCGTGTGTTCGTAAACTGCATCTGTTCTTAAAAATGAAGATTGTTAAAACAAGAATAATTCATTAGTCAGAGTATGAAAATTAATGTTTATGTCATATATTTGGTAATTTAAAATTTTTTTGGTAATTGAAATTTATTAGTATGTTAATTTGTGTGTTTTCGAACTTGTTACTTGCTTCACACTGTTTTGGGGGTCTACTTTGAAATTAGAATGTCGAACTATGAATCGATATATTCCTGTCATACCTATTCTTTTTCGTAATGAAATGAAAGGAACAGAGCTCATAAAATTCAAGAATTCAGAATGTGTAATAGACTCCACGCTGTGAAATGGCAGTGGTCGACATCAAAATTAAAAAGATACTTTGACTCACGGAGTGAGCAAAATCGCATTTTGCTCACTGTTTTCACGCAACAAAATAATTATGCTTGTTCGAGCTGCTGGGGTGAAAAATAACTTTGTTTTGGCAGATCTTGGGTTAGACGTGGTATATTTTAATTTCTTACTCGTGTTTTACGATTTTCACGAATGTAATAACCAAAATATTTAGTATCCGAGGAAGCGGTGGGAGCGCAAATACGGCAAGTATGTAGTGTAATCGCATTAAGTACGAGGTTGCCGCCATATTGCATCATGTCCCGCGACCGCAGCGCACTGACGCGAACCCCACATTGTTACACTAATTTCACTTAAGTAAATCAATTTTCGCATCCGTGTGGTGACATGTCAGAGCGGTGCTGTTTTATTTTTAGAAGTCTTTTATTCTAGCATTATTTTGCAGAAATTAAAACGTGTGTGATACAGGAAAATTAATATAACAAATTCAAGATCCTAAGATAAGGAAGTAGTTATTTGTACCTAGAGGTATTTAAGTATGTATGTTGGTTGAATAAGAAACTATTGTCATAAAGCATCTCTGAAGTCTTTACGTTGAAAGATTTTACGTTGAGAAAGTTAATAGCTACTTAAAATATCGATCGGATCGCAATGTCCGTGTGGTCAAATAATCGTCAATGAACTGACTGTACCTACTACTTAAGGCGCGCACTCCCGGAATAACTCTTTGAAGTGTGAACTTGCACGCGACAGCTCGGCAAAGTAGTGAGGTCTCCGCCAACGGGGGGACTTAGGAAGGATATTATACAAAGCCTATTAACTTTTGACGTAAACGAGTGCAGTAGAGGACGTTATTTTAAGATTCTGGAAAGTAGAGAATACCTACTAGCCTAGAAATGTTCACATCAGGAGTCGAAAGGAATCTAATCTGAAGGTCTTTTCAGGGTACCTTACCTACTCGTTCTTATATGTTTTAAAGTGGGGTTTTCAAGTTTTATCTGTCCTTAATAACTTTTTCCAGAGGAACACCTATACACATACCAATAGTATATCCATTCCTTGAATTGTATTGTGTATACTTACTTATGCATACTAGGTAATCATCTAAAGTGGTTTTATTATTTATTAATCTTTAGTTATTTGTTTTCACATATGTAATAACTAATAACCATTAAACTCGACAAGTTTGACCAAGACCGAGTTAAGTACGCTACCCTTGCGGTACTGGAATTATTTCATGAAACGAAATACCCTCAGTGTAAAACTATGTTTTACATGGCAAGTTATCAAACGCCCGAACATATTGAACGTCAACGGGTCGGAATCATATTCAGCAAATGTGAAGGCGCCGTTTATCTGAGCAGTTTATCTCATTTTTTGCCGCATTCCTGCCTCCGCCGGTACCATCAAATGCGAGCTTCCATTGCTCACGTACTCTCTCTATTCGTGATAAAGACGAAAATTTATTTCGCGCACCTTGCACCCTTTTCTTTTCTACTTTTATTTGCAGTTTACATGCTAGCTTGCTTAATGTACAACACTTTTCGTGCTTTGATATTGTTATAATTTAAAAAATCTCGAATAAACAGTTAATTGAAGTTAGTTGAAACGAAGATGACGTATTTCGTATTCATTCATCTTTATACTAATCAAGATTTATACCAAATACCTTATTTGACCATAAATAGCGGGCTGGAATTCACACCTTGTAGAATTGCCGGTAACATAATGAGTAGGTTGGTAATGGCGGCCCAAAGCGCACAGAATTTAGCTCGACAATAACGTTGAAAAATCGCGGGGATTGCTCGCTGCGGGCGAGTCCCTGAGAAAAAACGACGCTAACATTTCGCACTTAATGAAACTGTAGCTGAAACAAAATAAAGCAGCGCCGCATTTACGGGACACGGTATTGTTCTAAGAACGTCCTTTCACCGCACATCTTAATGGAACAGATCGAATGCTGCCGCGAAATGGGTTTGTTATGCAATTAATATTACAATTACCTCCTGATTTCAATTAATAAAATTCATCTTATTTACTGCAACCTCCAGAGGTTGACCATAAAATTGCGATCACAAGCACGTCATAAACAGTTGAGTAAACATCAGATCACAAAGTATATGACACTCGCCGTCGGCTCGAGCTACAAATATGTGAGACACCTTAAGATGTAGGGTATGTTTCTTTTGTGACCTTGATATGCAAAGTAATGCACGATACGTAGGAATGAAACCCCTTTATTAGGCAGGAGGGCGGCGGGCGGCGGACGGCCGCGGAGTGCAAGTTTTAATTACTTCGCCTCTACTTTGCGCGTAAAGCCTGTCTTTCAATGGGGCTATTTCGTCTCACAACTAAAAACACCTCATTTATAATCGTGTTCTGGCGGAAGCTGTTATTTGAAAATAATCAGGAACGTACCTAGATATAAGTATACGGCTGAAAAAAGGGATTGTTGGAATGGTATGTAAATTTGCAGTATTTAAATTTTTACAAGCCTTCATTTAACTTGCTCAATTCTTTTTGCATCACACTTGCTCGTAAAGAGGTTCATAATGTTCATATAGCGCTACAATAGCCTTTATTATGCCTAAAGGTGGTTTTGTTCTTAAATTGTATCTGTATTGTATAAATATTTAAGGGGGCTCCCATACAACAAACGTGATTTTTTTGCTCGTTTTTATAGATCATTACGGAACTCTTCGTGCGCGAGTCCGACTCGCACTTGGCCGGTTTTTTTACTCAAATACGTCGTACAAATAAATCTAAACATAAAAACTCTAAAAAAAAATGTTTAACATTATTAAAAGATTTAAAATTATTTTTTGATTTTAATGTCTCAGATCGCAGGTATTTTGTAACGTCCCTCCCTGGCCAGGAAGTTGGAATTTCCGCGTACCGTGCAGTAATAGCTACTTTATGGCCAGGTGTGACGTAATAGTACATTGTTTAACGAGGGCCGTAAGTGGAATATTGCTAACGAGAGTGTATCAGAAGCCCGACGCCGAAGGCGGAGGGCTTTTGATGACTCGAGTTTGCAATATTCTTACGCCCGTGTTATACACAATGTTTTTCATCACATTTGCGAGGAAATAAATAACAACAAAAGACAGAAAAATGTAAGTTTCATACAGCAGCACCAATCAAAAATTGACAACTTCACTTCCAGATCAGTGCTAGTAGAGCGCGCAGTTCAATATTTCAACCAATCACAGAGCAGTATTCTTGCGGGGCGGGGCGTCGTGACCAACTAGATTTTTTTATTCAACCAATCACACAGCAACCAGATTTGCTTAAGCCAATCAGAGGGTTCTATTATTTAAAAAAAAAACCATAACGCCCATGGGCGTAATATAGCCCATTACAGCTCAGTACGCTTGCGTATAATAACACCATTTTCGAGCAAGTGTGATGAAAAATATTTTTAACTGTGATTTTTAAATCGTGGTATTGCCTCACGCGCCTCACGTCAAATTTAACAAAATGGACGATTGACACTTTGTATTTTTTATTGCGATTAGTATTCATTCTGTTTCTAATGCAATTATTTCCTCGCAAATGTGATAAAAACTGCATTGTGTAGGACACGGATGGTAAGATTCAAAGCCCTCTGCCTTCGGCGTCGCTTCTAATCGACTCTTGTTCGTAAAAAACGGCTTACCAACATCGTGGCACAAATGTACTATTTCACGATGGAGCGAGCTTGGGAGTAGATATAAAGGGGAGGGCAAATGCACAAAAGATCCCACTGGGTCGAAGTGTATCCGAAAGGGCCCTCAATTTAATAAGATAAGACTATTTCAGCCAGTTTTGTCGGTCACCAATCAAGCTCGTGTAAATTCGGTGATAATACAATACTTGTCACCACCGAGCTTATCTGGTGACCGAGACAGAAGGTGTCCATTACCACCAAACTCCTAAAGCCAGTCATGATAACCGCGTCGTGCTTGGGCTCGGTGGAAACCTCTTAACGACTGAAAAATAATACAATGCCGAAATTTAAATAATTCACAGAAACGTATTCCGATTCTAAGCGAATTGTTTTTAAATAAACTAGATAAAAAAAATAAAACGAAGCATACTAATCCGTTTATAAATGGCTGTATTCCGAGATCCTGCAAAATGTGTTGCTAATTACTCACGAAGTTTGAAATTAACGTCGCGAGGACATTCGCACAGATAAGACGGGACGCAGTTTACATAATGGTATTGCGAGCATAACTAAAGTGGTTTCAAAGTAATAACACTTTTCAAATACGAGGTTGCTAGCAGTATCCAATTACGTCGTTGAGTAAAACATTAAATTGTAGGAATTAATTTCAGAATAATGGGTATTAGGTACTTTTACTCGTAAATAAATAAATAAATCACTTAATTTTGTATTTTATTATAAATACATGAATTAATCATTTAAAACAGCCTCCACACAACAAACATAGCTAAAAATCATCTCGACAGACAAACATTTCAATTAAAAAAAAACCTTACTCAAATTGATCAGTGAATCTGCTTGGGAACTTTTGGGAGTTTCGATACCACAGACGGAAACACAGAATCGAAGTCGGAATTTAAAACGAAACTAACATTAAATATCATCCATATACCAATTTGGGAGTTCGCTGGATACGGTGGCGCAGGACCGGTCATTGTGGCACTCTTTGGGGGGAGGCCTATATCCAGCAGTGGACGTCTTTCGGTTGATATGATGATGATATTAATCCACCCATAGTATACTATAACTACTAATATTATAAATGCGAAAGTAACTCGGTCTGCCTGTTACGTTTTTACGCTTAATCCACTGAACCGATTTAGATGAGGTATGGAGACAGTATGAATCCTGGAGAATGATATAGGACGGTTTTTATCTCGAAAATCATCCCTTAAGGGGGTGAAATAGGGGGGCCCGCCGTTAATCTTTTTTAGGGTTCCGTAGCCAAAATGGCAAAAACGGAACCCTTATAGTTTCGTCATGTCCGTCTGTCCGTCTATCCGTCTGTCCGTCTGTCCGTATGTCACAGGCATTTTACTCAAAAACAATAAGGTGTATTTGAATAAAATTTTGAGGATAGGTGTATTTTGTTAGCCGCTACATAGTTTTGTAATTAAAATGACAAAAAAAAAAAATTTTTTAGGCGTGCACTCCATACATAAAACTAAAAGTCAATTTTTTTTTTCATTGTGACCCCCCGTGTGGCACATCAATCGATAGGCCTTTCAAAATAAATAAAAGGTTTCTTAGCATTTTTTTTGATTAAGTTAGTCGGAGATAATCGCCCCGAAAGTCACTAAAATTCTGTCCCCCTCCCTCTAATTTTTGAACGGTGTATTTAAAAAATATGGAAAAATTCATGGACATAGGCTAGGGCTTATTAATTTCATTTACCGAAAATTGTTTTGAACAAGATCGGTTCAGAGGTTTTCGAGATATTGATGAAAAACTGCCTTCCTCAAAGAAAAGGACGTAAGTGCCGTAAAATTTCTGTGACGATACGACCTTTTTAATAGGCACGGAACCCTTCGTTTTGCGTGGTCCAACACGCACTTGGCCGGTTTTTTATTTCAAGACACATAAACCTAGGAGTGAGATACCGTTCGTAAAACAGAATGTATTAAAATTTGTGATGTCGACGAACTAGAAAGTTATTGATATAATTATGTACCAACGGCCGGTTGGGAGGGATGAGGGGGGAGGGTGGGGGTGCCCCCCCCCCCCTCCAACTTTCCCCCCGCGGAGGTGCTTGGTTTCTGAATTATTCACGGTTATAATTTGAGGTTATAACAGTGCCAAAGATTCAGAGAGGGGGAAAGAATGAGATGGACTCCGTGGTGGCTCCGGCGCTGCGGGAAGCGCAGCCCCGCCGCCCTGGCGTAAGAAAGTGCCCTCCCTCCGCGCCTACGTGCTTTTATTTACACTCTAGGGCTACGGACCACAAAGGCCACGTGGGGTCGGGGTTGACAAATTCGGTCCCGTAACAAATTTTAACTTTAAAACAGAAAATATGCTCGGCTCAGGATAGTGGAGTGCTCTGATTCGATTTTTGGTAGGTATGCATTTGTTTCACACGTTATATTCAATAAAATCAAAAATAAAACTTATCTCCGGCGGCAAAAATTGCTTTAAATCATTTAAAAACAACCGTAAAGCCCCCCACAGCGTCAGTTGTCCTCAAACAAGACGGCTTATTTTAAGATCCAATCCCAAATGTTTGTATGGGAGCAACTACAATTAAACCAAAAAATTGTGACAAAGATTGACCTCGCTGGCGGCATCCCAAAAGCTTCATACTAATTGATTGAAAAATATGACGTCACACATGTCACAATGCTATGTGTAGGTACTAATCGTTGTACGGAAAATCAAGTAAATTGCTTTTTCGGTCGCAAAATACTGCGTTTAGGTCCATAGTTGTTCTACAATGTTGTTTCTATAAAAGCGTAAGGATTCTATTCATAGCTTTGAATGTACATTTGGACAATAAAAAAATGCATATTTTTCTAAACTTTCACGGTTCATATCTTTTTATGATATTAATATATATTTTTTTGAATTTCTACTTTATTACAATAATCTGATGGTTTACTATCCATTTAGCGACACTATGTCATCAATTTTAACATGAGTCATCACATCTGCCTATTAGGGTGGCAAATCAGAAAATGATCCTCTTGTTTATGGTCTGTTTTGTTTCTAATTTCCTTGCAGTTACCGTCCGAACCAAATCGAATCCGGTATTTATAAATAATACCAAGAATTAACACAAAATCCATGACAAATAATATATTTAAGTAAATGATTTATATTATACCAATGTTTCATCGTAAATAAAACACTTTTTTATAACAAAATATTTGTATATGAAGTCGGTAGGTACCACTGCTATATAAGGACCGATTTCTTTAAAAAGTTTGATATTGTGATCGTATTAACGCAAAAATATATGAACCCTAACAGCTCGCTAAACAGTGCTTTTGGGCCATAGAGCAAGGAATTTTCGGCGATTTATTATCGGTGTCATTTTATTTGAATTAGTGCCTATATAAATAACAGATAACGGTACAGGAGTAGTTTTTTTTTTATAATATAGGTACAAATGATTGGTCATAGATAAAACTTTCATTTAGAAATATTTGTGAAGTGGGTGATACAGTAGTATGGTCAACGACTTTAATTGTTGAGCCATTTAGGTGTCAACTAATTTTAGTTTTCTATAAAGCTAAGTGTCCAGTATAAAGTGAGCTCTAAATGGCTCAACAATTAAAGTCCGTGATTGTACCACTGCATTATGATTATGAGGGCCGATTTTTGGTTAAAGTTAAATGTTTACATCTTGGTAAACAGTGCTCTAATGCAAATGTATGAACCATTTCAGTATATAGCACAGCATAGAGTTTTCCACGACTTATTATCGGTGTCAATCTATTTGAGTTTGTGCCTACATAAATGGCAGATAACGAGATAACAGTACGCGAGTAAAAAAACACATTTAAATATTCCAAGAAAAGAAATATATATTTAAATTCAAGTAATGGATTACTTAAAACCTTAATTTCAGTTTACGTTACACAGTTGAGTATATCTAAATAAATAATAAAATAAAAATAAAATAAACAAAATACGTTTAATTCAGACCATTCGATCCATATTGTAGTCACAAAAGTATAAAACAGTTACAAAGTACTAAAATAGTACATATTGGTCATCAAATTACCTATACCTACTTACATATTTTTTTCCTCTTTTATTAGCAATATTTTTAGTAATTTTATTTCTATTTTTGTTAATTATGATCGTGTTATACTTCTTGATGACTTGATGACAAATAACCTCAAAACAATTTTTCAGAAATTACTAATAAAATTGCTAACAAAATAGAAAGATTTTAAAAGTGCCTTAATTGATATTTAAATTATATTTTAGACATTTTTAGTTCACATTGTTTTACCGTCGTACAGCTAACGCGCCGTGTGAATATGAATATGAATATGTAGACGCATTGTTACCATCGTAACTTCGAAGTAACACTGCTTGATATTGTGTTGTCAACAGAGATTCTCAATAAAGAAAGAAAAAAATAGGTATTACAATAAATTGTACATAGGACATACCGCTATCGTTTGAACTGGCAATCTTCCACGTTATTAAAAAAATGTTAGGAGAGACGTGTCTTTATATACGTGAATAAAGTTTTGGCAAGTGAACAAGGTTGTTCGTTAAGGTGTTCCACGCCGTGCTCGCGGCGGTGCCGCATCATGCAGGGCGGGACCTGCTGCAGGCAATCAGCTTAAGATCGTTAGGCACACGCGAACTATGCGATTTCACTGTGATGCCATCAGCAGGCCAACTTTTTAAACATAAATTGTGCAGTTAAAATCTATCTGCGTGTGTGAGGATTTAAGCTTTAGGAATATTGTTGAATTGCTGTCCACTGTATATTAAAAGAAAAAACCGGCCATGTGCGTGTATAAAATAAGTGAAATAATATTTTTTTCGAAAAACCCAACAGCTTTTTTGCAAATATTATAGCCTATGCTATGTCACTCCCACGATTTAGAGCAATCCAACGACACCTCATATGTCGTAATTCGTAATCCGTAAAACGGTTTAGGCTGCCGGGTGTACCAAAGAATAAGACATACACACATACATACATACATATATACATACATACATACATACATACTCTCGAAAAACATAACCCTCCTCTCCTTCGGCAGTCGGGTAATGAAGCACGTATTGAGAGATAGGTACTACCTCTTCTCTTACAAAATAACATCCCCACATAAAGCAAAGCCTGACAATCACTTTGTAAATTGCAATATTGCTTCCTGCATTTGCATCCATGCAAGTCGGCTTAAGAGAAAGGTGAATAAAAAGCAGCAAGCGCTGGGAAATTCCCGAACAAATACATCTCGCGCTAGACGCCAGACAGACTAGGTATTGTTAACATCCCCTACACGTCTCGGAAATATGGATTCACGCGTTTGATGAAACACTCGGGCCGCAGCAAAATATATCTCACTCTAGATGATAAAAATTTCGCTTGTCTAACGCCATGGATTTCGGTGTGAATATTCAGCGTTTTTGAAGCGATTTTTTGTAGTCATTGTGGTCAACAGCAAATACTATTAGTTTCCAAAATTCTTGAAGCTGCGGCTCATAAACAGATCTCAAATTTCGTTCATAGTAACAATCTACTATCTCCTTTCCAGTCTGGCTTCCGATCTGGACACAGCACTACCACCGCGCTTCTGAATGTGACAGAGGACCTTAGACTTGGTCTGGAATCCTCTAAAGTTACAGTGTTAGTGCTCATAGATTTTTCAAATGCCTTTAATGTTGTAAATCATGATCTACTTCTTGCAACGCTTACTCATTTGCGGGTCTCTTCAAAGGCGACGGAGTGGTTCTCTTCCTATCTTTCCGATCGCGTCCAAGCAGTTCGTGCCAACCGCTCATTATCTGACTGGTGTGAGCTAAGCACCGGAGTGCCACAAGGTGGTATTCTTTCTCCCTTCCTATTCTCAGTATTTATCAACCTCATCACCACCATGATTAAATGTTCTTACCATCTGTATGCGGACGATCTGCAGCTGTACGCTCAAGCTGAAGTAAATGATATCAATGGTGCCATTTCCCTAATTAACGCAGACCTGGATCACATTGCAGAATGGTCTAACAGTTTTGGCATTTGCGTCAACCCAGCTAAGTGCCAAGCTATATTTATTGGTAGCCAGCGGCAACTTTCCAAACTCAGTTCAGTTTCTGTTTCACCGATCCGGTTTGACAACGCTGTCATTCCCCTGAGCAAACAAGTTAAAAATCTCGGATTAGTTATTGATTCGAACGTCTCCTGGAATGGTCAGCTCTCCGAAATTAGTCGCAAGGTCACCGGAACGCTGAGAACTTTATATAATTTTAAGAATTTCCTCCCAGTCAGTACAAAGAAGTTGTTGGTCCAGGCGCTGGTGCTGCCAATTATTGATTATGGTGATGTGTGCACTACCGATGTCACTCAACAATACCTCAATAAACTGGATCGCCTCCTCAATAATTGCATACGATTCATTTTCGGCCTCCGTAAATATGACCACGTTTCCTTCTACCGTCGTCAACTTAACTGGCTCTCCATTCGCCGTCGTAGATCCCTCAGATTACTTTGCACCCTTTTTTCAATCTTGTCTGAGCCTTCTGCTCCAGGATACCTCAAAAGTAAATTTATTTTCGATACCCCTCGCCCAGGCTGTGAGCTGCGTACCTCCCGTGTCCTCAAAATATCCATACCTTCGCACCGCACTAGTTTTATGACTCACTCCTTCGCCGTACAGGCAAGCCGTCTCTGGAATTCACTCCCTCTCAACATCAGACAAGCCCCAAGCAAGTTTGCTTTCAAGCGGATGCTGCGTAAGCATCTGCTTAAACAAGAATTCGACTAAAATCCATCCACATAATGGTAGTATATATTGAATATGTAGTAGTATATCTTTTTGTATGTATCTTATATATTTTTATTTATGTATGTCTATATGTAGTGTATAATACATTTGTATTTTTTTCCTCTCTCCTCAAGTATATTCGTAACAGAAATTATCATACTTTTTTCTTTGCACCTGTTATAAGTCTCTGTTTAGCCCAATGGTTAGCTGGTAGAGAATGCCATCTGGCATTAAGCTCGCCATTTGTACATATATTTTTTGTATTTTGTGCAATAAAGTTTAAATAAATAAATAAATAAATATTAGGGAGACGAATATCAGAGTCAAAAAGTGGCAGTTTTCGCTACTCAGCCACGAAATGCTGGAACAACATCCCTCCGCCTATTCCTAATTGTGTAACTTTGGGTACTTTTAAACTACACTTTAAAAAATATTTATTTAAACTACAACTCTCCTAGCCCGGGTCGTTAACTATTATACCTATATACAGGGTGAGCAATCCAAATGGGTCAGTATGGCGGTTTTGGAAACCATAACAGATAGCGAAATCTTGGCTTAGGAACCATGACGTTGATTTTAGTAAAAAGAAAAACTGCATTCATATACTTACAAAAATACGTGTAGGTACTCGGCCCAGGAATCGAACCTGGACTTTTTGAAAAATTAAATTTCGTTATTTTCCTTTGAATATCGGTTATGTAGCTCTTAAATAGTAAATGTTACTAAGAAACATGATATCTAAAACTAATAAAATGCATTGTTTTTAAATAACGAAATTTAATTTTTCAAAAAGTCCAGGTTCGATTCCTGGGCCGAGTACACGTATTTTTGTAAGTATATGAATGCAGTTTTTCTTTTTACTAAAATCAACGTCATGGTTCCTAAGCCAAGATTTCGCTATCTGTTATGGTTTCCAAAACCGCCATTCTGACCCATTTGGATTGCTCACCATGTATATTTATAACTTAAATGTAGCTGTTGCGTTACGTTAGTCTCTCAAATCGTCATAATTTATCCTGGAATATCCTATATTTTATTAATACATGCTAAGTACATTGTACGTGTCTTTAATATGCATGCAATTTTCCTCGTACAAGCACCTCCCTTAAAATCTCTTCATATGCGTTACTACTTAGTTATCATTATTATTTTTTTTTTTTAACTAAATATATGTAGTACCACGTCTGCCACTTTTTGCTGCTTGAAATCTATCCTGCAGCCCTGGGCTCCACGGAAGACCAGCGCTGTGGCATTATTAAATGTCAGAGCGTTATGCTGAGTGGTGTCCACTTGCGGCCACTATAGCAGCACCCCACCAGTCTTCTTTTTTATTAGGGTTCCGTAGCCAAAATGGCAAAAACGGAACCCTTATAGTTTCGTCATGTCCGTCTGTCCGTCTGTCTGTCTGTCCGTATGTCCGTATGTCCGTATGTCACAGGCATTTTACTCGAAAACTATAAGGTGTATTTGAATAAAATTTTGAGGATAGGTGTATTTTGTTAGCCGCTACATAGTTTGATAATTAAAATGACAAAAAAAATTTTTTAGGGGTGCACTCCATACATAAAACTAAAAGTCAAAAAAAAAAATTCATTGTGACCGCCCCTGTGGCACATCAATCGATAGGCCTTTCAAAATAAATATAAGGTTTCTTAGCATTTTTTTTGATTAAGTGAATAGAATCGGAGATAATCACCCCGAAAGTCACTAAAATTCTGTCCCCCCCCCCTCTAATTTTTGAACGATGTATTTTAAAAATATGGAAAAATTCATGGATTCATGAATGACTTATTAATTTCATTCACCGAAAATTGTTTTGAACAAGATCGGTTCAGAGGTTTTCGAGATATTGCTGAAAAACTGCCTTCCTCAAAGAAAAGGACGTAAGTGCCGTAAAATTTCTGTGACGATACGACCTTTTTAATAGGCACGGAACACTTCGTTTTGCGTGGTCCGACACGCACTTGGCCGGTTTTTATCGGTTATTCTAGTTTAAGTGTAATAGTTAAATTTCTTTAGTATATTGTGTTTTCTTATTATGATGTGGTGTTATTTTGGCTGACATTAATAAATAAATAAAATAAAAAAATCGTTAGACAATACTGGTATTGGGTATTTTTTGATTGAAGTTATCGCGGTATGTTTTATCTCTGCGGAAATAATCGTGAGCTGACAATGACGTTAGAACGGAGTGGTTCAAACGCTAGAGGAGATTCGCCTTTCAATACATTCTAATAAGCGCTCAATTCCTTTTACAGTTTGAAACTATCTTGAATTCAAAACATGCTAGGGTAACGTAATTAGCCCTCAGCGACTCAGCGTTAAACAGGTATAACGAAGATAAAATCTAAACAATATCTATAATTAAGTATTATAGATATACCTAAGCTCAGAGGTAAGAATTCCTGAGGTATGTGTGATAAGTTAGGAAACTCCTTTGAAATGTGACAGTTTGAAACTTACTACAAAACAGGCTAAAGTTAGTTACATGCAATAGCCGTCAGGTTTAAATAGAAACAATTTGAGGCGGGGAAGCAGCATTTTGCAAATGATTACTGTTCTTACTAGTCTTACTATACAGAGTGTTTTTTTTAAATGGGACAGTATGGGGAAATCCGAATCTAAAGGAGATAGAGGAAAAGTGTCCAAGGAGACATTAGGTGTTTTTTTATGTAAACAAATTTGGCTCATTAAAATTTTTGGTCAAGCGTGAGTTGTTCTTAAAAAATGATAAAGTTGGTCATTTTTTTTTTGACGCGGGTCGACTCTGTTTCATGTAAGGATTATTTCATTGTATGGAAAGAAAAAAATCTGAACAGCAGAAGTTGGTCAAATTTAATGAAAACTAATCTTCATACAATTGAAGTATTCGCCTTTTAATATTGCTACAACTACAAGTGCCTAGGCGTGTAAAAAAATATTTAAAATTATTCCATTTTTAAATTTCGATAATCCATAAGAGCTCCAGATGATTCAAGAGAAGAACATTTTTTTTAATCTTCGTAAACATCATGGCACGCGATAGTCTTCAAATTATAAAAAAAAGAATTTATTTTTGGAACGAGTGGCCCCCACGATCGCCCGACTTAACGCCATTAGATTTTTTCTTATGGGGTTACCTTAAGGGTCGAATTTATGAATCCCGATACAACTCCGTACAAGAATTAAAAGATGCTGTTTACAACACTTTAAACACAATTCACCATAAGTCTCTGTTAAATGCAACTAGAAGTGTCTTGAAGCGTGCTCGTACCTGCATAAGACAAGACGGCGACCACATCGAACATTTACTCAAGTAATAAACCAACTGTATGAAGATTAGTTTTCATTAAATTTGACCAACTTCTGCTGTTCAGATTTTTTTCTTTCCATACAATGAAATAATCCTTACATGAAACAGAGTCGACCCGCGTCAAAAAAAAAATTGACCAACTTTATCATTTTTTAAGAACAACTCACGCTTGACCAAAAATTTTAATGAGCCAAATTTGTTTACATAAAAAAACACCTAATGTCTCCTTGGACACTTTTCCTCTATCTCCTTTAGATTCGGATTTCCCCATACTGTCCCATTTAAAAAAAACACTCTGTATATACAGGTTGATTTAGGAGACGTGAGCAGGATCAAGCCTATGGATTCAGTAGATTATAAACTACTCATTCGTACCAGCATTGGTAAGATTAACGTTCTTTTTTTGGTTTTGTAGGGTGACCATGATTGGAGAATGAAACTTTTACTTAACAAAATATAAACTCAAACTCAAACTCAAAATGATCTTTATTCAAGTAGGCCTAGTAACAAGCACTTTCAAATCGTCAGTTAATTTTTTAGAGTAATTTTTAAACATAAAGAATAAAATATATATGATATAAAAATTGTATAAAAAATACTAGTAGAATATTTCTAGAAAAACAATCTAATGTCAAAAAACAAAATATTACGAAAATAATAGATTAAAAATTCAGTCAAAATTAGTTCCATGGAGTTTTATCATTCATGTAGTCTTGTGTGCTGTAATAAGCTTTCGAGATAAGTTTACGCTTCACATAGTTCTTGAATTTATTAATAGATAACTCAGTTAAGTTTCCTGGAAGTTTGTTATAAAACCTTACACAATTACCCATGAATGATTTTTTAATTTTTTGGAGCCGAGTGGTGGGCACCGCGAGCTTATGCTTATTTCTAGTATTAATATTATGTATGTCACAGTTTTTCCTAAAATTGACAATGTTTTTATGTACATAGAAAAGGTTTTCATAGATATATTGACAATGTAATGTCATTATATTAATATTTTTAAACTTATCTCGGTGTTTAGCTTAATTACGATGGTGAACGATCTATTAACATTTACTGTACCTATGTGTAGGATTGGTCTTGCTCACGACTCCTGAATCACCCTGTATACTTCTTGCATTTCACTAAGGCGAGTAGATTTGACAAAATAAGACTTTTACGTCGTAATAATAGGAACGCGGCCATTCGCCTTCGTGAAAAGCAAGAACTATAACTATAGCGTGTTCCCTGCCGCAGACGCTCCGCTCTTCACTTAAGACCCTATACTTCACTTTCCAAACACTTCTCACGACAACGCCAGCGAATGGTACTAGCCTTAATCGTAAACTATATTAGTGATCGTAAAACACAATAAAATAAAATAAAAAATAATTTGGGTCGACTAAAAATTTGTGACTATGAAGCCTCACGATGTTTACGTACCAGTCAACATTGTAAAATGTTATATTTTTTACCCGACTGCCGAAGGAGAGGAGGGTTATGTTTTTCGAGCGTATGTATGTATGTCTTATTCTTTGGCACGCCCTGCAGCCTAAACCGTTTGACGGATTGATGAGGTGTCGTTGGATTCCTCTTAATCGTGAGGCTAATTTGCAAAAAAGCAGTTGGGTTTTTCGAAAAAAAATTGATTTCACTTGTGTAGTTTCTTGAACTATCATTTTGACGCATTACTTCTGTCCATATACTAGTGCTGCCGTCGTTTTGACCTGTCCGTGGCTAAGCTACTGATGAGCCGCAGATCTTAAAAAGAATAAGTCTATATCACCACGACACAGCTCGTGGGCTGCCCTGTGATGGCCGTGCTGCACGACCCGCAAATGGTGTCGCGTGTTGAAGACCAATATTTTAAAAGAACGAAATCGAATGAAACGTAGCACTCGTTAATAAGCCTGATTTGTATTTGTGACGTTTACCTGCTGTAGTTACGACCGCTGAGTCCGTTATCGAACAGCCCCGGATCAAAGGGTTGCCAAATGTCGGTGTTACGTGACCTGGCCAACCTTCCCTTATCTATTCGCGAGCTTCTTTGAAGGTCGAATGAAACAATTATTGTCTGATTCAGGTCGGTCACCGTCAATAAATCGGACGAGGATAAACAGTTAATATAATCGGTAACAAAACCTTACTGATCGAATATGCCCGTCTATTCTGATTAGTAATCGTATACTAACATTTAATACCTTGATTAAATAATAAAAGTAAGTAACATAATATTTGTAATTTATCCGTCGAGACAAAGGTCTAACCATGAATTGCGATTAAATGTTGAACAGCTGGCCATTAAGATGCGGCTGCCGAGTCGCGATTTGTCATTTTTCATCGGTCGCTAATGCGCTGAGCGACATGATCGAACTGCCTGAGCTCTCGACTAATTGCCGACAATTGTCTACGCCTTTATCAGCCCACTCTTTGTGCTTCCACCCTCTCGTTTAGTCAACCCATAGATTGGCTATCGATTCAACCCAACTGCAACCCTTTTAATATAAGTAGTTGCGGGAAAGTTTTTGAAAGGTAATAGTTATTTGTGTCTCAAGGGAGCAAAATGATGTATTTACGGCGAGGGCGGTACATTGTATGCAGAGTGAAGCGAAGGATTCTACGATATAATCCTGAGCGTAGCGAGTAATTCTAAGTTATAATCCTGAGCGTAACGAAGTATTCAAGCGATAACGCCCATGACGAAAATAATTTTGCTCCTGAGTGACACATACAATTTTACACACCTACTATGACGAAAATATAACAGACATCGATAATTTTTATTTCAGTAAAACGTATAATTTGTTGTGACTTTTTTTTAATATTACGATAAATTTATACATTTTCATACAACGTTGTTAAAGTTAAAACTTGAAATATGTTCGTTTTTAATCGATTACAATATTTACGGTGAAATTACAATCGATTATTTTATTAATCAAGACCTGTGTTCACTTGGCACATTGCGTAAATGCTACATGCCAATGAATAAATTAAAAAAGTAGCTTGAACAGAAAAGTAGCATTTTGATCCCTCTCGTCGTGGAGCAAAACTTACTTTTCCGAATGAAAGGTGTGAAAAAAGCAATAATAACGCCAAAGGGGAGGAAAAGATTGTGGTTGAAAATGCCTTACTATGTGAAAGTGTAAGCTATTGTCACGTTTCTTGAGGTCTGTTGTCCTATTTAGAAGCATTTAGGGAGGTTACAATGTGGCATTATATTGCACAAAATAGAAAATTATTGTATTTCAGAAATCAGTTACCTAGTATTGGTCATGCATGTAAGCGAGTGCCTTGAATGATGGTACCTTAAGTAGTGTTATTTTTTTATCTTAAAATATCTAACAGTAGTCTAAATAATTGCAATAAATACCTATAGAACCAGCATGGGCAAGATATGTGTTGATGACAGTAATGTATGCATGTATTGATATGAGATTGGTATCCAATTGGAATGACTTTTATCCCGGGTTGAAATTCCCAGAGGTCATCAATATCATTGATGACCAATACATTTAAGACACACGTGTCTTCGAAATGAAACGTTTTATTCTACTCTCACATTTTCCCTGGCAAATTGTAACTTTTTGGTGTTCATCATGCCTAATTAACTTTAAGTACCTGGTTGACCGGATAACTCGCAAAGTTCAAAAGTCAAAGGAAAAAGGGTGCAGATTTGTTCTGCTATGCTTACTTCCATGCTTAAGTAGATATCTTTTGTATATCATTTACCTGCAATCTGGCCCACGAGAAGATGGTCTACTTCAGTTGGTTCAGTGAATTGTTACAGAAAGATCGTAGGTAGGTATCATCTAGTGAAATTATATAAGTACTTACCTGTATAGGTATCTGTTTGCTAACCTTACAAGCCAAACACAAATTTTGATTCATTATCTACTCTGCTAGGTGTATATATTATATATTTTCTGTTGTATAGGTACTGTACTGTAGTTTTATTATTAACGTAACTGGTCACTCAAAATTAGGTAAGTACGAGTACCTACAGTTGCCGAATTTATAAGGTGCGTCGCGTCACATTTGGACTAACATCATTGAACTAAAGTCGAAAAGTGGTGACCTTTCATTCTTCTACTATACTTTTTACTTGCTTTTGAATAAGTAGGTAGTAAAAACGGAGTACTAAGTTTATAACTATTGCATGAAGGAATCCGTGCACAAACTTTAGACAAAGTACTCGATACATAAATAGGCATCGCTCAAGACTTTTAACACTGATACCCCACTCTAGTAAACATTACATCATACTAAACTTGACTGAAGTGCGGTGCCCAACTCACTTGAATGAGGTTTATTAATACCTGAAACAATGTAAGTACCTATTCCGGTAACAGATATAAATAAGTGTTTTAAACCCTTGAGGTACATTTTAATAGTGGCTCATATGTCATATGTAACGAATTTTCTGTATTCCTATTGAATATTTTAAAGATTTTTTTCTATAACTGATCTGCTGCAATTTATCTGTCACTAGCTTCTGCCCGCGACTTCGTCCGCGTGGAACTCGTTTATATATCGTAGCTACATACAAACTTGCGTTATTTATTGAAGCATTAATCCGTTTAGCCGTTTTTGCGTGATTGAGTAACAAACATCTAACTAAACATCTAAACATCCAAACTTTCGCATTTATAATATTAGTAGGATGTGACACGATGTTTACTTTTTCATTGATTTGGTCCATATATTATGTTCTCCTTGGCCTCCCTCTCTTCCGCCTCCCTTCTACTTTCCCTTCCACAATAGTTTTAATGCACTCGTCGTGTCGTAAAGGGTGTCCCAACACTTTCCTCTTTTAATCTCAATCGTTTTGAACAAGGGGGTAGATGTTTATAATCGTTTGCTTGTACTCAGCGTATCATGGATTCAGCGGAGGCGGCGGCGCTGTCCTCGGGCGGCGCCGACGGCCCGGGCGCGTACTACGACGCGCGCTGGCTCAACGTGCACGCGGACGACGGCACGCTGGCTGCGCGCGCGCGCCGCCTCGTGCTCGCGCCCAGCCGGCACTTCGACCACATCGCCGTCAACGCGAGCTACAGCGCCGTGCTGATGCCGCCCTACATCAATGTTGACAGTAAGTTACTATTAACTACTATAACGTGTTTTGACATGCCGTTCTCTCCCGACACTCATTGTCATGATGTCATGTAAAATAGTCTATGAGGACGCATAGGCCTTAATTATGGATAAGGGAGCATGCCGACAGGCAATAGCGCCTTAACATAAACACTTCTATGCGTCGGCACATGTTTATGCTCGCGTGTGTTCCAAAGCGGGCATCGGCACCGCGTCGGTCTTAGTAGAGTAGGAGTAGGAGACCGATTTTTGACTTTCGAGCGCTCGACTCTTTCACTCGGAACCCGACAAAAATGATGAAATACTATTTTGATATAGCGATAGAAATTTGAACAACGAGAGGTATTCACCACTCGTATTTAATTATATACATCGATAGAAAGTAACTGTCTTTAATTTTGACACTGAAATCATATTTACTTTTATTTAATTTTCGAGCGCTCGAATGTCAAAATCGACCCCGAAGTCTTCTTTTCATTTCAAATTAGTCACACGTCATCGCGTATTTATATCGATTTATATATAAGTAAGTATTGAATTGTCTCCTCCCTTCGACTCATGTCAATTTAATTCTTTATATTCGAATTTATACTCATTAACTATACAGAAAAAAACCTTTATACGTGACAAGAGGTAACATCTCTCTCTGTGCGTATCACTTGCCTATTTGGTTTGACGTGTGCGCAATTCCGAATTTCTGTATGCTGTCTATATTATCTTTAAGTCACTTCCGTGAAAGGTCAATGGTGAAAGCTGAAATCCATCCGAGTTTGAGCAAAGAACGCAATTGGTCAAACCTAGGCCATCGATGGACGTGACAAAATACCCACTAACGGGTAGCTAATGCTCTGCTTTCATTTGATGACTCTTTGCTGTCTGTTGGTATACGATTGTAAAATCTTTATTGCGCTTTTGGGATCGTCGCTTATGATTTTGACCTACTTACGTTGGCTGGTAAAAGCTAGCATAATTTCATAATCAAAATTTACCTTTAGCACCCTACTGTTGGGCACAGGCCTCATCTCAAGGATGAGACGGAAGTCAATGGGCATAAGCATACATTTTATTTAAAAAAAAGGAAAACAAGGTTAACTACATTCGATAGGTAGAAAGATATTTGAAAACCAGGCTAGACACAATGTAGGAAAACGAAATTTAAAGCCATCTTATACAGAAATCATATTATACTGTAAAGGAATTTATAGATGATAAAGAAGCATTTATATGTAAAATACCTGTAGTTAAGTTAACACATGACGTGTAAAAGGACTTGTGCACAAATCACGCGAGGTTTTTTCGGCTACTTTTTGACCCCTCCCTCCCCCTTTGTGATATTTGGTGAGGTTCTTGGCGGGTGCCATCGCAGTAAGCGCTTTGCGCTACTTAGCAAAAATCCACGGAATCGGCCACGATCGTAGCGCGTAGCAATTCTTAGCAGTTATTAAAGCTGCTACGGACTACGGCGTAGCGTTAGGTAGCGTGGCGATGAATGTGTTACTTTTATCTCCGGTTGTATGCAATTTGAATTGAATCCTCCTTTTGCCTCACCAGTAGAAAACCACTATCTCATTTTATTAAATCATACAGATTTCAGGTTCTATAAAATAAACATGAGCAAATTCTCAAAGGCTAGTAAATGATATTCAGTTATTCGGGCAGCTCGCAAAATCCTTTCAGAAAGAGTTTACGAAATTCCAACCAGTCCTTTAATCAGACAGCATGCCGACGCTACGGGAAATTAAAGAAAATTTTAATATAAATTGAATACACCCCCTCCCCGGGACGTAATTTACCTACAGTGTTGACACGTACCGGGGCCGCGATGCCCGACGGGTAATTTATGGACAAATTGACATATTTCAACCTAATGGTGGACGGAGCTATCCTCGGCGATAAGCGACGTTAACTGAAATCCGAACAGATTATTTGCTTTCTAAATATGGATGTGTAACTTTTATTTAAGTCTGTATGGCCATTAAATGTGAGTAGATGCCCAATTTATTGCTGGGAATCAATAGAACGTTACTATTCAGCTAGGGCAGTAAACAACAGAATGTCAGATCTATGATATTTGACGCCTGAGCCAAAGGCAAAAGCGCTTAAATGTGCATTCTTCTCACTTTACTTTATGGCCAGATGTAACGTAAAAACAAAGTACCTATCATACTTGTACGTTTAGGGGTTTACCAAATTAAGGCCCAAATAAAAGTCTAATTATAATGAAATAAATAAGAGCTACCTAGACTAAAATAACGAGATGAAATGTGAGAACCGTTAGAATGTTGGTTGTTTATTTCTCTATGGTTTTGTTTAGAAGAAAATTAAATAAATCGTAATTAGTGTGGGGTCGTTAATGTAATGATATTCAGAGAACCATTAAACATATTTATCCAGATATTCGAGTGAAAAACGTTCAAAATAAATAAATTTTGTAGAAAGCTAAAATATTGTTTGTATATAAGCAGTGGCTATTGAAATATAATAAGTGTATTGGTGTAGATACTAGAATTTCTTGAATGAAACAAAAGAAATAAAGATTCATCTCGAAAGGAAGTAAAATATTTATCGAGACAAATTACGAGCAATTGTCGACGCGTCCATATTTTTCCGGGAAGGTTGTTAAACTTGTGGATGGCACCCACTATTTCAACAATACTCCACTCGAACGAGGAATATTTAACTCTCTCTACACTCTTAATAACGGTAAAGGAAACTGAAATACGTATCTTTTTAAACGAAAGCGGGAGGTTCTCAATTCGTCGGGTTTTTTTAAGTTTTTTTATGTTCGAGTATGTTCCCCAATTACTCGAAGACGCCTGGACCAACTTGTTTTTTTTTTTGTTTGAAGGGGTATCCTTCCCCGGTGGTTCCATGGTCATCAGGTCAGGACCTGATGATGGGATCTTGGAGAAATCGAGGCAACTCTTCAAATTTTATAGGCACACTAAGCGGGGAAGACACTAAATTGCAATCGGTTAAAACTTTGTTCTTACAGTAAATTATTATACCTATTATAGTAATTATGAGAAGATTGAAAAAGATTTTCATAACTGTACTGTACAGCAAAAGTAGCTAAGCGGGTCAAGTGCTCAAAATGACACGACTCTAATGTCAAGATGATAAGGACTGTCTAGATCATTTTGAGCGTGTTGTTTTGCGAATTTACTTCTGCTGCTGACTCTACTTTCCCCTTTTTAATGTTAACTGTAATGTTCTTTTGGGACAAAATCTTTTGACAAGCCATAGTAAACCGATACCGAGCCATTAATTTTTCCGGCCGCTGGTCTAGGAGAAAGCAATCACGGCTGCCCAATGAACCAAGTTTGCCAATTACCCTTCATTTAATGGGCGGTTGAGGAAAAAATCTAATTGGTCGATGCAGTGCCAACCGTGCTGAATATTCATTTTAATGGCAAATAACGCGGAGATTATTGTTTTTGCGGATATTTTACATGGTGGGAAATTTGTACAATCCGGTATTCATAGTGCGGCTTCACTTAGACTCACAACCCATTCAAATTTCCTGACACGGTTTCGGGGCTCAGTGCGCTCGTAGCGCTTATTCGAGCGTAAATTGTCAAAACTATCGACAGTGTTCTAATATGACAAGCGCTACGCGCGCCGTAAACCCAAAATCACGTTATAGAACCTGCACGGCTATGTTGCCGCGACACAGATAAAAAAATAAAATAAAATGCATTTATTTCGGACAACTATGATCCATAGGTTGTTAGTACTACAGGACTTATATAACTATGTAAGGACTTAAACTTAAATGTAGGGAGGACCAGTGCCTCAGTAGGCTACCGTCCCATCTGTCGGCCACCGCATTCAGGAGACTGTGGCGGCTGGCGCGCACCCTGCGGAGCGTCGCGGCGCAGCGCTTGCGCAGTGTCGCGTGGAAACCATCCACTTGAGCGTCCGCGAACATACCGGACGCGCTACAGTGTCGCGGCAGCCACAACAGTACCCTGAACGCATCGTTATACTGGACGCGCAATAGGGTGGGCCGTTAATGTATAGAAAAAAATAAACTTTGGAATTCCGCAACGCAAGACCTGTCAAAAGTTGCGGCTTGTAATGCTGATCTTAACAATATAATTTGTTTTTAAGAATTTTAATGTCTTGAGCCCTCTACCAGCTCTCAAAAAATCGACTTTTACCGATTTTTTCACTAGTTTTGAGTCGGTTACTGCTATGACTAATGATGCAAAAGAGAATAATTTTTGATGCTAGGAAATAAAGAACAGTATGATATATCAGAAAAACATTACATTTTATTATACTTTTTAAGAAAAAATACAAAAATGAATGCAATAAAACATAAACATAATTAGCAGAATTTCGTTAGTTTTGGAGACCCCGGAAATCCTTTTTTTAATCAAATTTGGGCATCAGGGTACGAGATTTCAATGTATTCTTAATTAATCCATCCCTGGCCAGTTCTCCTATAACACTTTCAGAAGCTTCAGTCACTAATTTGACAGTTCTTTCCACCGCTTGAGTGTGGCAAGGGTATTCGCACGGCGGAAGTACATTAGTTTGTACCATTGTTTGTAGGTTTTCATTGCTATATTGTGAAAGTACTGGCGGAGGAGTTATAAGAATATCTTGCCATTCTAATAAATCAGTGTAATCTGCAGCTAAAAAGTTAATTTGCGGTGGTTGGAAAATTCGGATCCTTTCATTTGCATCGGTTGAAATTCTTGCTTGAATAATCCTCTCGACTGCAAGCTGCTGAACATTGTTTCTTGGGTCATATAACATTGCCAGTAACAGGTTTTCGGGATGTCCAAAGAAAGCGTTTTCTTTGTATCACTGGGTCGATTACGTTTTTTACGTTTTCTCTTCGATGGTCTGTTAGTACTGATGTACAGTCTCAGTACACGGTTTGCGAAGGTAAGCCATCTTGAATGTGCCATTTTCCCCGGTTGGCGATTTGCTAAATCCGGTGTACAAATATCTGACGCTACTGCTTGGCAAATTTCATATAGATATTTTTGATCAGTGCTCAGCTCATTTATAATTTTGTCTTCTATATTAGGCATATTTCCGGCAACTGGTTGGTACGCAGTAACATTCGCTTTCTCGCATCGGGCAACTGCAATTTTCTTTACATTTGCAAGAACTTATGTCAAACAAAGTTATCAGGCAATAGGACTTAAAATCAACCCATTTTTGTTCGAATGCTTTATTCTTTTTCGAATTAGGATACCTTATTAGCGAAAGGTATTTGTCAAAATGGAGTTTCAGTAATTGCCTAACACGGTCTTGAGAAACTGTCGGTAGGGAAGCGTTTTTCCAAATAAGAAGAATTTCTTCACTTACCAATTGGAAAATGTCAGAGTGGGAAGGTTGTTTCCCATTATGTTTCACCTTTAATTCGTGTCCCTTCAGTAATATACACTTAATAACTTCACTTATTGTAGGGAGCTGTTTATTATTTAGCTCAGCGAACGTTCCAAACATAGGGCAAACAGTTTCACTCTGTCGTGCCCCAGCGAATCCAAATAAAGGGTCGTCACACATTTTTGTATAGAATGTAGCAGTATTATAAGAATAATAAATAAAAAACCGGCCAAGTGCGTGTCGGACCACGCAAAACGAAGGGTTCCGTGCCTATTAAAAAGGTCGTATCGTCACAGAAATTTTACTGCACTTACGTCCTTTTCTTTGAGGAAGGCAGTTTTTCAGCGATATCTCGAAAACCTCTGAACCGATCTTGTTCAAAACAATTTTCGATGATAGAATTTAATAAGTCCTATGTCCATGAATTTTTCCATATTTTTAAAATACACCGTTCAAAAATTAGAGGGGGGGGACACAATTTTAGTGACTTTCGGGGCGATTATCTCCGACCCTATTCACTTAATCAAAAAAAATGCTAAGAAACCTTATATTTATTTTGAAAGGCCTATCGATTGATGTGCCACACGGGGGGTCACAATGAAAAAAAAAATTTTACTTTTAGTTTTATGTATGGAGTGCACCCCTAAAAAAATGTTTTTTTGTCATTTTAATTACAAAACTATGTAGCGGCTAACAAAATACACCTATCCTCAAAATTTTATTCAAATACACCTTATAGTTTTCGAGTAAAATGCCTGTGACATACGGACAGACGGACAGACGGACAGACGGACAGACGGACAGACGGACAGACGGACATGACGAAACTATAAGGGTTCCGTTTTTGCCATTTTGGCTACGGAACCCTAAAAAGTACTACTCAAGTTTAAAAATATTCTCTTCGTACATGAAACCTTATCGAAATACACCCTACACCTCTTTTAGCTTTAAAGACTTAGAACAAGTGACGCGTCGTTACTAGCGGTTTTAAGGCAAAAATCACGTTAGAACAAGTAGTGATGAAATGTTGTGAACATGTGTAATCTTGCTGGAATGTTGTTTATTAGTAATAATACCATATAACACCTTAACGAGAGTATAAAATTGTTCTAAAAAAATGTTTTTCTATTAAATATATGAAATGAAATTTATATCGAAAAATGAATTTAAAAAAAAATTCAAACGTCGGTACACGCGCAATGCGTTGAGCGATCGCTGGGTGTATTTGCACCACAGGCTACAGGTATACAGCGATGTGCAGTAGATACGCCTTAAACAATGTTAATTTAACCCGCACTGCACACCGGCTGAACCTGCGTGCTATCATGTTAGCCCTAATAGCCAATGCTCTGCGTTCTCGCTCAATGTCTGCATCGTCTCGTAGGTCGTCCGTTATATAACAAGTGTCCAAGATATTTAAACATGTGCACCCTCTTCACCTGCTGTCCGTTTAAAAGTATGGGTGGTACATGTGATGGACACTTGCCGCCCGCCTTAAACACCGTGTACTCACTTTTGAGTACATTGTATTTAAGGTCGTGCTCCTTAGCGTACCTCTCACAAATTTAATATCAAGGAGCATTCTCAAGCCGTGCTGGCTGATCTCATCATCATCATCATCATATCAGCTGAAAGACGTCCACTGCTGGGCATAGGCCTCCCCCAAAGAATGCCACAATGACCGGTCCTGCGACACCCGCATCCAGCGGACTCCAGCGACCTTTACCAGGTCATCAGTCTACCTTGTCTTGACGTGCTGATCTGAATCATTTTAATTTAAAGGTGCTGACAAGCTTGAGCGTTCACATGTAACAGAACATCGAACATTCGCCGTTTTAAAATGTGTAGAACTGAACAACGAATAGAGCCAAGCACACAGCCAAACATCACTACGCACATTTTCACGATCATTCTAGCGAATGCTCTAGTAAATGCTGTGCGGCGGACAGGGACGGCGGTGGAACAATAACAAATTTGCTCGGCTCGGCAAAAAGCTCGAAGCAAAATTACTCCCGTTTCGCTAGAATCGCTGTTGCTAATGAAAAAACAATTGATTTTTACTGTTGTCAAATACCCTCTTTAACTAACATCAATTGTAATTGTAACAGACAGCGACGTGCAGAACCAGATCTCGTGGTCGGAGCACCTCGACCCGCTGTTCGTCAACAATTACGAAATCGACCCGTCGCTCTCGTGGCAGTACTACGCCTCCTCCACGGGCTTCATGAGGCGGTATCCAGGTAACACCCTATTCTTAACCTGGCTACGTTTAACTACTGATGTGCCGACGGAATGTTTCCAAAATTTCGAAAATTTCTCTTTCGAAAGATGTTAGTAATTTCTTGTAAGGGATTTCATAAAATTGAAATTTTCTTGTTTCCTGAAATTTCCGAGGAGTTTTTCATATTTTTGGAATCTTTCCGCAACTTTTACATCTGTACATATAACATACGTAATATATAGCTATGGTAGATATCTCTCTTTTATATAAAAACGGAGAAACCCAGTTTTTTTTAATTATTTTTATTCTGATTACAAGAGTTTGTCCCATTGTAAACAAAAATGTATCTTAAATACACGTGATGACTCATATTAAAATTGATAACATAGTGTTACTAAATGGATAGTAAACCATCAAATTATTATAATAAAGTATAGATTAAAAATATAATTAATATCATAAAAAGATATGAACCTTGAAAGTTTAGAAAAAACTATTTTTTTTTTTATGTCCAAGTGTAAATTTAAAGCTACCAATAGAATCCTTGCGCTTTTATAGAAACAAAATTGTAGGACAACTATGAACCTAAACGCAGTATTTCGCGACCGAACCAGCAATTTACTTGATTTTCCCTACAATGATTAGTTCAAATAGTAACGTGTGACGTCATACTTTTGAGTCAATCAGTATGAAGCGTTTTGGGCTGCCGCCAGCGAGGTCAATCTTTGTCTCAAATTTTTGGGTATTTATGTACTTTAATTGTAGTTGCTCCCATACAAACATTTGTTCCTCTCTAAAAACTGGTTCGAATGGCATCGTCAAAAAAAATTAGTCATAATGCCTATTGAAGGAAAGATAGAGGCGAAGCGAGGAAGAGGAAGACCTACAATAAACTACATACACCGTGTATTTTTAATATTACCTCAAATTGTAACCAGAGGTAGGTGTTAGAGCTATGAACCGATATTGCAAGAAATAGATCAACTCAAAAAGAGAGTTGATGTTAGGTCGTATCGAGATGTCAAAGAGATTGCGTGGGATCGGAGTAGATAGAGGGCCTACTTTGAGCTACACCGACAAGAGCTTAGCACTTAAATAAGAGAAATCTTCTTCATTGTTCTCCGAGCGACAACCGTGCTCTTAGAGCATACATAACTGGAGTAGCCTTTCAGCAACTTACCCCTCTGTGGAAAACCTTGCACAATGTGCAAAAAGTCATAGAAAGACAATTGCTCAGTCGATTAATGGTCATTCACAAAATCGCCTCGCACGAGATCACTGATCATAAACTTCAAGCTTAGAAAAAGATGGTATAACATTTCATTTGTAAGTTATTTTAGAATTTTGTATTGGTATAATATTCTTTTTATGAAAATATTTTCATGACACGACAATTTAAAAGATTACTTAATCGAATTACGATTCTTTCTTGGATATGTCATGACACTCCCCACGAGACTCTGTTGTCATGCTTTGTAAAAATTATCCTAATTACAATTAGTATACAGTTAATAATAATATTTGCAAGGATTTTAAATAGGAAAAAGTAGGTAATCTCTGAAACTATCCTAATCCAACTTCAATGAATCTTAAAGATGGTCATCCTACTAATCCTACTAATATTATAAATGCAAAAGTTTACTTAGATGTTTGGATGTTTAGATGTTTGTTACTCAATCACGCTTAAACGGCTCTACCGATTTGGATGAAATTTTGCACGAAGATAGCCTGGATTAAAACATAGAATAGTTTTTATCCCGAGTCCATGCGGTCGAAGCTGCGGGCGGAAGCTAGTAAAACTATATTTTATCCCGTGGCTACTCTACATCATTACTCTGCTAGTAATGATAAACGCCATTGTTTTACGGACGGCAGACCTTGGAATAAGTTATTCAATGTAATTATGATTCAATGTCAAATATTGTAGTGATTTTTCTTTTTCATTTACGTGCGCAGCGGTACAATAGGGGCCAGTATAAACATGTACCAAAACTAAACTTATACGCACTTACACGAACTTGTACCTACTAAGCACTGTAAGCACTTGATAGCAAATTTTTGTATCTACACTACTAAGCACGGGCAGTTCATACTTAATTAATTAATTACTTACATCATCAAAAATACTTATTGAAATACTTTTAAAAAATCAAGGTTATCGTATTTTATTATTGTTTTTTTATTAAATATTTGTAAAGTGTTTGTAAAATAAATGTTCCATAAGATTTTTTTTTTAATAAACTACCTGCCGGTTGTGACTGAGATACTTCAACCTCGTTATTGTTTTTTTATTTAGTTCCATCATTTTACATTACGTATTGTTGATATTATTTAATGCCGATTTGTTTTAAACTATAATCGAAATTTTGGATGATAGAGTTGTTTTTTAACCCCCGACGCAAAGAGAGGGTAATATATAAATATAAGTTTAACGTGTCTGTGTATCTGTGTATCTGTCTGTGGTATCGTAGCTCCCAAACGGATATACCGATTTGAATGTTTTTTTGAGTCATAGATAATTTTAACCTGAGTGTTCTTAGCCATCTTTCATCAAAATCGGTTCAGCCGTTTTTGAGATATTGAACTATGAACTGAAAAAATCGGGGGTTTTTCAACTTTTCTAAGTTGTAGTTATGAATTCGGCCAATTCTTTGATGCAATTCGGCCAAGTCAAATAATCTTAAGTATAAATATTTACTATTCAAGCTAATGCTTACCAAGTGTAACAATTAACCTTCCCTTTTCTCTCCAGCCATGTCATGGCCACCCGAAGACGGCTATTCTCACCACGCGCGCGACTTCTACGACTTCCGATCGTCCAACTGGTTCGTCGAAGCAGCCACGTCCCCCAAGGACCTGGTGATCCTCCTGGACGACTCGGATGACCTGGGTTCCTCCTACTGGAGACTGGCTAAGGCTACGGTATCGGGACTGCTGGACACGCTGGGCCCGAACGATTTCGTAAACGTGTACCGGTACAGCGATACGGTGTCAGAGATACATTCGTGTTATACGAAGATTTTGGCTCAGGTAAGTCGTATTGTAATGTTTTATATATCAATTACTAATGTACAAGTTTAAAAACAATCTAACTTGTAATTTAATGCCTTTTCCACAATAAGAACGTTTTTGACTTGAATTTACCGACTTTGGCCGTCAATCTAAAATGAATCAAATTGGTTTGGTACATTCTCTCAAATAATATATTATACCTACATTCCACACGTATAACATAAGTACCTACTGAAGAAAGCGTTTTTAGAATAGGATGGGTATAGTTTCTGAGACTACCCCCAACATACAAGCTTACATTTCACAGACATTAACCTGTCTATTATTAGTATCGGCACAGATCAAAGAATACTATTATCGGGGATCGTTAATGGTTTAAAATAATATTTAACCGGTTATAGTTGCATTTGACTATTTATACCGCTAAATAGTTTAATGGTTTATGTTTTCCAGTATAAAGTCATATCGGTTTAATAAATTACAATTTAGACCTACCTGTAATCGAAATATAATTATCTGAACCTGAAATAATTTGGATGGTATTCAAGTTAAGTCAACAATGTCGCTAATGGGAGTACCCGGTATCCGAAAAGAAATGTATGTATTACTTAATCGAGTTTCGTTTTCCACATCTTTACTTGAAATTTGAAGATTATCGGCGCCTACGGCCTACGGCATTGTTCGTGCTAAGTAAGGTAAACAAAGCCGTCACTTCAAACTTTTAATATATAATTGAGTTTCAGTTCCTATTAAGATGCTCCCCCCGCCTCCGCAAAATTCGGCAGACTTTTTTGTACGCAAACACGACAGTCCAGTTATGTATGCTCTAAGGTATATGGGGTCCACGACAATTAATGTGTTTAAACCTCATTCTTCTCCCAACATCTCGAATATGGGAAAATAAGTTAGTATATAAACTTTTTTGAAGTAAAAATAAACATGGAAAATAATATTAACATCTCTATGTCAATAAAAAAATTAATCCACAGTTGACACCACGTCTGTCAGTTTTTGTAAACATTGTAAAAGATGGTTATTTTTTATTTTCTTAATTTTCTTATTGTTGTATCCATATGTGGCCGACTCATCATTTATAATTTCTTATGCTGAAGAACTTACTACAGGTTTGAGTTCAATTCTTGTTTATTTTATTTACATTGTCATCTCAAGTCAAAACAGGAGTAACGTCACGTGACGTCACGCAGCCAAGGTCTCGTGGTCAGCGGACAGTAGATTCTTTAAATTAAAATTTTACTACTTTTTCGATAAAAAATTAAAAATCAAAGACCTTATTGAAATTAAATCTCCAGCATGAGACGAATCGAACGACATATCATTTATCAAAATCGGACCATAACTGTAGATCTGATGGCATGTACAAAAATTGGGCTCGCCTTATATAAATATAGATTCCGATATTTTTTCTCGTGTCATGAATATAAGTGCCTATAAGAAGCAACTCGATTTTTTACTCGACTGAAATGTTCTTACTTGTAGATCGAATTTTGAAGGTACATATAAATGTAGACTGTTAATTGTGATTAATTACAAAACCACAATCCTTTACCCAAAAGAAATAAGTATTAGGTACATATATTTTTATTTTAAGGAAAAGAAGGCAGACCGATGTTACTTAGATAGATACGTATCGCTAATGCGGGGCGCCGCACGCAATATCTGCATTTGCCTACTAATTTCAGGTACAGTCTGCCACAAAAGTACGTTCGTATTTTACAGCTTTAACGTCATTCGAATTCGAATGATAAATGAATGGTGAATCGTAAAATATTTTATGTCAACTGTACAAACCGATTGCGTTAATACCGCCTGATCGTCCTTGTATTGTGGTACAACCTATTCAATGTTACAATAGCTACAACTAAAAATGGCCCACTGAGATTTAATTAAAGATAACGCGGCCGTCTGGGATTTGATTTTAATTTAGTTACGAGTATATTGAAGGTTTTGAAAACAATTTATTTGGGATGTAGCGCGACTTAAGCGGAATTAATATTCCGCTTTGGTCGTCCTATATCCCACATACATTAATATGTAATCAAATGTCTTAGTTAAGGCAAGTCTACAACTCCGCTTCAAGAACTCGCCTTAAATAATTAACTGTTCAATTTGAATGTAAACGGGGCACTTTGAATTCCCGGGGCGTCGGCAAACAGAACTAGGTATTTAAACAAGACTATCATCGCACTCATTGAGTGGTTAAGTCGCGGCAAAGTTTTCTGATAAAATCTTCGCCACAGAGAGCGCGTAGCTGTGACAGGTAGGAGGGTGCGGCCGCACCCTTATCGCGACTTGCAACTTGTGATTCCGTGTTTACACTCAGATCTGTATTGTATTGTATTCGTTATTGGTAAATATTGTCATTTACAAGTCATTAAACAGACAAAAAAAGTTTCACATTACAGTCATTATTTTGAGTAACTATAAATTAATAATTTATTTACTTAATAACATTTTCATATAGGGTTGTATATTATTAAGTAAGCGACTGAGGTCCTGTGGCCATAGAAAAACTCATCAATGGTATAGCAAGCCATTTCTAGTAGCCTTTAGTTTGCGGACAAATATTGCATCGCTAGAAGCTTGCTTTATTTCGTTATCCAGTGTATTGTACAGTCTGATCCCCATTACATGCACAGACTTCCTAGTTTTGGCGGCACGCGGGCACGACCAGCTGATTACGTCTGCGCGTCAGGCTACCCAGGAGTAGGCTATGAGTGGGAATATGATAAAGATTTTGTTTCACGTATTCGCATGCTTCTATTATATACGAGTACACACTGGTTAACATAAGTATTTTATATTTTTGAAACAGTTTCTTAGCTGGGTAGTCGAGTGGTTTTCTACTCATAATGCGGATGGCACGCTTTTGTAATTTAAATAACCTGTCACAATCTGCAGCCCCATAGGCCAGCGCCGTAGGTTAGTATAGAATGGATGTAACCATAATAGGCCTTTTTTAGGTTTTACGGACTGTGAGTTAGCCTAGACAACGCGAAGCACGCAGAAGCGAGACATTTACACGTCGCATCTATATGGGATGCCCACGTGAGTCCTGAATCGATCACAAAACCTAAATATTTGACTTCATGTACCTGTGGCACTGCAATATCAGTCAAAAGTAAAGTCTATAAAGTATAAGATACATCAGTTATTAAGAACAAATGCAATTTAGTGCGAGTTACACTGAACCGTCTGCAATCGTGTGCGGTGTTCGTAAAAATCTGAATGTATGGATATGTTGACATGTTTCTATGGAATGACAGCTGCTGGACCGGTCTGTAAACGTATGTTGGTACAATCAGCCCTCATTCGATTAGCAGTATTAAACAAGCCTATGCTACAAATAAAGAGAGTGCCATCGTTTTTAAGCATAAATATTTCAATACTGACCACCACTTGAAAAGGTGAATGAAAAACTCATGTTGAGTGGGTACCTCGGTATCATTGTATAGTCGAGTTCAAAAATATATGTACGTTCTCAAAGATTAAAAAATATCTAAGCAACCTTGTGCTCTTACTAATATAGTCGTGTTCACATAGTTTTGACCACGGCACGCTGAACCGTTGAACTCGGATGTTGCCTACTCGCAGCACTACAGATTGCTTAAAAGTACTTGTAACAGTCAAGTTGTCCACTCAGTTGACAAATCAATATCCCGGCCGGACTGTTTGCAGTCAGCTGCGTAATTTCGGCCTGTCTGAGATAACTGCATAGTGTCCGGCAAAACCAATGTCACTTCGTACTTCATTCTCTTTAACTTTTCTCGGCAGTACTGCGAACGCCGCTCGTTTGGACACTCTTGTGGTATTTGTACCTACTGAAACGTAGTAATTAATTAATAGTGGTTTATTTCTCACGGAGCCCAAACACGCGTTACAATGAGAATATAGAAAAAGAGAGATGATGACTAGTTTTCTCTCTGTATTGGAAAGTCAGATGACTGTCGCTCCCAAGCTCCTAGCGCCCCAGGATACGACCACCATAGTAAATGATATGGATAGGTATATAGGTATGTACAGTCGAGTTCGTAAATATTTGTACGTTCCCAAAGGCTCAATAATATCTGAGCAACCGTATGCCCTTGAAAATAAAGTCGTGTTCACATATTTTTGATCATTTTGTCCGTGCACATATTTTAGAACTCGACTGCACCTGTATAAATAAAATATGAGGATAACCTATGTCCGCAAATATTCCAACTAAAACACAAACTGAAATATACATTTGGTCATCGGTTTGCGTGTCATTTGCGCCGGACGCCTCCGACAGCTCGCGGCTTATTGCGCGGAGCCCGAACGAGCGCTCATCAGCGTAGCTATTTCCGACAAATTAGTATCCCGTCAACTGAGCTAAATGAAAAAGGCACCGAGAGAAATATGTAAAAAAGGTATTAACTTAAGTTTTGTGAAACTTATCATTTATTTTAACAACTACTACTGCTCGTATTTATAATATAAATACGGTTAAACCTCACACTTGGCGACATGTTTCGGGCTCATTGTTTTCATAATAAATATCGCGTTCAAAAATCAGTAAATATATTGCCACTCGTGATTATATTTTGACTTAAGTCTAATCGAGCCGGTTTAACATTATATACTGTCTTAGTACAGAATTTACTTGTTCAGGTAAACAAGTACTTGGTGGTATCAAACGCGGCACCTCTTGAACTCACAACTCCGCTTATATACGATCCTGCAAATAACCTTCCGGCAAACATCCTCGATTTATATCTGTTCGGTACCATCTTCCCGAATCGACACATTACTTTCGCAACCTCGGATTTCCTTTTGACGCTATTTAGAAATTTTAACTTAATTCTAACGACACAAGTTCGCTTTTAGAATTCAACATTGGATGAAATACGGGTGTTTGAATGTTGTTAGGTACTCGTAGTTGAAATGAAACCTTGTGTGCTCAAGCGTTACCCACATAAGTTCAATTATGTTTGTATTCGAAACTCGAAGCAATTACTCAAGTATTTGTATTATGTTTATAAAACTTTAGGAAAAGGTGATACATTGAAGGGTTAGGCATTGAGTTCTTAACACTTTCTCTGCCAGGAACTCGCCTAGTGGGCGCCTACGCCGTAGTCACTTTCCGCTACACGAGGGGAAACACACAGCGTGTTAACACATTCACTCTATTTGCACTGCAAATGCGTTTGCGGGTGCGATTTTTGGCACTGAAAGTGTTAATTATAAATCAACCAATATCAAAAATAATGAACTCGGAATGCAATACCCAAAATGGGTGCATGTTCACCTACTGTTCACTCTATTTAACACCCTGTAAAACACATGTAAGCAATTAAATAAATAAATAAATATACTTTGCTAATACATTTATGTACTTGGTACATGAAATCACAAGGACATATTTCTATGACTTTGTGCACCTAAATTCGCAGCATATTGAACTCAATAAAATGAACGTCAGACTAGACGCATAAATCGCGAGATATAGTGATTATGAAGTATCTACGAGTATATACCTATGTAGAGGTCTACGCCGTAGGTTTTGTAGCAGCTCTTGGCGATATAATAATCGCTGACCAGATAGTGAGCGATTATATCGCAAATAACAAAGAGATCTTTGTTTCTCTGTATCGATCTGCGTGAAACCCGATCCGATCGGCTAGATCGTGTCCTACTCTACAAATAGTACAGACCTTGACCTCTGTTCAACTTGCCTGCAAGACATATTATAGCTGTCTATTCTAGCCACTTTTACGGCCAGGAACTCGCCTAGCGGGCGCCTACGCCGTAGTCGCTTTCCGCTGCATACGCATAAAACCGCGGAATCGGCTACGAGCGTGGCGCGTAGTGATTCTACGTGGCAATGAATGAACGATTTCGTAGCGCTACGCTCGTAGTCGACATGCGAAAAATCGTTGGTAGAGGAAAGCGCCTATGAGCAGAGCTCCCACCTGGCGGGTCCCTGGCACTGAAAGTGTTAATTATAAATCAACCAAAATCAAAAATAATCAACCCATCCTACTATTTAATATTATAAACGTGAAAGTTTGGATGGATGGGTGGATGGATGTACGTTCCACTTAATCTCAGATCACAGAATAGGACATAGGCTATAATTTTGTAAAATTTCATCCCTTTTAGGGACGAAAAAGGGAATGAAACTTTGTATGGAGACCAAATGATTTTGCTCGTTGACTTCATCAGGCGCTGGGTCTCAAAACTTATGGGAAAACTAAAATCCGACTCGCATTTGACCAAAATTCTAATTGATATTAGGTATCTAATAACACTTAGTAAATGAAAAACTATGTCTGTCTACGTGTCCCGTTTTCTCGCCTAAATGGCGAAATTAATGAATGAATGGGAAATCCACCAGGATTGGCTATATCGATTTATGAGATACATCTTATACCAAAACTCGCATTTTAAGGAGATGAAATAGGAAAGTGTATGTGGAACCGTATTATACGCGGACGAAGTCGCGGGCGGAAAGCTAGTAATAAATATACTTGCCGAATACATTTATGGACTAGGTATATAAAATCACAAGGGCATATGTCTATGACTTTTTGCAACTAAATTCGCAACATATTGAACTCAATAAAATGAACGTCAGACTAGTTAGACGCATAAGTCGGGCGAGACGGGGATTATAAAGTACCTACGAGTAATAGTAGTAAGTAATAGTAATAGTCATTTATTTAAAAATCATTATGTTACATAGTTACCAGGGGTCCCCACACTAGGCTACGCCTGTATCGTGGAGAACCAGTTAATTTTAAACATCAGAAATGAGTTACCTTAAATATATAGGTAATTAAATATTACATTCGGAATAGTCACAAAAATTACACATTGAAAAGGTTATACTTAGAAACTAACTTAAATATCAAAAATAGCTTCAGTCTCGGCATAGTTTAATGAATGAAGAAATTTAAACATAAGTATTTTAGCTTCGTTTATAGTGCAGCTCTGTAGGTTACAATATTTCAGTAAGGTGTTGTAGATTGCTACCCTAACGTAATCGCCAAAACGTTTACCGAAGCTGGAAAGAACTCTAGGAACTGGTAACCTAAAGGCGCGTTTTTTAAGTAGTTTGTCATAGCAAGTCATAGATTTAGATGTTTTGTGAGTAAATAATGAAATTTTAGTATGTAGTATGCGCCGCGCGTCGCCGTCTTAGTAGCGTGTTATTGTGTTACTTATAAGTTTTGTATATTGATATGTATTTATGTTAGGCTGTAAGGTATTTGTAAATATGGGCCTTGTTGCCTGAGACAAGTAAATAAATACACCTATGTAGGGGTCTACGCCGTAGCAGCTCGTAGCGGTTTAATCGCTGACCAGATGCTCAGCGGTTATATTGCAAACAACAAGATCTTTGTTTCTCTGTATCGGTCTACGTGAAACCCGATCCGATCAGCTAGATCGGTTCCTTTACTCTAGTACAGCACCGAAACGCAAATGCCTGCCTATATTCTAGCTACACATTCACGCGCTAAGCTAGTTGCTGATTCCGTGGTTTTCCTCGTATGCAGCGGAAAGTGACTATGCCGTAGCTCTAGGCGGGCGCCCGCTAGGCGGGTTGCTGGCAGTGAAAGTGTTAATAGCTGCCTTATTCTAGCTTTAAAAAATCAACCCTCTCACAGCGGTATCATTGGGTCGGTCATTTGGGCCGTCCCAATCGTTCTCTGTCATATTCTTAGTTCGTCACTTTCGTTGTTAGTCTTTTTCATAAATGGTGACACTTTGTGTTAAGTTTCTTCTTATTCAGACTCTTTCGGTGTTCTTCACTAATTTTTTTAGGGTCATTCGGTATTCGTCAAATTTTTTTCGACACCTTCGTTGTTGGTCCTATTAGCAATTAGTCACTTTTGTTTTTAGCTCGATTCACTATTTGTCTTGTTACTTTTCGTTATTAGAAAATCAGTTTAAGATTTTTTTCAAATAATAATAACAGAAATCGTTTGTATTTACTGGAAAAGTTTATATGTATTAAATACTAGGTAGTCGTATATCGAATGAGATGAAAATCGAATGAGACCAATAAAGAAAAAGATCAATTTCAAAAGAGGCCAAATAAGACGAACGTTGAATAGAACCAAAGGCGATAAAACGAATAACGAATGAAACTAAGACGATATACTTAGACTAAAATCGAACATGCCCAAAGAAGATAATGACGAATACCGAATAAGCTGGAATAAGAAAAAGACACACATCGAAAGTGACGAATGAAAAATGGGAGACGAAAGCGGAATGAGACAAACTAAGAATGAATATGACAGAAAACTAATGGGACGACCCACGATGATACCCTCACAGCGCATTACGCTGTGCCATGGAAAAGTGTTACGCCGAACGCTAGAACCTCTATTTGCTACTAACAATTACAATCGTACCACGTCTATCTGCGATCACACACAACTGCGCTAAATTAAATGAAAGTGCATGAACCAAGACGATTCACTCCACAAAACTAAAAAAGGCACTGTCAAAAGCTCGTTCCGGAATGGGTCCCAGATTTAGCACGTAAGTCGGTATTTCGTGGTTATACTTCCAAAACCAGATAGGTAACTAACTAAAGAGACAGTAGTCACTAGTCGGGTTTTCGAAGTAGGTATACCGACGATTTATAAGCGACGGAGTAGAAAAAGTTGCTATGTAAGTACACTGAAAAAGTTAACAGACAGGTTGTCGGTAAATTCGTTTTAATTATGAAAATAACATAGAATGTACTAATTAAAAACAGTGTATTTTAACTTCATATTATTATCTTGTTATTGTCGTAGTTTACTGCAAAATATTATACAAGATTATCACGTGACGCGACCTTGACCCAGTTTCATTTTTTTTTTTTTTTTTAGTTTTGTTTGTCTCTGACGTATGTGGGCGGGTCGCGTTCACGGATGTTTCTTAATAATGTTTTAAAAAAATATTATTATTAAGATACTTCTATGTTCATAAGCCATTTAGTTGATAAAATTGTATTTATATTATTTTATTTTTTCAATGTGTTTACTCTAGTTTTTTATTAGCTTCCGCTCGCGACTTCATCTGCGTAGAGCAAGGATAAAAACTATCCTATATTTTAATCCAGGCTATACACTATCTTCTTACAAAATTTCATCCAAATCGATTGAGCCGTGTAAGCGTGATTGAGTAACAAACATCCAAACATCTAAACATCCAAACTTTCGCCTTTATAATATTAGTAGGATTATTATTAATTACTGTTTACATTTTGTCCGTTTTAAACTGTGCTAATTAGGTCAGCACCATGCTGAGCCGGGACCATTTCATGGCACGTTTATGGTATTTTAGTGTTTTTATTAATTTTATTGTAATTTTAGTGCTGTGAATAAATGTTTTTTTCTTTCTTTCTATATATAGAAAGAAAACACAACTTAACACAGTGTTTTGTTTTAACATTCCTTGTTACTTACCGCAATAGTATCGTGCCGCTGCTGGCAGAGTAATAAGTACCTAGGGTAAGGGTGATATCAAAAGGTAATAAAGCATTTTTGTTTACAGGCTGTACCGGAAACGATAAGGGAACTGAAAACGGCGCTGTGGGGAGCCGAGGCGACGGGCGGCGTGGCCAATTTGACTGGAGCTCTCACTGCCGGCTTAGAGATCTTACATAGGGTAAGAGTAAATTGTATGTAGGAAGCAAGGTGCCTCTCTATGCTGAGGACATTTATCAAATAAGGAGTCATTATCACTTGCCACAGCATCCATTACAGATGATTGTTGCAGTATCCAAGAGGTCTTTTCCGTCTGAGATTTTGTAACCATTCGTCGTGCTTTGTCATTCCATTCCGCAAGTCCCGACGCCACTCAGGTCTCAAGTTAGATCAATTCTCCGAAACTGGTTAACATAAAAAAACATTTTTCTGAAAATTCCCAACAACAAAAAACATAACAATTCATTCTATATTCTAACCCCGAGGTAAAGAAAAATATTTAAGTTGGCTGCTATCTTCTACTTCGTTAGCTTTTTATCTTGATTTTTCTTGAAGTTCCGTTTTTGTGACATCTTAGATAGGTACATTTTGAAGGAATTAGAGGTGTAACCGTTTAAAGAAATATGTTATTGTGTCTAATTAAGCTTCCATTATTTAATATTTTTATTGTTGCTTTCTACAGTATAACCGCACCGGTCTCGGCTGCCAGTGCAACCAAGCCATCGCGGTGGTGGGCGCGGGCGGGGGTGCCGCGGGAGTGAAGGGTGTGTTCCGCACGTGGAACTGGCCGCACATGCCCGTGCGCATCTTCAGTTATGGCGTGGGGGGTGATGCAGCTTCATCACATAGTATGAAGGATATGGCTTGCACTAACAAAGGTACGCAGGGGTTACAGGGGTTTCACATTTGATTAGTTCTTCTGTAGTTAGCTCGCCGCTGCAAAAAGTATAAACAAATGTTCCCATTGTATTCATAAAACTAAAATAATAAATACAAACCTCTAGTAACTAAATAAAATGTGTTTTCTCCCTTTTCTATTCCCATAAATATCAAAGTGACAGATGAAAGCAAGTGAATTGGAACGGCATTAAAGTCAAAATAGGTTGATGTACGTTAATGAAAAAGGCCATTAGTATAAGTACGAGGATTGTCGAGGTAGGTAATGTTTGCTAGGAAAGAAGGTGGCAGTTCAGAAAATATTGGAATTATGATATCTATGGACAGTATAATCCATGGTAGCTTATTCATGAAGGCGAGCTGCGTGAATTAATGCAGCTTTTTCTCAAATGGCGAACATTTTAACTCAATGAAGCTCCCTTTTCCAGGATTCTACGTTACGATAAACGAGCACTCGGAGATCAGAACGAAGGTGCTCCATATGGTGGAGGTGCTCGCGCGGCCTCTGGTCATGTATCAGACCATGCACCCCGTGCATTGGAGCCCCGTCTACGTCGGCGGCAGGGTGAGTCCATTCAAGAATAGGTAGGTCAGGAACAAAAAGTGGACGCCTTTCCTGTACAATAAAATAGTTAACAGCTATTATATACATACAGCATATACATTGCATTATGTTCTGATCATACAAGTCATGCAATGCACTTTACACGCCTGTCTAGGTCTTAAACATAAGAAATGTCCCTCTAGTTTCAGTAGTTCGGTGGATTAGTCCGGGACCGAACTAGTGCCACATTTTTTTTCCCATTAGTTCGGCTCTGACGTCAAACCGAACTACTGGGAACCTATAGTTTCACTAGTTCGGTTGCTTAGTCCGGGGCCGAACTACTGACTCATTTTTTTTCCCATTAGTTCGGCTATCACGTAGAACCGAACTATTGGGAAGTATTGTATAGTTCGGTTAATGATGTGCAACTTTAATTCTGTCGGGCCGGTCAGCAATTTATAAGACGTTATCACGTCAAAAATTCTGAAAAATTTCTAGAAATCAAATCTTTTTCTGACTAAGTAGTTAGATACATAGTTGTATTGGCCACTTATAAATAGATAACTGTCAAGTATTCATATCCGTCATGGATGACATATTCCTATATTAATCATTATTTTGATTGCATTGGCTAGAAATATGTCTCAAAACGACGACTTCGCCAGCTCCGCATCCGCAATGAATTCTAAATTTATCAAACGTGGACGTGGTAGAGTTCTACTTTACGCGGGTCATCAATATTATCGTAATACCACATACGTAAAGAAAAAAAATACTTACTGGAGATGTAAAAATTATAAAAGTATAAAATGTAAGGGATTAATAGTATTGTCTGACGTAAGTACAATTTAAATTATTAAGCTTTTCGCGAAAGTAGTTATAATATATTAAATATAATGAAAAGTTTTGAGCCAAAATTTTGAGTAGGTATCTGTCTATTACAGAATGAAGAAATCATTGAAAGTGTTGGCGGTCATAGCAACAGTTGTACTGCAGATGAAACTCAAAATGATATTGACATTATAGTCAACAATTATGTCGAAAAAGCTGCCCAAGGAAAGGAACCTGCTCCTAGGGTTTACCGGCAGTGTTTACTCGAATTAACGGATAAAGGATTACATATGGCAAGCTCTAAGCCGATCCCAACCTTTACCCAAAAGAAATCAAGCATTTATCGAAAAATTCATGCCCTAGCTCAAGTCGATAAAATACGTACTAGCGTCTTATCCGAGGTTCAAATTCCATGTAAATTTCAAGAGAACATTTTAGCCGATTTTTACGATGGTGAGATGAAAATGATAATTTATTGCAGCAAAAAGTCGCAAATAGTAATGAAAACTGTAAAGCAATGTTTTATGGATGGGACTGTTCAGTATACAGCCGAACCGATGGACCTCAATGCTTACGAGAGTAGGTATTGACCGGCAACAACCTTAGACACAATCCGTCAAGTGTCAGTGTCAGAAAAAATCTCGAATAGAAATATTAATAACGCGAACAGCTGCTTACAAAATTAAATATAAATAAGCCAACAAACCAACCATCTACAAGTGCACTGGGAGTACAAGCGGGGCGCCCCTTCCACGTTGTGGTGACGACACTAACGGGTAAGTCGGTCTCTCCTTTCTTTGTGGGTATTGGGGTGCATCGGAACAGTTTTAGAATAACGCAGTATACAGTCCACTACTTTTCTCGTGGCTTTATGCCACATTTTCTGGCCCTTCTCACCACATTCAGAATTAACCTTCTGGATTTGAGCCTAATCCTAAATTGTCAAAATTTCTAAATTGTTCCCCATATCGCGAATCGCATTCGCTATTCCCCGTACGCACATTGCAAATCGTATTAGCTATTTTCGGTAGTATTTATTTTTATCCATCCTATTCCATCTGACAAAACTGTCCGTGACAGAACAATGGAAGGCGAGGCACCACTATCATTGCAAATAAATGCATTGACACTGAAAAAAGAATATTTGTTTAGAAAGCTGCAAAAGGCTTACGATTTATCCAAAACAGTTAAGTTGGATAGTTTAGACTCGGTACAAAACTTCATGGTGCAGTTTTCAGAACTCGATGACGCTCGTAGCGACTTTGAGCATATTGTAATGGAAATTGCCATGCTTGAGATGCAAACAGACCCTAAGTTCAAACCTTCGTCAGGTCCATTAGATAGTTTCGATGATCTGTATTACGCTTGCAAGAAGGTAGCTTTGAACTGCAATCGTTTAGGCCAGGAGCCTACCGAAAAAATGTTTGTTCAAAAAAGTGATGATTGTCTAGCTAGGCCGGTCTTACCAAAGCTAACTTTATTCGAATTTGACGGTCAAATGGAGAATTGGACCACATTTCATGATACATTTGTGTCATTGGTTCATAGTCGTAATTTCGAAAACATAGATAAATTCCATTATCTGCTGTCCTGTGTCAAGGGTCCAGCACTGAATATGGTCAGGAGTCTGCCGATCACTGCCTACAATTACCCTGTAGTATGGCAAAGTTTGCTTGATAAGTACCAAGACGTCAGGGCGTTGACCGGCAGGTATCTGGACAAAATGCTGAATTTCTCACCTTTGACAAAGGACAACGTAGCAAATCTAACGTCTTTTGTGGAGACATTTGACCATTTGTTGAAAGCGATTCAGGCCTTAGAAATTAATAATTTAGATGACTATCTGATTTGTCATTTAGCATTGCGTGGGTTAGACTGTCACACTCGAAAATTGTTTGAAGAAAGTCGCGATCAAAACAAATTGCCGACCTTTAAAGAATTAATTAATTTCGTGAACAAACAAATCAAAGTTTTGGAACATACATTTCCGACTACCGGCTCCCGGACTAATTTCAATGGTCAACAAATCAAAGTGAAGTCACCTGTCAACTTCACAAATATGCAACCGAGTCATAAACCGGCCAGTTTCAAATATTCGAACGCGACCTCGCCCTCGCAAAAGGTTGGATTAGCTGTTTCGCGTGATAATAATTCGAACCAAAACAAACTAACTTGCGTGCATTGCAACTCAAATCATCTGATTTATCGTTGCGAACAGTTTCGTAAACTGTTAGTTCAAGACCGGATTGACCGTGTCAATGTCTTGAAATTATGCACCAATTGTTTGAAAAGTGGTCATGACGTGTCAAATTGCAAGATCATCATGACGTGTGGAGTTTGCGCTCGTAATCACCACTACTTGCTACATCGGGATGCGAGTGTGGTGCAGGCGCCGGCCGTGCCGGCCCCGCAGCCGCCCCGCGCCGCCCTGCACGCAGCAGGGCCGTCGCCGTCGCACTCCGTGAGTGTGACGCCCGCATCTGCCGTAACCGAGAATCTTCATTCCGTGAATGAAAACGCGAATTCTTATGGTGTAGTGTTGGGGACTACGAGGACTCTAGTGGTTGACGTCACTGGTCAACATCAGAATTGCCGTGCAGTTCTTGATTCTGGAGCTCAAAGCTCGTTTATGACTTTGAACTGTGCTCAACGTTTGGGCCTACGCCGCAACAAGTGTCCATTTACAGTGTCTGGACTGGGCGGTGACGTTGTCAAAAACTTTGGCATGGTGACCTGCGACATGAATCCGTGTAGATCGGACGTTCCGAGTTTCCAGGTGGATATGGTTGTCGTTGAGAAGGTTTCATCCGAGATGCCAAATGTTTCATTTCCACAGGAAGTTGTGGATGAATATAAGAACTTCGAATTGGCTGACCCGTTGTTCTTCGAGAAGTCGTCGATTGACATTTTGCTGGGCAATGATATCGTGTCAGAGCTTATTAAGGCTCAGCCGATGAATGTCAAATCAAATATTCCGAAAGTGATTCTAACAGTTTTTGGTTACGTCGTGAGTGGAAGATTATACAATGACGGCAAACAACAGTCACAAAACTTTCACCTGTCAGTTTCTCAAGAGAAAACTTTGGACAGAACGCTGCGTGACTTCTGGGAAGTAGAGGAATTGCCGTGCAAACCTGTGCTTAGTCCACCAGATCAACTGGCTGAAGATATATACGCACTTCATCACTCTCGTGATGAGGGGGGGAGATATATAGTTCCGTTACCTTTCGCACCTGATGCGCCACTACTTGGAGATTCCCGTGCTGCAGCTGAACGACGATTGCTAGCAACAGAGCGGAAACTCGCACGCTCTCCAGTGCTGCAACAAGCCTACAACGATTTCATGTTGGAATATGAAAAGCTTGACCACATGGAATTGTACACTGGTAGCGAACCGAGTAGGTATCTGATCCCGCACCACAGTATACATCGACCAAGCAGTACGTCAACTCCTTTAAGAGTTGTTTTCGATGCTAGTGCGAAAACGAGCTCCAACGTCTCTCTCAACGACACGCAGCTGACAGGACCAAACCTATACCGTGATATAGGTGCCATTATAACAAATTTTCGATTATTTGAATACTGTTTCGCAAGTGACATTTGTAAAATGTATCGTGCTATCCTGGTACGCGAATCTGATAGAAAATATCAACATATATTATACCGATCGACCGCTGACGAACCCATAAAGGTTTACGAGTTGAAAACTATTACGTATGGCGTGAGTTCAAGTCCATTCTTGGCTATCCGCACCTTGCTGCAATTAGCCAGTGATGAAGGTGAACGTTTCCCTTCTGCTGCTAATGTCGTTAGACAAGGCATCTACATGGATGATATTCTTTGGTCATGCGCCACGTTTTCTGAAGCGTGTGCGTTACAAGATGAATTAATTAATATGCTGCAGTGCGGAGGTCTAGTTTTAAAGAAATGGTCAAGTAACTGCGAACAACTTTTCGCACGTGTTCCAGAAGAACATCGCGAGAAAACAATTAACTTTCAAAAGGACAGGGCTGATGTTTCAATAAAGCTTTTAGGCTTAAAATGGTCCCCAGTATTCGATGCGTTTAGCTTTTCCTTAAATAAGCAAGATACCGTCAATACAAAGAGATCCGTCTTAAGGACACTGGCATCTATTTATGATCCCGTTGGATACATTGCTCCTTGCACCTTCGTTGCAAAGTGCATTTTACAGGATCTTTGGAAGCTGGGCCTTGGTTGGGACGATCCACTGCCTGTAGAAGAATGTCAGCAGTGGGTAGAATTTATAGACCAGTTACCCAGGCTATCTGAGTTGCAGATTGAACGACATATTTTGCTTCCAGATGTCACTGAATGCGAACTGGTAGGGTTCAGTGACGCATCTTCTCGTGGCTACGCTGCATGCATTTATGTCATTTCACGACGTCACTTGGAAGTCAAGTGCAGACTGTTAATTGCTAAGTCGAAAGTGGCACCAGTCAAGGTTGAGACCATACCTAGAATGGAGCTTATGGCTGCCACGCTTCTTAGCAAACTTATGAAGTATGCATGTGAATGCTTATCGAGGATCAAGGTGGCCAGAATCACAGCACTAACCGATTCGTCTATTGTATTAGCGTGGATACAAACTGATGCTTATAAATTAAAAACGTTTGTGTGTAACCGTGTTACACAGATAATAGAGTCATTACCTCCTCACGTATGGCGTCATGTCAACAGCGAGAATAACATGGCAGATGTTGCCTCGCGTGGTGTTACTCCATCACAATTCATGGCTTGCAGGTCGCAATGGTTCGAAGGACCTGCCTGGATGTATGAGGATCATGAAAATTGGCCTGTATCTACATTCGTCAACAGAAACGAATCTGAAATTCCGGAGATAAAATCTAACTCCAATACATTCAATTTGTTATCTCAACAAGCGGGGGAAGAAGATAAATTGGAATTTATTGAACGTCTCTTCAACCAGTTTTCTTCTTTTTCAAGAATGCAAAGAAGTATCGCTTGGATATTGCGTTTTCTGCGGCGGTTCCGCGGTGATGCTTCTGTCTGCAGCCAAGAAGTTTTGACTACTAATGATTTGAATCAAGCTCATGATTGCTTAATCAAAGTAGTACAAGGCACCTACTTCAAAGATGAAGTTAACACTTTGAATAAAGGTAAAACGTATATTCCTTCGTTAAGGAAACTTGCTCCCTTTATTGATGCCCGTGGCTTCCTGAGGGTGGGGGGTCGTATTCCTCACTCTGATCTGCCATACAATGCGAAGCATCCCTTGCTATTGCCGAAACAAAGTAGGTTTACGAAACTTTTGGTTGAATATTTCCACAAAAAATATTTACATACTGGACCGCAAACCCTACAAAATATAATTAACCAAAGATATTGGATATTGTCGGCTCGTAGCCTCATTCGGTCAACTTTGTTGAAGTGTAAGACGTGCTTCAAATGTAAACCAACCCTGATTCAGCCAAAAATGGGTGATCTTCCGTCGACACGGCTGCTGCCTAACAAAGTGTTTGAACATGTAGGTGTTGACCTAGCTGGACCTTTCTACATAAAGGAAAGCTTGCGGCGTAACGCAAAGATAGAGAAGGCTTATCTAGCAGTTTTTGTATGCTTCTCCACTAAAGCCGTGCATCTGGAAGCACTATCTTCACTATCTGCGGATTGCTTCTTGGCTACCCTGGATAGATTTGTGTCGCGTCGTGGCCTGTCGTCACACTTCTATTCCGACTGCGGATCGAATTTCGTAGCAACGAGCAAGCACCTTGATGAAGTGCAGAAATTTATGTCTGACAATGGCCATCAGGAATATATATTGAATGGTTGTGCTCAACGTTTGATCAACTGGAACTTTAACCCTCCCAGTGCTCCACACATGGGTGGTTTGTGGGAAAGTTGCGTGCGCATAGCTAAATATCATCTTGTGCGTGCTGTCGGTAATAAAGCTTTGACCTTCGAGGAGCTTACTACAGTATTCTGTAAAATAGAAGCCATAATGAATTCCCGTCCATTGTGTGCTCTACCGGCTAGTGATAATCCTAACGAGTTCAATGTATTAACGCCAGGACATTTCTTATTAGGTAAGAGTCTGACGGCTGTACCTGAGTATGATTTGCAAACGGTGTCTGTAAATCACATGTCACGATGGCAATATTTACAAAATTGCTCCCAACTTTTTTGGAAAAAATGGAGCCAAGATTATTTGAACACTTTACAGCAAAGGTCAAAATGGTTTGCCTCGCCGCCCAACCTTAATGTAGGAGACTTAGTGTTGATCAAAGATGATCGCGTTTCTCCTTGTAGTTGGCCACTTGCAATTGTCCATCAGACACATCCCGGTTTAGATGGCATTGTGCGTAAAGTTACTTTGAAAACAAAAGGAAATAACATATTATCGAGGCCAGTGAATAAACTCTGTCCTTTACCTTACACTAACTGACTCCCCTTTCCCTTTAATATTTTTGGCCACATGGGCTTTAATTTATTTTCTTCTTGTCGCGCTATCATATGCGCAGAAGTTAATTCCTTACTTATTTGTTTTACCTTTATGCCTTTTTTGTTATGGGAAAGCTACATAGTGCTTTCGGTGGGGGGTGTTCAGTATACAGCCGAACCGATGGACCTCAATGCTTACGAGAGTAGGTATTGACCGGCAACAACCTTAGACACAATCCGTCAAGTGTCAGTGTCAGAAAAAATCTCGAATAGAAATATTAATAACGCGAACAGCTGCTTACAAAATTAAATATAAATAAGCCAACAAACCAACCATCTACAAGTGCACTGGGAGTACAAGCGGGGCGCCCCTTCCACGTTGTGGTGACGACACTAACGGGTAAGTCGGTCTCTCCTTTCTTTGTGGGTATTGGGGTGCATCGGAACAGTTTTAGAATAACGCAGTATACAGTCCACTACTTTTCTCGTGGCTTTATGCCACAGGGACATTTAAGTCATCTCCAACCCCTTTCTGCCAATTGTACACCATCCACGGCGACATGGGAAGCGACATTGAAACAATAAATGTCAAACCGCTTGTGTACATTTTCATGTCGCACAAAAGTGAAAAAGCGTATACAATTATGTTTCAATTAATTAAAAGCCAAATCTCAGAATGGGAACCAGAGGTTGTTCATTTAGATTATGAAATGGCAGTAATCAAAACTCTTTCGAAAATGTTCGATAATATAAAGATTAAGGGTTGTTATTTTCATTTCCGGAACTGCTTGAGTCGTAAGGCCAAAAAACTATGTCTGAAAGCAAAACATCACAAGTATTTTGTTAACTTGTGCAGTGTCTTAGCGTTGTTGCCCATAAACGATGTTAATCGTGGCTGGCAATACGTGTCTACGGAAATGTTATCAGCTTCGGATGCCAAACTAAACAAATTTAGAGTGTATTTTCAAAAATTCTGGATGAGATCAAATTTTATTGAGACATGGAATATATTCTCGGAGCAGCATCGAACAAATAATATAGTTGAGGGGCGGAATTTTAAAATAAACTCGCTTATTAATAAACACCCAACAATGCTGCTGATACTACACGTATTGAATGATGTTGATAATTTAGCACATTTTAGTGTACAGCAATTCAACAAATTTGGAAAAAAGGCATTGAAGAAGAGGAGTAATATAGATGTAGAACGGGATACATTTATCGAAAATTGTAAATTACAACTTGTATGCAAACAAATTTCAGTGGAAATATATTTATACAAAATTGCTTTGTATACTGCATCTTAAATTTGAAACAGGTGTTTTTTGAAGAATCTATTTTATTTTTAAACCAGGTTAGTATTTCCTCATTGGCATTAAATGTTTCTTAATTATCATTTTATATCGTACCTTTTTTCGGTCCTTAGCTGGTAAACCATTTCGAAACAAACCTTATTTATTTTGTAACATTTGCCAGAAAAGAGTTCGCTATCAAAACTATTTTGACAATATAATGAATAATGACACACTAGGACTTCATCATAGCGTTTGCTGGATAAGGACATTGGGAATTATAGTATTAAATTCAAATAAACAAGAATGTCAACTATATTAACAAAGAACGAGTTTCGTTTCTTTTCGTTTATATACAAAGCTAAGAATGAACTTAAAGGTAACGTGTAAGAGGATTTTGTATGCTTAGCATATTAATTTTTATATTAACCAGCTGCCCGATACCGAAGGCAGAATTGCGTTTTTCATGTGTAATTACTGATTTGTATAAGTGTGCAGTATTTTTATTCCATCAATTCCATCAAATCATAAAAACTACAACATAATCAAAGACTTCTGTTTATAGAGCCTATCAATTCGTAAAACCGATATAATTATAGTCAAATGCCAGAGAGTAGATAACATGGTGATTAAACAGAACTGGCAGTTTAACTCATACCTGTACTACTCGTGTAGGTACCTTTTAAATTTACTTATTCTTTGTTTACAGAAAACAAGACATTTAAGTTATGTTTATGCGAAATGAATGTGTATGAACTTGCACTACGTTACATGCTTAAAAAAATTGATACATATGAAATAGACGAATGTTGGGACGAGACAAATATATATCAACGGTGGTAATTAAGGGTAATTTTGTATTTCATAATAAAAATATTATTATTGGAATAAGATTAACAGTACCTAGATTATTTAACCTACTCATTACTTACAGATAATATTGGAAATTGCATTGTTTGCAAAACTATACCGGAAACAAACCTCCGCAAACTTCTATTAAATACTCCGGAACATATATTTAAGAAACTGTGGCAAGATTTTATGGGTGTGGTAAAAAAGTATGCCTAGCTACAAGACAAAGAAGTTAAACATTTATATGAATGTAAACATAAATCTCACCAAGTCAGCCAAGTTCAATATTAAGAATAAGCGTGGTTGTCAACTTCGCCGACAAAAGAATTAAGATTTTGGTGTGATTTTTGGTACCGATTGTATTATTATTCATTACTCAAAAGTAAATAATAGGTATATATGAAATTATTTATCTTTCTGCATTTACGCTGTATGCTTGCCCCTATGGGTGTGCCTATAATATTGGCGTCGATTTTAGACTTAATAATAATGGCATTAAAGATATTTTTGATATTTTTTTACCCTCAGACAACAGGGAATCGAACCTGGTTAAAATCTTTGTAAATAAAGTTATACATTCAGCAAGTTTTTTCGAATTAGATGATGCGAATCATAACTTCATAAGTCACATGGAACACATTTTTAATGGAATGTCTTGTTTGAATCATCGAAAAAGATTTTTTTTTTGGACCACGTTACATACATTCTTGGTCAAAATTTCAATTTCTGACAGTGAAACAAACTTTTTCTTTTATACCTATATTATTTAATTTAAAATCGACGCCATGGTTCCTAAGAAGTAAGAACAGATCTTTCATAGTTTCTGACTTCTCTCTACTGACCCATTTGGATTGATCATCCAGTAAGTATATGAAATTTCGGGTTCTAGTTCATTTAAGTACCAATGGTTCGTGTAATATAAATACATATAACACACGGCTGCTGCGTCGCTAGTTCCTTTTGGCTTTAAACTTGGCTGGAGACGCTGCCGCGTGTCTAAATGTAATACGAAGAAGTTATTTAAATTTTGTTTTATTATTTAAAAAAAATGTAATGAAAAAATAATTGGTTTTTGTATTTAGCTGCATCCTTAACCGTACTTGTGAGTCGTTTTCATTTTCAGTAGTTCGGTTTGACGTGCTAACAGAACTAATGGGAAAAAAAATGTGTCACTAGTTCGGCCCCGGACTAAGCAACCGAACTAGTGAAACTATAGGTTCCCAGTAGTTCGGTTTGACGTCAGAGCCGAACTAATGGGAAAAAAAATGTGGCACTAGTTCGGTCCCGGACTAATCCACCGAACTACTGAAACTAGAGGGAAATGTCCACAAGAAAGACTGGACTAACTTTCACTAAAAATGTTTTATACCCGGGTATATTGGTCACTCAACTCCTCTTTGGTATACGAGTAGGACGTATAAGGCCTCTCACAGACTGGCGCGGCCTGGCCGCGGCGGTCAATAGTAAACTTGTCATTAGCTGTCAAATTTACTATGGACCGCCACCGCAGGCCGCGCCAGTGTGATGCAGGCATAACAGTGTAAAAAGATGCAGTGCTATATCATTTGATAGTGTTAACATCAGGTGACAACAAACCTCATATCTTAGTCATTCCTGGAAAAAAGATTATATTGTTGTTTCACAGTTGCTCAATAGATCTTTACTTATTAACTGGCATTTTGCCTACATATTGTGTACGAAACATGCCAGTTAATAAGTGCTCAGAGAGCAATACTTATAGACGCTCGAAGAGAGATATCACTTCACGTGCTTTGAGCTCTTATTACATGCAATCCATTGGGAATTCGACGTTTTTAGGGTTAATTTTTTTCAGTTAATGATATTATAATTTCATTTGATATAAATAAGTTCATATCATATTTTTTTGTAAAACGCTCAATTTTTCAAATCACTTTCTAACATGATTATGGTGATCTTCGCTTGCAATAGACTTTAGTCATTTTCTTTCAACATTTCAGAGCAGCAACCTGGACGACGACGGGATGGGCCAATTGATGACGTCAGTTACCGTGCCAATCTTCGACAGAAGAAACCGCACGGTGAGATTTTACGATAGATTTATTACCATATTTGAAATCAGGAATAAAGTATGATGGAAAGAGGATTATCGTTTGTATCGTGAGGAGTATCGATTTTACTAGGGCTGCGACTTGAAGAAAGCTCAGTAGCTTCCATAGTTATTGAATTCAATTGTCATGTTTAATTTTATGGCATATAAGTCACGTTAATGTTGTACTACGACTTGAAAGAAATTTTCAGTAGCTTCCATAGTTATTCAATTTAATTGACATGTTTAATCTGATGACATTTAAAAATCAAGTTAATGTTTAATGTTTTCTGAATATTAGTTGATTTACTTTTTTATTTCAGCATAGGGAAGCTAATCTACTTGGTGTGGTGGGCACAGATGTACCTGTCGATCAAGTAAAGAAGCTCGTGCCACCATATAAGGTAATACATCTACCTTATGGAGCAAATCATGCAAAGTCAAATAGAAGACAATGGTCAGAAGCTCTGTTTGGACCGCCATTTCGCAGAGCAACGTAATCTCAACGTGTTGTGCGCGGTCACTTCTATGCGCGCCAAGCCTATACCAAAACGTTACTTTACTACTTTCCTGTATGTTAAAATTAATATCGATGCGTCTGAAAGTAAAATTTAGTGTCGCAAAATCACTAGTTTAGCAGAAACCATGGCCCCATAGCACCGCGGCCAAAAACAAACACGTCCACTGAGAGCGTGCGCTTTCGCGATATTAGTTTGGCGACTTTACGACGCGTTTACAAGGTGAATTTTGTTGAATGACATTACTTTGACTGAAAAATTGCACATGGTTGAAAATGCCTTATAAACTTACGAACTTACTTAGATAGTGCAAATCTTAAAATGATTGACGAAACTAATGTATTCAAACTACCTTCATACCACTAATTTCGTAACGTAAATTCACTTGTCAGAAATAATGCGAGCAATGCATTGGCAAGTAAAATGTTTAACCAAACCGACCTCCATGTCACTAATCTTGTCTAATGATCATACCTAGATATTTTTCTAGCACGAACGACTTATTGTAAGTGATTGACAAAATAAAAACATCGACAGTCCTGTTATCGATAAGTACCACTTCAACGTCATAGAGGTAAATAAATACAAATATATAGAGGGTAATAGGGTGCGTTAAGAAATTGATAATAATAACAAAACTATCAATTTATTTATATTTTACATACTTCAGAAAACAATTTGCAATACTTTCGTAACTTTCTTTCTTCGTGTCACTGAATTAATTATCCCCTACTTTACTCCATAACACACACACACACCGAAATTGTCTTTAAAATCGACGCAGAATGTCACAACATGTAGTTTTTCCCGAACCCATTTTTGGTCCCAAAACAAATCTATGTCTCTGTATATGGTTACGGTGTAGGTGCACGCGGCGTCTAGGTAGGTAGCCAATATATGTCTGTGGTTGTATGTACGTATTGTCGTTGAAGTAGTATGTACTTATCGATAACAGCATTGTCGATATTTTTATTGTGGCAAGCACTAGACAAATGTTGTTCCTGCTAGAAAAATATCTAGGTATACTAATGAATGATACATTTTTGTTTGCAGTTGGGTGTAAATGGTTACTCATTCATGGTGGATAACAACGGGCATGTTTTATACCATCCGGATCTCAGGCCTCTGGTAAGTCAAAACACTGTGCTATTGAAGTCATTTGTACATATCACATAGCAGTAAAGTAGAAACTAACCTGTTTGTTTCTGTTTCAGTATACCAACGAGGAAGTAAGTATTGGCACATACGACATTATACATTTTGTTCAGCATACTTACAAACGGCATTTCGTAGGTACAAGCGCAAAAGTGTGGGTAAATTAAGCAGGCCTCTCTAAATTACTGTTTAGGATTTATGTACCTAATAGTAGAAGATGCGAATATAGACACGACCTTCACCCATCTGTTTATTGGATGAAAAGGATTTTTATATTGAATTGAGTAAATTAAAAAATATTAGAATCTTCTAATACAACATGCGTTTTTCTTCGCGTGGTCATGGTCAAATTTAAGTTTCTCTTGATTTGATATAAAATTTCACGGTTTCTCCATTTAAGTTTCTGCTGTGCGTGACGGATGTGATCATTGCATGTTTTAAACTTTTGGTTAGGTTTTCTGATCGGGCGCAGTGTTTAGTAGGTAACGTCAATTTATTTTCCAGTACACCGAGACGCTACGTCCGCTGTATTCTAGCGTGGACCTCACCGACGTGGAGCTGCTCGTAGACGCGGATGAGAACTCGCGTGTCAATCTTACTTCTCTGCTACTTGACGTAAGTAAAGTATAGCTTACTCTGCCATAATGCACGGTATGTTGATGGTGGTATTCTACTAGCAAGGAAAAAACACGTGGATCGTACAATTTGATATTATCATATTATCAGCGATACTGTAAGCATTTAAGTATGTTACATCGCTGACGGTATGAAATTGCATTAAAAAGCACCTTGTAACTCTGTGTTAAATATTATAGTTCTACGAATTTCTAGAAACATTTAAAAGCGATTGCTCAGCTGGACTGGTATTTCCGATTCCTTTTCTTATCAAGCGAATTTGATGTAAACATGTGACCATTTAGTACTTTTACTACTTGAAGATTCGAAGAACTATTACAAATCACCGCAAACATAACTCACATTTTTGGGGGATTGTGACAAAAAAAGAATAAGTAGAGAAGGAAAACATACCTATAACATTTTCAACTTACTAATTGGTGGTAAATTCTTGGTGGAATTATGTTATCGATTACACAAACGATTCTTCCTATTTGTGATTCCCATACGATATGAATTCCACACAACTGCAGTTTACTACATTCGTCTTTCTTCTATCATCCTCTTGTCTTCAACAACGTCATTCTACGATTAAGTGACATCTTTCGTCATATATAGAAAGGACATAGTTTATATTAATAATGGTAATATACCTATGAAATGCTATTATTGTGTAAAAATAACAACTGAGTTGGAATTACGAATGTAGTAAACTGCAGTTGCGTTGAACCCATATTGTGTAGAAAGAATCACAATTAGGAAGAATCCTGATTGCTTTAAAATAACGGCTGTGTGGAATCACGAATGTAGTAAACTGCAGTTGTATAGAATCCATATTATATGGGAATGACGAATAGGAAGAATCGCGTTTGTGTAATCGATCGCATAATTCAATTGGTGTATACCATCGCGTATCTCTTATTACGTTTTGTTTTAGTGAGCGTCTATTACTCATAAATTGGTTAATTGACTGGTAAAGAATGTTAGTGGCATTAAGTCCGATTTTTTGCGATACATTCATCTTTTGTGCAATAAAGATTAAATAAATAAATCAACTGCACGTTTCAGCTCCGACACGACATGATAGAGCAACGCGAGGGCGAAACAGAGATCGGCGTCAAAGTGCAATACGGGAGCATGCGACGAGTGGCCACGCGGCGACAACGCTACTTCTACAGCCCCGTGGAGGGCACGCCGTACTCGCTCGCCATAGTGCTGCCCGACGGCTACGGCATGTACGAGCTGCAGGCGGAGCAGGAAGTCAAGCATAGTCCGATCAATGGTAAGTGGGTTTAAGAATTATTATTGAGCACGCATAAGTTCTGTACGAGATGCGTCGAGCGACCTCGCGTCGACAACTGTAATTGTACAGCCTTCTCGAGGACACACGTATCGCTGACTACTGCTACTTCTTCAGCTATGCGGCATAAAACCGAACAGGATTTCAAGCGTAGTCCAATCAATAAAATTGATTTTAGAATACCCTTTATCCTTGGAGCGCGCTACTGGGCTTACGCTGCACTAAAGGTGCGGTGCCAGTTGCGCGCTCCGCGACGTGTTGTTTTAGTATAAAATTAAGGTAGGGTGTATAGGTTGTAAGTAGTGTGTAGTTGTAGGTTATGTTTGTCTGTATAGGATGCATGTTTTGTGCCACTTTTATATAGTTTCATCGTTATGTTTTCTCTGTTGTGTGTGTATTTTAATTATACCACATATAGTTATCGGGAATTAGTTGAGGGCCCCTTCGAAGCCCAACTTAGAAGGACACGAAAGGAAAAAAGTGAGGAATCCTAACTTTAATAATGGAAATGTTTGTTTCTTTTTCAGTAACAGAATATTTCAAAGGAGAAAACTGGAAAATTCATCCAGATTGGTAAGAAAGTCAATTCACTTGCGCTCTTTACTTTTAATAGTCTTAATGTTAAAAGATTTACTAATGTACAGTCGAGGAAATCGAATTTTTAGCACTTTTGGACCTTAACGTCATTCAGATAGAGTCCAAAAGTTCTAAACATTCAATTTCTTCGACCGTACCTAAATTGATCTTGGTCCTTTTCGAACCGTATACCTCACTGACCGCACACATGCACTTTACCGTCCCAAGACTGTCATTTGAAATTCATTTGTTCGCTGTGTAACTTGCTGGTTGATTATAAAGCTAAAGCACCATGTATTGTGTTCAGGGTATACTGCGAATACGCATCAACGTCAGAGCAGACGTTCAATTCGGCGGAAGAACAGCTGCTGCACTTCCTGGCGCGCACGGGCCGGCCCGGCTGGAAGTGGATGAGTCTGCGCCCGCGCGCGCTGACGCTGCACAACGCGCACAAGAAGCAGGATAGGGACGCTTACTATTGTGAGTACGAACAAAGAACGAACTAATTAAAACCACATTTTATAAAGACTTTAACGTCAAGCTTAAACCTCAAAATTGTAAGTACGTATTTGGGTGCATCAATCAATAAGTTACCACTTTGCCTTTATTGCATATTGGAATTATGTCTATTCTGAGGTGGTTAAATGATGCTTTTACCATTTGAACGATTCTTGCGATGGATCTTATGGATCTTGCATATGAAGCCCATACCAGCCGTCGTAGATATGCGAGCTATTATGTGTTCCGTTCGACTTCCAATATCCGGTTAACTTGAGAGGGCGCCGCTGCGTACGATCGAACGTAGCCATTTGCGTAAAACAAGTCGCTCCACGCCATCGCTGTGACGTCACATCCGCCTCCACTCCTGACAAACCAGATGTATGTGTGTATGTCTTATTCTTTAGCACGCACTACAGCCTAAACCGTTTGAAGGATTTCGACATATGAGGTGTCGTTGGATTCCTCTTAATCGTGGGAGTGACATAGGCTATGATATTTGTAAAAAAGCAGTTGGGTGTTTCGAAAATTCTATTGATTTCACTTTTTATAAACTTACATTAACTACTAACATGTCAATATCTCGAATCTTTTTTGTAATCACCCAACTCGGATTGATATAATATATGTAGAGACTCATCTACAAAACTAACTAGCCAAGAAATCCCGTCGTTACGTATTGCTTGTAATTAAATTTCCATTTCTCATTTTCAGGCGACAAAAATTTAGTTCAATCTCTGATACGGGATGCTATGGTAATAAAAGAATTGGACGCACACACTGGACACGCGAGCCACCACAACCAGTAAGTAATCGATGTATACGCAGCATGTTTATTGGCACTTACAAAGAAAAATAAACTATTAGATATGAATTAAAACGAAAAGGAAGGAAAATCGAAACACAAAGAACAAATTACCTATGCACTTCGCATGTTTCAAAATCGTTTTGCACTGATAATTTCAAGTATTTTGCTCACTTTATGTTAATTTTATGTTGATCACTAATGTTTGATGTGTTTGTCACACAAATAGCCCGATAGCAACTTTAATGGCACTGCTGACAAGGTACAGTAACAAAGAATATTCGTAACGATAGTAGATATGTTAGAGTAACATACTGCTAAACTGGCAACATGGTGATACTATGTTTACGATGTCATAATATAAATATTGCTAGACACCCAGTTAGATGGTCTACAAACAAGAAGAGAGTAGAAAGCATTATATGGGATTTTTTGTGGATTTTAATTAGCTATATCTAAACACATAATATGTAGGTGCTACGAACGACGGCTACAACACCGCAGGGATCGGAACCGGTTTTTTCAAAAATCCCCGTAGTAGTTTAATATTTTGAATTATTTTAGGATCTTAATGTAGGGCTCTATCATGTATTTAGGTAACATATTCGTATTATTAGACTGCCCGATCAAAAATGATATCATAAACCAAATAACGAAATAGAACGAAATAATACCGGTATTTTTGTATGGTGAAAATACCGGTATCCGATCCCTGCAACACCGTTTACATGTTTAGGAACTCTTACGATGCTTGATGTACTTACTTTTACTGGTATATGGCTACCTTCGTGTGTGTGAAATAAAAATTCGCCCAGTGTGTTTCTGCTCTGTCTAAGTTTTAACCAACTAGAGATGGCGTGTTGTAACGTGGCCAACGTCGGTTCAAACTTTTTCGATCGGACCGTAATACGTTATTAAAACATAAATGCAAGAAGGTGACTAAAAAACCAAACACAGATAAAAGGTGTAATGGCGAAGTTTTATTTGTTTATTTAAGATATCCTAACTCCTAGATTAAGAAATCATTGTTCACGACACGAGACAAGATATGAAATACTTGAAAAGAAAGCGATGGATCCGACTTTGAATAACCCGAAATTTTTACTGTCATAACTACTTTCTTTACTTAATGTAAAAATTACTAAGTGCATACTTGCACATCGATATAATATCTTGTCTACGTCCTGTAATTGCTAACCCGTATCTATACTACAAGCCGACAAGGACAAAGGTAACTAACTGGTGTAGAATTCCTAATAATTAACTTTTAGCTTCCAAGGATAAGGCTAAGTTAACGAGTAATATTGAATACCGTTGTTTATAAGTTTAAGTTACGTTGCAGTCATTGTAAATGCTGTGTACCAGGGCTAGTTCGTTTTTCCACGACATTAAGTGTAGAGTCATTATTTACCTTTGGATGTATCGCTACGATTGAATCGTTTCTAGAACAGTAGAACATCGGCTGATCCTTGTGCTACGCATTCGTTTTAGATATTCTGTATGAGGTAAATTATCTATGACTAGCCACTCCCCAATAACTGTCCATTTCGCAAAAATATATAACTAAGGCAAGCTTTGATAATGAAAAATTCTAAATAATAAAGAAATTGTTGGTATTTTTGCAAGTACGAAAAATAAAATAACCAAATACCGATATTTTATTTGATCGTTGTCAAAGTATGCCCAAGAATCAGCATACAAAATTGGTGGCCAATACATGCCAATACCTAGCTGAATAGTTATTGGTGATTTACCTTACTTAAGTTCAAAATATTATTGTAACTGTGATGAATTCAATTTAAAGCAATACTTTAGTTAAGATTTTGTATTATTCTCTACATCTCGCCATGACCCGCCCGCGATATCAAAGAGCCGACTCGACAACAGTGTTTGAGAAGACCCATCCATCAGTTCCACGCTTTCCCTGTGTCGATGCGCTGTCGACGGTGAATGTAAAATTCCGAGTTGGCCATAGTCTCACAAAGCTTGTCTTTGCAGGCAAGGCCGTTTCCACAAGTTCGTGGTGGCGATGTCGTTCATCGCTACTCGCAGCGGTCTTTTCAAGTGGACTGACAACAACAACAGCTCGCGGACTGGAGACTCTTCTGAACCGTAAGTAAATATATGTATGAATCCATGAAAATTCAAAACAAGGGTAGACAAATAGGTAAGGGTAGGGTAGACACTTATGATTCTCCGATTTAATTTTATGGTTTTTTTTTCGTATAAATGTTACCACATACCTACTGTAATTTTTCAATAATCTTATTTTAACAAATAAGTATAAGTGCAGCTAAGCATTGCCTAATTTCCTCGCAAAGGAATCTGAATCATTATTTTCATGGCCTAAAAAGAATACTCATTAAAATTATTTTATGTAAAAAGTATTGGACGTCTAAGATGATCGAAGGCGAGACGGCTAGCTTAGTTATATTCTGTTACGGCAAAATAATGTGTGACATTTGTAAAAGGTATTTTCTCTATTTTGACCCGAGCAGACCTCGGTCATCCAGAGACTGTATCGATAAATGGGAAACTACACTTACTAGATATTTTGTGTAAACGTGTTTATAAATAAATAACATAAAATATAATATCGTAACATCATAAGGAAGTCTCTGCTGTACGGAACAGGGTTAGGTTTTGAAAATGACGGGCGTTTGTCCGATCCTTGTTGATGATACTCGTACAGATTGTGAATCTGGTGACTAGTGATTACCTACATAATCATTATCGAATTGCAGCCACTTCAGCGAGCGTCACGCGCGCGCCTTTGACTCGGAATGGTACCGGCGCGCGGTCGAGCACCACGCGATCGAACCAGAAAGCTTCGTGTTCTCCGTCCCTTTCCGCGATGGCGCGGAGGCGGTCCCACTAGTGCTTGCCACCCACGCCGTGTTTGTGGAGTCGCGCGGCCACCGCGCGCCCGCCGCCGTCGTCGGACTGCACTTCCAGCTCGACTCGCTCGCTAGGCACTTCCTCAATGTTACCTCTACGGTTAGTATGTAGTGGTGCTCGCCACCCCGCGTGTTTGTGAAGTCGCGCGCCCGCCGCCGTCGTCGGCCTGCACTTCCAGCTTTACTCGCTCGCTAAGCATTTCCTCAAGTAGCGACCACCTAATTTGGTGTGCCAGTTTGCGACCACTTATATAGAAAAGAGTTAAAGTATATTTTCTCGTTTTCTTAGTAGAATCGTATTATATAATATCAAAATAAAAATTGGATACGACTCACTGTTATTTATGGGTCTGTAGAAATTCAATCACTGCACTCGGTGAGATCCAATACCGAGTCATATATATGAAATATATGAATCATTCATTATACCTACTTATCCAAATTCGAAAATCTAGTTACTTAGAAGAATGTTACTTAGAAACACAGAAAAACAGACTTTGCCTTAGGTACTCGGGTATCAATAATTTGATCAAAATACTGATCACCAATTAAAGAACGCTCGAATTATCGTCCGAGTGTCAATTAAAACATTCAACATTGACGATCGAGACAACGCCATGGATAAAAATTCAGCGTTGAGCAGCAAAGCCTCAGAATATTTTTTTCCTTATTCATAAACGTTCATCAGACCTTAGTTTAACTAAATTGCCGTTAAAATTTATTTGTATTTTCTCTCTCTCTATGTGTTTCTGAGAAAGGGACAGAACTCATTTTAGGGCACACAAACCTCCGCGATGCACGCGCGCTGGCAGCTTACCGAGCGCGTCTTTTGTTAATAAGTATTTTATATTTATTGATTGTTTTCTTGTCTTTTGTAAAAACGCTTTTGTATTTTTTTTTAATTATGCACGTTTTGTTCTCCTTCTGTATCCATTTTTCTTGTGTTGTATGTGGTGGCCCGGTCATCTAGGTAAAATTTTAATTGAAAAATGGTGCTTTCAGTGGCATACACAGTGCACTGACCAAACTATTATGCATTTCCAGTGCACAGCTGGCACCGTCTGCAAGAAGACGTGTGCGGGCGACGCACTAGACTGCTACATCCTCGACGACAACGGCTTCATCATCCTGTCGGAGGACGCGGCGCAGACGGGGCTGTTCTTCGGCCAGGTGGACGGCACCATCATGGACTCGCTCGTGCAGGACCGCATCTACAAGAAGGTCATCGTGCACGACCGCCAGGGCCGCTGTCCGGACTCCAGGAACCCGTTCAGTGGGGACGGCAATAAACTGACGGTAACACGTCGAATATTCATAATTATTTTCTATGATACAAAAAGTAATGCACGAATCTACTGATATATCCTGGAATTATCACTTTCTATCATACTAGCCTCGTTTACAAATATTCCAAATTTCGAATTGATAGCATACCTAAGTAGCTCTTGAGATATAAATATATAACGTTGTTATATGTAACGTTGTCACAGACGGACAGAGTCGCGCCGCGCCATAAAGGCGTCAAGAGATTTTTTATTATTTTGGTAGGGAACCCTAGAAATAAAGATTAGTACCTAAGAATGATTGCTTGACCAACATTTTATCATCTATCAAAACACTGCCCCTGATACTCAAAGCAGGCGAGAATCTTATGAAGCATCTTACATACGTTTTCTTGCTGCTCCCAGTCGCGTGGGTACTAATTCATTCTGTTTTGTCTGTTACAGCCATTTAAGCCTCTATCATGGCTGGGAGGTTATGTGACCAGTTTAATAGCGGTCTGGTTTCCACTGTGGCAGTCGGCCACAGCTCACGCTCATCCTTACGCGGACGACGATATGGGTAAGTGCAATCATTACTTTTTATGCCATTATTCATAAGGTTCGTTCATCCCTTTTTAGTTAATATGCCGTTCGTTTTTCTTTATCTATCAGTTTGACATTTGTGGGGAAAAGACAACACATTTTAGTTAAGGGATGTTTGTTAAATTTTAATAGCGGGTTATCACGTGTATAATCATTCGAGTGTTCACTAGCCTTTCCCTAGCATAATACATATAAAGACAAGTCTACATATAATGACGATCGTTCTTTTTTGTAGCTGACTCATCGGCTAACGAAGGTAAAATAATCTGCTGAGTAAACACCTAACTGAAATTACGATACGAGTAGATTACTAGTAATCAGTAGTATTATAAGAGTGTTTTGAGTACATAATATTACGTAGTTATAATGAGTTTTGGTATGTTAACATGAAAGTGTGAAAGAAAATCAAACCAGGGATCGGAACCGGTTTTTTCATAAATCCCCGAAGTAGTCTAATATTTTGAATTATTTTAGGCTCTTAATGTAGGACTCTATCGTGTATTTAGGTAACATATTCGTATTATCAGACTGCCCGATCAAAAATGATATTATAACCAAAGAACGAAATAATACCGGTTTAATTTGTATGGAGAAAATACCGGTATCCGATCCCTGAATCAAACACGTTCTAAGCGACCTCACAAATAACGTCTATGTCAATACAAATACATCGTAATATACTTATTATAGATTCCTCCTCAATAAGACTAGATCAGACCCGGTAATAAAGCATCCGTCACTTTTTGTTTAGTGGTATTAGAAAGAGATAAAATGCTTTATATTGTCGTTTATCACTTGATAAAGCAGGCCTAGGGGACGAGTCGCATATTCGAAGGTGCGTTAAAATTTCGCGTGGGTGCACGTTTTATTATGAGAGGTTTGACGCGATGTTTTTGTGCTGTCCCGAAGCCTAGGAAGCCTAACTCTGCCTGCCTTGAAACTTGGTGTTGTAATGTGGGCGTTAATGAGACAATGTATTGTACAACACCAATGACAATGTGTTGTGTAGTTTGGGACTAGATCAATTGGTGTGAATTGTCCCACGATATTTATTTATTTATTTTATTTTATTTATTGTTGAAGCTATGATCTATTACTGATCTAATTAGCCTAAGGTACTCGATTCTATTGGATCTTAGGTGCTAACTACATACTACAAATTCACATTTTTAATCGCTGTAATTATAATTCAAAGGTTTTTATTTTATTTTATATTCAGCTAACAACTTTAATTTGGCAAAATATGTCACTGTGCACAGAAGTTTCAGAAGTTTTTAATCAATTTATACTTTAATACATTAGATACGGTTATTAAATATGACATATACTTAGTTAACAAAAATAATACCAATGGCTCTGTGAGCTGTAGAACTCGCAAGCCTGTCTTTTTAATTTTTTTTGAAATTTTGAAAGTGACTCAACAAAAAAAACTATTTAATTAACGACCGATTTTCGGCCCACGCTGAAGCATAGAACTTCGATCCTTCGTTCGAAAAGCTACATGTTACATAGTACTTCTCTCTAACTTATTAATGAATGCACCCTTGAATGATGAAACTATGAAAGTACGTATAAAAATAATTCTAAAAAAAAAACAGTTCGCTACGTACCTGTTTTTGCTTGTATCCATTAACGGGAGAAGTATGCGAGCAGCTGCCGGGTACAACTATTTGGTAGATCATCACAGTAAATCTCGGTTTTTTAGCGTAGGCCAAGTTGGGCTTCATAGGCAATGTTGTAGCATTTGACGTGATCAATAGTAGGCATGTAGAGGCTACAAATATGGATGATTATAGATTACGAGGACTACGAGCACGAGGACGGCGAGGTGGACGAGGAGGAGCGCGAGCGCGGCAAGTACGAGATCATCATCGACGGGTTCGGCGCGGCGCCGGCGCCCGAGCGGCCCGCGGGCGCCGGCGCGCCGCCGCGCGAGCCCCCGCGCGAGGCCGCGCGCTCCGCCGCCGTGCGCCCCTGCGACACCAGCGCCGAGCTGTACACGCTGCAGTCCACAAGGCTCAACGCAGCGCAGCCGTTGAAGGGGAAGCTGACTAACTGCCACAACTCCGGATGCGAAAGGTACTACTATACTAGTATAGTCTAGGAACTCATTGCGCGTAACGCTGCAGGTAGTGGTCGCTCCGCCACTGTGCGGCAGTGCAATACTACTAACACCTACCCTTTAACTACCTATACCCGAATCTACAAGACTCATAGCATCGCATAAGGCTGTGAAAGCCGAAGTGTTTGCAAGAAAAAAATTATCTGAAATGTACTGTGTACGAACATGATTGATTCCCTAAACTGGTCCCATTTGAAAACTGTCAGATACCCTATAACTAGCGAGACTAAAATCAGCATTACAGTGATCGATTAGAGGTAGGTACCATAACATAACATTTCCAAGATCCCATATTCTTTGCTTCGTTTCCAGACCGTTCAGCGTGCAAAAGATCCCGCACAGCAACCTGATCCTGCTAGTGGTGGACACGCTGTGTCCGTGCGGTGCCAAGCGGCTGGACGTGCGCGCGCGCGAGGCGCCGCCGCGCGCCGTGTGCCGCCGGCACCCCGCGCACGCCGCGCGCCGCCGCCCGCGGCACTGCGTCTCCTACCATCCCGAGGTATGTGGCTCTGCTAGTGGTGGACACGCTGTGTCCGTGCGGTGCCAAGCGGCTGGACGTGCGCGCGCGCGAGGCGCCGCCGCGCGCCGTGTGCCGCCGGCACCCCGCGCACGCCGCGCGCCGCCGCCCGCGGCACTGCGTCTCCTACCATCCCGAGGTATGTGGCTCTGCTAGTGGTGGACACGCTGTGTCCGTGCGGTGCCAAGCGGCTGGACGTGCGCGCGCGCGAGGCGCCGCCGCGCGCCGTGTGCCGCCGGCACCCCGCGCACGCCGCGCGCCGCCGCCCGCGGCACTGCGTCTCCTACCATCCCGAGGTATGTGGCTCTGCTAGTGGTGGACACGCTGTGTCCGTGCGGTGCCAAGCGGCTGGACGTGCGCGCGCGCGAGGCGCCGCCGCGCGCCGTGTGCCGCCGGCACCCCGCGCACGCCGCGCGCCGCCGCCCGCGGCACTGCGTCTCCTACCATCCCGAGGTATGTGGCTCTGCTAGTGGTGGACACGCTGTGTCCGTGCGGTGCCAAGCGGCTGGACGTGCGCGCGCGCGAGGCGCCGCCGCGCGCCGTGTGCCGCCGGCACCCCGCGCACGCCGCGCGCCGCCGCCCGCGGCACTGCGTCTCCTACCATCCCGAGGTATGTGGCTCTGCTAGTGGTGGACACGCTGTGTCCGTGCGGTGCCAAGCGGCTGGACGTGCGCGCGCGCGAGGCGCCGCCGCGCGCCGTGTGCCGCCGGCACCCCGCGCACGCCGCGCGCCGCCGCCCGCGGCACTGCGTCTCCTACCATCCCGAGGTATGTGGCTCTGCTAGTGGTGGACACGCTGTGTCCGTGCGGTGCCAAGCGGCTGGACGTGCGCGCGCGCGAGGCGCCGCCGCGCGCCGTGTGCCGCCGGCACCCCGCGCACGCCGCGCGCCGCCGCCCGCGGCACTGCGTCTCCTACCATCCCGAGGTATGTGGCTCTGCTAGTGGTGGACACGCTGTGTCCGTGCGGTGCCAAGCGGCTGGACGTGCGCGCGCGCGAGGCGCCGCCGCGCGCCGTGTGCCGCCGGCACCCCGCGCACGCCGCGCGCCGCCGCCCGCGGCACTGCGTCTCCTACCATCCCGAGGTATGTGGCTCTGCTAGTGGTGGACACGCTGTGTCCGTGCGGTGCCAAGCGGCTGGACGTGCGCGCGCGCGAGGCGCCGCCGCGCGCCGTGTGCCGCCGGCACCCCGCGCACGCCGCGCGCCGCCGCCCGCGGCACTGCGTCTCCTACCATCCCGAGGTATGTGGCTCTGCTAGTGGTGGACACGCTGTGTCCGTGCGGTGCCAAGCGGCTGGACGTGCGCGCGCGCGAGGCGCCGCCGCGCGCCGTGTGCCGCCGGCACCCCGCGCACGCCGCGCGCCGCCGCCCGCGGCACTGCGTCTCCTACCATCCCGAGGTATGTGGCTCTGCTAGTGGTGGACACGCTGTGTCCGTGCGGTGCCAAGCGGCTGGACGTGCGCGCGCGCGAGGCGCCGCCGCGCGCCGTGTGCCGACGGCACCCCGCGCACGCCGCGCGCCGCCGCCCGCGGCACTGCGTCTCCTACCATCCCGAGGTATGTGGCTCTGCTAGTGGTGGACACGCTGTGTCCGTGCGGTGCCAAGCGGCTGGACGTGCGCGCGCGCGAGGCGCCGCCGCGCGCCGTGTGCCGACGGCACCCCGCGCACGCCGCGCGCCGCCGCCCGCGGCACTGCGTCTCCTACCATCCCGAGGTATGTGGCTCTGCTAGTGGTGGACACGCTGTGTCCGTGCGGTGCCAAGCGGCTGGACGTGCGCGCGCGCGAGGCGCCGCCGCGCGCCGTGTGCCGACGGCACCCCGCGCACGCCGCGCGCCGCCGCCCGCGGCACTGCGTCTCCTACCATCCCGAGGTATGTGGCTCTGCTAGTGGTGGACACGCTGTGTCCGTGCGGTGCCAAGCGGCTGGACGTGCGTGCGCGCGAGGCGCCGCCCGCGGCACTGCGTCTCCTACCATCCCGAGGTATGTAGCTCTGCTAGTGGTGGACACGCTGTGTCCGTGCGGTGCCAAGCGGCTGGACGTGCGCGCGCGCGAGGCGCCGCCGCGCGCCGTGTGCCGACGGCACCCCGCGCACGCCGCGCGCCGCCGCCCGCGGCACTGCGTCTCCTACCATCCCGAGGTATGTGGCTCTGCTAGTGGTGGACACGCTGTGTCCGTGCGGTGCCAAGCGGCTGGACGTGCGCGCGCGCGAGGCGCCGCCGCGCGCCGTGTGCCGACGGCACCCCGCGCACGCCGCGCGCCGCCGCCCGCGGCACTGCGTCTCCTACCATCCCGAGGTATGCGGCTCTGCTAGTGGTGGACACACTGTGTCCGTGCGGTGCCAAGCGGCTGGACGTGCGCGCGCGCGAGGCGCCGCCGCGCGCCGTGTGCCGACGGCACCCCGCGCACGCCGCGCGCCGCCGCCCGCGGCACTGTGTCTCCTACCATCCCGAGGTATGTGGCTCTGCTAGTGGTGGACACGCTGTGTCCGTGCGGTGCCAAGCGGCTGGACGTGCGCGCGCGCGAGGCGCCGCCGCGCGCCGTGTGCCGACGGCACCCCGCGCACGCCGCGCGCCGCCGCCCGCGGCACTGCGTCTCCTACCATCCCGAGGTATGTGGCTCTGCTAGTGGTGGACACGCTGTGTCCGTGCGGTGCCAAGCGGCTGGACGTGCGCGCGCGCGAGGCGCCGCCGCGCGCCGTGTGCCGACGGCACCCCGCGCACGCCGCGCGCCGCCGCCCGCGGCACTGCGTCTCCTACCATCCCGAGGTATGTGGCTCTGCTAGTGGTGGACACGCTGTGTCCGTGCGGTGCCAAGCGGCTGGACGTGCGCGCGCGCGAGGCGCCGCCGCGCGCCGTGTGCCGACGGCACCCCGCGCACGCCGCGCGCCGCCGCCCGCGGCACTGCGTCTCCTACCATCCCGAGGTATGTGGCTCTGCTAGTGGTGGACACGCTGTGTCCGTGCGGCGCCAAGCGGCTGGACCAGGAGGACTACCTCCAGGAGGTACCTATGGAATACCTCCTACTTTTCGCTCTGAGGGACACAAGGTAACGAAGTAACTTAGGTACCCGGGAATAATAGGAATTTTATATTAAATTTCGTTTCAAATGCGGAGGGGTCTCCCACTCGACTTATAATTTTGTTGGAGTGACAACCCTAAACTTAATAATTGACACTGTCCATGTTCTAGTAGTTTTCACATTCTAATATCTCCTCTACCCTTACTGACTCTCTACGTGGGCGTAGATTCAGTATTCTGTGAAAATTTTAGCTGCTTAGCTCAAATATCTAACACTATTGAATATACATATTGAATAATTCTATAAAATAAATTAATGTTAATTATTGTTGAATGTATGGTTCTAAATATATATAATTTATTAATTGTACACTAATATTATGTTAGTAAGCAGCATGTTTTTGTATGCCGAAAGGCAAAACATAGTGGAACTAGTTTTTTTTACTATACACCTCAATTTGATGTAGGTACCTGTTTACAAAATAAATACTATTGACTATTGACTACATGGATCCTCATATTGGATACCTATTCATTATCTTGAGGTTTAATTTCGATTTCTTGAGGTTTTCGATAGCTCTAATCAGACAATTGGCCCATACTAGGTACATATTAGTTTTACTATTATGTACGTGTGCATCCAGCTTGGCTCACTTGATTACAATACAAGAACGAGCCCCTAAACTAATACCTCTGTCCAGGAAATTGAGATCCTATCATGCGGTCGCGGCTGCAGCAGTCGCGCGCAGTGGGCGCTGCTGCTGCTGGCGGCGGCGGCGCGGTGGCTGGCGCGCGCCACGTGACTGCCCGCGCGCGGCCTCCCCTCCGGCCCGAGCGTGGCCCCGGAGCTCTCCTATATCGGCTAAGCGACCTGCAAACTGGAACAGCCTCTTAGAACCCTTTGGACGCATGCGTCTCCCGGTGCGCTGCAATGTGCACGCATTTTTTCCATATGTCATGAAGCGCTCGGGATTATATTTATGGATTGCGAGAGGATTGCCTATCTTTTGGCGCTCACAAGGGCTGCAATCTCGTGGCGCGCTTATCTAGCGCGCTGAAAGGGTATCGTTATTGGACCCCGACGAACAGTCCTCGTTAGAGAGATCGGCGCTCCAGTTGAATGAGGACGGTCATCGCGCTGCCGGGCAGGACGGCAAGACCTGCCGTTCTGCTCTCGAGCTCTAGGTTACGTTGCGCGGAACCGCGAGTTTTGATCCATATACCGACTGAAGTTTTGGTCCGACCAAATGAACTTTGACCTTGTTTTGAGACAGGACGATACTCGATTTAGGAAACGATAATAAATAAAATATTTCCCTCTCGGTTAAGTTCACTTTTCATATTGCGGCCGACGCCGCACGCAGTAAATAGGTAGGTAACGAATATCTTGTTAAATTTAAATCGAAGATTATCACAAACTTGGAGATCTTATAAATTATAGCTAATGTTAATAGATATTGAAAGATAAATTAATGTAAAATATTGATAAATATTGTTTAAAACTGTTTTAGAAAAATTTACCTATGTTGATCCGAACTCGATTTATTTCTTGATATCTGTCATTCACGTATATTGCTAACTTTATTGACTAGTTGCATAGGGTTGATGTAAATAAGAAATATTTTATTTGTAGGCAGTTCGTTTGCTGAATTTATGTGTGCCTGTGCGTGTTACCGGTTAGTCGTGTTGTCGAGGAGTCACTGGGATGACGGTTGCAGTTATTTTAATAAATTTTATGCGATCATTGCACGTAGAACCGATGACCGTTGGGGCGGTAAGGTTCTCGAGTGGCGACCACGTACCGGAAGGCGCGGCGTGGGTACGCCTCCCACAAGGTGGACTGAAAAAGGTCGAGGGAGTCCGCTGGGTGTGGGTGGCGCAGGATCGGCCAGTTTGGCACTCTTTGGGGGAGGCCTATGTCCAGCAGTGGGCGTCTTTTGATGATGATGCAATCATTGCCAGCACAGTAATGGCGCCGAACTTGAACTTGTTACTGTAATCCACTGTTTTATGTCCCGGTTAGACACGGCAGTATAACCCCGCGATTAATACAACCGCTGTTCTCACTCTAGCGGTCTAGCGTATAATGTTTTCCCTTTCTAAACGCTTGGTTACCGCCGCGTCTGACCGACTCGCGCGCGACTCGCAGCCGGCGCTCCTCGACACCGCGACGTGTGGCCACTTTCATACGTCTAGTTGTTAGTGATTTTCTCGCCTAATCTTCAAATAATGCTGTAATTGGGGAAACTGTAAACAGTTCCATATTTTTATTGTAAATATTTTACTAACTTAAATGGCCTACTAAAATTTTTAGAACGTGTGTTGCTAATGTTTAAGTCGTTCTATTTATAATGAAAGTAATGAAACTACCTACGTCATTTCGACTATCACGTTTAAGTTGTACCATTGTATTCCATTTAGCAATAGGTACCACCATCGTCATTTCATTGTGAGTTTGTAAGCATTATCTTTGTGTAATTTTGAGAGATAACAATATTTTTCAAACTCAGTATTTACGTTTTACTTTCTTACAAAGTTTGATGTTTGGCAGAAATAAAAATATAAGCTCATACTAACACTTGTTTGTACCTATAATATAAATGTGAAGCTAAATAGGATTAAACTTCACATCCCGTATACCTATCGAATATAGAGTTTTTGTATATCATATCAAATAGTAATTATAATCTAGTACACGAGTACGCAGCTTGCTATTGTCCGTTATGTAATCGTGTTATGTATAATTGCAAACGTTTGAAATAGTACAAAAACCATAGCGACATATATAAAATAGTGTGGACACACAAGAGGTGCCAAACCACAGTCTTTCAATTATTTCCGATCACATTGTTTTATTTAGTGCAGGCCGATGTTTACGCAAATACAACCAGCCTCGGAAGTCGCTGGACGTGATAGAACTCTGTCACTGTAACCCGCCAACACAGTTTGAATTATACATATGATGAAATCAGTATCTAAAAGCGATAAAGTTCTACAACTTCCAGAGTCGTTTGAGGCTGGCCGTATATGCTAATCTCTAGGACAATGGTGAGCGAATACTTGTCTATCAGTTGTTGATCACAGCGATCTGTTCTATCTTTTGTTTTGGGATAATATTGTCCCTCGTTGAGAGCAGCGAACAAAACAACCATATAAGTCTAACTAGCACCGAAAAATGCCCCCACAAAAAGGATACACATTGCCATTATGCTGACGTATGCGGGCGTGGGGGCGGGGTTGTCAAAAGGATGCCAACCAGCCGTTTAGTTCGAACATGCGCACACTTACGCATACCGGGTTTTGGGCACGTGTTTGGGTAGACATTTGTGGGGAGTTCGCCTTCTATGGTTTTTTCGTTCGCTGGTTGAGTGTATACGATTCGCTGCCAGAGTAGCTACCATCGTGAGAATGATGCATTTAGATAATAAGGAAAGAAGAGCGAGATGGCTGTGATCGACGCGCATATCATCGACTAGATCGGTCATATCACGTATTGTAACATACACATAATCAGAATATAAAGACAATTTAGGGGGGCGATTTTGAGAAATTGTACATTTTGTATAAATAATACAGTAAGGAGTCGATGTAATGGCGTAGTAGAGGTTTGTTGTACGGGTGAGTGGCGAATGGCGAACGACTGGTCATGTATTGAAACTGCTTCTAGCAAGCGTCGAGTCTTCCATAGCAGTCGAACGCGTCTCGAGTGTTTAACTATAACGTCTAAGTATTAAACGATAATAATATAGCGTATACTTAACATAGCATAGCCGAGCCCGCCGGGCGCGGGACGGAGTGGGTTTTTTTACTGGCACTTGGCGGGATTTAGTTTTACGAGAATATAGACACAAAACGAATACCTCGTTTAGTTACGCAAAACGTAAATAGCTAGGCAGAATTGTGATTATTTCGTGTTTGTTTCTCGGACATATCAATTCAGGCACCAAATGAAACTATAGAGTAAGTGATTTACTAATTGTTTCTAATGTGATCTTTTGACTACGTTTAGTTTATGTATGGAACAGTGAGCTCAAAACCTTTGCCACTACGTGTTATCGGTGACGTAGGTTTTTCTCGCAAAAGAAAGCTCTTTTTATATTCTCACATACACATCACATAAAGTTTTTATGACATTAATATCTACCTACTAAATATTCGTGAAATTAGTTTTGATCTGTTTTAAAATTACGTGGCTAGCTAATTTTGAAGTCACTGTTTCTTTTGTTTATAAATATATCAATTAATATTATGATTGGTACGTATATAGTTCTATTATTGGGCACGGCCACTCTGTGAACATGGTTCTTTAGTGTGATTCTAGAGAAGTACTCTTCTTTTGTTAATTGCCAGATCATGCTATAGATATACGGTAATTAAAACAATAAAGTTCTCTTATAAACATTGTGATTATGAGTGTCACTTCCCTCCTTATTAAATTTAGCTTCCCTAACCCCGACAATCCTAACTAAACACAAGTTTAACGAACACTTATCGCCCTGTCACCCGACCGGTATAATACGAAAAGCTGTCCACACGGCGTCCACCAGCCAGCCCCCCTATTCTGTAACTTGTTTTTCATCACACTTGCTCGTAAAGGGCTTCATAACGCGCATCAGGCATACAGAGCTGCAATAGCCTTTATTACGCCCATGGACGTAATGGTTTTTTTCTTAAATTTTATCTGTCACTCTTACGTCAGTTATAAAGCAAGGAAGTAACTCAAACACGATGTTTGAAAACGTATTTATAAATAATTTTAAACGCGAATAAAATATGATTAACAGAATGATTTAAAGATTTAAAAACTTAAATGTACTTAGCAATTTAGTGTCCATGCAAAATATTTTTAACTGTGATTTTAGTTAGTTTTACTGGGCATTTTCCGCAAGTCGACATCCAGTGTGCCTATTTTGCGTGAAACGGCGGGGAGGCGCTACTCTAACCACCCCAGCTCCTCTAAAAAGTTTAAGAGTGCCTTGGTATTACTGACTGCGTTCCATAGTCTGTCCGGAGACCCTAGGTGCTTTTTCCTGTATACTTCTACCTGCTTACAATCCAGTAGAATATGTTTAGTCGTTTCTTCTGCCTCCATGCACGCTCTGCACATGGGGCTGTCTGTGATACCTAAATTATAGAGGTGTCTGTTCAAGGTGTTGTGTCCGGTTATCATTCCTACTATCTTGCGTAGTTGGTTTCTGTGTGTCTTCATTAGTGCGGTTGTGAGTTTGTAGTCGCGCTTCGACAGAATTTCTTTGGTCTGTCTGCATGTGTCTATCTCCTCCCAGTATCTTTGGTGTATTGGTCTAGTTTGTTATATTATATGTAACTTTGTGGCAGGAGTAAGATTGGCTTCGGTCCGTATGCCGTTGTTTCTGAGCCTTTCCTGGCCAGTCCTCTTGAGCCACTGTGCCCCTTGATCCATTGTATAGTAACTTTGTTTCTATCTGCGCACACCTGCTATTTTAAAATCACAAAGCAAAGAACCTACGATTTAAATCGTTGGTGTAAGTATGCCGAAGGTTCTTTGCTCTATAAGCGCCTCACGTCAAATTCAACAAAAGGGACGACTGACATTATGTAGTTTTTAATACGATTAGTAACAATTTAGTTAAAAATGTATTTATTGGTTTCCTCGCAAATGTGATGAAAAACATTGTATGCGACACGTACGGTAAGATTGCTACAAACTCGAGTCATCAAAGCCCTCCGTCTTCGGTGTCGGGCTTCTGATAGACTCTCGTTCGTAATTCAAATCTTACCGTAGGTACTTGTAACACAATGTACCTACTATTAAGCTCACCTCAACGCTCACCCACAAATACATATATCTTGACACCGCGATGCGTAGTAACTAAGCGTGTAGTTTAGTTAGTCGTGACGCGAGGTGTAGTTTAGTTAGTCGTGACGCGTGCGGTGAGGCGCATGAGTCGTTAACTCAACGTAAGCACGTAATATAGTGCCGATGGCCACACGGCGACAGCGTGACCTGGTTGATGCCCCATTCCCGGCCCGAGACGACACATCCGGTCGACACGTCCCTACGCCGTAGTCGCTTTCCGCTACATACGAGGAAAACCACGGCATCGGCTACAAGCGTAGCGCGTAATGATCCTGGGCACTGAATGTGTTAAAACGTTCACTGCCAGGAATCGCTACGCGCTAGCCGATGCCGTGGGATAAGTATCTAGCGGAAAAACCACGTGTGAATTCACCTTTAATTATTCTACAAATATCACTTATGCTTACCTACTGGCACCTACCGTTGCGTACACCGATCATTCGGAGCGCAGTGAAGAGGATTCTAAATATGTCAAAAAATATTGTATGCTATTCCTATTTCAATACGGTTTGAAGTTCGATGTCCATCAGGACGCACCGGGGGTAGTGGTGAGTGGGCCTGCATCACACCTACTACACACCTCCCTACCGACGTAATTTCGAAAATTTCCCAATGGTAAGATGTTGATAATTTCCCAAATATTGCTTACAAAGAATTTCCGGAAGCTTTTAAAAGTTCTTGTGAAACTTTGAATTAATTTTCTCATATTCTTTTCTTCATGATGGTGGGGACCATAATGTGTGGGGTGATAGCGTTTTTTAACGCTCAGCGGTTGTCTTTACCATCTTTGTAATATTTTGATTATGAATCAAAATCACTAAAAAATATATGTTGCTAATAGGTATCGTGGATAGATTCTGATTTTGTAAGATTGAACTCGGTTAGCTACTGAACACCACAGTTCATATGGGGGGTGGTAAGAACAGCGTTTGAAACGCCCGTTACATTTTTTTGAGAATCACCCTTGGATATTTCGTTAGGAAGAGAAAAAGATAGAGAGGTCCGCTGGGCGAACTTAAATTAAAACGCACCGCGATCAAAGAGAATATTGAATATCCGCGATCCTCTGCACTCAATCTACACTGCACTTCTCCCACAATTTATGAATATCGAACTTCTCTGTTATCTTTGCAATCAAATGAAAGGTACCGTTGTTCTCAAAGAGAATATAACCACTACGTCTGTGCGATGTTCTGTCACATGTCAGCTGTGACATTTTCAGATTTTATTTACCATTTATTTAAATATTCAAAATGATCAAGTCGGAAATAGCCAAACCAAATACATTTTTATATTTTGCTTACGGCAGTAATTTACTTTCCTTTCGTATCCACATGTTTAACCCAACAGCGGAATTTCTTTCTATAGGAAGAGTTGATGTAAGTAAAACTATCACTGAATCGGTAATAGTATATAAGTATTAGCTTCTGCCCGCGACTTCGTCCGCGTGGAACTCGTTTATTAATATCGTAATTTAATACAAACTTTCACCCCCCCCCCCCCCCATTTTTCCCCCTGAGGGGGTGATTTCAGGAATAAAACCAATCCCATGTCCTTTCCAAGGTCTTAAACTATCTCCATACATTTATATTACTAGCTGTTGCCCGCGACATCGTTCGCGTATAACTCAACTCGTTTATATCGTAGCTCCATACAAGCTTCCGCCTCCAATTTCACCTCCTTAGGGGAGACTTCCAGGATGAAAAGTGGGTACTTACTTATCCTTTCCCGGGATCAGAACCATCTCCATACCAAATTGCATCTCATTCGGTTCAACGGTTCCAGCGTGAAAAGGTAACAGACAGACAGACAGACAGAGTTATTTACGCATTATAAATAAACGATATTACTTAAGTATGGACTAGCCTTTGCCCGCGACTCCGTACGCGTGGAACTCGTTTATAGCGTAGCTCCATATAAACTTTCACCCTCCATTTCACCCCCTTAGGGGATGATTTTCGGGATCAAAACTATCCTATGTCCTTCCTCGGGATTCAAACTATCTCCATATCTTTCATCTCAATCGGTTCAGGGGTTTAAGCGTGAAAAGCTAACAGACAGACCGAGTTACTTTCGCATTTATAAGTAATTTTAAAGTATGGATGAACAGTACCGCGCAGACGCGACGCAAACGCAACGCGTTCTTCATAGAGAACGCGTTGCGTTTTCGTCGCGTCTATCTCGTGATAAGTCGAGATGTCTATAACGCTTGCATAATGGTAGAAAAGGTACCTACAGTTTATTGGGTCCACATAGCACAACGTAACGCGGGTCCTTAAATGAGGCCTTACACTAAAGTTAGTGTTGGTTTTGTTGAATAGAACTACCGCGTGGATTTTATAAGATACACCTCGTTTTGGGGTGGTCCCACAGCAACACTTGTTGCCACAGCAAATGCTCAGACTTGGGGCGTAATATGGAGATTGCACGATGATGATAAGGCCCATCTGGATGAGTAAGTAAAAGCCAGCTATTCGACCCTATTGTTTTTTTAGTTGCTAATGAGTGTATTTGTCACGGCCGTTTGTCACTGAAGGTCAGCGCATACAGCTCTGTGGGCATTTTCAACCCTAACATCAGAATCTCTTAACTTGCAAAGCCTGCTCGATATACAATGGGCCATCACGGCTCACAGTGTTTTTTTTTGACCCAAAAAAGTGACATCCTCTGTTTGTTGATTATTTCTGCTCAGTAGATCATTACAAACCTACGACAAGCATACCCAGAGTTCAATTTTGTATAATTGATTTTTTTTTTAATCTAGAAGTTTTCCGGACTTTGAAGGTTAAATTGATGGAAATAATTCATTCAAAAAAAACTACACGTAATAGAGTTGTGTTTGTATAGAAGGTTTATAAAGTAACCCTAGGCGGGAATATATACGCCTAGGGTTACTTTATAAACCTTCAATACAAGCACAACTCTATTACGTGTAGTTTTTTTTGTATGAATTATTTTCGCTAATTTGACCTTAAAGGTCAGGAAAACTTCTAGATTAAAAAAAAATCAATTATACAAAATTGACCTCTGGGTATGCTTGTCGTAGGTTTGTAATGATCTACTGAGCAGAAATAATCAACAAACAGAGGATGTCACTTTTTTGGGTCAAAAAAAACACTGTGCGGCTGCAGGACAGGAAGCCGGTAAATGCCATGATAGAAGGTCGAGTTGCTGAATCAGTGCAAGAATGGCCGGCCAGGCTTGTCGGATGTGCCAGTTCCGGCAGAAACATGGACACTTTAATTAAGGTTTATGGCTTCTATGATTCTGTTGCAAGCAGCAAGTCTACCATTCTTGCGCAGATCCGGCATCTAGACCTCGATTGGTCGGATGGTTGTGATGTAGAGATCGGTCTACTTACTGCGTGTAGACTGCGTCGCGACGCACTTAGGTACCTGCCTAAATAACTTCATGGTATCAGCATCTTCGTATAGTCTCGATTCAAGCGTTGACTTTGCTGACACTGCGTTCACTGTCGATTTACATAATCTTACATATTTGTTGAGAGTTGTTTAAAACTTCCTTTTTAACCCCTGACGCAAAAAAGGGGTGTATTATAAGTTTGACGTGTCTGTGTGTCTGTCTGTGGCATCATAGCGCCTAAACGAGTGGACCGATTTTAATCCGGTTTTTTTGTCCGGAAGCGCAAGTGACCGAGATGCAGGTTCTTAGCTGCGTTTTAACAAAATCAGTTCAGCCGGTTTTGGGATATTGAACTTTGAAATTATAATGTCGAGGGTTAACTTTTCTAAGTTGTTAATTATTCACTACTCTTATTTTGCTGCCTTACGTGTATGTCAATTCAATCTATGAATTTTGTTTTTTTCTGTATATTGTATATACTTAAATACCTAATCTATCTTTATACTGGGTGTTACATAAGTCGTGATACAAAATAGCAAAATATGAATCTATCCATGATTCTGAACAAGTTTTACTATGGGGCCAACTTTCTATTATGCAAAAAAAAAAACAACTATTTCATACACTTTGCTCATTTTAGACTGACGAAAATGTATGAACAGCCTGTTTTTTTTTGCATGATACAAAGTTGGCCCCATAGTAAAAGTTGTTCAGAATCATGGATAGATTCATATTTTGCTATTTTGTATCACGACTTATGTAACACCCAGTATATTATCTTGCCTTGTCAGCGCTAGCCATAACCTTCTCTACTTAGGAGTTTTTCATGTAGGTATGTGGATCTTTTGTCGACGCCCAGGGAATCCAAACCCTCACTTTAAAAACATTTATCTGCTTCAGTCAAGAAGGGATCGCAGTGAAAAAATACTACGCAAGATATCTCCCAGTTCACACACCTCACATGGGCGAGTTTACGTGTCGATGTTACATACAAACGGTAAATCCTCTGCCACGGGCAGACAACGAGGACATCCCGGTTGAGCGCTGGCCGTCGTGGGCTCTGAAGGAGATCATGATATATGGAGCCAAGGAGCATGGGTTACCTGATTACTATATCAAGTATTTGAAGCGTCTTAAGCATAACGGTGAAGAGGGTGGCATAAGAACCTGGTGCCTCATTGAGCGCTACGCTAAGCAAAGACCATGCGAGTGTATGGTGCCGGGGCGCATACCGAGGGAGCCACTGAAATTATATAACAAGCTTAAAAAGGATTACAGGTGGACCACAGAGATAATTGAGGATAAAGATTAGAGAAATTAGGAGTCTGGAATATTGTAAAACATATATACCTATTTTTCTCCTAACAATTTGACGTCATCAGACTAAAATTTCTCAAAACAGCAAATACACTATGTTAATCACGTGGAGTTGTAGACTATTCTCTGGTTATCTGACGGTGTCTTCGTAAACAATGGATTAAGAGTTCATTAATTTTCTAAACGTTCGATTCTCGGCTCATTATTAGGTTTTTGGTAGATGCTACTTAGTATCCACCCGAAGCCAGTGCAAGAACTAAGGGTGAGTAGCCACCAAAGCTATGCGAGGTTCGGAGGTGGCGAGCGGGGAAAAAATGCACCAATAGCGTGGCTGGCCGCGATCGCGCATCGCCTCCGGTTAGTGCATTTAATCCTTGCTCACCGCCGCGCAACCTCGCACAGCCCTGGTGTATTCACCTTAAAGGCCAATACTTTTCATCCGCGTGATCAGCAGTGGGAAGTAGGTACGCACGACCCCTTTTTCCTCGTAGTCAAACTCATTTGCCAAACTGGTTTGGCCACGAGGAAACGCGATTCCTCGTGGCCAAACTCAATATTGTCTTCCTCCTGAATAATAAGAGTAAGTTAGGAAAGGGGGCCAATTCAGGGACCTAGATTGTTTTGACTAAAATGTGTCGAAAACATAGCGTTGGTAAGTAAAAGATACTATTTTATGGAAAAAAGTCATTCATAAATTTTTGGACTTCATTTTTTTGACCAAGATTTTCTTTTGTCATTGTAAAGAATGCGCAAAGAAAATCATATTTTTAACCACGAGGAAAAAGGGCGCTGAATAATAGGGATTAAAACACCATTTATTTTTGTAACTTTTTATTAATATAAATATTAAAATTATTATTAATAGGTACTCGGTTGTCATTAAATTAAATAGGTCTAATCATAAGAGCCATTCCACCGTTACGCGCACGGTTACCGCGATGCTCGGAAACCCATACTGCCGCGAAACGTACATAACTAAGCAACTAAGAAGTAAGCTGCTGTCACGGATAGTATTTATTTGTTTTGTGGCTGCTGTCTATCCCTGTTACTTACTTCATAAAGTATCGTATACCTATCGTCTAGTACCTAACAATTAAGAGAACCTATTAAAGCGATATAGTAAAGTTTCTTTTCATAGTTTGTGACTGTCGGTAGGTAAGGTAGTAGGTAGAACGAAACACGTGATATACAGTGCGGAGTGGCAAAAACGTAAATTTTTAGTTAGTCTTTATTTTTAGTTCTTTTAAGAAGCGCAGGTATAGATCTAGTCGCGATTGTCGTGCTTTCGTATCGGCGGAATGACCCGTACATCGAATTACCTCGAAAGTTTGGTGAAATTGTATCTAAATTGAGCATAGAGCACAACGCTACCCCGACACTTACACAATTACACAAACACGCACACACATCACACAAGGAACACAATCATTTGGAAATATTATATTTATTATCAGTCAATAATTTATGCGCATAATATAATTACTAAAATGAGGTATGTATACAGCAGCTACAATAAAAGGTGGAAATCACAATAAAATAAATACTGTCGATAACAAGAGCGCAAGTAATAAGACAGGCCCGCAGGGTCGCGGTGTGAGGCAACGTTGTGCGAGGCGCGCCGGCCGCTCCGCCCGAGACCGCCCAAGTAGCAAACAACAATCCCGCGGTATCTGTCCAGCTAACGGTGCGAGAGCAGATCGCAGCGACGGGCGGAGCCGCACGCGCTCGTCTGTTCGCGCCGTCGCGGCGCCTAGTAGACAATCCCAGGTGAAACTAAAACATGGCTCTAGATTTATATCACTATACTAATCGGTACCTACAATATTTGCATAAATTGAGCAAAAGGCACTATGCACTTTCTAAAATTAAAGAATTATTTGGATTTCAACTTTGGAAAATATTTTGAAATCAAAGTGACGTTTGTGGCTAATAAACTACGGCGGTTGCAAGGTGCCTTGAGCCTGAAAAAGACGCACGCTCGCCGTCGCCGTCACCCGCCATATCGCGGCCGCAATATGGCTGGTTTTAGTGTCGCGCCGACCGTCGGTGCGGAGCGATCCACTCCGTGCCAATATGTTCAGGGAGCGTTTTCGGAATAAAGCTGGCGGGTCCGTCATACATATTGGTCGTGCGGATCGCTCCGCACCGACGGTCAATGCGACACTAAAAGCAGCCTAAGAAAGGTCACAGTGCATTGAACGGAATCGTATAAACCATTACAATATTTACTGCTAGCCATTCGTTACACATGCCCCATGCCCACCCAACCTTTACTGAATCATATTCCTGTGGCACGGTTCTGGACCGGTGCACGCGGCACGCGGTCGACAAACCTGCATTCCGCTGAAGGCTGGATGTATCAAGGCACTCGTTTACACTTAGAACACTAATACAGCGCCTTGCAGACGCTGCATCCGATGCCCTTATATTTTAACTTGTGGCGTGATTACCGATTGGGTTCAAGTTAAACTGTACTTTTTAACTAGACAATTAAGTATAAAACGTCGCAATCCCGCGTCCGCTCTCCAGCGTCTGATGGCGCTCGTGCGCCCGCGACGCCTCGCTTGCGAGCGTTAAGTACAATCCGGGATTTACATTTCATATTACGTAGTTTCATTTCAGAACTGTACTTGATACAATATAAAATCATGTCACAATAATATTGCGTACGTTATGTTATTATAAGTATAGATATTTGCATTGCTTCTAAAATTACATTTATGCAAGTCCACATTATATTCAGATACATACATTGAATGAACGTATCTGTCCTCTGTTCCACGGGAGCCATAATTCTGTATATAAACTTAATGTTCCGGAGGACAGAGAATAGCCGCGGTTTACAACTAAAGGTCATCCACTACAAACGTGCAAATGAAATAGCTGCGAATCGCTTGTGTTGTTGATCCCACGCACAATAAAGAGTTTAGTTAGCGCGCCATGGGTACATGGTACAGTCAGCGTCAAATACTCTGTAGCAGTCAAAGTGGCCAAATAGTTCGGTACACCATACTAAATATATGGTGTACCGAACTATTTGACTACTTTGGTTGCTACGAAGTATTTGACGCTGAGTGTACCATGGCAGAGGCCCCGTTGTCCACGATACATTAAAGCTGCACGATGCAACTTACTTAACTGTACATTATGTAAATTTTCATATGCAACAATAATAACACAATTATTTAAAGATGACTACAAATTACAAGAATGTCTATTGTATAATTGATATAGAACACATTGTTTTCATAGTATAATTATTTACATAAACGTATTTTTACATATTGGCAATGATTAAGAATGAATACATGGGTAGATTTATTGATGTCGATAGATACGGTTATAATTTGAACTATAGTTAATAACAAATAATAAGTAACAATAAATAGATAGTCTACATTTAGAATTCATTTATAATTCAAGTCTTCACTGGTAAATCCGATTGAAATCATTGTACAGTCAGCATCAAAAGTAACTACGCAATCGAAGACGTTGAAAGTCCTTATTCCCTTTTAATAAAGACTTTTGACGGCTTCGTTTGCGTAGCTACTTTTGATGCTGACTGTACCTATTCCAAAGATACAATTAATTTTATGAACAACTTTGGATCAGATAATGAGTATTACAATATTGAATGTTATATTAATATGATAAATTAGAACAAATGGTGGAAACAAACTTATGATTTCGAGAATAATTATTTATTAATAATTTCAGAGTACTCATAGCAACATGGTCGTCATTAAGTAGGTATGTGTGTAAGTGTTAACAATAAGAAACAAAGCAAAAGAGGCAGACGTAATAGTGTAACATAACTAGAAACGTTCCCAAAGAATGCGGTCAAGAGAGTGGAGTCGCGAGCACGGCGGGCCGGTCGGTCGTGGGTTCGATATCAGGAAATTAATAACACAAGTCGTATATCTTACACCTACACAATAACATAAACATTACATCTTACTCGATAAACTTAACATTAATAGGCTATGTCAAATATGACACCGATACAACTATTGATTGAGGTAAACTATATAGGATTCGCGGCCGTCGCCATCGACGGGCCGGCTTAATATCGCTTCAAGAATATTAATTTCCTGATATAAAAACGAGTCGGCTGACGCGAAGACATCGGCGCCCCAGGGACAAAACCTTAACGAAATAATTAACTAGATTTAAATTCTAGATAAAGTCGCCTTTGCAAGTCGGCACACTCCGTATGCAATAAATTATAGTTATAAATGCAGAGAAGATTTAAGAATTTTCCCTTAATGATATAAATTTACACTATAAATAAAAATAAATCGGGAGCGCGCGCGGCACGAAGCGGGCCGCCTCGAGCGCGACGCGCGACTACGACAATAGTAGCTATTATAATACGCACAATCGACGATCGTTTAAAAAATATGTACAGCGACGCGGTTCGGCGGCTTCGAATAATTCGCTAACTACGCTTACGGCTAGGATTCGAAGTCGGTCGGGCGGGCCGACGGACTGGAGGTAGATTCGGTTGGACAGCTTGCGTGCGCGTGGCTAGCAGCCGGTGGAGGCGGGGTCGCGCGAGTAGCGCTCGTCGCGCAGCACGCCGTTGGGGCCGGGCAGCTTGGCGGGCTGCGGCTGCAGCGGCTCGGCCGCCGCGTCGTCGGACGCGTGCGAGCGCAGCGACGACAGCTCGCGCACCCACGACGCCAGGCGCCCCGACACGCCGAACAGGTTGGAGCCCGAGCCCGTCGCCACCGCGCCCACGTTCACGCCCGGCAGCTCCTGCTCCTCCTCTGTACGACGGGTGGACGACCACAAGTTAATATGCACCTTACTTATAACAAGCGTCAAAAGCTTTTAAAAACTGTATCCCCACATTCCCCACTATGGAAAAGTAACTATGAATAATATTATTATATATTTAAACTCGAAATTTTCTCCTCTTTCATTTGATCCCCCATACTAGCGTTATTTTGCTATCATAGCTGATAGCAAAATATTTTTTTCAAAGTCTGTCACCGATTTGTATGTGCATCATATTTTTCTTTTTCATACAAAAGGTAGCCTATGTCATTTATCAAAATCGGTTCAGTATTTTAAACGCTACAGAGAAATACACGTAAATACAAACATATACCTTCCTTTCGGCTCTGCCGTAGTCGGGGCAGAAAGGCTAGCTATATTAGTATCAGCCCTAAAGTTAGAGTGCTACGAAAATGAATGATAAATGATGGCAAGTGAAAAACCGTGATTCCTCCAATCAAAAATAGGAATATTTCAAGTTAACACTTCACTTGTCTTAAAGTAAGCAATTGATTATTATTTTTTGGTTGCTAAATTCCGTTCATTGATAGCACAGAATGGAAGGGAATTTGTTCCTCGTGTCTACCCTGTCTGTGGCAAGGGTGTCTACGGAACTATTTTGATGACTATAAAGATTTTAAAAAATAACAGGAATCGTTCATAAAAATGTAATGCAATACAAACTGGTGGGTACATACACGTGCTCACATAATGTCACACCTACATCCCCAAAAGTAGGCAGAACACTCGAAGTTTGATTTCTATAGCACCACAACGAATAAACAAGTTCGTACTTGTCAGTGATACTAAAAGTAATTGAACCGGTAATTTATCAAGCAAATAAATTTATTGAATATACTATTAAGTAACAAATCCTTTCTTTGTTCATAGCGATTTTTTTCCACAGTAAATAAGATTCGAATTGTAACAACATGCATCAAGTGCCGGCGCGAGTCACATGACAAGTGCATTGTCGTCGGTTGATCCAAATAGGATCAACCGACGACAATGCACTCAAGATATGAATGAATGCGGTAATTTGTGAAAACTAAATCGTCGTAGTTTCATTGAAATAATACAAAATGTAGTTTACAAATAATCGACAACGAATGATCGATGATGCTATTTTGCCAACTTTCAATTGTAAAGTTTTGTGGGATAGGGCCCAGATTTGTAGTTCAACTGACAGATGCTCAACCAAAAGATATTGACATTTTAGTCACGTTATAATTCAACAGATTCATAAAGGTCAATTGTCAATTGAACGGCTACACACTTTAGTCTCGTTAATTTTAATGAAACATTCATTTATTCTTCTACTTCCCATATAAAGTGATGACATGTGTGCTTTGTATTATCACCATGCAAGTACATTTACTTACGATCATCGGACGGGCTGCTCGCAGCCTTCTGGAGGCGAGTCGTGCGAACAAATAAGCACTACGTTATGGCGAGTTTACGAAGCGGACGAACAAGCTTTCTTGCATCTGTCAACCTTTCTTGGCGAAATATCAAGTGCAAGAATGCTCGTTCGTTTGTTTGATATAACGGCTCGTCTGTGGCTTCGGTGGCGGTGCGCCATACCAGTGTGCGCTCACATGTATGGCGCATCCGCCATCTGTCGATGTTGTTGCTAAGCCCTAAAACCCACCATGACGCGAGAACATACTACGCCCATTATCACGCAAAATTACCGTTAACTATCTAGTTTTTTTTAATGATAAGGGCCTGAGGCTGCTTTCTAGTCAATCGGAAAAGGCCAGAGCGGATAAGGGTCATCTCTGTTCGATAGAAAGTGTGAAAGACACTTTTTCCACCTATTATAATAATAAATAATAATAATAATCTGAAACAGTTTTATCAGGCAGGCGTCCGATGTTTCATCCAATAGCCCAGCTACTAGTCCATCATTTTCACCCAATAACCTGTTTTATTTAGATTCAATCAACCAGTAATAGTCCCTATACACCCCAGCGGTTGCTGTCTCTGTGTGCGTCCCATGACACGGGCAGGGACAGCATCCGCTCGGTGTACTCCTTGCATTCCATTAAATTGTCAAAAGGGCCTCTACGTGTTGGCTCAGTTGGTACTAGTTAGTTTTACTGGGCATTTTCCGCAAATCGACATCCAACGTGCCTATTTTGCGTGAAAGGATTAGGTTTCCTCACGATGTTTTCCTTCACCGAAAAGCTAATGGTAAATATTTCCTACATAAGTTCCGCAAAACTCATTGGTACGAGCTGGGATTCGAACCCACGACCGCCGCTTGACAGCCGCATGCCTGAACCACTAGGCTACCGCAGCTTCTCAGTTGGTACTTTGTAGGTAACCGCCATGTGGGATGTTGATTCGACGATCATCGTCCCGATAATCGTTTCGGTGAACGATTTAATAACGAAGAGTCTATGATTTTATGTTTTGTATGTATAGTTTTATATTTTACTTTTTAAAGGATAATAATAATAAATAATAGTGGACAATCTTACACAAATCGAACTAGTCCCATAGTAAGCTCAATAAGGCTTGTGTTATGGGTACTAGACGACGATATATTTAATAGATATAAATACTTAAATACACAGAAAACATCCAAGACTCAGAAACAAATATTCATGCTCATCACACAAATATTTGCCCTTACCGGGATTCGAAACCAGGACCTTCAGCTTCGTAGGCAGCGTCACTACCCACTAGGCTAACCGGTCGGTCGTCAAGTCTATTGATGAGAGGTTTACCCGTAAGACCACACACCGTAGATAGTACAATAAAAAAAACAACGGATTATCGATAGCTGAAAAAAATCCACACATAGGTACCAACAGTTTTTTTAATGGTAAACCCAGTTTTTGTAACGCCATTATTACAGTGAGTTTAACCACAACGAACAAACGATTCTTCTCTTCCATTTTCAGATGGATTTTCGTGAAGAAAAGTTGGCAGATCATGGCGCTTATTCGTTCGCTTCGTTTAAACCCGTCATTATTGCTGCTGCTACGCATCAAGACTGGACTCGTGGGACGGCAGAACACAATTCATATGGCGCGCGACAAAGCTCTCAATTGACAGACTGAGAGGCAATACTGACCCTGAGCAGACCGCTGCAGCGCGAAGATTTCCTGCCCCTGCGGCGTGTGGAAGAAGGAGCGCTGGCGGAAGTACGGCGCGGAGGTGGAGCACAGGTCGTTGACGAGCTGCAGGAAGCTCGGGCGCTGCGCCGGCCGGTGCGCCCAGCACGCGCGCATCAGCTCGTACAGCCGGTCCGGGCAGTGCTCCGGCCGCTCCATCACGCCTGTTAGTAGCCGTACTGACCCTGAGCAGACCGCTGCAGCGCGAAGATTTCCTGCCCCTGCGGCGTGTGGAAGAAGGAGCGCTGGCGGAAGTACGGCGCGGAGGTGGAGCACAGGTCGTTGACGAGCTGCAGGAAGCTCGGGCGCTGCGCCGGCCGGTGCGCCCAGCACGCGCGCATCAGCTCGTACAGCCGGTCCGGGCAGTGCTCCGGCCGCTCCATCACGCCTGTTAGTAGCCGTACTGACCCTGAGCAGACCGCTGCAGCGCGAAGATTTCCTGCCCCTGCGGCGTGTGGAAGAAGGAGCGCTGGCGGAAGTACGGCGCGGAGGTGGAGCACAGGTCGTTGACGAGCTGCAGGAAGCTCGGGCGCTGCGCCGGCCGGTGCGCCCAGCACGCGCGCATCAGCTCGTACAGCCGGTCCGGGCAGTGCTCCGGCCGCTCCATCACGCCTGTTAGTAGCCGTACTGACCCTGAGCAGACCGCTGCAGCGCGAAGATTTCCTGCCCCTGCGGCGTGTGGAAGAAGGAGCGCTGGCGGAAGTACGGCGCGGAGGTGGAGCACAGGTCGTTGACGAGCTGCAGGAAGCTCGGGCGCTGCGCCGGCCGGTGCGCCCAGCACGCGCGCATCAGCTCGTACAGCCGGTCCGGGCAGTGCTCCGGCCGCTCCATCACGCCTGTTAGTAGCCGTACTGACCCTGAGCAGACCGCTGCAGCGCGAAGATTTCCTGCCCCTGCGGCGTGTGGAAGAAGGAGCGCTGGCGGAAGTACGGCGCGGAGGTGGAGCACAGGTCGTTGACGAGCTGCAGGAAGCTCGGGCGCTGCGCCGGCCGGTGCGCCCAGCACGCGCGCATCAGCTCGTACAGCCGGTCCGGGCAGTGCTCCGGCCGCTCCATCACGCCTGTTAGTAGCCGTACTGACCCTGAGCAGACCGCTGCAGCGCGAAGATTTCCTGCCCCTGCGGCGTGTGGAAGAAGGAGCGCTGGCGGAAGTACGGCGCGGAGGTGGAGCACAGGTCGTTGACGAGCTGCAGGAAGCTCGGGCGCTGCGCCGGCCGGTGCGCCCAGCACGCGCGCATCAGCTCGTACAGCCGGTCCGGGCAGTGCTCCGGCCGCTCCATCACGCCTGTTAGTAGCCGTACTGACCCTGAGCAGACCGCTGCAGCGCGAAGATTTCCTGCCCCTGCGGCGTGTGGAAGAAGGAGCGCTGGCGGAAGTACGGCGCGGAGGTGGAGCACAGGTCGTTGACGAGCTGCAGGAAGCTCGGGCGCTGCGCCGGCCGGTGCGCCCAGCACGCGCGCATCAGCTCGTACAGCCGGTCCGGGCAGTGCTCCGGCCGCTCCATCACGCCTGTTAGTAGCCGTACTGACCCTGAGCAGACCGCTGCAGCGCGAAGATTTCCTGCCCCTGCGGCGTGTGGAAGAAGGAGCGCTGGCGGAAGTACGGCGCGGAGGTGGAGCACAGGTCGTTGACGAGCTGCAGGAAGCTCGGGCGCTGCGCCGGCCGGTGCGCCCAGCACGCGCGCATCAGCTCGTACAGCCGGTCCGGGCAGTGCTCCGGCCGCTCCATCACGCCTGTTAGTAGCCGTACTGACCCTGAGCAGACCGCTGCAGCGCGAAGATTTCCTGCCCCTGCGGCGTGTGGAAGAAGGAGCGCTGGCGGAAGTACGGCGCGGAGGTGGAGCACAGGTCGTTGACGAGCTGCAGGAAGCTCGGGCGCTGCGCCGGCCGGTGCGCCCAGCACGCGCGCATCAGCTCGTACAGCCGGTCCGGGCAGTGCTCCGGCCGCTCCATCACGCCTGTTAGTAGCCGTACTGACCCTGAGCAGACCGCTGCAGCGCGAAGATTTCCTGCCCCTGCGGCGTGTGGAAGAAGGAGCGCTGGCGGAAGTACGGCGCGGAGGTGGAGCACAGGTCGTTGACGAGCTGCAGGAAGCTCGGGCGCTGCGCCGGCCGGTGCGCCCAGCACGCGCGCATCAGCTCGTACAGCCGGTCCGGGCAGTGCTCCGGCCGCTCCATCACGCCTGTTAGTAGCCGTACTGACCCTGAGCAGACCGCTGCAGCGCGAAGATTTCCTGCCCCTGCGGCGTGTGGAAGAAGGAGCGCTGGCGGAAGTACGGCGCGGAGGTGGAGCACAGGTCGTTGACGAGCTGCAGGAAGCTCGGGCGCTGCGCCGGCCGGTGCGCCCAGCACGCGCGCATCAGCTCGTACAGCCGGTCCGGGCAGTGCTCCGGCCGCTCCATCACGCCTGTTAGTAGCCGTACTGACCCTGAGCAGACCGCTGCAGCGCGAAGATTTCCTGCCCCTGCGGCGTGTGGAAGAAGGAGCGCTGGCGGAAGTACGGCGCGGAGGTGGAGCACAGGTCGTTGACGAGCTGCAGGAAGCTCGGGCGCTGCGCCGGCCGGTGCGCCCAGCACGCGCGCATCAGCTCGTACAGCCGGTCCGGGCAGTGCTCCGGCCGCTCCATCACGCCTGTTAGTAGCCGTACTGACCCTGAGCAGACCGCTGCAGCGCGAAGATTTCCTGCCCCTGCGGCGTGTGGAAGAAGGAGCGCTGGCGGAAGTACGGCGCGGAGGTGGAGCACAGGTCGTTGACGAGCTGCAGGAAGCTCGGGCGCTGCGCCGGCCGGTGCGCCCAGCACGCGCGCATCAGCTCGTACAGCCGGTCCGGGCAGTGCTCCGGCCGCTCCATCACGCCTGTTAGTAGCCGTACTGACCCTGAGCAGACCGCTGCAGCGCGAAGATTTCCTGCCCCTGCGGCGTGTGGAAGAAGGAGCGCTGGCGGAAGTACGGCGCGGAGGTGGAGCACAGGTCGTTGACGAGCTGCAGGAAGCTCGGGCGCTGCGCCGGCCGGTGCGCCCAGCACGCGCGCATCAGCTCGTACAGCCGGTCCGGGCAGTGCTCCGGCCGCTCCATCACGCCTGTTAGTAGCCGTACTGACCCTGAGCAGACCGCTGCAGCGCGAAGATTTCCTGCCCCTGCGGCGTGTGGAAGAAGGAGCGCTGGCGGAAGTACGGCGCGGAGGTGGAGCACAGGTCGTTGACGAGCTGCAGGAAGCTCGGGCGCTGCGCCGGCCGGTGCGCCCAGCACGCGCGCATCAGCTCGTACAGCCGGTCCGGGCAGTGCTCCGGCCGCTCCATCACGCCTGTTAGTAGCCGTACTGACCCTGAGCAGACCGCTGCAGCGCGAAGATTTCCTGCCCCTGCGGCGTGTGGAAGAAGGAGCGCTGGCGGAAGTACGGCGCGGAGGTGGAGCACAGGTCGTTGACGAGCTGCAGGAAGCTCGGGCGCTGCGCCGGCCGGTGCGCCCAGCACGCGCGCATCAGCTCGTACAGCCGGTCCGGGCAGTGCTCCGGCCGCTCCATCACGCCACCTTCCACCACGTAGCGCAGGACTTGCTCGTTTGACAGACCCTGCGAAAACACATTCATTCATTTCGAATTTGGAAATTTAACTGACAGAGCCCATATATAAGGGTCCATGCTACATTTAACAGAATAGAAGAAAGGAATAAATAAAATATAAAATAAAATAAATATCGTGGGATAATTCACATTGATCTAGTCCCAAAAAACTAGGCAAAGCCCAATGAGCATCCAATGATTTTCCATTCGCATACTTAAATCAACATTTAATTCGCTTATTATAATTATTCTTCCGAAATATTATTTTAACTTGAAGTAGTGTTCTCGTACGGCCGTTGTAGCAATATTTTAAAGAATCTGAATTTAGTTTTTTTTTTGTAGGCCACTTCGTAAAACGAAACGCAATAAAAAAGTTACCCCCCACTACCAGCAATGATTGTAGCCCGCTAAATTGATACGCCAACTTGTTATTCCTTGTTTTTGTGCGCCGTCGTTCATATAGAGAAGGAAATCGCCAACTCCATCGGATTCTCCATCAGGACGATCAAAAAGGCGTTGCCGTCTACGATGTTTATCTCCCGATTCATCTGAACCGAAAAAGCTACGGTAGCATAGTGGTTCAGACATGCGGCTGTGAAGCGGCGGTCGTGGGTTCGAATCCCGGCTCGTACCAACGAGTTTTTCGGAACTTTTGTTCGGAATATTTACCGTTAGCTTTTCGGTGAACGAATACATCGTGAGGGGTTTCTAGGTCTAGTTTTCCCTCTGGGTTGGAAGGTCAGATGGCAGTCGCTTTCGTAAAACTAGTGCCTATGCCAAATCTTGGGATTAGGTGTCAAAGCGGACCCGGGCTCCTTTAGGGCACAACCGGGAATAACGCTAGTAGGATGGATGGATTCATCTGAACCCGGAGCCTCACGACGATAATACTAACGGTAAGTTTAATTATTTCCTAACGAGTGCATACTTTTGTTGCAAGTATTGTCTGGCTGGATGGCATACGCAACAAAATTCCCGTTAGTTGCAAGTATAACCTGGATCGAATACGCAACTATAATACGACGAAGAAGAGATTTGTTAACCAATAACCGTACAATACCATATAATTACTTCATGTTGTGACCTAATTACGTTAAAAGTGACGAGTGCATGTCTCACGCAACGCAAAAAGCTGCGCCTACCCTCAAAATAATTTATTTTTATTTTGCTGCAGTTTAGGATAATACTGAAAGAGTATTTTTTCCAAATTTCAGTTGTCAGATAAGGTCAAACGAATGATGTAAATATAGACGACTTATTTACACTTTTGGGCGAAGATCCAACCCAAAATAAAAAATACGGTGATGATATTCACGCACATCTCGCTGTTAGGTGGACTCGCGTACTATTGAAGGGCTTCAAAAATGATCATCGTTTGGAATTACAAAACAAATATTCACCTCCAGCAAACTGTACTTTATTAGAGACTCCAAAGCTGAACGAGGAAATAAAGGCTGCTGTTCCAGATTCCTCAGTAAAGCGGGATGAAATGGTAGATTGTACAACAACGGCATAAAGCGATCCATAATTATCAGAGGCAATTTATGGGTCCGAGCGCAGCGAGGACCAATATAGTCGAGGATAAAAATGGGCATTTATGCCTGAGTTATACACTCTGCTTTTCACTTCGATTGCGAGGAAAATTTCGGTTCAGAACAAATAAAACAATGACATTACATATGTATAAAAGAGTATTTAATTAAAATGTAAAGTAAAATTGGTACAATTGGAAATAATAAAAGAAATCGTCTTTCTTGGCATATTGACGGTGTTATTTGAGAGGATGGTACGTTATGATTATGGAATGAGGATGTTCCCGATCTAATGGGATTTTCGTCAGCGGTGGGTTGTGGTTGAAAATATCCATCATTGTTAACACCTGACGGACCCGGCTGCGGCTCATTCGGGATTAAATGAATGTCTTCTGTAATACAGTCTGTTATTTTTTTGCTTTTGTGCCCAACAGAAAGCCTTTTTAGGAAACTCGCAAGCTTCGTGTAGTCCTTTATGTTCACATCATTTAGTAGTATAGATAAATTAACGAGAGCATGGAATTGCATATGTAGTAGTATTGTATGTTTACAGGCATTCTACACTCTATACTACATACACACTCTATACTACATACAATTTGTCAAAATATGTAAGAAATACAATCTCCGTTAACGTATTTATCTGCTTTTCAGATCTCCAACGCATGAAATTTTCACATGCGTTAAGATAAAGGTGCTTTGATTTCGGCGGCAATATTTGTTCTACTACTTTTTGTGCACTCTGCTCGATTACCGTATTAGGCGACAGTGCAATTTAATCGTCACTCTTTATGTTCAATCCTTAAAGAATTCTGGGAAATAATATTTTTCACTTCAATTTAAACAACAAAATCGTCGTACAGTAGAACATAAAAAATAACCTATTCCCGCCAATTTATTTTTTTAATGTTTTTTTTTTAATTTTCACCATGTGAATTTAGACTTAGATACTTGTTTTCTGCCAAGTCATAAAAACATTTCGGCGCATTTTCTTACAATAATCAACCCTATTCTATCTGATTTCGTTAATTTAATTATAGAAAACGAACGGAATTCAAGTAATTATAGCAAGAACAAAATAAAACAACAAGTTTCAGTATTCTACGAAATTTTACTGCTCAATTAAATTGTGCAATATATTTTGACTCTGTTGGCTGTTGAGCCTCATTATCTTAGTTTTAGAAGAAAAAAATACTTTATGCACTAGAACTTAAAATAAATTTTATGTCGTCTACGCACGACTTAAAGTCGAACTTTACAAGCATGAGAAGTGAAAAATTAATTATTAAACTTGGCTCCGGTATAACCTGCCTAGGTAAGACGCTGGACATCGCTTTTTAAAATACCAGATAAACAATCGCGTGACGCTGGGCAAATATTGTGTTATTTGCATTATTTGGACACAATAACACGGAGATCCCTGTTAGTACAAGGTCTTAATAAAAATACAAAAGATTCAGTAAAACATCTGACACGGGACAAGCTTTTATTTGGCGAAGGCCTTACAAAAACATCAAAATCAATAAAAGCATGCTCCGGATCTGCAACTGACATAAAAACTAAGCCAGTCTAGCCGGCACAACGTGTTAATGAAAATATCGCGGTAGCTAGCACACACTCAGGACTGCAAGAAAGCCCCGTCGCGTCGTTCAACGTTTCCAACGTATCCATCGATAACGACGGGTGGATATCGCGACCGTTGCCAGCCAGCGGCCGCACCAGCCCGGAGACAGTACAACCGGAACTTTAGACACCAGGCGTTGTCATCGACAAAGAGATATTATCTCAAAATTGTTTTATGTGCTGTATTGATTTAAAGGACGCGTACCTATGCAATCAGTGTTGATCCAAATCACAGAACATTTATTAGATTTCAATACAAATCAAAATTATGTGTCCATATGTTTTTACGAAATTAATGAAGCCAGTTATGCAATATTTAAGAGGCTAAGGCCATTTGTCTGTCATTTATCTAGATGATACTTTGTTGCCGGCCAAGACGTAAAAAAAAGTGTTTTTTTTTTTAGGATTTATCCTAACGATTCAAAAAGAGCTATCGTATGCTAAAGCATTAACTATGAAAAAAGTCAACTTGTACCAAACACCACAAGCAAATTTCCGGGTTTTATACTAAATTCTAACGATCTTTCTATTGCACTGCGAGAGAATAAGCACTCATTGATACAATCCGAACTTGTAAAGTTAAATGATACAGAACAATGTACAGTGAGAACTTATGCTCGTGTTGTGCTACTTTGTTCAGCCTGCCACGCAGTAACTTACGGCTGGGCTCATACAAAATCATTTGAACGAAGAAAATACCTACGTACAATTAAAAGGAAATGAAAATTATGAAAAAAAACATTTCTTATACATTACATTACAAAAATTAAGACCATTTATTTTCTAAAGTAAATACAAGATGATGACTAACATTAACTAAATTGGCTATATAAAAATTTTATTTAATCAAATGTAATAGAATAATTTAGAAATTAAGGCAGAAAAAAAACTGATATATAAAAACTACTCAAATAGCCCACATCGCGTCATTCCCGGTGCAAAGGTGCCCATTACGCTCGCCGCATTGCCGCGTTGGATTGCAATGGACAACCTTTGCAATAAGAATGACCCGGAGCGGGGGTCGAGGCCTTTTTCCCGCAGGCGGCGCCCCACTTCCCTAAGGAAAGATTTTCCTTCGGAGCACCAGCATCCCGAAGTCTCTACGGCAAGAGGGACAAATAAGTAGTGTGAGAGCACTGCGTACTTGTCCCTCTTACGTGTAGCCGCCCACTCAGCGGCAGCTCCTGCAACTCGCATTGTGCGGTCTAAGTGAGATGCCGCAAAAGTGCTGACGCATGTTGCGTCCCACAATAAGCATTTACCCCTTTGCCAGGGTACTAAGGTGAGGCCGTCAGGTCTCTTTCCGTCGGACCGACTGAGGCCTGGTGGTTCCAGTACGCAAGGGATATTGGCAGATACCAGCGCCCTCCGGATGATGTCGTTCAGGGCGTGATGGCGAGGGAATCTGCCAGCACATCTGAAGCAGCTGAGAGCGTGGTGGCCATTGCTCTCCACTGTGGCACCGCAGATGCATATGGATTTTCAATGGCGGATAAATCATATCGACAAATCAGTCATGTTTATCAGAAATCATAAATATGATATAGATATTTATTCTGATTCTTCTATGAGCGGTTGGGTTGCCGCTTGCACAGAGCAAATGGTTTTTGGTCTGTTGATGAAGCAACCAAGCAATGAATTGAAACTTATGCACAAGCAGTTCTATAATTCTCAAATAATCATGGGGATTGATAAAAAAACCGGACAAGTGCGAGTTCAACTCGCGTGGTGAGGGTTCCGTAAAATATTGAGAATTTTCCCGTTACTTTGAATACTCAAACTTCTTATAGGTTTTCCTGTGAACTATTTTCCATATTTTTTCCAGAATTTTAAGCCTAGTATTTTCGGTTTTTGGGAATGGTCAGAATTCATCTTTTTTCCTAAATTACTTCAAATCTGTTTTTGCTAAAATTATAAAAAATATATATCTGAGATGCTTACAACAACCCCTTTCATTAGATATGTCACACAATACAGTTTGCGATACTTTTTTTATTTTATTTTACACTTTTACCCCCCAAAAGTGGCTCCCTTGTTCAGAATTCATTAATTTACTTTACGCGTTCATCTTTGGTTCACCAATTTACATAAGTATACCAAATCGGCTGTGACAGACAGACACACGAGTGATCCTATAAGGGTTCCGTTTTTTTCCTTTTGAGGTACGGAACCCTAAAAACGGCTATTGATTACATAAATCGAATGGGCGGCATTCAGTATACCCGTTTAAATAAATGTTCTAGAGATAAATGGGATGGGTGTGACGTTGTGTTGTCTTTGTGTTCGCTTCGCACATTACATCTGCTGATAATAGGCTTGTGACCTCATCTTAAAATTGATAACATAGTGTTGGTAAATGGATAGTAAGGCATCAACATATTGTAATAAAGTATAAATTACAAAATATAATGAAAATCATAAAAAGATATGGATATACCTTGAAAGTATGAAAAAAGGTGCATTTTTTATTGTCCAAGAGTAAATTTAAAGCTACCAATAGAATCCTTACGCTTTTATAGAAACAAAATTGTAATACAACATATCTAGATCGAACGAAAGGGTTGAGAAATAACAACAATGTTAATGATTTGTTCATAATCATAAGTTTCAAAAAACCTCACTCACGAGTATCGTCACAGAAACTTAGTAGATGGGTAAAGAGTGTTTGAAGAGAGTGGAATAAACACAACAATTTTTAACGCTCACAGTACCAGAGAAGCTTCGACATCAGCTGCACAGAGGTCAGGAGTATTTACTCCTGACCTCTAGTTCAACAAAAAACAGCTGGATGGTCCGGTCCACATCTAAAGTTTTTGGAACTTTTTATAATAGACCTGTCATTGACGATACCCTGGTTGAGGAAAATTTTGCTGGAACAATTCTCTCTCAGGGTGAGTGATATACAATAATATGTATTACGAATAATTAAATAGATCATTTGTATTCTGATTTTAATTAAAACCATAATAGAATTATCATATTTTACGCTCTGAACATCTACAATTTAAAATAATCTCTCGGAAGAACAAGTGAAGTATAATTACTATTGAACTTCCCTTAGTTAAGTTAATAATATTACCTGATATGGTTGCATAGCGAGCGTGGCCATCTCCCATAAGACGACCCCGAAACTCCATATGTCAGTACTACTCGAAAACACCTGGAACAAAATTCAAATAATAAAACGTTTATTTTATATGACTCTTTCTACCCACACGTAGATGCTCGGTATACTGAAGATGTGTATACCCATAGCAGATTAAGGGTGGGTTGGACCATTCCGTCTGTAATCGTCAGCGGTGTTCGTTAAAATCTAAATGTACAGTCACCACACGGGAACCTTTTGTCGCATGTGGTCCCGTTCGCAAATCGTCCCGTTCGGTAATTCGTCCCGTTCGCAATTCGGCGTTGGCAATTCGTCCCGTTAGCAGATCGTCCCGCAAACGCACCTCGTCCCGTTCGCGACTGGTCCCGTTCGCAATTCGTCCCGGAAACGCACCTCGTCCCTTACGCGACTGGTCCCGTTCGCAATTCCAATTCGCAAACGTAAGTTCCACATGTAACGAAAACTTGGCGTAGCACCTTCAAACACGCATCACGCGTTCTCAGGGTTGCATTTCATAACAATTGATGCTGTCGATCACGCCGACACCAAATTTCTATAAATCGTTTTCCAAAGCAACCTACATATATAACAGATTTTTGGCCTTGTTTGGCAAAAAAATGTCTAGGGACAACCTCTCTGGAAAGCCTTACGGGCCGGGCCACCCAGGGGAAAGAAAAGAAGATACAAAAAAAACAGAACAAGAAGTAGATGGCAGAAAAGAAAAGTGATCGAGTGATCATAGTATTTTTGTATGTAACTCACCCCATCTTTTAAGCTCTCGGGGCTCATCCACCTAACGGGTAGTAGGCCCTTAGAGCCTTTCCTATAATAATCAGTCTCATAAATGTCTCTGGTCATGCCGAAGTCCCCCACTTTCACAGTGAGGTCCCCAGCGACCATACAGTTGCGCGCCGCGAGATCGCGATGCACAAATTTTTTGGCCGATAGGTAGGCCATGCCGTCGGCTATTTCTATAGCCATCTGAAACAAAAGAACAGATTAGGAACAGATCCAGATAAATAATACATAAACACTCTTATCCTCTTCAACGATATAAGTTTGTGTTTGCGTGTACCCCGACGCCGAGAACCGGCCATGCTCGCTATACGCTATAATCACGAGCGTGCGCCGCGGGTTCTCGTGAAATAAAACTAAAAAAATATATACAGAGAACAGTTTCAACTTTCTGACGATGAAAATAAAAGACTTTCGGAAACGTCTGCTAGTGTTAGTCGGGTATGTAAGTGTTAGTTAGGTGGAGTGCGTTAGCCTCCGCATGAGCTCGCACTTCGTGCGTTTGGACTCGCTTAGAGAGCATGCTCGAATGGGGCGCTTCTGGCCTTAAGCCCTCATGTACACTTAGGGGTAGTGAGTGTCTGCGTGGGTTCGCCCTTCGGGCCGTTGGCCCTCGGGCTCGCGTACAGAGCATGCTCTTATGTGACGCCTCGGGCCTTAGGCGTTACGCAAAGCTCGGCCTTTGGCAGTCAGGTGCACTCGAGTAAGACAGTCGGGAACAGCAGTTCCCAGGTGAGCCGTGCTGACCTGCAGTATGTTCTGCAGCGTGGGCGGCGCGTCGCCGGCCTCCTTCTTGGGCAGCGAGTTGTCGGAGTCGGGCCGGTGCGAGCGCAGGTAGGTCTTGAGGTCTCCGAGCTCCATCAGCTCCATCACCACGAGGGTGGGCTGCCCGCGGGACACGACCCCCATCAGCCGGACCACGTGGAACGTGTCGAACGCCTTCATTACTGAAGCCTCGTTCAGGAACTCGATGCGCTCCCTGTGAAATTATACATCATCATAATAAAGACGAAAGACGTCCACTGCTGCACAAAGGCCTCCCTAAAGAGAAATTATACGTGCGTTAAGGTAATGAGAAACATTTTCACGGGAATATATATTGGTAGCTAATGTCTGAATGTCTAACTCTTATGATCCCCGGCGCCTATATAGAACCAAGATGGTGGCTTATGCGCGAACTGAGCATGCTCAGATAGCACTGCGCAAGTTCTAGTTTCTCAACAGTGCCGTTACAGAATCATAGTTTTACTAGCTTCCTCCCGCGACTTGGTCTGCGTGGACCCAGGATAAAAACTATCCTATACTAACCCAGGCTATAAACTATCTTCGTGCAAAATTCCATCCAAATCGGTTGAGCCGTTTAAGCGTGATTGAGTAACAAAAATCTAAACTTTTGCATCTATAATATTAGTAGGATAGGATTTACAAGTGAGAGATAATGTGATAACAATAAATTGTTCTGTAAAACACATGACTTCACAAACGTCTCGTCTCGGGTTTGTTTTCTTTCACTTATAAGCAATAATCTTGTTTTTTCTTCCAAGACCATTATATGCTTTGAGTATTAAGCCACTGGAGATGCCATGACGTAAACTCTTCGAACAAATTTTTTCGCCACTTTTGTAGTCGTGCGTAGACGACATAAAATTTATTTTTAAGTTCTAGTGCATAAAGTAAATTTTTCTTCTAAAACTAAGATAATGAATGAGGCTCAACAGCCAGCAGAGTCAAAATATATTGCACAATTTAATTGAGCAGTAAAATTTCGTAGAATACTGAAACTTGTTGTTTTATTTTATTCTTGCTATAATTACTTGAATCCCGTTCGTTTTCTATAATTAAATTAACGAAATCAGATAGAATAGGGTTGATTATTGTAAGAAAATGCGCCGAAATGTTTTTATGACTTGGCAGAAAACAAGTATCTAAGTCTAAATTCACATGGTGAAAATTAAAAAAAAACATTAAGAAATAAATTGGCGGGAATAGGTTATTTTTTATGTTCTTTCACTGTACGACGATTTTGTTGTTTAAATTGAAGTGAAAAATATTATTTCCCTGAATTCTTTAACGATTGAACATAAAGAGTGACGATTAAATTGCACTGTCGCGTAATACGGTAATCGAGCAGAGTGCATAAAAAGTAGTAGAACAAATATTGCCGCCGAAATCAAAGCACCTTTATCTTATCGCATGCTTTGAGTATTAAGCCACTGGAGATGCCGTGACGTAAACTCTTTGAACAAATTTTTTCGCCACTTTTGGCGGGGGGCGAGGTAAAACACGTATAGCACACCACCAAAAGAGGAATAACTCAACAGACACAAGTTTTGCTGTTGCGATAAACGCACACTACAAAAAAATTCAACACATCAAAAATTACACGCACACAGACCGTAACTGATGCAGCATACATGCGAACAAGTTAGTGATGGGACACATCGAAGACATCTGAAGAATGAGTCAAATTAGTTTGATGAATGAACTGAATTATCTTATACTATTTATTATTAAATTGTAAAAGTGAAAATTCTCTCCATTGAAGATACTACCCAAAAAAATGTTTGTTTGTATATATGTCTGTCTGTAATTATGTGCCCTAGTGTCCTTAGCCCTCTCGCACAGTTAAACTGTGGAATGAACTCTCGCCCGCGGTTTTCCGGGCTGATACTTATTGATTGGTATTTGCAAGAACCTATGTATATGCAATTATATTTTAATAAGGCTCAGCTTTCACCACATTTATAAAGTTACTTCAAAACATAAATGAGCAAAGGGAAAGCAATAAAATAAATTGTTAATTTTATTAGAATTACCACATATTTATTAATTTAAATTCTCTGGTAGGGATTTTTAAGACTTTTATTAATTAGTATTTTTATTGATTTTTAAAATGAATAAGTTTATTGTACACGTAATCATTTTTGTAGCTTTCCGGAGTAAAGTGCTCCGAACAGATAACACTTGTACGTGTAGGTTTCCAAGAATAATTTTCGTAATTACAAATTGTTCTCCATTTCTCCTTTATATAGGGATCTTTTGGAAATCTAAAAGGACATACAATTATATTAAATTAAGTATAATACTATAAATAATAGTATATGAATAACACATACACTCATAGTCCCGAACTAAATGTATTCCTTTTACCTAGATTTTTTTTGCCAATAATTCATTTCTTTTTAAGACTAAATTTCAACATCGTAAGTCCAGAGAAAAGTAATTTTTCTGATTCACCTTACAAGATTTAAATGTAACATACATCTATACCTACTATTTAATTCAATATCTAATAAAAAAACTGACTATTAAACAAACTGCAGTGATTGAATGAATGAATGATTCATTCAAATGTTGAGTCGCCTTTCTTACTTTATCACATCCCTAAAGACCGATTCGAACCCTTACCACTATAATCATGTTTACGTTCTGTCGTTTACGTATCGCTAACGGTATTTTCTTTAAATGGAGATTGTACTTCAATACACATTTAATAGTTAGTAAAAATACTTACCTATGATAGGAAACGTGAACTTGTTGCGAATTTGAGCTGTCAGATCACCTTTTACATGATAATATTGCACAAGTCACCATTTTTCGAGAGAAACGTCACGCGACACGGAACGATACAAAATGACGGTGAAGCGACTTTAAGTAGTTTTATATAACGTGGTTGAACAGTTGACCAATGTACTTTGCCGGAGGGGGTCGCCTGTCTATGACATCTCCAGTGGCTTAATACTCAAAGATTATATGTAATAATTTGATAATAACATATTTATATTTGTTACCTGTCAGTGGCATGTTCATTGACAGTTTTCACAGCGCATCGAGTTTCCGGTTTTCCTTTTTCAAGGCATTTCGCTATACCTTCATATACCTGAAAAAAAATAACACGAGTTGAGCAAAATAAAATAACGAATATGAAAACCGCTTACGATTACATACGGTTTGGTAAAACCCAGCCTAATAGAAAGGAAAAACTTGCTCTCCTCGGCAGTCAGTAAGTAGCAGCAGCAGTTAGCAGATAGAAATCACCAACCAAAAGCAGACTAGCAAAATATCCTAATGAAGGTACAGGAATAAAGATAATTTCTCACCATGCCAAACGACCCCTGTCCTAGCTCTCGCACAAGCTCTACGTTGCCCCTGGGCACCTCCCATTCGTCCGGCATGTACACCGTGGGCGCGTACTCGGGGTTGACGGACGCGAACAGCTTGTTGCCCTCGGCGGGCAGCAGCAGGCCGCGGCGCGCGTACCACGCGCCTCCGGCCACCACCAGCACCACGATCAGGATGCCGCCGACCACGCCCCAGATCCACTCGTAGCCGGATTCCGCTGTTCGCTCCTGAACGGAACAAGTATTGGGTTAATATTTTCTAAGTTACACAACTTCGTTTCAGTGTCGTAGAGCGGTTACGTTCTATCAGCACTCGTTGCCGTCATGTCACTTTGTGATGATTCTTAAGTACAGTTTTAAAAGGTGTCCAAAAGGGGTGTGGAACCCGTCAGTCTGGCACACTCTAGTGTCGGGTCTTGGGATTAATACAACCGGGAAAAACTATAGAAAGATGTGTAACAGACCTTTTCAAATCGACAACCGGTTAGCTTAGTGGGTAATGACGCTTCCTATGAACCTGAAGTTCCTGGGTTCAAATCCCGGTAAGGGCAAATATTTCGGTGATGAGTCTTAGATGTTTCCTATGTATTTAAGTATATATATCCATTAATATATCGTCGTCTTGTACCCATAATAAAATAATTATTGAGCTTACTATGGGGCTCGTTCGAATTGTGTAAGATTGGCCCCTAATATTAATTTATTTTACAAGCTTCTATTTAACTTGCAATTAACTTGTTGTTGAATCTTGCAACTCAGTTTCGAAGCAGATATCATCAACCGATTGAGCTGCAATTGTGGGTATTAGTATAGTTTGAATGACAATTCAAATTATGGTTCTATCGAGCTGATCTGATGACGGAGACAGAAGGTGGCCATGAGAATTCAGTACTTAACCGACGTAACCCCATTGAGTTTGGGCTCGTTAGAATCGTCTCAATGAGTAGTTGATGACGGTATACAGAAAAGTACAGTCGGCAATAAAAGCTGGTACCAAAAATTTAATTTTTGACAGAAACTTATTTATTTTAGCGTGTCGAGTTACCCCCGCAACTCCCGCGCATGTCTCCTCTAACTCCCGCGGCCCGCTCCCGATGCTCGCATCTCCCAGTCACGTGGTCACGGCAGACGGTCGCTTCGGAAGTGTATGGTACTGACCGGTATGAAGACGTAGACGTAGTTGGAGCTATTCCCGGCGCCGCTGACGGTGACGGGCGAGACCTTGATGCTGTAGTTGCCGGGCGCCAGGCTGCGGAACACCACGCTGCGGCTGTTGGAGTCGTAGTCGGGGATACAGCGCTGGTTCGCCACGTATGGCACCTGCGGGAGGAATACACCACAACTTTGTAATTACCCTACTAACTGCATGGAAAAAGTTTTCTTTGATTTGTGGGTGTTCTATTACTCTAACCTTAGTTGGTCTCAAAGAGTATTTTAATCCTTGATAGAAATGGGAATGGTTTGCATTAAAAGAATTATTCAATTCTGTCGATTTTCTCGCTGACTGTACATTTTATCAAACATCTGTGAATGTCGATTGGCATCACTTAAAAAGTTAGTAAAGGTCTCCTAACAGCATTTTTACGTGGCAGCAAGGGATTTAGTAGCTGCCCTTACTGCCCCATCTCAACTTTCCATCCTGTATATATTACCTAAATATCCTACTAATATTATAAATAAGAAAGTTTGGATGTTTAGATGTTTAGACGTTTGGGTGTTTGTTACTCAATCACGCTTAAACGGCTAAATCGATTTGGATGAAATTTTGCACGAAGATAGTTAATAGCCTGCATTAAAATAAAGGATAGTTGTTATCCCGGGTCCACGCAGACGAAGTCGCGGGCGGAAGCTAGTATGTATATATATAGGATAGATGTACGCAAGTTGGAAGGGGAAGACCTAGGCGAACTTTCTCCGATCAAATTGGAAAAATCTTACAAAAAGGCCAGGTCAAAAGTATCCTAAACCGACGAGCATGTATGAGAAATGTTATGAAGGTGAGTGAAGCGAAAGTGGTTTGTCAGGATCGTAGCAAATGGAGATCCGTGATCTCTGCCTACCCCTCTGGGAAAGAGGCGTGATTATATGTATGTATGTATGTATCTACGCATACGGTTAAGATTATGCTACAAACTTCTGCTTTCGCAGTGTGTTCACTGTTTGCATTAAGACGAAAATCACATTCACAGCGCGTATCACCATCGTACAACTTTCAACCTTAATCATAACATTGTAGCATCCATTTTACCGGCGAGTTGTCCTCAACGCGAGTGAGATGCACGGAGTAGGCGACGACGAACCCGTTGGGGTTCTCCGGGGCCTCCCACGTCACGTTTACGTCGGGGAGCGTCATATTCGATGGCAGCACCTCCGCGTGCACTTTTCGGACCACGTCCACGGTAGCTGGAAGGTACAAAATTGTAACTTTTTTTTATCGGTGTTAGTTATCCTTAGCCTACGTAGTATAGTATTGATATTGGGGATTTGGTCCTCTGGCTGAGTTTCCACATCAGAGGACAATCTGCCTTATTGGCTATGACATGTAGCATGCTGTTGCCACTGCCGTGCACTCTGATCACCATTCACCGTTATGAAGTATAAACAGCATTAAAAAAAATAGCTTATAACAGTCTAGACCTAGGAAGAAGTATTCATTAAAATCGGAATGTATGAAAAGTTTATCAACTTTCTATGGAATGACAGGTACCGGCGACATATTTAACGTTGATCGGTCTGTACTCGTACGTTGCTGTAACCTGCCCTTAGACGTGTCTGGGCAGTCATTAGCTTGGAGAGTACTATCTCTTTTACGCTAGACCAAAAAAAAACACTATTAATTTACGCTAGACCAAAAAAAATTGTAATAATAAGCAGTAATGTCTGCTAACGAAACTTATCAATTTCAAATTAAAGGGAAAAATATTAAAATGTATCGCTCCAAGCAGGATTCAAACCTGCGATATTCAGTCATACGGGACCCGTGGCTCTAGCCAAGTGAGCTATCGGAACAATCTCCTAGGGCGACAAATCTTTCAACCAATTCCCTCTTACAATTCTTCTATTAATTTGAAATTTTAAAGGTAAGAGTTTCTTTACAGTTTTCCTGTTTCGGTTTTCGCCATTAGGTGCCAAAACGGACCCCGGGCTTGTTAAGGGCATTACCGGGAAAAAGGAGGATGATGGTTTGCGAGAAGGCTGACTTAAGGGCCATTCACACGGTCATTGCAGGGTTTGATTGAATTCGTTGTATATAGGTAGCCCGCAGCTCTACAGTGTAATGAGACTAATGAGAATCGCATACGAGTTGCTGCACCATGTAAATTACCCTACTGTCCACTAGCATACTCACCGAGCTCCATGGTCCGGAAGGTGTAGTAGCCGCGGTCGGAGCAGCGGTGGCCCTCGTAGTCCTCCGTGGACTCGTGCGGCTGGGGCGCGCGGCACGCCCACACGCTGACCGTGTACCACGTGAAGTGCCGAAGTTTTTCCACTGTTAGCGAGCGCTCAGAACCATTAAGCTTGTAGTGCTGAGAGCGGAGGAAGCCTGCCACAAAACACAACAATTATTCCCCTTGGTTTGCATAAATTATTAGATACCACGCAGATCTCTAAAGGCTGGAGATATTGTTTGTGGGCATTAGTTCGCTGTGAAAATTCTCTAAAAACGGCAGGGTTTGCGATGGTTACAATAAAACGTTTTGGATTTAAAATCATAGTTTTAAACAGTCTTCGAGGAGACGTTACCATGGCAACGAGAAAAAGTTGATTCACTCACCTATGGCTAAAATAATTAATACATTTTGCCAACTTTGCGATCATTTAATATGATTGACGAAATAACAACAGTAAGCGGTCACAGCGCTTTTTGCAGCGCTACAAACGCGATCCATTCGCAACATACAGGTGATCTCTGATTTATGCTAGTGTCGCGCGTTCGTGAAACGCATGTTTGTATCGCTGCAAAAAGTCAGTCTGCATAGGCCCTAACATGAAAACCTTTATTAGTTATTATTTTCCAAAAAAACGTATGTATGAAGTGACTTGAAACGTTTCCCCTGAAACTAACTTAATATTACGTTTTACCTTGTTCGTCCTTGGTGTTAGCTAGCGATACATTGGCGCCAGGCCCGTCCGGAGGCGTGAGAATGACAAGCATGCTCATATTGTCGATGGATCGCCGCATCCTGCTCTCTCGCTTGCTCTTAGTTGACTTATTGGTCTTGACATATACCTGGGAATAACAATATAAGTTAGCCAGCAGCAGTAAATGTACCTAACCATAGCACACGCAAAACAAAAACAACCAGTCGGAAGGTTGTCCCAGGATACGTTTGCCACCCCCTTGAGGGTGCCCGCCTTGTCGGGGCTGGGGGCTTAGTAACCGTGGACTGGTCAACCACGGCGAAGCTAAGAGGCACCCAGGGCCGGCCTGTGTGGGCCTGCTGGTTGGCCCGAGGAAGGCGCTCCTAGCGGGCTTGGCTAAGCCCGCTTAGGATGCGTTGAGGAGGGACCGCAGAACCGCAGAAGAAGAAGAGTGCCTCCTTATCTTCTGCGGCCGAGGCGGGATCGCAGGCGGAGAGGCGTGTTGGTATAACGGTGCGCCACTCTCCCTACCCCCTGCGAACTTGGCGGAGCCGTTCCGCGGAAGCGGCATTGGTGGGGCCGCAGAGGAAGAGGAATGCCGGTATTACGGTGCGCCGCTTTCCCTATCCTCAGCTGCCGAGGCGTGGTCGGTGGCGGAACCACAGACCTGATCCGCCAGCGGGCGCTGGAATTTCCCGCATCCATGATCTCCTCGTAGCGGACTCAGGGGGGTCCGCTACTAAACGGATGGAGATCGAGCAAGCAGGCGCGCCAAAACATCTGGCGTGCCTCTCGTGGAGGGCCCTCGGGCATCCGCGAAGGAGCCGCTTGTGGGCGGCTGCCGCCGGCGGGGTCATGGATGTGTGCACAAGCGTTCCCGCGACCTCGCCACATGGCGGCGAGGCGGCAAGTGGGGGGGGGGGGGAGGAGGGGGGGGGGGGGGGGGGGGGGAGGGGGGGGAGGGGGGGGGGGAGGGGGGGGGTTTGTGGATAATCCGTGAGTCTCTACACCTTATACGGGAGTCCCACATAACCACACGGGTCACCCCCTGCACCCGGGTGCAAAAAAATAAAAAAGGCTACGTTTGCCAGAACGCGGTATCAACTCTATGAGGTCCACCTGACTCCATGTGTTTGTTGGTCAACAATCACATTTGGAGCTCTTGCACAAGCTAAAGTGCAAGAACTATTAACATGTATAAGCCTGTCCTGTGTGTTAGTGTTAATAGGAATGAATAAATACATTGAAAGTTGCCATCACGATTACACAAACCGGTTTCTATAACTACAGGCTAACACAGTGATAGTAATTAAGGTAACTTACAAGTATTCCCCAAAGGATATGATCCCTATCTAAAGACTAAATGAAAGGAAGGGGTTTTCCGAATCCTGCTAAAATCAGTCTCTATAGCCGCATAAATAATAATCGTAATATAATCTCCAAGGTCGATTTCGGCCAAGGCGAATGCTCTTATCTCCGTAGTTGTCGCTGGTGTGCTCGTATGTGACGGCTTACGTAGCCAATCTTGTTAATGAAGATGCGTGAACAGAACATCGGTGTGTACACCATTGACATAGTTATATTGTAGTAGTCAAGAGAGGTAGGGCACAGCGGAATGCCATCTCTCTCATATTTGGAGCAGCCCACCTGGGTAAGTACCATGGACCTATGATACTCAGTACAAGCTATACGTGATGCCACAATGAGGGATGGAAAGGCTTCTATGCAGCCACAGATAACCTCCAATAGGTAGAGCCTATGAGTGATTTAGTTCGATCCAAAGGTCACCACAGTTGGTGGTAGGTGCGGGTTGCGGGGAGGTCGGTAACGGTGCTGCGATTGGCTGTTTCGAAAATAGCGCGCTTTGTCACATCATGGCGCCTGACGCGTAGTGATGGGACGCGTTGGTCGTTAACGGTTTTTAGCGTTGCCGCAATTAATTGTTAGTAAACTATTTTACAAGGCGTAAGTACCTGTTACATTTTTGAACGGCTGTCACTGTGATATTATTATCATGTTTCGTTTATTGACTATTTTGATCACGTAAAACACATAAAACGTATGTAAATCACAACCGAGTATTTTACAACATTTACTGCCTAGCATTATCGTGTTTATGTCGGACAAGAAGCCTTCGTCCCGTTCGTATTTACATACTTACTCGGAAAGGACGAATGCGATGTTTATTCGACATTAACGCGATTGTGCTAGCTAGTCATGGAGTGGATGCTAGGAGTGGAGATGTCATTAAAAAGTACATATATTTTTTTATGTGATAAAGTTATGTGGTTGATGAATTATCATCAACTTCGCTGGCTCGTGTTTCAATTCCACACTCGCGATTAAAATATAACTTTGCACCCTTGTATAACAAATAACTATTATAGCCGAGGCAAAATACGGTTTCGAAAAACATTAATTTATAATAGCGTTTTTTTTGTTTATTTCATTTTAAAACATTATTCTGAGATGCTTTATTCAAGAATCCACCAAACTTTCCACCAGGAAGTAATTATATAGATATAAATTAAACATTCATTGTCTTTTTTATTTTATTTATATTGAATATTGTAAAGCAAATGTAAATGAACCTAAATAAAGATTAAAAAAATATATTAATATTTATCCGGACTTTTTAGGAGCTAATTGAATATTGATTTTTTTGATGTCTGATTTTTTGTTGGATTTTGCCTCTAGGTAACAATTTAATTGATAATATATCCGTTACATTAAAAAAATTAGCTATTATAAATTATTTCCAAATATGTCATTTTTTCCATACAAGTTGTCAGTTCATTGCCTGGACTATTAAATATCGTTGCACAACGTGAAAATATTATAATGATTTCCCGCCGTTTTTCTTTTTAAACCGAATCGCAAGTGTATTTTTCCACTGAAAAACGCAAACTATTTGAGACACATAGAAAAACGCCGCGTTTGCAACAGAAAAATACGAGTTGAATTGGCTGAATACGACCTATGCCGTCTTTTATATGCTTTTATATGTTTCAACTTTTTAACAAGTTTGGTACTCGACAAATAAAGGAATTTATATGTAACATTCCAGGCTGCCTGCAATGTTTTTTAATTTTTTAATTTTGATCTGACCTGAAACTATACACTTTACCTTCCAATATGTAGCGACTAATGTTCACTTTGCGGGCCATTTTGGAGAAAAATAAAGAAAGGTACTGTACCAGGTTCTGCACTTCATTCTCGAAGGCGATGCTGTCGAGGCGTTCCTGCTCTGCACGCGAGTTGAACTTGGTGGAGGGAGCGTCCTCCGCGCGGCACGTGCAGGAGCCGTTCTTCACGTCCCCCGTCGAGGACGTGTCGTCCTTCAGCGGGACTTCGTACTTGGCAGCGATGATGTTAGAGAGCAGGCTCGCTGTCAACAAAGGTATTCTCATGCAGTGCCGTAAAATGGGTGGCCGGTGCGGAGATTGTGGGTGTCACACAGGGCATAAGTTTCTCCGTCGGCGGAACCATTCCTAATCTTACCAACACGCTACTATTTTTATATACGGTACCAAGGGCAGACTAACGCTATAAGATTACAATAGATATAGCCGTAATTATATGATGGAACTCCTTAATTTAGTAGGTAGTATTTCTCAGATTCTGGTGAGAATCGGTTGCCGTAGCAACCAATGCTCACCAAAATACAGAGTTTTGAAGTGGAATTCATGAGGTACCGAAGGTAAGTATGGGATCCTTGAGGAATTCTCAATTATTATTTGCCCATATACACATGATGAAATGAATGAAGAAATATAAATGTGAAAAACCTTTCCGCCCCAACGGCCATCGGTTCTACGTGCAATGTGCCCCGCCCACTGCCACTTAAGTTTCGTAAGCAATTCGGAGGGCTATATCGGTGACATGGCGAAATATAAAATTGATTTGGTTTCCTTTGTAGACATTATTTCAACACATACGAACAACGATGGTAATACAATGTCACTATTACGAAAAACGATTGTAATACAAGACTTTGTTCCCGATTAGCTCTCGGCGCGCGGAAGCGTGGTGGAAACTGGTATAGTGTCATTATTCGCGTACCTACCTATTACAGTTGTTGCATTTCGCTAAAGCGAATGGGCGCGTTCCTTTCCTTCCATTCCTACCTTCGTACAGAGCAAGAATTATAGCAGAAACTCACGGTTGCTGCAATAGTCGATGCTGTTGGCCAAGATCTTGGGCCGGTTGTAGCTGTTGGCCTGCACCTCGACGATGTACTCGACGATGGTGCCGTTGGGCCGCGTGGGCGGCGACCACACCACCGTCATCGACTGCTGCGCGCGCGATTCTTCTTGGACCGATACAGCGGGTGGGCTGGGACCTGTAACAGAGTTTTATTTTTATTTTCGTGTAATATTTCCTTTTTAGGGTTCCGAAGCCAAAATGGCAAAAACGGAATCCTTAAAGTTTCGTCATGTCCGTCTGTCCATCTGTCCGTATGTCACAGGCATTTTATTCGAAAACTATGAGGTGAATTTGAATAAAATTTTAAGGATAGGTGTATTTTGCTAGCCGCTGCTACGAGGGTGGGATGATAAGTAACTAGCCTAATAAAGAAATACTTAGGTTATCGTGATAAAATTGGTTTTATTTTTCGACATAGTCTCCATGTAGCTCTAAGCACTTGTTCCATCTTCTTTCTAATGATGTAATGCCCTCCATAAAATGACTTCTTTCAAGGCCTGCAAAATACGCTTCTACGGCGGCAATGACTTCATCATTTGTGGCAAATTTCTGTCCACCCAAGAAAGTTTTTAGCTTGGGAAAAAGGTGGAAGTCTGATGGTGCTAAATCAGGCGAATAAGGTGGATGGGGCAGCAAATCATAGTTCAATTCGTTGATTTTTGCCATAGCTTTAACACACGTGTGAACCCTTGCGTTGTCTTGATGGAAGATGATTTTTTTTTTCGCTAAACCGGGTCGTTTTTCCTGAATACATTGATGAAGCTTATCTAAAAGATTAGCGTAGTATTCTCCATTAATAGTTTGACCTTTGGGAAGGTAATCGATAAACAAAATTCCACTTGCATCCCAGAAGACAGAAGCCATCACTTTTCCAGCCGACTTTACAGCCATAGCTTTTTTAGGAGCCGAACACCCAGATTCAGTCCACTGTTTTGATTGATTTTTTGTTTCTGGAGTGTAGTGGTGAACCCATGTTTCATCTGTTGTTATAAATCGACGTATAAAGTCTGCTTTATTTTTCTGAAAACGGCCCAAGCATTCTTTAGAGTTTAGCATCCGAATTCTTTTTTGATCGTCCGTAAGCAAACGCGGCACCCAACGGGCAGATAACTTTTTCATATTTAATTCGTCACTTAAGATATGATGTACCCGTTCTTTGGAAATCCCTATAGTGTCAGCTATTTCAGAGAGCTTCAATCTTCGGTCTGCTAAAACCATATCGTGTACTTTAGACACCATTTCCGGAGTCGTGACGACTTTTGGGCGTCCGGGGCGGGCTTCATCTTGGACGCTTGTACGGCCGCGTTTAAACTCAGCCACCCAGTTTTTTACTGTGGCGTAAGAAAAAGCACATTCACCCAAAACATCTTTTAACTCTTCATAAATATCAAGCCCCTTCATACCCTTCATGTAAAGAAACTTAATCACCGCTCTTTGTTCAATTTTATCCATTTTGAAAAACAACCGGCACAATGTATTTTCTAATGTCGAAAAATCAATAAAATATTCTAGCCACCAAATTCAAATTTAGAACAGAGATAGCCAGAGACATATTTAAAAAAATAAGGAAGTATTTTTTTTAATTCTAACTTTTTAAATACCTAAGGCTAGTTACTTATCATCCCACCCTCGTACATACTTAGTTCTGTAATGAAATGACCAACATAAAACGATTTTATGTTTTATGTAATTAAAATTATTAAAGATTACACGGGATTGAAATCTAAACGCAATTTAGTTCGTTTTGAATATTATTTCGCAAATATTTTAATTTCTTCAGTTAATACTATTTGAGACATTTTTTAAAACGTCACTTCGATCTCTTGCAAAAGTAATCGTTTTGTGTATGACAATTAAAAAAAAAAACTTGGGAAAACTATAAGCACACTACTAACGGGTGCAATTTGTCACAACCAGCTTGCAATAGTTGGAAAGAGACAGCCATATATTACTAACCAGTCTAACTATAGCAAGTTGTTATGACAAATTGCTAGGCCTTTAAACTTACGAGCATTTGGCTATTTGTAGTGCTTTGTCATGGTCAAAACATATGATTAAAAGGTAAAAAAGTATACAGTAAAGGAATTTCATACATATTCCTGGCCGCTAAAGCTGTACAATAATGACTTTTAACTTTTTAAATTTGCGCTTGTCAGTAACGAGGAACTTCACGTACTGTTTTTGCTACAGTAAGGCGCACATTTCCGAGCATATTGGAGAAAAGTGAACTTACGGGTGGGCAGGGTCTTGAAGTATATAATCGGGCTCTGCGCGCCCTTCTCCTGGCGCGTGGTGAAGGTCTTGACGTAGGCCGCGTATCTCGTGTCCGGGATCAGGTTGGCAACCACCTTGAACACCTCCTGCTGCCGGTTGCAAACGTTGACGGACGACGAGTTGCGGCTCTCTTCCTCGTTGGCGATGTCTATTACGTTCCATCTGCAAAATAATAGTTGGTAATAATTCGTTTGAGCTAACACACCGTTGGGAATGTTCTGGGTACGGTGAAATTTTTTAATACAGTTGCTCAAAAAGTGCTACTATACGTAGCTGTTTAGCGTCCGGAAAGTTGGTTTTCGCGAAGTAGTGCTTTTTACTTTTCCTTGTAGAAAGTGTACCATTAATTATTATGTCAATATAAAATAAATAAGATAAACTGTATTTAAAAAAATGTTTTTTGAACAACTTCATAATTTTTCAACTGTATTACAATGATGTTACAGAATTAATAATATAAAAGTTTCGAATTCCTTACTTGTTGTTTTTCTTATTTTTTCGCAACTGTATTAAAAAACATCGTTCGATACACGTGCGGAAATGTCACTCTTCACTCGTCCCGATCTATATCTCAGTACTCGTGACGTAATTACATACTTCCCGCACTAGCATCGAAATGTACTATTATAACATATGTATGCTCGGAAAGTACGTCTTTCTAAGAGTCAACATACGACATGAAAAGTGCTGCATTACCGCACGGTTTTTTAAATCAAAAAGATACTTTTTAGTTTATGTTTGGTAAGACTTATCATTATTCGTCTAATTACTGACAAAGAACAGTGAAGTGCAAAAATATGTAACGATTTAATCCTTTCACAAATATATATCGAAACCTTAATCGGCTGACATAAGAGCCATGGGACATACTTCATGAGTATGTTGTATGCACCCATATTTGTACACTTGACTGTATGCTGTTTCGTAAGTCACTAAAAGTAACTAGATCGTCGATGTTAAGTCGTTGTAAGTGACCAAAGAATATTTCAAGGAAAAACTCTCCAAATTAATGACGTTAAAAAGCGTATACATAATACATATTGACGTCAACTGTAGATAGAGTCAAGAATACCAACGTGTCAGAGCAGGCGTCTCGCTGCTCGTAGAGCGTGACGTTGCGATCGGCCATGATGTAGTACAGGGAATAGCCCAGGAGCCGGCGCGAGTCTTCGACGCAATAGGGGTTCCATTTTAGGATGACCCTGTCCCTGGCGTATTTGTTCGGCTCCAGGGTGAGTTCTTCCTGGTAACCTGTAATTGATCATAAGTTGATCAAGTCCGAAAAATAACTGGTTTACACCGGCTCAGCCAGTGGACAATCTAAGCGTTAGCGGCGCGCGTATTGTAACAGATTGTTTGTAATAAATGTAATATTAGTTAATAATCATTATGTAGGTTAGGTTATTGTAGGTAATTTTAGGGATCGCAAATGGGGGCCAGAGAACAGTTGGTGCTTTACCTAATATTTCGTGTAAAAAATAAACTGGGTTTAAATACAGCACGATCAACACGTTATGTACTCTATTATCACTATAATGTGCACAATAAGTATGAGCGTTTCTCAAAAAAATATACATAGACTTTTTTTCTTGTTTAAGATCGTTACTATCAAAGTTTCTGAGTGAAAAGAACCAAATAAATCGTATTTAAAAAAAAGTTGATGCAGATTTTTTGAAAGACGCTGGTATGTAATTTGTATGAAGATGTTGCATCATAAAAGGAGTAAGAACTTTAAACGACACATTAAACCCGTGTTTGTGTCGGCAATAAAATCTTGTGCCAAAAGTTTTTTTTTCGGAAACTTTACGTATTAGTACTTACAATCTCCTTGCTGCACAGCTTGGGGTTGAACTGTATGGACAGCTTGTACTTACAAGAAGCCTGGTCGCCGTTATCGCTGATAGCATCCGGGAGCTCGTCGGGCGAGTAGCCCTGCGTCATGTTGAGCAGCGGGCGGATCTCCTTGTTGCACAGCTTGGGGTTGAACTGTATGGACAGCTTGTACTTACAAGAAGCCTGGTCGCCGTTATCGCTGATAGCATCCGGGAGCTCGTCGGGCGAGTAGCCCTGCGTCATGTTGAGCAGCGGGCTGATCTCCTTGTTGCACAGCTTGGGGTTGAACTGTATGGACAGCTTGTACTTACAAGAAGCCTGGTCGCCGTTATCGCTGATAGCATCCGGGAGCTCGTCGGGCGAGTAGCCCTGCGTCATGTTGAGCAGCGGGCTGATCTCCTTGTTGCACAGCTTGGGGTTGAACTGTATGGACAGCTTGTACTTACAAGAAGCCTGGTCGCCGTTATCGCTGATAGCATCCGGGAGCTCGTCGGGCGAGTAGCCCTGCGTCATGTTGAGCAGCGGGCGGATCTCCTTGTTGCACAGCTTGGGGTTGAACTGTATGGACAGCTTGTACTTACAAGAAGCCTGGTCGCCGTTATCGCTGATAGCATCCGGGAGCTCGTCGGGCGAGTAGCCCTGCGTCATGTTGAGCAGCGGGCGGATCTCCTTGTTGCACAGCTTGGGGTTGAACTGTATGGACAGCTTGTACTTACAAGAAGCCTGGTCGCCGTTATCGCTGATAGCATCCGGGAGCTCGTCGGGCGAGTAGCCCTGCGTCATGTTGAGCAGCGGGCGGATCTCCTTGTTGCACAGCTTGGGGTTGAACTGTATGGACAGCTTGCCCTTGATCACCAGCGATCTGTTCTCGGCCTTGCGCTTGTTCCAGTCCCACAGCAACTCCAGGTTGGGATTGCTGAATATGTTCAACGCTTCGCCTCTGCGAAATTACATGGCCGTTATGGACGTATTCGCGTGCTGTATTTTGATTAATAAATAGAAATATTAAAAGATTATCTAATCATTTTTGGCCGTGAGACTTTTAAGTAAATACAGAGAGGTCACTAGTAGTTGCGGCTGCGAATGCAAGGCAAAGATATGCAGTGATGGTAGTGGTCAGTGTAGCCTTATGGTACAGTCGCTATCAGATATATCAGAGCGGCGAAAGCGCTCACAAATATCTGAACACGTCTCTAATGCCTCGACAATAGAGACGTGTTCAGATATTTGTGAGCGCTTTCGCCGCTCCGATATATCTGATGGCGACTGTACCAAGTCGACTGTACCGGTAATACAGGGGACAGTTTCGATTCCGTCTTGGGCTGCGTGCGTTCACAGTTTTTTCCTTCTTTGTATCAAATTATTAGATTATTTAAACTTAAGTCATATTTAAATAGGTACTGTTTAGAAATACTTTGTAACCTCAATATGGAACGTCTATTCAAACTATTCAAGAGCAGCTTAAAGTTGAATAACTGACATACTTACTTATTATACCTGGGATCCCCTTCGATTCGTTCGAGCTTGTTGAGGAACATAAGCGATACCAGCGGGTAGGCGCGGTGTACCTTCAGAAGCCCGTGGATGACACGCACCTCGCTCAGCGCAGATTCCAACACGGATACGATGTTGCCTGTGACAATTTAAACTTTTATTACTCGTATTAATCTGCAATTGCTCGATTTCCATTTTGACGCTACACTTTTGGGATTCGGCGAATGTTCGACCTGTCGCGACGTGTATAGCCATACAGTTCGCTGAATCGCGAATCATTCGGGCGAACACGAACTGAGGGCCTACCGCGAAACGATTTTCGTTTTCGTTCGTGTATCTCCGTCTCTGTCGCACTTGCTAGTTCGAGCGACAGAGACGGAGATACACGAACGAAAACGAAAATCGTTTCGCGGTAGGCCCTCTGACTTCGGACTCCTGTCGGTTTTCTACCGCACATCAAAGGGCTTTTATTGCGACAAAGTTTGTGCAAGTGGCTACACTTCAAAAGTTCGTTTTTTTTCTTCACTCATTTGAGTAAATTATTTAAGTTTGTATTGCACGTAGAACCGATGGCCGTTGGGGCGGAAAGGTTCTCGAGTGGCGACCGCGTACCAAAAAGGCGCGGCGTGGGTAGGCCCCCCACAAGGTGGACTGATGCCCTGGTAAAGGTCGCGGGAGTCCGCCAGTTGGATGCGGGTGGCGCAGGACCGGTAAATTTGGCACTCTCTAGGGGAGGCCTATGTCCAGCAGTGGACGTCTTTCGGCTGATATGATGATGATGATGATGATGGTGATGATTTAAGTTTGTAATAGTCACCGCCGCTGGCGCGGAGCGCGATGCTGAGGTTCCCCTTGATGGTGGTGCAGCCGCGGAAGCGTTCGGCGGCGGCCACCGAGTCGATGGTGCCGCCGGAGCACTTGCGCGTGCACCCAGAAGCGGGACACGTCACGCACTCCGCCCTCTTGTCATTCCCCGTCTGTCAAATATTCTATCAGTTATCAAAATTGTTCTTACATAAGGGCGCGTTGCACCAACATACGATTACAGACTGATCAGTGTTAATGGCGCCGGAAGCTCCACAGAAACTTGTCAAACTTTGCTTACGATTGCAGACGGTTTGGTGCACCCACCCTAACAGACATACAAAAAGAAGTCTGGCGCAAACGTGCTAAATGTCAAGTCGAAACCGCTGATAACCTTTGCGCCAGCTAGAGTATATCTTACACTTGTTCTTTCGATTGCAGCGCGAGTAAGTAGTACGTACACTGCACAATACGCCATAGAAAACCATAGGAACAGGAAGCCTATAAATTCTGACACTATGGTGAGTGTCTTGAAGACCCTGATGTTAGTTTTTAACCGGTTACTGGCCCAAATCGCCATAGGTCATAAGCTAATAATCAAGTGTGCCTCCATATAGCCACTCAGAGAGACGTAGACGCAATGCGCCTTCGAGTAGTGTTGCGTCTTGAACGCTCCGATGTTAGTCTCCGGCCCTTTGGGTCTATCTATGTGTTCAAAAGTTCGTATATACAGTGGGAGTCAGCCTTCGAGTCGTTAAGCATCTTGAAGGATCTCATGTTAGTCTCCTGGCAGTTGTGGCCTAAATATATGTATTCAAAAGCAAATTATTTCAAATATACCTCCATAAAGCCACTCGGACAAACGTAGACGCAATGGGCGCCAGCCTTCGAGTCGTTATGCGTCTTAAACGCTCTGATGTTTGTCTCCTGTTGATTGCTGGCGTCAGTCGGCGGCGGCATACTACGGCACTCTGTCTCTGTCACGCAACGTCGATACAACTGTACGTAAAAATAAATAATTTTAGTACAGTCGAACTCATAATATTTGTCACTTTCACCAGTTAGACAACTTCGTATGGCAGTTTAAACATGACGTTAAAACGACACGGCATACATGACTGTGTTCAGCCACCTGTGAGGCCGACTGTACACTAACTTAGCCGTGAGAATCTTTATATATCGGTCAATTTTTGAAATGCTCGGCCCTGGGACATTTCGCGAGATTCAGTTATTTTTAGGGTTTTTCAAGCTCACGTCGTTGAATCTCTCGAAAATACCTGGCTCATTTTGACTGTAAGAGCCGTCACACTTGAGCCACTAGTGGCCGCCACAAGCTGGGACGAATTCTTTCATACATTTTATATACATCGGCGATTCGGCGCACACCGAGCGTTGCCGCGTCTGAGTCACAAGCTACGGGAGTGGCTTGCGCTCGTTACTAGTGGCAGAGTTTAGTGGCGGCCACTTAGTTAGTGAAGAATAACATATCTTATCTTATCTAGATGAGGGCCCGTTCGGATACACTTCGACCCAGTGGGATCTTTTGTGCATTTGCCCTCTCCTTTATACCTACTCCCAAGCTCGCTCCATCATTTCCACAAAACGGATGATGCAGCTCAGTGGAAGCACCTTCAATTCTTTTGGTTGCGGATAGCCGTTACCAAAGTGACTAATTCTTTGTCTGGCAAGGGCATGGAATTCACACAGAATACAGGGCGTCCCACGGCGATGCCACATGGAGGGAAAGTACCTTAAATATCACAGATAGCATATTTTGCTGAAAGAAGACTTCATTTTATTTTTAAAACTTAGTAAAGTTGCATTCATACTTTTTAATTTTTTTTAGAAAAAAAAATTTATGGAAAAAAAAATTCGCGTCATTTGAGGAAAAGATTAGTTGTATGCCCATACGGCAATGTCATTATTCTAATCAAAATTTCACATCAAATGAAAAAATTAATGGCCTTCCTTTTGTTTCCAACACTGTTATTTGGCAAAAAAAAAATTCTCACATTGACGCCTTTCGATCGGTATGACAAAGCTACTTAAGGTATTTTTTTTCTCGTGTAGCGGGTTCGATTACCGGTTTAACCATGAAATTATTTAAAATGCAATTCAACTTGTTTTTTTAAATCGAAATAATGCCTTCTTTCAGTAAGATGTTCATTTACAATAATTAAGGTACTTTTCCTCCAATGACGCGAAAATTTTTTTCCATACATTTTTTTTCTAAAAAAAATAAAAAAGTATGAATGCAACTTTACTAAGTTTTAAAAATAAAATGAAGTCTTCTTTCAGCAAAATATGCTATCTGTGATATTTAAGGTACTTTCCCTCCATGTGGCATCGCCGTGGGACGCCCTGTATAGTCCAGGCAATGAACTGACAACTTGTATGGAAAAAATGTCAAATTTGGAAATCATTTATAATAGCTAATTTGTTTAATGTAACGGATATATTATCAATTAAATAGTTACCTAGAGGCAAAATCCAAAAAAAATCAGACATCAAAAAAATCAATATTTAATTAGCTCCTAAAAAGTCCGGATAAATATTAATATTTTTTTATCTTTATTTAGGTTCATTTACATTTGCTTTAAAATATTCAATATAAATAAAATAAAAAAGACAATGAATGTTTAATTTAAATCTATATAATTACTTACGGGTGGAAAGTTTGTTGGATTCTTGAATAAAGCATCTTAGAATAACGTTTTAGAATGAAATAAACAAAAAAAACGCTATTATAAAGTAATGTTTTTCGAAACCGTATTTTGCCTGGAGTATTAACATATAGACTACCATTAGAGTGAAAGAAATCTCGAGTGTAACTAGTGTTACTTATCATAAAAAGACGAACCTTGTACATGTGCGGCGGGCAGTTCTGAACGCAGGTGCGGTTCTTGCCGTAGCCGAAGGAGTAATGTTTGCAGACGTCACAGTGCTCGGGGCCCGTGCCGTTGCAGCCGCCGAGGCAGTACGGGTGGCAACAGTTGCCGTTGGCGTCGCACGTGCTGTTGCCGCAACGTGGGTTGCACACTGGAGACGATAATACATTATAGAATTTGTGGATGTGGAAGTGGAATCAATTTGTGGATGAGTAGATTTTGATGGACGAAGCGAAAGTGAGTCCGTCAATAGAATCATACACAGAACCACTAGTTATATTAGAAATCATTTACCATAAAGTAATCGCGGATTCAGTCGCCCGTATCCTTCGCGGGGACTGATTCCTGGTTACGAGATTTAAGAAAAAAAAAAAAGAAAAAAAAAAGTCCGTCAATAGAAACGACTGTAATACACGATGTATCGTAATATCGATGTATATAATTAAAAAAACAACATCACAATGATTACGAGGAGCTTTTGGATAGTCTTCTCCAATATGCTCGGAATGTTCACTTTATGCCCTAATTACACACGTGCAAGTAAATTGCGGGATTTGATAGTTCGATTGAACTCATTATGTTCGTTAACCCGCGCTATAAAAAGTTCAATCGACATATTGTGCATGTGAAATGTATACTTACAAAAAAAATTCAGAAAAATTATACTTGTAAAAAACCAAAACGTAGTATACACAAAATTGACAACTATGTACGTGTTATGTATCGCACCAATTCAAATACCATTTTTTTTATGGCAGGAACCGGTATCTTTCAATCTTGTAAGACCCAAGCCTGCTGTATCCCTGTGCATTTAGCATGAACTCGTGTTTGTTACTCACATTCAGTTACAATCACATCCCGAGAGCATATCTGTTACGTAGCCAGAATCTTTCAGTATAAATTTCATGTTAGCTTTAAAAGCTAACCTCGCTACAGACGACCCCATGAATACCAATAACCCGCTTTGCTTGCACGTTGCAGGACAATTTAAGTGGAAAATTTATGGAGTGCAGTTTGTTAGGACGCCGTGCAACCAACAAAGCGTGGGAGTGCATACACGGATTCGCAAACACGCTATAAATAACACTGCGTGGGGAGAAAGCCTTAATAAATCTTTTATCTTTATTTGTTACTGGACCAGTTTACAAATCAACCCCCGAGACCTTCTCGAACGGAGCGACAATACGCGTTAGGTCGCGGATGATTTGATAAAAAATATCTATCATAAATTGACTATCTTTCAATCAAGATATTTGTATCAATATTTTCACATATACATTCACAATACGCAGCACCTATATAGGTCAAATAACACAAACTAATACACAATCAGGAGGATTAAATTAAAAGTTCAATGTATAGTAGCTAAGATATTGCATAGTTAGCATACCTACATTTGACGAGACTGAAATAAGGATTTATTTAGATTTCAAAATCGTATATGCTCTGGGAATAAATTGACTTGATTAATTGTATTTCATTTTTGTCCGATTGCGATGCTTCTATTATACCTATAGTACTTAACTACTGACTGGTCAGAATATAAAGGGTGTATTGTTCAAACGGGGCAGTGAGGGAAAATCCGAACTACAAGAGACACGGAATTTTGCCCTTAGGAGTCACAAACCAGTTTTTAGAAAAAATAAAAAGTGCACTCAAAGAATTTCAAAAAACCCTCATACATGGCCGGCAATCATCATCATATCAGCCGAAAGACGCCCACTGCTGGACATCTGCCTTCCGCAAAGAGTGCCAAGTTGACCGGTTCTGCGCCACCCGCATCCAGCCGACTCCCGCGACCTGCAATCGAACCTGGTCAAATCTGTCAAGAATTCAGAGTTCGTTTTTTGCGTATGCGGCAGAGGTCCCGTGGGTGCACTTTGTGGTGCGTTGAGATTAGGACCTGGAAAGGGTCGGCGCGTTTGTGATTCATAGGTGACGGTGTCTGCTTACCATCACGCAGGCCGTATGCATGCCAACGCCGTAGTACAAACCATAACAGTGGCCTACCTTTCTGGCAATGGCTATCGTCCCAACACAGCAGCCGGCCATTGTCGTCGGCCGGGCACTGGCCGTCGGAGTGCCGCGTGTCCCGGTCGCGGCCCTGCGCGTAGGGACACAGGCCGCACAGCCGCGTGTCGTAGTTACCCTGTAACATAAACAGTATTACATATTGAGCGCAGTAGCGAAATAAGTAAGTTTCGTTTGCAGAAAGTCATAAAATCGTTCTTGGGTCACTGTATAAGGTTCTATAAGCACTAACCGCCCAGCACGCAAAAAGAAACAGTGACTTTTAAGTCACATTTTAATGGAAATTATTTGAATTTTCAACAACTGACAAGCCTTTTAACTCGTTCATGGCCAATGACTCACATATGAGCCATACCTCTACGTGCGATTTCCACTACAGAGCGGAAAAACCTTGCTACGCGCTACGGCGCAAGTACCCAAATATGCAAGGGAACTTTCCTATATAAGTAAAGTAAAGTGTAAGGGCTAATATTTGTGTGATGAACATGAATATTTGTTTCTGAGTCTTGGATGTTTTATATGTATTTTAAGCATTTATATCAATTATCGTCGTAATTTATTTATTATATTATCATCGTCCAGCACCCATAACACAAGCCTCATTGAGCTTACTATGGGACTAGTTCGATTTGTGTAAGATTGTCACTTAATATTTATTTATTTATTTTTATTTATATAAAGTTCGTTTAAGGAATACAAAACAAATATCATAGGAACAGAGATACCTATTACAAGGTCGAAGAATCGAAGAATAAATTATAGAGGACAAAGAAAGAAACATGGCCGCTGCTTCGGTTTACCGTTTTACTTCTCTAAAACTTAATTCTGGTATCAATGGAGACCCTTTACATCTCTTTTCTTTACTACAGTTTGTAATTTAATGGACCCAGGTATATGTATGTTATTTCATTGTCGATATGTATTCATGTTCCTTAAATTTCATCGGAATCTGTGAAATACCTACATCATTGAGGATTTCCATATGTCATCTGTGGTCATCATCAGTTCCACTTTACCAAATTGGTGGTTCCGAGAGCAAATGCATGGTTAAGATGCCCTACGCAACCGAGTGTTTTCACTTCATGCTACGCACAAACGCATATATACCTATACTATTAATAAACATATTTTTTATTCACGGGACTTTTAAAATTGTACTTACTATAAAAGTAAATAATTGCTTTCAAGTTAAAGGGGAACAAGATGCCTTAGTCTTCTAGGTAGTTGTCGCTACACGGTCAGCGGGTGTTCATTCATACATTCGAGCGACTTCAATGTATGGGCACCCGCTCGCCGCGCCGCTGCCCGCTGGGGCCTAACCGCAGCCTAAGGCGTTCTAAGAAGAAACTGTTTTATACCTATTGTACCTATAGTTCAGTTCGCTAAGAGCGACAGTCCGCGTATGCCTGAAGGTCGCGGGTTCGAATCCTGATCGATTAAAAGTAATTAGATAGACGTATCTACTTATCATATTTTTACTTCAATAGAAAAAGAGGTAATTACTTTAGTAGCCAAAATAATTAATGCCGTATCATAGCGGTGTATAGCAAGCTACGGTAGCTTAGTGGTTCAGGCATGCGGCTGTCAAGCGGCGGTCGTGGGTTCGAATCCCGGCTCGTACCATGTGAGTTTTTCGGAACTTATATACGAAATATTTACCGTTAGCTTTTCGGTGAAGGAAAACATCGTGAGGAAACCGGTCTAATCCTTTCACGCAAAATAGGCACGTTGGATGTCGATTTGCGGAAAATGCCCAGTAAAACTAACTAACATAGCGGTGTATTGCAATGATTAAAGCGTTTGCGCGTGAAAAGTAGACCGCCGAAAAAGATCACTTCACCATCACGTTCAGCAAAATTGATCACGAACATGGATGGCTACTTCTGGTACGCCAGGTGCCCACGTGGCCTGCTACAAAAGCCACTTGGACAAATGCACTGGTAAAATTTGTCCTTGTCCCGCCGGCCGCCCACGTGACCCGCCAGTAAACATGCAAAAAATCGTCAACGTCTTGCTGCTCTAGAATTCTTGTGGGCGGCCGGCGGCCCATGTGGCCTGCTGCTACAGATATTTAGTTTGTTCTATGGCGCTGAGAGTGTTAATGTGTCGTTAACCCTCTCTCACGTCATCGAACTCTGGCAATGTTTATTGGGTAAATTTGACAGCTAACGTCTTCATTAAGGTACTCGACCTTCTGTTCATTAGTTAGTACAATTACTTATTCTGTTTACGAGCAAAAGATAAGAACTTAACGTAACCTCGAAAACACCCAGACACTCCGCAAAAAAGACTGCAAATTAATTTAACTTAACTAGGTACCGTAAACGTCAATTACTATTGAAAGGTGTCGGCGTAAACATTTATACCAGCTTTTAATGACAGACGGCTTATGGTTTTTTGATGAAATGCTCCCACGGTCCGCGGGCGGAACAAGTTTAAATAACAATGTGCCGGCTTAGCTGTCATTAACCCATTATTGACCACATGAGCACACATGTATCACCCTAACACCTAACGCTCGTGACATTGTTTGTCCTTTTAAATTCGTTTGCATGACAGCACTGATAACATTTGATGGAATGCTTGGTTTAAATAGTTGATTGTTTGGTATGTGGCGTTTATTAAAATGCCCCGTCATGCATTAAAAGGTCAAAGCTTGTTGTGGCGTATCGTGGCCACGAACAGCGGCATGCGCTAACCTTGTGGATGTGTAGGTAAATTTAGCAAAAGGTAAAGCTGGATTTCGCGCTGACCGTCGGTGCGGAGCGATCCCCACGACCAAACCAATATGTATGACGGAGCTCGGCTGCCCAATATAGAAAACAAGAACTCACTTTTGGCAAATTTTACAAAAGAGAGCAATATAAACAAAAACCTTTTAATTTCCTTACTTAATAAACCCAAATAGCATTAAAAACCGGAGAAGTGCGAGTTCAACTCGCGTCTTGAGGATTCCGTATATAATCTAAATTACTTACATAAAAATATTGAGAATTTTCCAGTTACTTTGAATACTCAAACTTCTTATAGGTTTTCCTGTAATCTTTAGGCAAAGAACTATTTTCCATATTTTTTCAGAATTTTAAGCGTAGTAGTTTCTGAGATAAGGGGGGGGATGGTCAATTTTCGTCTTTTTTCCTAAATTACTTCAAATCTGTTTTTGCTAAAATTATTTAAAAAAAACAACCCCTTTAATTTGATATGTCACACAATACAGTTTGCGAAACTTTTTTTTTTAATTTTCCAGTTTATCCCCCAAAAGTGGCCCCTTGTTGAGATATCATTAATTTACTTTACGCGTCCATCTTTGGGTTACCAATTTTCGTATGTTTACCAAATCTCAACTTAATCGGTCCAGTATTTTCGTAGCAAATCGGCTGTGACAGACGGACAGACAGACGCACGAGTGATCCTATAAGGGTTCCATTTTTTCCTTTTGAGGTACGGAACCCTAAAATGTGAGTTACTTGTTTTCTGTATGCATCTGTCAGCTTTACTCTGAACCGCTCCCAGGAGCCGTAGCATGGTTGGCCTTATCACGCGACAAGTGACAAGATAAGAGCGTCGTCTTGTTCTATCGAACGGTGTCAGCCAGTGACGCACGCTCTATCCTATCACCTATCGCGTGACAAGGCCGACCATGCTTGCTATGCTTGTAGTGAACCGTACGCTCCGAGAAACAGAACGCCAATGAAGCAAGAGGCCGCACCTCGCGCCAAGGCGCTGCGGCCCCCTGGTGGTAGGAAAGGGAAATCTAAAAAGGGGGGATTTGGCGGGAAGTGTCAGCCAATCAGGAACCGCTACGTCATCTGTCAAACAGTGTTGCCACTCTCCAAATATTATTTTAGGCTTCGAATAACGGTAACGGTACAGAAGCTTAATACATATTGGTCGGTGCGGATCGGTCCGCACCGGACGGTAAGCGCGACACTAAAACCAGTCTAAACTTCTTATCAAGAAGCGAAGGGTTCTATGCAAAATAAGACTCGAAGGTTAAACGCTTTGTCCTCATCGAGAATTACTGCTACTTAGTAGAGAGGGAACAAGTCTGATGCCTATTGAGATTTCTAAGAACCCGTCGCCCGAGTGCCCTCCTTAGAATAATCCCATTGTTTAGTACAGACACTAAATCCTTGTCATAAATTTATTGTAAATCTTCTGGCTTGTTATACTTAAATTTAATCTTACTTTATGTCAACTGTTTTTAAATTTTAAAGTTCACGTCAGGGTAGTAGCGAACGGGTCAACACAAACAAGTCATCCGGGTCACAGAATCTATTGCTGGTTAATGTTGTAATGTTTAGTTGGGCACAAACGGTATAGCTCTTGAAATGAATTACAGTTACTTAACCATAAACCATAAATCATAAACCAACAAAGTGGACACAATTTAATACTACATTTAACTGAGGAGAGTACGGTATAGCAATTCAGAAAGAAAACAAATATATCTCGGCAAATAACAAAACTTACATACTAATTATGTTGCGTTAATAACTAATGCTATTATCAATCACACTTACACTGTATCAAAAGAGTTATAGTTTGTCTACTTATTGTTTTTTTTTATGGCATAACGGAGTAACGATTCAATTACATTTTGCAATCTGGAATCAAATTGTAGTTGTTAAATAATATCATACCGAATACAAACTAAGTCCCGACGGAAAAATACCTATTTCGGTAAAATATATAGTTACATGAATATTTATTTCTCGTAAACCTAAAAATGCAACTAAAAATTTGTCGAGGAATGGTCTTATGGGGAGTAGAATCTATATAAAAAAAAAAACGATGTACTCGATACCGGATATTCTACAGTTGAGCCGTAGAAGATTCCAATTCCAATACAGTATTATATAAAGTCAGCCACGTTAAATAATCTCAACCATACTTACATGGTGATTCGGGGTTGAATTTTGTCGATAGTTTGGATTCGCAGTAGTAGTTTGAGCCTTTAAAGAACACATTAGCCGGAATGCCAGTAATTGAATGCTCACCTTGATAACATTATTATCTTCTTTGTCAGCGACGATTCTCGTCCAGTCTATGGTGCTGGCGTAGCAAAGCCGGTCGTTGTGCTGGATGCGGACGGCGCCGCGCTCTATGTACGCCAGCGACCGTAGCCCCAAGGACTGAAAACAGTTATTAATGATACAAGTGCGGAAAGTAGGTAATTTCCAACTAGTGATGAGCGTCAGCGACTGTTTTTGACCAACACGAGTTGTGGAATTACTTATCCGCACGTGTGTCATACTGATGAACGCATCAAGAGAGGAAATAAAAAAATGTACTTACATAAAATGGGAAAATTTTAATCGTCATGAAATCTCATTCCCGCACGTGTGAGGGAATATTCGCCTGAATTCCATGCCCGCACGGCCACGCCCTACCGTGCGAGGATAGAGGGCTTCCCGTGTTAATGTTGACCCATATAAAGGCACACTTTCAGAGCAACTTCATTCTGTTGACTACGTTCCCATCCCTCTTCTCTCTGTCGTTACTCGGCTTTCACTGATTAGGGGCCGCGCGGTCCGGCGTCCTACTCACTCACGGACCCGGACGACGAAATCACAGCGTCCATCGAAAGAACGCTGCGCTTTCGGTCAGTCCGATCCAAGTCGGGCCTAATAGCTGAGTTTCTGGCTGGACTCTCTCAGCTAGGCTAGGTTTTAGCGAACCAGCGACAAAATCCCAGTAGTTCGACACCAGAACGCTGCGCTTTCGGTCAGTCCGATCCAAGTCGGGCCTAATAGCTGAGTTTCTGGCTGGACTCTCTCAGCTAGGCTAGGTTTTAGCGAACCAGCGACAAAATCCCAGTAGTTCGACACCACTTACACCCCAGATTCGGTTGAAACCGTTCAACCAATCTCACTGGAGCGCAAACTCGTAGAGTATTCCAGTGTTTAAACCGGCGCCCCGCGTGGTCGTGCCGGAGGTTTCACCCTGGATTTTGCTACTCTCCAACCACGCAATTCGACCGCTGTATTGGGTTCGTCCTATTATAGCAACAGTCGATATCAAAAAAAGCAAGATCATCGTAAACTAATTAACAATGAGTCAGGAAAGCGGCACTTGCGGTTTAACCAAAAATAAAAACTGCGCTGTGGGTTTCCCCATATAACGGATGTTATTTGAACCTTTTTTGCCTATACTAGGAGTATCGGTAGCCCACAAAACACTGATAAGTGTACACAGTAGGCAAAATCGATCACTTGATTGGATTGTATTTTTGTAACACAGATTACGTGTATAATTAGCATCATCATTCGCTTGTCCTTATGCCATTTACTTGGGGTCGGCGCAGCATGTTTTTTTCTTCCACACCTCTCTATCGCCCATCAACTCATCACACACTTCCTTCCTATTCATATCGTCTCTCACGCATTCCATCCACCTTTTTCTTGGTCTGCCTCTTCTCTTGCAACCCTCAACATTCATACTTAATGCCCTTCTAGCAACATTACTATCATCCCTCCGCATAACATGTCATTCCTTATTCGATCACATCCATGTCAACACTCTCATCTCTGTAACATGTAATCTCGATTCATCTGTCAGCTTTGCGGCCTAACATTCTGATCCATGCATGACGACAGGACAGGTCTTATAATGGTCTTGTAAATTTTGCCCTTCAGTCGAAGGGGCATTTGGCCGTCGCAGATAGTTCCCGTAACCTGTCGCCATTTCATCCATCGTACGCTGATTCGGTTTCTAACGTCACGGTCAATATCGCAATTACACTGTGTGAGTGACCCCAGGTATCGGAAATCGGAGCAGACCGGCAGCGTTACGCCATCGAGCTCTATGGGCCTAAAATTGGAGAGACCGCCGAAATCGCAAAACATGTGTTCAGTTTTTGATCTGCTGATTTTCAAGCCCCAATTCTCCAATTTTAGCCTCCACTGCTCTAGTCTGCTCTCAACCCCGAGTCCATCTTCACCGACAAGGACAATATCATCGGCGAAGAGCATACACCAGGGCGCCTCCTCCTGAATGCCCGACGACAGAGCGTCCATTATAAGCAGGAAGAGGTAAGGGCTTAAAGCCGAGCCCTGGTGTAAGCCCACCGTAACACTGAAACTGTGGGTGGTGCCAGCCGCCGACCGGACGCGTGTACAACATCTGTCATACATAGACCGAATCAGCCTTACATAAGTACTTCCCTGGCACACTTTTCTTTTCAAAGCCCACCACAAAACCTCGCGAGGAACTCGGTCGTAAGCCTTTTCGAGGTCAACAAACACCATATGCAGGTTTTTTTTGTTTTTGGGTTTTGTTTTTGTGTGTTTCACGTGTATAATTAGCATAGAGATACTAAAATATTGGTCTACAACCGTAACAACTGATTTACATGGTGCAACAACTCGCATACGAGTTTTATTACATTGCAAGGTTTGATTGAATTCATCGTATTTCGGTAGCTCGCGGCCCCGCATTGAAATGAAAATCGCATACGAGTTGTTGCATCGTGTAAATCGGCCTTTAAGCTATATAAGTTAACTGTCATGTTATTCACGAAGATAAAATAGTGATGTATCAATCGCGAATATTTGTTATAGATTTTGTCAAAACTAGCGTAGAGCAGGACAATTGAGTTGTAGCACGGGAGACACAGACGGTCAACCGGCAGTTTCCATGTGTTTAATGCAGCTTTGGATATAACGTTGCCTTGCGGTCCTGTGTTTGATCCGACTTGTCCTGTCCTTCGCTCGCTGCGAATTAACCGAAGATTCGCTTAGCCGAGTTTCCAAACAAGTAACACATAGCTTGCTTGACAGCATAGTGTCCTTTTTTATGGAACACAGCTTAGGAAACCTGTGATGGATGCGCAGCCACGTTTTGCCAAACAATATGAATGAATGACAGCGGCGAACCACTGGGGCATAGTATACAAATGTATAGTTACCATTAGGTTCTCATTGTCAAAGAGAACGACTGAGTAATCTTTGAATAGTTGCATCCCGCGGACTACGCTCAAATTCGGGAAGAGGTCGCCGAGGTTGCGGATCCCCTTCGCTCTGAAAAAAATTAAGGAATATTTAAGGCAAAAAAAAAGGAGTCGAAGATTGGTAAGAAGAGTCATTATCGCTGTAAGAAAGCTTCCATGAATTCTATAAAGACCAGTTGCAGAAGGCAACAGTAACTACATTCCCAAACTCTTGTATAGCGAATAAGTAAATAACTAACATGCTCATAAGGTTTTTTTGGAGAACCTTTAGTTGAAAGATGCGCGGATATCGATATCGTTATCGTCTGGTTACTTCAAAAAATTCTTATATCAATGTTACATGTATCTATTGTAATAAAAAATATTTCTGAGTTTAGGATTTAACGAAGCCTGTATTTTTCTATACGCCCGCTAAAGGCTAGTTGCGTCATGTTAAAATTGATAACGAAGTGTTGCTAAATGGATAGTAAACTATTAAATTATCGTAATACAAAGTATACATTACAAAATCTAATTAAAATCATAAAAAATGGAATTGATATTGTGCAGAATCGTGAATAGGAAGAAACGGATTTGTGTAAAAATAATGACAGTGAAGAATAAGGAAGGTGATCAAATTCAACGAAAGTGTTGAATTTATTTTGGACAGAATTGCGAATAGGAAGGAACAATAATAACAATAAAATATAATTATAGTATAGGCCCCATAGGTTAAGTTAGTTTTAGTAGTTTAATGGGTTCGAATCCCGGTAAGGGCATTTATTTGTGTGATGAGCACGAATATTTGTTCCCGAGTCATGGATGTTTTCTATGTATTTAAGTATGTATTTATCTATATAAGTATATTTATCGTCGTCTAGTACCGTACCCATAGTACAAGCTTTGCTTAGTTTGGGACTAGGTCGATTTGTGTAAGATTGTCCGCAAATATTATATATTAATATTATTAGTATTAGGTAAGTGTCATCTCTTCTCTTTCTCCTAGTGATTTTCCCGGTTGTATCTATCGATCCTAAAGGATCTCGAGGTTCGCTTATCCTATTACCAAGTTTTACGAAAGCGACCTTCCAACCTAGAGGGAAAACTAGACCTGTTGGGATTAGACTGGTTTCCTCGCGATGTTATAAAGTCTCACCTATAGATCATGATATAGCCGGTGACCTCCCTGAGTTCGGGGAAGCTCATGTTGGCGTAGGAGGCGGGCGTGGCCCGCTCCATCAGCACGATGCTGAGCTGGCCCTCGATCACGCGGCATCCTCGCAACCGGTGCAGTTGGTCCGGGTGGTTCCTGATGTCCAATGACTGGCATACTGTAACAAAAAGACGGGACATTAAAAGATATTTCAAGATACCTGACTGCTGTTTTACAAACATGAATAGCCTATGTCACTCCAACGGTTAAGAGTAATCCAAGGATACCCCATATATGTCAAAATCCATCAAGCCGTTTGGACTGTAGCCCGTGAAATAAAATATGATTATTCTTGTCCAATATCCTTGAAAAACATGGATTTATAGCCAAAATAGTACATTTCGATGCTAGTGCGGAAAGTATTGACAATATTGACATACTTCCGAACAAATATTACACAAACAACAACAACACAACAAAACAAACAACAAGTATTGTCATACTTAAAGGTGCTCTTACACACACACACGGGAAACGGTACACGGGCAATATTTTGAGCAATTATTGCCTATCAACAGTACACGCGTCCTTCTCTGGCCTGTAAGTAAAAGTGAGACAACCGTACTGTTGACGGGCAATAATTGCTCAAAATATTTCCCGTGTAAGAGCACCTTAAGAATGATATTTCCGCTCGTGTATTGAACGACGTTTTTTAATACAGTTGCGAAAAAACAAGAAAAACAACAAGTAAATAATTCGAAACTTTTATATTGTTAATTCTGTAACATGGGAAGGGAGTGTTTTAAATCGACACGAGTTGCGAATTACCTATTCGCACGTGTATCGTACAACGTTTTAAATATTACCGGAAAAGTATAACGAGACCTCTATCTAGCGTATTTTTTTTTATTCTTCAAAAATCATTTTTAGATTTTGTTTGTAATTTAATATTTCTGTGTGTAATTTTTTCCTTCAAATTCGTATCAAAGTATTCTGCAAGTACCTTCTAGCAAATAAAAAAATGAAACATCGAAATTAATTCAGTTGATAAAGAATTATCGCTGAAAAACCAACATACATACCGAGTTCCATGGTCCCGCATGTTAGTAACAAAATGCACCCATAAATGGCGCTGTAGGTACTCATGACTTAACTACACCATGCGTTGTTAAGATTTTTCCAAAATTAATAGGCGGGGCAGGACAGGTATGTTGTTTGAAATTTTGTAAGGAACCCTCGGTGCGCGAGTCAGACTCGCACTTGGCCTTTTTTTTATTTCGATGGAATTGTGTCTAGATTCACCCGGTTTAATATGTGCATTTTATAGAGACTCACATTGCATAATAATCATGTTAACAGACACATCTTCAAGCATAAAAGAATTAATAATACATTCTGTTGACATTTGTATCGTGCGTTTCTTAATTTAGGATAACCAGGATATAATCAAGTTGAATATGAATTTAGATGGATAGCACGAAGCAAGTATCGCTTGGAATGAGCAGTACTATTGCATTACATTATTTACTATATTCGATGTGCACTCAGTAACACACATCTTTAAGCATAAAAGCCTCAAAAATACAGTATGTTGACATTTGTATCGTGCGTTTCTTAATTTAGGATAACAAGGATAGAATTTCTTTATAATCAAGATGAATATATATATGAATATAGACGGATAGCACGAAGCAAGTATGGCTCGGAATAACAATCCGCAAAGCAGTATTGTATTACGTTATTTTCTACCTGTATGGTTCGTAAACATCTAATAATAGTGCACGTGTAAAACCGGTTTTAGGTTTTGAGGGCACAGTTGTTTGTCACTTTGACTGCTGAGCTAACAACATATGTATACTCTATTACAATAATTTGAGAAAGATATACTTAATTAATAATAAATTAATAAAAAACACACCTACATACTTAAAGTGTAAATACAAGACTAAAACTATTATTAAATTGAAATAACTAAAACTTAAAAAGGGGTCCTCTTTGCAGGGTGCCCATCACGCAGGCAGCATTCCCGTGCTGAACTGCGATTTTTGCGCGAGAAAGCTGCCGGCGCGAGGGTCGCCTTTTGCCTCTCTCAACTTTTTGTTGAGCTCCCTGTGGAGCTCCAGCTCACTCTTACCCCAAGGACTTAGTGTCTCAACGCCGAAAGCAAAGAACTGATATTGGGTGCCGAGACAGCTGCATTTTGAGACCTAGAATAGAATAGAAAGGTGTTTATTTCTCTAGTTTATATGTTACATTATGTCCATCAGGCCGGTGGTGTGTTCGGCCTGTGGGTGTGTCAGCTACTTACAATCTACCTATGTCTGTCTGAAAGATCTATATAAGTGTTATGTTGTTTGTGATGTGTACTTGTTAATGTGTGCATACAGAATAAATTTATATAAATTTAAAAGTTGTTTCATTTTGTCCTGTCTTACCACTATTCTTACAACCAATTTCCTATAATCTATGGGGACGTGGAGCGGTCGCTCGCTTGCTGAGCCTCCGACTCCTGTCTTTTTTTGGTACATAGTCAATTTCTCCTAATCTAGTGTTAGTTAGAAGTGGGTTGTGCTGCCTGTGTCCGATGTAGGCGTTACCAGGGGTATCTAGATCCGCAATGTGCATTTCCCTGAATCGGCGCAGCATGTCTTCATTTAGGTCTTGTGCACGGAGGTGCCATGGATCCCAGTCGAGCATCTCCCAGAGTAGTGGAGTTTCGAGGCGTTTTGGGAACTGTCCACTATAGTCTTGAGAGCCATTCGATATTGACGTTCAATTCTGAGTAATTGTACCACGCCATAATCCAATATTGGAAGTAGACAGGTCTGAATGACAGCCAGTTTCACCGTCAGATCCGTCTTAGCGTGCCAACCTATAATGGAGGCTAGAGCACCGCGCGCCCTTGGTACTTTCTGCACTACGTAGTCCGTCTGTTTACCCATGGTCATGGTCTTGTCTAGATGAATACCCAAATATTTTATGCTGTTTTTATTATATTCAATTACCTCGTTTTTGATGCGAATGGTTCTGCGGTACTTTCTTTTGTGACTTGTGAGTTTAGAGACCTTGAGGCGTTCCCGGGCGTCTGCCGCCGCCCCCGCACGCCTGGCAGTTGCTGGTAGGTAGGACGCCGCCAGGGTGTCTGTACAGTGCAGGGCGTCCCACACCAGCGCACGGCCCGTCTTCTTTGACAGAATGACATTACACGACGTTTACATTGTTTTATCTGGTCCCTATGATATTCTCTTCGACATCCCTCTCCCGCGTCCCTTACGCTTTCCCTTCTTTCCAAAATTATCACTATGACAACAAAATTATCATTATTAAAAAAATAAAGGACGTGAGAACGACGTACAATGCGGCGCATCTTAACAAATAATTGTTATCTAGCATTGTATACAGTTATGTCGGTATCTCACTCGTCACATTCTTCAATTAGGAGTGATTAATTTGTTATTGTGTTTGCGAACGAGCTGTTATTTGTCACTAATGGCCTCCCACCGGCCGGCTAATGAACACTGCAGGCGACCACATAGGAGTAGCTCTTGGCTCATTAAATTAGGCGGACCTACGAATGTTTGGCGGGTGACTTAAATATAATTCGAAGGTTAGGGCCATGGATATCTGAGTGAACTTTTATTAATAATATCGTTTTACCTAATAAGGCTAAATTTCGTATCATTATTTGTCATCAAGTATTTATAATAATATGGTCGAGACCGCAATTGGGTTTTGGAATGTTTAGCATTTGAAGTCATGTTAGTTTGTCTGACCCATAACTTGATCTACTCAAACAAATAGGTAAATCAATGATGATGAACAATCGATATTATAGTACAAATAACATAGTCATACCTAACTAACTTAATCTGCTTATAACAGGCTACCAAACGGGGTCACAGGTGACAGATATAATAGTGAAAGGCCATGAAATTTATTTATTTATTTATTTGTAAACACAATTTATCAACATAACAGCTTACGCCATGGCGTTGGTAAACCTTAACTTAGTAAGTACATACACTTACACATCGTACATTGAATAAAATTAAATCATAAACGTAGTAGCAATAGTAACCCCAAGTAAATGGGAAGGAGCCAGGCATAGAAGAAGAAGTAGTAATAGTAACTAACACAAAACTGTAAAAGAGTCGGACGAAGTTTGCTCCATTTACAGGCAAACTGGTCGCAATACTCGCAATATGTGTTTAACTTATATTTTTAACGTTATATGTTTAATGAGATATGGTGGTTAACTTAACTGTGAATATATTGAATAAACAGCCCCCATCAAGAAGCGGCAGGGTTATCAGGGCGCAGTGTGCTGAACGGTGCGACGGGCTTCTCAATAAAAGCTACATTAGCCTGATGATGGCGACTCTGTTACATGGAGAGTAAACGGCGTCATTAAATAGGCATTTCCCTGATACAGAGCAGCAGCTGTGTCAGTATTGGCAAAAGGCTGAGAAAGGGTTTCGGTAGGACTTTTAACTAAACAATAGTGGGATGAAAAACAGGTCATTATGGTGCGATGTCGAAGACAAATATATAGGGAAACCACCGTATTAATATTCATATTCATTTATTACAAATTCAAAATCTTCATTATAAGTATTTGTAAGAATACAGTGTGTGTTTGTTACATACATGGTCTTAGAATATGACATGTCCTCGTATTCAGCATGCAAACAAGCATACAAAACGCTGCAACCTTTTCAATATGAAGTCAAGACATTGGCAGAGAAGCGGACAAAATGGCGATTACTCCACCGACAAACGCTATGCTCTTAAAATATGATGAGTATTGAGTACTACACTCAAGAGCAAAAGTTCCGGGTACAGTTTGTACTGAAATTCTATACAAAGTGTACCCGGAACTTTTGCTCTTGAGTGTATTTATACACATTTTTAGATCAACGGGAAAATTTAAAGTAAGACGTGTTTGTTTTGCTCGTACCAATAAGTACATTTCTAGCTGCGCCAGAAACACGCAAATGAACGCCTCGTCGTTCGCCTAAAAAGAGAATCACCTCAATAATTATGACGAAATAAGTGAATTATCCCAGAGACTGAATAAAAATTGTTTATTCAACCCGGGGATTCACTTCCGATGATAGGTATTATAGGTTAATCTTATTTATTCAGAAGTCAGAACGCCTTCGTATACTTCCTACTTATAGATACCACATACACAATCTCCCAAGCGATGTAAACATCCAATAAACGAGTGAAGGCGTGTAAGCCATGAGAATTACTAGGTTCGCACCCACATCAGTGTTATTGGGCGTTGTAATGCGTTATAAATATCTATAAAAGGGCGAAGACACGGCGAGTGATGCAAGGTCATATAACTGCGTAGTTCCGGCTCCTAAGCATGGCTACGCAGCAGTACGCGGGCCCACCGCGCATGCCCGGGGCTCACGCCGCGACAAAATGGCGTTCGGAAAGTAAACAAACAAATGGCCGAAACACGCATACGAAGACTTGGCTCGCGCTGCAAATTGATTACATCTCAAAATGTTGTAAACAGGCGGCGATAGTCTGTAAAGGTTAAAGAAATGCTAACTGACCTAACATTAAGACACTATTTGTATACATATTTGAACCTGAATATTTAACCTAACTAGAATAAATATGACTCATGAAACCTATTTGTTGTTTCAAGACATATTATACATGTCGGAACTTCAGTAGTAATATGTAATTAAATTAATCAACAACACATTTACTTCCTATACCTATTCTCCATCATGAATGACTATCGATGACAAGATAGCTACGAGTAAACACAAGTGTGTAGTAGGTACTGTGTAGTAGTGAGATTACCAAACAGACGTAATCTAGACGCAAGCGATGTCCAGCATCAACACCGTAAAACGGAATCAGTAGACAGATATACACGATGCGCGTAAATGCATCTCTTTCCCGCCGCTATCCGTAGTAATTCTGTGATAAACAGACTGCAGGGACGCGGGGGGCAGAGCAAGTGCAGCGAGGCGGGAGGGGGAGGGGGAGAGTCCACTCGGTGCATTGCCTACGATGCAATGCAAATGAACTCTGCCGCATAGCCGCGCCCCGCACCGCACCCCGCGAACCTTCGGCCCAATGGTTATTTATAGACTTTGGAATGTTATTGTACTACTCCTATACAGGCTAGTGATGTACACAGTGATGTCTATTGATGATTATCGCTACTAAGTCGTTACACAATGCGTTGCGCTCTCTTCTTGTTGTTCTTTATAGCTAATTTAAAAACCAATTAGATAATGAACGTGTATGTATCTGTTTACTTATATAAAACTCCTTTAAAGGAATACCAACCTACATCCAATAATTCACCCCACTGTAATAAATTGTGAACGCATAATAACCGAGTTTAAAACGGGTTTTATTTAAAATACAGTAACTAATAAGACAATTATATTAACATCAATAAACCGTGCAACGTTATTTATTACGTGTAATTTTTTTTATTATATTTCTGCACATTATTTAAGTAAGTTAATTTCACAATTAATAAAATATCATTACTACAACTTCGCGTCATGCATTGTAAAGGGAGTTTCATTCATTTGAATCCAGCTCCAAGTATGTAGGTGCATATTTACAAGTTACAACCTTACAAACCTATCATTCATTCACATTAACCGGCATAAGGATTGCGTCATCGCCGGGCGTTACACAATCATAACAGTCACTGCAATGAAAACGTACGGTTTATCTGTTAAAGTACTGTGTTACTTAATTCATCGAATCAGATAATAATCATATTATTATTTCATTAATAATAGTTTGTATTTATGCGTAGCGACTCTACGAAAAAAATATACAATGAAAATGTTATATTCTGAACTGTACGAATGGCAAACAGTTTTACAATTTATTATTACTGTCGTAAATGACTGTAATACTGAAAACCCTCACGAAAAATAAAACTAACTAACTTAACCAGGTACGTATCGACATCGACAAAACGGCTCATTGAAAAAACCAAAGTTTTTACCTACATTTACTAACAAATATATTGAACGCTCTGTGCTTACTACGTCGCTACTACAACCTCCGCCCGCCCCCTCCACGCGCCCCCTACCACGAGACCGCAGCGAAACCGCGCATTTCACCAAACAATACAATGCACTTCTTAAACACTACGTACGACAATAGCAAACAAGCTTACGGCTTGCCTGAGAGTAACCAGATACCGCATCCTAAGGACACCTTCGATTCCAGATCCAGAAGAATATTGACAAATACAGGTCCTCAACTCCTCACCATCGACACAGCACATCTTCAGGAGTTCTGGCTTTACTCACCAACAGGAACTCAACACGACATACCTACATAGCAATAAGGTGCTATTATGGCGACGGTTTTCTGTAAGGTTCTCAACTTTTTTTTTAATGCATTTAAAAGTCGCTCACTCTACCCCAAACAACGCTTTGATCCTCTCTCAAGTCGAAAATCGTGGCGCCAATCATTGCAGATAAGATATTTGTTAATATATAACAATGATTTATGTTACCCACTTGAAGTCCTTAGTAAAAAAAGAACATAAAACAAATAACAAGTTATTTTAATATCATATTTCTTTATGGGAGGAATTGTGTTACAGTCACTTAAAGCTTAATTAATAAACAGTGAAACCAACAACAACTTGAGTATTTCTGATGAATAACTGCGCAGTTGTAGCGTTTTGTGAATGTATTACGAGGGAAGTTTCGCGGTACGGGGAGGCTGGAATTCGCGTCGTGTACGTTTTACGATAATTTTGTAAAATTACAGCCATTGAGGTCGGGCTCGGCGCGGCAAACGAGTTGCGTCACTGCGAGCCACACACCGCGATGCACCGCGATGCGACGATGCACGTGGCGTCAGAGTTGTGCACTCGACGATTACGCGGACGCTTGTGTACCTAGAGGAGCATCGTTACATCGTTTAATACTGAACTAGCTTGCCAGGAAAAGCTACACGGCACTCCAACAGAAGTTTAACAAGCGCAAAACGGACAAAAACTGTAACCCGATTACGGAAAACTTTATTTTTATGTATACCAAAGGTAGCCCATGTCACCCGGGGCATAATTTCGAATTGATTGACACCTCATTTATCAAAATCGATTCAGTATCTTAAATGCTACGGTGGTACACACGTAAATACAAACACACATATAGACTGCTAAAATTATATCCGTTCCATTCGGCACGCTTTTCTAGAGCAGGAGAGGAGCATTTTAGCATCGTTTAATACAGAACTGCAGTGACAGGAAAATAGTTATATGGGATGAATTTTGACAGAACAGAAACGACGACGCACAATAGAAGTTTAAAAATGACATATAATAACAAAAGGCAAAGTCTTGAACATGTTTGTTTCTATCAAAAACGCGCGGACGCTTGTGTAGAGCAAGAGCATTGTTGCAGCATTCAATAATGAACTAGCTTGCTAGGAAAAGCGAGTTTCATGCGATGAATTTTGACACAACAGAACGACACTCCCACAGAAGTTTATAAAGGACATGTAATGGCCCAGTGATCGGTTTTTTGGATTCGACATGGGGTGAACGACCTCAATCATTATGTTAGTATGGATATGCCCCGGGAATCCGGGCTTTATGTTGTTAGAAAAGGCAAAAAAATACAATGTGTTTTTTTATTACAATTTAAAACTTCAAAAGTTCAATTAGAGTAAGCCACAGTTGTCGTAAAAGATAATCTCAGAAACAAGTCGATGAAATGAAAATTTAACCATAAATCATAGTGTGCGAACTTAACGTGGATACTTATTTATTAGATCTCCTTTGAGCTATAAGATCTATGTATTTGCACTTATACGATAACCTGTGACCTAATATTATAATATAAATTATACAGCTAATACCTATTTATTTATGCAATCTTACAAGCAAATAATTAGAACTGAAATCCAGAGAAAATAATGAAATGTCAATGTCAAGATTTTGAAGTATTTTTTCCATCATGACAGATATATAAGCTAATAGTTTGTGGAGGTTTTAATATATTTTGCTTAAAATAAAGTGTAGAGATTAGGAAAAGAATAGTAGTTTTTGTCTTAACTGGTTGCCATGTAAGAGTAAAAAATTCCTTAAGAGATAATTTAAATTGTTTTATTTTTGTACGGTTTGTTCGGTATCGCGGGAAACTGTCGTATCTGTATTAACTTTTCAACTTGATATCCCGCGAGGGAGAATCCAAATAACCGATCACTGAGTAATGACCAAAAGGAAAAGTTCTGGAAATCGGTTGCATTCGTTGCATCATACAATATAGAACTGCCGTGCATTGAAAACTGAGTTTTATGGGACGAATTTTGTCTCAACAGACACGACACTCCAACAGAAGATTAAAAAGGACGCGGGAGACATGAGCTTGTCTCTTTCATGAGGACGTGGTATACTAGAATCGAGGCATCCCCTTAATTCCCTAGTTGCGCTGCTTCTAATATGAAAAATATATTTGCCATGTCACGAACAACCATTAAATCAAGTCGAATGCCGCCTTGGGCATTGTGTAGCGCCTCCATATGACGTGATTGTTAATGTTTTTCCTTGTGTTTATGCGTCGTGTAGGTACCGTAGTAGAGTATAGTAATTTTTCAATTATATAATTTATATAAATTGCGTTACTTGTGTAGTCTTGATGAATGGATTGTACCATAATTTTCCTGTTGTCCTCTCGTGCGATTAAAAAGCCGTTTATATGTAAATGATGAAATAATCTTACGTATACCACACATGAGTGGGATCGGTAGTGGCGTGTAGATAATGAATAAGAAACGATCCAAGGAGATGTGAATGGTTTTGAATAAAAAATGAGTTGTCGGTGGACGCTGTTGAAAGATGAACGACGTAAACACACCAAGCGTGTAATTTAATGTCAATGAACTTTCTCATGCATACAAATACACAGCAACAATATTGAAACGGAATTTGGCTAAGCAACGTTTGACGGAAAGTCTAAAATTCACAAGTACCGATAATCCTAATGATTGATTTGATGGCGTGCCAATGGGCAAGTACCTATTTCTAAAACGCAACCAAACCAGTCATTGATACTGTAACGTAATACCTACAATCGGACAGTGTTATGTAAGAATAGATCACACCAAAACCATTCCTAAATGTGAAAATGGGAGCCAAGTTCAGTAGATAATCCTAAAGTAAAATGTATTCAGGAACATACAATTTCTTATTTTTTCTACTACTACTATTCTACTATTGTTTGTTATTAAATTTTCTACTATTGTTTGCTATATAAAAGCTAAGTAATTCTTAAATTTGAGCACTCAAATTATTTACACAAAGCCGATAACTTAGGATAGATTGATGCTCAAAACTGGACTTGGCTAGTTTTTACTAGCAACCCAAATTTTTCGAACAGATTATGTATAACATAAAGATGATAAGTTGATCAGCCAAATCATATATCTTGTATGTAAGAAGAGGCAATTAAAGCTTGTACCAAAAATGTGTTTTGTCAGAAACTTATTTATACTATAGGTATTTTCAATCTTTACCATCTATTTATATAAAATCTACACAAAAATTGGCGCTTCATTCTAATTCAAGCGTATAATCGGGCGAGTGGTGTTATGTATTAACGAATTAAACGCCGTTTTAGGCGGTTAATTCTATACAGTTTTAAAAATAAATAGAATAATAAACACAAAACGGATGGATTGCATCTTTTGGGCGTTTAATTCGTTTATCTAATTTTTGTGTGTGTTTTGTAAAAGTGACTTTAGCTCATGATTCTTTATTTCTTAACAAATATGTGCCATGGCTGGTTCTTAGAAATAATAACATGTCGCTCGATCCAACTCCTTATAATAAGGCATCAGGTGTTATTTGAACTCCAAAACTGTTGAGTACAGTCAGCTTCATATAGTTAGTAGCAGCCGAAGTAGCCAAATATATCGTAACACATCCTTATTCCTATAGTAATAAAGACGTGTTGGCTACTTTGGCTGCTACTAACTATCTGACGCTGACTGTACATAGTTTATCATACCTAGAATCCATTTGCAATCGTAACTATTTTTTCAGTTTTGTCGCTTAATTCGTTGTTACATAACGCGGTCCAATTATTAGACAGCGGTTCTAGTTGCAGTGAAAGTGCAGTGAGTCACTGCGTCGGAAATAGAGCTGCGCTGGAGATTCACAGTCTGTCTCGACGCACCACTCGTCACTATTATAACTTGGCCGTGAGGTCCGGAGCGACTGTGAGTAATTAGAGGTCAGGCTTATAATGGATGTCTAAAACTATAGGCAAGTGTTGTGACCAGCCCAGCACAGCGTGATGCTATGCGTGCGCGACCCACTACACGCGCGTCGAAGAATACTGAATATTACAAACACAGTACACTACCCTACATAACGTAGTATCATTATAGGAAATAGAAATTTATTTTGAGAAATGGACGTTTTCACAAGAAGTTCGTGAGCAGGGTAATAGTTATGGAAGCCGTTATTATATTCGGGTCACATCCGCAAATGTTTGCAGTCATTTGTTAGAGAGTCTCTATTGAAAAGAATACGCAATCAAATCGGGTATCCACTTGAGAGCTGCGATGCCACAGACATACACACAGATACATATGTTATATTAGAACACGCTTCGTTATTCGTCGGGGGTTAAAAATAAGTATTATAAATACAATTTTGTCCCATTAAAGTAGGTAGAATCTACTTGTGATATAGAAACCAAGTTTAACTTCCACTGTTGTATGTGTTCCACTGGTGTATACATATAAGTAAAGATAAACCAACTTAATTAATTATACGAAGTTAGGTACTGAATACTTTGTTTTTGTAATAACTAACGTGAAGAATTCGTAAGGAAAACATTTGCATATTTCCATTAATAACGAAACCCCCATTCCCAGTCACGATAATCTAGCTACCGACGTATCTACATTGAAAAAACGATAACATGCTTTGCTGAACATCCAGAACGGGTAAGTATTACATCCGAATTGTTGTTTCGCGATAATTTCTCAATAGTTGCATTCTGGTGCGAATCTCGCGGGCGTGCACATTGCACGTCGGCGGCCTTTTACCGCGAATTCTTCACCGTGAAGCATTGTTCATAAGACAATGCAATAACAATGAGGGATAGATTCGTACTCTGCGTAGGTAATCCCGGGTCGCGTAACCGCCTTGAAGGCCGATGCGTCGCGCTACACTGATTTATGTTTCCGGTGTCTGAATGAAGGAAGATATCAATGGCCGCCTCACATGGTGAGCGCGGCGGCGGCGGCGCGCCCGCGCCTCTGTTATTGTCGCTCTTCATTCACATCGTTTCTTAACAATGCAAATTGAGATTGTTTTTACACGGTTGCAGGCGTGACGGCGTGAGCAGATGCTCATTTAATATCGCTCTTCTCTGCTACACAAGGGATTCCCGATTTCGCATATAACGCGGTGTGTTAATTCGATTTTTATTTAATTCCCAAGAACTGCATGTATTGATTTGATTGATTGATTTTATTGTGGTATATACGAGTATGGTTATTTTATGCTTTGCTTAGTTTGGGACTAGGTCGATTATTTAGTGTAAGCTTGTCCGTAAATATTTATGTTATTTTTATTTTGTTGATATAATTAAAGTGTAAAAAACGAGTTCCTATAGTCATAAATGTCATAATCATAAAACCAGAGAGTTAAACAATAAAAATGTCGTATTAAACTGTTCGCAACTTATGTTATTCTCGCCACCAAAGCGTTTTATACATTCGTGGTACGATGGAAGGAGGGCGAGGCGCAGCTACAAGTAGCAGTTCGCAGGGCTCGCGTGCGACATATTTACTTCGTCTGTTACGTTGTGTCCAGTTTGATAATTGAATGTCGATAAAACGACCGCAAACAGTATTTATGGCGCTCGCGCCGCTTCCGTCGCCGATGTTCCCCTTCTGTTATTAATATTCACAAAGTCTTGACTCACTTCACCAGTCACCCCAATTTATCATGCCCGGAGATTTGTAACAACTACTTGTAATCGGAGGTCAGACTCCTACTGGTTCTCCGGCGGGTTGTCTGTGAGCGTTGTGAATGGGTATTGCTTGGCCGAATCGATTGCAATCTGATTTTGGCGTAATGGAAATAGACGATGTAAATATTTCTCCTTTCACCAGCTCAGATAAACAAAGTAGTATTTTGTCGCAGGAAAAATTCTTTCACATCCCAATGGCTGAATTCGTGTTTACATCTCGAGCGAAATTGTCTGTCACTTCGAGCTTAATCGATAAAATATAACTTATGAGAGCTATGCGATGAGGGCTTGATGAATAGCGTTAATTGAGAGGATCTTTAGTTAAGTTGTTAAATTTCTCACACATGCCATGCACTACGCTCGCATCATCTCTGTTCGCATCATCATTGCCATAACATATTTAACTGTGAGTTAGTATAGCAGGTTTTTATTTTTTATTTATTTATTGAATTGTAAGAAATATAACATTACAGCAAAAACCAAAGCGTTACAAATTTTTGATAATATAGGTAGCTAATTACTTAATATTTGTATGTTTGCCAGTTACAGAAACATTCTAGTTGATTAGTGATATATCTGTACTAGGATATAGGTATCTACAGATAACGCAGCCAACAAACGTATTTACAAAGTAACGCAGATCCGGGGACGTTGACGTCCGTTTCCGCAGCGCGTAATCGACACGCGGGCGAGCTTCGTAAATCATTCAAACAGGAAGATCGGACATAAAAAAAAATCTTCAAGCGAGAACTTCCCTGACTGATGGTTTAATGAAAAAATTGTCGTTTATAAATTTACTTTAAAAACAAAGTTTTAACCGGCTTCAATTCAGTAGGTATACTTCGCCTTATTTGAAGTTCCCTGGATTTATCCAGGATCCCATCATCAGATCCTGACCAGATGACCATGGGGCCTGAGAAGGATACCCGTTCAAACAAAAAAAATATTTTCCAAATCGGTCCAAGGCGTCTTCGAGTAATCGGGGAATATACAAACGACGTGTAACCGGCCAAACATGAGTAGAACTTACGTTTTCTAATTCAGGTTTGTACAGTCAGCATCAAAAGTAACTACGCAATCGAAGATGTCAAAAGTTCTTATTCCCTTTCAATAAAGACTTTTGACGCCTTAGTTTGCGTGGCTACTTTTGATGCTGACTGTACAGCAAAAGGAACATTTGCATTGGCTGAAGAGCTATACTACCGCTCTATTGATTTGATTAACTTGATGTTTGATGCGTAGCTGCCTTATCCTAATTTGACCTTAAATTTATAACAACAGCGCAATCGGAAGCAGAATTCACGATCCTCCGCGGAACAAGATACTGTCAAGATGTGCAATGAAGTATATCCACTAAATTGTATTTATAAAATATCACAATTGACTCAATCGAGTCCGATATCAACTGGGCCACTGAACCCTCGAAACGTAGGTACCTAACCTAAAAACTATATTCTGTTTACGTACGTTTGTCATGAATGAATCTAACGTATTATCAGAATGGAATTATCACTTCAAACAAGTGGAACAAAGTGGTTTCTACAACAAGTGATATGAAATAATTTTTGAAAAACCCATCTACTTTTTTTTTATATTTTAGCTTATATCACTCCCACGGTTATGAGGAATCCAACAACACCTTACCTACATGATATGGCAAAATCCATTTGGCCCTTTGGACTGTAATTAAAGTGTTATTGATCGAAAATTGTTGTTGAGCAAACTTAAAATCGTTATTATCGGATATATACGCTTATTTAAACCTCATAATGATTTAAAAATACCTATTCAACCCCACATGACATAGTCGTCGACTTTATTTGTTTCCTTTTTTACAATATGGCGTCTGGTGGCCGCCATTTTGAATTTTGATTACTGTCTTGTCTTCAGTGACACTCGCAAGATTAATATGAATGAATTGACGCATGACTCATTAAAATCGACTCCCGCGAATTAGATCTCTAGAGTGCCACAAGGGAACAAACATACATACAAACAGACTGGTAAACAAATTACCCTCCTTTGCGTCGCGCAGTTGGGTAAAAATTACAGTTTTCAAGCGTGACAACAGACACGAAACGTAAACAATATTACAACGTCTCGATAACGGTGAGTAGACACGGTCAAGAGTCAGCAAATGATAAACTAACAAACGGTACGCTAAGGGCATGGAATATTCCGGCCTTGCCACTCTGTAACTTGTTTTAAGTTCACCTCAACGCTCACCCACAAATATATCTTGACGCCGCGATTCGTATTAACTAAGCGTACGTAAAGGTCTAGTTTCCTTAGGCGTGATGGGTGAGGTGAGGTGAGACGCATGAGCGTGTAAAGAATAACAGTTCTGGGCCGTGTATGTGTACGTCCACGTCCAACCTTCGTGTTTGGTAACTGTTTAGTGTTTACACTCGAACAACGGACAGAAGAAGGACGAGTATGGCATCGTGAAATAAAATCCCACTAAAAAAAAGTGAAAATGGGAGCAAAGTTCAATATTAAGAATATGCGTGGTTGTCAACTTCGCCAACAAAAGAATGGAGATCTAAATGGGTGCCAAGTCCATTAGATACTCTTAAAATAAAATGTGTTCTTAAGAACATACCATTTCTTATTTTTTCTACTACTAACTATAATAAAGTTTAACTTCTTAAATTTGAACACTTGAATTATTTACACAAAGCAGATAAATGATGCTAGTTTTTACCCGACTGCCGAAGGAAAGGAGGGTTATGTTTTTCGAGCGTATGTATGTATGTGTGTATGTTTATTCTTTGGCACGCCCTACAGCCTAAACCATTTGACGGATTTCGACATATGAGGTGTCGTTGGATTCCTCTTAATCGTGGCAATGACATAGGCTATAATTTGGAAAAAGCAGTTGGGTTTTTCGAAAATTCTTTTGATTTCACTTGTTACATACAAAAATATCTGGCTAATTACTTTATGGTATACGTGAGTAAGTGATTGTAAGGTAATATCTTATTCTTCGAAAAATTTGGCTTGCAAGTAAAAAACTAGCCGTATTTGACTTTTTTATTTGTATACACACAACTACCCAGCTGGGCACCCAATTTCAAGTTTCTAGGTCATTTGGAAGTGGGTTAGGTTTTTGATGTATCCGTCATCTAATAAATAGGTCAGTGATAAAAATGCCGATTTTTGAGATTAATATCTCAATAACCGTTTTACCTGTATATATATGAAATTTTGGGTTCTAGTTAATCTAAGGGGTTTTAATATTACAAATTTCATGTTCCTATGTTAAATAGATTTTGAGTTATTAAGGAGTCAAAAGTGGCTCCAAATGGTTCGTGTAATATTACACACGAATGCTGCGTCGCAGTTCCTTTTGGCGTTGAACTTGGCTGGACACGCTGACGCGTATTTAGATAGCTTTAATACAATATCAATCGTTGGTAACTTGAAAGACGATACCAACTTTCACATTTCTTTCTTATTAATTGATAATTGAAAATATACTTGCAAAGTCTTCGCCTGCGATTCCACAAGAGCTAAGATGTGTTTTCATAGTAATCGGTCCAGCTAAGCTACGAAGCTGTGTGTCACTGGTGTCTCTATTAAGGAAACGTAGCTTAACTCCAGCGCAAACGCAGCTTATGAGACGTTTTGATAAAAATTTAAATTGAAATTATTTGTAAAAAAAAATAACGTGTGTTAGCCATTTTGTTATAACGTATTAACTTAATAGCAATCAATTATACGATTAAATGAATTAGTTCCGGTCTTTTCACGATCTTGGAATAAATATTTTAAGTTGATATACTTGTAATTGGCGGAAAGGTCAAAGGGCGGAGATTGATGAACTTGACAGTATTAGGTACATTCTGAGAAAACATTTAGCAGATGTTAATTTAAGACCATCTACTACGATGTATGAGTTAATTAATATTGATAATCTCTACTGAGCAAAACTTAACTGAGACCCAATTTTATCTCGACACGTGTACAGATTATGCTTATAGTACCCAAGAGACCGAGGTTTTTTTTATGTTGCCATTCGAACCAGTTTTTGGAGAGGAACAAATGTTTGTATGGGAGCAACTACATTTAAAGAACATAAGTACCCAAATAATTAAGTTAAAGACGGACCTCGCTGACGGCAGCCGAAACGCTTCATACTGATTGACTCAGTATGATGTCACACTGCTATTTGAACGAGTTATTGTTAGGAAAATCAAGTAAATTGTTGTTTGGGTCGCGAAATGAATACTGCGTTTAGGTCCATAGTTGTCATACAATTTTGTTTCTATAAAAGCGTAAGGATTCTTTTGATAGCTTTAAATTTACTCTTGGACAATGCATATATTATTCTATCTAAACTTTCAATATCCATATCTTTTTATGATTTTTATTATATTTTGTAATTTATACTTTATTACAATAATTGGATGGTTTACTATCCATTTACCAACACTACGTTATCAATTTTAACATGAGGTCACAAGCCCATTATCCCATTTATAACAATAATACCTAATATTAATCATCCATTTATTTCAGGCATCTAAGGCCTAATTACAAATACCTTATAGACAAACATACATACAATAATATTCCTAAAATTAAAACACATTATCCTCCTCCGCCTCCGTAAGCTCTTGTATATGTAGGTATATCTCATCAAAATCGTTAGAGCTGTTTTCGAGAACCCATCTACAAACAAATAAATATACAAATGTTGCCCATTTAATAGTATAGAATTTGTGAATAAACAAATTTTGATAGTCGTTTACTGTTGTATAACGCAACATGCGGTTAATAGTGCAAATGAGTTTGTGGGCTACACGAGATATATCATATACCGAATGTTGTATGCGTATACTTGTAAGAAAATATGTTTTCACTCGAAATTTTGTTTTCTAAAGAAATTTACAGACCATAGTTGTTTAGGCCGATGAAAGCATTTTTCATTTTCTCATCGAAATCTAGACACTCTTCCTGAAACTGACGCGAGTCGGTTTTAATCGTATGAGGCTCAACTCTATTGTGCCTCTATTGACGGTTAGTGCACCCCTAGCTGTCAAACGCGGTTGGAATGATGGCTGCGCACCGTATGCAGCTAATGTTTCTTCTCCCGCGCCGCTGTGCTTCAAAACTTGCTGTTGGTGCTAAATTGTGATTGCTGTGCCGTGTACTGTACAGGCTTTTGGATTTCCCGAGGCGCTGAAGTCCGGTGAGTTGTTTTGGTTTTCTTTGAGTGTGAAACGTGCTTTCAAGGTATACCTATCGCCGCCGCTCGCAAGGATTCAGGGAAAGGACTAACGGACGTGTTTTGAAACCTATGAACAGTCCACTTAAAATCGAAGCCCCATCAATAGTATTGTTATAAGAGCACACGGACTGTACAACTCTTTGAATTATAAATACTTATTTCTGATAAAACAATACACATAATATATAATAATAACACATAGAACTCAATAAAGAGCTAGTACTTCAATTAAAAAGTAGCATAATAGTAATGTATTCTAATGCTACAATGTAATAATATGCAATAATCAGCATGCATTGCCGGTGCTGATAATGATAAGCGATTTATCCGTATAATTTACATGCGATTACCTACTCGCCATAATATATGCCGACATGTACTGCCCCCCTATTCTGTAACTTGTTTTAAGCTCACCTCAACGCTCACCTACAAATATCACTTGACACGGCGGTGCGTAGTAACTAAGCATAAGTAAAGGTCTAGTTTCGTTAGGCGTGATGCGTCGGGTGAGGCGCATGAGCGCGTAGCGAATAACAGCCCTGCATAGGAACTGTAAGTGGTTAAAATCATGCGTAGGAACATTACGTGGGCTGTATAATAATATTCCTTATTACAAGCGCCTAGCACGTGAAAAATCTCTACGGTATTGAGAAACGAAATTGCTTCTGAATATTTCTCAGTAAGTAGTTATGAGTCGAGTTTAAATCATGAAATCGAAATGAATAAGACTTAAATATAGTATGACAACGTTGGTAACGGTAGTTCGATAATATTAAGTTTCTGTCAAAAATTTCATTTTTGGTGCAAGCTTTTATTGCCTAGGTACTTTTCTTTATACGATTCTAACGAGCACAAACTCAATGGGGTTACGTCGGTTAAGTACTGCATTCCCATGGCCACCTTCTGTTTCCATCATCAGATCAGCTCGATGGTACCATAATATTGAACTGTAATCCAAACTAGAATTAAATCCAAAATTTCAGCTCAATCGGATAGCGACAAGTGACTGAAAAATTGATTGCAAAATTTGACGGACAACTTACATACGGACAACAGGTCAAGTTAATATCATCATCATCATATCAGCCGAAAGACCTCCACTGCTGGACATAGGCCTCCCCCAAAGAGTGCCAAAGTAACCGGTCCTGCGCCACCCGCTTCCAGCAGACTCCCGCGACCTTTACCAGGTCATCAGTCGACCTTGTTGTGGGGGGCCTACCCACGCCGCGCCTTCCGGTACGGTTCTACGTGCAATGTGCCCCGCCCACTGCCACTTAAGTTTAGCTATAATATAAAGTTAATATAAAGCTTGTAAAAAGGGGGCGGATGATCAAGATTCGGGTCACGCAGGGGCTGCAGGTCTGGTATTCACAGCGACACCTTGCTTGAGGCAAACCCGTGTAAGTCTAACCTCCGAATACGCGTAGTTATTAGGAACCTCGGGCCGGGGCCATGATAGGTATACTAGGGACAAGAGGTGAGTTAAGTCAAGGTAGGTTGTGAGTACTTGTGAGTAGCTAGCAGCCAGGAGGGCTAGCTGAGAAGCAATCTGGTGCCTGCATTTCGGTACCCAATTTCGCATATGTCACTATTCCTACGTTTACATAAAACCACTTTTATCTAGTCTAAGCAACTGTGCACTATTTAAGGTTAGCACGTGAACAGCAGTTTCTGGGTAAACAACTTGTATGCAAATATCGACGCATTTCATTAGGAAACCACTAGCTTGCATGTTAAATATATGGTATAAGTGTTTTCGTCACGACAAACATCAATGACTTGTAATAGTAGAAACGCAGTTTTAACCTTTTCTATGCCAACGACCCTTATAGTGAACACGAGCGCTGTGCACCGCCGACCACTATAGCCGCTAGTGATAGCAATCTCAGCGTCTTTTTGACCCGTTTGTTGACTAATAGTGAATGTCACTACCAAATGCCAGTTGTTATTTTTTTTGTTACGTGCAAATAAATTAAAATAATTAAATATATTTTTAAGCAAGCTTTTTTTCCACCCTACCCCACTGCCCGCTGGCAAAATGACATATATTGTTGCGCGATTCACAGCCTTCTTATTTTGTTGTAACCTTTTTTGTGAGAAACGTGGTACACCATCACATATCAAACAAGAATATAAAACACTTCACAAATGCAAAGATTTCCTTGCATTCTAAATGTGTTCAAGATATTGACGTGGGCGTTATGTAGGTACTTATATTATGAGACTGCAGTATCAATATGTATCACACAAAGTTATGTAGGCACGGAAGGAGGCTTTCCGTTAAGGACATTTATTCAGGGAATGTAATAAAAGTGGTGCGACGCCGCGCCGCGGCGAGCCGACCCCGCGCGTGACTTGCCTAGCGAATCGTCGACACCACCACAGACACTATTTATTTACGCGAGATGCCAGATGACGGTGTAACAGCAGCCTAATCTGACCAAATTCTACCTCGGGCATATCGAAATACCGACCATTTATTCAGAATAAACATAGCCTTTTGAATTTTCGAAGCGCCGCGTGGATAGAACAACCACATATATACTGTCTAGCTAGTAGATGTGCCCGTACCTCCGTTCGGGCTGATTTAATGCAGGTGGTCGATTTAGATGAATAAATACTTAACTGACATTCCGAGTTCTTTAATATTTTATAGGTGTTATTAATTATACTTAGAATTCAATAACTCTTTTTGCGTGATATGTATGCCAACTAACAAACAAAACTCAATTCATTCCCCGTTATTATACTAAAATAAGAAACATTCTAAAAATAAGCTCTCGCGTAGCTTTTACATACGGAAGTTTAAGTCGATTTTAAGAATGATGTATAAGAGAAATTGAGGACATTGACCGTTTATTTTCTGAAGAGTGAGGTCAAGAATTTCATACACTCATTTTTACTTTTAACCGCACAACTGAATTGAAACAGGTAAATATTTACAAAACAGCGTTTTATGAAGCAATAAAAGTGTTAATTCTCGGAAGAGATACGTAGGTGGGCTTCCAATGTAAACGCCGAAACGCTGCAGTTTTATCAACGAGGAAAAACTGTAAATATCCTTATCTCGAAGTTTAAACTCGATCCCTTGTCAAAGCGCCTAATTGGAAGTCAAAACACTGTTTATTGGAGATTATTCGATGATTAAAGCAATCGCCAAAATCAGGAATCCCTTAAATGGAATTCCGTCTATTATGAGACCTAATGCTTTTTCTATCTCGGTCATCGCATTTTAATAATTGGGTAAAGATTTAAGGTTCCTAAAATTTTAAAGTTGTAATTTACGAACAAGATCACAAAAACAATATAACAGGTTCGATGGCGATGGCGTGCTCCTGGTCGGTAATGATTAATCCGTTCGTTACAGACAATTTCGGACAATCGAAGTACACATTTTTGGCACTTACTTTATTGTATATCAATGTAACTGCTGTATGGCAGGCAATACATACAATACAATTACATTCCTCGGTGCATTAAATTTCGCGTTTCGCGTTTTTATTGCTAGAAGCACGTTATTAGTGCCAATTTTGTAGTCGTTGAAAACGAAAGAATTTTGGGTGTCGGTTATTATGTTTATTCGCGACCGAGAGGAATATTTTGAACGCCTTAGCTTATATAATTAAATTCCATTAAATACTTAAAATTGATGTATACCTTATAGTTATAATTATAATATATGACTTAACACTAGTTAACACAAGCCATATTGACGTTTTCTTCGAGCAGGAAAGAAAACAACATCTCGGAGAAACGCCGTTATGTTGACGAGCCTATTTTATTGCTAATTTGACAACGTTTCGCAAGCAATTTCCATTGAACGTTTATTAGCTTAACTACTTGGAACAAATTCCACACATAAGTAGTTATGATTAACATATCAGTTCACGAACCAGTTAGCAGCGCCAGCGCCAGCGCCAGCACTAGCGCGGATAATTGTGAGAGGGCCTTTGTTTACGCCAACGGATGCGCCCGCGCCGGTCGCCGGTGCGCGCTAGAGGCTGAGGAGCGCGGGTACACCCATGCGAGGCGCGTTTATTTGCGCGGTGGCCTCGCAGAACGTACGCGGCGTTGTTTACATCGCGCCGGTGACTCATTAACGACCAGTTGATCACCGCCACCAACCGACCATTAAATAAACGAAACCAATTCAACATTTTACAAGTACTTTTAGTATCGGGGAAAGGGATCGGACTTCATGGTCGCGAACCTTCGGTCGACGACCCGCACGAAGAGGGGGTCTCCTGGCGAGGCCTTCGCTCAAGGCGGAGCCCCCCTCATGCGGCATTCCTAGACCACTTTATTGTGCATTACATTCGCGTGATGTCCAACTTCCATTTAACGCGGGTATGTCGGCTAAGTAACACGTTGCTTTAATTTGGTGCGAAATGAAGAGGAAGCGTGACAACTGAACATGAGCCAAGCGGAACATTTAATTGGGTACTTTCCTGAGTAACAAAAATATTATATATTTAGTCCGTCAGGTACATTATCAAAAAATATTGGACACGTATTTTTTTGTTTGTCTAAACAAAAAATAATGAAGATATGAAAAAAAAAGTAATTAGCGTCCATGACGTAAGCACGGATTATGCAGTTACAATTCGATTGCAATGTTTTTAAGGTTATAATTAGTATGCAATCTTATCAGTAGTACGATACAAGTGTGTACGATAAGAAGTAGCTATAGGACATCAGATATATGTAGGTGAAAATGCTCCAACCAAATACGTACACCTGGTGTATGTATAGACAAGAACATTTGAATTGAGTAACCATCAAGATAGAGAGAACTGGGCTGTTTCATCGAGTTCCCTGTTTTCTGAAAGCATTAACAGCGTGTCTGGGTTTGTGGAGGGCATGGAAGCGCATATATATTCGCGGGACGCACAGAGGCCGCGGCTAGGTCGTACGCCGGGCCGGCGACGGAATGCGTTCGGAATGCACGTCGGTGCGATTGCAAACTCCCTCGCCCCGCCGCAACGCAAACCGTAAACCGGTTTCCCAGCGACTCGCCTCCTCCTCCGTGTAAAATATTCAGATAATTCAAAATAACGTTCGTGACTGATACATATAGCAATACATAGTAGTAATGATGACGAAAACTGCTTTCGATTTAGGGTCTCTTCATCCAATGTCGGCATCCACTATTCGTAGAACTTGTTATTAATTTCCCTTACATATTTACCCGCACTTAGGACCCTTATTTAGTACCTATAGGACAGGACCCTTTTCCGATTTCAATTCAATACAGTCTTCTTCGCACTCTATACTCGATCCTCTTAAATATATATGAATAGAAATTAAAGCCGGAAAAAGTAAAGACGAAAGAGAAACAAAAGTACTGGAAAAATAACTAGTGTTTATCAAAAATTACATTATTAATTACACTTTTATTACGCAGTCATCAACTGTTCATCGAGGCGAATCTAACGAGCCCAAACTCGATAGGAGTTCGTTGGTTTTTTTGTTGAAGAGTTTCTATAGTTCCAGTTCCTTCATCAGACCAGCTCTATGACATGCTTTCATTGTTGCTAATATGTATTCATGACGACCGGTTAGCCTAGTGGGTAGTGACGCTGCCTCCGAAGCTGAAGGTCCTGCGTTCGAATCCCGGTAAGGGCAAATATTTGTGTGATGAGCATGAATATTTGTTTCTGAGTCTTGGATATTTTCTATGTATTATATATCTATTATATATATCGTCGTCTAGTACCTTATAACACAAGCCTTATTGAGTTTACTATAGGCCTAGTTCGATTTGTGTAAGAATGTCCCCTAATATTTGTTATTTACTATGTCTTAAGCTCATATACATACATCCACACATACACCCACACATACACACACACATACACACATACATACACACACCGTAAGTAACTCAAACATACCCAAATGTAACATCTATTATAAGATATAAAAAGATAACTCCTCTGTATAACTTGCAAACTTTAGTTAAGTGGAAACATTATTGAAACGAAACTGAGTCCTGTAACACAGGGTTTCCTAGCGCAGGACTCAGGGTCGTGATACATTTCTGTAATGCTTCTTGTCAAATAAACTTTTTACTTTTATTTTTACTTTTACTTTTATTACCTATTTATTATGTCACTTAAGGATAGCATAGTTAATTATATTTGTAAGGTCTAACATGTAAAAGCGCCCTTGATGCCTACTTGCAGAGTAAATAAAATTTTGAATTCCAGTGTCATCCCATCCATATTATACATAATTATGTATTCTGAATTGCAGCTCATTCACACACCGGCAAATGGGTTAAATGTATTTATTACCGAAACAGCGGAAACTAAAATTATTACATTTAAATCCATTTTGTCGTGACAAATTCCTAAGATTTAATTCATAAATTCAGAAATATTAAGGTGTCAAAGGACCCGAGAATGTGTCGATAACATATTTACACCTAGCGTTCTTATTTGATTAAACCAAGAACTTATCAAGTACGAGTATATAAGTGTATATCCATCCTCAGGGATACTGCTAAGTTTATGCCATTATTGTTTCTTCCTATTCGCAGTTCTGTCCAAAATTAATTCCACACAACTGAATTTGATGACATTCGTTTTTCTGCACAGTCATTATTTTTACACAATACCGTTTCTTCCTATTCGCGATTCCGCACAATATCAATTCCGGACAACTGAATGTGATCACTTTCGTTATTGTTCACTGTCATTATTTTTACACAATCCTGTTTCTTCCTTTTCGCGATTCTGCACAATATCAATTCCGCACATCTGAATTTGATCACTTTAATTATTCTTCAATGTCATTATTTTTACACAATCCCGATTCTTCCTTTTCGCAATTCTGCACAATATCAATTCCGCAAAACTGAATTTCATCACTTTTGTTATTCTTCACTGTCATTATTTTTACCCACGACGGAACGGAGACGGTATATGCGTTTGGGGTGAGAGGATCTTTGTGCAAACCAATATTGCTATTTTTCTCAAAAACTACTAGTCCGACTTTGATGCGGTTTTCAGTGATGGGTTCGGGTTTGATTGGTGCATGTTCTTAGATAGGTGTTATGGTGACAACTCACCAGGGGGCGCTGCAGTAAACATTTACAAATACAACCAAATTTAACAATAATTTGGTAAAACCGATTTAAAAAGCTGTTTTCTTGATTTTACTGGTTAAAACGGTTTTTTTTCACAGCTAAGTTACAGGGGAGTCGAAAATGGCCCGAATGGCTTCGCGAAAAGGATGGTATGGCCGTGCCTTTTTTGCTCAACTTGTCGGGGGCACTGCCTAGCCCCCAGATATTGGAAAAGCCAAAAATACATCGAGCAGAGTTAAAATAGGAAGAAACGAGGTTGTGTAAAAATAATGACCGTGGGGAATAAAGAATGTGATCAAATTTAGTTGTGCGGAATTGATATTTTGCAGAATCGAGAATATGAATAAACGGTATTGTGTAAAAATAATGACAGTGAAGAATAACGAAAGTGATCAAATTCAGTTGTGCGGAATTGATATTGTGCAGAATCGCGAAAAGGAAGAATCGGGATTGTGTAAAAATAATGACATTGAAGAATAACGAAAGTGATCAAATTCAGTTGTACGGAATTGATATTGTGCAGAATCGCGAAATAGAAGAAACGGTATTGTGTAAAAATAATGACTGTGCAGAAAAACGAATGTGATCAAATTCAGTTGTGTGGAATTAATTTTGGACAGAACTGCGAATAGGAAGAAACAATAATGGCATAAACTTATCAGTATCCATCCTCAGTATCCCCACAACTCTTACCAGAGTACCCAAATGAGCAGAGCAGAGATGGAAAAACGAATCCAGATATTACTGTTTTCATAATATCACCATAACAATTGCAGGGATATCTTGTGTTTACCAAACCCATAAAATGAATATTCTCAAAAGCTTGAGGTATATTTAGTAGATTAGTAAACCAACTCATAGATCCAAATCATCTGGGCCTGATTGTTGACTTACAATAAGCAATTTTCGTTTTATAGGTCACCTAAATAAAAGCCGGATATTCATGAGCCGGATCTTGAAAACATTCTTGTGGATACGCCATTTATGTCACTAGCACATGTTTAACAAGAGTATGAATTTATTCTTTGATAAAATTAAATGGGGAAGCACTTAGCGGGTGGATTGCAAAAATATTGTACATAGTTAAGAGCCTCAATCTAATCTACGCTTTAACTTTTTTCCATTGTGTAACGGCAATTACCCATACATCGTATATGGGTAACTTTTGTTACAGAATTGAAAAAAGTTAATAGATTAGATTAAGGCCCTTAACTATATACAATTTTTTTGCAATCCACCCTAGTAGGTATTTACTAGAAAACTGTGACAAAGCTCGCTACAAAATGATTTAAGGTAAGGAGGAAATAATAAAAAGAAAACACATGCTAGTGTTTTTCCTCGGTTGTTGGGACGCCATCTTGAAACGGCAAAGACGACGATGACGCGTCAAATGCGTGCAGAATGTTTGCGCACCGTGTGACGTCTGCCCCACGGTTAGCTTCCGCTGTAATAATTCCTCTCGAATATTTTATACACGCGTCAATTGAAATTGGTTGAAATACACAAAGTGTAATGTGATGATAAGTTGCTTTTCAAAATTATCAATGTCAATAGCCTAGATACAATGTTAGAAAATGACTTGAAGTAAATCGCCATTAGGGCAATTATTATTAATGGTCGCAACAATAAGGAGCCGTTATTGTATTATGCTCGCTTATACAAATGATCGGGCATCGACGTGCGTACGTCTCAGCGGACACGGAAAGCCGGGTCGCCCGCTCGGGCCTCTGTTCGCAAAACAACACTTGTTGCGGAAATAGCGACGAAAAGCGTTTGTTCGTCGTATCGTGACGCGAGCGCCGGCGCGTTCACCCCGGCCCCGCGTACCCAAGATTCACAACCCGCCTCGATTCCTCCCACGACTACGCCCTTGCATATCCTGACCCTGGCAGTCTAAGAACCAAACAGAATAGGTGGCCACACTTATACTGGTTTTCCTGGTGCGAGTTGTCGGCAAACGTCGTGAACACCCCGTGCGGCCGCGCACGCCGCGCCGGCCGGCCGCGCGTTCCCACACTCCAATCCTTAACTGGTATTCGTCCAATAACCGACCGGCGAACGTGCTTACGTCCAAAATCATTCCATATGCCCAAACATCAATGCTGACGACATAGCCGAATACTCTATGGTTTGATATAACAATTTCAGTGGAAAATTACGTAGGTTGATACTGGTAACGCGAACACAAGTTTTCTTTAAGATTAGGTTACTAACGGCTGCATTAACATAATCTCGCGTGCGTCGGTGTGCGGTATAGGTACTAAAGACTGTACACGATAAAATCCGGGCATACCTGATCTAGTATATTACAAGCTTTTATTTAACTTGCAATGTATGTAACTATGTACATATATGTATGTAACTATGTTTGTTCGGGTGGAATCTTGAAAGGTTAAATTTGACCAACTTCCCGGAGTCCAATCAAGTTGAAATTTTGTACAATTATGTAAGTCCGATGACAATGCATTACTATGGTACCATAAACCTGGTCTGATGCTGGAGACGGAAGGTGGCCGTAGGAACTCCTTAATTACACGGGATAAACCCGTCGTGTTGGGGCTCTTTACAATCCTCTCAATAAACAGTTGATGAGTGTGCAAAAAAAGAACAGTCGGCAAAAAAATCCAACATGGCGGAACACCCAAGATGGCGGGGTAGTTATTTTACAAGCTTTTATTTCACTTGTTTTTAATGCACTCCTACAAAGGGTATCAAATGAAAGGGCTTGTTGAGAATAATTCGAAAAGTAAAGTGAAGTCATTCTAAAAACAATATCGCGGACAATATACTGAGAAACCTATCCAACGATGACTAAAAAGACAAAATAAATTATATGTAAAAAAACTGTTCTCTAAATAAGGGTTGTCTAATGTTTGCTCGACGGTCATATTCTATAATACTCATTTGCCCGAACTTCGTCTGCCCGAATTTCATTTGCCCGAATGTTTCGTTTTCCATAATATTCATTTGACATAATGTTATTTTCCATAATGTCGTATGCCAGAATCATTCATATGCCAGAAACTTTACTTGCCATAATCTTAAATGCAATAATTTTACTTGACAGAATATTTATGTGCCATAACAAAAACTACATTTCTGCGATTAGTTTTTCCGCTCTTTTATAAAAAAAATAACCTCGAAGACGAAAGCGGGAGCAAAGCTCCCGCTTCCGTCTTCTAACCTATCCGCGATCCGAGTCGGTTTTGCCACTAAACCCCTGTTCCCTACTGCCTACGATACACCACTATTTTGGCATTGGTTTATCTCAGAGAAAAGTTTATTTGATGCCCATCCTTTGAACAGGGATTTAGTGGCAAAACCGACTCGGATCGTGGATAGGTTCGAGGTTATTTTTTTTTATTTTAGACATTGCAATACGTACCCACTTTATTACATATGAATATTATAGATGTTGAGATGGATGGCAAATGACATTATGGCATGTGATAGTTATGGATTACAATGATTATGGTAACCGAGATTATTGTTATTGATATTATGGAAAACAAAGATTCTGGCATATAATTCATATGGTAAACAATGAGTATGGCATACGAAATTATAGAAAACAACATTACGGCAGGTGAATATTGTGGCAGATAAAATTCGGGCAAATGAAATTCTGGCAAGCAAGAGCCCTACCCTAAATAAGCTTTTATTTAAATGCGCTAAAAAGAATAAAATAAACCTTTCCTTTCAAACTTTTACTATCAACTTATAACCTCATAATACATTTTAGATGATATAAAAGCTTGTCGCGAGATTTATAAGAGTACGAGTACCTAAATCTCACGACAAGCTTTTATATCATCTAAAATGTGTTATGAGGTTATAAGTTGATGTCAAGAATGGTCAACTTTTGTCTTTTTTCCTAAATTACTTCAAATCTGTTTTAACTAAAATTATATAAAAAAATATATCTGACATGCTTACAACAACCCCTTTCATTTGATATGTCACACAATACAGTTTGCGAAACTTTTTTTTTTATTTTCCAGTTTACCCCCCAAAAGTGGCCCTCTTGTTCAGAATTCATTAATTTACTTTACGCGTCCATCTTTGGGTCACCAATTTACATATGTTTACCAAATTTCAACTTAATCGGTCCAGTAGTTTCGGAGCAAATCGGCAGTGACAGACGGACAGACAGACGCACGAGTGATCCTATAAGGGTTCCTTTTTTTCCTTTTGAGGAACGGAACCCTAAAAAGTATAAGCAGTTGGTGTAAAAATATACTAGATCAGGCATGCCCGGATTTTATCGTGTACAGACAGTCTTTATCTCTTATAATTATAACCACGCTCCTGACTGGTCTGCTGTCGTTATCGTCTATGTTTACTCTTCACGGACCGAGCTTAGGAAGTCAACGAACTGCACAATTTCCCTGGCAGTGCAGTGGGAGATCGTATCTCATCCGGATGTATTACGAACATGCTTCCCTGGATCGATACTTGGCTACCTGCACTACCGGTTAGGTAATATCAACGGTTAGTATTTCAATTTCCATTTTAACTTCTTGATATTTAGAATAGCACATTCTTGAATATTTTTTCAGTAAGATTCATGGTGTTTCGAAGGACGAGTTCATAAAATTGATAATAGATATAAGTAATTGACTTTGTTCACACATAATTTGATTGAATACATATAATAGGTATTTTTGTTTCATATACATATGTGTACGTCGGTATATTTAAAAATGTGAGTACCCAATTAGCGTGAGTTATTGTACAAAGGCCTGGAAACAAGTTCATTTTCACATAATTTGTATGCTTAATTTTCGTCACAAAATTGACACTGTAATTTTTTGTTTACATGAACTTGTTTCCAGGCCTTTGTAACGTAATGAAAAAAGCGATATTATAACGATATATTTCCATTAGTGTTTAATATTTCTATAGAAATTTCCGCAAATAACAGAATTATATCGTTATAATATCGCTTTTTTCATAACGTTACAAAGTCCTGCTTATTTCACATTTAATTAACGTGTTTGTTTATGCATATAATTTATAAATTGAAAAGAAAAGGTTAAGTTTTACACAGACTGAATACTTAATTGTCGTCACAAAACTGACACTGAGTAAATTTTTGTTTGACAACTAACGCTAATTGGGTACACATCTTATTGAAAATGCCCATGTAAAAGCGATACTTAATACTGTTTAAACTGTTGAGATTAGTGAAATGTGCGCAGCCATCATGAGATAATAAACATATTAACATGGCAACTAATCGTTTAAACTTTCAAAATAATGTGATATATGCACATCCAGGTGGTTTTCCATACGAAGGTCGTCTTCTTGGCAGATTTCTTATTGACTCTTTGGCAGCTTATTAAGAGACGGAGTTAAATAAAAAACATAAAAAATAATTCAGAAATGTTTGATACACATTTATTATGTTACAAAATCCTCAATAGCATTATCATTAAAGAATTGCGTAAAATTTAATTTATTAACCTTAGAAATTATTTTGGGCAGACAAAAACAAACCGTGTTTTGGCCTCATCAAACAAGATCGTTACGTAGCGTATGCGAGACGCGATAAAATTAGCCGATACACTGACATTGAACGCAAAAACAAAGTGGAGCGGGCTTCGCGCATGCGCTCAGGTAGAGGGGCAAATTTAGCAGTTCGCAATTACAGGCCCGTTGACTATAAAGTATCAAGATACAAATTTCATAAAATTAAACTATAATAAAGCTTTGTAAAATGAACGAAAATACTACATATACATATAAATATCAAATCTTTTTAGTTAAAAGTTGGCATGACGACTTCACGGCGAACTTTAAATGATCCAACGTTTTGACAGTTCTCAAAGTACCCGATTTGACCTGTCACTCAACAAGCGTATTGTCTGCGAGTGAGCAGTTTTTGCGGTTCAAGATTCGAGAGGCCCATATCAGGGGCCCATCATAAATACCCTACGAACACGTAGCTAGCACTAATTGGAACGAGGTGACGGGCGGCGGTCGTCGACCGGGTCCGTTCGCGAATCGTTAGTTAGCAGAGGGCAGTGGCTGACCAAATTCGGGGCCAGCCCGAGAGGTGCAACCTGCCTGGCCTCCAATACCGTACTAGCTCAAAGACTCCACATCTGCACTATGCGCACTTTAAATCACCAATGCGATTCTTAACGTGGCTTGGAACTCGATAGCTCTCAGCCGAACCTCAACGAATCTTCGCTGTTCTCAGTGCCGAGTGTTTTGTTGCGTTCGTTGCTGTTTCGTTTCTATTAGCTTGCTTTTAAACAAGAGCTCATAAGGAATACCTCGGCTAATTTAATAAACTTTTTATTTATCGCTTTCAACATACTTATCAACTTTCTCCAACCGTATTATCTACTTCGCACCGAGAAGTTTGATTCAAAGTCCAATATCCTCAAGCAGTAAACAACTGCTTTGATCATTAGATAATGCTCAATAAAAATCATTCGCTATTTTTCTTCAGATCCTGATATTACGACTTAATGTAAACCAGCAATGCGAAAGGGTTTGTTTATTTGACCTTCACGTAACCGAGCAACGGTCATACGTTATATTTCGTTAAAACTGGCTGGTGTATTACCGGCATCCTGTTGCTTAGTCAAAATACAAGTGACGGCAGTATTTGATGAAAAATAATCTATATGTCTGTCTCTCTGTCTCTCTTGGTAGGCAGAAGAACACAACACTGGTACCGAATTCTAAGATTTCTAAGGAAAGAAGTGCCGCAAGGAATTACTCCTAAGTGCTAAGCAGTGCACAGTAACAGGCCAATGCCACGATCTCCTATCTCTTTAAGGTATTATATACACATTAATATACAGGGTGCCCCTAAACCCAACGCCAAAACAAAAAATGCTGATAGGGCAGCTCATAAGCTATCAGATTAAGCAAATAGAAAAGTTCATGGTTTTCGAAATATTTGCACTTTTATAAAACTCGTGATTTTTGATACCCTGCGTCAGTGTGTCGATTGCCACCACTGCAAAAGTAAAGTCGGGGCCGCTGCGACCTGTTTTTGTGTTTTTCTAACACCTAACATGTTTTGCCAATGAAAACAAAACCCTATTTGTTTGCCGAAACTGACGGATAACATGTTAGATGTTTAAAAACACAGAAAACATTGGTGCAGCGGACCCGGCTTAAGTATTTTGTAAATCTGTTTTTTGTGCAGTATGTTACCAAAAACATACGAGGTGCGGTCTAAAAGTTATTGGCTGGAGAAATATGGCAGAAAAAAAAATGTGTCATTGTGATTGTCATTTACTCTGCTTGTTCGAGTATAGTTTTGAGGTTTCTGTTGGTAGTGGTTTTGATTTAACGGCGGCGTTTAGAACAATAGGAAGTCTGAAAGTTTTCGAAATGTTTAAGTTGCATAGTTGGAATATCGTTCCGTGATCAAGTTCCTGACAAAGGAAGGGGTCAGCCCGAACAATCAAAAAGAGGTCAGATGTTGTGTTAACAGGGATCGGAACCGGTTTTTTCAAAAGTCCCCGAAGTAGTCTAATATTTTGAATTATTTTAGGCTCTTAATGTAGGACTCTATCGTGTATTTAGGTAACATATTCGTATTATTAGACTGCCCGATCAAAAATGATATTATAACCAAAGAACGAAATAATACCGGTTTAATTTGTATGGAGAAAATACCGGTATCTGATCACTGGTTGTGTACGAGGATACCTCTCCGTCATTTTCCACTATTAAAGAATGGAGTAAGCAGTTTCGTTTTGGGCGGGAGTCCATTGACGACGAACCTCGCTCCGGCCGACCCACATAGGGGCAAAATGCCGATTTAGGCGGCCAAAATTATTTTATCGCATTTATGTACTCAAACTCGTGATTTGTTTGTAATTATAATTCCAAGAGGGCAGTAGCACAGTGGATCGAAATGACAAAAAAATGGACATACATATTTTTTTAAAAAACCTATTTAAAAAATACTTTTCGTTTGCAAATGTTATAAGGAATAAAAAATGTTATATATTTTTTTTCAAAATAAGGCTTACTTAAAGCAGAAAAAAATAATATCTGTTTTTTTTTGTATGAAACTGAAGAATAGGTATCTTATTATAAGAAAACCTTTAGAATATTATTCTCCTACTTAAAAACAGTTGAAAATAGTAAACAGCTTATCTCAGTAGGTGCCCGTTTTTTTCTATAGTCTAGTCAAAAGTCAGTAAAAACATTGTTCTTAGTTGTGTTTTATTTTTCAATAGTTTAACGGTATATTAATGATCGTTTGGTGTAAATACGACATATTTTCGACATTTTTATAACTGACAAAGAAAAAAAAATGATAGTTACGAGACAATTATGAAAACTTTTAATATAAGCAAATATGAAAGTAAGTGACCTATGAATGTCGTATTAAACTTGTGAGATTGTGTATTCATAGATTATAAAAATCTTGTCTATATTTCCTAAAGCGCTTATTGCGCGCTTTGGCTGTTTCTTCCAATAATAACCCGGATGCGGATACGGGTAGCACTTATTAACACTTCTGTATCCACAGAAGTACGGAGTTCTTCTGTTTTTCTTCGCTTGCTCCTTTCACTGGATTCTTCGAATATCTTTGCTGGTCGGCCTGATGATCCTCGTTTTATTCTTGGTTTTCTTGCGATAAAATATACGTCTCAAGATATTTTAGTTTCAATTCAAAATTTGCAAGATTTTGTGTCTGCATTTTATCAAATAGGAACCTACGGGTCACCAATTTTGCCTCTGCAACTCCTTCCGATCCTAAAACAAATCAAAACTATTTTAAACACAAAAGTAAAAAAAAAACAAAATAACACGTGGTTTTGCATCGTGGTATTTAATGGCCTCTAAAACGCATTTTCGCAAAAAATCGCAGTCAATGTTAATGTAATTATCTAGTACAGTTACTCTATTTTATGAAATTACTCGTATTATGGCCCGGACGTGCCATGATGTATAACAAAAACCTTTTTATAAATCAAAAACGTGGTTTTTTACAACAATTTTAGAAGACTTATTTCTACCTCGGGAAATAATAATAGATATTCAAAATATTCTCATAAATTTAATGTTTTATAATACTCTCTTACCTGTAGAACTAGGATCCATCACAACTTTCTTCAAAATAGACACTAAAAAAACACCACGATTTTTTAAATGTAACCTGTTTTTACGAATGCCGATAAGATGTGCGTGCACTGGGAGCAACGATCAACTTTCGACTGGCATGGCAGTGCAGGCACTGCTGTAAGGGTTAGGGAGGGGGTAGTTTATCATTCTATGGTTATTCAACCTTATCGGGAAGTGATTATTTCTTATCTAGGCTACATTTTTAGAAATCGATTTATGGCCGCCTAAATCGGCATTCTGCCCCTATGTGCGACCTGTGGAAGAACTCACCGTGGACTGCGTCAAATTAGTGGAAGAGGAAGTTCTGAGTGATCGAAGACTGAAGACTAAAGAAATAGCGATATGGACAGGGCTTTCGAAAACTTCAGTTCTTAGGATCCTTCATGAACATCTTCTCATGAATAAAGTTAGTGCGAGGTGGGTGCCCAAACTTCTTTCGAGCTGCAGCGAAGTGAGCGAAAAGCATGCTCTCAATAAGTTTTAGACGCATACAGACGACACGGAGAGTTTTTTGGAGTCAATTGTTACGATGGAGTGGCGTCGTCCTGGTGAAAAGTCGCTTAGGAAGGCCAAGTTAACACAATCCACCAAAAAGTTAATGGCTACGGTATTCTGGGAATGTCACGAAATACTACATATTGACATAAAAGAAAGGAGTACCTCGGTAAATTGTAGGTAGGTACTACGCCACCCTTCTGAACAGTTACGAGAAGCGATCAAGCAGAAGCGTCGTGGAAAACTTAGCAGTATTCGGCTTCTCCACGACAATGCACCCGTTTACACTACTTCAATTCCAAGGCTGCTGTTGCAAAATGTGGTTCCGAGGAATTATAAGGGGACTAGCTTTTGCCCGCGGCTTCGTAATGCGTAATTTTTAACCATCTACAAAGAAGGAGGTTCTCAGTTTGACCCGTATGTTCCGATTTAATTGCAATTTGGCACAAATACTTTCAAGAATTGTCATGTGTGTGTGTTAAATTTCAAAATCGATGCCATTTTCGTGATAAACGTCCCAAGAAACCAAAAAACGACACCTAAATTGACATTTAGACATTTCAAACCCATCGCACCGCAACAGGGGAGATGGTATTTCACGTCCACCACGTTGGATTTTAAAATCGTTGTTTTCGTAATCAGCGACCCGATAAACCATAGAAACAATACCCATGTTGATTTTCAGACTGAATGAAAATAATCGCTTGTACTTTCGTCTTACCTATTTATATTTACAATTAAACATATTCTTACATAAAAAATCACCTTCAAACCTTACTTAATACGTACTTTCTTCTAAATACTCGTTCACGGAAGGGTTCAGTCAGTTAACCTCCTTTTAAGCACCTCTCTGCTGACTGTATGTGGTGTTGTGCTCCTGGCCCCTATTTCACCAACTTGACAATTGTTACCTGTCAATGACAATTCGACATATATTGCTTGTTCTAGAAGTTAAGGTGGTCGCTAGGTTACTTGTGGAACCAGCAATGTACGGAGAATTGTCATTATCAGGTGACAATTGTCAAGTTGGGGCCTGGTGGTGAGTCAGGTCGCCAGAGCTCCCGCGGATGTGTTATGTTTAGAGTGAGGGGCCCGCTATAAGGAAGTTCTAATGTGTAAAGCTGGAAATATATGTATAGGAGACAGCTACAGGCAATTGGGTACTTTCCCAAGTAAATTAAAATGGTATTGGACACAGGTAAAACGATGATGATCACACGGAACTTTAACGGGCTATATCTTCATATTTTTTTATTAACAAAAAATATATACGTGTCCAATATTTTTTGATAATATAACTGAAGGACGAAATAGTTTTTTTTAGAAAAGTAGCCAATTTAGACTAGGGATGGCCTGTTCGGTTAGTTAGACAACAACCCCAAGATCCATTTCTCGTGATTGTTTAGAAAGAGCTCCTTTAAACCTTTAGTCCAGGCAATGAACAGGAACCGTAGCATGGTCCTATCACGCGACAAGTGACAAGATAAGAGCGTCGTCTCTTTCTATCGAACGGTGTCAGCCAGTGACGCACGCTCTATCCTATCACCTATCGCGTGACAAGGCCAACCATGCTACGGCTCCTGACTACTTGTAAGGAAAAAAATTCAAGGAAATAATTTATAATAGCTAATTTTTTTAATGTAACGGATATATTATCAATTAAATAGTTACCTAGAGGCAAAATCCAAGAAAAAATCAGACATAAAAAAAAATTAGCTCCTAAAAAGTCCGGATAAATATTAATATTTTTTTATCTTTATTTAGGTTCATTTACATTTTATCAATAAAATAAAAAAGACAATGAATGTTTAATTTAAATCTATATAATTACTTCCGGGTGGAAAGTTTGTTGGATTCTTGAATACAGCATCTTAGAATAACGTTTTAGAATGAAATAAACAAAAAAAACGCTATTATAAATTAATGTTTTTCCAAACCGAATTTTGCCTGGAGTACTTGTACTTGAGTCGGAGACAAATAGAGGCACGTCCTTCACCAATCTGTTTAATGGATGAAAAGTATTTTATATCGAACATACATATATAGGTGCATTAAAAAATATTTCGCCAATGGGTTGGCTAAAAGATTCCTGGCCAACCACTTGGTGAAGCTGGAAATATATAGGAGACAGCTATAGGCAATTTAGACTAGGGCCGGTCCGGTGAGTTAGACAACTACCCCAAGACCCATTTCTCGTGGTTGTTTAGAAAGTGGGTCGAGATATATTTACCCGCGAGCCGCACTGCGTCTATTTATTGCGCGGCCTGTGATTAGGAAAGTAAACAGTACTGTGCACCAAAAATAGACACCGCAATGTTATTTTAGAATTTAATATCATAAATATGAAGTCATCTCAATAAAGTACCTACCGTGAGACTAAGAATAGGATCAGCAAAGTTGCGAAATAATTCGATGATGAGTTTTTTTATAAAGCGGCCTCCCGATTATCGATGTTACTGTTAGGTATAACTCGTGGACGTGGTGACATTTGTATTGTTTCAAATCCTACGACTTAGTTTATATGTAGATTAGGTATTTATATATAGGTGTACGCGGGCCGGGTTTCCGCAACTAGACGTCATAAATGCGCCTATTTTGCGTATTAGATTTAGATTTAGATTAGGTATCTCCCTTTATATCTGTGTGTCTTTTGTGTAGTGAATAAATGTCTTCTTTTCTTTTTCTTTTTTCTTTAGGTATCTATCCGTGGAGGTTAAAATTAGTTCAAACACCATCCTTTTCTGATTACCTACAATGAGAGGAACACTGGTTTTGAGTATATTCTTCTTATTACATTCAATAAATACACTACTGTACGTGTATCAAGGTAGCACGACTCTAGTAGTAGTAAATCGCATCTTGTGGAAATAAATTAACAACTTATGAATAAGAAGTTATTGTTAGGGTAGGTGCCTATTGGATTGACATGAAAATCTCCAAATAGGTATACTCGTTAAAATTGGAATAAACAACAGGCAAGGATCTACATTCCACCTATTTGCAGCTGCAGCTCTACATTATTTACTTCATAATAATATTACCAACTAAAACCGTTGCTACTTACGTCTCTTCACATGTTAAGTTTCAATCATGTATTAAGTACGCTAGTGGAACATAACTTTATTAAAATAAAATAATTAATCACAATAAACAATACATAATTGCGTCTTGGCGGATAATACTTATTTCTCAAAAAAAACCATCATTACGAAGAATACGACGTAGTAAGACTAGTAAGTGAATGGACGGAGTGATTAATCACACACGAGTGTCACAATGGAGGGGGGGAAGGGGGGTTACGAAAGAGGGGGAAAGGGGGAAGCCGGGCGTCGCTTGCGCCGAAGTCACCCGAAATACAATCGTCGGTTATCAGAGCGCAAACAAAACTATTTTAAAACCAATCTTTCACACGACAGAGCCGACCAACCTTGAAACTGCATACGCGACAATCAAATAACAAAGTAATTCGAATACATTTTCTGAACTCGGTTTGGCACGCGTTTGGCCGGCGTAGGAACAGGCCACAACAAACTAGACAGCTTACTAGCTGGAAGATACTTTTCCCCCTTTACATAAAATTCTTAGTGATAATAAGTTATTTAAAAAAATAGTAGAACATTTTGCATTTGCGTTCCCGAAGTTGTATAAGTATCATTGCACGTATTCTTAGTAGGTATCAAATCTAAGATCAAATACAACACCACTTTTAAGGAGACTCCAGATTTTAAAATTCGCGAGGGGACGATTTTTTACTTTTGAGCGCTCGACTCTTTCACTCGAAACCTGTCAAAAATGATGAAATGCTACTTTGAAATAGCGAAAGAAAATTGAAAAACGACTGGTATTGACCTCTCGTATTTAATTCTATCGGTAGAAAGTAACTGCCTGCAATTTTGACACTGAAATCGTGTTTATTTTTATTAAATATTCGAGCGCTCGAAAATCAAAAATCGGCCCCCTGTGGTTCTTTCCGTAAACGTCCCGTATCGTTTGGCTCGTCCCGTATATGTGACAATCAAATTCGACAGAAGCGTAGCTACCTTAGTTTGAATTCATAACCAGAATTGAAGCTCCACTGTCCTCTTCAGGAATTATTGTTTTTCAGTGTTTGTGTAACCATACGGGAAACTAAAACCAATTACTATGGGTTTAATCTCTTTTATGCTGCCGTGTGCTGTTTGGAAATGTCCAATTGTATAGAGGGAAAAGATTATAGCCAGGCATCGTCCAACTGGGTAAACTGGCTCGAGTTTTTTGTGCACCTTGTTTCGTCGCCGACCAAACGCGTGTCAAACGCAGAGAATAGTAGATTGTATGACAAGGGGCTAAAATAAGCCATATTAACACAAGAAGGATATTTTCCCGAGCGAAGCGAGGGAAAATAATTCGAGGGGTAATATGGCTTTTAGACCAGAGTTATACACTCTACTTTTCACTTCGACTGCGAGAAAATAGTAAAACAAAGATTATCCATCCACAATCAATAACAAATTTCACTGCGAAGAGCTTGTTCAATTTAGCGTGAGGCGTTTTCTTTTTTAATGATTTGGAATTAGGGACTATAAAACATCTGATGTTTGATTGGTCGATTTTAATATGTAGCTGTATTCTGGTTGGTTGATAGCAAAGAGAAATGTTTTTTGAAAGAATAGTGATTGGTGGATTTAAATTATTTGGAATTAGGGACTAAAAAACACCTGATGTTTGATTGGTCGATTTTAATATGTAGCTGTAGGTATTGTGGTTGGTTGATAGCAAAGATAAATGTTTTTTTATAGGGTTGTGATTGGTGGATTTAATATGGTGAAGTGTTTTGATTGGTCAAATTAAATGTGTTAAAAATCATAAATATGTATACATATTTTCCCTAGGGGCTAAATGTACTACTTTGGCCCCGCTTATTAAGCCTAATATGACACACTTTTCGAGCATGAGATGTGAAAAATATATTCGAGTCACTTGTAGAAACATTTGGGCAGAGTGGTAGTGCCTATGCTTATATGGAGCGCACGCTATCGAAATGTCTGGCCACTATGAAGTCAGGCGACCTGTGACCTGGAGGAACTATTCAGTTATCTACATAACGACACGAGAGTTCAACGACGAGTATGAGTATGATTTATTGCCGTCATCAAGCAACAGCTGCTAATTACATATACTTACCAGTGACAAATAATTTCGTTGGAATTGTTTGTTCAAAGTTTCAAATTATTAAGAAAAAATATGAAATTCAAACTGACTTATAATAATAAAGTTGCTTATCTGCGTGAATTTTTTGCTGTATTTAAAGGTTTGTATAATAACATAAATAGCTTGTTTAATAACCCGGAAACTGGACGACAACAAGAATTTATCAATAGCAATATAATAGTATGAATAGGTACATCGACTAATGCAACAATAGGAATATCAATAATGCAATAAATACTTTTTTTCTCACCAAAGTTGTCTTTAATTGAAATTTATATTGTTTTTGTTTTCTTTCGTATAGTGTTGGCATGGCGTTAATTATTACGCCAATCACGAACGAAGCATTATTATACAGCTTAAGACGTGTTTAATTTAATTCATTATGTATTTGTTTGACATTTGTTAGGGTAGGTGCGGTAGGTCTTTGTTCATTTTTGGTACAAGCTTTTATTGCCGACTTTACTTTTCTGTATACGGTTATCAATTACTCATTGAGAATTTGAGACTATTCTAACGAGCCCAAACTCGATGAAGTTGTGTCGTTTCATTGCGAAGTTCCTATTCCTATGGCCACCTTCCAGCTCCATCATCAGATCAGCACCATGTCATCATAATATTGCATTGTCACGCGTTTTACATATGTATGCTAAATTAAAGCTCAATCTGTTACCGGGAAGTGGATCAAATTTAATTTGCAAGATTTGATGACAAACATCGGGACAGGTGAAACTAAATAAAAAAAAACTTTAAAATACAGATACAGTTTCATTAATTTTATTGCAAAATGCAGAAACAACTTTAATAACTAAATTTAAAGCAAACAAGTAAGAAAGAGTAGTGGAATTAATACAAGTAATTTAGCATGGTGGACTGGTTACTATAAAATATAAATGTAATTTATTGTAATTGTAATTTAATTAACCCTCGACTTCTTCAATATATATTTAATTTATTAAATTTCCGGCGAATGATGGATTTTTGCGTCAAGAAACTAAGAAAAACTGTATAAACTTCATTGGATTTTAAGCAAAATTTCCGCCTATTTAGTACATTTTATTAGGGCGACCAACCAAAGAGAAATGAAGCGAGACAAGGGTCTTAGCACAACACTGAGTTGCTATCAGTATAATATAATGTAGAGAGTAATAATAATACGAAAGTGCTTGCGGTAGGTCACGCTTTATCATAAGGCACGCGGGCGAGTTTTTTGCTCAGTCAAATTATCACTGGGCCCCAGTGTGATAGGTACATGGACTGTAATAACACTAAAACATAAATAGCTTAAAATATGATACTTATGCAAATTAATTAGGACAGTCCAACAACAGCTCGTTCACTGTTGCTACTTAAAATCATCAGCGAAGATATAACTGACATAAGATAACGATGAATGTACAATTGTACACTCACGTTCCAAACATTGGTTTTTCATTTAAATATGCAAAAACACACCGGTTGCGTGCCAAACACAACACCGCACCTTCCTGCATACTGTGGGTTAAACAAGATACATTGCAATTCCCACAGATGACCCGTGTAACAAACTACGACGGGTCACCTAGTTATCGTGCCACGACCTAGGTCAGTCAATCCGCAGTCAGTGCACTCCAGTTACGTTTGTGTTACGGACGACGTAACATGTTTATTATGAGTAAGGCGAGATATACATCGCATTGCGACGCCATTTTAATGGCCAGGGCTTATGTTTCGGCAGTCATTAACCGTTGGGTGGGTCGTCAGTCTGGGTTCACGCTCTCCACAAGTAGTTTTTTCAATCTTTCTTTTTAAAATAACACCGAGAAAAACCAAGCAAAAGCCACAGTGTTTTAAACAGGGCTTTCTTTGTTTGCTATAGTTAAGATGCCTTCGATATCTGATTGGTCTTGTCTATTTAGAACCGCACTTATCGGCCTCACCGGGTCGGGCCAAAGTGAACTGCATATTTATACACACAAGCGTCTTGTGTTTCATCATGATATTACCAGTTGAACAGTTTCTCTTTAAGAGATGTGTCACGTTATTCTGAACAAGGGACTCTGCACATGCTGCCAACCAAATGAGTAATGAGAAGATACATTAAAATCGTGCACAATTAGTGCCTTTTCTCTGGTGACTGTGAGTTGTATACCAAGCGCACCCAACGTACTCGTAGCCTCGTACCGACGCAAGCGCATCACACGCGTGTGGTAGGTCACGGTCACCGCAACATACTAACGTACGTGCGCGTGCAACTATCTACGTACAATAAACCATGTTATGTGTAAATCTATTTATTCTAAACCACATAACACTTGCGCACAACGCATTGTTTAGTAAGTAACAAATATTAATTAATAGCTTCTGTAAGACAACAAACAGTTAATTCAAAACGGTTAACTGCACACACATTGTAACAGCGTATAAATAGTATATTTCATTGCCAGACATTGTTATGTAAATATAATAAACAAACAGAATAATAGTAATATGCGTAACTAAACAAATATGCAGATGTAGCCTGTAGGTGTACTAGTAGTATGCTACCCGTGTTCATTACATAATACTTATATTGTTATTTAAAAGTACATTCTTGCAGAGGTCGGGAAAAAGTTATTCGTTGACAAGTCGAGTTTAACAGATAAAACGAAGCTGAGTCCGGCAATAGATACGGATCCACGAAAAATATTTTATTACTTATAAAATAGCGTGTACGTTTCAAACTTTCTAAAAACAGGCACACGCGGCTTAACTCATAATGTTCAATGAATTGAAGTAATATTATAGAATTGAAAAACATTACAACCAATCATAATTTTAAATGTATTTATTGTGTTTAAAAATATATTATATATGAAATTTAAATAGAACGCATTTAAGTTTATTTCTGGTTTCAGTTTGTAAATGTATTTTTTTATTTAAAACTATTTGAGAAACTTTTAAACACGCCATTTCTTTCACTTGTAAAAATAAACGTTCAGTCTATTTAAATTTGTTTTACTTGTTAAATTTGCGCAAGTCAGCATCTCTAGAAGTTCACTATTTTTGCAACAGTAAAATTCACAGCATATTGGAGAAGACACGGTTTGTCTTTTTAATTCTACTTTTTACAATATTTTACAAAACATATCATAAATATACCATTATAATTACGTTGAAAGAAGTGGCAAGTGAATTTGGCCATTGTTTAAAGCAGATACAAGGTGCGTAAAGCGAATATGATATTAAGCCATATCCAAGCTCCGAAAACTCCAGAAGAAACCCAATGAAACATTAATATTAGGAATTAATTCACCATAGATCAAATTAACTACGTATATACGTGTGTAAATACCTACAAGCATATGCTAATGTATTAAAATAAATTTCAAGCTTGCAATTTAATTTAACTATGATACCTATTAATTTCTAAAAACAAATCAATTTTTACAATTACAATAATGTTTGCTATCCCTGAAACTTCAAATTATGACAGTTGTCAGAATTCCACCGCATTAAAAATCAAGGTTTAGCAATATGCGAAGTTTAGTATTTTTTTTTTTTTGAATGATAATATAAGTACAGTCACGGACTATAATTGTTGAGCCATTTAGAGCTCACTTTATCAAGCTACAATAACACTTATGGTAACAGGAAAATTAACAAATTACTTCCATATATCTTAAATCTGCCCAAGAACTTATTACAAGATCTTACCGATGCATGCCATTATTAGTCATGACAAATGTATTTGATGTTTCATATTATCTTTATTGCATCCATGGTATTTAGTTACATTTGGTCTTAAAAATTAACGCAGTGTCACATGGGTCCTGGTAGGGCATAGCAAATTTATGTAAGATTATTGCGTAATATCGGTATAATTATTAATTAAGTAAATAGTAAATGTCAAATTATTTAAATTAAAACGTGCATATATTGAGGATTAAATTGAAATGGTGTCATTCATAAACTCATTAACAGCATAGTAACATTTTTTTAATAGTAGACTTCTCAATTTAGTACGAAAAGTTTTGTTATTTTCTACGTTGACTAGGTTCTTAGATGGTTTATTATAAATCACAATAGACCGGTAGTATGGGCTACTCTTAAACATTTGTAGTCTAGGTTCTGGAGGAAGGACTAGTTTTTCTTGCCTTCGGGTACTTGAGACATTTTTGAGTTCTTTATGCTTTCTTACGAACATTGCCGTCTCTAGGATATATATATATATATATATATATATATACAAGGGAGTGTTAAGATATCTCCAGACTCACAAAGTATGGTCGGCAGCACGTTCTTTATGGAATGTTAGCGATTATTCGTATACATGTTTTTTGGCTCCTACAGTTTTCTAGTCTCTGAGCTATGGCCCCATAAAATGATACCATATTGCGGCCAAGAAAAATAGGCATAATATGCAGTTTTGGCGCAATTTGCCGTGGTGTTCGATTTTAAGATTCGTAGTGCGTATGTAAACCGTGATAGCTTAGATTTGTTTGATTTGTGGATTTGCCAATTGAGGTTGGCGTCGATTGTAATACCTAGGAGCGGGAAAAATCTTGTCCTCTTCAACATTTAGCAGGTTTGCTTCATTGTTTTTGATGCGGTCTAAGTATTATTTTGGTTTTATTGCTATTTATTTCAAAATTGTGTTCTGATAACCATGATTTCACAATATGGATAGTCTCTGGAATTTGGCTGGTTTGGTTTGCATTCGGGCACTCAAAAAGGAAAGACACGTCATCTGCGTATAGGACATTATGCGTTTTAGTAATTTTTAAGGTTCCGATACCTCAAAAGGAAAAAACGGAACCCTTATACTCCTTATAGGATCACTCGGTTGTCTGTCTGTCCGTCTATCACAGCCGATTTGCTCCGAAACTACTGGACCGATTGAGTTGAAATTTGGTACACATATGTAAATTGGTGACCCAAAGATGAACGCGTAAAGTAAATTAATGAATTCTGAACAAGGGGGCCACTTTTGGAGGGTAATCTGGAAAAATTTAAAAAGAAGTTTCGCAAACTGTATTGTGTGACATATCAAATGAAAGGGGTTGTTGTAAGCATGTCAAATATATATTTTTTATAATTTTAGCAAAAACAGATTTGAAGTAATTTAGGAAAAAAGACAAAATTTTACCATCCCCCCCTTATCTCTGAAACTGCTAGGATTAAAATTCTGAAAAAAATATGGACAATAGTTCCTTGCCTAAAGATTACAGGAAAACCTATAAGAAGTTTGAGTATCCAAAAACACTTATGAAATTTAGATTATATACGGATCCCTCACCACGCGAGTTGAACTCGCACTTGTCCGGTTTTTTGACAAGTCATTAATGTATATAAGGAACAATACACATCCGATTACGCTTCCCTGGGGTATGGAGTGGTTCGTAACTACAATCCGATTTTACAACGTTTATGTTGTTAGTACGTTGGTCAAAAAATTCTAACTATACATACTGGAGCCGTAGCATGGTTGGCCTTATCACGCGACAAGTGACAAGATAGGAGCGTCGTCTCGTTCTATCGAACGGTGTTAGCCAGTGACGCACGCTCTATCCTATCACCTATCGCGTGACATGGCCAACCATGCTACGGGGCCTGGTCTCTGTCCGAGAGATAAGACTTAAGCCACTGATAGGCATTTCCCCGGATACCGGTATCACTGAGTTTTGTTAGTAGGGTGCCGTGAGATACTCTGTCATATGCATTCGTCATGTCAAGTAGCAGTCCTATTGCATAACTTCTGTATCGGATATATTCTAATGTCTTCTGTATAAACTTCTAGACAGCGAGGGTGGTCGAGCAATTTGCAATGTAAGAAGCTACTAAAAAGTACTACCTAAGTTTAGATGAATAAGTGCAGGTAAGGATTAGAATTGTAGCCAATAATATCAATTTGTCATATTATAACTTAACCCTTTAAGGGCAACTTCTAAATTTCATAGCAAAAGTTACCACCCGTTAAGGTCATCTTTTTGTATTTTTTTACAGTTCAGAATTATGAGCTCTACACAATAGCAAGAAATTTGAATTATGAATTATTTTTAACTTTGCCCGTTAAAGGGTTGCGAGATGAACCGCAGGATCTCGCCAACTATTGCCTAAACGTTTTAAATAGTGGCTTTATGTGTAACACAGCTATTTATATAAAAAAATAACAAATAAATAAAAATAAAAATCTACTACCCCAAAGACAAAATTAGTTGACACCTAAATGGCTCAACAATTAAAGTCCTTGACCGTAACTATGGTGCAAATGATTAATAGGTTTCGTTTAAAAAATTTAGTTTAAGCAAAATGTGACAAGTGAGACGCAAATGGACATTGGGACGAAAATCTTGGACAAGTGGAATACCACCCTTAGACCTAGGTCCGCCTACTTCCAGAATGTTTCCGATTACGACGAAGCGCTTTTGCAAAGGTCACAATATCCCTTCTCGTATTAACTGTGCTGCCTATACTGTTTCTAGATAAATTATTTCTTGAGCTATTGTTAGTGAGTGGGACGTAGTATGTGACTACATCTCCATTTATATCCTCTTTTCTCTGAAAATTGAAGAGTTGGATTTGGAAATCTATTATGAACGTCGGACATAAACTCACTCGTCCGATGCGAAAGATTTCATATTAAGCTTAGCTCTGAATGTTGAAACAAATTTAAAGACTGGCACAATAAGGAGATATAGGTAACATAATTATTTGTACAATGACGACATTTACCAACAGGGCTTTTTCCTTAATCGAGTGGTGTTGGCGGGAAATACCGCTGAACATTGTCAACATGACACCTTTCATCAGACAGCATAGATCCGGGTGATTGCTTCTATAGCAGCGGCAATGTGAGTCGGCGTACATAAAATACAAGTGGATATTTTCACCTACACGTGTTACGGCATTTTTTAATAGTTGAGAGTTAAATACACGGTGATTTTTAATTCGTGATCAGGAATCAATTTTTCTAATTTAATGCCAAACACGATTAACTCGTGTTTACCAAAAACAAACGTTCTTTTTTTCCTGAATAGAACTGAATTATTAGGAATTACTTTTTAATTAATAACATTGTCACCCTAAAACGGTAGTTCAAATCTATGAATCTAAAACCTCCATGAAAAATTTGTTTCATCAACCAACTTCAAAACCCTTGTGTCCAATTATTAATATAAGAGAAATAAACTGTCAATTGTCACATGCATGACAAGAAGATGTTAGAGTTTATTGACGTAATGCCTATCAAATTTCCGTCCAAACCGCTGAAATATAGGGTGACCATACATTCAGTGGATATTAGTGCTAACATTATCATTGTATTGTAGTTAATGAACTAAACAGTGACGTAATTTGCATGAGACCCCATCCATTGAAATCTGTTTTGGCTGTTTATTAATATTTTTCGGCTCCTGATCACGGATTCAAAATCATCGTGTATACATAACTCAAATAAAAATGTGGCTGTGGCAGACACATATTTTGTTTTTAATACTAAGACGAGACGTTGGCAAACATGCATACTGTCCACCTGAATGCTAACCAGACACCGTAGCCTATTGTAGCGTACTGAATGAGATAAAACTTGAAGCAGCATTAAGAGAGGCGAAGAAAGCAGTTTGAACGGCGACTCCAGTTTAGACTTATAACAACTTTAATTATAAGACTATAACCAAAGGAAATGTACATAAAAAAGGTTGTATACCACTTGTGTAAAATTAAAAACTGTATGGTGTAAATGACTAACTACACAAATCTGAATCCTTTGCGGTCGGACGTAGGCTGCCGTTTACGAGGTGTCAGGTTTATGCACCTAATTCCTTTCCAGCCACCCTTTCATGGTAATGGTAGATATATGCCTTAAACAATCTGATACGGTTAGAACTTTATGCTGATGAAATCGCGGGCATATAAGCTAGTTTTTAGGCATTAGCTAGCATACATTTATTTGTTAATACGTATTATTATAGTAATTGATTGAGCAATTTGTACAAAAATAAAGAACGATAAAATTAACGATAAGTAGCAAATCATGATGTCGTCCTTGATGAGAAATCAAATTATTACGTACGTATTGTCTAGATTCAATCTACATACTTTCAACTTTCATGGCTAACGTACGTCTTGAGTACACAATACCTACATCTTTTTATGCAGTTATAATTCAAGGAAGGGCAAATAAAAGGCCTCCATCACGGAAAAATCCAAGATTCCCGTGGGATAACAATAATGGCATCTTTAGTAAACAAGCTATTGGCTTAAACATAACATCGAGCGAATACAAATAACATACTTAATGCAATACTCGTAATAAGTCTGTGTATTTTTTTGTATTAGGCAATTTAGCTATACACACAAGTGAAACGAAAGGAATGTAAACACACAGGCGCCAACGGGTATTATCAACGGTGTTTGTTTGGTTGACTTATCTTATCGCTTTTCAGAATTATGAGGCAATCTCCATTCAACGTCAGCACTCGTGACGTGATTTTCGACAAGTCATTTTTTTCTATTACTTTATTTATTTATATTTCTCACTTCAATTTAACTATCATATACACGTTAATTAAATGTGAAACAAGTTCATTTTCACATAATTTGTATGCTTCTTCATCACAAAACTGACACTGAGTTAATTTTTGATTAATAACTCACGCTAATTGGGTACACGAATTATTTAAAATGCCCATATACGATAAATATATCACACCAATTGATCTAGTCCCAAACTAGGCAAAGCCTGTACTATGTGTACTAGACAACGGATAAACATATTTATATTTATATAGATAAATACATACTTAAATAGATATTAAACATCCAAGACTCAAGAACAAACATTCGTATTCGATAAGGAGGAACAGTTTTGGGGCCAGTAAAAACAAAACATTTTTTAAATTGTATTATTTGAATTGTTTATTTGCAGATGTAATTCAATACATTGTGGGTTACGTTTAGAACAATCTTTATTACTTATTTATGATTACTGATTATTTTTAGGGTTCCGTACCTGGAAAGGAAAAAACGGAACCCTTATAGGATCACTTTGTTGTCCGTCCGTCCATCCGTCTGTCAAGACCCTTTTTCTCAGGAACGCGTGGAGGTATCAAGCTAAAATTTATATCAAATAATCAGGTCTACTGTCCCTTGGAGCTGTGAAAAAATCAAACTTCCAAGCCAACGTAATCAAAACATACAGCCGTTTATGCCAAAAATTTCCGCAAATTTTTGAAACACGCAAGGAAATCAAAACCTACACGGTACTGCCCGTGAACTCAGAATCTTGAAATTTGGTACGAAGCAAAAATTGCGAAAACCGTAAATTTTTAGTTACATCCCCCCCCTCCTTATATACCTACAGGTTTGTACGGAACCCTCGGTGCGCGAGTCCGACTCGCAATTGGCCGGTTTTTTTTTAATCAAAAACTTAACTAATTATATTTATCTATATTACTGGGGGCCTCAATTAACATATTCTTAATTATATTTTTAGTTTGGGTAGGTCTACTCTCTATGTTATTTACAATAATTTATTATGTGAAGTGTTACATTTTTTTAAACAAAGTAAGTACATTAAGTCATCGAAGGTTGAAATAAACACGTGGAATAGTTTATGAACACACGGTTATGTAAAAATTGTTTTTTGAAGAGCTATTTAAAACAAAGACGAATTACGCCATGTGAGTTCATTAAAATGTATACCTACGAGTATGTATGCTCCTCGTTTCACTACATTTTAGTGCGCCATAAATGTATCAAAAAAAAGTCATGAAACAGAGTGCGCCTAATATTATGCGTAGAGGCATGTGAATTTTACTACCGGGGCACTAAACAATGTCGTATCGAATGGAGGGTCGTAGATAACAAGGGTTTGTCTCGGCCTCGGCCGTTGACCCCGACAGCTGGTCTCCGCGTAACTACATGTGAACTGCTTTGTAAACAACAGGTATTCATGCGGAGAGGAAGTGGCAGATAGTAATCCTGTTCCACGTTGAAGGGGTCGAAACGGCATGAAGTTAACGCGAGAGTATTCGCCGGATATAATAATGTAATAAGTTTTTAATGTTTGTACCTCTTAGACTAGTTGCTTGCCTGACAGGTCATCAAATGTTAAGAATTTGCAATAGGTACAGAAGGAATTAAGAATTAGCAATAGGTACATGTATAGAAGGAAAAATGCCAATTTACCTATGATGACGATGCTTTACTTTATCGTCAATTGAAATTAAGTACATATATTGTACATTTTAAACAGGACAGTACAAAAACAAACCATAGGCATATATTTTTGGCATACGGCATATCAGCTGTAGATTAAATTCCGTCGCGGCGGCGATGCGATAGTTAATAATTAAGTACATTGTTTAAGAAGGGGCGTAACTGGAATATTGCTAACGAGAGTCTATCAGAAGCCCGACGCCGAAGGCGGAGGGCTTTTGATGACTCGAGTTTGCAATATTCTTACGTCCGTGTTATACACAATGTTTTTCATCACATTTGCGAGGAAATAAATAACTACAAAAGACAGAAAAATCTAAGATTCATACAGCCGCACCAATCAAAAATTGACAACTTCACTTCCAGATCAGTGCTAGTGGAGTGCGCAGCTTCAATATTTCATCCAATTACAGATCAGTATTCTTGCGGGGCGGGGGCGGCTTGGCCAACTAGATTTTTTTTTCAACCAATCACAGAGCACCCAGATTTGCTTAAGCCAATCAGAGGGTTCTATATTTTAAAACTAAACTTAACAGCCCGTGGGAGGTAAAACGGCTATAACTGCTCTGTACGCTCGCAAGTAATAACGCCATTGACGAGCAAGTGTGATGAAAATAAATATTCAGCGAAGAAGGCCTAGATTACTAAACACTCTATAACACAATCACATAATTATAAAAACCGGCCAAGTGCGTGTCGGACCACGCAAAACGAAGGGTTCCGTGCCTATTAAAAAGGTCGTATCGTCATAGAAATCTTACGGCACTTACGTCCTTTTCTTTGAGGAAGGCAGTTTTTCAGCAATATCTCGGAAACCTTTCATCCGATCTTGTTCAAAACAATTTTCGGTGAATGAACTTAATAAGCGCTGTGTCCATGAATTTTTTCATATTTTTAAAATACACCGTTCAAAAATTAGAGGGGGGGGGGACAGAATTTTAGTGACTTTCGGGGCGATTATCTCTGACTGTATTCACTTAATCAAAAAAAATCCCGAGAAACCTTATATTTATTTTAAAAGGCCTATCGATTCATGTGCCACACGTGGGCTCACGATGAAAAAAAAAAATTTGACTTTTAGTATTGTGTATGGAGTACACCCCTAAAAAAATTTTTTTTAGTAATTTTAATTACAAAACTATGTAGCGGCTAATAAAATACACCTATCCTCAAAATTTTATTAAAATACACCTTATAGTTTTCGAGTAAAATGCCTGTGACATACGGACAGACGGACAGACGGACATGACGAAACTATAAGGGTTCCGTTTTTGCCATTTTGGCTACGGAACCCTAAAAACGAGGAGACCTCGAGTTGTTCCGTTTCTTGTATAGGTACTTAAACACAAATATTAACTTGATAATACTATCCCATTGCGACGTGTCCACCTTGTATCCTACGTTTGCGAAAATCAGATTCGGATGTCCTAAACTCTATCACGCAATATTCGAACAAAACATACTGATATTTCCTATCTTCGAACTTCGCAGTACTCATAGTAAAATTCCTGCGTAATAGTCGGCTTGAAAGAAAACGACGACACCATTTTAACTACTGCTAAGTTATCCGTATACTCGTCTCAGAGGGCATCTAATCACTCAATCATTAGTAAAACTGGAGTCCTGAGATTGGAAAAAATATGCGTAATATGAGAACAGACTTAACTGGTTCCTCCGACTCCAGTTATCGGTAAGCATTGTGTGAACATAAGCGCTGGCCTTGCTATTTATCGTTCGCCTTTCATTCCACGTAGAAATACAGTGCCAATCTAAATCAAGTATAAAAAATACGGCAGTCATTAAATGACACATTTTATTACCAACGCTAATAAATCTATAAATTCTAATTTTAACTCGCATGCGCTCGCGCATTTTAACTTTATATATATTTCCATTTAGCTTGAGTATCATTTTATTACCATTTTTTGTTTCATGTTACCTGTTCTATATATAATGGACAGTATTAACATAAATAGATACGTATTTACTTAGTTATATATCAAGATCCTTAGGCGACACCGATACTAAATCACTTCTAGAAGGAAATGGAGCGGTACATCTAAGTTCGATGTGCATACTTGTCACAGTTGTCACCCATACCGGCACCGGCGGGTATAAAGACACGCACTATTTTAAATAACTAAGTATATAAATAAATATATCCTACTAATATTATAAATGCGAAAGTTTGAATGTTTAGATGTTTGTTACTCAATTACGCCAAAACGGTTCAACCGATTTGGATGAAATTTTGCACGAAGATAGCTGTTCATTATTTCAACGTTCCTAGCACAAAACACAACGTGTAAATTCATTTAATTTCGAAATCGATTGATATTAACTCATATAGCTAGTTTGACGGAGACGAAACCAAACGTTTTTCCGAAAGCTAGCAACACTGAACGTGATATGGCAATCTCCGCTTTACCGGGCATCGTTACAGCTCGCAATGAGTTTGCTGGAGCTTAAAACCCCTATAAAACTTCCAAAATTAATAAGGGGGGGGATGGTAATTTTTCGTCTTTTTTCCTAAATTACTTCAAATCTGTTTTTGCTAAAATTATAAAAAAAATATCTCTGAAATGCTTACAACAACCCCTTTCATTTGATTTATCACACAATACACTGCCCTCATAAGCCAAATAGCGGTATCTCAAAATTATTTGTCATTGTAAGTTATATCATTTGACGTAGATTTTAAATGACATGTTCCAATGATTTTTCTTTTTGAGATACCGCTATTTGGCTTATGAGGGCAGTACAGTTTGCGAAACTTTTTTTTTCATTTTCCAGGTTACCCCCCAAAAGTGGCCCCCTTGTTCAGAATTCATTAATTTACTTTACGCGTTCATCTTTGGGGCACCAGTTTACATATGTTTACCAAATTTCAACTCAATCGGTCCAGTAGTTTCGGAGCAAATCGGCTGTGACAGACGGACAGACAGACGCACGAGTGATCCTATAAGGGTTCCGTTTTTTCCTTTTGAGGTACGGAACCCTAAAAAAACTATCACACTCCTTCGAAAAAAGCTCACTTGCAGGCTGGAGATGCGAGGGCACAGATATATGGGTGGATTGCAAAATAATAGTACATAGTTAAGAGCCTTTCTAATCTACGCTTTAAGTTTTTCCATTGTGTAACGGCAATTACCCATACATTTTATATGTGTAACTTTGATTACACAATAAAGACATTTTACAGATTACAGAATTACAGAAAAAAAGTTAAAGCATAGATTAGATTAAGTCCCCTAACTACCTATGTACAATTTTTTTACAACCCACCCATATTTTATAGACACTAAAATTGCCAAAAACGCAAGGGTTTATGACGGATCATACATAAAAAACCCGGTCAGGTGTCTGTCTTTCAGGCGATTTCAGGCCGCATGGCCAAAAAGTCTGGAAAATTTTACCCTGTCGAATAAACGTCGTCTCGGTTTAAAGGAAAAGAAGTCGATCTCCGACCCATTAGGAGATATGTATTTTTAGTGTATAGGTAAAAAATAGTACATTTCGATGCTAGTGCGGAAATTATGTCATTACGTCACGAGTACCGAGATATCTTGCCACGAGCCGTAGGCGAGTGGAAAGACTCGGGACGAGTGAAGAATGACATTTCCGCACGTGTATCGAACGACGTTTTTTAATACAGTTGCGAAAAAATAAGAAAAACAACAAGTAAGGAATTCGAAACTTTTATATTATTCATCACATAATACAGTTGGAAAATAATTAAGTTTAATACAGTTCTATCTTATTTATTTTATATTAACATAATAATGCACTAAATGCACTAGTGCGCGAAAATCATTTTTTCGCAACTGTATTAAAAAACGTCGTTCGATACACGTGCGGAAATGTCATTCTTCACTCGTCCCGAGTCTTTCCACTCGCCTACGGCTCGTGGCAAGATATCTCGGTACTCGTGACGTAATGACATAATTTCCGCACTAGCATCGAAATGTACTATTTTTTACCTATACACTAAAAATACATATCTCCTAATGGGTCGGAGATCGACTTCTTTTCCTTTAAACCGAGACGACGTTTAGTTAGTTAGTTAGTTTTACTGGGCATTTTCCGCAAATCGACATCCAACGTGCCTATTTTGCGTGAATGGATTAGACCGGTTTCCTCACGATGTTTTCCTTCACCGAAAAGCTAACGGTAAATATTTCGTACATAAGTTCCGAAAAACTCATTGGTACGAGGTTAGGTTATAAGCGCTCCAAAAATGGCACACTAAAACTGTGTCATTTCACACAACTTGCCCTAGTTTCGCGTCGTCAATGGAAACGTTAGCTGTCAAATTTGGTGACCATTTTTAAAAACGGAATTTCGTTTAGACAACATATCTACCTCTTTTTGCTATACAATTTTGTATCTATAAAAGCGTAAGGATTCTAATTGGTAGCTATAAATTTACTCTTGGACAATAAAAAATGCACAGTTTTTCCAAACTTTCAAGTTCTTTTTATGATTTTAATTATATTTTTAATTTATACTTTATTACAATAATTTGATGGTTTACTATCCATTTAGCAGCACTACGTTATCAATATCATCAACAGCATTTGATTTGAAGAGCCCATCGTAATGCTATTTGTACCTAGTTAAGAATGGGAAATTAAAATGTAACCCGTACTCTGCATGGCCATCGACAACGCTGAGGTGCTGACAAAATGGTTAAGTAACGGTACGTTTTAACCCATTCCCGGCCCGAGACGACACATATGCGTCCCTACGCCGTAGTCGCTTTCCGCTACATACGAGGAAAACCACGGGATCGGCTACGAGCGTAGCGCGTAGCGATTCTGGGCACTGAATGTGTACAAGCGATTTTCAGCTCGATCTTCGTTTTGATGACTGATGAGATGCATCAAAAATGACCATCCCTCTAAGAAATGTCTAAAGGACATCAACTTCATTGAATCGACGAAGAATTTTCAAATCGCTGATGGAATAACGGGCTAAGGCCGTCAAAATTAATGTATTTTTTGAGCCGGTATCTGATTTTGTTTTACATTTTGTATGGCGTGAAAAACAAATTTTGTGTTATGGATAACACAAAGGTACCAAATACAAAACAAAACGTCCCTTAGGTTCGCAGTCGGTTGATCAAAGTTAAAATACTGTGTCCACACAACTGCGTCGTAACTTTGGCTCTAATCGTTATCTGGCGGATAAACGCGATACAAGCGCTCAATGGCGCCGTGCAAATGCATAAGGCGAAGAACATACGAGGCGAGTCACTCACTGCAATGCGGCGGAGCGCGTTCGAGCGTTTGTTAATTTTGAAATAAGAGACGCACACAGGGTGTCTGCTCCGCGCGTTTATCGCGCCTCTGCACGGAGGAGCGTTTCCATGTGAAATGGTCACGCGTTTTATCTAAGGCGTCGTTTAAAATTTAAATATCACGAAACGCTCAAACGCAGCGAATCTGCGTTGTGCGGTGCCCAAGCGCCCCGTGTGTTCATCGCATAAATGAAAATAAAACCGCCCGCGCGGCCCCACGGCGGTTCAACGGCCGCGGCGGTTTTTGCGAACGATCCGCCGAAATAACGGCCTCGTGTTGTTTACTTACACGAACCTCAAGCGAACATCAGTCATGGGACTATATTCGACTAAATTTGATGATGGCTTGTAAGTGTCGTAACAAGCGATCAATAGGCAATGTCGCCCCCAGAACCGATTCAGAGTCAGCTAGTGATTTTATTTGAAGTGAATAACACTATACAAATATTAATCTGAATTTTTAACATTAATAGGTCGAACGAAGTGGACCTTATGGCTAGTATCGCAATGTCACGAGCTTGGCGATGACAATGGATTGATTTAGTGATGAATTTTACATATACAAATTGTCGATCTATGCAGAATCGTCGAGAGTACGACTTGATTGATTTAGGTGATTTTTGTTTCCTGTATTAATTGTTAAGACAATGTTTGCATGTGTATTAAGAAACTACTTGTTGCGTAAATCAAGGATGGGAAGGGTAAATCGACCAACGTGTTATTTGTGATCTTTACTTGGCGTGCGTGCACGTAACGGGAACTATGACCAACTCACGCACCCCGCACGACACGATTAGCTTTTCGTGTCACCAGTCTAGTGATGTAGCTTATTTTTAATTAAATATAATTAGTGAACTAACACGTTCGCCACCGTTTCACTAACGCCTTGGTTACCGGTTGAAAGCGCAGAGCGTACATACCTAGTATAGGAGTAAGATTTTTTGGTCACACATGTGTCAAGCTGTCAAACGACTAGGAATAAAAAAACACACTGCGTATGTCATCGACATCATCAGATATTTTTTTGGTCATACGCAACATGACTCATCGGAGGAGTATGATTTTTTAGATCACGCTCGCGATTGTGTTCAATATTATACATATTATGTCTAAACATACCTCACCTGAGATACGAGTACACCGAAACCACGGTAGAGTTCAATTCACACTGGGATATTTTTAAGTCATTCATTTTTTTTAGGCCTTGGTCTCCGGTCGACGCCACACGCCGCGTTCTATAGCATCAAGTTGTATGGGTGCAGCTACATTTCCATAGAACGTGACGCTGAAAGTGGCCTGCGGCGTTAACCGGAGACCATGGACTTAATGAATTGTTTAGATTTTTCAATCTTTTTTATAACAGGACTGAGAAAAAAATTGATTCGGCGCAATCAATGGTTACAGTTCTATGCGTATGCGTAATATAGGGCACCTCACTAAACCGAATGACGAGACGCAGTATCGCGGCGTTTAGCTTTGCGCAACTTGTCTATTTTGCTACGTTTAGTATCGCCGCAGTCAAAGAATAGGAGTGTACCAGGATATCAAGAATGAGTAAACAAGAGACGTTACCTCCAGGAGCCACTTCATTGGGCGAGACGTGAGCGACGCACGCCAGCAGCAGTGCGCACGCCACTCGGCCCGCCAGCTCGCGCCTGCGCATCACGCCGCGCTGGCGCCTGGCCACACCACTGACCACATGACCCGAGCTGCAACAATAAACACTATCTTAAATACTCTTTGATAACTTCTATTGTTATCTGACTGATGATATTATGAATCTTATTTCCGTAACTTTATACTGAATATAGCATGGCATATTCAGTATAGTTAGCGCAAACTCATTGAAATTTCCTCATTGTTGGCCTACACACTACAGAGCCCCAAGCTTGCAGACTGTATGTAGTTAGACTGTGCTAACACTAAGGCCAGATTTAACCTAATTGGGATAGGTGCGGACAAAGTCTGAGGTTATACGTCAAACTTATATGAGCTAATCTGGGAATAAACCAGGGATCGGAATCGGTTTTATCAAAAATCCTCGAAGTAGTCTAATATTTTAAATTATTTTAGGCTTTTAATGTAGGATTCTATCATGTATTATGGTAACATTTTCGTATGAATAGACTGCCCGATCAAAAATGATATTATAAACCAAAGAACGAAATAGCACGAAATAATACCGGTTATTTTGTGTGGTGAAAATACCGGTATCCGATCCCTGGAATAAACTCTAATCTTGTTTGGTCGAATAGATAATAATAAGTATTTCATTTATTCGATCAAGACTGTCAAAATCTCGTCATGGGTATGTCATAGTTGTCACGGTCAGAATCACATGGTAGCCTCTGTCGTTTCCTTTAAGGGTAGTTAAGAAAGATCTACTGTTGTAAATGTACTATTACTTATCGAAAAGTTGAGTGGAAAGTAATCCCTTCCAAGAGCGTGACAAAGAATTTATATGGATAGCGTAACTTAACTACGCACTGGGAAAGCCCGGGTTGCCAATGCCAACATACCTGCAAAGGCTCGTCAAGAATGCCAAAATACCAGGAATGTTACAAAGCAGTTTTGTAATGTGACTAATAAATCTGTAACTTCTATAATACATATAAGTCTATACCAATATAATAAAATTGTATAGTTTGTAAGTTCTCCCTAAATACTACTTGTCCAATTTCAAAAATTATATCACCAGTACACAAATAACAATTGTCTTGCGGCTCCGCGTTCTTCGGAGCCGCGCGGGTAGTTAGGTACTTAAATAATTTACAAATATTGTAATACACCTATATAAATAAGTTCCAAATACGATACATATAAATGAAATACTCCCAAGAATTCGGTAACGTTTTCGTAGGAAAATTTCATACCTATTATTTAACCACTAGCGACACACCTATATGCTAACAAACGTACAAGTTAATTGTATATCCACTACGACTTAACTGCGTCATAGACTCATAACATTTCAGTTCGTATATCTTAGCAACCGAGGATGCTTATTGAATGTTTAAATAGAAAGGGTAAGGTCAACGAGGGCAATATACCTACAACTTGGTTGGTCAAAATACTTGGTGCTTGTAATAGGTTAAGCATTTAGTTAACTTTTTGAGAATATTTGTGTTAATTAGCTAATACTTCAGGTTATTTAAATATGATTTTTCAAGTTTGGTGTCGTTATCAGGTAACTAGATGATGCCCAATTCATTCCCCATACCAGTTTTTTAGAGTTCCCTAGCAAAAAATATGACGCAATACTTAAAATAATAAACTTTTAGTAGTAACGAAATGTAAACAAGCTCTCATATTTTCATATTTTTTGTATTAAACTTGTTTATAAAAAATACTATCCGAAAGCCCATTTAATGCAGATTCTAAAAATATTAATAGTAATAATACGATATTACTTGCCAAAGTTTATAGTTCTAGGTCAACGGAAAGTACCCTATAAACTTTGATTCTCTTGAGAGTGGCGAAAAGTACATAAACGGCCGTATCTTTTTTTGCGTTAACTTAGTTAAGTTTGATTCTTTTCCCAACTTCAAGGGACTGTAGACTATAGAGTATATGGTTTTAATTTCAACTTGTTACCTCTACGCGTTTCCGAGATAAAGGGTCTCGACAGACAGACAACACGGACAACAAAGTGATCAATAAGGATTTCGTTTTTGCCGCTTGAGGTAGGGAACCCTAAAAATGAGATATCCATAACTTTCATAATATCTATAAATTAAAGTGCTTACAATTACATCATATTTGTAATAGATATTCCTTTATTTATTATTAAGTAAAACATGTATTTTTCTCTCTTTACCTGTCTTTCTTCTACTGAATTGACCACACTGACCTGAAGTTAGCCGCAAATTTCTTTTCTCTGTTATTATGTTCTTTGCGTTAGGATTTTAGAACAGATATCAAATTGAGAGTAGAAGCTTTCCCGACAAAAAACTTACAAGGGTATTCGACACCAGGTCTGAATATAGTAAATGAATTTTCAAGTAATTGTAAAATAACAATGTTGTAATTTCATTGATGAATGGGAGATTTCATTGATGGAGCCGACAGCGCACAAACGCGCATAAAGTTAGTGTGTAATAGGCGTGGGAGCTCGAGTAGTTCCCACGACACCACTCACAGGAATATATCAATTAAAAAACAAGCTAGCCATTTAATTGTCGGCTATTTTAACCTAATCCTGGTAGGTTACGTGAGACATCATCCATTCGATTCCATGAATGGAAGACCTTGAATATCTACTCAATCAGATGTTTTGTTTCATTGACGATTTGACTAACTCGCTATAACGATGGTTAATCGTAATCGAAGGAGGAAAAACTGTGAGTTGCGGTACTAATAAAAATACGTGATCTGTGCTTTAATTAAATTACCTACTTAAGGTTAAGTGATACATACTACTAAAATAAAATGTATGTTTCAGTTACATAATATAAAAATAAAACTAATGTAATTATGTATATCTAATTTTGATCTTGGCCTGTTTGTGCTAAGAAAGAATCAATCAATTTATGTACTCTCAAATCTCACTGTACAATATATATGCATTCAAATCACGGATTCAAAAGCAGGAAAGGAACAACAGGAAAAAACCGATTCAGCAAAACAGTCAAGTTTTACAAACGTTATGATCATATCATCTCCTTGCCTGACTCCCCGCTGCAGCGGAATAGGTTTCGAGTTCCGGTCCTGGAGTCAAACTGACATATTGGCGTTCTCGTACAAACACTGCAGCACTTCGATATAGCGGTAGTCAACTTGGCACCGCTGGAGAGACTGTAGTACTGCCCAGGTTTCGACCGAATCGAAGGCTTTCTCGTAGTCCACGAACGCTAAGCAGAGGGGCAGGTTATACTCCTCAGTCTTCTGTTCCGATATAGCCCTCCGAATTGCTAAACTTAAGTGGCAGTGGACGGGGCACATTGCACGTAGAACCGATGGCCGTTGGGACGGAAAGGTTCTCGAGTGGCGACCACGTACCGGAAGGCGCGGCGTGGGTAGGCCCCCCACAAGGTGGACTGATGACCTGGTAAGGGTCGCGGGAGTCCGCTGGATGCGGGTGGTTCGGCTGATATGATGATGATGATGATGAGCATATTTCTAAGGATTTAATTATTTTCGCAAGTGAAAGTATGTACAGTCAGCAGCAGAAGTAGCTAAGCGGGCCGGGTGTTCACAATAACCTACACACGCTCTTAATTTCTTAAGAATAAAATCGTGTGCAAGTCTTTTTGAACACCCGGCCCGCTTAGCTACTTCTGCTGCTGACTGTACATATTCGCGGGCGCCCCAGTATTTGGTCTTATTGTTTGTATTATGAAAGGCCCCACGTCACACAGTGACGTAGGCAGTGCCTCGCTGACAAACGATATCTTCATGTCGGAGATTTTTAGACCGTGGCTGATAACGGTAACAACGGACTTGTCAAAACTGCGTTTTATTACATAAGCATACTTAGGTATATCTTGGTCAGTTTATATGGGTCCTGAGATTGGAATACTGAGATTTATTCAACAGTGACAATCTTTGTCATGATTTCGACGGTACAAATGAATTGGTTAATTAACCAGACAATGTGGCAGCGACGTCATGAGGATACCATTCATATCAGCCGAAAGACTCCACTGCTCTAGACCTCCCGCAAAGAGTACCACAATGACCGATTCTGCGCCACCCACATCCAGCGGACTCCCGCGACTCTTACCAGGTCTTTAGTGCACCTTGTGGGGGGTCCATGAGGTTATATCACTGCTTAATCTCTGTAAGTCGAAGTATCCAGCCAGGATTCCACAGACCCATCGTAAATACCCAAGGTTTAACTGCAGTACACCAATCTGGCGTCGAATGCGATGACGAGAAATGGTATATAGCCTGGCAACTTGGAACTGCCACGTCGCTTGCATTTGTCAATTCTTGTTGTGTATTTGCTTCGGAGTTAGATTCAAGTTACAACTTAGGACCTACGCACACCGCGTTTTTCAAACGTTTGTGTCGATTTATACGTGATTCCATACAAACGCGCGTCGACGGCACGTTTAAAAAACGCGGTGATATTTTAACACATAGTTAATTTCGCACTTATAATATAAGTCATGACAATCCTAGTCGCAGCAAAGATATTCTACCAATTTTGTCGGAGTGTGTTCGTAGTCGAGCTCAAAGAACGCGTGTTCTGGTTACCAATAAGCATAAATTAGTTTGCATATTGGCCTATGTATAACGTCTGATTAGAAGACTGGTATTAAGAGGTTTTAGTTCTATTCGTAGGTTCCTGTGAAAAGGTTTTGTTTAGGCGCTCTTACGCGGCAACGTGATCATGCAGAAACGCATTCCCACTTAATGAAAAATACATACATACATATGTATATATTCACGCCTATTTTCGCGGAGGGGTAGACAGAGATCTCCGATGTCCACTTGCTACGATATTGACAAATCTTTCTTGCTTCATTCACTTTGATGCCATTCTTCATACATGCTCGTCGTAATGAAAAATTTAAGTACCTACTAGCTTTTGCCCGCGAACCAATACAAACTTCCGCCCCCGTTTCACCCCCTTAGGGGATGACTTTCGGGATAAAAAATATCGTATGTCATACCCTGGGATTAAAAATATCTCCAAACAGAATTTCATTTCAATCGGTTCAGTGGTTTAAGCGTGAAAAGGACAGACAGACAGACAGAGTTACTTTCGCATATATCTATACTTATCTATGCTAATTTGCTAATATTATACATACATATGTAACGCCTCTTTCCCAGAGGGGTAGGCACGGATCACGGATCTCCATTTGCTAATATTATAAAGAGGAAAAGTTTGTGAGTTTGTATATAGCTTTGTAAGTTTATAAGTTTGTATGTAATGGGTAATCTCCGGAACCACTTATCTGATTTCAAAAAATATTTCACCTGCGTGTAGAATGAATTTTCTGGATGGTTATACATAGAATATTTTATCCCGCGGCGCGGCGTTTTGCTTGCGTTCTTTGCAATATGCGAGCGAAGCCGCGCGGGCGGCCAGTACCTAATATTATAAGTAGGTTTATAAGTATGGACTCTGGACAGTTGTACAATAAACCAGTTTTATCACCCATTACTCACTTAGTTCATCAATAAGTTTCAATTTAGCAACTTTGTTTTAATCATGAAAAGTACTTATGTAGTTACTAAACAGTTTTACAATCCACGATGGTGACGGTTAATGAGGTAAACGCCCTTAATAAGCGTGGACATATACTTGATATTATTTGAGTTGGCCTAATCGCATCAAGTAGTCCATTCAAACAGCAACTCTACCGTCGCAGGTAGAAGATTCCAATTCCAATGACAGTTTTATAAAAAGTCGCCCACATTAAATAATGTCAACCTTCTCAACCATACACGTGGAGTGCATATGGTGTATCGAGGATTAAATTTACTTGGTGAAAGCAACGAAAGGAACCTTGGTAATTCTTAAAAAAATCGTAGTTTATTAATAGTACATTACTATAGAGGCCGGGAAGTAAGGGGTTGCCGGCCGAGTACATATAGTTATGAGGCTGGCAACCCCTTTTCACGCCGAGGTATGTATAGTGCTTTTCTCAAACATGCAATGAAGTAAACAAATAAAAACTCCAAGAAATCAAAGTTTAATTCTTATAGAGAAACTTAAAGTATACTAGACAAAAAATATAACTAACACATATACGAGTATTACCTACCTACTATTCCTCGTCGGTGTTTTCGTCGGTACTCTCATTAAATAACAATCAACAACGCACCATAAATGCATTAAAAATAGAATTACTAAACCTACTAATATTACCTAATACTACTATATAATGCGAAAGTCTGGATGTTTGGATGTCTGTTACTCAATGACGCTTAAACGGCTCAACCGATTTAGATGAAATTTTGCACGATGATAGTTTATTTATACCCTGGATTAAAATATAGGATAGTTTTTATCCCGGGTCCATGCAGACGAAGTCGCGGGCGGAAGCTTGTATAATATAAATCCTACTAATATTATAAATGCGAAAGTTTGGATGTTTAGATGTTTGTTACTCATTCACGCTTAAAGGCTCGACCGATTTGGATGAAATTTTGCACGAAGATAGTTTATAGCCTGGATTAAAATATAGGATATTTTTTATCCCGGGTTAATGCAGACGAAGTCGCCGGCGGAAACTAACAACATAAAGGTACAAGTTGAAACCCGAACGTGTCGCGGCGACACGACTGGTTTCAAGGTATTTCTATGAAATACCTTTTGAAGCAGAGACAAATCGCCGGGCGACGCCGTCATAGAAATGCATAGAAAAGAAACCAGTCGTGTCGCCGCAACATGTCTGCTGCTGCTGTCTGCAGTCGGGTTCCATCCAACTTGTACCTGAAGCTTGAGGAAGTGGAAAATATTTATTGTTCATCAGTTTAAGTCCTAAAACTTGAAAATGCCATATACGCTACTAGAAATAGATATCTAAGCTACCGCGCAAAACCTGTTTTGACCCACGACGCAAAAAGAGGGGTGTTATAAGTTAGACCTGTCTGTGTCTGTCTGTGGCATCGTAGCTCCTAAAGACCTAAACGAATGGATCGATTTTAATGCGGTTTTTTTTTGTCCAAAAGCTGACGTGATCGAGATGATTTTTAGCTACGTTTCAACATGATCGGTTCAGCCGTTCTTGAGATATTGAACTTTGAAATTAAAAAGGGTTTTTCAACTTTTCGAAGTTGTAGTTATTACAAGCTTTTATTTAACTAGCAATCTATACGGACAACCTTTCAAAAATATCTATACACAGTCTCTATTGTTACTAACGTAAGAAGCATATTTGAAAGGTTGTCTGTATAGATATTGGAGAACTCGACTGTACGTTTGTTCGGGTGGAATCTTGCAACTCAATCTCGAAGCAGATATCTTCAACAGATTGAGCTGAAATTTTGGGTAAAGGTTTAGTTTGGATGACAATTCAATATTATGGTATCATCGAGCTGATCTGATAATGGAGAAAAAAGGTGGCCATGGGAATTCGGTACTTAACTGACGTAACCCCGTTGAGTTTGGGCTCGTCTCAATGAGTAGTTGATGACGGTATACATAAAAGTACAGTGGTCAATAAAAGCTTGTACCAAAAATGAACTTTTAGACAGAAACTTACGAGTATGGAAGCTACTGTCTACTTATTTCCGTTTTGCATAAAAAATATTTAAAGTCAAAACTGATCCGGTCGATACTGCGTTGGCCTTAATTTTAATTAACCTAAATACTAGTAACATTAGCGCTCGTAAACTGTTGAATTAACAAGCATAAAAAGTTTAAAAAAACTGTATCACTACTGACTACGGAAAAGTAACTATGAATAATATTTTTTATATATATGAACTCGAAATTTTCTCCACTTTCATTTGATCCCCCACACGCTATGATAGCAAAAGATTTTTTTCAAAGTCAGTTTCTTATTTGTAGGTGACAGCCATCATATTTTTCTTTTTCATACAATACGTAGCCTTATGTCACCCGGAGCATAATTTCGAATCCATTGACACCCCATTTATCAAAATCGTTTCAGTGATTTAAACGATACAGTGGAACATATGTAAATACAAACACAGACTGCTAAAATCGTATCCCTTTCGCCGTACGCTTTCTGCCGTAGTCGACAAAAATATTTTATAAAAGCATGGACTTTTTAAGTCCCGCTAGCTAGAGTCTAACATTTTTCCGCGTTCTATGTAAGAGCACAATTTCAATGATGAGGTTCTATGCGTATATATATACGCATAGAACCTCATCATTGAAATTGTGCTCTTGAATTATAATTATCAGTCTAATTAACAAAGTTTACGAGTACTTTAGAAATGCGCAGCATTTTACGCGTATCCAACGAAGTTAACGTTTTCCCGCGTTTTATGCACCGCAAGCATGGGCACACACCTGGGTTGTTTACGATGCTCCGCGGTGTCGTGGGGGTCATCGACCCCTCGCCGCACCACGCCGCCATATTTTGGTAATAAATAATAGAGCAGCGCAGCGTACCACGATCGATCAGACCGTAGTACAGTGCGGCGGCGCGATTAGTCTCGTCTTGCCTTCTCTCTTGCCTCGCCCGACCCGCTCCCAAAACACTGCACCCCTACACCCGCACTGCACTACGGGCGATTGCAATGCGACTCCTTGCGTTCCACTATTACTGCAGGGCGGCGAGATAGCGGGCCAAATAGTACATTTAACTGTGTTTGTAGTCTGGTCTGATGCTCCTCAACGCACGGTTTGCCTAAAATGTTTAATTTCTTATGTGTGTTTAAGAAACACTACTCATTTTGATGTAACTTTCGGTCCGGATAACAATAATGAAATGAAATTAGTAAAAAATCCTCAAAAATATATATTTTTATCAAATAACACTCAATATAAACCGATAAAGTAAAAAAAAATAACTAATATTATATGATATATAATTACTAAAATATTATAGATTTCAGATTTTTCCCTGCACTTACATAAGACGATATTACTTGCCAAATTTCATAATTCTAGGTCAACGGAAAGTACCCTATCAATTTTGATTTCCTTGAGAGTATCGAAATACGTTTTTTGCGGCATAAACGGCCGTATCTTTTTTTACGTTAACTTAGAAGTTTGTTTTTTTCACAGCTTCAAGGGACTGTAGACTTGAGTATATGGTTTTAATTTCAACTCGATACCTCTACGCGTTCCCGAGATAAAAGGTCTTGACAAACAGACAGACACATTAATTTTTAGGATTAAACAATTGTGGTTATTAAATAAATAATAAATAAGGAAGTCGCGGTCAAAAGGTAATTAATTAATTCATTACGTTTTCATGAATTTCTCACTTGTTAAACACTTCTCTAAATAAGAAAGCCATTTACATGTAGTTTATGGCTTGGCTAATCAGTAATCACAAATTTAAATAATAAAACCTTGATTAGGTCCAACTACGCACCAATTAGGGCCAATGTTTGTAAACAACGTTCCTACCTTTGTACCTACGCTTGCCCTCCGAGTGCAATTAAGTGGTATTTAAATTAGTAGGTTGCCTAAGTACCTGCATATTTACTAACTATAAGACCTATGTATTTAAGTCAAGAGATCAAGTTATCATTGTAGTTAATTCAAGCGTTTTGTGTAGCTATTATTCTGTGTTGTATTCGGAATATTGTCCTGATAAGACTTAATGTAAGTAGGTATGACATGCACGGATTCGCTTATCGTTCTCTGAACATTTTTTTCAATACTTGCTGTATTTTTTCATGCCAAATTTTGTAGTATGATTTATTGATAATGATATGTATTTAAATCGGAATAATAGCTATGCGTTTTGGCTGATTTATATTATGTATAGGTATTACAGGTCGATCGATCCCGCATTAGGGGTGTGGGAGTTTTCTGCAATAAGATACTGGTCTGCCTACCTCGTCAGAAAACACGCGTGATTATATGTCCGTACTTATGCCTTAATATCGACCAAACTTTGATGTTGGTGGATACACAAGCGGGGGGGTTCCCGAATGCTCTCGCACTCATGCTGATCGACAACACTCGTCCAAGAATTTGGGCCATCATAACGATACATACAATTACTCTTTATGCAATATCTCATTATAACCTGAGTTTACAGTATTTTATAATTATATTACTGACTAATAGGCTAATGATGACTAAGCAAAATTCGGAGCAAGATACTTTTCATATAACTATCTTCCGATGTATAGCTATATCCCTAAGGATATAAGTATTTCAATGCGACATAATAGATATATATAGCTATCCACGCCGTGACCGGCGATGGCGACCCTAGCTAGTTACGGGCGTGAGCCCTGATATGGCTTGCGAAGCCGAACTTAGTCTTGAACACTCGGTCGCAGGAAGCACAGTAAAGCTGACCAGAGGTATTGTATGTGTAATTGTAGTTGGGCTTTGGGCGCGATTTTCGTGCCTGACGTCTCTCATCAAGTTCGACGAGACGAGCAGCTTCAAAATGGTTGATGCTCGAGTTGATGCGAGAGCGCCATTCTGGGCGCAGCGAGGCAAGCTCCTCCCACTTATGCGTTGGAATTTTACAGGCAGTTAGGTGACGCTTTAGCACATCCTTATAACGTAGATGCTGCCCACCTCGATTCCGTTTGCCGGCTGATAACTCGGAGTATAGAACGGCTTTCGGTAGTCTACAGTCATCCATACGCCAAACATGCCCACACCACCTTAGCTGACCTTTCATCAGCAAAGCTTCCATGCCTGACATCTTACAACGACGTAGTACTTCCGTGTTGGGGACGCGATCCTGCCACTTTATTCTTAGAATAGAGCGCAAGCATCGTAGGTGGAATGTGTCCAGCAAGCGAATGTCACCTTTGTACAGACACCAGGTTTCCGAAGCATATAAGAGTATCGGAAGTACCATGGCTTTGTACACTGACAACTTTGTCTGTAACTTAAGATCATGTGATCCCCAAACACGATGTGTCAATCGGCCAAAAGTAGAGGCAGCTCTAGCAATCCTAGATGGGATCTCTGAAGCCAGTCTATTGTCTCCTCTGATTTGGCTACCAAGATACTTAAAGGATAACACTTCCGTTAAAGGTTTTCCTTCAACAGTGAGATCGGAAGTGTCTATTTCACAATTACGGGCTGGTTGTTTAAGCACTTGTGTCTTGGATATGCTGATAACCATACCAAATCTAAGGCACGACCGTTGCAGAGCATCCATGTAGGATTGAAGTGCCTCCATACTATCAGCCATTAGACACACGTCGTCGGCATAGAGGACTTCCAGTACTGAGAGCTGTCTGGTTTTCTTCTTAGACTTGAATCGAGACAGGTCAAATACACTTTTGTCAGCACGAACATTTAGCTGAATTTGTCTACAGCTGCCAAGAAGTGCATCCTCAAGCACCGCGGAAAAGTATAAAGCAAAGAGTGTTGGAGCCATTATACACCCTTGTTTTACACCACTGGTTACTGGGAATGGTTCTGAGAATTCGTCTTCATGCTGGACTTTGGCCATCATATTGTCATGAAACTGTTTTACAAGATTAACGAATTTCTCAGGACACCCAGTTTTTTGTAAAACCAGCCAAAGAGCTTCGCGCGGCACTCGGTCAAATGCCTTTTCGAGGTCGACAAAACACATATATACAGGACGATTCTGTTCGACGCTCTTTTCTTGGATTTGTTTAACAACAAATATGGCATCTACAGTACCCCTATATGGTCGAAAACCGCACTGACTCTCCGGCAAAACCTGTTCTGCTAGACGGCTTAGACGACTGTTGAGAATATGCGCCATGATTTTTCCAGCAGTGGAAAGAAGGGAAATGCCTCGATAAGAACTACAATCAGAAACCTGTCCCTTACCTTTATACAGTTTACAAATCGATGCATCTTTCCAGTCTTGAGGAACAGTTTCCAATTCCCAAACCCTCAGCATCAGTTCAAACAGCCTGTTGTTAATGTTCTGTCCGCTGTACTTATAAATCTCTGCCGGAAGGCTGTCTGATCCTGGTGTCTTGTTATTTTTAAGCTTTCTCACTGCCGAAATATACTCATAATAGATAGCTAGTCATCGACCAATATAAATAAGCAACCAGGAATTCATTGTGACGTGAATGTGATATTCTAGCATGTTTTAGAGTTGGGCATGATTTAAATAACAAAATAGTAAATCAATTCCGTTTTGCAGTCTACCACAAACATGTACTATATTTTTTTCACATGACAATAAGGTGCAAAAATGTGATTGTGTGTGTGGTGTGTGTGTGTGTGCTCTTTTTCGTCGACTGCATAAAGATTCGCCCCACATTCTGTTTTACTCAGAAAAAGCGCCGGCGGAGAGCTGATCTGGTTTTGAACCCACGGGTTTCTTCTAGATCTTCATGGAGTATCAGACCAACACATTCGCGTTCGAATGAAAATGACCAGCCACGACCATCATTGATGATGGTAACGACTAGAAGAAGGTGCAGCTCCTATAGTTTACGTGGAATCTATAGACCAGAATCCGTGGAACTGCTATTCTATAAAAAATACTGCTCTAATAAGCCGCCTTGCTCCTAAACATACAAAACAATGTACGGATTAGATTGAGCTCTAAAATACCTACCAGCCGAATCAAACGATCGATAAAGATATCGATTACTCAATAAATTCACGTGTAAGCATACGATTCGTACAAAATACAGAACATTGCCGTGAAAATGATTTAGTGATAACCCATAAATAAAAACGCAGCAGCAGGAGGGTTGGTTGAGGTGCTAAAATTGTTACATGTGTGTATGAGAATAACTACTTTCTCGTTCACATAATTTTGAGCTCTTCTGATGCGTGGTTGCTACTTCTGCTGCTATTTGTATCTAAGTTTACAAACCCTAAGAGACGAACCCGGATAAAACGGCGAGCCGGGTACCCAATCATCGGGGGATGAGTGGGTTATGTCCTATTTCTATCCCTAAAAACTCCACGGCGGCACTGGAGCCGCCCTCGCACCTTGCCATATTTGGATTTTGGGGATGGAAACACAGCCAGAAACACTGTGACCCCGATGACTCCCCTTTAGTCGCCTTCTACGACAGGCAGGGAGACCTTAATCGATCGAAGAGTTTGGGTTTGCACCCCACAAGGTGGACTGACGACATGGTAATGGTCGCGCGAGTCCGCTGGATGCGGGTGGCGCAGGAGCGGTCATTGTGGCACTCTTTATCGGAGGCCTATGTCCAGCAGTGGACGTCTTTCGGCTAATATGATGATGATGAGGAAGAGTTTGGGAAGTCAGTAAATATAAACTATGACGTATTTATTACAATGGTAAAACTGTCCTCTAATTCCATCCTAAACGCGGTCTAACAATACGTAAAAGAAGCTGGCTTGTCCATCACAAAATAAAGGACTCTCCTCGAGAATCTTAGTAAAGTGAACAATAAACTTGTTGTCACCTTTTTGCACATATTGTACCTATTAGATATAAAAAATGTAGCTTTTATATGTGTAGCAACGAGCTGTGTGCGGTGTGTACCCGATGGGATGTTCCATCGACAATAGGTATCTCTGCGGTCATCCGATTTTGACGAAATCATATGCAAATTCCTTGACCCTCGTGAAGACAACCACCCCAAATCGTTTGCCCGCAAATGGCATATCGGTATCGTTTGTTCATCGTTAGTTCACGTTTGTTCAGTAGGTAAAATCGTAAGGACCCGATCCTAACATCCATTTTTTTTAAAAACAAAATGGGGTGGTCAACTTCACGTCAACCACCCCAAACCATATTTCAGATGTTTTCTTAGTTTGTATAGCAAGATAATCGTTAGTTCACGATTGTTCACATGATTAAATCGTAAGGACCCAACTCCATCATTTTTTTTTTAATTTTTAAAGTGGGGTGGCTGTCTTCACGCCAACCACCCCACCCCGAAATTACCAAAACCAAATATGCAGAGCCATCGGGCGACGTTAGTTCACGTTTGTTCAGGCATTAAAATCGTTAGGACCTCACCAGTTTTGTCATAAAAAAATAAAAACTAATAATTACTACAGTAGGTCGCGTTGATTGGAGTACCTTCATCCGAAGAGTCAAAGGCAGGGTTAAAATCGGATCCTAACGATTCTAATGCCTGAACTAACGTCTTTAGACACTACTTAATCAATCTAGATTGGTAACTTGCGGGCGCTCAAATAGGAATGGCCAGAAAAAAAATGTAAAGAAAAATGCAATTGGTCGTTTGAAGTATCTTGGTCGGTTTTGACAAAAACGGAAGTGGAATGGATTCCTATCGGTTTCAATATGCTAAATAATATCTAAAGACCATACATAGCCAATATACAAAAATCCCTTGCCCGACCAAGAGGAAATAACAGATTTCATTAAGTATCTTGTTTTTTTTGCTTCTATGGGGGTGGCTGTCTTCACGCCAACCACCCCACTCTGAAATCACCAAAACCAAATTCTCAAAGCCATCGGGCGACGTTAGTTCACGTTTGTTCAGGCATTAAAATCGTTAGGACCTCACCAGTTTGGTCACAAAAAAATTAAAACGAATAATTACTACAGTAGGCCACGTTCATTGGGGTACCTTCATCCGAATAGTCAAAGGCATGGTTTAAATCGGATCCTAACGATTATAATGCCTGAACTAACGTCTTAAGACATTACTTAATCAATCTAGATGAGTAACTTGCGGGCGCTCAAATTGGAAGGGCCAGAAAAAAAAATCTAAAGAAAAATGTAATTCTTCAATTGGAGTATCTCAGTCAGTGGCGTCAAAAGGCAAGTTGAAATCGGATCCTAACGATTTGACTGCCTGAACTAACCTCCTTAGACACCACCTAATCGATCTAGACACGTAACTTGCGGGCGCTCGAACACGTTTAGACGGAAAAAAATCTAAAGAAAAATGTTATTCTTTAATTGGAGTATCTCAGTCAGTGGCGTCAAAAGGCAAGTTGGAATCGGATCCTAACGATTTGACTGCCTGAACTAACCTCCTTAGACACCACCTAATCGATCTAGACACGTAACTTGCGGGCGCTCGAACACGTTTAGACGGAAAAAAATCTAAAGAAAAATGTTATTCTTTAATTGGAGTATCTCAGTCAGTGGCGTCAAAAGGCAAGTTGGAATCGGATCCTAACGATTTGACTGCCTGAACTAACCTCCTTAGACACCACCTAATCGATCTAGACACGTAACTTGCGGGCGCTCGAACACGTTTAGACGGAAAAAAAATCTAAAGAAAAATGTTATTCTTCAATTGGAGTATCTCAGTCAGTGGCGTCAAAAGGCAAGTTGGAATCGGATCCTAACGATTTGACTGCCTGATCTTACGTCCTTAGACACCACCTAATCTATCAAGATACGTAACTTGCGGGCGCTAGAACACGTTTAGACGGAAAAAAAATCTAAAGAAAAATGTTATTCTTCAATTGGAGTATCTCAGTCAGTGGCGTCAAAAGGCAAGTTGGAATCGGATCCTAACGATTTGACTGCCTGAACTAACCTCCTTAGACACCACCTAATCGATCTAGACACGTAACTTGCGGGCGCTCGAACACGTTTAGACGGAAAAAAATCTAAAGAAAAATGTTATTCTTTAATTGGAGTATCTCAGTCAGTGGCGTCAAAAGGCAAGTTGGAATCGGATCCTAACGATTTGACTGCCTGAACTAACCTCCTTAGACACCACCTAATCGATCTAGACACGTAACTTGCGGGCGCTCGAACACGTTTAGACGGAAAAAAAATCTAATGAAAAATGTTATTCTTCTATTGGAGTATCTCAGTCAGTGGCGTCAAAAGGCAAGTTGGAATCGGATCCTAACGATTTGACTGCCTGAACTAACCTCCTTAGACACCACCTAATCTATCTAGACACGTAACTTGCGGGCGCTCGAACACGTTTAGGCGGAAAAAAAATCTAATGAAAAATGTTATTCTTCTATTGGAGTATCTCAGTCAGTGGCGTCAAAAGGCAAGTTGGAATCGGATCCTAACGATTTGACTGCCTGATCTTACGTCCTTAGACACCACCTAATCGATCTAGACACGTAACTTGCGGGCGCTCGAACACGTTTAGACGGAAAAAAAATCTAAAGAAAAATGTAATTCTTCAATTGGAGTATCTCAGTCAGTGGCGTCAAAAGGCAAGTTGGAATCGGATCCTAACGATTTGACTGCCTGATCTTACGTCCTTAGACACCACCTAATCGATCTAGACACGTAACTTGCGGGCGCTCGAACACGTTTAGGCGGAAAAAAAATCGAATGAAAAATGTTATTCTTCAATTGGAGTATCTCAGTCAGTGGCGTCAAAAGGCAAGTTGGAATCGGATCCTAACGATTTGACTGCCTGATCTTACGTCCTTAGACACCACCTAATCGATCTAGATAGGTAACTTGCGGGCGCTCGAACACGTTTAGACGGAAAAAAAATCTAAAGAAAAATGTAATTCTTCAATTGGAGTATCTCAGTCAGTGGCGTCAAAAGGCAAGTTGGAATCGGATCCTAACGATTTGACTGCCTGATCTTACGTCCTTAGACTCCACCAAATCTAACAAGATACGTAACTTGCGGGCGCTCGAACACGTTTAGACGGAAAAAAAATCTAAAGAAAAATGTAATTCTTCAATTGGAGTATCTCAGTCAGTGGCGTCAAAAGGCAAGTTGGAATCGGATCCTAACGATTTGACTGCCTGATCTTACGTCCTTAGACACCACCTAATCGATCTAGACACGTAACTTGCGGGCGCTCGAACACGTTTAGACGGAAAAAAAATCTAATGAAAAATGTTATTCTTCTATTGGAGTATCTCAGTCAGTGGCGTCAAAAGGCAAGTTGGAATCGGATCCTAACGATTTGACTGCCTGATCTTACGTCCTTAGACACCACCTAATCGATCTAGACACGTAACTTGCGGGCGCTCGAACACGTTTAGGCGGAAAAAAAATCTAATGAAAAATGTTATTCTTCTATTGGAGTATCTCAGTCAGTGGCGTCAAAAGGCAAGTTGGAATCGGATCCTAACGATTTGACTGCCTGATCTTACGTCCTTAGACACCACCTAATCGATCTAGATAGGTAAGTTGCGGGCGCTCAAACACGTTTAGACGGAAAAAAAATCTAAAGGAAAATGTTATTCTTCAATTGGAGTATCTCAGTCAGTGGCGTCAAAAGGCAAGTTGGAATCGGATCCTAACGATTTGACTGCCTGATCTTACGTCCTTAGACACCACCTAATCGATCTAGATAGGTAACTTGCGGGCGCTCGAACACGTTTAGACGGAAAAAAAATCTAAAGAAAAATGTAATTCTTCAATTGGAGTATCTCAGTCAGTGGCGTCAAAAGGCAAGTTGGAATCGGATCCTAACGATTTGACTGCCTGAACTAACCTCCTTAGACACCACCTAATCTATCTAGACACGTAACTTGCGGGCGCTCGAACACGTTTAGGCGGAAAAAAAATCTAAAGGAAAATGTTATTCTTCAATTGGAGTATCTCAGTCAGTGGCGTCAAAAGGCAAGTTGGAATCGGATCCTAACGATTTGACTGCCTGATCTTACGTCCTTAGACACCACCTAATCGATCTAGATAGGTAACTTGCGGGCGCTCGAACACGTTTAGACGGAAAAAAAATCTAAAGAAAAATGTTATTCTTCAATTGGAGTATCTCAGTCAGATGCGTCAAAAGGCAAGTTGCAATCGGGTCCTTACAATTTAACTGCCTAATCTAACGTCGTAAGACATCACCTAATCGATCTAGATAGGTAACTTGCGGGCGCTAGTAGACAGTCCCTAGTTCTACAACTCACAGAACCACTAGTTAATAGTACCTTATGCATTAAGCCTGTCACATACTTGGCTATAACATATATACCAAAATATATATAATTATAGCAAAGCATCTTACGATACACTTTTCGTTTGTTTCGCAATGTAGGTGTTAGACAGAGAGAGTATACGCCCGCTTGGCTTGCGTGAACAGCCTGTATGTACGTATTGAAATCGTGCGCTTTATAGGTCACAAAATCTCTTAACAGATTCTCGTGAAATTTTGTGACCGAGTTCTACATTTATAGGGCAGAAATGCTTTCATATGTCTGGCTGTCCAGCTGTTCCCTCTACAGGTCACATTTCTCAACCGATTCTCGTGAAATTTTGTGACCGAGTTCTACATTTATAGGGCAGAAATGCTTTCATATGTCCGGCTGTCCAGCTGTTCCCTCTATAGGTCACATCTCTCAACCAATTCTCGTGAAATTTTGTAAGCGAGTTATTTATTTATAAGGCTATGTAGATTGTATGTACTTCACTAGTTGCTATTGTAACGGAATTAAATCAGAATCAATAACGTACTTTTACAGTTTTAAGTACGAGTTCCATAAGTCATCTGTGGTCTTCATCATCAGTTCCACTTCACCAAATTTGTGATTTTCGGGTGTAAATACACTAGTTACAATAGAAAATACCGAAATTACTACAAGCGTGCCTTCTATATTTGAGGAGTTCTCTCAATTCCTAATGGTTCCCCATCATTCAATTGAAGTTTTGATAACAATGCATGACCACCACCTGACACCACCACCAAATGTAAATGTAACTTAATTAAGTATGTTACCTAGAGTTAGAATCAATTTTGACTTGCAAAAGTGCCAGCTGAAGGCCTATTTGAATCAATAAACAATAAAAAAAAAAACAATGGGACCAAGCTGGAAGCATATACTTTAAAAAAAATTGTACGAATCGGTTCATAAATGACGGACATTTGAGGTAACAAATATTAAAAATAAAAAATACAACCGAATTGAGAACCTCCTCCTTTTTAAAAGTCGGATAAAAGATAATCTTTCTATTCTTATTTCCGCTCGTGTAAATGAAAACAAAGGATCAAAGATCCGTTTCGCATTAATTCTATAATTGTATCCTAGTATTGACAGATATATCTCATAAAGGTCACAGCTCATTACAGCCACCCGGCACCGCCTCGGCGTCGTTCGGCGTCCACTCTTTGTCGACCGTGACGTTGCCTACGAATCAGAAGGTCCTGGGTTCGAATGCCGGTAAGGGCACGTATCTATGTGATGAGCTGATGAGCATGAATATTTGTTTCTGAGTCTTGGATATTTTCTATATATTTAAGTATGTATATCTATTATATACATTGTCGTCTAGTACCTATAACACAAGCCTTATTGAGCTTATAGGGCTGGCTCGATTTGTGTAAGATTGTCCCCCAATATTTATATTATACTAGCTTTTACCCGCGGCTTCGCCCGCGTACTAAAAGTAATTTTAACCGTCTACAAAAAAGGTGCATCTCAGTTTGTATGTTCCAATTAAATTGCAATTTCGCACAAATACTTTCAAGAATCTTCATGTTCACAATGTTAAATTTCAAAATCAATGCCATTTTCGTAATTAACGTCCCAAAAAACCATAAAAACGAGACCCATATTGATATTTAGACATTTCAACCCTATCGCACCCAACAGGAGAGATGGTATTTCACGTCCGGCACGTTGGATTTTAAAATCATTGTTAATTTCGTAATCAGCGACCAGCGACCCCATAAACCATAGAAACAATACCCAAGTTGATTTTCAGACATTGTCACCACATTTCCCACTTTTAGGGGTTGAATTCTCAAAAAACCTAAAACATGGTGTTTACTCATTTATCGCTAGGAATACTCCTGTGAAGTTTCGAATGAAATACTCGTACTTAATTTGTTTTCCCATACAAACTTTGGACCCCTTTTCACCCGCTTAGGGGGTGAATTTTGAAAAATCCTTTCTTAGTGCACCCCTACACCTTATAAGGAACCTACGTGCCAAATTTGGAATCTCTAGATCCAGCGGTTTGGACTGTGCGGTGATATGTCAGTCAGTCAGTCAGCCAGTTTCTTCTTTTATATAATTATCGACTCGACATAGACTCTACATATCGACTACCTATTGACTCCAGATAACGACTCTACATATCGACTCTACATATCTAATCTACATATCGACTCTACATAGCGTCTCTACATATCAACTCTACATATAGACTACATATCGACTTTACATATCGACTCTACATAACGACTCTACATATTGACTCTACATATCGATTACATATCGACTCTACATATCGACATTACATGTCGACTCTACATATCGACATTACATGTCGACTCTACATATTTAGATAGATGTCCACAGTATTTAATTTCAAAATCGATGCCATTTTCGTTAATTACGATGAAATAATGTCCCAAAATACAATGAAAACGACACCTATATTGATATTTTGGACATTTCAACCCCTTCGCATCCCAACAGGGGAGATGGTATTTCACGTCCGCCATGTTTTAAAATCGTTGTTGTTTTCGTAATCAGCGACCCGAATACGACACTGCGAACGAAATGAGATAAAGGTTGATTGCTGCCTTCGTCAGTCTGCATAGGAAAAATGTTGAAGAGCAGACAATATCACATGTGCACCGACATACTCGGGCACGGGCTGCAGCGTGCATTATGAGGCGTGGAGGGGCATTTGAACACCGTGAAGGTAGTGTTAGGTTAGATATGGCCATAAGTAATAAAGTAATTGATATTAATATTTTATCATTTATTTGATTTATTTGACATTTATGCGTCAATCATACATCAGTACGATTACGTCAACGCTCGGTAATAAAGTTAACCTCTTCACCGCCATAACACTAACGAAGTGACGTGCCCTGTACGCCAAGGAGATGCATTATAAGGTCATCACCACAGTTAAAAAGTAGTAAATTTGGTTTTATTATTTTTTACTTAATTCATGATTCTAACCATTACAAATCTACTGTATATCACTTAAACGATTCAATATTTCTGGAAACGTCCTATCTCACATTCCACTCTGTATATAAATGAATGGAGAAACGAGCTAAATCTTTGGGCAAAAACTGAATTTGTAGAGGGAACAGGAATTCTGAAATTACGTTTTTGCGATAGTTCTGTATATTCGGCAGAATTAATAACCTCTGAGCGACATTTCAATATCACCAGCATAATAAAACTCCCACGGACATTAAGTACATCCACGTTCTTGTAGACCAGCTGAGTCGGGAAGCGGCGACGTTCCCTTAGGATAACTTTAAGGACCGCTCTTTGTGCTCTTTCCAGGAGAAGTATATATTTTTTTGCACCTCCACCCCAAGTGGTGATACAATATGTGATGAGAGTATGACATATGGAAAGATAGACAGTTTTTAATAATCGTTTGTCAGCGGAATTGTGTAGACTTTTGAAGATATGTATTAGTTTGCGAACACGATTTGCCGTAATTAATGTATTCAGGTTTTTGTGTAGAAACTATGTTTTGGACCAAACTTGCCAAATGAAGTGTCCTACGTGCAGTCATTTTTAAAATTTTCCTCTCATTGAGGAATGGTGTAATGTGGGAACGTTTGGGTACTGAAAAACAAAATCTAGTACAGGCATTCTGAACTCTCTGGATTGCCTGCGCGGTTTTAGCAAACAGTCGTGGCCCATATACGGTATCACAGTAATTGAACTGTGACAGTGCAAGTGACTCAACTAAAATTAGCCTCACCTCTTCTGAAAGGAAATTCCGAATGCCATACAGAACTTTCAATCTATAGAAAGCGTTTCTTATTTTTATATTTACGTGTTCAATGAATCGCATATCACTATCCATCAATAAACCTAGATTTTTGGCCACTAGCACTCTCTCAACACCCTTCCCATCAATCACGAGCATCGGATCATGGCTAATTACGCGACTACGCTGCAGTTTAGAACCCAATACAAGATATTTTGACTTTGACGGGTTCAAGACTAGGTTATTATTGTATGCCCATTTGTATATAATATCAAGATCCTCATTTACTAACTCCACCGCACGTTTTGTATCTTGTGGGTCAAATGAGAAATATACCTGCGTATCATCTGCATACAGATGTATACTGCAGTGCTTGAGGAGCTTACTAAGGTCTGCAGTAAATAAAATAAAAAGTAATGGACTGAGAATTGAACCCTGTGGTGTACCTCTTTTGACTGGCATAGTAGTATTTTTTTTCCGTCTAAACGTGTTCGAGCGCCCGCAAGTTACCTATCTAGATCGATAAGGTGGTGTCTAAGGAGGTTTTTTCAGGCAGTCAAATTGTTAGGATCCGATTCCAACTTGCCTTTTGATGCCACTGACTGAGATACTCCAATTGAAGAATAACATTTTCCTTTAGATTTTTTTTCCGTCTAAACGTGTTCGAGCGCCCGCAAGTTACCTATCTAGATCGATTAGGTGGTGTCTAAGGACGTTAGTTCAGGCAGTCAAATCGTTAGGATCCGATTCCAACTTGCCTTTTGATGCCACTGACTGAGATACTCCAATTGAAGAATAACATTTTCCTTTAGATTTTTTTTCCGTCTAAACGTGTTCGAGCGCCCGCAAGTTACCTATCTAGATCGATTAGGTGGTGTCTAAGGACGTTAGTTCAGGCAGTCAAATCGTTAGGATCCGATTCCAACTTGCCTTTTGACGCCACTGACTGAGATACTCCAATAGAAGAATAACATTTTTCATTAGATTTTTTTTCCGTCTAAACGTGTTCGAGCGCCCGCAAGTTACGTGTCTAGATAGATTAGGTGGTGTCTAAGGAGGTTAGTTCAGGCAGTCAAATCGTTAGGATCCGATTCCAACTTGCCTTTTGACGCCACTGACTGAGATACTCCAATAGAAGAATAACATTTTTCATTAGATTTTTTTTCCGTCTAAACGTGTTCGAGCGCCCGCAAGTTACCTATCTAGATCGATTAGGTGGTGTCTAAGGACGTAAGATCAGGCAGACAAATCGTTAGGATCCGATTCCAACTTGCCTTTTGACGCCACTGACTGAGATACTCCAATAGAAGAATAACATTTTTCATTAGATTTTTTTTCCGTCTAAACGTGTTCGAGCGCCCGCAAGTTACGTGTCTAGATCGATTAGGTGGTGTCTAAGGAGGTTAGTTCAGGCAGTCAAATCGTTAGGATCCGATTCCAACTTGCCTTTTGACGCCACTGACTGAGATACTCCAATAGAAGAATAACATTTTTCATTAGATTTTTTTTCCGTCTAAACGTGTTCGAGCGCCCGCAAGTTTCGTGTCTAGATCGATTAGGTGGTGTCTAAGGACGTAAGATCAGGCAGTCAAATCGTTAGGATCCGATTCCAACTTGCCTTTTGACGCCACTGACTGAGATACTCCAATAGAAGAATAACATTTTTCATTAGATTTTTTTTCCGTCTAAACGTGTTCGAGCGCCCGCAAGTTACGTGTCTAGATCGATTAGGTGGTGTCTAAGGAGGTTAGTTCAGGCAGTCAAATCGTTAGGATCCGATTCCAACTTGCCTTTTGACGCCACTGACTGAGATACTCCAATTGAAGAATTACATTTTTCTTTAGATTTTTTTTCCGTCTAAACGTGTTCGAGCGCCCGCAAGTTACCTATCTAGATCGATTAGGTGGTGTCTAAGGACGTTAATTCAGGCACTCAAATCGTTAGGATCCCATTCCAACTTGCCTTTTGACGCCACTGACTGAGATACTCCAATAGAAGAATAACATTTTTCATTAGATTTTTTTTCCGTCTAAACGTGTTCGAGCGCCCGCAAGTTACGTGTCTAGATCGATTAGGTGGTGTCTAAGGACGTAAGATCAGGCAGTCAAATCGTTAGGATCCGATTCCAACTTGCCTTTTGACGCCACTGACTGAGATACTCCAATTGAAGAATAACATTTTCCTTTAGATTTTTTTTCCGTCTAAACGTGTTCGAGCGCCCGCAAGTTACCTATCTAGATCGATTAGGTGGTGTCTAAGGACGTTAGTTCAGGCAGTCAAATCGTTAGGATCCGATTCCAACTTGCCTTTTGACGCCACTGACTGAGATACTCCAATTGAAGAATAACATTTTTCTTTAGATTTTTTTTCCGTCTAAACGTGTTCGAGCGCCCGCAAGTTACGTGTCTAGATCGATTAGGTGGTGTCTAAGGACGTAAGATCAGGCAGTCAAATCGTTAGGATCCGATTCCAACTTGCCTTTTGATGCCACTGACTGAGATACTCCAATTGAAGAATAACATTTTCCTTTAGATTTTTTTTCCGTCTAAACGTGTTCGAGCACCCGCAAGTTACCTATCTAGATCGATTAGGTGGTGTCTAAGGACGTTAGTTCAGGCAGTCAAATCGTTAGGATCCGATTCCAACTTGCCTTTTGACGCCACTGACTGAGATACTCCAATTGAAGAATAACATTTTTCTTTAGATTTTTTTTCCGTCTAAACGTGTTCGAGCGCCCGCAAGTTACGTGTCTAGATCGATTAGGTGGTGTCTAAGGAGGTTAGTTCAGGCAGTCAAATCGTTAGGATCCGATTCCAACTTGCCTTTTGATGCCACTGACTGAGATACTCCAATTGAAGAATAACATTTTCCTTTAGATTTTTTTTCCGTCTAAACGTGTTCGAGCGCCCGCAAGTTACCTATCTAGATCGATTAGGTGGTGTCTAAGGACGTTAGTTCAGGCAGTCAAATCGTTAGGATCCGATTCCAACTTGCCTTTTGACGCCACTGACTGAGATACTCCAATTGAAGAATAACATTTTCCTTTAGATTTTTTTCCCGTCTAAACGTATTCGAGCGCCCGCAAGTTACCTATCTAGATCGATTAGGTGGTGTCTAAGGACGTTAGTTCAGGCAGTCAAATCGTTAGGATCCGATTCCAACTTGCCTTTTGACGCCACTGACTGAGATACTCCAATTGAAGAATAACATTTTTCTTTAGATTTTTTTTCCGTCTAAACGTGTTCGAGCGCCCGCAAGTTACGTGTCTAGATCGATTAATTGGTGTCTAAGGAGGTTAGTTCAGGCAGTCAAATCGTTAGGATCCGATTCCAACTTGCCTTTTGACGCCACTGACTGAGATACTCCAATTGAAGAATTACATTTTTCTTTAGATTTTTTTTCCGTCTAAACGTGTTCGAGCGCCCGCAAGTTACGTATCTTGTTAGATTTGGTGGAGTCTAAGGACGTAAGATCAGGCAGTCAAATCGTTAGGATCCGATTCCAACTTGCCTTTTGACGCCACTGACTGAGATACTCCAATTGAAGAATTACATTTTTCTTTAGATTTTTTTTCCGTCTAAACGTGTTCGAGCGCCCGCAACTTACCTATCTAGATCGATTAGGTGGTGTCTAAGGAGGTTATTTCAGGCAGTCAAATCGTTAGGATCCGATTCCAACTTGCCTTTTGACGCCACTGACTGAGATACTCCAATTGAAGAATAACATTTTTCTTTAGATTTTTTTTCCGTCTAAACGTGTTCGAGCGCCCGCAAGTTACCTATCTAGATCGATTAGGTGGTGTCTAAGGAGGTTATTTCAGGCAGTCAAATCGTTAGGATCCGATTCCAACTTGCCTTTTGACGCCACTGACTGAGATACTCCAATTGAAGAATTACATTTTTCTTTAGATTTTTTTTCCGTCTAAACGTGTTCGAGCGCCCGCAACTTACCTATCTAGATCGATTAGGTGGTGTCTAAGGAGGTTATTTCAGGCAGTCAAATCGTTAGGATCCGATTCCAACTTGCCTTTTGATGCCACTGACTGAGATACTCCAATTAAAGAATAACATTTTTCTTTAGATTTTTTTTCCGTCTAAACGTGTTCGAGCGCCCGCAAGTTACCTATCTAGATCGATTAGGTGGTGTCTAAGGAGGTTATTTCAGGCAGTCAAATCGTTAGGATCCGATTCCAACTTGCCTTTTGACGCCACTGACTGAGATACTCCAATTGAAGAATAACATTTTTCTTTAGATTTTTTTTCCGTCTAAACGTGTTCTAGCGCCCGCAAGTTACGTATCTTGATAGATTAGGTGGTGTCTAAGGACGTAAGATCAGGCAGTCAAATCGTTAGGATCCGATTCCAACTTGCCTTTTGACGCCACTGACTGAGATACTCCAATTAAAGAATAACATTTTTCTTTCGATTTTTTTTCCGTCTAAACGTGTTCGAGCGCCCGCAAGTTACCTATCTAGATTGATTAGGTGGTGTCTAAGGACGTTAGTTCAGGCAGTCAAATCGTTAGGATCCGATTCCAACTTGCCTTTTGACGCCACTGACTGAGATACTCCAATTAAAGAATAACATTTTTCTTTAGATTTTTTTCCGTCTAAACGAGTTCGAGCGCCCGCAAGTTACGTGTCTAGATCGATTAGGTGGTGTCTAAGGAGGTTAGTTCAGGCAGTCAAATCGTTAGGATCCCATTCCAACTTGCCTTTTGACGCCACTGACTGAGATACTCCAATTAAAGAATAACATTTTTCTTTAGATTTTTTTCCGTCTAAACGTGTTCGAGCGCCCGCAAGTTACGTGTCTAGATCGATTAGGTGGTGTCTAAGGACGTTAGTTCAGGCAGTCAAATCGTTAGGATCCGATTCCAACTTGCCTTTTGACGCCACTGACTGAGATACTCCAATTGAAGAATTACATTTTTCTGTAGATTTTTTTTTCTGGCCCTTCCAATTTGAGCGCCCGCAAGTTACTCATCTAGATTGATTAAGTAATGTCTTAAGACGTTAGTTCAGGCATTAGAATCGTTAGGATCCGATTTAAACCATGCCTTTGACTATTCGGATGAAGGTACCCCAATGAACGTGGCCTACTGTAGTAATTATTCGTTTTAATTTTTTTGTGACCAAACTGGTGAGGTCCTAACGATTTTAATGCCTGAACAAACGTGAACTAACGTCGCCCGATGGCTTTGAGAATTTGGTTTTGGTGATTTCAGAGTGGGGTGGTTGGCGTGAAGACAGCCACCCCCATAGAAGCAAAAAAAACAAGATACTTAATGAAATCTGTTATTTCCTTTTGGTCGGGCAAGGGATTTTTGTATATTGGCTATGTATGGTCTTTAGATATTATTTAGCATATTGAAACCGATAGGAATCCATTCCACTTCCGTTTTTGTCAAAACCGACCAAGATACTTCAAACGACCAATTGCATTTTTCTTTACATTTTTTTTCTGGCCATTCCTATTTGAGCGCCCGCAAGTTACCAATCTTGATTGATTAAGTAGTGTCTAAAGACGTTAGTTCAGGCATTAGAATCGTTAGGATCCGATTTTAACCCTGCCTTTGACTCTTCGGATGAAGGTACTCCAATCAACGCGACCTACTGTAGTAATTATTAGTTTTTATTTTTTTATGACAAAACTGGTGAGGTCCTAACGATTTTAATGCCTGAACAAACGTGAACTAACGTCGCCCGATGGCTCTGCATATTTGGTTTTGGTAATTTCGGGGTGGGGTGGTTGGCGTGAAGACAGCCACCCCACTTTAAAAATTAAAAAAAAAATGATGGAGTTGGGTCCTTACGATTTAATCATGTGAACAATCGTGAACTAACGATTATCTTGCTATACAAACTAAGAAAACATCTGAAATATGGTTTGGGGTGGTTGACGTGAAGTTGACCACCCCATTTTGTTTTTTAAAAAAATGGATGTTAGGATCGGGTCCTTACGATTTTACCTACTGAACAAACGTGAACTAACGATGAACAAACGATACCGATATGCCATTTGCGGGCAAACGATTTGGGGTGGTTGTCTTCACGAGGGTAATTCCTTGTGCGAATTACTTTTCCAATTTGTTTCTAAACACTATTTAAGTTCTCATTAGATCTACGAAAAACAAACGGCTGTACGATCTGTGGGTTAGTGTGAATATGAATTTAAAAATCTATGTTTAGGTCCATATGTAGTTAGTTGGCAGGGCATTAAGCTTGCCATTTGTAAATTACTGTGTTTTGGGCAATACATTTTAAATAAAATAAATATGGGCAGTCAGCATATTAAGTAATCGATAATTTGTCCAGAAATTTAAATATATATATCTAATCACCAGTAAATAAGTATCAACTTGACTGACTTTTTATTAGAGGCTATTTTAGGTTCCCACCAGCCCGTGACCTTCAAGGTTGCGTTATTAAATAAGCTGGTGGTGTTATAATAAATTCATGCCTACAATAACACAGCCGCAAGCCGATACTCTGCGCACCTGGCTCGAAATGGCTACAATACTATATAGGTATACTTAAGTAATGACCTTGAGCGTATAGTGAACATTTTTTAAAAAGTAGGAATCCACTTCAAGTCTTATCTGCCGATGAATGGTTTTGTTCCCTATTGTTAAAGCCGACCGCTAATCACCCGTGCAAAATGAAATGCATAAATAACAAATGATTTCATACGAATAACAACTTTATAATAAATTAATAAGGTTCAAATTTCATCAGCACGCACTCGACATAAAACCTTTTGGAACGGAAGAGCCGAACACCTGGGCGATCACGGCTCTTTTTTCCAAAAGGTTTTATGTCGAGTGCGTGCTGATGACATTTGAACCTTATTACTTTACGATAAAGTTGTTATTCGTATGAACTCATTTGTTATTTATGCATTTTATTTTGCACGGGTGATTAGCGGTCGGCTTTAACAATAGAGAACAATTCCATTCATAGGCAGATAAGATTTGAAGTGGATTCCTACTTTTTAAAAAATGTTGACTATAGTAAAAGTACTCAAAAATTCAGCTACCTAGCTAAAACTAACTTCATAGTAATTGCGCATCAAAACTTTTGGCGTGGATCACGCGCTGCGGTTATTAATTCAAAAAGTATTGTTAGGCATACATAGGTAGTTAACATGACCTAAACGAATAAGAAAATAGCGGAGCATTAGCTAGTGGAAAAAGGAAACAAAAGATAAAGAGTGTTATCTAGTAGTTTCGTGTATTGCATTTGTGGGCAGACTTTGAAGATCTTAATAGGCAGGTAATCTACAAGTTAGGTTAGGACGATGTTTTAAGATGAGATAGGTACCAAGGCAAATAGACGTACCTGGCCGTATGGATGTGTGTATCGTCTTTTATGCCTTCAGCTTGGACTCGAGTACGTGATCACACCAACATTAAATAACAAACTCGTATTGTCTGAAAGGTTTCCTATTTTGATTTTACTTTCGTATAATGTAGATTTCATTTAAATAAATGAATACACAAGTGACCTAGGTCATCCATTTATCTTGCTGGAAGGTCGAATAAATCTTGGCTTGCCAAAATTTTGCATAAGTAAGTAGGTAGATGCCTATTTTGCACGGACGATAGGTCTATGTTATATGTGTTTAGCTGCCCGCGTAGCTCCGCCCAACAAGTTAATAACACAGAACGAAAGCGAAACCACCTTATTTATTTTTATTTTAGTATTTATCTAAAAACTTAAATGTGAAGCAAAACAATGTGAACAACAATATTGTTTTGGTGCGTTACGTTTATATATATCAACTTGAACTGCATGTAAATGCTCTGATATAAAATTTAATACGCCATCCGAAATAGGTACGTAAACAAACAATGCCCACAAAAATAGAGAATTTTTCGACGCGGCAAAAAATTCCGACAGCACAACCCCAAGCTATTGAATGTTGTTATGATTTAGAGCTAACAAAACAAAATGGGACTTGGCTACCTAGTTCGGGCGCGGCGCGAAGCCATGCCGAGACAGTGCGGTGGGTACGGGCCGCACGGACCGCCGACCGAACTCCGCGCAGAAGGGCCGTTGTTTACACCCAACTACCACGTGGAGCGGGCGGCGGTCGATTTATACACACCATCACGTGGTTCTGTGTTTCCACCTGCGCCGTTTAACACCACCGCTCTGCACTCGCCAGACCACAACGAACGAGATTAGCCTAGCTTTAAGTAATCAGATTGAAAACTAATATGAAACGGAATGCTACCTGAGCTCGGCGTTTGCCGTGACTGTCTCGCCGATCGCCGGCGGTGCACGAACAATCCTTTCACAAAACCCTGTACAATTTTTCACACTCCGTCACTGACACTGATCACTGCCTGGTTAATCTTCGTAATAACAATAGTAATGTAAACACAGCACGCGATAAAGAGCGAACAACATGCAGATGAGTTATCGCAAAAGGCGCGCGCGAACGACTGAAGTGAAGAAAAAGCAAGCTGGGGCCCGGGGGGAGACGGGCGGAGGCGCGGGGCGCTCCGAGCGCGGCGCGGGGCCGCCGCGGGGGGCGCCGTAGTCGCTCGACCCCTCCTCGACCCAGTCACAGACAGACCCAGTCGAGGAATGTGGCTGGCGCGTTTGTTTCTGCTGGCCCTAGCTCACGCCTCATGCAGCCCGCCCAGCTTAACATAATAAATAATATGTACTAGAACTGTTTAGGTGTTCACGAAGCAACAATCCTTGGCACCTACAAGCTAACCATAACAAGAATATTAAGGCGGTTATGACACAACCACGAGCGCTCCAGGTCCAACAAAACCATGCAGTTAGTCTCAAAACTCAATAGGTAACTCAAAAGCTTAGAAGTTTAGTCAAAACAAAGTCAGCAACGTACCTATCGTGCGTTATTTCTTTCAATCTGTCACCGCAACTGTCACATACCTACCTACATATACATAATATCAAGTCAACATCAATGACCAATTCGTCAACATGGACATTTGGAAAATGACTCTTCATTTTTTTATGTTTACGGCCTGGATACGTGTCTTTTAAGCCAATGACTCTTCATTGTCAGTGTTGTTATTGGTTGTTCGAGACCTAAAAGATTACCAGAGGGCCTACCGCGAAACGATATTCGTTTTCGTTCGTGTATCTCCCTCTTTGTTGCTCGAACTAGCAAGTGCGACAGAGACGGAGATACACGAACGAAAACGAATATCGTTTCGCGGTAGGCCCTCAGTACGTATGTATAGCCCGACAAGTTTCTTTTTGACCAGCTACGTTGCGGATTTTAATGGAATGTTTTTCTCAAACATGCTCGGAAATGTATGCGTTAATATCACGAAATGAAGACATGAAGTTTCTTGTTTAAGGCCCCCTACATTACTTCTTGGCCTTACGCCATGTATGATGCTTATGTATGAAAACCCTAAGTAAAACCATTATTGTCCGCTACTCTAACTTTTTAAATTTTGCTTACTAATATCATACTAATATTAAACTGACAAAGGAAAAATTACATATTGCCAACCACCACTAAACTCTGTAAGCATACTTGCGAAGCAAAAAAAAACTTATGTGCGGTTAAACATGGTGCTCGAACGACTTGTTCAAATGAAATGACATGTTTAAAAAATAAAAAAACCGGCCAAGTGCGTGTCGGACCACGCAAAACGAAGGGTTCCGTGCCTATTAAAAAGGTCGTATCGTCACAGAAATTTTACGGCACTTACGTCCTTTTCTTTGAGGAAGGCAGTTTTTCAGCAATATCTCGAAAACCTCTGAACCGATCTTGTTCAAAACAATTTTCGGTGAATAAAATTAATAAGCCCTATGTCCATGAATTTTTCCATATTTTTAAAATACACCGTTCAAAAATTAGAGGGGGGGGGACAGAATTTTAGTGACTTTCGGGGCGATTATCTCCGACCCTATTCACTTAATCAAAAAAAATGCTAAGAAACCTTATATTTATTTTGAAAGGCCTATCGATTGATGTGCCACACGGGGGGTCACAATGAAAAAAATTTTTTTGACTTTTAGTTTTATGTATGGAGTGCACCCCTAAAAAATTTTTTTTTTGTCATTTGAATTACAAAACTATGTAGCGGCTAACAAAATACACCTATCCTCAAAATTGTATTCAAATACACCTTATAGTTTTCGAGTAAAATGCCTGTGACATACGGACAGACGGACAGACGGACAGACGGACAGACGGACATGACGAAACTATAAGGGTTCCGTTTTTGCCATTTTGGCTACGGAACCCTAAAAAGGCGGCAAATTACACAATTGTTTTCTGATCTTTCGTTCCAATTGTAATTTCAACAAATAATGAATTGTATTTATTTTAATTTTAATATTTCCTCACATCGTTTGAGAAAAGCACTATACAATCCTCGGCCGGAACAGGGATTGCTGGACTCGTTGTATCCGTATCTACCCCAAACTCGTCCAGCAATCCCTTACTTCACGGCCTCTGCAGTAATGTACTATTTCGGTTATGCAGTCCCTGGTTTGTACCATTCAGGTGTTTCTTTATCTATTGACTCAAAGGGTTGGTACCCCGGTTATGTAATTATATTAATAAGTTCATGTTCTAATATTGAAAAAAAAAACAGTTTAAATACAAATGCTTAGGAATTTGGAATTGAAAGTATTGAAACGTAGGGCCTACTACAGCTTTCTGTGAAGGGCCCATCACGTGCTCGGATGCACGTACGCACATGCAGTCGCACACAAGAAGATTAATTATGTAACTGTCAAGTTCCCAAACATTTTCAATAACTGTTGATTTTAACCAAAATCAAATATTGATATGGATATCGAAAGTCCCAACAGTGACGAAATCAATATTAATGAGGTAAAGTTAAGTAGTTAATATTACTAGCTTTTGCCCGCGGCTTTGCCCGCGTAGTCGCGTACTAAGCGTAATTTTTAACCATCTACAAAAAAGGAGGTTCTCAGTTTGAGCCTTTGACTCGTATGTTCCGATTGAATTGCAATTTGGCACAAATACTTTCAAGAATTTTCATGTCCACAATATTAAATTTCAGAATAATGTTGCTGTTGGTTGCTGGCCCGTCGTGCTGTGTAGTGTGATACATACTAATAATCAAATCATGCGATGTCCAAGTCGATCTATTTGTTTAAAACGTAAAATATTTTTAATATTGGCATGATAATAACTTATGTTATAACTTTAAGACAGAAGGTCCTTTAATTAGAGACTAAATAGATTAACCGACTTGGTATTACATGGATCTCACAACTTTTTACGGTAGAAAGACTGACTTGGGTTTTTTTACAGGATGTTTTTGATGGCATTTACTTTACGCGTCCATCTTTGAGTCACCAATTTACATACGTGTACCAAATTTCAACTCAATCGGTCCAGTAGTTTCGGGGCAAATAGGCTGTGACAGACGGACAGCTTAGACAACCGAGTGATCCTATAAGGGTTCCGTTTTTTCCTTTTGAGGTACCGGAACCCTAAAAATGGCATCGATTTTGAAATTTAAAATTGTGGACATGAAAATTCTTGAAAGTATTTGTGCTAAATTGCAATTCAATTGGAACAGACGGGTCAAGCTGAGATACTCCTTTTTTGTAGACGGTTAAAATTACTTTTAGTACGCGGGCGAAGCCGCGGGCAAAAGCTAGTATAAGGATATAACCCTGTCGTGACGGTCGATGACGGTCTCGTAATGACAGGGTTAAAACTCCCAAAGTATTCCAAACACGCAACCCATCTTAGTACAAGGATGACTCACGCTAGAACGGACCGTGTCCGGCCCGGGCCGTTTTCTAAGAAGACGACGGCGTTTTTGCGTGGCCGAGCTATACCCACCAAAGCCCGGCCGGGCTTTCATAGAAAACAGCCCGAACCGTTACGTTTACGCTCGGCTCGTGTAAAAGGAATTTATCACCAAATGCGCAGCTCGCCGGCTTATCAACTGCGCCATTCAAAAACAACGCTTACGCAAGCACATTTATCAATGAAAGCAAGTTTTTTCTTTCGTAGACCGTTACACGAGGTTGGCCTAGCTGTTCTATGAGAGGTAGGGGAATAAGTAATAAATCGAACATATATTCATTCAAATTCAGGACAACTTCTCGTCATTAAAGTCGACGACTAACGACGATATATCGCTGTGATTTGTTGATATATAAGGGATGGGAAATACCTAATAATTATAGCTAAGAGGTGCCAATTTGTATGTCTTTTTTACTAACCGTTCATGGAAAGCTGAGATCATTCGTGATTCGTGACAAAGCTTTACGTCTGAAATGATACTGGCTGATTATCGAACTCTTGTCGAACATGATATCATCTTTCGCATCTTCAAAAGGAATTTCGGGTCAAGCAAGACATAATAAATTTGTGCAAAGTGGAGAGAAGAGCCGAGAAGGGTGGTGAATCGAAATTTCGCTGGATGAGTTTTATCGAGACTAACTGCGGAGGCGTTCTCTTGTCCCCTGTGGCCTAGTGTGGGCGAGCCGTGGGTGGAACCTCCCTAGACGTTTTTCCACATTTTGCAATATTACGATAACGATGTCATGATAAGTACTCATGATATAATACATTAACAAGCTGTTGGAAGGAATTATAAAAAGAAAAACGTCCAAGTACGAGTCGGACACGCGGGCGAGGGTAGCAGCATTAATATATGCTACAACAAAGAGGCAAAAATATCTGACACGACCTAACGGCTCTGGAAATAGAGTTGTGCCCGATATTTATGCACTCTTTGTTGATGCAGATATTGATGCTGGTGACTGTAGGTAATAGGCATGATGACGCATGTTAAAATTGAGAACATAGTGTTGATAAATGGATAGTAAACCATCAAATTATTGTAATAAAGTATAAATTAAAAATATAATTAATATCGTAAAAAGATATGAACCTTGAAAGTTTAGAAAAAAATTGCATTTTTATTAATTGCCCAAGAGTAAATTTAAAGCTACCAATAGAATCCTTACGCTTTTATAGAAACCAAATTTAATGACAACTATGGACCTAAACACAGTATTTCGCGACCGAAACAGCAATTTACTTGATTTTCTATACATATAAGGGTGACAAGCAAAAGTCACTAATTACACGTAAGAGATAAAGGAAAACTCAACCTTATTACTACTTCAACATAGTTGCTATTTCTTAAATTATTTTTCTGCATTTACTGAGTTTTGCTTGTCACCTGACGATATATAGAATACTATATATATGATACTGATATATTATACTTATGTAGCACTGCCAAGGCTAGTACTAATACTAACTCCGTGTTGCCCTGTAAGAAACAGAACGCTGCTCGGCGCGCAGCCGATGTGGTCGTTGGTGCGAGAGGTGGGGGTTTTGGCGGTAACACCAGATTTATTGCACCTCGGAACATGGGAGTGTTGCCACTTTGCCAGTGGAAACAGATGTAGGCATCTCAATTGTTTAGGCATGAAATATTGACACCACGAATAAAAAGCGAGATAGCCAGAAGTCTATCCCGCTTAATCTCATAGCTATGCCAGTCAACCACGCTTGAACGTTTGGTTGGACGCGGTTATAGACGGTCAGGGGCGTTTTTTTATGGTCAATTTAAATATATAGTTGTATTCCGGTTAGTTGATAGCAAATACAAAGGTTTTTTTAAAGAGTTGGGATCCGCTTCTGTTTTAATTGCTCAAATTAAAATGTTTTATAAATCGTAAATACGTATAAGTAACTATATATTCCCTAGGCGCAAAATTTAATACTTTTCGAGCAGAAGTGTTTTTTTTTGGTCAAGCTGAAACGTTCGCTTCGCTCGCTCGTTCAAAAAACACGTTTGGGCCAGGTAGTACTTATAGGGTAAATTTTTGAAGAGTTTAAGGGTTTTTTCCTTTTTTTTGGAATATTAGATTCGTACCGACAACAATACAATACAATAGAAAGAGAAAGAAAGAAAGAAGACATTTATTCACTACACAAAAGACACACAGAGATAAAGGGAGTAGACATACAATACAATTGACACATTGTGTGTGTCTTCGCGGCAGTGAAACGGTCGCTGTCTTAGCATTGTGCCGAGGTGTCAGACAGACACCTACAGCGCTGGTTTTCAGACAACAAAACAAATACAATACAAATACTTCTTTATTGCACACCTCACACAAACAAAGCAGTGACAACGTGAGGTAGGCTTTAGAAAAAACCGGACAAGTGCGAGTTCAACTCGCGTGGTGAGGGTGCCGTATATAAATTCGTAACTTCTTATAGCTTTTCCTGAAATCTTTAGGCAAGGAACTATTTTCCTTATTTTTTCAGAATTTTAAGCCTAGTAGTTTCGGAGATAAGGGGGGAATGGTCAATTTTCGTCGTTTTTCCTAAATTACTTTAAATCTATTTTTGCTAAATTTATAAAAAAAATATCTCAGATGCTTACAACCACCCCTTTCATTTAATAATTATGTTCACACAATACAGTTTGCGAAACTTTTTTTTTTAATTTTCCAGTTTACCCCCCAAAAGTGGCCCCCTTGTTCAGAATTCATTAATTTACTTTACGCGTCCATCTTTGGGTCACCAATTTACATATGTTAACTAAATTTCAACTCAATCGGTCCAGTAGGTTTTGGAGCAAATCGGCTGTGACAGACGGACAGACAGACGCATGAGTGATCCTATAAGGGTTCCGTTTTTATCCTTTTGAGGTGCGGAACCCTAAAAATATGGTGCGTAAGGTACCACTCTGCTTCTAATGGTTAGCTAGATATGGATGCTTTAAAAAAAATCGTGCCATACAAAAGGTCGTCAGCGCCATACAAAATGTCGACAGCGCCTTACAAAAGTCGATTTAGTGCCATAAAAATGTTGAAAAAGCTTATATATTTAATCATTACGCAGGCGCAGGAGGCATTCCCTCGTTGGATTGCAATAGCAATCCTTTGCGCAGGAAAGCCGCCTGCGCGAGGTTCGCCAGTTGCCTCCCTCAAGCCTTTGGCGAGTGACTTATGGAGCTCTGGCGCACCCCTACCCCGTTGTCCCAGTGTCTCGACGCCAGAGAAATGCAAGTAATGCAACAAATTTGTATTGAGCGCCGAGACAGCTGTAGGTACTTGCCTGCCTCATAATGCTCAATACAATGTATTATGTATATAAGTAATATTTAAGAATGCAGTCAAAATAAAATAAATAATATGGTCTTATTTACCAATGGGTAAGAAAGAGGACTATGCTGGTCTAACGCAATTGCAATATTTACCCAAAGTCGAAGTAAACATAATATAAGTAATCCCAACTGATAATATAAGTAATTAATTGCTCTCTAACACTCTTACGAATAAATGTCTCTTTCTTTTTTTTAGGGTGCCGGTACCTCAAAAGGACAAAACGGAACCCTTATAGGATCACTCGTGCGTCTGTCTGTCCGTCTGACACAGCCGATTTGCTCCGAAACTACTGGACCGATTGAGTTGAAATTTGGTACAGATATGTAATAGTAGATTGTATGACAAGGGGCTAAAATAAGCCATATTACCACGAGATGGATATTTTCCCGAGTGAAGCGAGGGAAAATATTTCGAGGGGTAATATGGCTTTTAGACCCGAGTTATACACTCTACTTTTCACTTCGACTGCGAGAAAATAGTAAAACAAAGATTATCCATCCACAATCAATAATAAATTCCACGGCGCAAAGATTATTCGATTTGGCGGCATACTTTTTTAATAAACATGCTTCGACACAGATACAAAATATTGGCACCACGAATAATTGCCTCTGAGGTGTCCAATACACGGTGAAGTATTATCACTCGATCCACGCGCTGTCTCTTTCTTATTGCATGTTATAGAAAGAGACAACTATGGTGGATCATCAGTATTTAATTACCGTGTATTGGCCGGCTGACCGTCTACAGGCGCGTCGTTGACGGCCAGAGGCGTTTTTGTTTTAATAATTATTGTGAGTTAGGGACTAAAAAACACCTGATATTTAAATTAATTCTGGTTTCTGATTGGTTGTTTTTAATATTCGCTGTAATCTGGTTAGTTGATTGCAAATACAAATGCTTTTTAAAGAGTGGTGATTGGTGGATTTAATACAGCGATGTGTTTTGATTGGTCAAATTAAATGTTTTAGAAATCATAAATATTTATACATATTTTCCCTAGGGGCTACATGTATGACTTTAGCCCCGCTTGCTAAGCCTAATATGACACACTTTTCGAGCATGAGAAGTGAAAAAATAAGACGAAAATTAACCATCCCCCCCCCCCTTATATCCGAAACTTAAAATTCTGAAAAAAATATGGAAAATAGTTCATTGCCTAAAGATTACAGGAAAACCTATAAGAAGTTTGAGTATTCAAAGTAACGGGAAAATTCTCAATATTTTTGTGTATTTTGTATGGAGCGCCTAATGCTTAGAGAATAGGAATTTTACGGAACCCTCACCACGCGAGTTGAACTCGCACTTGTCCGGGTTTTTTTTATTTTATAATTAATTAGTACCTAGTGTACCTCTATGTTGTTACACCTTAAGGTTACAAAGCAAAAAAAAAACTCCGGAAATATTTAACGGTGCCTGTGCTATATCGGCGTCCATCCACAAAATACACATAATTAGCACACCCATGTCTATATTCTAGTAATTAATTAATTTATGAACGTTTCGTGAGGTTTAATTGGGCTGCCTCGTGCCGCTTCGCTCCGCTGCTTTACCATTTACACCTGGCACTCTCAAAGACAAAAAGCTGGCTCGACGAATGATGATAAGCATGATTTAAATAAGCTCTTTGTAAGTCAAATCACGTCCCGTCGAGACTTGCGCTAATTGATTAAGTATAATTACATAGTTGTGCGTTTTTAGTGAGTGATATTGGGGTGTTAAGCGTTTAATGTGTTTAGTCCCTGGGCTGAGTGGATTGCAAAAAAATTGTACATAGTTAAGAGCTTTAATCTAATCTATGCTTTAATTTTTTACAGTTTCGTGACGGCAATTACCCATATATTTTATATTTTATATGGGTAATTGCCGTCACGAAGCTGTAAAAAATTAAAGCATAGATTAGATTAAAGCTCTTAACTATGTACAATTTTTTTGCAATCCACTCGGCTACCGAGCTCTGCTCGGGCAAAAATAGAGAAAATACGGGGAAAACGAGTTTTCCCAGACGAAAAAAAACGGAACCCTTATAGGATCACTCGTGCGTCTGTCACAGCCTATTTGCTCCGAAACTACTGGACCGATTGAGTTGAAATTTGGTAAACATACGTAAATTGGTGACCCAAAGATGGACTGTATTTTGCTGCTGCTTTTGCTGACTCGCACTTGGCCGATTTTTTAATAGCTTAGAAATAATATCTACTTCGTGATTATTTTATGTAACGTAACAATTTTCCCACTTTATGGGCCTCAAAAAGTCCTCGTTTTCCGAACCAGGTCCAGTCGCCATCAGATATATCAGAGCGGACAAAGTGCTCATAAATATCTACACACGTCTCTATTGTCGTGGCTCCGTTATATCCTGATGGCGACTGTCCGTCCCATAAGACGATTTCGCTCGGTTACCGGAAACAACAATTCTAGTACACATACACAGATTTCTAGTTTTAATATAGTTACTTTAACATTTGTTACTCAATTCATTGAGTCAAGAGGAATTTGACACTGCGTGGGAACCTCACAATATCATACTTTCTCCATCTTTAAACCTTTATGTTTAAAAATTGAGATAATAATGTGTAGGTGTAGGTAGACCTACACATATACCTACACATATTACTCACCACGGGCGGTAATACCTAAATAATTTAAAAGCCTCATCGCATATTTATCGCCCTTGCCTTTGGCTCGAGGCATCAAATACCTGCGATCTGGGACATTATTTGTTTTACCGCCCTAGGTAAGTAATGTACTACCTATTCTAACAGCGGCACTGAAAGTGCTCTATCTATAGTCTATCTATACTTTTGGGAATACAAGCGGGCGTTTATTTACCTACTAGCTTCTGCCCGCGACTTCGTCCGCGTGGAACTCGTTTATATAGCTCCATACAAACTTTCACCCCCCATTTCACCACCTTAGAAACTGAATGAGCTCCCCACACCAGTTAAAAATAATTTCTCTCTTGTAACAACGAGTAAATAATATAATACCATGGTTGCAATAAAAATGATTAAATGATTAATACATGATTAAATAAATGATAATAACACACAGCTATCACCGAACTTAACACAACGCGCTGAAACTGCTAAACATCAATCTCGCTATTCTGTAACTTGTTTTAAACTCACCTCAAAGTTCACCCACAAAATATCTTGACTCCGCGATCGTAGTAACTAAGCGTAAGGTCTAGTTTCGTTAGGCGTGACTGGTGAGGTAAGGCGCATTAGCATGTTCCGAATAACAGCCCAGAAAACCACAAAGCATATCACTACTTACGCATCGAAAGCCAAATTACGTGGGCTGCATATCACGCCTGTTATTCACAAGCACCTAATGTTAATAAATTGTTATTGTATTTAATTGATACCTACGCTTACCGAGCCGGCCTTGCATGATGTAATGTCCAGATCGGCGCGCAATTGACCCCCATTGACCCCAATCGAAGGGCTAAATTATTTGCCCGGTCACACCAATGCTGTAGGTATATTGTTAATCATACTGTTTTTTCCACTCCAATACGGTGACATTATAGGCTATTATGGCGTATTACCATATTAGTATCATTTGCACTTCATTGTTGTTTAGGTATTTGTCATTGTACGTACAGTCGCCATCACACTCGTAACACGTAAGGAAATTTAAAAATATCTGAACACAGTACACTACAGAATTGGAATTGATTTTTTATATTCGGCGACTTTAATGTTTGAATTAAGACTTCGTACACTAAACTATAATCACATACTTTTTTTTCTATTTAGCTCCCAACCCAACTGAAATAGTATTTGATAAAATCGTTAAACAATAAGGGCTCCTAAAGTCGAGTACCGTGTTTAGACCACGAGGCTTGCCGATTTCAGTTATTGAGTTGGGAGCTCCATAGAAAAAAAAACCGGACAAGTGCGAGTTCAACTCGCGTGGTGAGGGTGCCGTATATAAATTCGTAACTTCTTATAGCTTTTCCTGAAATATTTAGGCAAGGAACTATTTTCCATATTTTTTCAGAATTTTTAGCCTAGTAATTTCGGAGATAAGGGGGGGGAAGGATTTGGTCAATTGTCGTCTTATTTCCTAAATTACCTACTTCAAATCTGTTTTTGCTAAAATTATTCAAAAAAACTGAGATTCTTACAACAACCCCTGTCATTTGATATGTCACAAAATACAGTCCATCTTTGGGTCACCAATTTACGTATGTTTACCAAATTTCAACTCAATCGGTCCAGTAGTTTCGGAGCAAATAGGCTGTGACAGACGGACAGACAGACGCAAGAGTGATCCTATAAGGGTTCCGTTTTTTTTCCTTTTGAGGTACGGAACCCTAAAAAGTATGTGGTTTTAGTTTAGTGTACGAAGTTCAATACTAAACATTAAAGTCAACGAGTATAAAAATACTATTGTATTATGTAGTCATCTAACGAAAACACACGCCTCTCTATGGCATAATTTAGAGGCAACTGGTTGAACCGAGCACGGTTCCGATAGCTGTGTTGGTTAGAGCGTTGGCCGCGTATGCCAGAAAAGGTCGCTGGTTCAAATCCGGCTTGGAGCAATAAAAGTTTCCCTTTAATTTGAACTTCTTAAAGAAAGGAGTGTCTACACTTTTAATGGGTGGGCGACGAGCATGAGACACCTCTGGAGTTGCAAGCGTCCAATCCAGAGGCTACGATGATCGCTATCCACGGTATTAGCCGCTTGTTTACCACCAACGTGATTGTATTACATCATTTGCTACGTACTTTATAGATAGGTTTTTCGTTCGACTCTAAGTCGCTTGGCGGTGTCAAAGTATATAATATCGAAATAATGTCTCTTCTAAATCCCTAGTTATTTTGCTAAGAGATCTCCCTTATATTAACTCATTCGTTTTGTAGTACCTATAATTTGTACCTATACTTATATTTGAGATTGTTTGAGTTGGCCGAATTGCATCAAAGTAGTCAATTGAAAAGGCAACTCTACCGTCGCAGGTAGAAGACTCCAATTCTAATGACAGTTTAATAAAAAGTCGGCCACATTAAATATTGTCAATGTCAACCATACGTACAGTCAGCATCATAAACATGTATACATTCTATGACCTTATTGCTTAGACATAAGGTCGAAAAGTGTATACATCTTTATGATGCTGACTGTACAATACAATTGTTCGCTCGTGGCATCCCGCCCGTGCCTTGCTAATTGAGGTGACCTGTCGAAAGTGACACGCAGCTAACTGCTCACTTTTAGCAGTCCAATGGTAATCCTAGCCGGCTTAGCACGTTCGGGGGCGAAAAATGAATCTAGCTAGGACTCATATATGGAAAAATTCGTTTTCTTTCTGAAAAAACGCCGACCCTACTTTTACTGATAGGGGCACAGAAAATAGAAGATTTTCATCAAGAAGAAGGTTGTCTCAAACCGTTTCTAAGTGCCGCTGGCGCTAATGTCTTTCTTTTCCTTAAAGTTGTTCAAAGTTGAGTTGAGTAAGGAAGTTGGTCAAATTTAACCTGCAAGATTTCATTACATAGTTAGTTACATACAGGTCGACCTAACAAAAGCGTGTTAAAAAAAACCGGCCAAGTGCGTGTCGGACCACGCAAAACGAAGGGTTCCGTGCCTATTAAAAAGGTCGTATCGTCACAGAAATTTTACGGCACTTACGTCCTTTTCTTTGAGGAAGGCAGTTTTTCAGCAATATCTCGATAACCTCGGAACCGATCTTGTTCAAAACAATTTTCGGTGAATGAAATTAATAAGCCCAATGTCCATGAATTTTTCCATATTTTTAAAATACACCGTTCAAAAATTAGAGGGGGGGGACAGAATTTTAGTGACTTTCGGGGCGATTATCTCCGGCTCTATTCACTTAATCAAAAAAAATGCTAAGAAACCTTATATTTATTTTGAAAGGCCTATCGATTGATGTGCCACACGGGGGGTCACAATGATTTTTTTTTTTTTGACTTTTAGTTTTATGTATGGAGAGCACCCCTAAAAAATATTTTTTTTGTCATTTTAATTACAAAACTATGTAGCGGCTAACAAAATACACCTTTCCTCAAAATTTTATTCAAATACACCTTATAGTTTTCGAGTAAAATGCCTGTGACATACGGACAGACGGACAGACGGACAGACGGACAGACGGACAGACGGACATGACGAAACTATAAGGGTTCCGTTTTTGCCAATTTGGCTACGTAACCCTAAAAATACATGGGAATACTAAATAATGGGAAACGAAATAATCGCATACGCATTACGCACGCAGGCGCATGTCACGTGTTATTGCACCGAACAATAGGGCCATTACTCACAATTTTGATTAAGTAAAATCTACATCGGGAGCTTTTATGCCAATATACGTAGGTATTTCACAATAGAGGAGAGCATGCTCAGGTAATAGCGCCCCAGGCCAAGCTGAGTTCGGGTTACACAAAGCGGTCCACACAACACTTCGGGAATTCAAATACCGCAAGCCATCAGGTTGCCTCCTGCATACTGCAACTATGCGTCATCATTTATTTATTTATTTATTGGTATTCAGGATAACAACAGCCGTAAATATACAGTTTACATTTGTTTGCTTACATAATAGGAGGCCAATAACAGTTATCCGTTAATTACATAAGAAAAGAAAAACAGAGATTATTCAATTTACCTAAGATAAGCAATGTGGAAGCATGCTACACAGAATTAACAACATGGTGCAGTGCAGATTATTTGAGTTGACCGACTTTATTGTGAAACTGTCAGTAGAATATGTATAGTATATAATATGTATAATAATATTCAATTTGCTTTCCGGTTGGATTAATTTTTAAGTAGAAATAGGTATTCAATAAAAGTGAATCCTAAATAGTAGATTGTATGACAAGTACACTCTACTTTTCACTTCGACTGCGAGAAAATAGTAAAACAAAGATTATCCATCCACTATCAATAACAAATTTCACTGCGAAGAGATTGTTCAATTTAGCGTTTGGACGCGCTATTAACGGTCAGAGGCGTTTTCTTTTTTAATGATTTGGAATTAGGGACTAAAAAACACCTGATGTTTGATTGATCGATTTTAATATGTAGCTGTATTCTGGTTGGTTGATAGCAAAGAGAAATGTTTTTTGAAAGAGTTGTGATTGGTGGATTTAAATGATTTGGAATTAGGGACTAAAAAACACCTGATGTTTAATTGGTCGATTTTAATATGTAGCTGTATTCTGGTTGGTTGATAGCAAAGATAAATGTTTATTGAAAGATTTGTGATTTAATATGGTGAAGTGTTTTGATTGGTCAAATTAAATGTGTTAAAAATCATAAATATGTATACATATTTTCCCTAGGGACTAAATGTACTACTTTAGCCCCGCTTATTAAGCCTAATATGACACACTTTTCGAGCATGAGAAGTGAAAAATCATTGATTTACTTGTCTATGATTTATCTAGGCGGCGGCACGTCCGACTTCCAGACGACTTTTCTTGTCCGTGCATAGACAGTAAATTAAACTGCACCTTGCCGACGGATTTTACGTATGTCTATGTATTAAGTACATCTAGATGACACAGTTCCTGCAAGAAAGCATATCCAACGATTTCGTTAATAGTCTCATTTCCACTCTTCGATTTTTTTATCTCCTTGCCTTGTATTCTGTAACACAGTTTCGGACATGCTTTCTTGTAGAACAACGCATTACGTTTTTCTTCTTCTTTGTATTCATATTCAGGTTTACTTATTCTAAGTAGGTTAAGTACTATCATTGTAATAAATAAGCTTATTTTTGGCAAAAAATTACTGACTGTTGAGTTTGTTTCGGTGATTCTTTTTGACAGTGGTCTTCTTTTTCAGAAACGCTGGTAGAATTTGACTTGTAAAAGTGCCATTGCGGCCGACTACATATATGCTAGATATTACTGCCCCAATTAGTTCTGTTAAATTATGCTTAAGTGGAGATCAATACATGTAAATTAATTAACTGGTAGAGTAATGTAATAAATAGCCATTTTCCGAGAAATACTGAAATCTAATCTAATAGAGAAAAATTAAATTATTTTCACAAGAGTTCAATCCATACTGATTTATTATAAATGGGAAAGTGTATGTGTGTGTTTGTTTGTCTGTCTTTCACGGCAAAACGGGGCGACGAATTGACGTGATTTTTTAAGTGGAGATAGTTGAAGGGATGGAGAGTGACATAGGCTACTTTTTGTCTCTTTTAACCCCCCACTTCCCTAAAATGGGGGGTGGAAGTATGTATGGAGCATTCCGCAATTTTCAAGGTAGAAAACTAAAAATTGGTATGCGGACTATTTGTGTATTAAAGTATGTGTGCCAAATTGCAATTAAATTGGAACATACGGGTCCAACTGAGATGCACCTTTTTTGTAAACGGTTTACTTTTAGTACGCGGGCGAAGCTGCGAATAAAAGCTAGTATAATATACAAACAATCTCCATTTGCGAAATAAGCTTTTGATGAGGTACTTTTCTTTTTCTTTCTGTAGCATAAGAAGCATTTTTAATACATCAGTAATGAAATTTAAAGTCTAAATAATATACCCACAAAACTTACACGAGCCGTTATTATACAGCGCCACTTATCGTTCAGAAATCTCAGCTTTAGCATTTTTTGCTACGTAGTGTAAATCGTTAGTAGCTGGCCACCGTTCAGTAACGGGCCGCCTCATACTAGAAATGAACTCTATTCACCTATAATAGACTTCATTTTAGTATAAGATTTCTATTACTGGCCACGTCATACTAAATTGAATTGTTTGTAGGGGGACAGAGTTCACCTTTAGCATGAGGGGGCCAGCTATTGAAGGGTGGCCAGCTACTAGCGATTCACCCTAAATTGGGATATAAAGTCGTTATGAATATGCTCGACATTGCAATGTATAGAGTTGCTCTTGGCGCCGGGCGCGGGCGGTGTGCCGATTGTCTCGCTCGGCGCCCACCCAGCGCAGCGCACGGATTTGTGCGTTCTCTAAATTATCCTACTAATATTATAAATGCGTAGGTTTGAATGTTTGGATGTTTGTTACTCAATCACGCTTGAACGGCTCAACCGATTTGGATGAAATTTTGCACGAAGATAGTTTATATTGCCTGCCTGGATTAAAATATAGGATAGTTTTTATCCCGAGTCCACGCAGACGAAATCGCGGGCGGAAGCTAGTTGTAAAATAAATCCCATAAAAAATATTCCATGTAAAAATAGGCAGAGTGTCGAAACTCTTTCACAGTAAAAAGTTGTGAGATATTTCGTAGAGCCAAGTCAGGCATTCATATCGATCTTTATTTGCTTGTTAAATAAAATTCTGCAACTTGGGAATCATCTAAAACCATCTTCTAATTAGAACGGCACGCGCTGTGATAGCGTGCAGGGTATGTTTAACGTAGGTTCTGTTTTTATTTCCCAAGTAGGTGCCTTGTTGAAGTACCTAGTCTAAATAATTAATAATTACTCAATTTCCTTTGAATTGGGCCCCTAAATAGGTTCTTATTCACGGGAAGTTAAGGGACGGGTTGGAGCAATATCTTGTAACACTTTAATAAAAAAAACGAATGTAGGTGTATACTTCATTTTTTTTTATTTTTATGAATACACAGTATTTTTAATTTTATACAAAAGTAGGTACCTATATCCAAATGTTATTTAGTCATCATTATTCACTTTTAAATAATAGTATTCGGGGTCGTCTGTATCATATATTTCCTTCAGCATATGTAGTACGAGAGATTGAATATAGTCTACCTGCAACAATTAAAAAAATATATTTAAGAACAAAAATATTAACCGATTCAGCGCCAATCACGACCACGACACGACACACATGGGTAAGAGTTAGCACTCATTTACTGCCAAGCCACGCTCGTAGCGCTACGCCGTAGTCCGTAGCAGCTTAACACTTTCACTGCTAGGAATCCACCTAGCGGGCGCCTACACTGTAGGCGCTTTCCGCAACATACGGGGAAAACCAAGGGATGGACTACGAGCGTAGCGATTCTTGGTAGCAAAGGTTCATATGTAGCGAAAATCACTCGTAGCTCTCTGACGCATGTCTGTCGCGATTAGCAGTGAATGGGTTAAGCTGCCACGGACTAAGGCATAGCGAGGTGGTGATCGGGTTAACAGAAACGCGAAGGCAACCTGGGTAACTCTTTAACTGCTGAGCTGCTACGCCGTAGCCCGTAGCACTGTTACAGCTTTGTAGCGGAAATCTTTCGTAGACTATTTATTTATTTATTTGTTTATTAGGCAAGGTAACAAAATGTAAATTAATATGTATACATATTTAACATAGCTCCATCGAAATAGTACATAATTTACATTTCTATAACAACCATGCACAACATGTTAAATAAAAAAATAGAATGGACAAACAATACAAATAGTCTAACTACTTAATGACAGTGGTCATAATTAACTTAAATAATTAGTGAGATCACATGAGATCGTGAAGGTTATATTTAACTTCGTGACAATTTTGTAACATTACTTTTAAATTTATTGAGACTTAAACAAAAACTATGAACGTGCATGTAACATAACAGTAATGCGCGCGGAAAACATTTTAATTTTAAGTCAATTGATTGCTTTATTTAGTACTTTAAAAACTGGGAAATTATCTGTTCGTGGATTGTTTTATTTAATTATTTCTTAGTATTATCATGTACATAGCATTTTAGGTATTTTTGGTAAGCATAAGTCAGACTATGACGCCCTTACTTACTACTTACTAATTTCGAATAAATAGTAATATAAATCAAATACATTTTTAAAACTTTTATTTTATCATTAGAAAAATCCTTAACGGAGTAGTAACATTTTTCAATTAATAGCCTTTCTAATTTGTTTTTAAATACGCGTTCCGAGGTTCAAGATAATTAATTGCATTGGGAATTTTATTCATTATTAAAATAAATATATATCAAATAAATATTAGAGGATAATCTTACTCAAACTCGACCTAGTCCCATAGTAAGCTCAATAAGGCTTGTGTTATAGCTATCTGATTCCCCACAAATCTTATAAAATAAATTTACTATGTGGACTATTTCTACACAATTCTTTATAAAAGTTGCCCTTTGGTGACAATTATTTATTCCTATATTACTCTCTAGTTCTTTGCTTTTCCTGTTTCATTTGGAATAAATTATGGTTATCGCGTCGAAGTGCTGCTTGCAGTATATACTCGTAGATACAGGGCAATGTCAAGAGTCTGTACTTGACAAAGTGTGGGTGGTAATGGCAACTGTTTGGGGATACCAATACACTTTTTTTGCATCACAAACAGTTGTCGCGCCGCAGTGCTATATCCCCACAGCACCACAGCGTAGCGGAGCCATGCGTATGCGTAATATGCTGACAATGCGCACTTAAAATCTGTATTATATTTTAGCATACTTAGCGCGTACAGAAATTTTGACTTTTTGGTATTTAGTATTTTGTATGTGGGTTTTCCAATGTATACCAGAGTCTATTGTTATAAATAATAATAATAAATCATTTTATTCTCAGGCAGAGCCCATAATCGTGTCAGTAGGTACAAAAGACATAACTTACAAGACTATTGTTAGTAAAAACAGAGAACACAAAACACAGCCTACAATACATAAAACCTAATTCTACCTAATAAATTAAATTCCGGTACTTCCTCGACATTACATGAATTTATATCTAATTTTAGATCCAAAGATTTTTTGTATAGGTTTAAACTGTATAATTTTTTTTAAATTAATTTCCAGGTTATGGTCGCTGAGCCATTTCTTTATAGTGATAAAGATATTGTTAAGGTGCATATTACCTTCACTTCTGTTTTTGCTGCTAAATAAAAGTGAGACGTCGTCGGCAAACAACGGCTTTTGGCAAGTCATTTATATGTATACGATAGAAACAAGAGACAGCCACATACGCTACCCTGTGGTATAGAACAAGTCGTGTGACGCAGTTTTGTAGAATACTAGCATTGGTCCCGGTATTTACCGTGTTTCCTACTATTGCGTTTTAGACCATGAATATAATATCTGATCCGGAGGGCAGTAGCCGTCGTCAGAAGAGCGCGCGGCAGTGATCAGTACGGGCACTGGTCGCAAGACCGCAAGGTCCGCATCTTGCGCCGGACCTCTTCTTCAGTGCTGATGTGGTGCAACCTACTCTCATCCTGACATTTACCTTTTAACTAATACCTGGTCCGGAGGGCAGTAGCAGCCGTCAGTTGAGTGTACGACAGTGATCAGTATAAGAAAGGCGCTAGCAAGGCTTTCAACAGCGGCCTTATAATCGCGTCCATCTTCCGCCGAACCTCTTCTTCGGTGCTGATATGGTGCGGTAGCCCACTCTGGTAGCGCTCGAAATGATCAATTTAGTACCTGGTCCGGAGGGCAGTAGCCGTCATCAGTTGAGCGCGCGACAGTGATCAGCACAGGAGCTGGCAAGGCCTTTAACAGCGGCCTTACAACCGCGTCCATCTTGCACCGAACCTCTTCTTCAGTGCTGATGTGATGGGGCAGCCCGCCCTGGTCCCGAGTGCAGCCCCCGGCATACACCGCCCACCAGTTCGGCGGTTCGCCTAACCGCTCCGCCTCGGATAACACGGATGCCGCGATATCTGAAACCTAACTCAGATTTCATAACTTATTTCTACATGGGTTGTAATTAATGCAGTTTCTTTAAATTGTAATTTTCGACTTCAAATTTACTAAGTTGTCTATAAAATTAATAGGTCTGCGACTAATTTTAAGCGTCTTATAAATACTTTTTAAGCGACCGTATATTGTGTAATTCAAGCTACGTTATTATGACTCAGCGTGGTGATTATTCTATAGCAACTAAATCTTTGTGCACTCTCTATATATTTTAACCCTTAAATGCATGATTTTTTGTATAACTTTTTAATCAATTGAAATAGATGTGTCATGTTGTATAGATCGAGGGAAAAATAAAGAAAAAAATCATAGTATTTAAAAAAACATATATTTTTTCCGAAAAAGACTTGATGCATATATACATCACTATGCATTAACGTCTAAACGCTAAAGATTACATATTTAACAGTAAAATTATAATCTGCAATTTATTATTACATTTGTTCTCGTATCTTTATAGCACAAAACAAATAACTTAACGTACAACAGATAGACTTCACCCCAAATAGCATTCTCCACCAGTCAACCTTTGGGCAAACAGAAAATTTAATAATTATATACCTATGTCTTTCCCGTTCACGGAACAATGTAGCTTTGCGAATCTGAATCCGGCCGAATGCTCATGACTAAGTTTTTCGAAATAAACCCTAAACAGGTTGAGCTACTTTTGGCAAAGTGACCCGTTTAATAATAATGAACATGTTTGAGACTCACTGGAGTTTTCTACATAATATTATTGATGGAATTATGTAAAACAGTTATTTCTTGGATTCAAACAAAGAGGCACATTACATTTTGAGCAAGACCAAGATGTTGTCCCGTTGTAACTAGGTATTTTGCACCTAAGACGAGTAGCAATCATAGGCCAGTGATCAACGCCATCTTTTCTTACATCTACGCTTGGAAGAGGATGACTAGTACCTTTTCGTTTCTTGGCTTGTAATTGTTCTTCGATGGAAGCATTACTTGGACGTCCTCTTTTGATGCCGTAAGTTAATCCAATATTGCAAAGGACATCAGCTAATTCATTGCGAAATTAACCAAGATTCGGTAGTTGTTTCTGAGGAACACCCTTTGCAATGCAATTCTTCTTCATTAAGATCCAGGAATTTATTACGGCCAAGTCCAAAACGTGATAAAATAATCGTAAGTACCATTTACGGCTCTTGACCCTGACGCTATAGCGGCCTAAATAGCTATCCATTAGGTCCACACCACCCATATGCATGTTATATTCTTGCACAATTTTTGGACAAGGTATTTCCACTCTTAGTTTTTGTTTTTTATCATAACGTGCAGTTTTTCTCATCCGCTGGGAACCAATGTAGTCAGATAAAAGCGTAACTATCTTGTTATCTTTCCATGCTGTCAACGAAATGCTGTCAAAGAACGAAACAATAAAGTAAATTCTAATACAACCGATTTTGCATGGTGATGTATTTACGCATCACATATAAAACACAAATTTTCGGAAAACTATACTATTATTATCAAACCTGTTAATAATATACATTACACTTACCTTTTATCCTTTTCAGAAATAATTTTTACTTGCAGTTCTTATTAATATTTGTCAATAAATTTTGAACTTGTAAATTTCGCGGCAACCAGTGTAGCAACTTACGCGCCAAAGATTGAAAATATGACACTACAGAAAAAAAAACTATCAAAAGTTTATGGGTGCGTTCAGAATCTAACACGTAAACGTCACATTTATTAAATAAAAGTAAAAAATGTGATTTTGGATAGCTGCATATTGAGCCACGGACCATCAAATATACGATGCATATATATATCATTATGCATTTAAGGGTTAAGATTTTTAGGATCATTTTCGAGCGTTCGCCATGCATGTGCAGACGATTTTGAACAGAAAGTGTGAACCCGTACCCTTGGACGATCAGATAGGCCTTTCAAAATATAAGGTTCCTCAGCAATTTTTTTGATTATGTGAATAGCGTCGAAGATCACTAAAATTGTGCCTGACCGGTTTTTATACGTTAGTATAAGTAATAGATGACTGAATCTATTACAATTGAATTAAATGAAAATATTCATAATTCATATTGTCATCAAAAAATTCATCATGATGGCTCTAATTTCACACAGTGACCAATATTTTTATATGTTAGCATAAGCAATTGACGACAGAATCTATTTTAGTTGAATATGAAGTTTACTTATTATTGTCATAAAATAATGGTCAATGATAATAACTTATTTGCTCCTACTTTCCGTTTTGAAGGACTAAGCTATCACTGGTAAAATAGTAGATTGTATGACAAGGGGCTAAAATAAGGCATATTACCACGAGATGGATATTTTCCCGAGCGAAGCGAGGGAAAATAAATCGAGGGGTAATATGGCTTTTAGACCCGAGTTATACACTCTACTTTTCACTTCGACTTCGAGAAAATAGTAAAACAAAGATTATCCATCCAAAATCAATAACAAATTTCACTGCGAAGAGATTGTTCAATTTAGCGTCAGGCGTTTTCTTTTTTAATGATTTGGAATTAGGGACTAAAAAACACCTGATGTTTGATTGGTCGATTTTAATATGTAGCTGTATTCTGGTTGGTTGATAGCAAATAGAAATGTTTTTTGAAAGAGTTGTGATTGGTGGATTTAATATGGTGAAGTGTTTTGATTGGTCAAATTAAATTTGTTAAAAATCATAAATATGTATACATATTTTCCCTAGGGGCTAAATGTACCTACTACTTTAGCCCCGCTTATTAAGCCTAATATGACACACTTTTCGAGCATGAGATGTGAAAACATTTTTTCTGTGTTGTGTATCATACTAGACAAAAATGGCCCGTCAGCAAGTCGACGAAGCCCCGCTTTCGCGGGGCTCCTACTTTCTGCTCTGAGGGACAAACATAAGTACGTCCTACAGTACTTAATATTCGTACCAAATATCAAATATTATTTCACTTACTTTATGAAAAGTCTCCGTCTTTTCTCCTTCATAATTTTCCAAATTATTGTGCTCCTCCAGATACTGGAATAAGTTTTCGAGTTCGTTCAATTGCCTTTCACGTAATTCCACAAATTTCTCCACAGTTTCGTTATCGCCGCTATCGGCCAGTTTAAATCCGAAGATCGGCTCCAAGCGATCGTACAGCTGTATATTTTCATAAAGGGATAAAAAGGGATTTCCCGTACTAAAGAAATCTAAATCGATATCGAGCACATAAGGGTGTGAGATCGCTAGTTCTTTTGCTAGTTTTTGCATACTAGCCTCATCTTGTGTATCGTTTGGTTGCGGGTCGGGAACTTCCGCTACGGTAAGTGTGAATGTCCGTTGGTTATCGAGTTCCTTAGAGTACAGCGCATCGGACATGTAATATGGTTCCATGCTATTAATGCGCAGCAAGCCACTATCGGGATTGTCACCGACTTGTATGTCACGAGACCCATCTTTGAATTGTTTCGCCCAGGGCGGGCGCAGCCACACGACGCGGTCTAAGTGTCCGGCCGCAGCCGCGGGAACGATCCAGTTCTCTATTTGTAATAAAGGCAAAAGTTCTCTGCCTGCACGAGCCTCCACCCCCTTCAGTTTACGATCTATAAGCATGTCAGGGTGAGCGTCGAAGTGAAGTAGGGTCGTGCCTTCCAAAGGCAATTTCTTTCCACCGATAGCGGAGTAAACAAACTGTAAGGCGTCGTTGTGTTCCTCAACTACATAAACCGGCACTTTTTTGAAGCGCTTCAAGGGCGGCTGATGGCTGAGGTGCTCGCCTTTTTCCGCCATTATACGCCAAGTACCAGTATTTTATCAATGGTAACGCAGTAATAACGAAGCGATTTACATATCTGAAATTATATTTTCATCACATAATGACTCTAATTCAAAGGCCAGATAAGGTCGCACATTGCAGATAAAGATTAGGTATTTTATCAACTATCATATACCTAAGTAAGAAAACAGTTGAAAAATAATATCTTATTACATGATATCCTAGAAACATTTATGCATTTATTCAACGATAATATAAACAGTCTGGTAACCGAAACAATACCAGTTCAGTAGATATACTCTCAATATTATATTTTGTCACCGAGTTTTCCAGCTAAATAATCTACATTGTTATGTTTATGATCTGTCTGTCTCAACAGAGGGTCCTTGACTAAGTCAACAAAGCTTTGCTTTTACTCGCCTATACTGTCTGTTCTGGGGATCGAAATTTGGGTCAAGGCTCGGCACGAAAAACATCCAAGGAAGATTCTACTTTGCTAGAAATACAAAGCTGTGAAAACTTCGGAAACAAAACAAATTGCTTACGACAATTTTGCCACTCCCATACCTATTTGGAAATGACCAATTACACCAAATATTATTGGAGGATGGACATAATACCTACTAACTAACGATATATGTATAATCCTAGAACGCTTGGGTGCCCAGAGCATCAATGGGGTCAAATTGCATTGTAGAATACTGAGAACAATAAGAGAAATTCATGAAAACATGGGAGTTGAGAACACCGTGCATTATTAAAAAGTTTTTCGTACCGATGTTAGTAAGCGCTGGCTGCAAAGCCAGCATCATGCTGAGTTGGGCCCATTTCGTGACATGGCACAGATTCTTTTTTTTTTCTTGTGTTTTTGTCTTGTAATATTGTACCTATGTTGTGTTGTGTTACGAATAAATGTCGATTTGATTTGATTTGTAAGTATTTACCTGTTATACCTATCAGATACAGAGGTATGAAATACATATTTAGTTACTATGAATATGTGTTACATAAAGCGTAGGTACCTATTATATATACGTAGGTACGTATACTTAATTGGGGATCTTCCGCCTCTTTCAACCACTTAATAGACGACTGACTAGTATACTCGTAGACACGATAGGAACAAAGTGCCTCATAAAACTCAGCTCTTAGTGTGATCTCATTCTTCACTATACCTATGTAGAATTTTAATATAAATATCAAACCAGACGGCTGCTCGTGTCTTATCAATAATAACATTATGCGTAAGGATGTTGACAAACATCTGTCTGTTGCCTTTTCATGCTTAAATCGCTAAAACGATTTGAATGAAATTTGGTTTCAAGATAGTTTGAATCCCGGAAACGGACATAGGATACTTTTAAACCGGGAAGCCATCCCTTAGGGACATGAAATGGCGTTTGGAAGTTTTTATGGGAGTACTATTAACGAGTTCTACTCGGGAAGAGTCGCAGCCCAGGCACAGCTACTTATCCAATATCATCGGAATTCAAATGAAGGTACCGCGATGTGAGCGAAACTCGTAGACGACGGTAATTACAGACAACATGTCGGTGATGACCGACAACACCAGGGCTCGGGCTGAAAACCAGCGCTGCGGGTCATCTGCCCAGCACGTGCTGATACCGAGACCGAGACCCATTGCCTCATTTTTACGCGACTGCTGAAGGAAAGGAGGGTTATGTTTTTCGAGCGTATGTATGTATGTATGTATCTATGTCTTATTATTTGGCACGCCCTACAGCCTAAACAGTTTGACGGATTTCGACATATGTGGTGTCATTGGATTCCTCTTAATCGTGGGAGTGACATAAGCATATAATATTGGCAAAAAAGTAGTTGGTTTTTTTTAAATCTTTTAATTTCACTTGTTATTGTATTATTAGTTTTCGCTCTCTTAGTTTGTAATTTACTGTTTGCTTTATTTTTGATTTATATAATTTTTTACAGTAACTTTTATTGTAAACTTTTAGTATAATTTTGAGGCAATAAATAATTTTCTGATTCTGTTTCTGAATTACCGTCTCGGTGTCGAAAGTAATCCCGTTCGAATTAAGGGTTAGGTTGAAACGGTGAATGTTTTCAGGCTCCGCGGCGTAGAACCCCTCGCGGGCCGGGGGGGTGTTGTGACGGCTCCGGGGGTCGATACTGCGCGTCTCTGACGTCACTACGCTACTACGCCCGCCCAAACATAACCCCGCGCCCCTCCCCCGTGACCTATTGCGCCATGTCGCCCCACCTGGGTCAAGGTGTGGAAGATGCGGTGGACCGAATATTCCTATCCGTCTGTAATAATTAACAACAGTTCAATCAACCTGTAATAGTACATTACATACCTAGGGCGGTGAATTCGTGAATGCCTTGGGCAAATCGCAGGTGTTTGTGGCCCGAACCGAAGGTGAGGGCCATAAATATGCGCCCTGGGGCTTAAGTAAATATCTTTAAGTCACCCTAGGCCGTTTAAGTCTCCTCGCGAAGCGGGCAGAAAATCCCTGCCCGCTTCGCGAGGAGAAAATTTCACTTTCTGGCCAAGGCAAGACGTAAAACTTTAGACAAACCAAGGGCGGTAATCAGACCCCTCTTTCCCAGTGGGCACTTTGGGCAAGTACCCACGGCCCCGCGATCGATAGGGGCCCCTCTCAGATCAAATACAAAGTCCCTAGTTCAAGTCATAGGGGCCCCATTATCCTAATATGCCCAGGGCCTCCAATAGGTTAAAGACGACCCTGACGGTAATTCGTAAAGCCCCAGATCGCATATTTATGGCCTACACCTTCGGTTCGGGCTACAAACACCTGCGATTTGGGGCATTCACGAATTCACCGCCCTAGGTATGTAATGGTGGCACCACACTTGGCTGTATGCGCCCAAATATTCGTGCTGCATCGTTTTCCTTCCTACGCAAATGAAAGAGAGGCAACGATGCAACGCGAACACGCAATCCCAAGTGTGGTGCGACCACAATGTATTATTATGTAGCAATAGGAGTAAGTAATAGAGAACATTAAAGAGGCGTAAAATAAATAAATAATACCTCTCTTTCTAAGTTTTCTAGTAAGAGAGAGATGGATAGTGCGAGAAAAATCGAGAGAGCTCGAGCGCCGTCTTGTGATAGCCATGGTGTTTTGACACTGTGCCACCCGTAACGCTTGGCAGTACGAACCTAACCCGAGTTGCGAGGTTTAAGATCTGCGCCACTGGGTCACTGAGGACTTGTCAGACCATGTCAACGTGAATTAACATTTTTAAAACCCAAATGATACAATTTATACCCATTGCAAATTATTTTGAAGATTTTTAATCTCATCCTTTAATACTGCTATTTAAATGATCTGTGGAATTATCCTGCCATTAAGAAACAAGTCTACTGACCACCAAATTAAAAGGTCCACTAATTCAAACCCAAATGCAGACCAAATTTATAAGATTTGTGGGGAATCAGGCAAAGCATTATAAATAAATAATAAATAAATATTAAGAGAAAATCATACACAAATTGAACTAGCCCCATAGTAAGCTCAATAAGGCTTGTGTTATGGGTACTAAACAACAACATATTTAATAGATATAATACACAGAAAATATCCAAGACTCAGAAACAAATATTCATGCTCATCACACAAATATTTAGTACCACGATTCGAACCCAGGACCTTCAGCTTTGTAGGCAGCGCCACTAGTACTAGGCTAATCGGTCGTCATTATAAACATAGTTGTTTAATAGTTGTATGTACTTACTGCGTTTCTGAATATCTGTAGGAGATATTAACTCTTAATTGAACAAGGTAGTGAAAATATTGTCTTCTACTTTACTTACATTACTATAAGTGATAATGCCACCAAATACACAACTATTGTGTAGTATACAGGATAAAGTTGGATTTTAGTAGATTTTACGTTATACATGCAGACATAGCTTAATATAAATCGAAGCTTAATGCTGCTGCTTAAGCTCTAATGAGAGGTAAACTAAAATGCACTAAGCATATCAACTACACATTACGTACTTGGAAAAGAGAATCATGTACATTGTGAATTAGCCATTTTTAGTGTTCCGTACCCAAAGGGTAAAAACGGGGCCCTAATACTAAGACTTCACTGTCCGTCTGTCACCAGGCTGTATCTCATGAACCGTGATAGTTAGACAGTTGAAATTTTCACAGATGATGTATTTCTCTTGCCGCTATTACAACAAATACTGAAAAACCGGCCAAGAGCGAGTCGGACTGGGGCTCCCATACAACAGACATGATTTTTTTGCTGTTTTTATAAATAATGGTACTGAACCCTTCGTGCGCGAGTTCGACTCGCACTTGGCCGGGTTTTTTTTTATAACTTACGGAGTGTAAGAGCATTACTTAGAGTTGAAAAATAGATTTGCCCATGAAATGATACAATTTTTAGGTTAGTTTGATGCCGAACGCCGAACCGACTGACAGTACTGACACTGACAGTGACATCTCAATTGACTATACCGATCAGTTTTTTTTTTCTAAAAAGGATACATTCATGTTCAGGCAAAAATATATTTTAGGCACCACATCACTCGTAGTCCGCGGCGCTACCACGAAAATCGAATCTCGAAGTTCGTATATCCCTGTCACTCGAGTACAGTAAGTGCGATAGAGATTGAGATACCCGAACTTCGAAGTTCGTGGTTATAGCTCTGATTTTGAAGTAGATGGGATTGCAGACAGATATAGTTACCGTCGTAACCAAGCAATTTGAATCGAACTTTGATATTGCCACCGTAAAACGCTGACTTCGTACGTTCGTGTATCTCCCTCTCTGTCGCTCGAATACATGAGTGCTATAGAGATAGGGACACACGAACAAACTTTGTGGTATGGAATACGATAAATAACAGAATCCTGGCTACGCCCTTATTTCAGCCTGTGGCTGTGGCTATGGACGTATGAAATGGGTCGATCGTCAGTGTGCTAAATAATTGGATGCCGTCCATTTCGATGAATCCATTGTAACGGCATATGTTTGGAAGGTTCGTCAGTGGCCACCTTTACGAATAGTCGCAGAGTACTTTTCTATATATCGTAATTGCGTTCTGCGGGGCTAGGCAAGCTAGGCTACCGCGAAACGAAAACGAACTTCGTTCGTGTATTTCCGTCTCTGTCGCTCGAACTAGCAAGTGCGACAGAGACGGAGATACACGAACGAAAACGAACTTCGTTTCGCGGTAGGCCCTCTATATGATGGGCCATTGTGTAGATAGCGAAATAGGGAATCATTGCCACAGGTCAATGCCGCCATGCAGGACCGTGGGGATGCGGCTTTTCATACAGAAGTATATATCGTTAGAGGTATAGAAAAAGAGGAGGAGGAGGTAAAAGAAACAGAACTAAACCTAAATATATCTTTATTTCAATTAATGTGTATTTTACACATGGAAGATATAAACGGTCAAAGTTAAGGATCTCATGATTATTCAATAACAAAATGAGTATGAAAATGAATAAGATTCAATCCTCTAAATAAAAAAAATAAAAATTGAACTTTAAAGCGTTTTCAAAAAACCTGTTTTTAATTTGTCCATTAACATCAATTCTTAAAAGAATAATTTTTAACTTTTCACATGAGAACCTTCCATTTGAGACTTGCACCTATTATTACTTTAGTGTAAAATAGCATTGAATGTGAACAAAATACTGGACTTATCAGATTACTCATACATATTGTCAAAGGATCTTGGATAGTTTAAAACACAAATGCTGATGAAGTTAAAACAATCGTATAGATTTAATCTACTCCACTCTGCATCAGGATAGACTTGATTACCGATAAATTAATTACTAACTAGTGCATTAGTAAAATCTATTTACTCCCACAGATGTATACCTCTTAACCGTGTTGGCGTTAATCTAAATGCACGCAACTTAACTGTATACTTGTCTTTACCTATATTAAAAATATTACGTGATTCAGTTAGTCACTTCCGGAAAGATACAACAGTCGTTGCAGAATAGTGACAGAATTGTAAAAAAACATTGATTTTATAAGACTAGCGTGACAACTCTTGTATCTCCCCCTCTTGATAAAATCATTAATGATTATAATATATTATCTAAGCAATGAAAATCTATTCTCCTACTCGAGAAGACAATTCCTTAAAAACAAAAGATGAAATTTATAAAACTAAATTTAGTAATTCTTGACGAAAATATTATAATGAGCATTGGATGATTTCAAATTAGATATGGATTTTTATGGCAAACAAAAAGATGGTTTGCATACATGTTTCTTAAGTCATGAATGGATAATATCTTAGATTTTTCAAAGCGCCACTGAAATGGCGTACTCTGAGTGGAGATTTCTGATAACAGTTCTTATTTTATAGATGACACCAACTATTATAAAAGAGAGTCGAGCTACAGCTAGGAAAGATAAAAAAAAGCTAAATGCCCAAATATCAGGTATCTTTCTACATGTTTTTATTTAACTTGTATGAAAATCTTGCAACTCAATTTAGAAGCAGAAGAAAAAAAAAGATATCTTCAACCGATTGAGCTGAAATTTTGGTTTTAAATATAGTTTGGATGACAATTAGATATGGATTCGTACAATCGTGCTGATTTGATGATAAGAGACGGAAGGTGGCGTCTCCATCACTTAAAGGTGGTATTCCACTTGTCCAAGATCTTTGTTCAATGTGTATTTGCGTCTCACATTTGTTTAAGTGAGACGCAAATACACATTGGACGAAGATCTTGGACAAGAGGGTTACCACCCTAACAGACGTTACCCCGTTGAGTTTGGGCTCGTTAGAATAGTCTCAACGACTAGTTGATAACGGTATACAGAAAAGTACAGTTGGCAATAAAAGCTTGTACCAAAAATGTAATTATTGACAGAAACTTTTTATTATATTTCCGGCTCCCTGACTAAGAATAAAATATATTTACTAGATAGAAGCGATATGTACTAGAGATCCCCAGTCAATGTAGCGCCGGCAGGCGGATGTCGACGCAAAACTATGTGAGTAATAACATCGTCAGCCGCATTGTGCACGAAACAATTCAATGCTCATTAAAATTGTCGCTATACTTACCAATAATGTGAACCACAATGTTTGTACTTTGTTCACGGGTGCCATTAGACTAAAACGGCAGTGGTCAGCTTCTAACTCTACTCACAGACCATAGGGCAGACTAACTATTCATTTCTATTACAAAATCTGATAAGGCTGTTTCAGTGCGTTTCACTTGCACTTGACTTTAGTCTACATGACTACAAAATAACTGATACTTCAAATCAGTGCTCAAAACCAGCTGTAGAGTCGGGACGTAACTTTATTTTTAAAGCACCAACAAAATACAAAAATCTTTACTTTTACATTAAATTAACTCTCGTAAAACATGTCATTTACATTATATCATTGATTGTTTTCAACTTAAATCAGTTCGCGGTAGAGCACACATTAATAGTTCAAGCCAGTTAAGTTCTAGCAATCGTCCCGTGAACATTTATGGAATACTTTGGCCGTGGTCCAAGCCGTGTTCATGTTATGTCGGAGTGAACCCTGGGTACTGACTCGTGCAAGAAAGCACTCAGTTTAGTGAAAAAATCAAAGAGTTGTCCAGGGAGAGCACTTGTTGATGAGTTTACACCGAACACTAGAGCGAAAGCCAGTATATTTGTCTAGTGTAATCAAAACAACATATCGCTGTGAACACGCGAAGGCTAATATAGGCCACGGCCAAGTCTGTGTCTCATAAAGGAATCCTATTGCGGAGGGTGGGTGAGGCCCCGTTGTGAGGCACGTGGTGGTAGCTACGTCTCCCATTTACATGATGCGGCAGTTCTCGTCGCCTTCGCGGATCTCGCCCAGCTGTTGACAAAGGTTATCATTACAAATGGATTACCACCTGAACAACGAAGCTGAACGTCCTGGGTTCGAATCCCGGTAAGGGCAAATATTTATGTGATGAGCATGAATATTTGTTTCTGAGTCTTGAATGTTTTCTATTTATTTAAGTATTTATATCTTTTAATAATAAGTATGAAATTGCCAAGTGAACACAATTTATTCGAAAAAGCGACGTATCAAGCGGGTTCTACTGTAATATAATATAATACTACTCACTGCTTTAGATGTACCTATTTAGTTAATTGAAAAGTGAAATTGTTAATAAAGATGAATAAAAAAGTGTAATTTTTGCGTTATTGTATTTTATAGCTTATAAAGCTACTCCAGTCATGTATGCTCTAGCCTACGACTCCATAAAAAAATGTAATAATATCCTCAGGTTTTAGTTCCGTGATAATGATAATCGGTCATTTGTACCTAACGGAATTAATTATTCAAAACCATGAATGACAATGAGTTTACATAAAAATTTTACGCTGTTAATAGAACTTGGTTAAAGAAATATATCCCATCCTGTTTTAATTTTGTTCTATTGCTATATTTGCTATTAACGCATTTTTTTAAAGAACATTTATGTAATTTTTGACAACCGTCAAGTTTCACGTTCTAACCCGGCTTAACGCAAGAGCCGCCCGACGACTCGGGCGGCTCTTTTCGCGATTGATATCGCGATCGGATAGTTCTTTTGGACGGCCATTTTTTTCGGCTGATTGTGTATCTAGTTACTTATACTAAATAAATGGTTGCGGATTAGACATCCGTCATTATAGACAAGGATGCGAGTGCAAGAATTTCGGTTTTGTATGTCAATTATATCAACAACAAAAATAAAGTTTATTGGGTTTTTATTCTCATGTTGAAACAAAGGCAAGGTTGGAAGTTGGAACCTTCCAGTAAGCATAGCAATGCTTGTGTCGGAAGATCCCGCTCTTCCATTACTCGGGATTGTTATAAATAAACCAACAACAAACTGGTAATAAGACTTAATATAATTAATATCCAATGGGTACGTAGAAATGTAGTAATGGTCACCTGTTCTCGGCGAGGGAACTTGTGCGCGAGCTCCCGGTGTCGCTGCGCGCTCGTGCTGACCTGTCTTCGCTGACGCTCGGAAATCGCCACCTCCTGTTAACGAAACAGTTTATTTTATATACTACTCTATTCAATATTCAATAATGTAAAAGTAATGATGTATTACTATGTACTACGCAAGAACATTGTTAACATTAGCAAAAAGGTTTTCAATAAATTATTAATTATCTTTCAAATGGAAAAATAGAGTGAAATGTATGTCGAAATAAAGGGACCCAGAAGTAATTTATATGGTGCGTGGTGGTGGTATTTTAGTGGGTGACAACTATTGATGAGACTTTTTTTGGAGATATCTACTGCTGTTTTTAATCCGTGCATACTGTCAGTGATATTTATATTTTGTTGTTCTAGCTAATGTTTCACAACTGTACTCAAGATAATGAGGTTTGGATAAGAACTTCTGTCCAAAATACACAACGCATAAAGCGTAACACAACACGCAATGAGAAGTAACGTGACAATTCCTCGTAGAATGAATAACAACTATCTACTAGAGATGTACCGACTAGTCGGGAACGTCGACTATCCGGCCACATTTATAGTTGAATAGTCGGTAAATATACCGAATATTCGGCACTTAATGACTAATAAAAAATAAACTGTTAATATTTATTTTATCTTTTATGTTTCAAGTATTTTACTGAAATACTGCAAATAATCAATATAATCATCATATAGAAATACGAACTTCCTATTTTCATGATCTAGAATAATTAGACATGTACCGATTATTCGAGAAAGCCGACTACCCGGCCCCATTTATAGTCGGTTACCTCATCGCGGATTAGTCGGCCCATCTCTAGTAACTGTTCGACGCAACCAAAGAAATTTCAAGGTGCTTCCGTTGACCGGTATAATCCGTTTTGTGGAAATGATGGAACGAGCTCGGGAGTAGGTATGAAGGGGAGGGCAAATGCACAAAAGATATAAGATAAGACGTCTGTTCGGCTGACCTCCTGTTCGTTGTTGAGCAGCGCAGTGGTGAAGTTGTCCGCCACGAACCACTTCTGGCCCTTCATGACGATGTCGCGCGGCGGGTCGTGCTCGGCGCCGCAGTCGGCCGACCACACGGTGGCCACGGCGCCCGGCTCCAGCTTCACGGTGCGGTGGAACTTGAAGATGGTCTCCTGCTCGCCGGCCTTGCGCAGCACCTGGTAGCCGCTGAGGCTGAGCTCCTGCGTATACAATTGGGCAATGGATAAATACAATAGGGGTGTAGACACAAATAAAATAACCAATAATGTTGTATTTTCTCGAAAAAGGATTATAAATGTAGTCAAATGGAGAAAAAAGCAATGCAAGAGGCTAAATAATGACAAAGCTATAAGTGTCCAAAGTTTTAAGAGGGGGTATGTTCTGTCGCTTTTCCGCAATACGCACGTTCATATGAAATGATTGTCATGTACAATGATGCTCGATGGTCGTGACGTCACAATCTACGAGCGTTTTCTCTAACAAGCAATATTAAAACGGTTGCAGCTTCGTAATTTTTCTAGATATTTGAATGGGATTTTCGTCATTAGGCATATTATTTTGCCTTCTTTCTTTTGAAGTTATAATAAATTTAGAGTCTACACCCCTGTTTGTAGCGATTTCTGTTCAAAGTTAGCATTCACTGATCACGATGCGTCATTTACAGCGCGGCGCGCATTGTCAGCCAAATTAGTTCATGCGTAGTGACCGTTACGTAAATTTCGTCGCATGAACAGTTTGACGGATCGCTACGGGGTGATGGCTTTGGGCACCAGCGGCGGAACGCCCATACAAGCTGATTTCCACCGGCTTGCCTTAAATATTTTTTTAGGCAAGCATATAGTTACATACTCTAAACTCTTTCATAACATTTTTGTTCCGGGTTGCCCATCGAAAATTGCCACTGTTAGGCACTAAAGACCTAAGCAATTTTAAGTTTGCCCTGAACGTGACGTTCTAGTCTGAGAAGCTATACGCTCCGTGCTGTCATCAAGCAAGGTGCGCTTAAGGTGATATCAGACGGTTCACTTGAATGAATGTTCACTCGAGTGAATTCATTTGGCATTTTTGTTTAATTTTTCGTTCAGACGTGTCACAGCAAAATGAAACAAGAAAAGTGGACCATCTGATATCACCTTTAGTGCGTGAATGGGAGTGACCGTGAGACCTCAGCGACTGAGGGCAGGTCCAGGCATATTAGAAGGAACAAGCGCGCTCACCTTCTTCCCCTTGTTCCTGATCTTGACGTACTTCCCGTCGGGGCAGGCCTCGGCGACCTCGAGGTCCCCCTTGGCGCTGGCGGTGACGCTGTAGTCGGACAGGCTGCGCTCCTCGCTCTCGTCCAGCAGCGTGCGCTTGCGCGCGGCGCGCAGCGGCGTGGCGCGCCGCCCCGGCGTGCCGCGCCCGCTGGCGCCCGACACCGAGGCGCGCGACTCGCTGCGCCCCGGCGACTGCGAGGTCAGGTTCAGCCTGGGTACCGAACAACTCTAATCAAGACGATTTTCGAAAAACTCTACTGCTTTTTTACAAACATTATAGCCTATATAACTCCCACGATTAAGAGGACTCGACTACTACTACTAGGAGGAGGAAGACACCTCATACGTCGAAATCCGTCAAACGGTTTAGGCTGTAGGGCGTGCCAAATAATAAGACATACACACATACATACGCTCGAAAAACATAACCCTCCTTTCCTTCGGCAGTCGGGTAATAACATGCCATTTTTAAGCAGGCTCGGACTCTTTGGCGGTCTATGTTCAGCAGTGGATGTCTTTCGACTGATATGATTTTCTTGAAATTTTCATTTATTTATTATTTGGAGAACTAACTGCTGCAGAAACACATTGAATTGGTTATATAGATTAAATACAAAAAACCAATTACAGGTTCCCACCGATAGCATCAAAGTAAACATTTGTAAGATCACTAGGTATTACATTGCATTACTGAGATTTCCTGAATAGGGGTTACAAAATGTGAAAAACTACAATTAAAGAAAATAAATAGCCAAAAATTTAAGACAAAGATTCACCTCGCTGGAGACAATACAAAACGCTTCATACTAATTGACATTAAAGTATGACGTCACAATCTACTATTTGTACAGAAAATCAAGTAAATTGCTGTTTCGATCGCGAAATACTGCATTTAGGTCCATAGTTGTCATACAATTTTGTTCTATAAAAGCGTAAGAACTCTATTGATAGCTTTAGATTTACTCTTGGACAATAAAAAAAATGGATACTTTTTCTACACTTTCAAGGTCCAGCTTTTTATGATTTTAATTATATTTTGTAATTTATACTTTATTACAATAATTTGATGTTTCACTATCCATTTAGGAACACTACGTTACCAATTTTAACATGAGTCTACACCCCTATTACATATAAGTAGCGCTCCGCTGTCTGTACAAACGCCAACACAGTTAACTGACCATCCTGTATTTAGATAGAACCTTAGTACAATGCAGAATAAAGTGCACGGATGGTCAGCTAACTGTGTGGGCGATGGTACGAAGCGCACTAGCACCGACCTGTCCTCCTCGCCCTCGAGCAGCGTGCGGTAGGTGGCGATCTCGAGGTCGAGCGAGATCTTGATGTCCATGAGCGTGGCGTACTCGCGCAGCTGTCCGGCCATCTCGTCGCGCAGGCGCGCCAGCTCTTGCTCGAGCGAGGCCAGGTCCTCGGCGTGGCGGGCGCGCTCCGACTCCAGCTGGCGTTCGAGCTCACGGCAGCGGTTCTGGAATATATCATGCGTTTATTTACATGATCCGCTATATTATGTATCAGTATTGGGCAAAACGTAATTGAATTACTAATTAATAATTACAATTACAAAAAGTAATGGCAATTACAAATTATAATTACAGGAAAAATGAAATTGTAATTATAAGTTTCAATTACAACTACAAAATGTAATTATTAATTACATTTTGCAATTAATTACTTATTAAATTACAAATTACTTTTGTTTTATAGAATATTTTTGATCACTTATTTTTTGAATAAAATAAACGATCGGTGAAACGAAAACCGGATAGGTATGAGGCATGACATGTTTTATTTTATTAAAATTAGGACTTAGATGTGACGGTCATAGACAAGGTGGTGTGTGTGTGTAAGTGTGGTGTTTTAGTCTATTTTGTAACATTCACAATTTCTTTGGACAGTCAGCATTCCTAGATTTCCCAGTTAGTTTTAGGTATCTGTTTCCTTCATGAGGCATGACGCTTAGCTTATTATATTCATTTCCGAAATATGTTAGCTGATATGTAAGCGGAGCCCCAAAGTTGTAAAGAGTGTATGAGTGTAATAGCTTTGTTTTCGAAGAGCTTTGCAAGGTTTAGCTTGAAATGAAAAAAAAATTGTTTATAAAAAAAGTTGACTTAAAGTAATTTAGTAATTTAAATTACAATTGAATGTAATTACAATTACAATTTACAAAGTAATTTCAATTACATGAAATTTTCATTACATTCAATTGAATTAACGTAATTGAATTAATAATTGTGTAATTTGTAATTAAATTACAAAAAGTAATTAATTACGCCCAACACTGTTATGTATTCAAGCGCACGTTATCGCTCATCATGTTGCAAGTAAGATTTACAAAGGACGTCCGCGTGACTCCGCGCGAAATTTCAAGAATCAAATTTGCATCTTGGAGCGATTACGCAGGCAACTTCTTGCAGCGATACAGTATCGATGCAGGTACGTAGATTACCTGCATCGATACTGTATCGGCGGAGGAAATAGGGTGACTACGGCGGCTCGAAATTCAAGTTTTCGTACAGGTCCCGCGCTAATTAATGTGGACTTGAAGACGTACATGGGTCAATCGACTTTTTCTTATTGTTATTCTATCCTGGTAAGCCAAGAGACAACAGTGACAGAGTTTCTTAGAAAAAATACTATAAATTCATATCACACTAAGGATATGCCCCAATATAACAAAAACAAGAGTGACCCAGGAGACGTAACCATGGCAACAAGCAACAAAAAGTAGTTGATTGGCCCACATATGTTGTCCTCGGTGGAGGCCTTCATCCAGCAGCGGACGTCGTGCGGCTCGGCTGTGATGAGGATGAAGGTACACAGTGGTTGGTACTCACGCTGAGCGCGGCGTTCTTGTTCTCGAGGTCATTCAGCGTGGAGTTGAGCGAGTCGATGCGCGTGCGCATGGTGCGCAGCTCCTCCACGGCGACCGTGGCCGCGTTGTTGTTGCGGTTGGCGGCTGCGTGCAGGTTCTTCATCTGTACGTGTACAAATATTAGTACATTATTGCCGTGGCCGGGAAGGAGACAATTGCAGGCTGAGTAATTAATGATTTCCCGCCGTTTTTCTTTTTAAACCGAATCGCAAGTGTATTTTTCCACCGAAAAATGCAAACTATTTGAGACACATAGAAAAACGTCGCGTTTGCAACAGAAAAATACGAGTTGAATTGGCTGAATACGACCTGTGCCGTCTTTTATATGCCAGTTTCAACTTTTTAAAAAGTTTGGTACTCGACAAATAAAGGAATTTATATGTAACATTCCAGGCGGCCTGCAAAGTTTTTTATTTTTTAATTTTGATCTGACCTGAAACTATACACTTTACCTTCCAATATGTAGCGACTAATGTACACTTTGCGGGCTATTTTGGAGAAAATATTTATATACTAACTTCCGCCCGCGTGGACCCGGGATAAAAACTATCCTATATTTTAATCCAGGATATAAACTAATCTTCGTGCAAAATTTCATCCAAATCGGTTGAGCCGTTTAAGCATGATTGAGTAACAAACATGTAAACATCCAAACTTTCGCATTTATAATATTAGTAGGATATATTAAAAAACCGGCCAAGTGCGAGTCGGACTCGCGCACCGAGGGTTCCGTAAAAACCTGTAGGTATATAAATAGAAGTTCACCCATCACGACAATCGATTCATAGTTATGGTTTTTTTTTTCAATTTCAATTTAATACCTCTACGCGTTTATGAGGAAAGGGGTAGCAACTTTAAAGTTATTAAAAATATTTTTATTATACGATGTAACTAAAAATTTACGGTTTTCGCAATTTTTCTTTTATCTGTGTTATAAGACGTTGCTTTGTACCAAATTTCAAGATTCTGAGTTCATCATCGTTTGTGATGAATTTGAACATTCGGAACCCCAGTAATTTCGCGAAATTCTACGCGGATGAAGTGGGTCATTGAGAACATAGTAGTACAAAATGAAATAGTTGTTCCAGTCACCTTGTTCTCATACAAGGCCTCGATGTCGTCGCGGTTGGCCTTGATGTTGGCCTCCTGCTGCTCGCGCAGCTCCTGCAGGCTCTGCTGCAGCTTCGCCTCGTACTGCTGCGCCAGGCGCCCGTCTGCACAACACAACGAAGCTGCTTTAAAACACATGCTCGCAATAGGCTTGGGACCTAACATTTTTTTACGATGCCATTCGAACCAGTCTTTGGAGAGGAACAAATGTGTGTATGGGAGCAACTACAATTAAAGAACATAAATACCCAAAAAATTGAGGTAAAGGGGTCGTTCTTCTTTTCGACCGACAATAGCCTGTCCTTCGTCTTACTTCGGCATCTCATTTGAGTAATGATTTTACGGTTTTATAATGTTCGAAAATGAACGTCCATATTATTTTATTAATTAGTATTATTTAATATTTTAGTTTCTCTAACTAGCATTTTTTTTTAAACGTATTTTTATCGTAAAAGTCCGTGACAGAGTGGTAAACCAAAATGTTGTCCCCACTGAAAGAGTCCACTTTGTCACATATTTTTTTTAAAAACCAACCGTAAACAAATATGTATATTGGCCGGAAAGGAAACTTTAATTAGTGTTAATGAAGAAACCAATGCATTTTTTTTTAAATCGCACTTCAAAATCACAATTTTCGATAGTTCAAAAACCAAAAAAAAAGGAAAACCTCGGTTCATTGTCGGTAAAAAAGAAGAACGACCCAAAGACGGACCTAGCTGGCGGTAGCCGAAACGCTTCATACTGATTGACTCAAAAGTATGACCTCACACTTTGCTATTTGAACTAATCATTGTAGGGAACATCAAGTAAATTGCCGTTTAGGTCGCGAAATACTACGTTTAGATCCATAGTTGTTTTACAATTTTGTTTCTATAATCGCGTAAGGATTCTATTGGTAGCTTTAAATTTACTCGTGGACAATAAAAAAATGTATATTTTTTCTAAATTTTCAAGGTCCATATCTTTTTTTGATTTTCATTATATTTTGTAATTTATACTTTATTACAATAATTTGATGGTTTACTTATCCATTTACGAACACTACGTTATCAATGAGGTCACAAGCCTATAATGTTGATAGACACTTCCAATCAAATTAATTAATAAATATACTCGAATCATCAAAGTCCTCCGCCTTCGGCGTCGGGCATCTTTAATAGACTCTCGTTCGTAAATCATATCTTACCTTCGTACCGCACTTGTGGCACAATATACTATTGGGCAACACAGTGCGATACTTTGCGCGCATTTACCAGCGTCGTGGGCACGTGCTGGCCATACCGATTTACCGAAATAAAACTTTAAGGACATAATAAAAAAGGTCAGGGGCAGCAAAATATGGCTACTCCGCGTTTTACATCTACATAAGACCTTGAACTGAATCGAAATTAACTCATATACACCAATGAAAACCATCGTAAACTAATTTGCATACCAACACAGTCTGATTTTATCTTGTGCGAAACTACTCAGAGATCAGAGTGTGTTCGCTTTCAAGTACTAAAACAAATGAAGGTGGTAATTTATCCCAAGCCATTTTCCATTTCCAAGTCCAATTTATACAATAATCTTGCAAATCTATTATAAATATGTCCTTTAGATAATTATCAGAAAATTGCATTGTTTTAAAATATTGATGTAATCAACCCTAATGAGAAAAGGGTTTCCAACATTATGATACTGCAAAGCTAAATACACAATTTTAGTTTTAAATGTATCACAATAAATTATCCCTACAATAGAGTTTATATAAATTTACATCATGTCATCAAATAGATAAAGACAAAGCGAGCATAAATATCTGACACAACTCTATTTCTAGGGCCACCTTGTTATGTTATGTGAAAGTGAATGCATTTCACAAAACTGACGTTCAATTCAAACACATACGATTCGTCACAAAAGTGACAGGTCGGACATGTCTTAGTTATATAATATAACCATACATCTTAAAATTAAAATGCCAAAATAAATGATTTAATATTTCGCACCTTTTCTTTAGATCAGAGATGAACTCAACGATCTCGGAGATCTCAACCTGAGATTTCGTTAGGAGATTAAATCAATTACATGTCAGTATATTAGAACTCCAAATCCAGGGGAAACGCACCAGAGGCCGGATTCCAACAAGGTGGTCTGACAACATCAAGAAAGGCTTACGGGTGCACATGAAGCAGCTCACATGACCGCGTAGTTTGGAAGAATATCGTGATTGGTCACGATCCTCATGAGGGTACGGCACAGAAGAAAATATTAGAACTCACCGATCTCGGAGATCTCGACCTGGCGGCGCGTGCGCGTCTCCTGCAGCTCCTGCTGGAAGACCTGGTCCTTGAAGGATAGCTCCTCGCGCAGGCTCTGCACGGTGTTCTCCATGTCGATGCGGCACAGCATCTCCTCCTCGAGGGTCTTGCGGGTGTCCGCGTACACCTTGCGGAGCTTCTCCAGCTCTTTGGCCAGTTCCTATGAAAAAAAAAAACTTTCCGTTAATAATGTAAGTTTTGGTGCAAGCTTTTGTTGCAGACTGTATTTTTTTTGCACAGTAATTAACTACTCTTAAGAGTGAGTCGGTGAATGTCCCAATAAGCCCAAACATGACGGGTTAGGGTTTGCCTTGTTTAAATGAGGCTATGGCCAGATTCCGTCTCCATCATCAGACCAGCTTTATGGTACCATAGTACTGCATTGTAATCCAACTTACAAAATTAGTAGTTAGCTTCCGCCCGCGTCTTCGTCTGCGTAGACTCGGGATCAAAACTATTCTATATGTTAATCCATACTATAAACTATCTTCGTGCAAAATTTCATCCAAATCGGTTCAGCCGTTTAAGACTGCACCGAGCGAAATGTGCCAAACAGGCAGTGGCCGTTAAGTAGATAACGTCAACAGTATTTGTTGAATCCATATATAAACTGTACATTTAGCACTTCGAAGAATGTGTTAACAATTTCTCCGTGGAAAAAAATTAAGATTATTAATATTTTACCCTACAAAACAAAGTAAAGTTGGACGAAAACTGTACAATCGTAAGCAGGCGTTAACCGTTTTTTTATACTTCAACAGTGGAAATCTATCCTGATTTTCAGTTCAAACGAAACATGAATGTTTATATTACAATTTGTCCGCATCAAATATTTAAACTATTGTATTGTAATTAAGGTCCAGATTTATCAAAAGTCGCTTCAAATTCGCCATACATTTTCACTATGGCGGCCGCGCGCCGATGTAAATACGCGTTCCCCGCGCTCAGTGGTTCAGTCGCCCGCGAGTGTTCAGAGCGAGTTCACGTCGTTTTGCAGAACGACCTACCGATCGCGTCGTCGTGTACTCGTACGCACACCGGCAATACGGTGTAAGTGTCTTTTGAGTTTTATATTTATTGCTTGTCTTACTTGAGATTAAATTAAAACAAAATTGATTTGTTGCAGTAACATGGGAAAACGTAAAGACAAATATTATACATTAAAAAAACAGCTCCAGATTCCAGAAAAAAGGGATAAATAAAAAGTATGTTTAACTTAAATTATTTAGTAGTTAAATTTATAGCAATTAAATCTCTTATTGAACCGACTTCTAAAAAGGAAGGATTTTTTGTGAATATTTTCTGAATACTTATCTATTCGAAGATGGCTGTAAGAACTCGTAAGTGGTTTTATTATCAATAAATGAATATGAATATGAATATGAATATATTGTCTGGTGGTTATGGTCTGTGTGGTCTCAATGGCTACTTGTATACCCCTCGAGTTTGGTCTCTTTTGTTTTGTTTTGACGAGTTCTATACGTTACCCTTGGTAACGATGGTCTGATGATGGAGTCAGGAGGTGGATAGAGGAACTCCTCAATGGCTACTTGTATACCCCTCGAGTTTGGTCTCTTTTGTTTTGTTTTGACGAGTTCTATACGTTACCCTTGGTAACGATGGTCTGATGATGGAGTCAGGAGGTGGATAGTGGAACTCCTCAATGGCTACTTGTATACCCCTCGAGTTTGGTCTCTTTTGTTTTGTTTTGACGAGTTCTATACGTTACCCTTGGTAACGATGGTCTGATGATGGAGTCAGGAGGTGGATAGAGGAACTCCTCAATGGCTACTTGTATACCCCTCGAGTTTGGTCTCTTTTGTTTTGTTTTGACGAGTTCTATACGTTACCCTTGGTAACGATGGTCTGATGATGGAGTCAGGAGGTGGATAGAGGAACTCCTCAATGGCTACTTGTATACCCCTCGAGTTTGGTCTCTTTTGTTTTGTTTTGACGAGTTCTATACGTTACCCTTGGTAACGATGGTCTGATGATGGAGTCAGGAGGTGGATAGTGGAACTCCTCAATGGCTACTTGTATACCCCTCGAGTTTGGTCTCTTTTGTTTTGTTTTGACGAGTTCTATACGTTACCCCTGGTAACGATGGTCTGATGATGGAGTCAGGAGGTGGATAGAGGAACTCCTCAATGGCTACTTGTATACCCCTCGAGTTTGGTCTCTTTTGTTTTGTTTTGACGAGTTCTATACGTTACCCTTGGTAACGATGGTCTGATGATGGAGTCAGGAGGTGGATAGTGGAACTCCTCAATGGCTACTTGTATACCCCTCGAGTTTGGTCTCTTTTGTTTTGTTTTGACGAGTTCTATACGTTACCCTTGGTAACGATGGTCTGATGATGGAGTCAGGAGGTGGATAGTGGAACTCCTCAATGGCTACTTGTATACCCCTCGAGTTTGGTCTCTTTTGTTTTGTTTTGACGAGTTCTATACGTTACCCTTGGTAACGATGGTCTGATGATGGAGTCAGGAGGTGGATAGTGGAACTCCTCAATGGCTACTTGTATACCCCTCGAGTTTGGTCTCTTTTGTTTTGTTTTGACGAGTTCTATACGTTACCCCTGGTAACGATGGTTTGATGATGGAGTCAGGAGGTGGATAGTGGAACTCCTCAATGGCTACTTGTATACCCCTCGAGTTTGGTCTCTTTTTTTTGTTTTGACGAGTTCTATACGTTACCCTTGGTAACGATGGTCTGATGATGGGGTCAGGAGGTGGATAGTGGAACTCCTCAATGGCTACTTGTATACCCCTCGAGTTTGGTCTCTTTTGTTTTGTTTTGACGAGTTCTATACGTTACCCCTGGTAACGATGGTTTGATGATGGAGTCAGGAGGTGGATAGAGGAACTCCTCAATGGCTACTTGTATACCCCTCGAGTTTGGTCTCTTTTGTTTCGTTTTGACGAGTTCTATACGTTACCCCTGGTAACGATGGTCTGATGATGGAGTCAGGAGGTGGATAGTGGAACTCCTCAATGGCTACTTGTATACCCCTCGAGTTTGGTCTCTTTTGTTTTGTTTTGACGATTGCAAAGTGCAACAGAGAATTAGATAGGTATATCGTTTTAGGTTCGCAGTTCGGTGCGGTTGTATGAAACAGGATTTTCTGCCTTTTGTAGTTATTTATTTCCTAGCTAATGTGATGAAAATTACTTCATATATAATTAAAATTCATAATTTGGAGTTCAGTATTTATAAAGTTCATTAATTCGAGTACGAGTTCAAAAGAAATTTTACAAGAATCTTTGTTTATTACAAGATAAATAACTATTGTGTTTACCTAACCTAACACCTAATTAAACAAAAATATTAGTTACGTTCTTTTGCGTCCGGACGGCCGGTCAAGCTAGAAACACTCGCCGTTGTGTGCGTTCACGCACACATCTAGCGAAAAACCGAAACAGCGCCCGCGTCTTACGCTCGGCGCAGTCTTAAGAGTGATTGAGTAACAAACATCCAAACTTTTGCATTTATAATATTAATAGGGTTTCAATTTGACTGGACTTTGGGAAGCTGGTAAAATTTTGCCTAGTGCACACACTAACGAAGGAACTAACAAGGCAATTAGGCAAGTTAATACAGAGCTTGTAAAGTAAGAGAATTGTCATTGTTGGGTGACAATTTTGTCAAGCTGGTGGAACAGGGGTCTGATATTCTATGCCACAAGGATAAGGGGGTGAGGCGTTAGAATGAAGTCAATGTCAAAACTATATAGTATTCAAGAACCATCCAGTGCCAGCGTTGGTAAGTGGTCTGTGGTAACAGCGACCCTCCACGCTCGCTGGAAATTCGCTAGGGCAATCTCTTATTTGCGTAAACAAGCTGAAAGGCAGCCTTAATATTTGATAACTGCCTTCATCTTAATAAAATAATATTGTAAGATCAGTCAAGTAGATTTTAAGATACAGAGTAATCGTTTATATATGCACTATTAATCTGTTCATTATTTAACATTTTGTAAATATGACATTGTTACCCAGTTAAGAGATTGTGATTCTGATTGTACTTTTTCATTGCGTCAATAATGCAAAGGGGGATTAGCACATTGAAGGGAGGCGCAAATAAGCAATTTAACTGGAAGCTGAGCGTTAAGTGGTTAGTCATGATCTTCTGAACTCTACTCAAACTATATTCAAGATGCTTATCTTTATGGCTATTTTGGCTACTATTATAGCTAACTCATATATCTGTGTATAAATAGAGAAATACATTCTTTGAAAAACAACGCCAGACACAGAATTGGAGCCCGAATCACAAAGCTTATCAACGATTTAATTACAGTCTAGGCTGATTCTATAAGTCTGGCTTTCAATTATGCATAGTTGTTACGAATCTAAGAGGTCAACATTATTAATCCTGCTGCTTGGGCTCAAAGACGAGCACAACTCTCGACTCTATTCGCGCGCGAGATAGACTGTCTGTCACTTTCAGCACGGCTATCACAAGACGGCGCGCGAGCTCTCTCGATTTTTCTCGCACTATCCGTTTCTCTCTTATTAGAAAACTTAGAAAGAGACGTATAGCGCGAGAAAAATCGAGAGAGCTCGCGCACCGTCTTGTGATAGCCGTGCTGATTAATGCTGTCGAAAAGTGACGGATAGTCTATCACGCGCGCGAGTAGAGTAGAGAGTCAAGTTATGCTAAAAGGACTGCACGGCTATCACATGACGGCCCGAGAGGCTGTGTTGCGGCGACATAGACTATCCGTCTCTTTCTAAGCGTTCTAATTAGAAAGAGACGGACAGTCTATCTTGACGCGACACAGCTCGGGGGCCGTTCTGTGATAGCCGTGCAGGTGAGACAGTGCGAGCTGCCTCTTAAATAAATTATAAATATTAAGAGACAATCTTACACAAATCGAACTAGTCCCATAGTAGCTCAATAAGGCTTGTGTTATGGGTTTAGACGACGATATTATATTTAATAGATATAAATACTTAAATTCATAGAAAACATCCAAGACTCAGAAACAAATATTCATGCTCATCACACAAATATATTTGCCCTTACCAGGATTCGAACCCAGGACCTTCAGCTTCATAGGCAGCGTCACTACCCACTAGGCTAACCAGTCGTCTTGGTGGACTGAACACCCTATATTGTTTTATTTGGGCCAATAACTTTTTTCTGTCTCTAGTTAGTAGTTACCATTGCCTCGTCTCCAGGGTAACTTTAAATTTATTAGTTAAAATCGACCAAATTTAGGTTTTTGTAACAATATATGTGTGTGTGTAGTGGTTGTAACAATTTTTCTAAGAAACTCTGTCATATTGTCTCCAGGCAAACATGGCAGAATACCAGCAGTTTGTTGACCCATTTATACTACGAACGCAGGGTGAGATACATACCCTGGCTTCATCTTGGGCCTTCTTCTTGTCCGCGAGAGCCGAGTTGTACTTGTTGCTCTCCTCCGTGAAGCGCGTCTCGTAGTGACGAGCCAAGTTCTCCGCCTGGGTGCAGTCTTTGGTCTTCTTGTCCAGGCTGTAATAGAAAACAACCTTCAAAATATTTGAAACTTAGATACAATTAGTAAATTGTATTTATAAATACGCGCGCTGCGAAGCGACTAGCTTAGTAACTTGACCCTTACAACTTAATATATAAACTAATAAGTGGAAACTATCGTCCATAAAATTTCGACGACCGCTTTAGCTTAGTTGGTAGTGACCCTGCCTACGAAGCAAGAGGTCCTGGGTTCGAATCCTGGTACGGGCATTTATTTGTGTGATGAGCACGAATATTTGTTCCCGAGTCATGGATGTTTTCTATGTATTTAAGTATGTATTTATCTATATAAGTATGTTTACCGTCGTCTAGTACCCATAGTACAAGCTTTGCTTAGTTTGGGACTAGGTCGATTTGTGTACATATATTTAAAAAAAAAAAAAAAAAATGACTGCCATAGCGAAGATAACAACAGCCTTCCAGTTCATACCTTCCAAATTGGTAATTTATTAATTATTCAATTTTTTTATAACAACAATAACAATAGGGGTAGGTAGAGTAGTTAGGCTCCTAAATATCAATTTATATTTACGACAGCATCTCAGCTTTGCTTCTTTAAATATTACGTATTAGGAAATAAAATAATGATGATGTCATAGATTAAAATGTCAAGAAAACAATGTAATGGAAGGACAGAAATATGATAAAAGAATGCCTTGCTTAATCATGCAAGTGTTTATAACAATGAGATAAGGAGGTACAAATTGCCGACCGCTCTTTAATATACAATTAAAACATGTAGCTAACAAGCTATTTATTACTGATAAGCGATAATGATAACAGATTTTTGACGACTAATAAGCAGAATCCATATTCAACGCCTAAAAAGTTGTTATTGAAATGAGGCATACAGTCTGCATTCCGAGAGCGCCAAGCGGGTCAAGTTTTAAGACTAGTATTCGAGGTAAGTTGTATGGTAAACGTCGAAACTTGCGCAACGTTACACGGAACGATCTTCGGTTTAAACACGCTATCCGGTTCCCGCCTCAATTCACAAACTTCCACCGCCGCGATGTGGGCGGACCAGTATAACTCTTGAGTCTTGAACCGCCTGCTGTTACGACGTTAGCGGTCAATTTATGATTGGTACGGGCTCACAGCAGCTGCAGACCGGTATGCGAATGCGGTAATTCAACGCTAGTCATGTCGCGTTTTCCCGCGCCTCGCGAATCGCCGGCGACGCGGCCGCGACGTCGCGGGAGACCAGGCCTTGGCCGATTTTTATTCCAGCGCGGGGACGGATAAAAGCGTGATTTCTGATCGTTTAACTTCTCCGTAGACACAACGGTTTATAAATGGTGCACCGACGATATAATCCCGTTTCACGAAGCCACAAGTTACAATTTTAAAAGTCTAAACTGGCAACACTGATCATAAGGCGTGTCGTTATTGGTCAAGAGCCTCAGTGAACGTAAAATTGTAAGTTTAAATCTCGTGAAACAGGCGCCAGGTTTTAATGTAAAACATATAGCATAGGTATTCATTAGTCATTTATAACGCTGTTAACCTCAGATGTATACCGCTGCAAGCATTACATTACAATTTAATTAAAAACCCCAGTCCCTAGCGCACACCCAACTCGCCTCAACTTGCTTTATAGACTTTGAAAAGAAAACGCAGGAAGTTTTTAATAGCTGTGACCGTAAAGAAAAGGGGTCAATATAATTATTCATTCATTCGTTTGGACGCATGCTCTTGTGTGTAGGTAAGCCGTTTCGAGGTTTAGTCGACTCGGCGTGTATTTTGATGCTCCATGTAAACAATGACGGCATAATTTGATAAATAAATATGTAAGTACCTACATATCGTGGTCATTTTATACCGTAATTGTCAAAAACCATGGTGCTTATCAAGGTCGAATTCCTATGACGTGAGACTAGATATTTACATAATTGCGTAAGAGTTTGAAATTGTCCGAGAATAGGTACTGTAGCTAGATATTTTTATAGTTTATGTAGCCGGCGCGTACTAAACATCTATTGATTTATTATCATAAAGCTTGAGCTAAATTATATATGTACAAGTCAGCAGCAGAAGTAGCTAAGCGGGCCGGGTGTTCAAAATGACCTGCACACGACTTTATTCTTAAGAAATTAAGAGCGTGTGTAAGTTATTTTGAACACCCGGCCCGCTTAGCTACTTCTGCTACTGTACTTAGGACTGAGTAGTATCATTAGTAATTTCAGGAATCCAATTTTAATTAATATTCTTATTTATACATAACGAATAACTTGTACTCTTCCGTTGGTAATGATCTAATTATAATTATACCTTCTAGATAGCAAGGATTAATCAGAACATGTGTGCAGCAACGCTCTAACTAGAAATTATGGCGACAAAATATCCCCCACCACGACGATTTTACTTAAATTGAGGCAAAACCAGTAGTTTTATAAATACACACTTGCACATTTCATTGTTAATTATTATTCAGTTGTATCATATCCGCGTCTTAGTGGCATTGAAAGAGGATTGTCTGTTTGGTTACTAATTTAATTATACTATCCGCAAAACCAAGTGGCGAGTCAGGTCGTAAAATATTAGAATCATGCTATTATTACGCACAAAAATGTTTCATTGTTACTTTTATTGCCCGACTCGCCAAATGGTATTGAGAATACTATAGTTGCATTGCAATTTTGTGTCTGTAGTAAAAAACTCCTGGTAATTGCGACACTTCGAAACTTATGTTATAACTATTATAATATAATAAATGCGAAAGAAATCTGTTACCTTTTCGCACTTGAGCCGCTGAACCGATTTAAATGAAATATTGTATGGATATAGTTTGAGAACATGGGAAGGAGATAGGATAGTTTTTATCCCAGAAATCATCCCTTAACGGGGTAAAAAGGAGAGTGGAAGTTTCTATGGCAGTGCGTTAATTGATACTGCTCATGTGGTAATAGAATATTTTTTATTAGATTTTGTACAGGCGTACTATTTAATCCCCTAGGGCGATAAATGAGTATACGCGGGGGAAATCTGTGTATATTTTACAAGCTTTTATTTTTAACTTGTATGTAACATTTGTTTGAGTGGAATCTAGCAACTCAATTTTGAAGCAGGTAACCTCAAGCGATTGAGCTAAAATTTAGGGTATTAATATCGTTTGGATGACAATTCAATATTCTAGTACCATCGAGCTGATCTGATGATGGAGAGAGATGGTGGCCATGGGAATTCAGTACTTAACCGACGTAACCCCGTTGAATTTAGGCTCGTTAGAATCGTCTCAATGAGTTGTGATGACGGTATACAGAAAAGCACAGTCGGCAATATAAGCTTGTACCAAAAATGAAATTTTTGACAGAAACTTATTAATTCTACCTATCCCATGGACAATCATATATTATAAGTTATATAAGTAACGGTATTTTTGATAAGATGATTCAAAAGGAAGCAAACAAATCGACCCGCGGAGCGTGAAGGCCAAGGATCGATAGATAGCTAAAGAAAATGCGCTGTTACTTTATAATCGGGTGGCATTGGGTAGGTTTGAGTGGACGCGGTGAGATCATGCGGGTCCAATAAACGGAGTTGCGAGGTAAGCGGGCCGATTAGGAATTAGATTCGGAGCTATCTGTAATTGGGGATTAGAATTATTTTGTAGATAAATAACATTTGTTTATTTATTTATATATATATATATATATATATATACATTTAGGAATGAAAGTAATTGATGCCTACTAACTAAAAAATAAAAATACATGAGAAATTATTGAAATAGTCTTTCGTCATTTAACTACTACCCTAATGAAATACTATTAAGGTGTAGCAGATGTTTCATTAATTCCGCAAAAATCTACATTACTATGCACAAGCCAAATTTGCTTTTTAAGAGATGCGCCGAATATTCGGTATTTGGATATTTTTCAATGTTCGTTATTCGGTTCATATTCAGAATATTTACAGAATAATTTTAGACGTGTTTGTCTGAAAGTTTAGCCATTGCCTTGAGTAATTGGCGCTTATTCTAAAACAGATTCTTATTGACTAACTTTAATCCCTGCATTTCCAGAATTGTTTTTTATCAATTCCTATTCTCGGTATTGGTGTGCATCATCGCTAAATACGCGTCTTACGTCACCGGGGCGCGGGCGCAGGGGCAGGGGGCGTGACGTCACCATCACGGTCAACAGCCGTCGCGCAAGGCCCGCTGACCACATGGATGCCATTACCATCACCCAATATAATTTTTAAGAAATAATAGGAATTTCGATAACGTGAATAATGCTAAGATATTTGGATTTAGATTAATTTAACCGTCTTTTCTCAAACATGCTATGAAATGTCGTCATTACGTGCGTTATAGCGGGCTTCAAAGTAGGTATCACGTTTCAGGCGGCACAACTCGAGAGAATGTCATACAACATTGAAGGCCTAGGCCGGGAAGTATTTTAATGTTAACATGGCGTCTGGTGTGTTTAATGTCAACAGCTGAATTACATTTTTTGAGTGGTGTATTTTTTTTATTTCATTGTATATGTTTGAGAAAAGCACTACATGGCCTGGCCGTGTATCACTATCCGGCCTCCCTACGGCCGGCGGCCGTCTATACCTACTCACCCGGTAAGCCCTTCTTTCCCGGCGTCTGCAGTAATGTACTATTATAAAGAACTAATTTTAAGTTTTCATTCACTTTAAATAAATTGAAGTATACTGTTAGAAACTTATGAATTTTTATTGTTATCAATGGGTGAAATAATTCGTCAAAAAAGTTTTTAATTTTTTGTTAATTGGCAGTTGTTGTTTGATCATCCGAAAGCGAGAATACTTTCACAATTATTCAGTTCCTAAAAATAAATACCAATGTTGTGTATGTTTCTGTACAAAATGAATGGTAGGCGTATTATTATATCCTAAGTAGGTAGGTTAGGTATATATTATATGAATGCAGCTAACGCGCTTCTGTTAGTTTACGTGACACTTTGTAAACAATGGATGATGATTGATGACTAATAGTTAATTGGCTGGTGTTTGTTTTATAGATAAGATAAAATTATAGATTTTCAAAGATACATCAGTCTAAAAATGCAATTGATGTTATTTTTTACGCTACATCGATCAAACAGGCTTTTCAATCGCTGGATTTTTGTACCATTTCGAGAACCTTAGTCTAAGGCTTCAAGTTACATGATTTTCAACCTTTTCCAAACATTTAAAAGTATGACAGATGTTGCTACTTTCAAGGTAAACATTGCTCTTGTCATCAGTATTATTCACATCTTTTTGTATGAAAACCCGCTACGCGTTATTGATTGTAAGTTATGATCCTTTCTGTTCCAGTACCCTGCTTTTGCAAGGCTTTAGATTCTAGAATACGGAGTTATATTCAGTAGTTCAATTTTATTTTAATCTTTTTGTAACTACTGAACTGATATAACTCCGTATTCAAGGGTCTAAAGCCTTGCAAAGGCAGGGTAGTGGAACAGAAAGGGGTCATAATTTACAGGCTTTGAATATGTTTGGCACTCTTTGGGTCCAGCAGTGGATGTCTTTCAGCTGATATGATGATGATGAATATGATGATGTTATGAATATGTGTATTCAATGCATTTAAATATCATATTAGTAGATAAGATAACAAATAACTGGCCGGAAAGTTGAATTTGCGTCTTTTTTGGACATGATTTAAAAACATAAAACAGTAGATCGTGTTACGGCCTTTCTCGGCCTGTTACGGCATCCATCGATCTTTACGAAAATGGCAAACTGAGTCAAGGCCAGGTAAGAAGTTAGCATTCACATGACTATGTGGTTTTCCTTACTACTAGGTACTTTAAAGAATATAGGATAATGTGTACAAATTTAGTCCTATTTAAGAATACAATGAGGTTGGTTTCTAATTGGGTTGTGTCCTAAAATTTTTGTACGATGCCATTCGAACCAGTTTTTGGAGAGGAACAAATGTTTGTATGGGAGCAACTACAATTAAAAAACATAAATACCCAAAAAATTGAGTTAAAGACGGACCTCGCTGGTGGCAGCCGAAAACGTTTCATACTGATTAACATTGAATTGTGACGTCACAGGGTGATATTTGTACTAATCGTTGTATTGAAAATCAAGTAAATTGGTGTTTCAGTCGTGAAATACTGCGTTTAGGATTAGGACCATAGTTGTCATACAATTTTGTTTCTATAAAAGCATAAGGATTCTATTGGTAGCTTTAAATTTACTTTTGGAAAATAAAAAAAAATGTATATTTGTTCTAAACTTTCAAGGTCTATATCTTTTTATAATTTTAATTATATTTCTTAATTTATACTTAATTACATTTATTTCATGGTTTACTATCAATTTAGCAACACTGCGTTATCAATTTTAACATGTGGAAACTACCCTATTTTAACACATTCACTGCCAAGAGTCGCTACGCGCTACGTTCGTAGCAGATCCCGTGGTTTTCCCACTAAGTAGCGGAATGCGCTTATTTATTTCACAAGAATGGTTAGCTACCAATTACACTTATGGTGTAGGCGTCCGCTATGCGGGTTCCTGGCAGTGAATGTGTTAAGGCCTATTTTCATATTAGGTAAGTATGTACAATGTGTAACAATTTGTCCAAAATGGGTCTTCATAAATATGATTTAATTTATATTCTTACAAGACCATAGATATTGTTTCTGTTTCAGACACATTTATTTTTAGAAGGTACAATATCTATATCAGCAGCCACCAATGTGTGCCAATCTCTGTTAAACACTATCAAAGGAAGTAATCAAAAAAGGACCAATTGATTTGAGGATGCTTTGGCACAGGCAAATAAGCATACAGGCTGCCATTGTAAGTTGCCCCTGAGGTCAATGGACTAGGTTACAACATTGAAAAACACTGGTTCTTGTCAGCGGGTGAGATGAAGGATCCAACAGACACCATCAATATCGTAACACCATAGACCGCAAGCATTGCAATGTAACCTCTAGCTTCAACCTTTTGAATCCCGTGGCTGCCAGAGGAGCCAGCAAGTTTTAAGACTTACTCTTGTCAAAATGTGTAAGCTGTACGTATTTCCAGTATGGACTAGTGGGTGATCAAAAGGTTAAGGAACCAGTCTTCGTCAGTTATGATAGCTGATTAGCTGCTGCTCTTAAACCTGTTCTATTGAAAAAACAATGTGTACAACCTTTCACATATGTTGATTAAATCAGGGATCGGAACCGGTTTTTTCAAAAATCCCAGAAGTAGTCTAATATTTTGAATTATTTTAGGCTCTTAATGTAGGACTCTATCGTGTATTTAGGTAACATATTCGTATTATTAGAGTGCCCCATCAAAAATGATATTATAACCAAAGAACGAAATAATACCGGTTTAATTTGTATGGAGAAAATACCGGTATCCGATCCCTGGATTAAATTAGCCTCAAGCTCAGGAGCTCACAACTGATCAGAAGCAGGAGCTCCTGCCAGTTTTCAGACCAACTATGTACTAGCTTCCAGGCCTCCAGTAGCCAGTGGTAATACAACCCTACTAATAGTCAGTTTAAAGCCAGTTCAAATAGGTGAATCAGCAGCTGTAAAACTGCTAAATATCTACTCCAAGAAAAAGCATTGTGACCCAATTGGACTCCCTATATTTTTCCTTGACACACTTCATTGGCAAACTTGGTTTCTTAATTCTGTACCCAACCCACCTACATATTTTTATTGGCGTGGATACCATAATGGTTTGTATACAAACAACACATTGCTGCATCAACACTTGAACAGAATGCTTTATGTATTATGTAGGTAACTGTGAAGCATAATATTTGTTTACAAATAAACTTTTCTTGCCAGGTAAGTACCTATAACTTTTTCACTTACACAGTATCCGTTTTTACTGTTTATTCATATCTGACAGGGATGGCAAGAGGTTCAGTAAACACGAAACTATTATGTCGATATAAATTCATAACCTAATGTTAGGTCTAGGTCATGTAACATTAGCAAGGCTAGCGCGAGCTTCCGATAGCCCTGAAGGAGTAACTTAACAGGAAGTGAGTTTATTATTTAGCTTAGCATGCGATTGCCTTAGTTATATCGAGGTATGATGTCACGATGTCGTAAAAGCGAGGCCGCGCGCGCTCGTCACCGCGCCCGCGCAGAATTGCCGCCGATGACGTAAACTAGCTAACCTTAGCCGCAACTCCCTCAACATAACCCTCACTTACTCAAAAATGATGCTATCACTTGCACCCATAACCGCCCGCACCCAAAATAGCTATGTCAATGCTTACCGCTTCTTTAGGTCGTCGTTTTCCTCGTACAACCGCTTCAAATCAATCTCCAACTTTGCTTTTTCCCTGGATGTGTCGTCTAACAACTTTCTAGCATCTTGTAGTTCATGCTCGTACATCCCCTTGATATTTGAGACTTCACGTGTGACCACCTCCTGTGTAGTTTGGATCTCCCGTCGTAAACCCGAATTCTCGCTTTCAAGCTGGCGGACCTTATCAATGTAGGCCGCCAGACGATCGTTCAAGTTTTGTAGCGCATCTTTTTCTTGTAAGCGACTGTGTCTTGTGGGACTTAGCGGGCTGCTGGGCCGGCCGGCGGAGCTAGAAGGGCGGCTTCCAACAGGAGTGCTAGATTGCTGCGGGCTTTGAACGGATGACACAACACTTATATTTGACGAAGATGTCACAGTCTTTTTTGTTTTAGACGACATTGTCGAATAGTTTTTCAGTCACGACACTCAGTATTTGCACAAAAATACAATCCACGCGAGCTCAACTCGGAAAGGCAAGCGTAACTCCGAGAAACTCGCTGTGAACCGACCAACCAAACCCAAGCTTTGCTGGTCACGTGACCGTTGACTCATAACAATAGTTACCAGTATAAAAAATCTCACTGTCTCAAAATGTATACTTACAAAATTATATATTATAAGTTGTTTTATTATTTACTGTAAGTGAATATATTTATTATGCTCTAATGCCAAAAATTATCTAAAAACATAACGTAATAACAGTGGAAGACTTGGAGTTATTTTGCTTCCCTTTCGTGGGATTGGTACTACCTATCTGTCAAATTTATTATTGTATCTCTTATTCTCTTATTAGTTAGTGGTATTCTGTGGTGTACTGTGTGGGACTTTGTTTGTGAAATAGTATAAATAAACTAGCATTTATGTGGTTTTAAGCGTTAAATATGGCTGATATAAATAGTTTATTTGATTGTTTTGAAGAGCCTGCTCAAAATGCAGCCTCCATTCAATTACCAAAAATTAAAAATGAAGAAGTAATTTCGTAAGTATCGAATAACCTCAAAATTTGTTTTCCTCACATGTTATAGTACAATATCATAATAGTGTGTCCTTATTTATCCAAAACACAGATTTTTACATTTCATTGAATGTATTTTAGGGAGACTACTGAAGAAAAAAGTGCAGTAAATAATAAAAGAGCTCATGAACAAGTTGAATATGCCGACACGTCAAAGAGGCTCAAACAAGACGAAGACGAAGGAGACTTGACTTCAGATTTAAAGTAAGTTAAACTGTTTCTAAAATGTCACAATTCTTTACGAAAACAAACAAGCTCGTAAAGGCCATTATGTTGTGCTGATGAATATTTTTTTTTCCAGTTTAGAAGCGCTGCACTCCCGCATAGTTATCCACACATTAGAAACTCATGAAGGTTGCACACATGAAGTGGCTATACCTCCGAATCAGGATTTTGTTCCACTTTCGCAACCTACTTCAGAGCCCGCCAAGCAGTACTCTTTCATACTGGATCCCTTTCAGAAAGAAGCTATTTTATGCATAGATAATGTAGAATCTGTGCTTGTGTCAGCTCATACATCTGCAGGAAAAACTGTTGTGGCTGAGTAAGTAAGATTCTAATTAGTATTATTGCCATGTCTATACCAAACGCATGTCACCTGGAGTATGTTTCAAAATAAAATGACATTCTAGATACCAGGGTATTAAATGCTTACTTTTTGCTCAGGTATGCCATAGCTTTATCACTAAAGAACAAGCAAAGGGTAATCTACACCACACCCATCAAAGCCCTCTCCAATCAGAAGTACAGGGAGTTCTCCGAGGAGTTCCATGATGTGGGATTAATCACTGGTGATGTAACAATCAACCCTTCTGCTTCGTGTTTAATAATGACAACAGAGGTAAGGATACTGTGATATCTAGCTCATCTTAGTTGTTGCTCATTCTCTTATCCATACTTACTCCTGAGGATGTGTTGTGTTGAGAGTGAAAAACCAGTGTTCGTATCTAAGCTATCAATGCAAAAAATCCTCAAAAAAGGAATCGCAAGCATTTATAGATGAGTGGGAAATAAATAATTAAATGTTTTCTTCACTTTCTACAATCTCCTGGTTAGAAAATAATAAATCACTACAAGAAATAATTGTGGGTTCGACGAGGCCCATCTGATGGTCTCCCAATCCGCTGAAGTTATTTTTTAATAAAATAAAAAAAGTCGATTCCGAGCCGCAGTTCAGCACGGCTATCACAAGACGGCGCGCGAGCTCTCTCGATTTTTCTCGCACTACACCTCTCTTTCTTAGTGTTCTAATAAGAGAGAGACGGATAGTGCGAGAAAAGTCGAGAAAGCTCGCGAGCCGTCTTGTGATAGCCGTGCAGGTCCAGATCGCGCAAGACTTTTGGCGGTCGGAGCCAGAGAGGCCGGTCACTGGCTACATGCCCATCCGTCTCCAAATATCGGTGCCTTCCTGGATTGCTTAGTCTGACGACTGGTCTGCGGCTTGGGGTCACTGTATGCACTCCACATGCCCTTATGGCATGGACGTGGACCAACTGGATCATCACGGACTATATTGTCAAAAAAGTCAGGGCCGCTTTTCAAGACATGATTCATCCAGCATCAATTGTCAGAGATGATGGCAAAAGACATGATGGTGTGTCTTTGGTTCCGTGGAGTTTGGGGTGGACACAGAAACAGAATATAATATTCCTAACATAAGTGTTCTGTTATGACTACTATTATTTGATTAAAATATTGTTATTCACAATAAGAGTTTTACAAGTTTTTTAAGTCACATTTAGCATGGATTGGCAATTTTTTTTATTTGAGTCTGATGATTTGCAAAAGTGGGATTTTAGGAAGTAGTGCAATTTTATACCCAAACTGACATACCATATATCTTAATGGATATTTTAGCATTATTGCAATTCCAGATTTTTCTAACATATTTTAATATTTTGTAGATTCTTAGAAACATGTTGTACAGAGGTTCGGAAATCATGCGCGAAGTAGGTTGGGTTGTGTTTGACGAAATCCATTACATGAGAGACAAGGAAAGAGGAGTTGTGTGGGAAGGTAAGAATATTTTAATAATGTGATAGTAATATTCTAAAATTAGAATTAACAATCGACAATGTTGGCCTAAGAAGTGTTCAATGTACTAATCTGACAAGCTTCAACCTATTTTAAGCTGCGAATTTAAAATCAATTGACAAGGAGTTGATGGCAATGCCATTTGCAAAGATATCACCATCAAGTGCTTCATATTTGCTCCTCAATTTTCAGACCAGAATGTAGCCAATTCCGCCTCTAACATGTAACAAAATATCCTCCCATTTAAGTGACGTCAGATTTTTTCTATACCATCATTTTTATTTAGCTATTAAAGAAAAACAAATAATTCACCCTTTTTTAGGGTTCCGTAGTCGACTTATAGTTATAGTTTCGCTTTGTCTGTCCGTCCGTCCGCGGATAATCTCAGTAACCGTTAGCACTAGAAAGCTGAAATTTGGGACTAATATATATATATATCAATCACGCCGACAAAGTGGTAATATAAAAAGTGTTTTTATTTTATTTTATTGGGGTAACTACGTAACGTGGGGAGTGATTTTTATTTCATTTCAACCCTAACGTGTGATATGTTGTTGGATAGGTATTTAAAAATGAATAGGGGTTTGCTAAAATAATTTTTTGATAATGTTAATATTTTCGGAGATAATCGCTCCAGAAATAAAAAAAATGTGTCCCCCCCCTCTAACTTTTGAACCATAAGTTTTAAAAATATGAAAAAAAATCTCAAAAGTAGAACTTTATAAAAACTTTCTAGGAAAATTATTTTGAACTTGATAGATTGAATAGTTTTTTAAAAAAAATACAAAATAATTTCTGAACTAAGTTTGTAATTTAACCGTATAAGCAGGTATTTATTGTACCTGTAATTTCTACAAAATCACAATGAATGTAACAAATAGCCCATTTTTTTTAACGCTTAAGTGGACACTTACTGTGACGGACGAAAAACTACGGAACTCTACACTGTGCGTGGCCCGACACGCTTTTGGCCGGTTTTTTACTTATTCACTGTATTAATGAACCAACAATCAGAAATTATTATTTTCTCACTACTTAATGAACACCCCTCGTACTATGGGACTAGTTCGATTTGTGTAAGATTGTTTCCTAATATTAATATTTATTTAATTTGAGTGCTCTATTAAACACAAGTTTCTTTATCCAATGAAAGAGTGAATATAGCTTACTGTTAACCATATGATCCTGCACCTAAAGAATATTTCTGTTCAGCTAATATTAGATGACTGGTAGAAAATGCTTGCTGCTATTTGTAGAAGTTTCTTGTTTTATTCAGAAACACTGATATTGCTTCCCGACAACGTGCACTACGTATTCCTCTCCGCCACGATCCCGAACGCCCGTCAGTTCGCCGAGTGGGTCTGCCGGCTGCACTCGCAGCCGTGCCACGTGGTGTACACGGAGTTCCGGCCCACGCCGCTGCAGCACTACATCTTCCCTGCCGGCGGGGACGGGATACACCTGGTCGTCGATGAGAAGGTGAGTTAGTGGACGAGGAACTTACGAGTATAATGTACCACGTATACCTCTCCACGATCCCGAACAACCGGCAGTTCGTGGTGTACACGGAGTCCCGGCACACGCCGCTGCAGCACTACATCTTCCCTGCCGGCGGCGACGGGATACACCTGGTCGTCGATGAGAAGGTGAGTTAGTGGACGAGGAACCTACGAGTGTAATGTACCACGTATACCTCTCCACGATCCCGAACACTCGGCAGTTCGCCGAGTGGGTCTGCCGGCTGCGCCCGCAGCCGAGCCACGTGGTGTACATGGAGTCCCGGCCCAAGCCGCTGCAGCACTACATCTTCCCTGCCGGCGGGGACGGGATACACCTGGTCGTCGATGAGAAGGTGAGTTAGTGGACGAGCAACTTACGAGTGTAATGTACCACGTATACCTCTCCACGATCCCGAACAACCGGCAGTTCGCCGAGTGGGTCTGCCGGCTGCGCCCGCAGCCGAGCCACGTGGTGTACACGGAGTCCCGGCCCACGCCGCTGCAGCACTACAACTTCCCTGCCGGCGGGGACGGCGTACACCTGGTCGTCGATGAGAAGGTGAGTTAGTGGACGAGCAACTTACGAGTGTAATGTACCACGTATACCTCTCCACGATCCCGAACAACCGGCAGTTCGCCGAGTGGGTCTGCCGGCTGCGCCCGCAGCCGAGCCACGTGGTGTACACGGAGTCCCGGCCCACGCCGCTGCAGCACTACAACTTCCCTGCCGGCGGGGACGGCGTACACCTGGTCGTCGATGAGAAGGTGAGTTAGTGGACGAGCAACTTACGAGTGTAATGTACCACGTATACCTCTCCACGATCCCGAACAACCGGCAGTTCGCCGAGTGGGTCTGCCGGCTGCGCCCGCAGCCGAGCCACGTGGTGTACACGGAGTCCCGGCCCACGCCGCTGCAGCACTACAACTTCCCTGCCGGCGGGGACGGCGTACACCTGGTCGTCGATGAGAAGGTGAGCTCGCCGAGTTGGTGGAGGAGTAACGTACAAGGGCGAGACCGCGATGTGTTTGGGATTGGAATAGCTGTCAGTTCATATAAACTTTGACGTATCCTTATGGCAAAACTGTCACCTCTCATCTCGGTTTGATAATAAAAGTGTCGCAAATCGCAAAAAGGTAGCGTAAAGTGGTAATGAAATGGGAAGCTGCAAGTGGCGTATGTAGCATGTATAAAACTCGATCCCTACCTTCTTGCGTATTTTGAAGGCTATTATTTATTATTCTACAGTATTTGAAGAATAGAAAGCCGAGTCATGCTTGCCGCGAACGTGCAGGTCTATTAGCGATGATGAGTTGCACCTATTGGCATATTTTTGCACGCGCAAAAATGCAAATAAATACAACTAACCCTCACCAATAACGGCAAATGTTTTCTCTCTACGAGGCATCATCAGGAGATGCTAGCAGGAGATGTGGCTTGCGCCACGTTCACTCCAGAAATGAGCTGTCTAGAACCTGCAGCTATAATAGACCTGCAAGTTCTTTAGCAGAATAGCAAAAGAATATGGTTCTAAAAACTTGTAATTTATGGGTTTTAATCCGGTACAATACATCCAAACCAAATTAAATTCCGTACTCCGTTTAAAAGTGGCAATCTTCCCAACAGGGTCAATTCAAAGAAGACAACTTCAACACAGCAATGGCCGTGCTCGGCAGCGCGGGCGACGCGGGCAAGGGCGACCAGCGCGGGCGCCGCGGGGGCCCGCGCGGCGGCGCTCAGACCAACATCTTTAACATTGTCAAAATGATCATGGAACGCAACTTCGCGCCTGTCATCGTGTTCAGTTTCAGCAAGAAGGACTGCGAAGCGTATGCTATGCAGATGGCCAAGCTGGATTTTAATACACGTAAGTGGTTTTTTTTTTTTGTTTGGCCCGCAGAGCGAGCAAGGGACAATCTACCCCTGATTGTCGTTGTTGAGGGGTAAAGTAGCTCCGGGCGCCTGACCAAAACTTTCCTTTATTGTGCGCCCTAGCAGGGCATCATGTACCTACTAACCCTTATTATAAGACCGAGAGAAGAAGAGAGAAATAAATGAAATGAAATTAATATAATATAATATAGGTAAGGCCGCCAGAGCTCCTTTTACATGTGTTGACTTATTTTATAAGTTATAACCTAGGCTTCAAGCTATGTGAGAAGAGAAGATAAATTTAACGAATAGCCAATAAATAAGTAGGTAGTATCCTCGACCTTTACTAATAGAATCAGCCTTTATTCACTAACTTTCTTACAATTTAATAATATTTTATTTTGTTGTTATTTAGACTCGCTCTTTTCGTCAAGTTGTCAGTTTTCACTGACATAGGCCTCCTCTAAAGTTTTCCAATTATCATTGTCTTGTGCCAATCTTAATTAATTCCTCGATCTTTACGTAAAGTCATGTCCTATAATTTATGAGTACTCGCTTCTATAAAACCATTGCAATATATTTTAACTTTTAACAGTTGAAGAAAAGAAATTGGTAGACGAAGTGTTCAACAATGCGATGGACGTGCTCTCTGAAGAGGACCGCAAGCTGCCGCAGGTTGAGAATGTGATCCCACTGCTGAGAAGAGGCATCGGTATTCATCACGGAGGGCTGTTGCCCATACTTAAAGAAACTATCGAGATATTGTTCGGCTTAGGACTTATTAAGGTAAGAAAAAATATTAGAGACAAAAAGAGAAGTGCCTCTGATAAATAAAATGTGTTTTGTCCCTTTTCATACGAACGCAGATGTCAAAGTGACAGATAAAGACACGATTTTTGCACGTTAATGAATATTTAAGACCGGAAGTGTCCAACAACGCTTTCTGTTTGCGAGCCCACTTATGACACGTTGCTACTGTATCACATTCTGAACAGAACCATCGATGTACGTACTTTTCAACTTGTGGGTAGGATTTAGTCGCGGAAAATCCTTTCTATTAGTATCTTGTTGATGAGGCATATTCCAATATCTAGAGAAGGCATGTTCTGATTGAGTTTGTTCAAATTATGTTTCAGTCACTGCCTAAATACAGACTGTGATACAGGATTAACTATAACCTAGATCAGGCGCATATAACCAGGCGTATACTAAGCAATATGTAGAAGTGCAAGCACAAAGTAACATTATAGTCCAGGCAATGAGCTGACAACTTGTATGGAAGAAATGACATATTTGGAAATAATTTATAATAGCTAATTTTTTTAATGTAACGGATATATTATCAAATAAATTGTTACCTTGAGGCAAAATCCAACAAAAAATCAGACATCAAAAGATCAATATTTAATTAGCTCCTAAAAAACACGGATAAATTTTTTTTGTTAATCTTTATTTAGGTTCATTTACATTTGCTTTAAAATATTCAATATAAATAAAATAAAAAATACAATGAATGTTTAATTTAAATCTATATAATTACTTCCGGGTGGAAAGTTTGTTGGATTCTTGAATAAAGCATCTTAGAATAATGTTTTAGAATGAAATAAACAAAAAAAACGCTATTATAAATTAATGTTTTTCGAAACCGTATTTTGCCTCGGCTATTAGTAATAAGGTGTTATTCAATCCTACAAATGCGAAAGTTTGGATGTTTGTTACTCAATCACGCAAAAACGGCTGAACGGATTAAGATGAATTTTGGTATACATATAGTGTATAGCCTGGATTAACATACAGAATACTTTTTATCCCAGGAACCATCCCCTAAGGGGGCGAAGTGGGGGGCGAAAGTTTGTATGGAGCTATGATATAAACGAGTTCCACGCGGACGAAGTCGCGGGCAGAAGCTAGTAAATTATGAATGTTATTAAATTGCTTAAATTATACATTGGTTTACCACCTATTCATGTTATTTGTTAACAGGCCCTGTTTGCCACGGAGACCTTCGCCATGGGACTCAACATGCCGGCAAGGACGGTTGTCTTTACTTCTTGCCAGAAATTCGATGGAAAGGAAATGAGATTTGTGAGTAGTAGGCATTATTTGAACCTCATTTAATTGACTTCGTAAAGTAATACTTGAATGCTAACATAAGTCCAATTTAACTACTTATAAATGTAATCAACATAGCATTCAGCTTTAAACATAAGCTCTTAAACCTTTGAGTTCATACATAAATTGGGATATAAAAGAAGGTTAGTGGACCGTTTCACGAAATAACTATGTTATTTATTGTTATTACTAATATAATCTATATTATAAGATTGTTTTTGTACGCCAACAGGCAAAACATAGTAAAACAAACATCTATCTTAAGATCACTGTTACCAGAATGTACCTATGTTAAACAAATAGACACTTTTGGTCTGATTTGATTTCTAAGTCGTAACGGGCAACACGGCTAGAATGGCCAGTCGTATTGGCGTAGCGCCTCATTGTTGCCAGTTTAAAGTTGTAAAATAGCAACCCGCAGCTGCACAATTCGCGAAATGTGTCACAATTTCTACACCAGGGTCCTGATATTTCAATGTGTTTCAGTTAACATCTGGCGAGTACATTCAAATGTCTGGAAGAGCTGGTCGGCGAGGCTTGGACGACAAGGGTATTGTGATGCTCATGATCGACCAGAAGGTTACCCCCAGCATAGTCAAAGGCATGGTGCAGGGCAAGGCTGACCCCATCAACTCGGCTTTCCATCTCACTTACAACATGGTAAGCATTGCAAAACTATATTTATAATAATAATAGCCCTTATGCCGTATACGAAATTTACAGTGATTATGGACAACTGACAAATATGTTTTTTAAATTTAATTATATCTCTTATTGTGGAGTGCCTGTTGGCATATTTCCTCCTCCAGCTCTCTGCAATGATGTCTATCTAACGCCACCCTGGTCCAGTGTGAAGAAACCCACTTAGGTGAGGCTAAAATAACACAAGTGTTAGATATTCCTAGGCAATCTGTCTCCATCTATTTAGCGCACAGAAAGTGAGACAGCTGAATATGTTTTGTGCAACAAGCGAAGGTGTGAACAGATATGCTATAGCTTCCAAATCGACTGGTTTTGTTTCGGCGACGATCCATGCTACCGACTGCGCCAATTATAATGTTATCCAAACGTTTTGTTTACAGTATATTTGAGCACACTTTTGAAAATCTTCTGTCATCAATAAATTCGACATGTGTTCTTAATTTATGGGTTTTACAGGTCTTAAACTTGTTGAGAGTCGAAGAAATCAACCCGGAATACATGTTAGAGAGAAGCTTTTTCCAGTTCCAAAATCAAGCCGCCATTCCAGATTTAATTGATAGTAAGTTTGTATTGTATTAACGCCCAATAATAATGTATTAATTTTACGATTATACACCATAAGTTACGTATTAATCTTACCGTCTCTGTCCACCCCCAGAGGTTAAGCTGAAACAGAAGGAGTACAACTCCGTGACGGTGGAACAAGAGCACTCCATAGCGTCGTACTGCAACATCAGATCACAGCTGGACATGCTCGGCTCGCAGTTCCGCGCCGTCGTCACCCGGCCCGAGTACCTCAAGCCGTTCCTGCAGCCCGGCCGACTGGTCAAGGTACCTTTTCCTCATCCAGAGCTAGGACTTGGACAGCATACAGCACGGTTATCAACTTAGGGTCATCAAGGAAAATCAGGAGTACCTAAATCCTTTGGCTGACTCGTCAAGGTCTATCTCAAGACGGCGCGCGAGCTCTCTCGAATTTCTCGCACTATCCGTCTCTCTCTTATTACAAAACTTAGAAAGAAATGTAGTGCGAGAAAAATCGAGAGATCTCGCGCGCCGTCTTGTGTTAGCCGTGCAGAGCTATGATTAAGACAGCAAGCCAATATGGCGATGGTAAATAAAATTATGGTTTACCAGAGGAGTAGTACCTTAAGCCGCTGGTTGACTTGTCAAGATATCCCTATCCTTCTCTAGAGTTATGATTGAGACAGCAAGTCAATGCAGCGATGATAAGTTGAACTATGTTCTACTCGCAGTTCCGCAAGATGATTATAAAGTACTGAAAGCCGGTGGTTCAGCGCGGGTCACTTGTATACCATATCTCATTCGTTATTCATAGCTAGGATTTAAAGTATTGACACGGCATGAGAGTAATTCGATGAGGGTGAGAAGGTCGTATCAGGATAGGTAATAAATTAACTCGTAGTGGTAAGAAGGACCGAACAATTTTATATGTTCAACCAGTCGAAGCAGCGTCGCCGTCGATTAACGCATCGGACATATATAGATTGGTAACGTTCTCTTACAATAATACTGAAGCTTTATAGCGGGTTAATTCGCTATCTTGTCTCAGAATAAGGCTTATCGTTATACCTAGATATTTTTCTAGCACGAATGACTTACTGTAAGTGACTGACAAAATAAAAACATCGACAGTCCTGTTATCGATAAGTATCACTTCAACGTGATATACAGAGTGTTTTTTTTAAATGGGACAGTATGGGGAAATCCGAATCCAAAGGAGATAGAGGAAAAGTGTCCAAGGAGACATTAGGTGTTTTTTTATGTAAACAAATTTGGCTCATTAAAATTTTTGGTCAAGCGTGAGTTGTTCTTAAAAAATGATAAAGTTGGTCATTTCTTTTTTGACGCGGGTCGACTGTGTTTCATGTAAGGATTATTTCATTGTATGGAAAGAAAAAAATCTGAACAGCAGAAGTTGGTCAAATTTAATGAAAACTAATCTTCATAGCCGATATAAGTCTGTGATTGTATGTACTTCTTGTCGTTGAAGTAGCATGTACTTATCGATAACAGGATTGTCGGTATTTTTATTGTGGCAAGCACTAAACAAATGTTGTTCCTGCTAGAAAAATATCTAGGTATACTTATCATGTTCTATAATTCATATCAACTTTTCACACAGGTCAAAACCGAGAAATACGAATACGACTGGGGCATCATCGTCAACTTCAGGCAGAAGACACAAGGCAAGGGCAAGAAGGGCAAAGGCGACGACAACCCGCTGACCTCCGAGGCGGTGATCGTTGTCGACATACTGCTGCACGTCAAGCAGGCCGGCGCGCAGGACGCCGAGACCAACGTGCCGTGCCCGCCCGGCGAGGTACTCACTAACTAATCCAGCTAAGGGGCAAAAGCATCTGGGTCCTTACCAAAATCTGACCTCAGCGGCGTCAAGCCTCACCAACAGCGTCAAGCCCACAGAACACTAAATACTACAGAAGGGGTATCAAGCGCGGTTTCTATCGGGACCGGTGTCGCCTCATCCCCTCCACGTCGCCTACAACTTTGTAAGCGACTGCACGGCGATCTGGTGACGTTGGCGCGAAAGCTTCGAGCGCATGGTCAAAGTAGTGGCGCGCGTGCCACGCGTACATCGCATTTCTATAGTATTTAGTGTTCTCGCATCGAAATCCTGGATCCGCTACTGGAGGTAATGCTAGATCATAATGAACATCGGGTAGCAGATGGGGCTAATACGGATAAGAAGGACAAGGGAGGTGACAACCTCATCTTGGGGGCGCTTTGAGTCATGGATAACGACACTGTGGTTTTGCTCTCTTTGTATAGAGTTTTGCTATTCATTCTATATTTTTACCCGACTGCCGAAGGAAAGGAGGGTTATGTTTTTCGAACGTATGTATGTACGTATGTATGTGTGTATGCCTTATTCTTTGGCAGGCCCTGCAACCTAAACCGTTTGACGGATTTCGACATATGAGGTGGCGTTGGATCGTGGGAGTGACATAGGCTATAATATTTGCAAAAAAGAACTTGGGTTTTTTGAAAAAATCTATTAATTCCACTTGTTACTCTGTCTGTTTTAAATAGGATATTTGCGGGCAGTTTTAAATATCCTATTTAAAACTGTCTGTTTTAAATAGGATATTATATATAACACAACTGACGAAAGGGCGTGACGCGTGACGAGAAAATCTACGCTCCTCTTCCTAATTTGCACAGTGCGAGTAATACAGACGTCGCTCTTGCGCGCGACGCGACTTGATAGCTAGTTGTGATAGCCCCTCTGGTCGTTCATTGAAATATTCTTTATTAGTCCACAGCTGGACATAGGCCTCCCCAATTACAGAGCACGATTCGTGGGCTCATCCAGCTCAGACAGCTTTTGCGACATTCAAATTTAACTCATTCAAAAACAGGCAGGGGACGTCGAAGTGGTACCAGTGCTTCACACCCTCATCCATCAAATAAGCTCCCTTCGAGTGTACTACCCGAAGGACCTGCGGCCCGCTGACAGCCGCAAATCCGTTCTCAAGACCATCGGCGAAGTGAAGAAGCGCTTCCCTGACGGGCCGCCGCTGTTGAACCCTATCAAGGATATGAAGATAAACGACCCCGTGTTCAAGGATTGCGTGGACAGAATCAAACAATTGGAAGAAAGGTAGGTCTTGTCTAGGTTTGTTCGTTTCTAATGCCATCATACGCTGTTTCTCTTAGCTGATGACTTCAATAACAAAGAATAGCCATAGCAGATTTTAGTATTCCGTCAAAATTGGTTAAACTGGACATTTATGCTATCACCTATTGTCACATGCAGTTTTTAAGAAACTATTGTTGCATTCTCAAGGATGAAGGTAAAAAAATACAATTCTCAACTGATTCACTGGTCGTATCCAATATTTTCTTCACAACTATTCGCGAGAACATCAAACGGCAGTTTTTTAAGCCGGGTACACACTGGTTGAGCGTCGCAATGCCGCGCGAAGTAGTCTCGCCGACGCTGCATCGCGCGGCACCGACACCGACCGGTGACGGACTAACGACATATTGTTCATTGAGTAGTACAAAGCAAATTATTTCAACTCTTAGGTATAAAAATAAAAAATCACTTTTCATACCCGATATTCAAAGAAGAGTCATTGTTGCCCTCTAAGGGATCAACGTTGTACTTTTCGTCCTTGATATCTCCCTCTCTGTCGCTCGTACTAGTGAGTGCAACAGAGACGGAGATACACGAACGAAATTCGTTTTCGTTTCGCGGTAGGCCCTCAGTATATGCCACATGAGTAAAATTCTACTTTAGAATCTTTCGCTTCACTGAGGATTCAATATATGGCCCTCGCCGTAAATACATCATTTTGCTCCCTTGGGACACACTACTATAGACACAAATGTTATCCAGACTGTACGCGCACCCCCTCCACGCCGACAAGAACCGCGCCGCGCTCCAAGCGGCCCACGAGCGCAAACTAGAAATATACGAGGAGCTCTCCGAAGCCAAATCGGAGCTCCGCAAAGCCAAAAGCATCCTGCAGATGGACGAGCTCAAGAAGAGGAAACGAGTGCTCCGCAGAATGGGGTACTGTACGGCGGCTGACGTCATAGAGCTGAAAGGACGAATCGCTTGTGAATTGAGCAGGTAAGGTACCTTTTATGATATACTAGCTGCCCGTTCCGTACTTCACACCAATGTATACGCAGGACTCCCAGCTAGCATGTTATTTTATGACATGTTTTACGTGACGATTTAGGGCGCAGAACTTGATCATAAAACCTATATTACCAGCAATGACACGTCATTAGTCTTCATTCTGACCTTGTCTTTATCTCCCTGACTATTCCCAACGTCGAAGGCCGGGAATTCAATAGCAAACGCGGTCGTAACTCCACTTTGCCTTCTAAACTTCGCGTTTATTCTCGGCGCGCACGAGGCACGAGACGAGAGATACATCATTGTTGTCTCTTCACCTTCCTGTTTGATTCTAGCACCGACCTGTACGAGGTTGCGAGGTGTTGAGCCAGGAAAAAATCCACCTATAAATATAATTGCTGGCCGCGCTCGCTCATCGCTCTCTATTGGTGAATTTTTTCCTCGTTCGCCGCCTAGCGACCTCGCACAGCTCTGGTAGATTTCCACTTAAGTTTCTATCAAAAATTAAATTTTTGGTACAAGCTTTTATTGCCGATTGTACTTTTCTGTATACCGTCATCAACTACTCATTGAGACGATGCTAACGAGCCTAAACTCAACGGGGTTACGTCGGTTAAACTAGTACTGAATTCTTATGGCCACATTCTGTCTCCATCATCAGATCAGCTCGATGGTACTATTTATAATATTGAATTGTCATCCAAACTATACTTATACACGAAATTTCAGCTCAATCGGATAATGACAAATGACTGAAAAATGGATTGAAAATGTTGACGAACAACATATGTACTTACATACGAGCAAGTCAAGTTAATATCAAGCTTGTAATAAAAAAGGGTAATGGGTGGAAACGGAGGTAATGAACTGAGTTGATCGGAATAAAATAGTTGTGCACTTCCACTAAGAAAAAGATTCAGCATTTTGCCTCCCAATCAGCGGACTTTGCGAAGCGAGCGAGGCGGGAAATGAGAAATAAGATGGGTCAGATGAGCGAGTCCGTTCAAAACTAGTGTGCAACGCCAAGATACGGCGGACTCATTTTAACTCGTTCAATCCGCTCCGCCTACTCGCTCGAGGTGGAAGTGTTCGTATGGAAATCAGTTTTGCGAGTCGAGTGGAGTCCGTACGAAGTTTTGTGACTCGTTCAAATCGTTTAGCGCTCACTCTTATTCAGTGGAAGCATTTCTATGCAGTTCGCCATTGCGAGCTAAACGGACTCCTTACGGAGCCCGCCCCGCTTGCAGTGGAAGGCTAAGAACTCATGTGTGAACATGCTCCTGAATCCACAAGCAACTCGGGCCTCCTTTCCCCAGCGCCGACGAGCTGCTACTGACCGAGCTGATCTTCAACGGCGTGTTCAACGCGCTGACGTCTTCGCAGAGCGCGTCGCTCGTCAGCTGCTTCGTGTGCGACGAGAACAGCCAGCAGGCGTCCGCTACCGGCGAGGAGCTGCGCGGAGTGCTCAGGCAACTACAGGTATTTATCCTATTGGGTATTTTCCACATGTTAACATTGATAACGTAGTGTTGCTAAATGCATAGTAAACCATCAAATAATTGTGATAAAGTATAAATTACGAAATATAATTAATTTCATAAAAAGATATGGACCCTGAAAGGTTAGAAAAAATATGCATTTTTTTTATTGTCCAAAAGTAAATTTAAAGCTACCAATAGAATCCTAACGCTTTTATAAAAACAAAATTGTAGGACAACTATGGATCTAAACGCAGTATTTGTCGACGATACAGCAATTTACTTGATTTTCCATACAACGATTAGTACAAATATCAAATTATGACGTCGTACTTCAATATCAATTAGTATGAAACGTTTCGGCTGCCGCCAGCGATGTCCGTCTTTTACTCAATTTTTTGGGTATTTATATTCTTTAATTGTGGTTTCTCCCATACAACCATTTGATCCTCTCCAAAAACTGGTTCGAATGGCATCATAAAAAATTTAGAACACAAGCCTGTTGTATGTATGTCTCTAAGGTATTTGTAACTATAGGCCTTAGATGCCTGAAATAAATGTTTTATTATTATTATTATAACTTTCCCATTCAATCTTCCTGCACGTCGAGTACAGTAGTATTTGACATCAAGTCTTTTTCCAGTTCAAATTCGAACTTTAACCAAGAAAATCGGACCTTGAAGTTCGAATATCTCCTCTATCTCATTGATATTATTCGAGTGACAGTGACGGAATTTCTGGGTGGACATAGAGGCTATAATATTTTATCTCGCGGATTGGCCTGCATTTTTTGCATTCACGTGCGGGCAGCTAGTGCTAGTGATGAATAACTATTTAAAACGATTCTGTTCTTTTCAGGAGTATGCCCGCAGGATAGCGAAAGTGTCGATAGAAGCCAAGATGGATCTGGATGAGGACAACTACGTGGGCAAATTCAAGTGCACGCTCATGGACGTGGTGCACTCCTGGTCCAAGGGCGCCAGTTTCCTCGAGATCTGCAAGATGACTGATGTCTTTGAAGGTAAAAACTCACACACACACTCTCACGTCAATGGCTCACCGACCCTAAATGTGTTTTGGCCTCAGACTCAAGTTTGTAGTCCGACAGTTAGATTATCAAAAAATATTGGACACATTTTTTATTTTGTCATCATCATTCTCCTAGCGTTATTTCCGGTTGTGCCCTAAAGGACATCGGGGTCGGCTTTGACACCTAATCCCAAGATTTGGCATAGGCACTAGTTTTACGAAAGTGACTGCCATCTGACCTTCCAACCCAGAGGGAAAACTAGACCTTATTGGGATTAGACCGGTTTCCTAACTATGATTTCCTTCACCGAAAAGCTAATGGTAAACATTTCGTACATAAGTTCCGAAAAACTCATTGGCACAAGCCGGGATTCGAACCCACGGCTTGACAGCTGCATGCCTGAACCATTATGTTTTTCATCACATTTGCGAGGAAATAAATGCATTCGAAACAAAATGAATACTAATCGCATTAAAATACAAAGTGTCAATCGTCCATTCTGTTAAATTTGACGTGAGGCAAAGACCTTTCGGCATACAGCCACGATTTAAAATGACAATTAAAAATATTTTACACAGACACTAAACGACTTAATTTTAAATAATTTTGTTAAACATGTTTTATTAGTAAATGTTTACTAAGCAGAAACGACCGCTTACGAAATTCTAAATTTCGACCAAAGAGGAAAATTGAAAAATTATTCCCCACGAGCTGGATTTGAACCCGCGACCTCTGTAATCCGTGTTTTTATGTAGACTTATTTAGTAATATGTTTTCAAACATCGTATTTGAATTAAAACCACCTTGCTTTATAACTGTCGCATGAGTGACAGGTACAATTTAAGAAAAAAACCATTACGCCCTTAGGCGTAATAAAGGCTATTGTAGCTATGTATGCCTGCGCGTATTGTTCGCTCTTTACGGGCAAGTGTGATGAAAACCCACTTACTTACAACCCAATCGAATAAACTGCGCAACTGGCTCTCATTGAAACGTACGAACGCCAGGTTTGGGGTTAACTCGTCTGGGATACCTACCATCATAGTTCTCAAATGGATACGATCTGATTCTGACACGGTTTTACGTTTTATTTACCTTGCAATGTTCGTGTATAAGAAAGCTGACACAATTTGCAATTTATTAGAAATTTGCACACTCACGTTAATCAGATGACTATGACAGAGTGGTGAAAGACGCTTAGAACTATCAGGGTTGTTCTGCATAATAAGTTACCCTCAGAACTGATAAGTTGCTAATAAGCATTTACATATTTGTTACAAAACTTTTAAAAATCCTGCTAGAACGGAGCCTATTGTATGCAGGGGAGGAGTTTATGACACTTGAGAAGTGAACAGACTTTTGATTTTATTTTTTAGCAGCCTTTAGTAGGAAATATAATTAGTTTTATGTGTACTATATTTTTTAAATTGTTAATTATGCAAATATTGTTGTTAACTATACACACTTTGACGTGTTTACATTCTTTTCTGGGACTTTATTAATATTTGACATTTAATTCTAATCTGTTTTCAATGTGTATTTTCCATAATTTCAAACACAATTGCTGTATTGTTTATGAATAAATAAATTAAATGAAATATTACGGTACCAACAAGATGGTCTGCCGAGTTGGGCCCATTACGTGACACGGCACAGATTCACTTTTTTTCTTTTGTCTTTGTCTTGTAATAGTGTATTGTGTCACGAATAAATGTTTGAATTCTGATGATGGAGATGGAAGGTAGTTATGGGAACTTTTGTTAAATTCACGATGGGCAGTTCACGACCGTACAAAAAAGTAGTCTGCAATAAAATATTGACATAAAACTCTTTTTAGGGTCCATCATCAGATGTATGCGACGATTGGAAGAGGTACTCCGACAACTGTGCCAAGCAGCTAAGAACATCGGTAATACAGACTTGGAGAACAAATTCAGTGAAGCCATCAAACTTCTCAAGCGAGACATTGTCTTTGCGGCCAGTCTTTACATGTAGATGACACTTCCAACTTAAATATATGCCCTTATTTAATTATTTCGACGTTGGTTGTTTAATTTTTTCGACGCCAACGACGCATAATATATCCGCACCGCAGATCTAACGCCAACCCAGCGCGATAGCAACCTTCTTGCATTGACATAAGGTGTGGTGACAACTTTGCTCTTTGACAGAGCGTTGAAAAGGTTATTTTTATTTTTGTAGCCTCTTGATTGCCAGTAGGACAATTCATGTATATTCGCGTTCGGCGCGGACTACACCATTGGCGACATTAACATTTTGAAGCGACATGGATTTATACACTGGCCGTTGGTCACACCTCAGGGTCAGTCACGGTAACAACTGGTTACACACAGACAAAGATCATTATTCTTGTCTTAGTTGTTGTTGACATAAGATTAACTTTAGCAAGTTGCTGAAAAAATTGCGAAATACGATAAAATGTTGTTGTGTTACCCCAACGTAACAACATTTTATTATAATTACTAAACTAGCAAGATTTAATAAGGTTGTGGACTCGACATTTTTTATTATTTCAAAAGAAAGAAGGCAAAAAATGTGCCTAGTGACGAAAATCCAATTCAGATATCTCAAAAAATTACGAAGCTACAAACGTTTTATTATTGCTTGTTAGATTATTGTTTTTAGAGAAAACGCTCGGGGATCATGACGTCACGATACTCGAGCGTCATAGTAAATGACTTTAGATTCATATGAAGGTGCGTTTTGGGGAAAAGGGACAGAAATCAGAATATACCCTGTCGGGCCCTCTTACGACTTTCGACCCTTATAACTTTGTGATTATTTAATACCCTGCTTTATTTTTTTCCGCACTTGACAATATATTTAATCCTTTTTCGAGAAAATTCAACAGTATTGGTTATTTTATTTGGTGTCAATTATTCTTGTGGATCCAAATTAATACTATGCAATGAAAATCTAGGCAACAGAATAATAAAATATATTATCTTTTATCACATGATTAATTTAGTTTACAAATCATTCAATTTAGCTAGCATTTTAGGGGACGCTTCCTGTCCATTATGAGGTAATTTCTTTAGCTTTTCAATGTAATCCAGAGGTAGTTGGCACTCAACAGCTCCTTTCAGGATCACATTAAGGTAAGTGATGGAAGGTCTCCGGTCTAGTGGTATCTCGTCGTGCTCCTCACGGGGCGGCGGATTGATGGTCTGTTGGTAAGTACGGCACTCCACCTTCTCACCCTCGGAAGTGATTATTTCCACTGTTTTGGGGAAATACCAGTTGGTTTCTACACCCTCTTGCCTATAAGAAAAAATTGTAGTTCCATGTTAGAGTAAATATTTTTTTACATTTTGATGTCTTTTAATAGGTATTAAAAGACATCAAAATGTAAAAAAATTACTACCAGGAACCCGTCTAGAGGGCGCCTACGCCCTAGTAGCTTTCCGCTACATACGAGGAAACCACGGGATCGTCTACGAGCGTAGCGCATAGCAGTGAATGAGCTAAATTATGATAAAACGTTAATCATAATCATATAACTAAAATGTTTTGTTCTAAACACAATATAAACACGAAACAGTTATGAGAATGGCTGTTCAGGTGGGTTAAGATGAACATGGGGGAAAGATGAACACTTAAGGGATATTGGATACGTGATTCAAGCGACACTGCCGCGAAAACCCTCATCCTGAAGGAGAACTCCCGAAGAGTTCGAAACATGTCGCCCATAGTAGTAACATGCCTCACGAAAGCTTAAATTCGAGTAAAGGATACTGTTTATCCCCATGGGAACTCTTTTGTGTTCCCCGGGACAGACCCCGGGTATACTATCAAGGCATTTCTTCTGTATTGTATCTCAACTTACATTGACTGCCAACGATTTCGTAGCGCTACGCTTGTGGCCGATAACATGCAAAAAACTGTATGTAGAGAAAATCTTATGAGCAGAGAGCCTACCTAACGGGTTTCTAGCACTTAGCTAATCCTTTATGAACTCTGAGACTAACCAGTCTAGTGCTGCCATATCCTTGTTATGCAATCTCCAAATGGCTCCCCAAATAACAGAGTTTTGTTTTGGTACTATGGTAGCAGAACTCCCTCGCCAGTGGTCAGAATACTTAATGAAATCAAGTATATAATTCTGAAAACAAAAGTATCGTTTTAGCCTTCATACAATCTAAGGAATTAATATCAAATAACAATTGACTATTTGTGTCTATAGCTCGATAAAGTAGTACATTTTATCTTATAATATAAATGAAATGGTATGTAGGCGTACAATCAACTACAAAGACATGCATTCATGTAAATATGGTTATATCTCTCTGTAGTCTAAACATATTCTAAGGAGCCTGTACATTATGCTGGAGATGTAGGTGTAACAGTTAAACAATCTTAAATTAATTAATTTGTTAGACTTTAAATAAATATTTATAACGTTTAATACGTAGATGCAATGGATATCCAGTCTCTATCCAGTACCAAATATTGGCATAGTATCCGACCATAGTATGTTAACACAAAGATATGAGTAAAAAAGGGTGGGTTTAAACTAACTACAAAGTTATCAATTATTAAGGTCAGATCTTTCACCGCTCACAAAAAGTACAGAAATATGAAACAAACAAGAAAAACATGCTCTGTTTAAAATTTGCGCATTTTCATATCAACAAACTGCCTACAGCGTATAACAAGTTGCAATCTGTATAGTTTTAATTTACTTTATTTTTGACAAACTTGGCCGAATATCCGGCGGCCGGATATCTGGCTAGTGACTCCAACGGATATTCGGTATCCGGCCAAACACTATCCGTTGCATTTCTGATTTCGATTTTTTTTAAACTAGTACTTACTGTATATTGTAGTATTTGGTACTTACATCAAGCCGACCGATGCCTAGGAATTCGGCAGTAGGATTGTTGATATGGATTCTTTTTTTCAGCAAATTACTCCCATATGCGAAATATAGAAAATGATCCTTAACCGACGCTATCATTTTTACCATTAAGTAATTACTTCGGAATAAAAAAACTTTTCTTTTATCACAGAATTTTACTACTGCACTATAATTATAATTTATGACAATGTTTTGATAGAAATTTTTCGAAAACGTAACCAGTCGTTATTGGAACAACTTATTACAATAACATCTCAGACACAAATAAACCTTCAGACTATTAAAATAAAGTTTAAACTTGTCATGTAATACTTCAGTGCCTATAAGAAAATCAGTTGCTCGAGTTGGAGTTGCTGTTTACATTCGTGGACAGTACCTTTCTGTAATCTGTGACAGTACCAGTATTGACGTTGACAGTGACAGCTCGATGAAAGCTAAGCTAATTGACATACATAACAATAACACCGCCATATTTATTTCATTTTCATTAGTATTGCCATTACAAGTTGTAAGATCATAACGTCAGTCAGGATTTTGGTTGCGTTGGTATTTTTGGAGTGATTTATAGGCGGCCAATACAGGCTGATTGATGATATGATGATCCATCATAGGCACCATAATCAAAGAGAATATTGAATATATATGGCTGTGAGATCTAGCATAGAGCGAGACAGCTATGATGGTGGATCATCACTCATCAGTATTTAATCACATGTGCAATTCAATAATATTTGGTTTGGTTGATAACCGGCTTCAATAGGTTGTTCGTAATGCTCCGTCTATCTTTTTTTCTTGGTCTGAGGCCCCGAAGCTGCTTTTTGAAAGTCTAAGAAGTCATTTTTGAAGAGATCGATCACACATTAGGTACCTACATCATTAGCGTTAAGTATGACTAATCATTTTACCCATTACACATGCAATGCCATGCACCTTGATGATGAAAGGTTATCGTATCAAATCCATAATATTATATATAGCCATTACATATATTCAATAATAAAAATCAAAGAAACTGACTTTGTTACCCTTGTTTTATAAACACAAGTAACAACATAGTATGTCGGGATTTTTGAACTATGAGATGATGGTGATTAAGATCCTGGTTTCAGCAGAATAAAGACATAGAATTACGTACTACCTAATCATAACTCATATTGTGGAATAAATGTAACATAGAACCCTGTAATATTGGGGCAGCGACATGTTAACATAACACCCTACATTATATACTGATGTTTGGTAGCTGGGTGCAAAGCTTTAAGGGGGTGATAGCCGAGGTGTTTTTGAGCAACTTTTAATATAGGAGTAATCCTGAAATCGCAAATAAAAATCAGGTATCCCATACTATAAAGTTCAGTTTCTATTCTACCAAATTGTATGGACAGCTGATTTTTATTTTTGCTAATTCAGGGTTGCTCCCATATTAAAACTTGCTCAAAAATACCTCGACTATCACCCCCTTAAAGCTTTGCACCTAGCTACCACAGACTACTAAGAAGATATGCTAGCTACCAAACACCATATTCAACATTCTCTTTGCCCTCATTTGCGTCAGGGGGTTAAAAATGGAAGGGGAGCGGTAAAATAATTGAAATAATGGATAAACCGTATAATTATTAAACATATCTTGGTAATTCAAACACCCAAAGGTATATGACACAGATCATCAGTTAATTCTATAAAGTATCTTTGTTGTATCCTTACAAATCTAAAGTTGTATTGTATTGTTTGTTATCACCAATGAGTTTTAAACACTTTGGCACTTCCGTGTTTCCCGATGCAGTATTGAACAGTGGCGTATACTTTTAGTAGCCTCCGCTCTACTGCCTTGAAGTGTTCTTCTGTGGCTAGCCTTTCACCTTGGAATGCCGACATCAACTTTATTGTTTCCGTAAGGCTGCCTCCAGAAAGCAGTTCTAGGAGTCTCCATGTTGTCACCTTTAGGCTAGAATAATAAGTTTGACGTTAGTAATGTGGAGAGTTGGCTAAAATGACTTGAGATATTATACAAAAGTAATACGTGAATGATCTGTACTAAGTAGATAATACTAGTGGCCCTAAGCTGTGACCTGAAAAACTCGCGACCTCACTCTAACCTGCTCACACAATTTCACCAGAATCGGTTGAGCAATGCGACCAATAGAGGAGAATAGCCGGCCATCCGGACATACGAAATAATTTTGGCCCAAGCTGAAACGGACAACTTCGTTCACTTCGCTCGCTCGTACAATTATAAAGTCTATGAGGTTTGTAGCTTTGTAAGTTTCCATTTTAGTATGTAATCTCCAATTTCAAAAATTCTTTCACCAGAATTGACCTTCAGGATGGAGACATGCTATATTTTATCCTGCGGCTCTTCTGTAATTCGTAATGTATAGCAAAAAGCCAGATAGTTGAATAAAACGAACAGTTTTTAGACATACTTGATATTTTGAATTTTTCGAAAATCGACATCCTCGCACCATTCTTTGATAGTACTTTTAGAAAGTAGGTATAGGTAGGAAATATTATTTAAAGTAAGATATTCTAAAAAAAAACAATATTTTGCAGATTGTCCTAACTACTTTAACTACCTTATTTACTTTCTATACATGGACCTAATAATACTCAGGACTCAGGCAGGACAAGCTATGGTAATAATAATACCACGTCTGAGCGAGATGGTAGCATACACATCTCGATAAGTGTGACAGAAAGAGAAATATCATTCATTGTCCTTGTCACAGTTCCACTTTTTTTTTATTTGCCACAACTGATTTAGTATGAAGTTGTGGCAAATAAACCATTACCCGCCCAAATTAAGTAGATTGTTTATGGCAAGCCATCAGCCATTTTAAGACCAGTTCTTAATTTAGCTGCATAGGAGCCTTTCCGTCTCTCATTATGGCAACACGCATAGCTTGTCCTGAGTAGGTATTATAGGTCCATGTTTGTATATGATAATTTTCTCTTTTTACTTACGTGCAACATTGGTACAGTGGAGCTAATATGTCCAATTCATCAAATGCTGGATTTCCAAGACCTTTTCCATTGTCCAAAAGTAATATTCTGTCTTTATACATTTCATAGCGGTGCCTATCCCCATTTTGGATCAAAAAGTCAAATATTGCAATGTCTACCAAATCTAATATTCGTTTTGTGCTCAAAGTTCCTATAACTTTTCTGGAATCAAAATGATAACATTATTTTTATAATATCTAAGATGCTAAGATTAAAATGTAAGAGGTGGACATATCTCAACTTCCATGATTGATTGGCCACTGGGCAGGGCAGTCTTTAACTTACAACTACACTATTAGTTATTTAACTCAAAACTTACTTACTTACAAAAATCATTATCTCTTTGCCATTCCATTAATTTTGAATCTCTGTAGTTTCGGTGCCAGGGTGACTTGAATACTTGGAATTGGAATGGTTTGTCAAGGTACAGGATTGCTGCTCCTTCAATCTCGCCTTTATTGTCGGGGCATACAGTTTCATTTACCTTGCAATAAAAACATTTGCCGTAGATACAGCGCGCCCCATTGCCTAGAATATGTAATAACAGGAATGACATTTTATTTCTATCCTACTAATATTATAAATGTGAAAGTTTGGATGTTTGTTACGCTTTGGATGAAATTTTGCCTGAAGATAGTTTATAGCCTGGATTAAAATATAGGATAGTTTTTATCCCGGATCTACGCAGACGAAGTCGCGGGCGGGAGCTAGTAACTAATATTATAGACTAATAAAAAATAAACCACCAATGATCATATTCATATATCACATGTGATTAATTAAGTTTTTTTTATCAGTTGTACTGATGTATGATGCATTTAATTTTTTTTCCAAATGAGAACACTCATATCTCGATTAAATATTAAAAAATATAAATTAAATAAAAAACGAATTTATTATTTTCAATTTTGATTGATACAATTATTCATAATAAATTATACAATCTTTCAGATTAGTAAATGCTGGGAATTATGCGAGAAATATAGGCCATTTGCCAAGTACAATGCATTTGACTTTGACCCACTTTTAGTTATTGATTGAATTTAAATTTGGCAGCACACTATTATAGTGAAATAGTGTCTATTTTTGATCAGATTCTAATTCAATGACATTTGATAACTATCATATCATATCATAATAATATAACTAATACTATGATAATAGCCTTTAATTTGCAATGTAAAGTTTAAACTACACTATTTTTGACTCTCTTTTTCCAATTATTTTTGGACACTTTTTTGCTTTACATGTTGCAAACGAGGCTTGTACTCATGTTTATTTATTTATTTGTGAAGTAAAATGTAAAATCGATATTTTACCATTCCTTATCATAGTTCTTTTCAATCCTAATGTGGCTAGTGGAACTATTTCTTTCTCAACTTGAACTTTTCGTATCACAGAGGGAGGGATCCAGGTGAAGTTCAAGGTCATGGCTAGATAGTATGCAAACACTTCCGAGTTGTGTCGGTCAAAACCAGCAACAATACTGCCTTGTATCACATGATCTCTCTCGTATCTCTTTGGTTTGAAGTACAGCTTCTGTTTTCCCTGTAAATATAATTGCATATTTTTATATTGTAGATTCTATTGTCTGTCATACAGTCAGCATCAAATTGTTACTATAATAAAGACCGAAATATATGGCTACTTTGGCCGCTACTAACTACCTATATCGTGCTGACTGTTCAACAATGAATGTCTAGTAGTGGAATAGTTTCTGAGGATTATTCCAGAGCTGGGAATATTCCTCCTACAAGAAATGACACTTCATGATAAACAGTATGTGTGCCTTTGTATCTGTGGGTGCAATAATAAGTAATCTTAATTTCATCAAAGCTTACCTCTAATAGCAGTAGTAATTTGAGTTGTGTTCCTTTAGGAGCATTATCTACAAGGACTATAGGAGATTTCTTCATAGCTTGCAACATTTGTCCAGCAATTCCGTTTTGATGAGGGTAGAGTGAACTCCCAGTACCAATCTATAAGCAGATTTGTTTCTATATAAAGAGGCAGTATATGATTATAAATATTATTGCAATAGGATTATTTTTATGTTACAGACACGCATTTGTATCTAACGATTGAAAAATAAAATAGTTAATGACAGTAGCGGCTCCAGGGGGGGAGGCTAGGGGGCTCAAGCCCCCCCAAAACCATGTAAGTCCTTCCGGGACAAATCTTACATTCAGCTTCAACCTAATTTTAGTAAGATCAAGCCCCCCCGATAGAATGGAATAATACTTTGTTTGCTATAAAATATGGTACATTATGGTGGTAACTTACATTATATTCCGGTACATTCACATATTTACCTACATACTAGCATGCACATGAAATGTGCACTTATAACTATGTATCTACTTACCACTACATTTCAAATAAATCATCTAATGTATAGAACTTTCTTTCTACCAACTATCAACTATCTTTGAACCAATTATGAAGCTGTGTTTTTAAACTGATTGAGATATAAATATTTTCATGAACATATAATAACTACTTCTCATGACCCAAACGAAAATCCTGGATCCGCCACTGGTTGTACAATGATACAGTATTTATTTGTTCCCTTTTCCTGTATAAAATAATGTGCACCTTTGCATGAAATAATTAAGTTTTTTTTTCCGTGTGTTCTGCAGGAGGCATATATGATTATAATTTTGAACAAAATTATTTTATCTAAACATGAAGTGTAGATTTATAAAATACATACCTGTTTTGGATCTGGCCAATCATCTTGTATATTATTTGACGGACTGAATGAAGTCAGCAAATTTTTTTGAAGCGGAAAATACTTAGAGTTACGATTTTTATACTGACTAGGAAGATAGTTGAGGTAGTCATAGATATCTTTAAATACGCTAGGCGATAGATCTAATTTAATACTCGGGACGTTAAAGTTCAAAGATTTTTTACCTATGGGTATTAAGGTGTAAAAAAAGTATATATTCAATGCTACTAGTAAGAGTAGAAATAGGGAGAAACCGAAAACAAAATTCATAGACATTGTGCATTTCCAACTCTGTGAACACTGAGTATATAGTACTCGCCCCTAAATTAAGGTGTTTTATAATCACTTTCTAATTCATATTGTGTCCAAAAATATGTTTCTACGATTAAGTTAATTTATAATATTAGAAACAAGGCAATAAGCAGTCCATTTTACAAATAAATGTAAACAAAGTAGACAAAATCCGACACGTCAATGTCACATGTCAACCGCTGACGTTAGTGATATGTATTTTCCTTGATAATTTAATGTGTCGAGCAAATTAATTATGTTTTTAAGCCGCATGCTTAAAAATCGCACACCTGCAAGCTATAAGATAGAGCAAGAAATCCATCGTTATTCATCTACCTATGGCGGCCAATACACGGTGAGTAATACTAACAATCCAGAGGGCCTACCGCGAAACGATATTCGTTTTCGTTCGTGTATCTCCGTCTCTGTCGCACTTGCATGTTCGAGAGACAGAGAGGGAGATACACCAACGAAAACGAACATCATTTCGCGGTAGCCCCTCTGGATTGTCAGTATTTGCAGCAATAGTCAGTATGGAAGCAGTATTGAATGGCCTTTTAAACACTATTTTACTACACTACTAGTATTTATTGCATCAGTATTACAGGCTGGCCAGACGTTAGTTCTGCTTCTTCCATATCCCCATCTCGCTCTATCTTATAGCTGCGTACCGCTCATATCATCCACCAAGCAGAATCGTGTGGTGTGCTTTTAGTGGCTGTCAGATTATTTCTTATCTGTGGATTTAAAATTATCCGGATATTCTGCAATATATTCACAATCCTGTGATATACATCAATATGCAAGTGATCCTGGGGGCCTACCGCCAACGGCATTCGAAGATTTCCCTCTCTGTTGCACTTACGTACGAACTCGCAAGTCTGACAGAGAGGGAAAACTTCGAATGCCTTTCGCGGTAGGCCCTCTGGATTCCTGGATTGTGATATGGGTGGATTGTCAGTATTACTCACCGTGTATTAGCCGCCTATCTCGCTATTTTATAGTTTGCAGTACGCGGCGGATTGCCATGCTGGAACGTCTGCAGGCGCCTTAATCACACTGCTACAAACGATGCAATTTGACACACGTTAGACAATATTAATCGATAAGTATTTCTTCGAACTTGTCTGTGTATTCTGTATTTGATTTCTAATATCCTCAAGATAAGTAAATCAGTAAGTAGACTTATAGATTTTTCACATCGCATCACTTCTCGTCGCAACGTTGCAATGCAGGCCCAGGTATAATTAGAATCAAAGGAATGTAACTACAGCTGCGTTTCTGTTGCGACAAGTTGCACCCTTTGTGATGTACTTTACCAACCTTGCCTTGCTAGAAAGATCGCATTTCTGACGCTGACGCACATAAAGCATTCGTCTCGCTCGCCCTTACATATTCAATATTCTCTTTGGCCCTTACATAAGCTGATGCCAGACGTCCGAGCGTGGTGGACTGCCGATAAAAACCAAAGAAAATTTAGTGAGGTGTGACCTTGGTTTGGCCGGACGCCAAGTAGGAATGAATGCATTATGTTCGACATGATCGCGGTCGTGCTAGCTAGATTGCTACAACTAGAGTCTGGCCAGGGAAGAGCCTGAGATTTATATGGCAAACGTGGGCAACAGTAAAATTATTGTCAAATGTGTCAAATGTCCTAAATTAGTATAATGTCCTTCCTAATCTTGATACTTGATATGGTAACTAAGAAAGTAACTGCTCCACAATAGATTGGGGTGTTTTTGCTTTTTAATATAATTTTAGGGTGGCTTACTGCTAATATTATTCACATTGAAGAATATTTATTATCAAAGGACAGTGGTTTTGATTAAATTTCTTATATAAAGTAGAATGAAGTTAGTAAATTATTATAATATACATTTCATATAACTTTATTTCCTTCTGCTTGATAAGTTGCATTGTGTTAATTGAAGAAAAAATATAATTGTTCAAGTATCTTTATCTTATCTTTCCCTGAGGCCCAAGCACGATAGGTTTTATCGTCACCTTTTACGGCGAAAATGTACTGATACGTCATGTAAAACATAGCGATAAGACGTATCGTGCTAGCTGGGCTGGTCAGAGGGCCTACCGCGAAACGAAATTCGATTTCGTTCGTGTATCTCCGTCTCTGTCGCTCGAACTAGCAAGTGCGACAGAGACGGAGATACACGAACGAAAACGAATTTAGTTTCGTGGTAGGCCCTCAGACTCTACAACAAACGACGGGTACACCCAAACAGGTGCAACTGTAGACAGAAGTTTGTCGCCGATGCTAACAGGATTACGGCCAATCAGGGCGCCTCCCTAATTGAGCGGAGGAGGGGCTTTTTTAACAGCTTGCTCAAACAGCGTCAAATGGCGTAACAATGTTCCGTGCGTGTAAACAACACAAGTCGAAGGGTCTACAGTTGTTACTATTCAGGAGCTCAGAGTGATTGAACTTTTCGAGTTAACTAAGCTTTAGGTATCGACTTGTTTAGGTATGTAACAAAAATTACGAATAATATTTACATTATTTACCTATTCTACGAGGGTTATTTACATCATTAGGTACCTACGTGTCATTATCATTACTAACATAAAAATGGTAATCCTTTACAGTTTTCTTTTTATAATTTTATAATTTAAACGACCGTTTAGACTAGTGCTAGCAACTATGCGAAGCTGACGGTCCTGTGTTCGAATCCTGGTACGAGTGTAAATATTTGTGTGACGAGCATTAATATTTGTTTCTGAGTCTTGGATGTTTCCTAAGTATTTAAGTACCTAATTATATATTTAAAAAAAATCGTCGTCTAGTGTCCATAACACAAGCCTTATTGAGGTTATCATGGGGCTAGCTCGATTTGTGTAAGATGTAATATTTAGTTATTTATTTATTTAATGTTTATTTATTAAGTAAGTAGGTACGTTTAGTTCAATCTTACGAATCAAATTTAACTGGCTTCCCGGAGTTTCAACTTGAGTTGAAATTTTGCACACTTTTATAAGTCCGGTGACAAATGCATATTGCGGTATCATCAAGCTGGTGTGATGATTGAGACAGAATGCGATCTCAGAAACATCTACTCTATAAACTCATCGCTTTATGGGTGGTTAAAACGACTTTAACCCATTCAACGCTAATCACGACACTCATGCGTCATAGCGCTACGAGCGATTGTCGCTACATACTCACTCACTGCCAGGAACCCGCCTACGTCGTAGCCGCTTTCCGCTACTTAGCGGGAAAGCTACGGGATCGGCTAAGAGTGTAGCGCGTAGAGATTCTTGGCTGAATTTATTAACCCATTCAAGGCCAATGTGACTCGCATAATGTGTGGTGCCTCTACAAGCGATTTCCGATACAAAGTGAACAAATGCTGCTACGCGCTACGGCGTAGAACACGAAGCGTTGATTGACATCGAGTGATTTAAAAATTGCTTTATGTTTATTTTAAATTACTGAAACGTATATGAGCAATGCCTGAAATTAACATTATTATTATTATTCGTAAAACAACACACTGGCGCGGTCTGCGGTGGCAGTCAGTAGTAAACTTGACAGCTAATGACAAGTTTACTATTGACCGCCGCGGCCTTGTTTGTATTTATTATCTTTACAATCATTACTCATAGACATATCTAAATGTACGTCCAGGCCACGTCAGTCTCTGAGAGCCTTTACACATTGACTGCCAAGAATCGCTACGCGCTACGCTCGTAGCCGATCCCGTGGTTTCCCTCGTATGTAGCGGAAAGCGTCTACGGCGTAGGCGCCCGCTAGTCGGGTTCCCAGCACTGAATGCGTTTGTGTTAAGCTGATACAGAGTACGACGTAGCGCTAAGAGAGTAGCTAGCAAGCTAGCTAGCTAGCCAAGCAGTTGATGAGCAAAAAAGTACATCTGACTTATTTTTGACTTGACATTGGATATATGCAAAACGAGTGAAATAAAATACGTAAATGTATGCTGTTAAACTTACCAATTCATGACACCCTTATTACTATTCCTCTAGCTATAAGTATCACCGCAACACCGCAATCCATAGAGTGAGTATTGTATTCTTTGAGCCATAACCTCTATTGCCAAGTTTTAAGAGCGTTTATAGCTTGGCTCAGGATAGTTTTAGTTTGATCGGGGTGTAGTGGTTCGTATATTATTAACCGAGCAGTCAGGTCGGCAGGGTTGTCATCAATCAACTCAAATGCAGAAACAATACCATGTTCACCCCTGGATTTAAATTATGGACAGTGAGAGCGCATCATCCATCATTAATCAGATGAACCTAACACGATTTCAATTGCATTATTTCATGTGTAAAACATAATGGCTGAAACGGGTAAGTGTATACATAAGAAAAAAAAATCTCTTTCCTCTAATATATTGATCAGATAGTACAGCTATAAACAGAGCATCGATTTTGGAAACTATAAACACTATCTAAGTATTATTACTTTTTATTTACAATTAATTTAAGTCGAACAGGTTTTTAATAAATACTAAACTTTTATTATAACGGGAAAGTCCGTCTTAACATTAGACAAGCTTAATAAATTATGAGAACATTTTCCATTACACTTATCACAGTTTTAATGTACTTAAAATACTATACAGTTTATAGTTATTTATTATTGGTCAGATTATTACCACTTTTAAACCAAGTCCATTCAATCGAAGCGCAGTAATATGTAGCGTAAACACATTGCGTAGTCTATTGGGTATCTTAATTAACTAGTAAGTTACATTCGCAATGATTAAATGCGTGCTTAGTAAATACAGTAGGTTGCGAGATTTGAGCCTTTAGCTAAAGCCTTTAACAAATTATAATACAACACTTTCTTCATTTTAATATACAACCCGAAACACTTGTTGAAGTCATCGTAACGTCCGATTTTTAAAGGTAACAAACAACTTAAACAATTCAATACATTGAGTAGGTATAGGTATCTGTTACCGCAGGTTATACGCACAGACTTCACAAAAGATTAGAATCCTTAATGTCTCCACCTTACAATGATGCCAGTGATTATGCGTTTCAATACCCCGATCTATCTCCCTCCACCAAAATCCCACAACATCTCGCCCAACATTTTATCCGTTTAATCATAGTGCATCTTTGGAAGAATTTTGTTTACACCTCATAGTTAAGTTAATCGGAACGGCGAGAGGCTATGCGTCAGCCGGCGCGGCGGGCGGTAGCGACTCGGCGGGAAGCGGCGGCGACGGCGCGCGCGCCGCTGCCATCGCGGCGGCGTGTCGGCGCGCCTTCAGCCGCAGGTCGGCGATGGACGAGGAGCGGCACCGCGCCGCCAGCGCCGCTAATCCGGCGTACGGTGGGCACAGCGCCGCTGCTGCCGCTGCTGCCGCTGCGCTCGCGTACTGCACAACATGGTAATTTGCAATGAACTTTGCCCGGTCCATATAGTTTAACATGCACACATGTGAAAATAATATTCTAAGCAGAAGTTATTTACTTTGCATGTCCGGGTGCATGTTTACGAAGACGTTATTGTTAGGCAAGCACAACCCAACTAACATTTGGGTAATTGCTATGGGTATTATTATAACCTTAACCTTTATAAGTGAGTTATAATGTTCTCAGTTATAACTAATAGTCTTATAAAGGAGTTAAGAAAAATAATTAAGTCCTAAAGCATTATAAGAGTGTTACTCAAAGCAATTACACTTAAGATGTTAAAGCTTTAACCTGTTTTTAACACTTAAACACTTACAAGAGTCCTAGCTACAGGCAGAGACTTTATAACAGAATTAAGTCTCTTGTAAGTATTGAAACTTTTTCTAACGCTTAAGGTGTTAGGCAGATACACTTTAAAGACACTGTAAGAGTGTTGTAACTCAATAAGCGTTATAGTTGAGTTAACTAACGCCTAAAGCTTTAAGGTAATTCGCCATTGTTTTGGTGGACTCTAACCTACAAATTGATTAGGTTATTCAATATTTGACATCAAGATACTTCATTATTTATGTTACTCTTGCCATTATATGGATGCCACTTAATTTATCATGCCACTGGCCAAGAAACAAGAATAGAAAATGATAAAAACTTTAGATGTATATTTTAATGTTCATAAGTTTTATTAGAAATCTTTAATAAATCCTGGGCGCGTTAAAATTGAGATGGGAAACATGGTATACACTTACCGTAAAATCACAAGGGCAGATTGTTTTCACTTCATGTCACACACACTTCCAATTTAATTCACTTTCAATTAATACGACTCCATAGCTGGCAAATATTAATACCTATACTAACTATCTGCGCCATTTTGTCGGAAGACTATATTTGTCTCATAATTTTATGGGTAAAGAAAAGAGTAAGATGTTCACTTTATACTGCGTAAGAGCTAGACTCTTATAAGACTCTCAGCTAACACCTTAACCTGTAATTCGTGGGATTCTTTCGTAGTTATAAGGGTGTTAGAGCACGCTATAAGACCTTTTTTACAGGCATTCTTAACACCTTAACACTTGGCTGGAACCGATATAAGAATGATATAAGGGTTATTTTAACGCTAGTGGGGTCACTATCAAATTTACCTTATCGTTAAACGACCATTTCAGCTAGATGACATAAAATTTAAATACACAGTCAGCATATAGTCAATTCAGCTGCGACGACATGAAAGTAGAATACTCAGTCAGCAAAAAGACAGTTTAGCTGGATGGCTAAGAATTAGAATGAATAAGTAGCCAAACGTCTGAAAATATAAATAGTCCATATGATTAGAATATCTAATGAGCCGAAAGTGAAATTAGTTAATTGACATAAACACAGAACGAGTTAATAGCAAAACGTCATGAAATGTAAATAGTCTATATAATTAGAATTCCCAATTCGTCGAAAGTAAAATTATTTGATTGACTTGAACACAGAACGAGTTAGTAGCAAAACGTCTGGTTTAAGTTTAATCAAGGCTTATAAGTTAGGTATAATATTAATATGGATATTCTGTCATTTTTATTTGTTAGTAACGCATACCCCCTAAAAACATTGGTTTATCCTATCACACTTAAAAATAAAATTGGAAGTAATTCCTTTACTGCTAACTTGTGTTAACTTATATTTGGATTTTTCTATGTATACTTAACATTTGAAATCCAGACGTTTTGCTAATGGGTCGCTTGGCGGTTATTCCATTTAGAAATAAAAACATTACACAATCCAAACTTTTTGCTTCTTGACTGTTTAGCGTTCATGTCTATTTAGTAATTAAGACGTTCTAAGATACAAACGTGTTGCTACCGAACCATTTAGCATTTGTGTCTATTAAGAAATAAAGACATTCGAAGATAAAGATGTTTTGCTGCTAGATCATTTTAAATTGTTACGTTCTAAGATCCAGACGTTTTGCTAAAGAGGCATTTAGCATTCATGTCTATGTAGTTACAAAGACATAACACAATCCAGACATTTCAGCTATATTGTCCTTTAGCGATAAGGTAAATTTGATAGTGACCCCGCTAGTGTGCTAGTTGGGCAATGACATGTAATAAAGAAACATTACTCTCAGTAGCAAGTGCAGTTACCTGGTGTGTCGTCGCAGCCGACAGCAGCGCTGAGTCGAAGGGCGCGAAGGCGGCCGGTGGCGGTGGCGAGCCTGTCGCGCGTGGCACGGATGATAGCACCGACATGTACCGCGCCACGCTGCACGGTCCCTACCGACCTACCGACTCGCAATAGTTACCTGGTGTGCTGCAGCCGACAGTAGCGCTGAGTCGAAAGGCGCGAAGGCGGCCGGCGGCGGCGGGAGCGGCGGCATCGGCGGCGGCGGGCCTGGCACGCGCGGCACGGCCGATAGCCGGGGTACCGACACGTACGGCGCCACGCGGCACGGTTCCAGTGGCGTCCCGCCCCCCGCTACCATTAATCCTACAAGACGAAAAAAATATGCTTAAAATGATCTCTTGATCTCTTATCATTTCGTACAAAAACTAGCTGCCCCCGCGGCATCAGTCGCTTATTACATAGAACGCAGGCGGGATAAAAAATAGCTAATTTGCATGCCGAAGGCCCATTCTGCAGTGTTTGCCTTCTATACGAACTTAAAGTGCTAAAAGTTCAAGCCTTAGCTAATGAACGTAATACGCCGTAGGCGCTTTCCGCTACTTAGCTGGAAAACCACGGGATCGGCTACGAGCGTAGCGCATAGCGATTCTTGGCAGTGACTGTGTTAGACAAGAGGGTCTAGTCGAACTTACTTAATTCTGACACGTTAGAATTGGCAGGCGCGGGACAGTTACAATCCAATTCTAATTCTCGAATAAACTACAAATGTTATTCGCACTTTTGTCAAAAAGTTTTATTTTATTTTATTTTATTATATTTATTAAAAACAGAAACTATTCGTAACGTATCATTGTTGATTAACCCTTTTCCAGGCTGGCAGTTGAAAAATGACAATCGAATGTCAGTCTTATTTATTGATGTTAAGATACATGTTTGACAGGTTGTATGTGGTCGATATAACGCCTGTGCCTGGAAAAGGGTTAAAAAACACACCCTTTCTTGTTTTACGTGTATATAATGTTTTAATGTGATTCAAATATTTAAAAAAAATCTTCGTAAAAAAAGAATTAACATTATAACTTCAGCATCTTATGTATCTGTTCTGCGTCCCTTTTATTTCATGAACGTGTACGTAGACCCTCTACGCTGCTACACATCTCTATTCCGGCTTAGCACAAACGTAAAAACGTTTTTATCACCCGTACTTATGTAAATAGGATTACAAAACTCTTATTGCACAAGTTTCCTGAACAAGTTAATGGATCGAGCGGACAGCCGGCAGTCCCGTGATTGGCAGAGACAAATGACGGCGAATCCGACGATATCCTTCCCGAACTCCATTTAATTAAATTGATATTTAAGTAAAGCATAATTTGCTCGTAAATTAAGTGAGATCCGTTGTTTATAGCCCCGCCGGGTGAAGTATCAATTAATAAATTAACGCGGATCCCGACTTAAGGAACCGTTCGGGTCTCGGAGCTAAAGGATTCATTAATTTAATTACACTCACCTCACGCCTTTGTCTCAGTATTAGATTACGGGGATGCGATTTTTATTACTCCCCAAAGCTACATGAAGTCTCTTTTATACTTTTTAATGTACGTAATAGATCTTAAAAACATGCTTCAAAAGTCTTTAAGTCTCACTTAAATTTAATTGTGGTTATGCCCATGAGTATATTAACTGCTCACGTGATTTTGCATTTAAATACTTTTCTGTATACCGCCATCAACTACTCATTGAGACGATTTTAACGAGCCCAAACTCAACGGGGTTACGTCGGTTAAGTACTGAATTCCCATGGCCACTTTCTGTATCCATCATCAGATCAGCTTGATGGCACCATAATATTGAATTGTCATCCAAACTATACTTAAACCCAAAATTTCAGCTCTATCGAATAACGAAAAGTGACTGAAAAATGGATTGCAAATTTTGACGGACAACTTATTACTTACATATTTACATGCGAACAGTTCAAGTTAATAATATAAAGCTAGTAAAAATAGTAGCCTAAATAGCTAAAAAAAAACAAAATTGTCTATACTTCGCTTGGCAACTACTTACAGTTGCCACAATCAACCAGAAAACTCGTGAACCCCACATTACTCAGTTTTTATCGTGATGCGTGCCCATGCAACGCGTACTTTCTGATTGCATTAGAGGTATAAAATGTTGATAAACCCATTTTATCTTGGATTCTATTAAATATTCCTATACACATTATTCGTATGGTTAGTACAAACAGACACAGCTAGCTAGGTGTGAGCTAGGTAGAAAACAATATGTCAGGCGGGCGGGGGGCGGGCGCTGGGCGGGTGCGACGCGCGCTCTAAATCATAACCTCTCCGGTCGCCGTCGGCATTATTAAAATGGATGCTCCCTGCTTGTATGAGTTATTTCCATATTTGACACCGAATTACTTTCGAGAAGTGCCGACATAAATACGAGCGGATGCGTCCAGCGAGCACCCCTCGCGACCGCCGTGCATTTATTTGATTAACTCTGAGTTGTTTAATTTAATCGAGTTATAAGGTCGGCGGGGTTCTCCACTCGCGTTATTTTAAAGCGTTCGAAACATCTTTACAGCGGTTTGTGCGCAATAAAATATCGCTGCCACCCTCCCGGGCGCGAATAACTTTACAGTTTTATGAACAGGGGAACAATTAGGCGTCGGTGTTCTTTTATTCTTGCTGCGATTGTTTTTATGGAGCGGAGCCCGGAGATTCATGTCTTCGTTAAAAATGAATTTTTAATTTTATGAAGATACAGTTGTACTTGGTAATCTTTATAATTTGTTACCTTCGGATACTGTTTGTAAATTAAGTCAACTATTTTACTTTTTATGTATAACTTCGATAATCTCTTCCCAAATCGACCATTATTTAGTAAAAAACGATTGCAACTAATTAGCAAACAAATCAATTGTTATCCTTCTTTAAGTTATATAGTGTTTTAATTGACAATCAATAGTATACTGAAAGAATCATAATGTGTAATTAAATTTTTCGAGTATCGTAAGCAAATATCCTTTGATTCTAAATCTCAACTTAATTATGTAAAGTAAAACGTTAGAGTAATGTGATTCGACGTAACGCAAGCGCAGTTACAAATGATGTTCAATGTTCACCGAATGTCATTATCACACGTTTGTCAGCTGTAATCGATCAAGAGAACGGCGCCGCAAACGATTGCGCCAACAACATTGGGAATCTCGGCGCTCCGTCAATGGGGCACAACAAATAACCGTTTCATTTCACTTTACATGATTGTTCTCGTGTTAGGGGGGCGGGGGGCACATAAGTTAATAAGACATTTAGCAGGGGACGGCGGGATTGCGTCCGAATGGCTCCCGCGGGGAATCATTTTATTCGATTCCAGAGAGCGGCTTTTTTCCGCTTTACGCTCCGTTTAGCGGTGCTCCGTGGCGATCTAGGGCGCCGCCGCGTGTCGCTTCGAGTTCGTCTCGCTGACGATATGAGCGGCGACAGCGTAATACCGCAGAAACACAATTTGTGCCAAATTGATATTTTCTGCCCTCCAAGTCAGTTTCTAGGGATGTGAGGCAAATGTTTCCGCGTCTTCTGAAGGTTAACGCGATTTAATAGTAGGTATGATTACCTAAATCCAGCATTTTTGCATTGTGAAAATATGTGCCAGCTGGGAACTAACGTGATACTATAAATGCAGATACAGACGCAGGTTGAAAACTGTATGGACTCTTCCGTCGGTACGGTTTTGTTTGGTTGGTCAAATTAACATTACTTTTTACTCGTAGCATGAAGATTTTTTTCCTTACCGCGAGTACGGTAAATGTAACTGTGTTGAAATAATCATAATCGCCCTATACAATCACCATGGAAAAACTCTCGGTACTGCCTTGATTCTTGAACTACGAACATACATAATACATATTTTAGATTTCTTAAATCTACCATCGACATTGCATAAAAATCGTAATAAGCGCGTGAAGCCGGAACGGTGGGTGCCGGCAACTGCCGCGGACGAGAGTCGATCGCTAAGTGCGATGTGCAATTCCCTGAATTTATCGCCTCATACGTTCGCTTCCCGCGATTTTTTGCCGCTTCGCGCGGATTCCCTCGGCCCGCCATTTTAATTATTCATCCTCTTGAGTTATGGTCGAATTAAAAAACTGTTAGAGTCGGACCGGCGCCGGCGGGAGCAGTAATCGAGTTATAGGAAGTCATGGAGAATACGTAATATGGTAGTGCAGTGTTTATTAAATCCCGGCTTTGGAGTCAAACTACATGTTAGTGATGTGATGCAATAAAGTTTCATTTACATTTTAAAGAGAAACAGTTTGATACGATTGCCATTGCAAAAACTTGGAAGCTCGGAATCGATACAAGTAGCTGTGACCTAGATTCATGTAACGTTCTTAAAATGACAAACAATATTTTAAGTCAATAATTGTGACTTTTTTTCTAATTGTTTATGTAATTGCGTGCTTGTGAACTCTGAACCTGCAGATTTAGGCATTGTCTATTAGACTATTACGGAATGAAGCACACGGAGTCAATAAACAAAAGTCGTATTTCCTGTCGTCAATGAGTTTTACGTGCACACATACGTGCGTTTAATACGTAAGGCAAAAATTAAAATGGATAATAATTAATGCTAGTTAACAATATATATCAATATATCATCATCCTCCTTGCATTATTCCTGGTTGTGCCCGAAAGTGCCCGCAGGATTTAAATCCAGATTAAAAGAGTGGCTTTTTAAAAATACATTTTATCAATATGGTAAACTTTTCAACATACCATTGTCCATATGACATTTAAATAATGTATTAAACCTAATTTAATAAAAATTATAATTAGAGCATATCTACTGTAAAATGACCTGTAACAATTGTTATCAATTAATATTTCATTTCATTTCATTAAAGGAGCCCGGGGTCTGCTTTGACACCTAATCCCAACATATGGCATAGGCATTAGTTTTACTTAAGCGACTGCCATCTGACCTTCCAACCCAGAGGGAAAACTAGAAGCTAACGGTAAATATTCCGTACATAAGTTTCGAAAAACTCATTTGTACGATAAAACGTTTTTTCTCCAATATGCTCGGAAATGTGCGCCTTACTGTAGCAAAAATAGTACGTGAAGATCCTCGTTACTGACAAGCGCAAATTTAAAAAGTTAAAAGTGTACAATAATGTACAATTTTAGCGGCCAGGAAAATGTATGAAATTCCTTTACTGTATACTTTTTTACCTTTTAATCATATGTTTTGACCAAGACAAATCACTACAAACAGCCAAATGCTCGTAAGTTTAAAAGCCTAGCAATTTATCATAACAACTTGCTATAGTTAGACTGGTTAGAAGTTTTATATTTTTTCATTGTCATAGACAAAACGATTACTTTAGCAAGAGATCGAAGTGACGTTTTAAAAATGTCTCAAATAGTATTAACTGAAGAAATTAAAATATTTTCGAAATAATATTCAAAACGAACTAAAATGCGTTTAGATTTCAATCCCGTTTAATCTTTAATAATTTTAATTGCATAAAACATAAAATTGTAATCGATTCTAATGTTTTAAATGTTTTTATGTAAGTCAATTGAAACTGGCACCATGAGTCATGCTGTGTACATACCTACTTTAAAAAATAAGTTGGGCGGGAACATGATAGGTTACATACTATACTACTCGCTGTTTTAAAATTATTGACAATATTATTTGATTTCCTCGCATTTATGGAGAAAAGCACTATATCTGCCTCGGCGGGAATGGCAATTCGTGGATTCGTCTCTATTGTCGGATTCAGCTTCGCTTCATCCGACAAAATCAACTCATCCACGAATTGCTATTTCCCGACCTCTGCAGTAATGTACTATTATCGCATAAAATTATACAACCGCAAAATGTAAATTAATATGTATACATATTTTAACATAGTTCCATCATAATAGTAGTGAATTTACATTTCTATAACTACAATGCACAACATGTTAAATGTGGTCATAATTAACTTAAATAATTAATGAGATCACATGAGATCGTCAAGGTTATACGTAAGGTAAGGTTAAGGTTACTTCTATGTGAGTCATGCCTCTACGTGCGATTTCCGCTACAGAGCGGAAAAACGCTGCTACGCGCACGTAGCGATGCGTGGTCTCGAATGGGTTAAATACTTTCGAATAAGGTGAAAAATGTCTACGTAATGTCTTTGTAGTCAACCTTACAGACTTAGACTATGTAACCCACGTAGCGTGTCTGCCCCCCCGTGATTAATTCAACGAATTACTTAAAAGTAACTAAGTACCTACATCATTGATGTACTTCATGTGATGTTTGGATGTTTAGTAGTAGTGTGCAAGCAAGTAATGAACAACGTGGCAAGTTTGATTTAGCATAGCGACTTAGTACTCGCTCGAGCATACTCGCGCGATTAAACAGCGGTGCCAACTCCCGGGAACTAGTTTGCCAGAATCATTTGCAATTTGTAGTTTTCGACTACATTAAACTCGGTATTTAGTTAGAGATGCATTGCACTACATCGTAAGTAAGTTAGAGCGAATGGGGTTGGAACGTCAAAGAGAAGCGTGAGTCATTATATTATATGCAATTGCCGCACTGTGGTTGAATATGGGTTGAATATTTTGCTCGGAAATAATTAAGGGGTAATTACTCGTAGATGATTCAAGTGCGAGTCGGACTCGCGCACGAAGGGTTCCGTACCATTATCTATAAAAACGGCAAAAAAGTAATGTCTGTTGTATGGGAGCCCCAGTCCGACTCGCACTTGGCCGGTTTTTTTTGTATTTGTTGTTATAGCGGCAACAGAAATACATAATCTGTGAAAATTTCAACTCTAGCTATTACGGTTCTTGAGATACAGCCTGGTGACAGACAGACGGACATACAGACAGACATACAGACAGACAGACAGACAGACAGACAGCGAAGTCTTAGTAATGGGTCCCGTTTTTACCCTTTGGGTATGGAACCCTAAAAATGATTTGATTGCATGAAATCATATAGGTAAGAGGAGACATTTAATTAAATAGGTATTGACATGTAAAAATTGAAATTGTTATAATAACTTACTACGCTGACATATTGAATAATTCCATAAAATAAATAAATTATAATTATTGTTGTTGTTGTAGACTTCTATCTAAATATTTATAATTTATTAATTGTACACTAATATTATGTTAGTATGCAGCATGTTTTTGTATGCCGAAAGGCAAAACATAGTGGAACGAGATTTTTTACTATACACCTCAATTTGATGTACCTACCTATGTTTACAAAATAAACACTATTGACTATTGACGCTGCATGTTTATGCGAATTAAGAGTCCAACCAAAATTAGTCTTTACAGCCCTTAACTTCGGAAATGTCCACAGAAGAGGCGCGAACCGTAATCACTGTATGACCCATATCTTGTCATTGTACCGCTCTTTATGGAAACTATTATACAAATACAAATCGTTTATTTGCTGAATACAGTTTATAGATGGTGTACAATATTTTCAAGTTCGGTGTATCCAGCCTGCATGCAGGCGTGCAAATTAATGGTTTTTGATTAGAAAATTCCAATAAAGAATGTCAAATACAGTAAAAATGACAATAAATTAATAAATAGTACTTACAGTTAGAAATATATATAATATATATATTATTAATCAGGAAAGGTAGGAATAGAATATATCATAAATCATAATGTTCTTAAAATTATATGTCATTGTCGTTAAAATACTCATTTACACTGTAATAGCATTTCCTTATAACAATGTCTGTAGTAAATTTAAATTTATTAGACGATATTGAGAGAAACTCGCGAATCTACATTTTTGAATTTGAAACGTAATTTTATGGCGTGTTTTTTTCGCCCATTACAATGGGTATATCTCTAGAACCGGATTGAGTAGACACTTGAAATTTCCGCAAATTATGTATATTTAGACACTAAGTTTGTGATTCTAAGTGATTTAGAACTCGAGATATTAATAATTAACTATAATTCAAAATGGCCGCCATAAAATTAAAGATGGCCGACGGAGAAGTTGGCTCCTATCAAAAACTTAAAGCTATGGACCTAACAAGTACCTACCTGAAAAAAATTTGGTGCTGTTGTCCAGCGTGTCCACATTATCACCTTAAACTGCCCTACTGTATTACAGTGATTGAAATACATAATTATGCAATGGAAGAATACATACCTTTATGCATTTGGCTCTCGTGTTTCCGACACTTGGCGCGTCGATTCTGAAACCACACCTGCGAACAAATATCCACGTCAACTCATTGTCAATTAGTGACGTATGAAGAATTAAAAGTAGGAAATTACCTCGCCAATCGCTCAGTGCAAACTAATAATAAGTTTTAGTGACAGCTGGGGAATTACCTACCTACTAGCCAGCTACTAGCCAGCTCAATTTATGTTTTTATGGGCCCTCGAACACGGCTCTAACGGTATCGATTAAATTTACAATGGGTTTGCGGCTGCGAAAACATGATCTAGCTAGGTGTCATTTCCGGGAAAACTTGGTTTTCCAGGGTTTCTTCGTCATCGAACTTGCATACAAATACGCCAAATTTCACCCCGATCGGATACCGACAAGTGGCTGAAAAATGGTTTGCTCGAACGACAAATTACTTACATATATACTACATACGAACAGTGAAAACTGAATAAAGCTAATCGAATTTAAACTTACGTGAAACTTGTCTAAAATACTCTAAACGATTAAACTACGTATTAAATGTCATAACAGGCGACATGTTTCTAACTCTTCGGGACATTTAATACGTGAGCTTAACCGTGGATTTATTAGTAGTATCTTAAATAAAAGCTTGTAAAAACTCATAATACCACAGTGAGAAGAGAGAGAAATTGAACGATCTAGGATAGCAAGTCAAGTTTAGGCCATTTTCGTACCGTTCATATATGACCACTTCGCATAATCTAGTTAATGGGTCAATCAATATTTTTCTAAAATGTTTAAGTATTTATTCATTTAATCTTCATTGCACAAAGCAAAAATAATGTACAAATGACGAACTTAATGCCAAATGGCATTCTCAACCAGTCAACCATAGGGCCAAACAGAGACATTTAAAATTAGTGCAAAACTATCACTTATCATAATCGACCATCGTTTTGCAAAAAGCAACCAAATAGCTTTTTTAGGGTTCCGTACCAAAAAGGTAAAAAGGAACCCTTATGCGACTCTGTCACAACGTTGAATATCTCAGGAACGAGTAAATAATGCTATCAATTTGAAATTTGAAACAGTTGTAAAGGCTCACAAACGTGTATGGAAAATTTAAAGTTATATAGGTAGATATATATTTTCTATGAAAATTACGAATATGAAGGGGGTTAAACATTCAAAGTCTAGTTAATAGATAAAGTGGGATATCATATGAAAGCACTTGAGTTGCACTTCTAAATCCATTTTTATTTTATTTTCTACAGCGGTTAAATTTTAATTTACGGAGGAAAATGTTAGAAAAAATACCATTCCGTCCACTTATCTCCGAAACTTACGAAACGAAAATTTTGAAATTATTACATATGATTAAGAGTAACATAAATAATACGGGAAAAATAAACCGATACCTCTATGTAGCGTTTTTTTTTATCAAAACGCATTTCTTAACTAAGTTTGTAATTTAATTACTAGTTTATGTACTTTTATGTTTTCAAATTCCTATGACTTTAGTCCCTTCTTTCAAATAAAAAAAATATTATCTAAATCGGTACACGTGGAAAAAATAAAAGGCTGAAAAAAAACATACTAGGTTGCAAGTTATTAGTACCAGAATGCAGATGGCGCTGTACAACGGTAACTTCTACTTAAGTTGTTAATATTGTTCCAGAATGAATGGGGTTGTAACGTGGCGGGTATGGTGTTGGCTTAGAGCATACATAACTGGAGTAGCCTCATGTCGTATTTGCGTACAAAAAAGTCTGCCAAATTTTGCGGGGGCGGGGGGGAGCATCTACAATACAATACAAACTATACAACATTATTTATTTACCATAACAGCGTTACATCCGAGTAAATTAAACTTAGGTACTGTTGACATGCACATTTCAACAAACAAATAATAATGTCAGTCAGCCCCAAACTAGGCACAGCCTGTATCTTGGGAGCCAAGAATACAGATTTAACAAGTAGAATTAAAAATCTTAATAGGATATTGAAACTCAATTATATATTACAAGCTTGAAGTGGTTGAACGTTTATAATATCAAGTGCTTACAGCAACTTGCGGGCATTTTTATGATCAGTTTCTCTTGCGAGGCGATTTTGTGATCGATTGCGAAATTGTCTTTGTATGATTTTTTGCACATTGGGCAAGGTTTTTTACAGAGGGGTAAGTTACTGAAAGGCTACTCCAGTTATGTATGCTCTAAGGGTGTTGAACGTTTTTATAATAATTTCCATGAAAGTGGCAAAAACGGTACTTCTGTCTCATACAAATTTCAACCTAATATCATATCGTAACGCCCAGACAAATACACCTCCAGCTCCAGCACAACGCAATCAGCCTGACGCGTGCCATCTCACTAATGTGCTTACACTATTTGCCCACCGTACATGCAACACTACAACAACGATCAGTCTAATGTAAACCTTACTAACTTACACAAAAGGTCCACATTGAGATGGTAAACGTACGTGCATCGTAATACAATTACCCGACAACAGGCGGGTTGAGATTGCATGTTTGTTTTGGTGATTACGAATTTGACTAAATTTAAACTGTTGGCTTCACAGTTAGTGTAAACGTAAACGACATCCTAATAAACGTCTCATGTTTAAAACGGCGTCAGTCTCGAAACTGCTGCTGCAGAAGCTTTTTTAATAACGTGTGGAATCAAACCTACAATTGAATTTAACCGTTTCAACGAGCATGACTTACACGGGTGTCAAGTGGCTTCTCAAGATTTTCCAATACTTATGATTTTTTAACCCGTTTTAAGACAATCACGACGTCTATCGGTACAAATGGAGATTAACCCATTCCCGGCCCGTGACGACACATAATGCGTCCCTAGGCCGTAATCGCTTTCCGCTACATACGAGGAAAACCACGGGATCGGCTACGAGCGTAGCGCGTAGCGATTCTGGGCACTGAATGTGTTAAGGGCTACGGAGTACGGCGTAGCGCTACGAGCGTAGCGTGGCGGCGAATGAGACCGGCTACGCGCTATGTATTGCTACGGCGCACATAGGGGCAGAATGCCGATTTAGGCGGCCATAAATCGATTTCTAAAAATGTAGCCTAGATAAGAAATAATCACTTCCCGATAAGGTTGAATAACCATAGAATGATAAACTACCCCCTCCCTAACCCTTACAGCAGTGCCTGAACTGCCATGCCAGTCGAAAGTTGATCGTCGCTCCCAGTGCACGCACATCTTATCGGCATTCGTAAAAACACGTTACATTTAAAAAATCGTGGTGTTTTTTTAGTGTCTATTTTGAAGAAAGTTGTGATGGATCCTAGTTCTACAGGTAAGAGAGTATTATAAAACATTAAATTTATGTGAATATTTTGAATATCTATTATTATTTCCCGAGGTAGAAATAAGTCTTCTAAAATTGTTGTAAAAAACCACGTTTTTGATTTATAAAAAGGTTTTTGTTATACATCATGGCACGTCCGGGCCATAATACGAGTAATTTCATAAAATAGAGTAACTGTACTAGATAATTACATTAACTTAGGCTGCGATTTTTTGCGAAAATGCGTTTTAGAGGCCATTAAATACCACGATGCAAAACCACTTGTTTTTTTTTTTTTTTTTACTTTTGTGTTTAAAATAGTTTTGATTTCTTTTAGGATCGGAAGGTGTTGCAGAGGCAAGATTAGTGACCCGTAGGTTCCTATTTGAGAAAATGCAGCCACAAAATCTTGCAAATTTTGAATTGAAACTAAAATATCTTGAGACGTATATTTTATCGCAAGAAAACTATTGTGAGGAACACAACAAGGATATAAAGCATAAATTGTCTTTTTTAAAGTCAGACTTTAAGAAGAAGTGGGTAGAGTCAAATAGGAAGAGCGATATTATCTTAAAAAAACACGATGCATGGTTACAAGGAACCTTCGAAATACCAAGGATAAAACGAGGATCATCAGGCCGACCAGCAAAGATATTCGATGAATCCAGTGAAAGGAGCAAGCGAAGAAAAACAGAAGTTTTAATAATGAGACCGCCAAAATTTATGTAGGACTATATTCCTGGCATCCGATGACGCCTAACAATGCACAAAATCCTATAACATGGGGCAACTGTAATGGAAGAAGCTCTCTTGCCTATTGGGTTATTACCGGAAGAAGCAGCCGAAGCGCGCAATAAGCACTTTAGGAAATATAGACAAGATTTTTATAATCTATGAATACACAATCTCACAAGTTTAATACGACATTCATAGGTCACTTACTTTCATATTTGCTTATATTAAAAAATTTCATAATTGTCTCGTAACGTAACTATAATTTTGTTTTCTTTGTCAGTTATAAAAATGACGAAAATATGTCGTATTTACACTTAACGATCATTAATATACCGTTAAACTATTGAAAATTAAAAAATAAAACACAACTAAGAACAGTGTTGTTTTTACTGACTTTTGACTGGATTATAGAAAAAAGCGGGCACCTACCGAGATAAGCTGTTTACTATTTTCAACTGTTTTAAGTAGGAGAATAATATTCTAAAGGTTAGAAAGCAGGATCGGTAACGGTTTTCTTATAATAAGATACTTATTCTTCAGTTTCATACAAAAAACTGATATTATTTTTTTCTGCTTTAAATAAGCCTTATTTTGAAAATATATATATAACATTTTTTATTCCTTACAACATTTTCAACCGAAAAGTATTTTTTAAATAGGTTTTTAAAAAAAAAGTGGATGTCCATTTTTTTGTCATTTCGATCCACTGTGCTACTGCCCTCTTGGAATTATAATTACAAACAAATCACGAGTTTGAGTACATAAATGCGATAAAATAATTTTGGCCGCCTAAATCGGCATTTTGCCCCTATGTGCGGCGTAACACAGCCCCAAATGACTTAATTCAATTTGCGACTCGGCCTATATCACAGCTCGGTTATATTTTAGTGTACATAGATTAAGCATTTAAAATAAAAACCGGCCAAGTGCGTGTCGGACCACGCAAAACGAAGGGTTCCGTGCCTATTAAAAAGGTCGTATCGTCACAGAAATTTTACGGCACTTACGTCCTTTTCCTTGAGGAAGGCAATTTTCGGTGAATGAAATTAATAAGCCCTATGTCCATGAATTTTTCCATATTTTTAAAATACACCGTTCAAAAATTAGAGGGGGGGGGGGACAGAATTTTAGTGACTTTCGGGGCGATTATCTCCGACTCTATTCACTTAATCAAAAAAAATGCTAAGAAACCTTATATTTATTTTGAAAGGCCTATCGATTGATGTGCCACACGGGGGGTCACAATGAATTTTTTTTTTTTGACTTTTAGTTTTATGTATGGAGCACACCTAAAAAAATTTTTTTTTGTCATTTTAATTACAAAAGTATGTAGCGGCCAACAAAATACACCTATCCTCAAAATTTTATTCAAATACACCTTATAGTTTTCGAGTAAAATGCCTGTGACATACGGACAGACGGACATGACGAAACTATAAGGGTTCCGTTTTTGCCATTTTGGCTACGGAACCCTAAAAACTAATAACTATGTAATATCTATAAAGTTACATTGAACTCTAAACTCTACACCACTCCAGCCAAGTAGAGTGGTAAATTTTCACCGGGTCGGGTGTGAACAAAAGCATGCCAAATTTCAGCTAGGTCGAATACTGGCTAGTGGCTGAAATATGTTGTTGAAAAAAGTTATGATGGGCAACATAAGATTTTGAATAAAAAAATAAAAAACGTTTAATTACATTGAAATGGAACGTAGATCCTATTCCATATTGGTTGCCACGAGGGAGACTATAGGCGCCTGTGTAAGATGGTTTTTTGTCTGGCTTCGTTGCGCTCTCGGTATTAGCTACAAAACTCTACGCTACCTTCTCGTAGCTGTCGAGTTCACGCGTCCAAATCTAGGGGCATGGCAGTGCTCCTGCCAAGTCAAGCAAATCAAAAAGAGATACAATTTGCAGAATCAATAATCCCACTAAAAACATTATATGTAAAGTGATTGCCAAGACTCCCTAGCTCATATAGCTGTCAGCGTCGAAAAGATATCAGATCGCACGTAGCGCCAAGCTTCCTACTCCACACAGCTTAACACTACCAGCCACGCTCTACATCTTGGCTAAAAAGTAAAGCTTTGTGGGGCACATCCAGGTCGCCGCATAGACTCTCACGCGTGAATACGGTATGAATTTATGATGATATTAATAAGCGACGGGTCTGTACTTTTTAGCCAAGATATAGAATTGAGCCGTGTGGAGTAGGAAGCTTGGCGCTACATGCGATCCGATATCTTTTTGACGCTGAAAGCTATATGAGCTAGGGAGTCTTGGCAATCACTTTACATGTAATGTTTTTAGTGAGATCTCATTCCTTTTTGTAAGGTAATTTCTTAAGAAGTGTATGGGAAACCACATACAAACTTCCATCACCTAATTTAAAGGGTGGGGGTGATGTACTAAAAATCCTGAAATATGTATTTTATTATTTATAACAAAGCGTCTCTATATAAATTTTCAGACCTCTAGCATCAAAATTTGCGCAAGTCTCATACAAAATCTCATCCCCTAGTTTAAGGGGTTGGGGGGTAAAAGTTCCAGTTTTTAGGGTTCCGTAGCCAAAATGGCAAAAACGGAACCCTTATAGTTTCGTCATGTCCGTCTGTCCGTCTGTCCGTCTGTCCGTCTGTCCGTCTGTCCGTATGTCACAGGCATTTTACTCGAAAACTATAAGGTTTATTTGAATAAAATTTTGAGGATAGGTGTATTTTGTTAGCCGCTACATAGTTTTGTAATTAGAATGACAAAAAAAATTTTTTAGGGGTGCACTCCATACATAAAACTAAAAGTAATTTTTTTTTTTCATTGTGACCCCCCGTGTGGCACATCAATCGATAGGCCATTCAAAATAAATATAAGGTTTCTTAGCATTTTTTTTGATTAAGTAAATAGGGTCGGAGATAATCGCCCCGAAAGTCACTAAAATTCTGTCCCCCCCCCCTCTAACTTTTGAACGGTGTATTTTAAAAATACGGAAAAATTCAAGGACATAGGGCTTATTAATTGCATTCACCGAAAATTGTTTTGAACAAGATCGGTTCAGAGGTTTTCGAGATATTGCTGAAAAACTGCCTTCCTTTTTACGATACGATGTGACACTACTGCAAGACACACAAGGGCTCAATACCGAAACCTACTATACCAGCCTCCATGCCAAACAGCCATTTATAAAAAGAATTGCTACAACATGTGTATACTACTATATAACAACTTGCCTGATTGTATAAAATTAGAAAATAAGGTATTGTTCAATAGTAAATTGACGAAATGGCTGCAGGAGAAATGTTTTTATAGCGTAAACGATTTTTTGACATATGAGTAGGTAATTATTTATTTCTTGTGATGTTATTTGATTATTTTATTTTAATGAATTATAATATATTGACAATTATAAATTTATGACATAATAATTTGCACACCTGCATGCAGGTTGAATATGCCCGAACAATTTTAGCATAATAAGATCATGCTTTCACCATATTCTGGCAAATAAAGATATTTTGATTTTGATTTTTGATTCCTCAAAGAAAAGGACGTAAGTGCCGTATAATTTCTGTGACGATACGACCTTTTTAATAGGCACGGAACCCTTCGTTTTGCGTGGTCCGACACGCACTTGGCCGGTTTTTTTATTTGTATTTTTCTGTTGTTTGTGTATTAATTACTAGCTTACATACCACATTTCAGCCTTCTAGGACTTCAGGAAGTACCCTAAGGGTTTTGATGATCAACGTGAGTGAGTGAGTCAGTGACGAAATCGGCGTTCCTAAGAGCTATGCAAATGAACCTTGAATATGTTTAATAAATCCACTATTGACATCATATCCCGAGAATTTAGTGTATCTGGTATAATCAAAACACAAGTTATGGGGTTCAAAAAAACGACGAAGCGCTTTGAGAAAAGGTAGGTAGTGCCTGCCCTTTCGCTTGGCTCGTCTTGGCGGGGGCACTACCGTGCCCCCAGATATGTACAAGTTGGCTTGTTAGAAAACTCAAAGCATGGCATGCCGCTCTACCACATCGAACGTGATCCGTCGTCTAGTAAGGGTCGTCGTCATAGCACAATGTAAGCCGCACTACGATGAGAAAACTATCAACCACGATCGGATGAATAGGTTATTCAACAAAAAAAAATAGATTTGATAGTCAACTGATATTTTTGTTTCCTCAAAATAATATCCCTTTGAATAATGGTTGAAATTTGAACGTTATCGCAACGTCGTAGCGCGCAGCACCGTTTTTCCGTTCTGTAGCGGCCTTCAGACGAGTGTGGCCTAGTCGTACTACTACTAACCTAACTACTACTAATCTAACTATTACTAACCACACTATTACTAATATAACTACTACTAATGCTAAATGCTATTTTAGTGTTAAACTACAAATCTGCCTACTACATGACGAGTTGAAAATAAAATAAGTTAAATAATGTAGTGGTTCCACTGATAAAATAACAACGCAACTAAGCGGTAATTTTCGACAAACATCAACTTTGCCCGAGCCTGTGCTAACTACATTTGGTTTTAATTGAATTTGTCTACTGTCTGGATTTGAGTTTAACATATCAGGTTAATTTGTTCTGTCTGCTGTAGTACCTACCTAATATTTCAAACGGCTATAAAAAAACACGTTCAGAATGGAATGGTCTTCAGTGGACTTCTTTTTCAAAATCGCTAGTTGAATTTTGACTTGTAAAAGTGCCATTGCGGCCTACTTGCAGTATAAAAGTCATTTATTTCATTTAATAATGTATGACCTATACAATATATAACGTATGTTATATCACTATATTTTTTTAGAACCGTTTGTTTAGGTTCGTTTAATAATCTTACGTTATATCTATGTTTACAGTTTTACGGTGACATTTGTAAGTAAATGTAAATAAGAAAATAATACGACATCCGAGTCCAAGAAATTATCTAAGTTACTTAGAAGGATTAAGTAGGTGAGCATTTCTTTAAAAAAGTGTCCTACATTTTTTTATGACGTTTTCTGCATGTTATTTCTGCTCAGAATCAGGAGCTCTTTTCATCCCAATAGGAGAAAAAAAAATGTCCTAAAATGTCCATGCATTTCCGAACGTTTCTTTTGTGTCACTGCCATTAAAGCATATGACACAATAGGAAAATACCTACCTTTAGGACAAATTGTTTCCTATTAAGATCGAAAGTGTTTGTGATGACAAAGATGTATAAATAAATAAATTTTGAACCTACCTGCACTATATAAAATGAATTAATACGAATACTAGTTAAGTTAGTATATAAGTGATATTGTGTGCCCTGACAGGGCGTCATGTGCAGACCTTCCCGAAATGTAACCAAACACCAACATTATTGTACCTGCATGATACAATGAATAAATGAATATGAATATGATTTTTAGTGGAAATAACATAAAACTCCCAGAAAATTTTACAATTAAAAGTCCTTGGTGGCATTTTTTTCAAGAAACGCTCAGGTACGTTTGACGTCGACCGTAAGCGTTTCCTACAACACACATACACAACATATTGCAACATACATATAAACACATAACAACATATGTTTACAGTTTTGCATTTTATTCCCTTGTGTAGGCGAAAAATCATACCTCGTCAATTGGAGTGCTACGATATATATGACGAGATGATTTTTAGGGTTCCGGACCAAAAAGGTAAAAACGGAACCCTTATGGTGCGACTCCGTCCGTGTTTAATTTTTTTCCTTCAAATTCGTATGAAAGTGTATGAAAGTGTTCTTCTAGCAAATAATAAAAGAATTGTCGAAATTAATTCACTTGATAAAGAATTATCGCTGAAAAACCAACATACAGGGAAATGTATAAACGTACCACCGTAGAACCCTGTCGCAATAAGGTGACATACCACTCGAGTTTGAGTGACGGCGGCCTGTCAATTGCGACAGGGTTCTACGGTGGTACGTGAATACATTTCCCTTACTGTACATACATACCGAGTTCCTTGGTCGCGCAAGTTAGTAACAAAATGCACCGATAAATGGCGCTGTAGGTACTCATGACTTAACTACACTATACGTTGTTAAGATTTTTCCAAAATTAATGGGTGGGGCAAGACGGGTGTGTTGTATGATATTTCGTACGGAACCCTCGGTGCGCGAGTCAGACTCGCACTTGACCGGTTTTTTTAAAATTATAATAACACTTTCATGCAGACTTTCACGTGATTCAATAGGTATAATTGATTCGCCTAGGTACGCGACCAAACATAATTTGCGGCGCAATATGTGACCGAGCGTACATAAACAGTACAGTCGCGACCAATACGCTAACTAGGGGAGCATTCATTAGCGCTGATTACGTTAGACGCTATAGACAAACAAACGAACCCTGTTTATGTAAAACTCTTCGTTCAGATCTTAATTTAATCAGGCTAATCCGTGTGTCTGACGGTACTGAGGTGCTTCGCAAAGTTGTGGTATAAAACTAGAACTGAGATGTCGTTTGTTTTTGTAATTGGTTTCGGTTACAAAGGGAGGTAATTTAGAAGTTTCCGCAACAATATTTGAGTTTGTAGTTCTATGAAAGCATGAGAATTATTGCTCCTGGGTAATGAGAGACACCATTTTTTAGGTACCGTGGCAATTTTTTGAGTGGGTACCACCCCATTACTTATTTATGGAAGGATGACTCTTTCTACTTATAGATGATTTTATAGGGAATTCATTAGTTATGTATTAGGCTTAACGAGCATCTTTTAATCTGACAACCATGGTGTGAGAAATTCTATGTGTCCAAGTTACAGGACAGAATAACCACAGTAAAAAAGTAGATTTACTCATATTGATAATTTGTAAAAACGACTAAGTTGCTTGTTATCACTATGTCTTACCCGAAGGTGTAACAAAATATAGGCTCCAATTAATGTTAAATATCAATTTTTACCCGACTACCAAAGGAGGAGGGTAATGTTTTTCGAGTGTTTGTGTGTATGTCTGTCTCTTTGTGGCCTCCTGGAGCCTAAACGGCTTGATGGATTTTGATGTATGAGGTGTCGTTGGATTCCTCTTAACCGTGGGAGTGACATAGGCTATAATATTTGTCAAAAAGCAGTCCGGTATTTCGAAAACTCTTTTGATTTCACTTGTTTAAATACATACTTATTAACATAGTGAGAAATTAAAAATGATGTTTTCTATATTCATCAATTGAATAATATACCTTAGAAGAGCAAACAGTTCTTTGAAAAGAGCATCAAATTTTAAGCGTTGAAAATGTTTCTTGGCAAGTTATTGAAATTTCTTGAAGCCATCCCAAGAACACTTTTTGAGAGCATGGCTGTTTTACATGAAAGGTAAGCAAACGTAAATGTAGATTTGTCTAAAAGAACAGTATTTTTCCCGTTGAACCATATTTAGTTATTAGTTAGACGGGAAAACGTGAGCGTGCAGTCGAATACGGCAGTCCAATTGTAATTACGCAATTTGCTTTAAGTATGTAGTCCTCAATGGTTATGAATATGATCATTTTATGATGGCACTCGTAACATCAAAATTATTTCTGTAACCTGTTAGCGAACAATACAGGGTGGCACATTTAGATCGGTCAGTATGGGAAAGTCTGAAACTATAAGACATACGAAGTTTTCTTCTTAGGAACTAGTGATATGCAAATTGCGGAAAGTTTCCAAAAATTTGGAAAAATTCTCGGAAATTTCTAGAAAGTTTCACAAGGTATTAAGGAAATTTCCATGTCGGAAATAGAAAGTTACAATTCCCATACAAAAATGAGAGAAATTTCCGAAATTTTACTATTTTAAAATGCAGAAAGATTTCGCAACATAGGAAACTTTCCGTCGGCACATCAGTTGGAACTAGTCATGTGCAAATTGCGGAAAGTTTCCAAAAAATTGGAAAAGTTCTCGGAAATTTCTAGAAAGTTTCACAAGGTATTAAGGAAATTTCCATGTCGGAAATAGAAAATTTCAATTCCCATACAGAAATGAGAGAAATTTCCAAAATTTTCCTATGTTTAATTGCAGAAAAGCGCGCCCACTACGGAACCCTACTTGGCTTCTGCCGGTGAAACGGAGACTAGCGAAGTCTGATAAACATACCTCGAACAAATCATGCGGATGACGTAAAAATGACGTACCTAATTTTGCACACAGGATGATTTCTGTATTGCAACATCCGTATGACATATTGCACGAAGTAACAGATTAACCGCGTATAATTTCAAGAAATCTATACAGAATTATCTGAATGATAGGATGATGTACTTAGTGAATAAAATAAATGTTGCGAGATTTGTTTACGTAAGTACGATAATTGATAATAAAAGTCAATATGTTACTAAAAAAAATTAAATGACATTATGTACACAACAATTTCTCTAACAAGTCTATAATTGCGGTCACACACTGATAATTGATAAGTAGTAATTGTTTATGAAAATACTTTTTGGAATCATCCTATGAGTGGTTTGACGTCATCCGCATGATTTGTTCGAGGTATGCTGATAAAGTAACAAGTGTGATGGGCCCTACGGTATACAACAAGCTGCCGGAGCTAGTCAAATCAGCTCCTTCAGTTAAATGTTTTAAAACTAGGCTAAAAAATTGGCTTCTCGAGCACACATTTTATAGCTTCGAGGAATTTTTAAGTGTCAAACCTTAGCTCGTAGTTTGACATTTGAGTAGTATCTTTACCGTACCAATTTTATTGACCAAATGTCTAAATATTTATTTATTTATTATTTTATTAAGCGATTTTTTGTACTTTGATTTTATTTTACATCCTAGTATTGTTATTATCTTATGCACTGTAATGACATGTAATATCATTAATATTACGAATAAATGAATATGAATATGCTTACCATAACAATAGGGTTATCCTATCTATAAGGTTACCTTATCATAAGGTTACCAAATTGATAGGGTTACCAAATCGATAGGCTTAAGCCTGAAAAGGGATTTTCCAGTGCTTGGTGGCGACATCACTTGGCTATGACAACACCTGTCAAAACGAAACAAGTTAAGTTTGTGGTCGTTAATGGGATTAGACCGGTTTCCTCTCGATGTTTTCCTTCACCGAAAAGCCACTGTTAATTATCAAATTATTTATTTAATCGCATAGGTACATTCAAAATTGGTAACTAATTTTACATTAACAATATTTGATACAAGAGTGACAATGGACAGGACATGTCAGTATTAAATGATAAAGGATATATTGTACATAAGTTTTTGAAAAATCCCAGTGGTATAGTCACAATCATAAACATGTATACACTTTATAAGGTCATAGAATGTATGTATACATTTTTATGATTCTGACTGTACGAGACGGGGTTCGAACCCAAGACCTCCAGATTGAAAGTCGCGTGCCTTACCGCTCGGCTACAGGCTCTCGGTGTGTGCTAAAAAGTACCTAAAGAAGGCAATAAAATCGCATTAAAAAATCGTTTAGTTTGCATATCACTGACCCATAAGAATACATTATCAATATCATTTAATATATCAAAAAGTATTTTGTTACATAAACTTGTAACATCACAATTTACAGCCCAACTGCAATCACAGCTCAAATCGTTCAATGCAATCGTATCAGATTTCAATAAATCTCCCCAATGGACAGCAATGAAGACGCATGCCGGTCACTCCGTTTATCCACTTAGGACAGCACTTAGCGCCGAGTAACGCCGATATATGGCCGATAAAGATCACTTGTTGGCTCACAGCTAATTACATGCATTAGTAATGGGGCGAGGGTCCGAGTATCGGTAATTAATATCGCAGGTTATGTATCAAGTGTAATGATTTGATGAAAGTTATGACTCCATTTGGGGTGTTGCAGTGAGTGCGGTGATAAAGTAACTAACAAACGTAAATAGGTAGCACTTAATAATGCGCTCAAGTTTCACACTTAAACCAGTCGTTGTAAGTATGTAACCTAGATGTGTATGGTTGAATTAGTTACGTCTGCGTCTTTCTAGTTAGTTAGTCGGTCCACCCAGTTTTCAAAACTCCTCTAGCAAACTGATATAAAGATTTCTAATAAACCAGTGTTTAAATGAAAGAAAACTCATAACCAAGGATCGATAATCATCTTTTAAAACTTCGTTTTGATACCAGCGGGCGTAGCATGGTTGCTATATATTTATAAGCTTTATATTAACTTTACCTGTTCGTATGTAATTATATAAGTAAGTATGTAAGAAGTAAGTTGTTCGTCAAAATTTGCAATCCATTTTTCAGTTACTTGCCGTTATTCGATTGAGCTGAAATTTTGGGTATTAGTACAGTTTGGGTGACAATTCAATATTATGGTACCTTCGAGCTGATCTGATGATGGAGACAGAAGATGGCCATGCAAATTCAGTATTTAACCGACGTAACCCCGTTGAATTTGGGCTCGTTAGAATCGTCTCAATGAGTAGATGATGATGGTATACAGAAAAGTACAGTCGGCAATAAAAGCTTGTACCAAAAATGAAATTTTTGACAGAAACTTATATCACTTATCGCTGTGGATAAGATCCGTCACGTTCCGACAAGTAGGTATGCGAGTGTGACAGTTACGAATGTCTTATCCATAATGATAAGTGATAAAATGGCAACCCTCTTAAGTCCGCTGTTTTGATGAAGTTTTTTTTACTAGTACACATTTATGGCATATACCTGGTACTACCTACTCACTTTTTGACAGCATTAATCAGAAAGTGAGGGACAGCCTATCTCGCGCGCGAGTAGAGTCGAGAGTCAAGTTATGCTAGCAGGGCTGTGCGATATTTTTAGACCCCAAGTCGCTGCTCCGCATAAAGGGATCTGGGTAGTGCGTCTCATCTAGCCTAAAAAGGACTTCGTCCCCATCTGGCCTAGATCTGACTTAGATTGCTCCGATAGCTTGGTTAAGAGCGATGCCATGTACGTCTGTGGTTGCCGGTTCGATCATAAAATTTTTCCTTTACTTTGAAATTTATGAATTTCGTTAGCAGACATTACTGCTACAAAATTGATTACCTGCACTCTTGCTTCGCTGAGCCCGAGCCGCTGACTTAGCTCCTCTCGCATGAAGGCATCAGGATAATGCGTCTCATCGAACAGTCGCTCCAACTCTCCCAATTGCTCCAGTGTGAAGTTGGTGCGGGACCGCCGCTGCTTGCCCCCGCCATTGCTGATGGAGTTCGATGATTTGTCGGAAACATCTGGTGATGTGGAATAAAATTAAACTGTGTTGATTTATTGACCAGTCTCATTCTACTATTTTATACTTGTTTTCATATTTATTGAACATCGAGCGAGCGACCTTACTAAAAATCTTTAAAACATAAAAAAAAAACATTCGGCCAAGTGCTTGTGGAGTAACACAATGAAGGCTTCCATAATAAAATAAGCGTATTCTTATTGAAAGCTTGGTACGTAGCTACCCATATATATGAATTTTCCCTAAACTAAGCAAAAAAAAAACGCGCGTTCATGCGTCGACTGTACATAGCACAAGAAAATCATTCTAGGAAAAAATACAAACGTGTGACAAAAAATGAGTGAATGTAAAGTTATACTGCCAAGTTTATGGTTACAAGGACGACTGTTTTTTTCCAACAATAACTCCCCTTGTTCCCACCAAGCTTTGACCACTGACTCTGAAAAGTTTATTTAAATCCGATACGATCGTTTTTTTTTCAGTAATTTATTGAATGAATATCGTGACAATTTAGGTTTTAGAAGAATCAGGTATTTTATAAGTAGGTAGGTAAGTAGATAGATATGTTGTTCTTAATCTTCTATAAAATGCGAGGCGTGCGTCCCCTACATACACAACGTGTTAATATTATTAAAAACACTTTAAATCAGTATCGCAACTCCCTTGGGCTTCATATCTCAGGGGTAGTTCACCCCTCATGGTATTTCTTATAGACGCAGTTTCATTTTATCTTAAACGGCATCTATTGAATTAAGTTTACCTTTGGCCTTTTTACTGCGTTTTGTGTAAAAAACGTTACCAAATGAATTAGGTACAATATCTGGTCTATATCTAACCACCGACATTTTAAAGAGGTAATAAACTAAGTGGGTTTGTGACTTGGTAAGTTCGTATCCATATGGGTGAATCAACTTTTTTCCTAGATGCCATACCTATAGGTCAATCAACTTTTTCTTGTTGTTATTCTGTCCCGGTGAGCCAGGAGACAACAGGGACAATACTTTCTTAGAAAAAAAATTACTATAAATTGGACTCCTATCATGCTAAGGAGATGCCCCACTATGGAATGGGTTTACCAATATAACAAAAACACATGTTTAGTGGATTTAAACTCCATAAAATCACAGTTTTAAAGAGTGACCCAGAAGACGTAACCATGGCAACGAGCAACAAAAAATAGTTGATTGGCCCAGATACAACTCCTGGGTCACTTTTTAAAACTGCGATTTTATGGGTTGAGATCGACTTTTAAGATTTGTTGACATTTGAAAACCCCTTCTTATATGGGACATTCTTTGTAAGAAGTCCAGTAAGTCCATGTTGTAAACATTTCTTCTAAGAAACTCTATCATATTGTCTCTTGGCTAACGTGCCAAAAAAACAACAAGGAATAGTTGATAGACCCAAATGCAGATTTACTTAGATAAGGTAAGCGATAGTGTGGTGTTAGTTATGTTTGGGTCTATGCGAAATTTCCAGGCAGGAATAAATTATGAAAAGATGTAATGAGGTAGTATTTTGAGTTTTTATAACCTAAGACATAATATTCGAAAATTACACCTACATAGTCTGACCTACCTAATGTTTAGCGAATCGGTGCTGATATTGATAAGGAACGAATAAGATTTTTATAGGTAAGGAAGGAATAAGAACTATTTTGAGCTCTTCGTACGTCGATATATTATTTTATATTTTTTTATACGTTAGGTACTTATTACTTTACCTCGATCCGATTTTAGTACGATTTTAGTACCTCTATTTTTATATTAAGTGGGTACAGGAGGTAGACTTCGACTTTGGCAAGGGCATAAGGCCGCTCAGACATTTTTGAACTTTTGGAAACATTCATATATTTATATTTACTAAGGTGTACCTAATCAATAAATTATTGTATTGTATGCACTCGGTGTAACTACAATCAGACGCGGTCATATCTGCTTCTGTAACAGTCAATACTAAAGTTGAATCATGTTAAAGTAAGTATACAAATGCGAATCGATTAGTATCTAGCTAGAGGCGCGTGCTCACAGAGCAAGCCCAACACTAGTGATAAATCCAGTGAGCAGTCTATAAGCCGTGTCCCGGGCGCGGGACACGGCTTATAGACGGTGACGAACGAGCGATACGTTTAGCAGTCGTTTAGAGCAATTTAGCAAATTGGGAAGCTCTCCTTTTTATACGGCAATTATGTAAATGGAGGGATTATCCAAGTGTGGGCGGTGCCGAGCCACACCCTCTCCCCTTTCGCCCCGGGGCCATCCGAGCTCCTTAGACGCCTAACGACCTGAACGGTGATTAATTATCGAACGGCACGGAATACCCCCGCGTGATTTATTTGATAGAGAAGTCTGGGGATATCCATTAACGAGTTATTCATTATTGTTTGTTCGCTAGTGTTGCGCTAATCTGCGCTGATATTAGTTAAGTGATTTAATTTGTCTTCGAAAATAGACGTGGTTATTTATTTAATTTGGGCAAGACTGGATTTTAGGATCCATGGGAATAAACGGTACTTCTTCCATATTCTAAGAAATAATTAAAATTTTAAGGGTCACCAGGACGCTCCTGCGTACAAACGTAGTTTGGTTCTCATATACAAACGACATGCTAGAATAACATGCAACTCTGTATACGTAATGGGATCCGCCATATCTAGGTCAGAAACTAGTTTTTATTGCTAGAAATTTAAATAAAATAATACTAAGAAGAAAGAAAAAAGCATCGAAGGTCCTCTGCCTAGCAAAACCGTCGTTTGACGGCAAAAAATACCTCAATCCCGATCTAGATTTAGCACATAGCACGTGCTTTTTCGTCTAGTTAGGATCATCACGTTTGCCTTCATCGTCGTGGTACAGTCAGCAGCAGAAGTAGCTAAGCGGGCCGGGTGTTCAAAATAACCTACACACGCTCTTAATTTCTTAAGAATAAAGTCGTGTGCAGGTCATTTTGAACACCCGGCCTGCTTAGCTACTTCTGCTGCTTACTGTTCTATCGCCAAGATAGTTAGCTGACCATCCATGCACTTTATGTGCATTGTAATGTAATAAGGTTTATTATAAATACAGGATGGTCAGTTATCTGTTTGCGTTTGTACAACGCCATCCGCAGTACGATGTGTCACTATCAACCTCATTCGGATGAATTTCACCTAGGAGCCGCCAATGCAGGGTTATTCTCAAAAAAATGTAACGGGCTTTTCATACACTGTCCTTAGGTACCACCCCTATCCCCATATTAACTGTGGTGTTCAGTAGCTAACTGAGTTTAATCTTACAAAATTAGAATTCATCCTCAATAACTAGCAACATATAATTGTTGTTTTGTGTAGTGAATAAATGTCTTCTTTTCTTTTTTTCTTTTTTTTAATGATTTTAATTTTAATTATTAAAGACAATATTACAAATATGGTAAAGTAAAGACAACCGCTGAGCGTTTTAAAAACTTAACTTTTATTGGTATGTAACCGTAAATAACCTTACTAAGTAAATTAAATTCTAAACTTAAAAAACAGGTACCTCCGTTTTATATAAAAAGATGCCCTTTCTTATAATCATGTAATTAAAATCTATCGATTTTGTCTATCGACCAACTAACTTTTTCTGACCGTACAGAAAAAAATGTACTTACGCTAATTTGGCTAGTAGCTTCAAAAGATGGCATATTTAGTCTGAATTTCAAAAAGGTATAAGGACCTAGACACAACGCATTTTTAAACGTGCGGACGACGCGTTTGTGATCGAGTGATTCGAAACAAATGCGCACTGACGGCGCGTTTAAAAAACGCGGTGTGCCTGGCCCTAACTCTTGCTACATTATTGAAGAAAAACTTGTGTTTTAATAAAGGAGTGTGAGATGCATGTTGTTAATTGTGTAATACGTCATACGGCATATAAATTTCAAAGCTCAATTTCCATTGAATAAAGAAAAATAAATTCCACACCGACTATGAGGAAAATGTAACAGTCATCGATAGTTTTGATTTCAGTTAAACGTATAATTTATTATGACGATTTTTTTAAATATTACGAAAAAGTCATAAATTTTCCTATAACGTTATAAAAGTTAAAATTTGAAATATGTTCGTTTTTAATCGATTACGATGAAATTACAATCGATTATTTTATTAAGATCTGTGTTTAATTGGCACATTTCGTAAATGCTACATGCCAATGAATAAATTTAAAAAGTAGCTTTAACAGAAACGTAGCATTTTGATCCCTCTCGTCGTGGAGCAAAACATACTTTTCCGAATGAAAGGTGTGAAAATGTTTTTAAAGATGACACTGTTATGACTTGGGCTATCACCCGTTTGTCGCTTGACGTTGGCTTTTGGGACACCCTGAAATTTAACAATATTGTTCAGCTCACCACACCAAATATTTAACAATATTGTTCAGCTCACCACACCAAAAATTTAACAATATTGTTCAGCTAGGTGAACATTATTAAAGAAAGGGTTTTTGTCTATAAAGACACGTTGCGTAACTTGTTCAAAGTGGTTGACGAGGTGAACGAGGCCCGATTCTCACGCCGCCGCCGCCGGCACAAAGCCGACGGCGGCGATACGCCTAGCTTAGGGAGTATCGTGTGTTGCTGGCACAAATAAAACAATATTTGCTAATCTATACTTAATATTAGTAAGAGGAAAAATTTGGGGGGTTATAAGTTTGCAAGGTTGCGAGTTTGTTTGTAGGTAAACTCCGGAACTTATCTGATTTCTAATACATTTACAGTGCCACGCTTCTTCGGCATGGGGAGAAAAGCTTTATCAAGCAGATCACAAGTGAGGAGTGGCAGGATAAGAACCGGCACATCTGATGGAAAAACTGCGTGGATTTCAAGAAGTCACTTTGTATATACCGTGTTTAGATGCTGATGAAATTTTCGAAAATCGCTTCAAGGTTTAGTAAAACAAGTTGTTTTGATTACCTATATAAATATTTTGGTAAATAATTCTTTCAAAATTCGCTAACCCAGTACAGTCCATGAGTCAACCACAAAAAGATATAGGTACCTAATTTCCATGTTTCATCTTTGTACAACGCAATAAAGTAAAAAAAATGTAACTATGTATATCCTTTGTTGTAAAATGTATTTCTTACTGACTTTTGTAGTAGTCTGCCTCATATAGCTGAACATCTTAGTACCTTGTCGTTTTCACTCGTTTGACAACTTCATATGGCAGTTTAACATGACGTTTAATGCGACACCTTAATTATAAAATGTACATGACTTTACAATTAATAAATGAATAAATAAAAGGTGTTAAGCCCCTTGTGAGGCCGACCGTAATTACAGGTGTTTCTTTAAGGCGGCCTTTACACTTGTAAGTTACTTACGTAAGTCCAGTACAAAATACTGCTTACGAAAATCGCTGTAAGCAATATTTGCAGTGAACTTACGTAAGTAACTTACAAGTGTAAAGGCCGCTTAAGATCTCAAAACAACAGAGTGTCAAAATACCTAAATTTCAGAATGCTTATATATTTTTCTGAAAACTGGCTGGCTGAATGATAAAAAATGTTAGCCTTATAATAACAAAACCTAACAACATTTATATCTCAAAACGGTTGACGTATAATAAAGTAAATAAACTCACAACGCCAAACAAAAATGTCAAGAAACGTGCCCCAAAATGACAACTCTAGCTATATTTCCGCAGTTGCTAATAGTGTTTACTTATAACCTGCATTAAGATTAAATGTTTCATACAAAAGAGAAGTTATTTTTTTAGGAATCAATCAGAAAATCAATTTATCTTTAGTTTCATTACATTACAATCATTTATTTTTACAAGATTTATATAAACTTGCAAAAAAACACACGACTAAGTCGTCACCACTCTTTGTCGTCGACGTCTCCTATCTCGTGATATAACTGCGGCCTACTTCGCACGTCGCTAAAGATTTCTTGGGAATCTTAAATAGAAAACCATAATTTACGTAACTACGACTCCATAAAAAAATCTAATACTCGTAATGACTCCTTAGGTTTTTTCATAGAACATTTTTGTCATTTTTGACAACCGTCAAGTCTCACGGTCGAACGAAACCAGACTTAACGCAAAAGAGCCCAAGTCGATCCGGCGGCGGTTCTTTTAGACGGCAATTTTTCGCGGCTGATTGTGTATCTAGTTACTAATACTAAATCAAAGCTCAAGACATCAGACGCTCAAAAGAATCCGGTGTTTTGAGAAAACATTCTGAGATTTAGGCATTTTGACACTAAGTTATTTTGAAATCTAGATGATTCCATGGCAAAAGCATGATAAAAAGTTATGTTTATCTCAATTGGTGAAAATTGTCATTACAATGTCACAACATTAGCCTAGGGAAATATAAATGTACAAAATAATGTTACCTAACAATTATTGTGGCAGACGAACAAAATGAGTTCCTGGTTCCGACAATTTATAACGAATTTAACTAGAGAAAAAATGGAGTTTAAAGAAAGCTAAAACAGATTATTAGAAAAAAAGTCTTAATGTTATTGTTCCAATTTCTAGTTCGTTTAGTCAGATTTATATTTGTATTTTAGTAGTAAGTAACTTAGGTGCATTATAGACCTGTAAAAAATGGACCGGTCTCGCCAACAAACTATTCTGTAAGTTTGGCGAGTAAATTTGAAATTGAATGTGTTATGTACCTACTTCAAAAAAAATATCATTGTTATCAACACCGGACCTTAACACTTTCACTGCCAGGAACCCGCCTACGCCGTATAGCTGCTTTCCGCTACTTAGCGGGAAAACTACGCAATCCGCTACGAGCGTAGCGCGTAGCATTCTTGGCAGTGAATGTGGCGGTGTCACGGATGCATCCAAAAAGGAATATCCAACAATCCACAATTATTGGTGTTCGCACTAGTTTTTCGGAAATTGCCACCCTCATCTGACCTTCCAATCCACCGCAGAGGGACTAAATTATCACAACCAATTTAAGGGTTAACCGGTTCATAGCCCCAAAACAAAAGTATACGAGTACGACTTGGGAATTAGGGACATTAACCGTCCAGAGTATTTTTTTTTCCACTTAACCCATCCTAGACCAATGACACACATATGAACCTTGCCTCTACGTGGGATTTCCGCTATTATTCAAAGTGGGAAAATGCTGCTACGAGCTGCGGCGTAGCACACGTCCCTACGCCGTAGTCGTTTTCCGCTACATACGAGAAAAACCACGGGATCGGCTACGAGCGTAGCGCGTAGCGATTCTGGGCATTGAATGTGTTAACCACGCATTCTTTTAAACGTAACTTCTAAAGTGTCAAGCTGTCGCGTGGCGTAGTAGTGGTATAATTATTTAGACATTCACAGCAACTTTTGAGCGTGGCAAGGTCCCTAACAATTATCTACATATATCCTTTGACGTTAGTGGCGTAGCCCGTATACACTTTTGCAGCAGTCTGTACATATATATTAGGCATTATTATGTACCTACGTAAAAGTTCGTCTCCCGGGGGTCTGTTTGAGGCGTTAACGCATTCCAATATGCACATGTGTTTCGCGCACGCTAGTGCTTGTTCATGTTAGCTATCAGTGGTTACACATTTGTGGCTAGTGTTGCGATAATGTCGCGCGTTCGGAAAACGCACGTTTGTACCGTTCGTTGCACAAGGTCGCAATGTATAACCGCTCTATATGAGCACAAAAAACATGCAAAATCAAATTGCAAAGCGTAACTTCCGTCTGGAATCGATCCAAGGCAACATACAGTGAGATACAATCAGCACTGAAACTAATGCTTTGGAAAATATCTTGACACGACACTATTTCTGCTAACTAGTATATAGGTACGAGTAAGTATAGCTTTAAGCACCTAGCACCAGATTTATGGAAAATTTTAAAGGTTTCTGATAGACAATGGTGACCCTGGGCGACTTAGACGTCACAAATAAAAATGAAGGTATAAAATTGTGCTAAATTAGACAGCGTGGGTATAGGTGCAGGTACACAATTACCAATATAGTGGGTCACGGATGCCAGAGACCATTTCGCAAGAACTTCAGGCATCGCTGGCATTCAAAATTTAACGGTATCTTTTACAGCCATACAAATAATAAGTGTTTACAAACTCACCATGTTTGTTGTCGTCCTCATCCTCACGCTTACAAGGCACGGGCACAGGCGAGAGCAGCCAGTTCCTGGGCCGCTTGGGCGCCGGGGCTTCCAGCGCCGTGATATCCACCTCTTCATCAGCGTCCTCGGGCTCCCCGGGCTCCGGCGGCGGCGCGGGCGCCTCCCCCCCCTCCAGCGACTTGCTCACGAAGTCTGCGAGCCGCTCCATCACCATTACTGAACACGCGCGCGCTCGCGCCACGCTTCGCAGACTACTGAAGCGGGGCGGCGCTACGCCCACACCAACTAGCCACCAACAAACCATCCTATTACAACCCCTATAGGTTGCGTGTAAGGTGTATTTTATTGTGTAGGGGTGCAAGGGCGTGTTGTCTAGCCCCGCCCCCCGCGCGCACGCGTAGACCTCAGTCCGGGAGTCGGCCTCCGAGCCCCGGCGAAGCGTAATGCACGCCTACATTATCGTTATATTGACAATGAATTTTTGATGCAAGTCCTTCCCGATGGTGTTGTACGAATTTAAAATTAAGTAACGAATGGCTCTGCTTTTTGTGACTTCGTGCCGGTGAGTGTTAAGATTTGTTTGTTTGATATTACGTGAAATGAAAACGGAGTGATATCCAAGCATATTTTTATTGTTAAAGCTATCTAAAATCTAATATTTATTTAAATAAACTTGTCTTGAAATACAAAACTCTTATAAAAATATAGTTACAAGTGTTAGCACTATTAAAATGATTAAATTTCAACTAGGTATATTTATTGAGTAGGTTAGTACCTCCTTGAGGAGTCGGTAACAATTAAGTTCTACGTTTTTTGCATAATTTCGTAACTACCAACAAGTACCTATATGTATCATAAAAGGTTGGGTTTTTAAACAATCTAGGAAAGGTAATAGGATTGTAAATTAAGATAGGTACTTATATATCGGAGCATGCTCTGAAATAGAAGGTACCTTGGTACGGTTACGTGAATAGGCCCTTGTTGCGTGACTTTGGTCCATGAAATTAGTAACAAATTGACACTAAATAAACGTACAAATATATCACTATAGTACCTACGGCGGTTTGCCGCCTCTGCTATCACTGTCATTGCCAACCAACAATACTTGTTAGGCCTGCATCACATTAGCGCGGCCTGCGGTGGCGGTCAATAGTAAATTTGACAGCTAATGACAAGTTTACTATTGATCGCCGCGGCCAGGCCGCGCCAGTCTGTGAAAGGCCTTAGGGCCCGCCGGACTAGCTAGGGTTATTTAAAAATAAAAGGCACTGGCCATCAGAACCTCTTTAGAAGGTTCATCCCAAACTCTGTTGCAGTCAGGAAGAAGTCATAAACAGCCCCGTCAGGATTGGCACACAACCAGTCAACCATATTCTCGTATCTACTTATCATGTTTATAAGTTCGTATAGTCGAATAGAGATAGACCTGTACAGTAAGGGAAATGTATTCACGTACCTTTTTCGCTCTTGTCGCTATGTCAATAACGCATAAAAAGGTACGGGTATACATTTCCCTTACTGTACATACGCCACATTGGATTCCACTCACAAAAAATCAATAATCTTTGACGAGTCGAAGTCTACAGTCGTTGAGAAGGATCGATATCGCAAGTGAGTTAACTCTAAGCGTCTGACGTCTGCTTTCCTCTAAGGGCCCGCTGGATCGTGGCTGCTACTAGACCAGTCGCGACAACCTCGGCTCGGCTGAGTATATTCTTAGACCGCCTACGTTACGATTAGAGATACTTACATAGTCCCCATCAGATTCCGCGCACAAAAGTACTATGCACAAAACGTTCGACGTGCCGATGCCTAGACAACCGCAGCAGTTACCCCGAAGCCGAGACGAAACTTATTATTAGGGTGGTTGAGCAGGGCCGATATTTCGCAAGCCAGCTTGGCTTGCTTGCCGCCAAGAGCCCGCTGGAGTGTGGCCCCGACTAAGCCGTCGGAGTCTGCAGAGCCTCGGACCGTCCACTCGTCCGCGCGCCATTCGTACGCCAAGGTTGCCACCGCGCGACGAATGGCAAATCCGACCTGAGAAGAAAATGGGTTTGTGAGAAGAAATATCATAGGTTACATGGTTACCTAAATTATCTGACAACAAACCCTTTGTCAAGGAACGCCACTGGTCTGGCACGCTACCGGAGGGCTAGACGGTGCATTGCACGGAGGCCCCAAGCTCAACGGGCCCTCGAACCCTGACCAGCAAATCTCAAATTGAAGTACCTAGCGAAAAATGTCTCCAACTTCAGAAAGTAAAAAGTTTAGTTAGGGCACATTTTTATTTCGCAGGGCCCTTGGCTATCTGGCTACGCTATCGCTAGTTGGTTAACCCTTTGAGAGCTAAAGACGGCTGTAGACGCGGACGAAAACTCGTACCACTGAAGCCGCGGACGGCCACATGATAATATTGATAAATATTTTCATTTTGTCATGACAATATTTATCAGAAGTTTCATTTTAATTCATATTTTGTGTGGCTGTTGTTTTGTTTTGGCCACAGTTGGGCACCGTTTTGTTTTGCACCCTCGTTGTCAAAAGGTTAAGGCAGATGAGCTTCCATTTCCGCCATAGATTGATTCGTTGATACATAGGTATCATTGGTATGTTCATATTTGTATTTACCCTTGTGTCTGGACATTTGTTCCTATGTGTATTGCTTATCACCTCGAGCATTCCCGCGACGGTGAGGTGTGGCGCGATGGCGCGCGCATAGCACAAGTCCAGCCCGCGGCTGCCGAGGGTGGCGCTCGCGGAGTGATCTGTCGTCATAAAGCGCGCCGCCGCCGAAGCCGAGCTTAGTTCTGTCGCCTGGACACGTGACACGAACTCTGCTCCCACTGAGACTTGCTCCGATATTGCCTGCAAAATACGCGTTGGTTAAATACAGTCTCTCTCTCTCTCGTAGAAAACCTAGCGCCTATGCTGATGCTGGGTTAAAATAATACCTCATTAATTTCGTCAGTGCTGGTAAATGAATAAATTCGGGCTAAAGTGCGCCGTGTCATGTAAATATCACCCGTTACCAGCTGTTATGGCATCCAGCTAAGCTAAAAGAGGCACAGCGTGCACAAAGTGTTGGTAATCTTACATGTGTTCTTCGTATCGATTTTTTGAAAATCGCTGCTGCAGGCTGCTGTGATGTCAAAAAAATATGAAATTACCTTGAACGATATTTAAATAATAATAATCATCATCATCATTCTCCTAGCGAGTTATTCCCGGTTTTGCCTAAAGGAGCCAGGGGTCCACTTTGGCACCTAATCCCAAGATTTGGCATAAGCACTAGTTTCACGAAAGCGACTGCCATCTGACCTTAATTCCAACCAACCCAGAGGGAAAACTGGACCTCGATATTTAAATAGTCATAAACATAACATTTCATTTCTGACCTCAGCTATAGAGAATACTATCCCATAAATCCATTCGACAAGTACAGTCAGGGGTATTAATATATACGTACATAAATGTCTGTACAGGACTCTATTGTCACTGCCATAAAGGCGTGTACAGATATTTATGCCCCTTTTTATGTAGGTACCTTCGTAAATTAATACCCCTGACTGTGCATGCTTCATTAATGAAGCTTCATGGTTTAAAAAAATCTTCTTAGTATGTTAAAGGTCAAAACTCACCTGCAGGTAATGTAGAGCAATGAAGTCCCGATTTACGGCAATCACCGATGCCGTGCAATTATTGAAGTACACGTCGAAAATGCTCTCAAAGCTGTAGAACTCACGGTCAGCGACCTGCGCGACCACGGTGGCCCGGGTATTGTCGGAGGGACCGACGCGGACCTCGCAGCTCATCTGTCCGCCCGGGGCCGCTTCCATCACGAAGTAAGGCAGCTTCGACGGTTTGCTTTTATCCATGTACGATAGCAAGAGCTTGTAACCTCCCGGCGACACTGAACTGAATGCCAGCGAATGACCGAGCATCCAGTTGTCCTTAGTGTCTTGTTTGACAGAGACAGTGGCGCCTTCGAAGCACTGAGGTATCCTGTAGCGGGCCGCGTTGTGGATGTAGCGGAGGAGGCCGGGGTTGCCCGCGCCAGAGGGCAGGCCGCCGGGGTCGCGGTCGCCCTGCGGCTGGTTGCGCGACCCAGATACCCCCGCGCCGGTCTTCCCGCGGTTCCCCGACGAACATGGCGGCGGCGGCGGGTAATCGCAGTCACTACTGGCCTTCACCTCCGCGGCTTCCACCACGCCGCGCCTTGGCGAATTTTCACAGGAACTAGGATTACTCTTCGCATATACAGCTTCGAAGAAACCACGCTTGATTAGATTCGTTAGCGTTGTGGACTGTGGATAGTCACTTTTAAACATTATTGGTTTTAATACGTAACAAAAAATTGTCAAAATATTGTATTCAAAGAAATGTATGAAATTATTGTTAATGACAGTGACAATGCTTACTTTTTATTTTTGAAAATAGAATATATAACAGCCAGATCAACCACTTTCATGAAGCAAATACTTAAATCGAGTATTAGTAATTACTATTTATAAGTTCTGATAAAAAATCTGAAAGATTCCAAAATATATATATATATATATATATATATATATATACCTTTATATGTATACCGAACGACGGACGACCGAATAGCCTAGTGGTTAGAGAACCTGACTATGAAGCTTGAGGTCCCGGGTTCGATTCCCGGTCGGGGCAGATATTTGTATGAGGAATACGAATGTTTGTTCTCGAGTCTTGGATGTTTAATATCTATTTAAGTATGTATTTATCTTATTTAGCGATGTAAAAAAAAATTGCCTATTCCTCCCGCTTCATTTTATCATCAAATGATAGTTAATCCAATATTATGACGAAAAACAATCGTCAGCTGACTGTACAGTGGTGGAAAGTCCGTCAGCTGGTCATACGAACATGTGAAAAAAAAATTTTTTTAGTCATTTCTCCTGAACTGAAACTTTGTCAGATTACCTACAGTTTATATGCTATTATAAATATATCAACGCGTCAGCTGGTTCTATCGCGGTGGTAAACTTGTCAGCTGATGCCCTGAAGTTTGTAACGCAGTAGCCCGCGTATTAGGCACAATTTTTTGTCACTTACTTTCTCCCGTGACATAACTTGTGAGAACACACCCACACAACACAACACCCAACTTCGGTAATTCCCCACTCCAGTCACGTCACAACTCGTGACGTCATTTCCTAATGAGGACATTGATATCATCGACATTTTGTGGTTGTGTTACAAAATAATAAATATTTTATTTTATAATAATTAACCAGGATTGTTACTTTTAATGTCAGGATTTATCAATGCCAATTTTGATTATAAGTTCGCAAGCGATACTTTTATAGGGTTGCCAGTAAACACAAAATATAAGTTTTATAATTAGGTTCTTGCAGTCAAAAGCAAATCTAGTTTAATTTCTATCAGTGGCAGTTCGTTTTAATTAAATCGATATTAATATTTTCTATGAAATACATTATTTTATATGTTTTAAAGTTACAGAAATAAGGAATTAACCAAAAGGTTCTTACTTATTTATATATTTTATAGGAATCTACGTTTTCCATATGGCAACTTAATGTTTTATAGGTTTTCCTTGTTCTTTATTCTTTATGTCATGTCTGTGACTGATAACAAAATAAAGTGAAAACTTTCTAAATAAAAGAAATAATAATTACAATCTGTGATAATGCGTTAGATTTTTCTATAAGCATTTACTATTTAGATTTTCTAGTGTTATGCAATACCTACATGGACACTACAAATTACTTCACTAAAGTTTGCTTTATCTGAAGGCTAGGCTAGGTTTTGAAAATGAATACTCTCAGTGCTAGATTTAAGGAGTTTTTCCTGAACCTGAAAACCGATGCCGTGCCGCGGCCGCCTCGGAGTCGTCCCATGGAACCGGAGATGAATGGTGAAGAAAACGATGAAAACGAGGACCCTAATACCGAAGGTCCCGAAGTTATTGTCATCGAAGAACCGGAGGATGATTTGAAGAAAGAGAAAGACAAAAAATCGAAACCTAAGCCAAATTTTTCTAAACAAAAAATGAAGGAAGAAAAATCCAGTAAACAAGAGAAGAGGAAAAGTGACTGCACAGTAAACACACAAGGTTGGTAAAACATTAAACCAATTTGGGGAGCTGATAAATTGACAGCCATTTCTATTGTCTCACTAATATGTGTTATCTTTTGCGAATGATTCAGACAACTGTAAATACCGTTGACTACTTTAGAAATAAATATGGATGGAAATGCAGTATACAATTTTATCTTTGTTTATCAGCTTTATCTATTCATGTGCTTAAAAACATTATTATTATAAGAAGGTTTATATTCAATACTTGGTTCCCATACAGCTCTGCCGGTTTATTATAAAGAACCAAGGTGGTCTATCTTGGTTCTTTGTAATAAGCCAGGCTAATATATAGCTAATGTCCATCCTGAAGATAGGATTGGATGAGTAGTTGTGGTGACTACTGTCCATTCCCTGTGCCCAGCAGTGAGACGTTTATAGCCTAGGGTGCCACCGGCAGCAAGCACAGCCTGAGCTACTGGAGAGGAACCTCCTTAATATGTTATTGTTATAGATAATTTATTGATCCTTTTATTGATGCTGCATTCTATGAACTTCTATCTGATAACTTGTGTTACAGCAACTGGTAACGTGATAAACATAGTGAACTCCAAAGATGTCCGCTGGGGCGACGACTACTACATGGGAACGGCCAAGCCCCCCAACAAGACCATGGACCCTGAAGAAGAGGAGGTGGAGAAGTGCAATCTTATTGTACTACTCATGGAGGCTAAGGACAAAGTGAGTAAATCTTTATATTATTTATATTATTTTTATTTTGCTTAAAAAAAAATGAGACACAATACATATTGGACAAAGATTTTGGACAAGTGTAATACCTTAAGCATAGTTAAGCCTTATGTTTAGTGTATGTAAGCATAGTTATGGATGGTATTCACTTATCCAAGATCTTTGTCCAATGTGCATTTGCCTGTCACATTTTGCTTAAAAAAGACGCAATGCACATACAATGTGAAATGAAGTGTGATACGTACATTATAAAATAAATAAATAAAAATAGCCTTTATTTCTACTATTACATTTGCTTACATAGTAATCACAAAACAAATTGACAAAATGGCGTAGGCCACGTACGTATATTATGCTATATTTTTTCTGATAAAAAAAGAGCTGAGAAATTTATTGTACAGTCGACGCCAAAAATACATTTACACTTCTGCACCTTATTCCATTGCAATGAGGCGAATAGTGTAAACGTATTTTTGGCGTCAACCGTACATATAGATGCGTTGCCATTAATTGAACAAACTCATTAATAATTGGATTATCCATTCTATAACGACATAACATTACCTGCTAGTGATTAATTGTTTAAGACTTATAGTCATTTTCATTTATGTTATTTCAACATATTTATGTGAATCATTCATTGTGTCCTGGCTACTTTTATTACGTAAATGCAGATAATTCAACTCATTTGCGCGCGGCGGTATGTGTGCGTACCCTCGTAGTTTACTTGTCCCTCTCTTTCGAATGATAGTGCTAGCGCAAGCAAGACTTTAATTGATGCTCTCAACTACTCTATGTAATGTGACCATGTAATAGTATCCTATTATAATGTGAGGATGATAAAAAGTTACGAAACTAATGTTCACAGATTCAATCTAATTTGAACTTTACTCCTCAGTCATAAATTCTAAAACAAGTAAATATTTCAATGATCCAAGATTAACTGAACTATTTATTTGCAGCCCATACAACACGAGTACTTGGACCAGATATCAAACAACCTGGGGAGGAACTGGTACAGTCTGTTCACGTCGCTGGGCTTCCTGCGGGGCAAGATCGAGACCATGGAGATCAACACACGTGATTACGGCGTCACTGAGGTAAATCCGGATGACAGAACACAGCTAAAATAGCAGAGGCAAACAACAGGCCGTCTTATTGCCAGAGAGACAAACTATACATATCGATGCTACATATCGACTCTACATATCGACTTTAACATATTGACTCTACATATTGACTACATATTTAGATAGATGTCCACAATATTACATTTCAAAATCGATGCCATTTTCGTAAGAACGTCCCAAAAAACCATAAAAACAACACCCATATTAATATTTAGACATTTCAACCCCAGCTCAACCCAACATGGGAGATGATATGGTATTTCACGTCCGCCTCGTTGGAGTTGAAAAATAAACCATAGAAACGATACCCATGTTGATTTTCAGACTGTCACCACATTCCCCCCATTTAGGGGTTGAATTCTCAAAAAACCTGAAACACGTGTTTACTCATTTATCGTTAGAAATACGGCTGTGAAGTTTCGAAAGAAATAGTCTAACTAATATTGTTTCCCCATACAAACTTTGGACCCCCATTTCACCCTCTTAGGGGTTGAATTTTGAAAAATCCTTTTTAAATTATATTTTTCTAAAATAGATTTAGATAACCTTCAAGTGTTTTTCTATTATAAGTTGAACTATGCTTGGAAGTAGATAGATATATAGAAACGCAGATAGTATACTATTTTGCCGCTAGGTAATTATTATCTTTTCATTACACTTGCTCGTCAATGGCGTTATTACTTGCGAGCGTACAGAGCAGTTATATCCGTTTTACCTCCCATGGGCTGTTAAGTTTAGTTTTATAGTACATTGTTCAACGAGGGGCGTAAGTGGAATATTGCTAACGAGAGTCTATCAGAAGCCCGACGCCGAAGGCGGAGGGCTTTTGATGACTCGAGTTTGCAATATTCTTACGCCCGTGTTATACACAATGTTTTTCATCACATTTGCGAGGAAATAAATAACAACAAAAGACAGAAAAATGTAAGTTTCATACAGCAGCACCAATCAAAAATTGACAACTTCACTTCCAGATCAGTGCTAGTAGAGCGCGCAGTTCAATATTTCAACCAATCACAGAGCAGTATTCTTGCGGGGCGGGGCGTCGTGACCAACTAGATCTTTTTATTCAACCAATCACACAGCAACCAGATTTGCTTAAGCCAATCAGAGGGTTCTATTATTTTAAAACTAAACTTAACAGCCCGTGGGAGGTAAAACGGCTATAACTGCTCTGCACGCTCGCAAGTAATAACGCCATTGACGAGCAAGTGTGATGAAAAAATATAGAAGCCTCTGATTGGCTTAAGCAAATCTGGTTGCTCTGTGATTGGTTGAAAAAAAATCTAGTTGGCCAAGCCGCCCTGCCCCGCAAGAATACTGCTCTGTGATTGGTTGAAATATTGAAGCTGCGTGCTCTACTAGCACTGATCTGGAAGTGAAGTTGTCAATTTTTGATTGGTGCGGCGCTGTATGAAACTTAGGTAGTTGTACTTCTTTCTGTCTTTTGTAGTTATTTATTTCCTCGCAAATGTGATGAAAAACATTGTGTTTAACACGGGCGTAAGAATATTGCAAACTCGAGTCATCAAAAGCCCTCCGCCTTCGGCGTCGGGCTTCTGATAGACTCTCGTTAGCAATATTCCACTTACGCTCCTCGTTAAACTATGTACTATAATAAATACTTGGCTTATAAGTAATTGCAGCATGTTGATATCACATTTTAATGCGACGAGCTCGCTGCGCAGTGAAGTTCGTGACATGTGCACAATACTGTTGCGCAGCGACTTTAGTCGTTGCATCTGGACTCATAGTGTCTGTGTCTACACTGTATGACATTTCAATAATGTTCCGATTGGTCCAGGCGCGCTACAAGTTGCTACTGGACTGGACCAACAACGACGAAGACGGCACGCTCGGGACACTGGCGGGGAAGCTCTGGGACCACGGTGACCGCGCCCTCGTCAAGCAACTGGCCATCGTGCACAATAAGAATAAAAACAAGTAACATTCCTTTTTGTATAGAAAACTCCTGTGAGCTTGAGATATCAAAATGTAATTAAACGGGTGACTCGCGTCTTTAGGGTCGAAAATCGTTCGTCATGTTCCGAACCGAGTCGCAGTTCTTAATCAAAAGCGCTGGGAATGCCGGCACGTTTAGGACTTATTATTAAGAATTCCGTATCGGTTCGAAACATGTCCAGCAATATTCTCCAGTAACCCGTTTCGTCATAATTTAATAAGTAGCTCCCTTACTCGAACCCTATGCTTGATAAAAGAGCGGCTACCGCGAAACGCCAACTTCCTTCGTTCTTGTGTCGTATCTCTGTCGCACTTGCTTATTCGAGCGACAAGAAGGTGATATAGATAGACGGTAGCCGCTCAGGCTATGATAAAAGCGGGAGAAAAGAGCCGTCCGCTTGTATTACAAGTTTTAAGTTGTGGTGAAAGGCGGCCCCCTTGACGTATTGAAAGTCTTTGGTCGGGACAGTAGTGTATTGTCCGCCTGGAGCCTCGCTCTTGCAGGGGCCTCGAGCACTCACGCAACAACCCATGTAGAAACATATTTGGTTTACAGGGTGTTTTATTCAAACGGGACAGTGAGGGCAAAACTGAAACTATAAGATAGGTATACGGAAATTTGCTCTTAAGAATCACAACACCGATTTAGAAAAAATAAAAATTGCATTCAAAGATTTCCAAAAAAGCCTCATACACGGCCGGGAATCGAAACCGGCCAAACGTGCCTAAAAATCGGAGATCGTTTTATTACTTTCATTTTTCTCTGAATGCAGTTTTTTTTTTCTAATATCGGTATCGTGACGCTCAAGAGCAAATTTCCGTGTCTCGTATGGATTCAGATTTTGCCTCACTGCCCTGTTTCAATAATACACCCTTACAAAGACTAGGGCCTCGCTTAGGTTTACCCGCCTGGAGCTTTGCAATGGTTAAGGATGTCCCTATCCATGGTGGTTAGAATAGTTAGACTTAACATGTTGTTTTATGTTGCAGATTCAAATTTACACAAAATCATAAACAAAAAAAAACAAAATGATGAGTTTTGAATCTATTGGCAAAGCCGCTTTATTTTTATATACACAATTTTATTGTGATTATTATTTTTGCTAATTGCAAGTTTAATTTAGATTTTATATTTCTTATCATTGCTTTGTGGACGTATTTTGTACTTATAGTTACTTTTAAATTTACTTTTGAAACATCAACTAGCTATATCCAAAAAATATAAGTGGTGTTGTTCATTGTATTTTTCTACGGAGGCCATTTATTTACATAATTATTTAGATATACTTCTAGTCATTAAGGTGCAAATTATAATTTGATAAAACATATTTAAATGCTGTTAGGTACTTGAAGTCTCTACTTCGATATTTTAACTCTACGTATTTATGTACAAAAACATCACAATTTTATACAATTAAACGATTTATTTTTACCTTTTGTTTAATTATATTCACGTACCTAGTTTTAGTTTGCACAATCCCATCCATGTCATGCCATCTGTGTAAATTAGTCGTAAAGGTAAATTGGTGATAATATAAACTTTTAGTATAGCCTCGTAAGCCCCCGCATCCTATTATACAAGTGAAAATTCAATTCAAGGTTCGAAAAGGTTCGCTTTCAACTTTATTTCAAAGTCGTTAAAGTCCAAAACCTTTTCATTTCGCGACTGTTCAGTCGAGTATTGGCTAGCTCCTGATTTCGTTGTAAATGTTACTTAACATTTTACTTAAGCACGTAACCTTGTGTCTCTGTTTTTACTATTATCTAGAGGCATAATGTCTCTCATTATGCAACAGCGATAACGCTAACTTTACCAGTAAACGATATTTAATGTGTAATATTCAGTCGCCTGTGATCTGTGCCGGGAGAATGCCGCTCAATAGGAAAGGACTGAACATCGTCAGTGTTGACGTGAAGGACGTCAGGTTCCCTACCTCTTTGGGGGGCCATGGATCTGATGCTTTGGTAAGTCTACCGTGCTTATAAATTAACGTAATTGTATTTGACGACTGGTTAGCCTAGTGAGTAGTGACGCTGCCTACGAAGCTGAAGGTCCTGGGTTCGAATCCCGGTAAGGGCAAATATTTGTGTGATAAGCATGAATATTTGTTTCTGAGTCTTGGATGTTTTCTATGTTCGTAGTCGGGTCTGTCACAGATAAAACATGAAATAAAAACAACTAGTAAATAATTATTTATATAATATATATACCAATCGAAAGGTGATAAAATTAGCTTTTTAATAACTAAACATTTATTCAAAATGTCCACCGTGATTTTCGATACATGCTCTCAACCTTCGCGGCCAGTCATCTACCGCTGCACGCACGACTTCTATGTCGATTTGTGCCGCTGCTTTGACGATGGATGCTTTCAGAGAGTCCAAATTCCGGTGAGGTTTAAAGCACGCTTCCTGCTCCAGATGTTGCCATATTTTGTAATCCAGGGGGTTCAGGTCCGGGCTGGAGGAGGGCCAGTCCTGATGACGGATGAAGTCAATTTTACGACTAGCGAGCCAGGATTCCGTGCTCTTTGCTTTATGAGCCGGTGCAGAATCTTGCTGGAATACCCAGTGTCTGTTATTCATTGTACGTGAAAGAGGTTCCACAACGTTTGCTAGGATGGTATTTTGATACACAGCGGCACTAATTTTTACACCTTTTTCACAGAAAAACATTTCAGTTAGGCCTAAATATGACACTCCAAGCCAAACCATGACCGATGACGGGTGGTGGCCACGTTGGACGCGGGGGATACGCCTGCTCGCTTCTTCACTAGTCGCTGCGTAAACTTTATCATTTTGCTTATTGAATGTTTCCTCCACAGTAAAAATTTTTTCGTCCGAAAATAGAATTTCGCGGTATTTTTTACCCGCGTACCGCTTTAAGAGTACTCGCGATCTTTGAAGCCTATTTTTTTTCAGACGAGCATTCAGAAGATGTGCGATTATTTTTCGATAAGCCCGAAGTCCTAAGTCTTCATTAATCACCCTTTTAATCGTGGGTCTGCTTATACCCATCTGAAGACTTAAAAGTTTTTGCTTACGCACAGGATTTCTTCGTATTCGCTCCTTCACGGCTTTGATGACGGCTGTAGTCCGAACCGAGCGTGGACGCCCATTTCTCTTTCTATCCTTGACAGAAGAAACTTCCCGGTATCTTTTAATGGTACGATATACGAACCTAAGCGTGATTTTCAAATTTTGTAATAGTTTGAAAATTTGGTTTGGTGCGTAACCACAGCGGTTTAATGCGATAACAGCGACACGGTCTTCTGTCTGCGTCCACTCCATGTTTGAAAATGGCGGCAATGTTATTTTTTTTTATTTACTAAGTGTTCGAAATTCAAATCTGATACATATTTTTCCAGCCAGAGTTCAAATTTCGATATTCGAACCGTGTGACAGAACTTATGACCAGACTACGTATTTAAGTATTTATAGCTATTATATATATCGTCGTCTAGTACCTATAACACAAGCCTTATTGAGCTTACTTAGGCCTAGTTCGATTTGTGTAAGAATGTCCCCTAATATTTATTTATTTATTATTATACTCGTAGAATATTTAATAGTTTGTGGGTTTGAGTATTAATTAGCAGAAATTAGAGAGTTATAAATAAAGTTAGAAAATATCGTGTAATTAGGTACGTAAAAAAAAAGATAGTAGGTATATTATGTATCTCGGAGTTCCCAATCTGCTAAACAAATCAAAGGGCTTGACGTCACTTTGGGTACGTATCTAGCGAAATAAAACGCTTAGGTATAACTTTTGGCCCCTACTTTGCTGCAAACTGTTTCTGACGGTATAACCGTCCTTGTGTGATATCAAAAGTCTCATTAATTCCCCCTATACGTTACCCATGCACCTAATTAGTAGCGTCTGCCTCTACCTTAGTATGCGGTACGTGACAGCGCCAGGTTATTCGATTTTGGTAATGATTAGGACTGTTAGGAGGCGGCATCATGAAGTGCATGGAAAATGCGCTTTATTTCTGCTTTTAACAAGGTCCAAATTAAATGAATTCATAAAAAGCAATGTCCATTTAACATAGTAACTGGTAAACAAGTCAAGCCGGCGGAGCAAATGGTGGTCTGATTGTTGACCTCATTGGCCTGATGTTGATAAATGAGATATGTTCACACCATAGGTCGGGAATACCTACAATTATCGCTTATTAATGTTATCTTTGCTTTGGCACTATGTTTCTATGCCATAGCTACCTACCTACTGTGTGCAGGGGCAGCAAAATTATACAATACTTAACTACTTATTGCTTGCGGTTTATATGTCGGCTAACAGCATCAGAAGCTATTATGACCTAGGTATTAGGTAGTGCCGAAGTCATCTCAGGATGGACATTACTGGAAACGGAGGGGGGAAGGCCTTTGCTTGCCCAGCTATGGGACCCTACAGGCTTCCAATCATAATAGTCCCTAAATTTAATCATACACTAGAAAACAATATAGGCAGGTATTTATGACATTTAGTTAGTATACATATGAAAACTCCGTTACCTACCGAACACATAGTGACTATAATAAAATAAATGATTACCGGTAACGACTCAGTTTACTAACCATTTGTGAACCTTATTAGAACGGAATAAGGACTAGGTAAATAGGTATTTATTATCACTTTAGTCTTACTGTTTGCACTGAGTGTATGTTGTGGTCGAGACCGTATCTAAATGAAACATAGAGGTCTTTATACATAAGCATACTTAATTGCTTATTACTCATGTATACAGTCCAGTCGCTTTTCGAAACATTTTAAAAGCGTAAGTGCCTTATACCTACAATAGAATATATATGTTTAAATATATATCATCATCATCATTATCCTCAGCCTATATACGTCCCACGGTTTGGCACAGGCCTCCTCTCATGAATGAGAGGGAACGAGCAGTAGTATATATATATATGTATATATATCTTTGACGTCGAATGCACAACCAGTGCTGAATTGGTCATATTTTCTTCCGACGTCTCTTTTTCACAAGATTAACATGTTAAATCACTGAGTACCTAGCTAGGTATATCTGATAAACAAGATGAAAAACTATTTTCACACAACCTGCTATTCAGAAAAGAGCCATTGTTGCCCTCAAATAATGGATTTAATTTTTCCCCATACAAAGGTGTGAAAAACAGTATTTGGCACTCGGTTGCAAGATTATTTCCGTCTTTGGCGTGAAGACTTGAATCCCTCATTACGCTCAAGATTCAATATAACTACCGCCCTCGCCGTAAATATACCATTTTGTTGCTTTAAAACACGATCTACTATTTAACCTGTCTTTCAGCACACCGACCCCAACTACTCCTGCGCCTACGTGACCACTACCACCGAGGATGGCAGCCAGGGATTCGGGCTCACATTCACGTGTGGGCGCGGCACGGAGATAGTGGTGCTCACCATTCGTGCCATGAAGCGGTTCCTGCTGGGGAAGAACGCGGCAGACATATTCAAGGACTTCGCTGGGTTCTGGCGCACCGTCACTAATGACTCGCAAATGAGATGGGTGCGAATGTTTCTGATGTAGATGTTGAAGGTTAAAATAAGTTTCTGTCACAGTGTTCATCATCGACTCTCATTGAGGGGATTCTGATGAGCCCAAACACGACGGATTTATCTTGTGTAGGTAATTGAGGAGCTCATATGGCCACCTTCCGTCTCCATCATCAAATCACCCGTGTGGTACCATACCTAGTATTGCATTATCATCCGACTTACATAATTGGTGAAAATTTAAATTCGATTTGACTCCCGGAAGTTGGTCTGCCTTGCAACACCCGTGACCCGGACATACTGACTGACCAACAATTAAAATTATGGAAAAAAATTGGATTAAAAGCGTCCTTACTTGCTGATCCTAAGACAGGTGGTTTCAAAATTCGCCAGCCATAAGCTGATGGAATAATAACAGCTGACTTTTGTTACTTCTTCACAGATCGGTCCAGAGAAAGGCGTTGCTCATCTAGCGGCGGCGGCCATTTTGAATTCCTTGTGGGATCTTTGGGCCAGGCTAGAGAAGAAACCTTTATGGAGGCTGCTGTCGGACATGGAACCCGAGGTAAATGTCAATCGTTAACATATATTTTTTAGGCAGACATAAATTGGAAGAGTTGAGTCGTATTTTAAAGACTGGGATTTGTTTGTGGAGTTTATTTCCTTATCTTTAGGGACTTTCCGGGACGTGATTGGAGACGATACCAATAAGGAATGCAGAATACTGGGTGACTTTGGTTTAGGGAAAAGTGAAGAAGATGGTCTACTGACCGAACTACTTTACCAAAGGCACCAAACACGAAATCATGAAAAATAGGTGGTATTCAAGAGTTATATTCAGCAGATTTTTTCGAGATTTAGTGAATGGTCTCATGGATAAAGTGGTTTAGTGCCTACAACTATCTTCTTTACTTTTGGTCATTCGTAATCATGACCATGATCTCTCAGTATACTGATACAATTTAATAAAAAGATAGCTTCACCTGTAGAATGTTTGTTTTTGTTCTAGGATCTAGTATCGACAATTGATTTCCGCTACATTACTGACGTAATCACGAAAGAGGAGGCAGTGCAGTTGCTCAAATCCAGAAAAGCTGGCCAGAAAGAGAGAATAAAGCAGCTGGAAGATGATGGATATCCCGCATACACCACGCAAGTTGGTAAGGCAACCTAGGTATCTACCGACCCTGGAAAACGTACGGTCGCATTTATTATGCCACAAAGAGAAGATACCTACATTCATTTTATCACAGGTACAGTAAGCATCAAAAGTAGCGACGCAAACGAAGACGTCAATAGTCTTTATTAAAAGGGAATAAGAGCTTTTGACATCTTCGATTGCGATACCTACTCGTACATAAGTATCATTCTAATTTTAAACAGTTTTAATACATTCAGTACCAGAAACGCTAGGTGGGGTTCTGCTCTACATACGGAGGTCCCGTGTTATCTGCTACAGGCGTAGCGCTACGAAACTTTTGGCACTGAATGTGTTAATCGTTATGAACACAAATATTCTATCCCAGTCCAATAGTCTAGTCATACTGTCAGGTGGCAGGTGTTCTTGTTTCATTGCGCATTCGACGAAAGAATTTTAAGATACATACGCAACAAGTATACACATAGTTATTGGTAGAAACCAAAGAATTGTTTGGTTATTGGCTTCTCTGTAATGGTAATGTTTGGCTTCTGTTATTTATCTTTGCAACTTATATAAAAAATATTGTTGTCATGGAATATCACAGTAAACATTTCGTTATCAGCTCGTCATGCTACATATTATATAATACAAAACAAAGATACTTAGTCACAAACAGATCTTAGGTAATGATACGTGCTGAATAGATTGTCATGAAAGTGCTCATACACTAGTCCTCGATTATGCTAATTAGATTGTACCTTTAGCCTCGCAAGGCCCAACATATAAAATATTTGCTAAGGTAATTTAAATATAGTTGCATAAAAAATAGGATTGAATTTCATTTGTTCGAATAATCAACTAAACAATAGTTGTAGAGGCTTAACATAGTGCTTTTCACGCCTACTGCAAGGAAATTGCAAATAATTATAGTTTTAAATCAAAATTAAAGATCATAATATTAAACAGGCTCCCTTGCCTCGCGCCCGGCGGAGGGAGGAGGAGCACAGGCAGCGCACGCCGGCGCGAGCGCGCGGGGCCCTGTGATTGGCCGATCGCTGTTCAAACTGTCCAACAATAACATTGTTGGACAGTTTGAAGTCATAGATGGCCTGTTCGTGCGACATCCAACTAACCCCAGCTTTGACGCCTGAATTCTGACCATCTTTTGCCACATTTCCGAGCAGTGGCGTGAAAAAGATATTTTATTTTACGGTTTTTATGAAAGGTCCAAATCCTATTGAAACAGAGTGTACAATGTAAATAATGTAATGCACATTGGGCCTCACGAGGCCAGACTAGCCCTTAGAACTTTCTTCGCTTATCATCCCACTATTTTCAAATCTCTTATCGCAGGCTGGTTGGGCTACAGCGATGCGACGCTAGAACAGCTGTGCGACAAATACCTCAAGCTCGGCTTCACACACTTCAAGGTCAAGGTGGGGCTGAACTTCGAAGACGACTGGCGCCGCTGCAGCACCGTCAGGAAACACATCGGGAAGGACAAGTTCCTGGTTAGTTTCAGGTTTATCGTAAAATGTCGGCTACTCTGCAACATAATGTCTCAGAAACTTTATCAATTGATGGGTAGTTAATTTAGTTGCTGCATGTTTGCTTCGAGCAAGCAGCTTAGCACTCTTGTAATTATCGTGCAGTGTCGCATTGTTTGGCTTTTCAAGTTCTTAACTTTTCGGATGTTTTGACACTGACGTTGCCGAAGGATTATAAATTTTTCGTTTCTGTCACAGAGTCAATTTTCAATAGCACTGATCAGTGCGAAGTATTCATCCTTGTTGATAATGCTTCAATTTTTATATTACATTATTTGGGGATATTCATTTAACTTGCCTAACCTAACCTAACGTTTTATTCAAATCATTTACACTGTCAGTTTGGTAACTTTCCCAGGTTTTATAATGATTCGTTAGACCTTATGTCGGTAAGTAATGTCAAAAAATGTTCCGAGTTAATAAAATGGGATCTGACACTAAGGAGCAGGCGCCTGACATTGATCGCCAGTTTCATGACGGCCATTAACTACCGTCAACTAATAAATGGTTCAATTGATATCCCCATTTACCATTTTTAAATATGTGCACAGATGGTGGACGCGAACCAAGCGTGGAGCGTGAACGAGGCTATAGAGTGGATGAAAAAGCTGGCTCCGCTCAAGCCGATGTGGATCGAAGAGCCCACATCGCCGGATGATGTGTTGGGTCACGCGGCCATTTCTGAGGCGTTGAAGTAAGTACTTATCCCTTTACAACAAGACCCTGCTAACGTAAAATGAAGTATACTGATTATATGTTTTTGATTTGACAGTTACATGTTTGGAAATAATTTATAATAGCTAATTTTTTTAATGTAACGGATATATTATCAATTAAATAGTTACCTAGAGGCAAAATCCAACAAAAAATCAGACATCAAAAAAATCAATATTTAATTAGCTCCTAAAAAGTTCGGATAAATATTAATATATTTTTTTATCTTTATTTAGGTTCATTTACATTTGCTTTAAAATATTCAATATAAATAAAATAAAAAAGACAATGTATGTTTAATTTAAATCTATATAATTACTTCCGGGTGGAAAGTTTGTTGGATTCTTGAATAAAGCATCTTAGAATAATATATTAATGTTTTTCGAACCCGTATTTTGCCTGGAGTAATTGGGTTGTGTCCTCATGTTAAAATTGATAGCGCAGTGTTGCTAAATTAATAGTAAACCTTCAAATAAATGCAATTAAGTATAAATTACGAAATATAATTAAAATCATAAAAAGATATGGCCCTTGAAAGTTTACAAAAAATATGCATTTTTTTTATTGTCCAAAAGTAAATTTAAAGCTACCAATAGAATCCTTACGCTTTTATAGAAACAATATTGTATGACAACTATGGTCCTAAACGCAGTATTTCGCAACCGAAACAGCAATTTACTTGATTTTCCATATAACGACTAGTACAAATATTACCCTGTGACGTCATGATTCAATGTTAATCAGTATGGAACGTTTTCGGCTACCGCCAGCGAGGTCCGTCTTTAACTCAATTTTTTGGGTATTTATGTTCTTTAATTGTACTTACTCCCATACAAACATTTGTTCCACACCAAAAATTGGTTCGAATGGCATCGTAAAAAAAAATTAGGACACAAGCCTATTGGCCGGATCTGAAAGGGCCGCCTAATCATTCACTTTTGGATAGTACCCTTGAAAGTCTAACATGGCCCTGTGTCAGTACCTAACCTACCCATTTATTTTTATTTTTGTAAAGTAAGCATTGCCACAACCAGCCGTGCTATCCCTTCTGCTAATGAGTACGAAAAATAAATATTCCGCAGTGTCTCAAGACGAGAGTCTTTGATCAGTGTGTGTTGCCAGTGATGACATATGGCACTGAAACGTGGTCGCTTACCCTCATAAGAAGGCTCAAAGCCACCCAAAGGGCAATGGAGACAGCTATGTTGGAGGTTTCTCTGCGCGATCGCATCAGAAATGAGGCTATCCGCATCTGATGGCCATGGGGGTGGAAAGATTCTCGAGTGGCGACTACGTACCGGAAGGCGCGGCGAGGGTAGGCCCTCACAAGGTGGGCTGATGACCTGGTAAAGGTCACGGGAGTCCGCTGGATGCGGGTGGCGCAGGACTGGTCACTTTGGCACTCTTTGGGGGCGGCCTATGTCCAGCAATGGACGTCTTTCGGCTGATATGATGATGATGAATGAGTACGATAAGCAGGCTCGAGTAGTCGGCATGATCCTTGCTCAGTCAACTTCAAAATTGTGTGACTTGAGCAGATTTGAACACGCACGTATTAGTCAGTGAATATAGGTTATCTTCCAGTTTTAATCTTTCATCGCCTGATGCAGTCGGTAGGATTTGTTCTCAAAAGGAATCAAATTCCCATGGTTACAATTGCCTGAAATATACAGCCAACTTAAGTTTCTTTCTTATATCCGTTGGGTTTCCGTACAGGCCTTACGGCATCGGCGTGGCAACGGGCGAGATGTGCGCCAATCGCGTCATGTTCAAGCAATTCCTGCAGAGCGGCGGCATGCAGTTCTGCCAGATCGACTCCGCACGCATCGGTGGCGTCAACGAGATCCTCTCAGTCTATCTCATGGCGGAGAAGCTAGGCGGTAAGTTAATAACTCTAGTATGCCAACCCCCTTGTTCGAGCATTCACCTACTGCGAATTGTCGGTATGATGTTCTGCCAGATCGTCTCTGCTCGCATCGGCGGCGTCAACGAGATCCAATACAAGCACAGTTATTTAAGTCAGTACTACATAATGTTTACTCAAATGTTTGTTCTCTTATCTTATCTTATCTCGTTGAGGGCCCTTTCGGATACACTTCGACCCAGTGGGATCGTTTGTGCATTTGCCCTCCCCTTTATAGCTACTCCCGAGTTCGCTCCATCATTTGTTTGTTCTCGCTTTGTTTTGTACTTTTAGAGAAAAACATACAGGGTGGAAATAGATTTTGGGTCAGTGAGGGCTGCTACCAGATCCCGTATTGCTAGGCGAAAATGGTCTTAGGAGACCTTCCTTCGATTTCAAATTGATGAAGATTGGCGTTTACAGATTTTGGAAAAAACATACAGGGTGCGAGAAAATTGTCATTTTTGACAAACTTTTTTTTTATGCCAATCGATCCCATTCCTGTCCAGGATCAATAGTTTGTATGGGACCAAAAAGAAATTTCCGGCTAGAAAAGCCATCAATCGAGAAAAACTTTCCCCATACAATTTGTATGAAAATAAAAAGTTTTTTTTACATGTATTTTTTTAAGTCAATCCAGTCAGTCGTTTTTTTCTATCCAGTATCAATAATTTCCTTGGGGTCAACTTTCGGTACTGTACAAAAAAGCCATTTGTCAAAAATGACCATTTCCTCGCACCCTGTATGTTTTTTCCAAAATTTGTAAACGCCAATCTTCATTAATTAGAAATCGAAGGAAGGTCTCCTAAGACCATTTTCGCCTAGCAACACGGGATCTGGTAGCTGCCCTCACTGACCCAAAATCTATTTCCACCCTGTAGGTATATCTGAACTGATAGTTTAATGAATTGCAGTGAAAGTGTGCCCGCACGCGGGCGGCGTGGGCCTGTGCGAGATGGTGCAGCACCTGCAGTACTGGGACTTCGCGAGCCTGTCGGGCTCCTCGGAGGGGCGCCTCGTCGAGTACGTGGACCAGCAGCACGAGCACTTCACCGACCCCTGCGTGGTGCGGCGCGCGAGATATCAAGCTCCTAGGGTACGGCCACAGAACACTCGATACTGGTTTCTATCGGGACCGGTGTCGCACCCCATCCCCTCCACGTTGCCTACAACTACATGTAAAGAGAATAAACATGAGGCTATTCACACATGCGCAACGACAACACGCCACATGATATAACGGATTTCTATAGTATGACGAGACAGTACAGAACTTATAGGCCCTTATTCAATAGTGGCTCTGTGAGGTTTAGACCCCAAGAGTTTGCTGAAAAAACAAACGAAAACTGAATCGACAAAAAAACCATAATTATTGAACCTGCTCACAAAATTTCACGAGAATCGGTTGAGAAATGCGACCTGTAGAGGAGGACAGCCGGAAATCCGTGAAATATACGAAACAAGTTTTGCCCAAGCTGAAACAGAGAACGTCGTTCGCTTCACTCCCTCGTTCAATGAATGTCCGTTGAAATTAGTTTTCCCTTAAGTCTCGCTTTGACTTTTTTTTTAGAAAGGGACACACTTTTTAGGGTTCCGATACCTCAAAAGGAAAAAACGGAACCCTTATAAGATCACTCGGTTGTCTGTCTGTCACAGCCGATTTGCTCCGAAACTACTGGACCGATCGAGTTGAAATTTGGTACACATATGTAAATTGGTGACCCAAAGATGGACGCGTAAAGTAAATTAATGCATTCTGAACAAGGGGGCCACTTTTGGGGGGTAAACTGGAAAATTTTAAAAAAAGTTTCGCAAACTGTAGGTATTGTGTGACATCAAATTGTTGTTGTAAGCATGTCAGATATTTTTTTTTATAATTTTAGCAAAAACAGATTTGAAGTAATTTAGGAAAAAAGACGAAAATTGACCATTCCCCCCCTTATCTCCGAAACTACTAGGATTGAAATTCTGAAAAAAATATGGAAAATAGTTAGCCTAAAGATAGCCTATCTTACTAACATTAGCTGTAAGTATACTGTAACTAACAAATTATGGACCTCGAGTCCGAAATAAATCATATTTCATTTCATTTCATTCATTTCATTCATTACAGGAAAACCTATAAGAAGTTTGAGTATTCAAAAACACTTATGAAATTTAGATTATATTCGGAATCCTCACCACGCGAGTTGAACTCGCACTTGTCCGGTTTTTTTAACAATGGCTTGTTAAGTTTTATGAATACCGGAATTAGTTTTCTAGCCATACGTAGAAGTGTGCTGTTCGTTTATCGGCTTCGTTTTGTAATTTAATGTGATTTAAAACGTCTGTAATTTTTCACCGAAAACCGCAAGATATTTCCGACCATAAACTGTTCACTTCGCCTTCCAATATGTAGGGAATAACGTTTACGTTTCCGGACATTTTGGAGAAAATAATTTATCGGTGGTTGTTTCAGTTGCCTGGCTACAGCACCCAGTTTAAGGACGGAACAGTAGAAAAATTCGCTTATCCCAATGGAAGCGAATGGAAGAAAATGATCAAGAAGGGAGTGTTCCCGCCGCCGGATGAAGCTGAGTTGGTGAACCCGTAGACATGTATTTTGCATCGTTTACTTTCGAGGTTGAATATAGAGTATAAATGTTGTCGGCGCTCATGCAATTACTGGCACCTCTCATATTATTTCCATGGTATAGAAGTGATAATCCTGAAATTTATATGTGCCAATGGGGAAAAATTGGCCTAAAGTTTAGGAGCCGATAAATAAGTTATTTACCCTATGTGAAGATCTGATATGGAAATCTTTTTACCGAATTAAAGGCTTTTATTTGTTACAAATGCATTTTAATCTTAGATTGTAAAATATGTACACTTAACAGTAACAAGTCTTATATAAAAGGTCTCAAACCATAAATACGTACTAAGTCAATATTTGAAAGATTAGTCTTCAATCACGTTTTTTTCTGGAACGCAAATGCGCTGAGTTTAGATTGTTTGGGGACACTAGTAATAGGAGTATCTGTACCATTTAGGTCATCGCCCAGTTTCCGCTTTTGCCCGCTTTCTGGAGTCCCATTAACGTTGGTACTGTGTTTGCCTTGAAGAGACTTGAAAGTCCGGACGCCAAGTCGGCTGAGTTCTGAAGGAGTCATTTCGGGGTTTTGTGATTCGAGATTGGATTTGTTTCTTGAGAACCAGTCCACGAATGTTTCGCCTTCTTGAGGTGTCGCTGGCTGAAAGATTACGTTAATGTTTAAAATAAGACTGCACACATTTAGATATTTCCAGTTAAGAACTAACAGACATGCTTTGCTTTCAAAAATAAAGTTAACCAAATCATCTATAACTCTATGTATAGGATAACATTAATGTTAGACCCATATTACTTTCGCATTTCTAGTCTTTTTAAATGTCCCTGCATACGTCCAATATCTCTTTAGTCTAAGTTACGCCCTAGGCTAAGTTTTACACATTATTGACCAATTGTAATGATATCAAATTTTGAAATAATAGTACATTATTGCAGAAATAGCAATTCGTGGATGAGTTGATTTTGTCGGATGAATCGAAGCTGAATCTGATAATAGAGACGAATCCACGAATTGCCATTCGCGCAGATATTGTTTTTCTCCCGAAAATGCGAGGAAATCAAATTATATTTTCTATAATCTTAAAACAGCGAGTAGGTATGTCAATGACCTATTAAGTTCCCGCCCAACTTGTTTTTTAAAAGTATATACTTACACGACAATTTGGTTTCGATAAATATTTTTAATATTCTATATTATTTGTAACTTCTATTATTAACATACAATTTATTAAAAAGGCTTGTGACCTCATGTTAAAACTGATAACGTAGTGTTGCCAAATGGGTAGCAAACCATCATATCATTGTAATAAAGTATGAATTACAAAATATAAATAAAATCATAAAACGATATATATGGACCTTAAAAGTTTAGAAAAAATATGCATTTTTTATTGTCCAATAGTAAATTTAAAGTTACCAATAGAATCCTTACGCTTTTATAGAAACAAAATTGTATGACAACTATGGACCTAAACGCAGTATTTCGCGACCAAAACAGCAATTTACTTGATTTTCCATACAACGATTCGTTCTAATGGCGAAGTGTGACGTCATACTTTTACGTCAATCAGTATGAAGCGTTTCGGCTGCCGCCGGCTAGGTCCGTCTTTGACTCAAGTTTTTTGGTATTAATGGTCTTTAATTGTAGTACAAAGATTTGTTTCTCCCAAAAACTGGTTCGAATGGCATCGTAAAATAATGTTAGGTGACAAGCCTATAATGTATAACTTACGTGAGTGTTTTCCGCGTGGTCGGCGGAGTGCCCCCTCACCAGCGTCCTGTCGGTCAGGCTGAGCGGGCTCGGCGCGCTCTTAGCCGACTCCTGCTGCTTTCTGAACGGGTTCCGGAGCCCAGCCGGCGACGACTTGATGGGCTGCATAAATAAATGTACAGTATACATATACAAGGTGTCCCGTAAACCGAGGATAATCCATGGACAGTTGATAGGGCTGCTGAACACCTCTCAGAAAATTTATTTTGGGTTCAGTAAAATTGCCTTAGTTTTTGAGATATTACCAATTTTGTAAAAAACGATTTATTTTCTCCGTTAGGTCAGTTTCTTGATTGCAAATGCTAAAATATGTTTTTTTAAATCTTGTTTTTGTCAAATATTCCTTAAAAGCAAGGCTTTCACACGGTATATTTTTGAAAATATTCAATCATACTTAGCCGAAAAGCGACTTAAGAGCCACTTGTTAGATTATTTTTCAGTCGCGTCGCCAGAATTTGGCCCTTCGCCGTGAAAAAATTTATTACGCTATGGAGGAATTTCGCGCAATTGAAAAGCCAATTTATGAAAGTTTCTTAAAATATCAAGCCGCTAGTCTGCGAATATCAAATGACGTTTTGTATGGAAATCGAACCTTAAACGAGACATTTACGAGCCCACCAAAGCGTTTATTTTTATTTTATTTATTCATTTAAATCAGGCAACAAAGGCCCACATTTACACATACCTAAAGTTATTTTGAAACATAACAAAAACACTACAACTACGTGGTGTCAGGTAGACGTGTGCGCCGACCGGCGTGGCGTACGCCGCCGGTCATATATGCCACGCCGCCGCCGCCGGTCATTCCATCGGCGTGAATTCGGCGTGAAAATAGCACACAGACTGGCATGAGATTTTTTGATACACAACGCACATCGATCGCATATACATTGTGATCATAAACAAATAGAAACCGAAAGGGATCCTGGCTCGTGAACTGGCATTGTTTATATGCTGATCCTTATTACCTTTTCGGATGGTGATCTTCTTCACTATTGGCGGGAAAAGCAAACAAGCTATATTATCCCCTCGAACAATTTTCCCTCTCTTCGTTCGGGAAAATAACCATCTCGTGGTAATATGGCTTACTAGCTTTTTCCCGTGGCTTCGCCCGCGTGATAAAAGTAATTTTAACCGCCTACAAAAAAGGTGCATCTCTGTTTGACCCATATGTTCCAATTGCATTGCAATTTGGCACTAATACTTTCAGGAATTTTCGTAATTGACGTCCCAAAAAACCATAAAAAGGACAACGATTTTCAGACTTTGTCACCACATTCGCCCCTTTTAGGGTTTGAATTTTCAAATAACCTGAAACACGTGTTTACTCATTTATCGTTAGGAATACTGATGTGAAGTTTCGAATGAAATAGTCTAACTAATCTTGTTTCCCCATACAAACTTTGGATCCCCATTTCACCCCTAAGGGGTTTTATTTTGAAAAATCCTTTCTTAGTGCACCCCTAGACCTTATATAGAACCTACGTGCCAAATTTGGAATCTCTAGAAATTAAAACTCCCAAAATACAATAAAAACGACACCCATATTGATATTTTGGACATTTCAACCCCATGGCATCCCAACAGGAGAGATGGTATTTCACGTCCGCCATGTTGGATTTCAAAATCGTTGTTGTTTTCGTAATCCGCGACCCGATAAACTATAAAAACGACACCCATGTCGATTTTCAGACTTTGTGACAATATTCCCTCCTTCTAGGGGTTTAATTTTCAAAAAACCTGAAACACTTGTTTACTCATTTATAGTTAGAAATACTGTTGTGAAGTTTCCAATGAAATAATTTAACTAATCTTGTTTCCCCATATAAACTTTGGACCCCCATTTAACACCTTAGGGATTGAATTTTGAAAAATCCTTTCTTAGTACACCCCTAGACCTTATAAGCAACCTACGTGCCAAATGTGGAATCTCTAGAACCAGAACTCCCAAAATACCATAAAAAGGACACCCATATTGATATTTTGGACATTTCGACCCCATTGCATCCCAACAGTGGAGATGGTATTTCACGTCCGCCATGTTGGATTTTCAAATCGTTGTTGTTTTCGTAATCCGCGACCCGATAAACCATAGAAACGAAACCCATGTCGATTTTCAGACTGTGACCACATTCCCCCCTTTTAGGGGTTGAATTTTCAAAAAACCTGAAACACGTGTTTACTCATTTATTGTTAGGAATACTCCTGTGACGTTTCGAATAAAATCGTCTAAGTAATCTTGTTTCTCCATACAAAATTTGGACCCCCATTTCACCCCCTTAGGGGTTGAATTTTGAAAAATCCCAAACACCTTATAAGGAACCTACGTGCCAAATTTGGAATCGCTAGAACCAGCGGTTTGGGCTGTGCGTTGATAGATCAGTCAGTCAGTCAGTCAGTTTCTTATTTTATAAATTTAGATTTTAGACCCTTGTCATACAATTTACATTTAACATGAAAGCGTTAACATGTAAATTGTGTGTGAACTTTTTCATAATATAGTTGATAAAAAAGTGCCATGCTGATTTTGTAGATTGTCTTATTTAAAAGATTTCTATTTAAATAAATATAAATGTTTCATTATGAAAGAAAAAAGTTTATTAGGTTAATATATTTCAGTTTATTTCTTAGAGTATGAGTAAACGATTTTTTTTGCATTATTACTTATTTTTATTTATTACGCCGATCACGCCGATTACGCCGCCGCCGCCGGCCATTTTTGGACCGGACGCCGCCGCCGACGGTTTAGCCATCGGCGCACACCTCTAGTGTCAGGTAACCGACCGCGAAAACGTCGGAACCTGACTCCAAGAGTTTGAGTTTGTTTTACGAGTCCGTACGTAAATAACATGAAGGAAATGGATAGACTCATGTAACCACATCCCGAGTTTTCTAGTTCTCTATAGCATATGTTTACAAATTGGGATTAGTCATTAATTATTATAGTAGTACTGTAGTAGTACTACAAAGTACTCAGAAATATCCTGACAAAATTCTATTATGGGTTTTGGTTATTATTAAAAAACAAATGATCCAAATCGAAACATACCACAGGTTTGATAGGTGCTACAGATTCGCCTTTCCTCTCCTTCGCTTTCTGCGGTATTATAAGACTCGCGTTCAAGTCTTGTTCAGAACTAGTGACGTCATAGGTCTCTTGAGTATCCAGTTCATGGAAATGCGAGTTCTGAGCAACATTAAGTTTGTCTGCGTCTCGCTCCCACGACTCCGCCAAGTTGGTTAGTTTGTCAGCCAAATGGACTCTTCCTAGGCGAGACGCGTATTTAGCAGCGAAAGGAACGAGACGATCGTCCTTTAGTAGTTCCATTAGTTCTAATGCTCGTTGTTCTATTTCACTCCGGCAGGCGAGCTGTAAGTTAATAAAATATTTTTACATCAATTGAATTCAATAATTAGTAATAAGTCAAATCTGGTAAATTTTGGCAGAATGTATGAAACGGTCTCGTGTTCAATAAAATGTTTAGTAGGTATTCACATAACGAGAAACAAGGATAACACATAATTCTTCAATATCACTTCAAAGGTAACTCACGATATGGTCATGGTTGAAATTAATTGAGATAATTTTGCAAATACAATTTAAACCTTACAATACAATACAAATACTCTTTTCATGCCACTGCTCGGAAATGTGGCAAAAGATGGTCAGAATTCAGGCGTCAAAGCTGGGGTTAGTTGGACGTCGCACGAACAGGCCATCTATGACCTCAAACTGTCCAACAATGTTATTGTTGGACAGTTTGAACAGCGATCGGCCAATCACAGGGCACCGCGCGCTCCTCCTCCCCCGCGCAGGGCGCGAGGCAAGCGAGCCTGTTTAGTATTATGATCTTCAATAAGATACTTAATTTTGATTTAAAATTATAATTATTTGCAATTTCCTCGCAGTAGGCGTGAAAAGCACTGTGTTAAGCCTCAGCCGAAAGTACAATAGCTGGACTCGTACTTTCGAGGGTCTCCGCTACGCGTCGGCCCTCGAAATAACTCGTCCATCTATTGCTTACTTTCTAGTCTCTTCAACAATGTACTATTATTGCACACCTCACACAAACAAAGCAGTTACAGAGAGAAACAATACAATAACATGTAAGTAGAGGTAGACAAAAGGCGGTCTTATCGGTGAAGAGCCTTAATTCTTGGAACTTAATTTCGATATAGGGATTTCGTTATAAATCATTTGCATTTCAACTTCACAAATCCTAAATTACAGTGGGAGGTTAGAAGTATCATGCGATATTAGCTTTGTAAGTAACTAACGTTTGTGCAACAGGCTCATAGTACATAAAGGGATTACTTTACAAAACATCTCAAAGCATTTCAACTTTACACAAATCCTACATTACAGTGGGGGATTAAAAGTACTTGCCAGCAAAGTGCTAACAAAGTGTTATTAGTACATAGGTAATACTTAAAAAAAACTTACCTAGGGCGGTAAAACAAAGAATGGCTCAGATCGCAGGTATTTGACGCCGGAGCCGAAGGCAAGGGCGATTAATATGCGATCGGAGGCTTTCTTTATTATCGCCCGTGGTGAGTACAAAATTTTACGTCTGGCCAGGAAGTGAGAATTTCCGCACTTGTAGTGTGCGGTAATTGCTAGTTTATGGCCAGGTGTGACGTAAACATACTGACCGCAAATAACTTAAGTGCAGATTCCCTAGCAGTCTTGATGTTGACGTCGGCGCTGGTGTGCGCCCAGCGCACCAGCTGCTCCTCGCACTGGCCTTTCTCTGTGTCCAACTCGCACAGCGGTATCTGGAATCCAATTGGAGAGATATGTCAATAAGTTTCTATAAAAAAAAGTTTTTGGTACAAGCTTCATTATCAGCTACTCATTGAGACGATTCTAACGACCCCAAACTCAACGGGGTTACGTCGCTTAAGTACTGAATTCCCATGGCCACCTTCTGTCTCCATCTCAGATTAGCTCGATAGTACCATAATATTAAATTCTCACCAAACTATACCTTAACCCAAACCTTCAGCTCAATTGGTTGAAGATATTCTGCTTCAAAATTGAGTTGCAAGATTCCACCCGAACAAACATAGTTTACAAAGATAAGACATAAGACATTAAGACATAAGACATTTATTTGGCAAACATGTTTACACGTAGTATTATAAGTACCAGTCCCTGCACTAGGCTTTGCCTGTATCGCAGGAGACCGTATATTACATTGCAAGTTAATAAAAAACTTGTAAAATACACTTAAGCGTCTGCTAGACGGTCGCCAACAAGCCCCTCCGACCGAGCGACCTTGGTCGGCACCGACCGTGTAGAGTGTGTGTGAAGTGTTTGCAGCAAAATTTCATACTACAACGGTCGGTGCCGACCAAGGTCGCTCGGTCGGAGGGGCTTGTTGGCGACCGTCTAGCAGACGCATTATTTTAATATTACCACAGACAAGAGACAATTTAAAAACAGGAAGGCATGCAATAACTTTAAATTCTACCTTTAAATGCTCTAGAGCGAAGTTACTTACTACTATTAGGGTCCGTAAAACCTAGCGCATGCCACCGGGAATTCCCGGTAATGAAATTTTCCGGGAAATCCCGGTATTTTGCCTTTCTATTTGGTACCGGTACTAAGGAATTAATTCCCGGAAAAGTATCAAAATTTCGATACTTTTCCGAAAGGTCCCCAGGACAAAATAATCCCCAGTGCGAATGTCACTTGAATCAAATATATGCGAGTATACAACGTGTACGTCCGTTTTATAACTGTTATAATTTGTTCTAGCACCCGTCTGCGGCTTGACGTTGACTTTTGGGCTGTATATTTATATATACGAACAAAAATAAATCAAATCGAAATCAATAAACACCCAATAGGGAAGAACTGTTTCAATGTATCGCCAACTTGGGGACTAGTAGTTCAGAAATTAAGCATTTTGCTAAAAATGTGAGACGCAATGCACTATTAACCAGTGTATTTAAGTGGCAAGAGGTTAGATGCAATCAGTTACCTATTGCACACCCTAATAAAACCGTGCAAGTGTGAAAGAGTGTTATGCTAATGCTTTATGACTCAATTCACCAAATGGTATTGCGAATAGGACCGTAGTTGAAAGAACAAATGGTGCAAGATTGTGGAAATCAACTTCAAAACCAAAGAGCTGGCAGCTTCCTCGCACAACGGATTAGCATTGCTATCCAGCGAGGTAATGCTGCCAGCGTCTTTGGTACGATGCCACGGGGGCCCTTTTTGGAGATTGTTTAATTTTTAATTTTTATTTTATATATATATATATATATATATATATATATATATATTAAAGTTAGGTTTAGTTTTTAATATTATTGTAAATAGTTAGGTTTCGTTTATTATATTATACCATTTAATGTAAAATATTAAAAAAAAATAAAAGCATACTAAGACTTCAAAACCATTCTGAAGCTGTAGGTACATTTAAATTTTAACTTCAGCTCTACGGAAGCATCATCACCAGGGCTTCCAATCCCGGGATATTGTAGTAGTAATAAATCCCGGGATTGAAAGCCCTAATCGTCACCCTCCTAGCGTTATTCCTAAAGGAGCCTGGGGTCCGCTTTGACACCTAATCCCAAGATTTGGCATAGGCGTTAATATCTTGTAAAAAAAATCGTGACGGCGTGTAACTAGAAACTTGTAATACAGGCGGAAATCTCTTTTCAAGTTATTAGAAAGAGACTCCCGCTTGTATTAAAATTTTAAGCTTTTGAGATACGGGCCCTTGGCCGCAATTCTCAGATATTATTATCAGATATATATTAGTATTAAATAATAGGCAAAATCGTAATACCTGTATCGCTAACTCCGTGACAATAGGCTTGGGTATCGTCGGCGGGAAAGACGTGCCTCTGCACAGGATAGCGCGAACCGTTTGAGTGGGCTCACTGATCTAGAAATAAAGAAAGTAAAGTTTGGATCATTATCATTAGCTACTTAATAATTTTCAATTCCGTGATATTTTATTCTACAGTCAGCATTCTATGTATAGAAAGTAGCAGCCAAAGTAGCCAAATATATCGCAAGAATAATGTTATTGGTGGTTTGTTCCTCGCACACCACTCCGCTATCTCGCACAGCTGGATACCTCACTCTGTACCTGTAGGAGTATGGATGTGTTACGTTATATTGTCTACCATGGCTGCTACTACATAGGGTAAATCGCCAGTAGCTGGCCACCCTTCAATAGCTGGCCCCCTCATACTGTAAATGAACTATGTTCCCCTACAAACAGAATTCAATTTAGTATGACGTGTCGTGGCCAGTTATTGAAGGTTGGCCAGTAATTGAAACCTTATACACACTAAGATGAATTCTATTATAGTTGAATAGAGTTCATTTTCAGTATGGGGACTAACGATTTACCCTACATGATAGAGATTGCACAAGTGATAATCGAACGAGCGAGCGAAGCGAACGAAGTTCTATGCTTCAGCTTGGGCCGAAAATCGTTCGTATGTTCGGTGTCTGTCACGATGTCACACTGTCCGGCTGTTCGCCTCTACAGCTTACATTTTTTTTGTCAAGTCACTCAATTTTTTTTTTAAATTGACCGGGTCGCGAGTCCTACAGCTCACAGAGCCACTAGTCATTAATACGTTCAATAAAATAAAACTACAAAAATCATGTATTAGATGATATACTCACCGACACAAGGAACCACGAGTCCGAAGCTCCCCTAGAGTGCGTGTTAGTATCGCAGATGGGCATCCAAGCGCCGCTCGAGATGTCGTAGAGTCGCAGTATACCGGTGTTGTCGTAAGCACACGGGGAGCCCACGTCTGTGGTGCCGATCCACGCCAATTTAGCACTTGGGGTTAGCGGCACAGGGACTGTTTTGCTGCGGATTTGGCGACCTGAAATATTTGATATATGTAAGTATTTAAATGGAGCACATTAATTATCGGACTAAGGGTGGGATGCACCAAACCGTACTTTTACAGTTTGAAGTACGAGTTCCATAAGTCATCTGTGGTCTTCATCATCAGTTCCACTTCACACCAAATTTGTGATTTCCGGGTGTAAATACACTAGTTATAATAGAAAATACCGAAATTACTACATGCGTCCCTTCTATATTTGAGGAGTTCCCTCAATTCCTCATGGTTCGCATCATCCAACTGAAGTTTTGATAAGAATTGGACCAATATATTTTCAAATAAAAAAAATTGTACAAATCGGTTCATAAATCGGAGTTTTGAGGTAACAAACATTTTAAAAAAATACTACCGAATTCAGAACCTCCTTTTTTTTAAAGTCGGTTAAAATGACAGCTACCGGCACCATATTTAATGTTTGTAAAATTAATTTAGGCAAACGTCCCAATGTTGGACACTTTACTTGTTACAGAATACTCCAGTGAGTTTCAGACATCAAAACATAATAAAACAGTCGCTCAAATCTTTAAGGTATCGCCCGACATAGCACACTGGCTAAACACGCCGGCATCGCGAGCGCTCATGATTAAGAACCGCGTATCAGTTAGAAACATGTTGAGCGATATTAGACCCTCAAAGACGTCGAAGAGATCTACAACTAGAGGATTCTCGGTTAATGATTGCAGGACAAATGAAGGATAACATGTTTGTCTCACCGTTCATAGCCACTATATCCATGGAGAGGTGCTGGTCACTCGCGCCCGGGTCAGTGGCGTGGTACACGGCGAATACGGTCGTGTTGAACGCGGCGAGAGACACCACGGGGCCAGCTAGCGATATCACCTGACACATTTTAGTAAGTTATTAGCAATTCGTTCCATCATCACCGAGAGACGTCCACTGCTGGACATAGGCCTCCCCCAAAGAGTGCCAAATTGACCGGTCCTGCGCCACCCGCATCCAGCGGACTCCCGCGACCTTTACCAGGTCATCAGTCCACCTTGCGGGGGGCCTACCCACGCCGCGCCTTCCGGTACGTGGTCACCAATCGAGTACCTTTGCGCCCCAACGGCCATCGGTTCTACGTGCAATGTGCCCCGTCCACAACCGCCGCGTAGGGTCATATAGGGTCTACCCTACCAAATTCCTGCTAGGTGTCCTGGGGTTTAATTCCCTGGAGGTCAGTCTCCAACCAAGTTTGATTTCCGGCCGCGTGATCGCTATCTGCTAGCGGTACCAATATCGCGAACGGTGTCACGCAGAAATTCGCGTATTGATGTATTTGCAATCAGATGGGCAAAAGTGCGTGATGAATGTTTGAGGTTCTGCGAGAAGATAGATGTACGACTCACTTCTGTCTGACATTTGTATTGTTATGAATTAGTACTGTTATTTGTATTGTGATTTCTGTTGTTTCACAGTGATTTAGTTTCGACTGTTATGCTGTGTAACTATTTTAATAAATAAATAAATAAAATAACTAAATATCGTACCCAGATCGACGATATGACATCACGCGGAAATGTGCACAGATATATATTGTGGTCTTCAGTGGCGGAGCGCCCATACAAACCGATACCCACCGGCTTGCCTAAAATTTCTTTTTAGGCAGTTATATACTCTAAACTCTTTCATAACTTTTTTGTTCCGGGTTGCCCATCGAAAATGTTCACGCGCCACCACTGCTAGCCTAATTCAATCAAGATCCGATTGACGATTTCTTTTGCCGTCGGATAATCCAGCACGGCTAGCATAAGACCGTGCGCGAGATGAACTACGCTTCTCTATCTAAATGTTCTAATTACATAAGATAAGAAAAAAAAAGTAACTTTACTGCACAAATAATAAAAATACAGTTGAAAACAAAAGGATTAGAAAGACGGACGGACGGACGGAGGTTAGGCTTTATTAAATAGTGTGTGTTTAACAACTTAGTAAATCTTCCTGTCATCTGAAGCCTTTGGGCCCATGTCTACAGATTCCCAATTCTACAGATTGTCATGTGTACAGATTTCCAATTCTACAGATTCTCATGTCTACAGGTTCTCAATTCTACAGATTCTCATGTTTACAGGTTCTCAATTCTACAGATTCTCATGTCTACAGGTTCCCAATTCTACAGATTCTCATGTCTACAGATACGATAACAAACCAGTAATTATTAATCTAGAGGAATAGGTTTTATCTCTTCTGAAAAAAGGTACAAGCTCCGATTTTTATAAATGTTCTAATTCTAATCATATGATCACACTTGTATGTGTCTATATTTTGCGATGGTTAGACTAGAATTGGGAGTCTGTAGAATCAGAAATTTGTAGAACTGGAAATCTGTAGAACTGGAAATCTGTAGAATTGGGAATCCGTAGAATTGGGAATCTGTAGAATTGGGAATCTGTAGAATTGGGAATCAGTAGAATTGGGAATCTGTAGGATTGGAAATCTGTAGAATTGGAAATCTGTAATACAAATCTGTAGAATTGGGAACAAACCATCTGAAGGCCTCTAACACGGCTCGACGACCATTCGACTATCAGCGCTTACGGTCAATAAAGGGTCGACTATTTTATCCTACTAATATTATAAAACGAAAGTTTGGATGTTTGTTACTCAAGCACGTTTAAACGGCTCAACCAATTATTAAAATATAGGATAGATTTTATCCTGGGTCCACACAGACGAAGTCGCGGGCGGAAGCTAGTTAAAATAGGTGGAAGCGCATTCAGCTTAAAACTTAGTGAGACAAAGAATGAATCACTTTGGTAACGGCTACCCACAACCAAAGGAATTCAAGGTGGTCCCACTAAGCTGCATCATCCGCTTTGTGGAAATGATGGTGCGAGCTTGGGAGTAGCTATAAAGGGGAGGGCAAATGCACAAAAGATCCCACTGGGTCGAAGTGTATCCGAAAGGGCCTTCAACTAAATAAGATAAGATGGGTGGCTTAGAGATCAATGGGAAATACTAACATCGTGGTATATAATTAACAGTGATCGGTTTTTTGGATTCGAGATGGGGTGAACGACCTCAATCATTATGTTAGTATGGATATGTCCCGGGAATCCGGGCTTTATGTTGATAGAAAAGGCAAAAAAATACAATGTGTTTTTTTATTACACTTTAAAACAACTAAGTAGCTGATAGACGAGTACTTACTCTCCGTTCTTTTGTCTAAATGTTTACAATACAAGTGTTTAACCATAAATCATAGTGTGCGAACTTAAGGTGGATCGCCTTTGAGCTATAAGATCTATGTATTTGCACTTATACGATAACCTGTGACCTAATATTATAGTATAAATTATACAGCTAATACCTATTTATTTATGCAATCCTTAGTAGCAAATAATTAGAACTGATCCAGAGAAAATAATGAAATGTCAATGTCAAGATTTTAAAGTATTTTTTCCATCATGACAGATATATAAGCTAATACTTTGTGGAGGTTTAATATATTTTGCTTCAAATAAAGTGTAGAGATTAGGAAAAGAATAGAAGTTTTTGTCTCAACTGCTTGCCATGTAAGAGTAAAAAATTCCTTAGAGTAATTTAAATTGTTTTATTTTTGTACGGTTTGTTCGGTATCGCGGGAAACTGTCGTATCTATATTAACTTTTCTACTTGATATCCCGCGAGGGAGAATCCAAATAACCGATCACTGATAATTAAACAGTAAAGTAAACAAACCTGTCTCTGCGTGCCCATCGGTGTGAAAAGTCGCAACAATCGCGCGTTGGTCGCACATGCGACTATGTCGCTGGCCGCTGTCACGCACAGGATCTCTTCTGTATCGGGCATAGACACGCTCCACTCCTTACTGCTACCGACTAGCGATATGCAAACGATTTTGCTGAAAGAGGCACAATTAGTTAAAAACTACTTATTATGGAAAAAAAGATTCGGTGGACCAAAAACACGAGAAATTACTTTACCTAAAGGATATTAATTAGCAGAGCCCGGATTTTCACGGCAAAACAAAACACTATCGTAATCTAGCCAGTGATAGAAACATTATTTTATCGATATCGAGTATTATGTATAAAAATAACATGACGATATATTTTTACATTATTGACAATTTACAGTGTTCAAAACAACCTTTTTTATATTTTTAATAAAAAAACTAGAAGTGTATTTTCTACCGAAAACGCCATAAGGTCACAATAGTCACAATACAGTCAATAATAGAAACATATAATTCCATAAGACTTTGAATAAATTAATTACGTATAAAACATAAATTGCGTATAGATATTATTTATTTCTTATAACGCTTTGAAACCGACGTGTTTGATATAAGTATTTTTATTAATAATATTTATTTTATTTGGTGACTTTTTTTCTTCTACTACACAATTATCGATATCGATAAAATCATGTTTCTGGGTCGTTCTTCTTTTCGACCGACAATAGCCTGTCCCTCGTCTTATTACGGCATCTCATTTGAGTAATGATGTTTACGGTTTTATAATGTTCGAATGAACGTCCATATTATTTTATTAATTAGTGATGTTTAATATTTCACTTTCTCTAACTAGCATTTTTTTTAATGTTTTTTTTTTCGTAGAATGCCGTGACAGAGTGGTAAACCAAAATGTTGTCCCCACTGAAAGAGTCCACTTTGTCACATGGTTTTTTTTATAAACCAACCGTAAATAAATATTTATATTGGCCAGAAAGGAAACTTCAATTAGTTCTAATGAAGAAACCTATGCATTTTTTTTTAAATCGCACTTCAAAACCAAATTTTTGGATAGTTCAAAAACCCTAAAAACAGAAAAACCTCGGATCATTGTCGGTAAAAAAGAAGAACGACCCTTCTACCACTGGCTAGATTACGATAGTGTTTTGTTTTGCCGTGAAAAATCCGGGCTCTACTAATTAGCCTAAGAATGTACTTTTATATTGCCAACGTATTTTGGCCATCTTGTTTTTTCCGGCTGTTGTAAAAATATAAGCTACAAAAAGTAAGTTTAATTATATGCTTCACAAAGTGGAGACAAATAACATAGGCCAGAGGGAAAATATCGGAAGGGAATCCCAGCTGCAAATGGGTAATTACGTTGATTAGTTTACACCCCTTGTGTACATTTACATTCAGCGTCATAAACATGAATAATCAGTTTTTCCTCGCATGTTCTTAAGGAAGACACTCGCTTCATGCAAGTCACGTTGAAAAAGATAATTGGTGGTTAATCAAATGTGTAAAATTTTGCCTTGCACCGAAAGTGCGCCTTTATATGGTTCAACATAATCACGGGAACTCGTCTATGCCCGCGCGGCAGGGCGGTGCGGCGCGGGGCCGTGCGGGAATGGATTTCGGGCCAATATTCCCGAACACGTGCGAGAATGAGATTTCATGATAGTTAAAATTTCACCTTTTATTTATATATTTTTATTCTTTGCATGATGCATTGTAAAATGTTGTATGATACACGTGCGGATAGGTTATTCCCACTCGTGTCGATCAAAAACAATCCCTCACGGTCGTGTTTTTGGCCATCATCACTCGTTGGCAATTACCTACTTTCCGCACTTGTATCATAAATAACTAAATAGCCCATTGATTGTAAGCCATTGAATAAAAAATCGGCCAAGTGCGTGTCGGACCACGCAAAACGAAGGTTTCCGTGCCTATTAAAAAGGTCGTATCGTCACAGAAATCTTACGGCACTTACATCTTTTTCTTTAAAGAGCCTTCCTTTTTTCAGCAATATCTCAATAACTTTTAGACCGATCTTGTTCAAAATAATTTTCGGTGAAAGAATTTAATAAGCCCTATGTCCATGATTTTTTTCATATTTTTAAAATACACCGTTCAAAAATTAGAGGGGGGGGACACAATTTTAGTGACTTTCGGGGTGATTACCTCCGACTCTATTCACTTCATCAAATTCAATCAAAAAAAAAATGCTGAGAGACCTTATATTTAATTTAAAAGGCCTATTGATTGATGTGCCACACGTGAGCTTACAATTTAAAAAAAAAATGACTTTCAGTTTTACGTATGGAGTGCACCCCTAAAAATTTTTTTTTGTCATTCTAATTACAAAACTATGTAGCGGCTAACAAAATACACCTATCCTCAAAAATTCTATTCAAATACACCTTATAGTTTTCGAGTAAAATGCCTGTGATATAGGCACGGGCATGACGAAACTATAAGGGTTCCGTTTTTGCCATTTTGGCTACGGAACCCTAAAAATACCTATGTGTAATGATAGTTGGTATACTAAATGGTACCACTATAGTCACTGACCTGGGTGTCTCGCAGGCCAGCACCAGCGCGCTCGCGGACAGACTCGCCATGGTGTGGTTGAGGTAGTTGTTCAGGTTGATGCCGTGGTGCAGGCTCGTGTCGTGGAACTCCACGTCGATGTTGGATTCACCACTTTCAAGCGTGTGACATCGGACTATGCCTATTTCGTTCCAGCACATGTATCTACAATATCAAATAACTATATTAAACATACTCCCAGCATAGCCCTCTCCATTGCCTTTTGGGTGACTTTGAGCCTTCTTATGAGGCCCATATTAAGCGACCATGTTTCCGTGCCATACGTCATCACTGGCAACACACACTGGTCAAAGACTCTCGTCTTGAGACACTGCGGAATATTGGACGAAATAATATAAAAATAAATGCTGCCGACTAATTCTCGATAAGAACGTGTATAAGACATTAAGGGATTGTAACGAACACGCGTTAAGTGATTGTAAATACACACTACTTCCTACAGACTGATAATTTTAATCAGGAAACCAAGCATGCCGCGAATGCCGTGTTGAAATAAATCAGGATGAACAACAGAAATCTCATATCACCGTGCGTACCTCGCGGTGCGGCGCGTGCCGGCCTGGAAAAGGGTTACCTTTTCCAGGCCGGCACACTATATATATTCAATATTCTCTTTGGCCGGCACTCGGAAAATGACAATCGGATGTCAGTCTTATTCATTGACATTAAAATGTTATGTTTGACAAGCAGTATGTGGTCGATATAACGCCTCTGTCTAGAAAAGGGTTAATAAATCCTTTTTGATTCGCAATTTTTATTAGACGACCGAATAGCCTAGTGGTTAGAGAACCTGACTATGAAGCTTGAGGTCCCGGGTTCGATTCCCGGTCGGGGCATCTGCCCTGCAAATATCTATTTGTATGATGAATACGAATGTTTGTTCTCGAGTCTTGGATGTTTAATATCTATTTAAGTATGTATTTATCTATATAAGTATGTTTATCCGTTGTCTCTAGTACCCATAGTACAGGCTTTGCCTAGTTTGGGACTAGACCAATTGGTGTTAATTGTCCCACGATATTTATTTATTTTATTTAATGCCTCAATTTGCAATTCTTTTCCGGCGCCTGTATTTCCGGTCATACAACGTTATTGTCTTCAAGACAAGAGTATACATGCATTTTCTGGATGTGCGTGATCCATCTTAGGCCTTGTCTTAACTTTCCATCAGGTGAGATGAAGGTCAAACGCAATCCCATTTTTCAAAAAACGTGGCAGAAAGCTCGAGCCGCGACTCCCCGTCGTCTGCCCCCAGCCCTAGCGTCTAAAAATGGAGTTCTAAGGTAACAATACAATACAATACAAATACTCTTTATTGCACACCTCACACAAACAAAGCAGTAACCATTATTTAAAAAAAAAATTTTTTTTTAATCAGTAAAAAATTACCTAATAAAACTTGATACCATTGTAACTTAATACATTTTATCTACACACATACTATAAACCCGCTAAAATACGTTCAGAAACTGGCAGTAATGACCAGCATTATATCAATAAGATTTATAAAAATATATTACTAGTCTCTGGCCGTAGGTAATTTTGTACGTATTTTCATTAAGATATTGATATTGATTAAGTTTCAAATTTCGAAGCGTGGCCCAGAGATCAGAGAAAATCATGACCAACTAGATTTTGTTATGGACGTCTAGTTGATCATGATTTGAAATCTAGTCGGCCATGGCGGTGCAATGGCGGTTATTCTAATGGTTCCCGAACATATAATATAATTGAAGATTTCCGGCCGCGACTCCCCGTCGTCTACCCTCAGCACTACGTCTCGCTCTTGAGCTTTTCCAGTGATACTCGTATATAGTTATCGTACTCGCGTTCGTAGTTACTTATTAGGTAGTTATATGGCGACATAACTTTTAGGTTTAGCATTCAGTGAAAATAGAGTACGTATGTAGTTTTTAGGTGGCTACCTTTTCCTTCTTCCTCATCTTTTTGTTAAAAAAAAGTTCTAACCGAGCTATGACATCCGTTGACGCCAAGGTTCACAAAAAAAAACATGTATACATAATGGACTTTCCGTCAATCCGCCTAGGTCCTCTGGAAAGCCTCTCACAGACTGGCGCGGCCTGCGGTGGCGGTCAGTAGTAAACTATACAATAATTGTAGTCTGTGAGAGGCGTTATACGTAGGCGCAGCCGCACTGCTAGCTGGATAGGCATAAACACAGAACACTAAATACTACAGAAGGGGTATCAAGCGCGGTTTCTATCGGGACCGGTGTCGCCACCTCATCCCCTCCACGTCGCCTACAACTTTGTGAACGACTGCACGGCGATCAGGTGACGTTGGCGCGAAAGCTTTGAGCGCATGGTCAAAGTAGTGGCGCACGTCCCACGCCCACATTTCTTCTTGTTTGAATTTTCTTGTTTGAATCTTTGCAATCATTACCAGTGTTCGGAATGTTCACGGCAAAACAAAAGACTGTCGCAAATTTACTAGGGTAAGAAATAATTTTTCATCGATATCGAGAATTACTATGGAATATTTTATAATTTAAAATAATATGCAAAAAAAACAGTAATTCACAGATTATTCAGTGTAAAAGTTATTATTTAAGCCTTAACGACATCTTGTTTTTAATGAAAATATTGAATAACCCGTCCTTTTGCCTTTGCCGAAGTTGAGTAGTAAAGAGGTGAAATATAGCGACTATACCACCTCATTGACAATAACAGACACTTAAAATGAAAAAACTCTATATTGAGACATTAAACGTCACTTCATTGATATGACAGTGCTCAAATACGAACTGTCTAGGTATTATTTGTAAAACGCTTAAAAACGGACGCGTTTGTTACGTAATATTTTAGTATTGTACTTTTTCAGTAAAGTAAAAATGAATAAAGTGCAAGATTGGCTCAAAACGTGTCTAACAAAATACCCTGAATTTGTACATAATGAAGTGACATCTACTATATACTGCTCTACGTGCGATATTAATCTAAAAATAAAAAAAATGCAATATTCAATTTTGGTGGACCATTATTTATTTTACTATCGATATCGATAAAAAAAAATTCTTACCCTAGTAAATTTGCGACAGTCTTTTCTTTTGCCGTGAAAATTCCGAACACTGATCATTACTCATAGAGTACTTCTGAATGTCTGTCAAATTAGACCAGTCTGACAGGACTGGCTTACCCCGAGGCACTTCTATAGTATTTAGTGTTCTGCGGGCATAAAGGCCCACCTATGCTCCAAGTGTCCCGGCGTGGCGGAAGGCTGGAACGGCGCCTGGTGCGGCGCGGCGCGCGCGGGCTCGAGCCGCGACGCCGGCCGCGACTCCCCGTCGCCCGCCCCCGGCCCTAGCGTCTCGCTCTTGAGCTTCTCCAGTGATATAGCGTTGTCGTCGTCGCTTTCGTAGTTGGTTATTAGGTTGTCTATGTCGTCATTGTCTGAAATTAAAAAGACATACATTTTCAAAACAGTTTTCCTAACATAGTTTACATCAAGACATTTTTAGTACAGTAACCTTATATTGCTGTATTTTTATGCAGTCATCAACTACTTGTTGAGAGGGTTCCGATGAGCGTATGACGGTTTTATCTTGCGAATTAGACACTGGATTTTTTTGACAGTATTTTGTCTTTAACTATATCGGATGAAGCCGAGATTCTGTATAATTTAACGGAAGTAGCTTTAAAATCTAGAACATAAATTAGTTTAACTCTTTTTTGTAGACATTTTGTTACCCGTTCGCCTGGCGGCAAGCCCCTATAAATAGGTAAATCTTGCGCAGATTTGAAGTTACTATGGTCAGCTTCCATCTCCGTTCCATCTCAGTGATGCCATAATATTTCATTGTCACCGAACTAACATAAGTATGCAAAATTTCAGCTCAAACGGATACCGGCAAGTCGCTGAATTTTTTTGCAGATTTTGAAGGACAAGGACAGAGAGTGTCAGTTAATATAATCATCATAAACTTAAGAGCCGGGCTCTTGTCGGTGGAGTAATCGCCACTTGCCTTCCACATCGCTGAGTAATGGCCAGTTTTATACACCCACTCCTATTTGGTCGAAAATCCTACCGGGGAACCCACTTCTTCGGCCTTCTGTCAGTACTACTGATGCAGCTACTACTCTGTACCAGGGGAATGCTTATTTAATGACGGCATTTACTCGCCGTGTCGCAAGGTTGTCATAAGGCCTATGTAGCTTTTATTGAGAAGTCCATCCCACCACCGTCCAACCCACTACGCCCTGTTAACCGTGTCGCTGCTTGATCGGGGACTGCTTTTTTATTATATTATTGCACGTTTTATTACATTTTATTTAGCTATATATAAATAATAATAAGAATGCCTGACTTGGCTCTACGAAATATCTCACAACTTTTTACGGTGGAAGCATGGTGGAAGAGTTTCGAGACTTGGCCTATTTGTTACATGGAATGTTTTTATCGGATTCGTTATATTCGCAGCTAACCACATGTCTAGTGGCCGTTCACTATCCGTCACCTGTGACCCCGTTGGTAGCCTGTAGCTCAGCCCCAAGTTAATATAAAGCTTGTATAAAAGCGGCGGCGCGCATTCTACTAGGTGCAAAGGAATTTGAACATTTCAGATTTTAATGGAATTTAGACTGTCCGCGCGCGACTGCCTCGCAGTCGCACTTGATCGATTTCACAGTAATTTGAAATTTACCTAGTTACTTTACAGAAGGTTCCTTCGCATCTAAAACGCTGTCTGGTCCGGCCTGGTCGGAATTTCATATAAAACTACCTACCATCATCTCTCTCAATCATTTCAATGTCATCAGCAGCACCAGCATCGGCGTCAGCTTTGCTGTCCTTGCCATAGCAGTTCAGGAGCACGCCTAGCTGTCCCGACACATCACAATAGGCTAATACACCATTTCCTGAAAAAAGAGTATACAATTTTTTTTCACGCCACTGCTCGGTAATGTGGCAAAAGATGGTCAGCAGGCTTCAAAGCTGGGGTTAGTTGGACGTCGCACGAACAGGCCATCTATGACTTCAAACTGTCCAACAATAACATTGTTGTTCAGTTTGAACAGCGATCGACCAATCACAGGGCACCGCGCGCGGTCGGCCCGTTCCTCCTCCTCCGCGCCGGGCGCAATGCAAGCGAGCCTGTTTAGTATTATGATCTTCAATTAGATACTTAATTTTGATTTTAAATTATAATTATTTGCAATTTCCTCGCAGTAGGCGTGAAAAGCACTATGTTAAGCCTCGGCCGAAAGGGCAATAGCTGGACTCGTACTTTCGAGGGCCTCCGCTACGCGTCGGCTCTCGAACTAACTCGTCCATCTATTGCTTACTTTCTAGCCTCTTCAACAATGTACTATTTCCTTCTAAATTATTTGCTGCTGTTCCCTATGCTTGGATTTTCAAATATACTGGTTTTTTTGTCGACTTATTGCATTTTTCTTTGGCGCAGGGATGGGAATGACAGATCTAATACCAGGCAGGCGGAGCTGCAGGCACAGATGAATTTTTCTCTGGGACAGGGATGGGAATGACAGATCTAATACTAGGCAGGTGGAGCTGCGGGCACAGACATACCCGCAGCTCCGCCTGCATAGATATGCATAATATTCAACTATTCATGTGTACATTACAGATTAAAGGTTATTAACAAATATGACCTAGCAGGGCTATGATACAGACAGAAAGAAACTGTGTTGATTAAATCCCTAAAAATAGATAGCTGTAAAGAATACCACGACTTTTTCTATATACCTTTAGGATTCCACGCCAAAGCTGATACATTATGTGATGTAGGATGGTCAACAATGCCCATACAAGTGCCAGACTGTACCTCCCACACCGCTATCTGCCCGGCCACTGTGCTGGCAGCCAAGTATTGGCCACATGGAGAAAACCGGCATTGAGAAATTGCACATTTTATCTGAAATCCAAAAAAGTAATGATATTGTTGCGTATAAAAATTATGGAAAAAGTGGGTAGTTTTGTGACAAGTGAGAAGTTATGGAAGGTAGATTGAAAAGTCAGTCGTCACCTGGATTTCAGCCTGCCCATGTGCTCTGGACCCTAATTGTGTGTATACTTCAGATATAAATCTCATCATCATCATCATCATATCAGCCGAAAGACGTCCACTGCTGGACATAGGCCTCCCCCAAAGAGTGCCACAATGACCGGTCCTGCGCCTCCGCATCCAGCAGACTCCAGCGACCTTTACCAGGTCATCAGTCCACCTTGTGGGGGGCCTACCCACGCTGCGCCTTCCGGTACGGGGTCGCCACTCGAGAACCTTTCCGCCCCAATGGCCATCGGTTCTACGTGCAATGTGCCCCGCCCACTGCCACTTAAGTTTAGCAATTTGGAGGGCTATATTGGTTACCTTGGTTCTGCTGTGGATAGCCTCATTTCTGATGCGATCACGCAGAGATACTCCCAGCATAGCCCTCTCCATTGCCCTTTGGGTGACTTAGAGCCTTCTTATGAGGCCCATAGTAAGCGATCACGTTTCCGTGCCATACGTCATCACTGGCTGGGATATTAATCTGTTACCGATTTATTATTTACGAGCTTCCGCCCGCGATTTAGTCTGCGTGGGCCCAGGGTAAAAACTATCCTATATTTTAATCCAGGCTTATAGTCTATCTTCGTGGCAAATTTCATCCAAATCAGTTGAGGTGTTTAAGCATGATTGAGTAAGAAACATCTAAACATTCGCATTTATAATATTAGTAAGATTTAAACTCTATTGCACTATACAAGAAAGTACTAATGGCACTTAATACCTTAAGGCATTCTCTACCAGAACCACTGCGCTGAAAATAAATATTTCTGCTGTGCAGCAGGGTTAGCACAACTGATGCTGCGACGCGACGCGAGACGAGAAAAATCTACACTCCTCTTTCTAATTTGCACAGGGTGAATGAGATAAAAGCAGCTTGGGACTTGGCAGCAACTTGTGCTATAATAATAGATGTACAGGATAAAGGTGTAGACAAAGAGATCTGATTATTTCTATTCTATACATATATATCAATGGACAGTGTAATCCAGTTTCACTACAAGTTAGATTTCCTAAAATGATACCATTCTGCCAATTTAAATCAAAAACCAGAATGTCATGAACATTATAAAAGTTATATGCAGACGCATCTTTTTGGCTTAGCATGGTATCATTGAAAATAAAGTGGCTACCTTTTCCAACTACCTCATTTATTAGTTAAAAATTATACTTACCGAACTATGTGTAAATGTCATCCGTTGACCCCAAGTTTCATACTCCAATAAGATTACTTCCCGGTTGTTGGGGTAAGCCAGGTAGCTGCCCTCTGAGGGCTCAAAATCCAGACGACCTGAAATAATATGTATCCTATGAACACAAGTAATTCCAACAAGCCGTTTTCCCTCTGGGCTGGAAGGATAGATTGAGATTAGGTGCCAAAACAGACCCCAGGCTACAACCAGGAAAATGCTAGGAGGATGACTCCAGTAATCCTTTAGTCTATGTGATAAAAATGTACATAGTTACAGGATTTAGATTATTTAAATCATGATTTTAGTGCTTATGAATTATCAATAAGCATACCACCTTCATTTTTACCCGACTGCCGAAGGTGGGTTATGATTTTTGAGCATATGTATTTATGTATGTATGTATGTGTGTGTATATGCCTTATTCTTTGGCACACCCTGTAGCCTAAACCGTTTGACGGATTGAGGTGTTGTTGGATTCCTTTTAATACAGCACATTTTAAACAATATGAATAACAATAAGATACTTACACACCACTTTAGCAGAATAAAATGTGTTAATTTTAGGAACACACTCTATTTCTTTAACAATTTTCTGTGTGTCAATATCCCAAATCCTCAGCATGCCATCCCCACAGGTTGTGGCTGAATACTTCATTTGTGGGCACAACACTATGCTGAGAACTGGGCCTTTATGCTCAGACATCACAAATAAAGGTGCACCACCTTCCGGGCTGCATATTTTAGCTTCCATGTTTTCTGATGTACAACCCAGAGCCTAAAAGCAATGGAAACAGGAGAATGTACCGTCAAGGCTTACTTTAAAACATATAAATATTAATCTTAAGAAACCTGTATTGTACACCCACCTCAATTTTAGTACTTGTCATAATGTGTGTGACTGGTGCCGTAAATCTAGTAACAATACCATCTTTGTCGAACGCAGGAAATGTGTAAGCTTGGACAGCATGATTGTCAGTGGCCACATAGAGCCTCTTGTCTTTAAAATTGACGGCCGTTGCACTCTCACCAACGCAGTGGGAATTAGGGTCGTCATCGTCAATATCAACCCATATTCGGACATCACCGTCATTGCCGCAAGTAATTATATGCCTGAAGTGTGAAAAAGATCGTGTAGAGACGTTCAGAGACATACAAAATCATAATCAAACGCAAATAAACTCACTGCCCGTCTTCAGTATAACAAACATCTGTATGACCCTCCGCATGAGCATATCTAAGAGGTCTGCTATCGATTTTCATCTTTGTTTTGCTTTCGTATTTATGCAAACCTCTGATAAACCTTTCGATAAAAGTAGTTTACAGATTTTTGGACTTGCAGAAGTTGCAGATAATAATCAAACAACCTCAAAAACACAAAACAAATCTACAGTCTTTGACATTTTGACATTTCGTTTGGCGGGAACGCTGAGGGCCTACCGCGAAACGCATTCGAAGTTTTCCCTCTCTGTCAGACTTGCGAGTTCGTACGTAAGTGCAACAGAGAAGGAAAACTTCGAATGCCGTTGGCGGTAGGCCCCCTGGGAACATTGACATATCGTTAAGCGACATACACATTGATAAAAATATTGCGAAATTGACACATTTTTTTCTCTCGTTTCATGCACACTACAAACGATGAAATTTGACATACTTACTTGCTAAAGCAAGAATGAAAGGTATGTGTTGCTGACTTATTCCAACTATTGCAAGTAAAGTTGTTGTGATAAAATGGAAAATGTGTAATTGCCTTTATACACGCTCCCCTCCACTACCATTTCCTTAAATTACATTCGTCTGTTGACGTTCATTTCATTCATTCTGTACATTCATTCAGTCATTTTGAATAGAAGAGGCGTGTGTTCCGGCCGGCGTGCTAGCTAATCTCAAAATAGAATTATCGTATTATAAGACGATAACATTAAAGTTTCAATTCATTCTTGTGATATTTTAATAAGTGCAAAAGGTACTTTATTGTGTGAATATGATTGCGTTTTAGTAATTATAACTACCGAGTATTAATTGGTGTTCATGATGTAATTTTAGCACATTTTTACCATCAAACCATAACCTTGGCTTTGGATATTTATAAAACAATTCTGCGCGCGTGTAAAAAAAATCGATAAATGTACTTTAGTGTTATCATTTGTTGTTTTTTTTTAATTCAGATGGCAGAACAAGGTTTCTTGAAACAAAAACCTGGTTTCGCGACGACCGCTATTCACCACGGTCAAGAACCGGAAAAATGGTCTTCAGCGGCCGTTGTCGTACCCATCGTCACCGCCACAACGTTTAAACAGCCGGCGCCTGCCGAACATACGGTAAGAATCTTTTATTATTTCGTCACAATGAAGAAACCTATAAACAAGTGACGAAAGTTTTTTCCGATAGCTCACGTATATACCTAGGCATATCCGATGTAATATTGATTGTGATTGCAGGGTTTCGAGTATGGCAGATCAGGAAACCCCACAAGGAACGCATTAGAAGAGTGCCTAGCAGCTCTGGACGGTGGGAAGCACGGTTTCACATTCGCCTCGGGCCTGGGAACCACCACGACACTTCTTGGATTACTCAAAGCCGGCGACCACATTATTTCCGGTGACGATGTCTACGGCGGCACCAACAGATTGTTCAGGTAAAACCAACTATTCATATATTGAACCATTTTCCTTACTCAAAGCTAACTCATTCGTGCGTAACTTTAAGGAAAATTGTAACTTTGTAACAAAAGAGTCAGTAATTGAAAAAAAATATATATATATGTTAAGTACCTATCATAATAGGAAAAATAGACTTCGCGCCTCTGAACTTCAAATTTGGGTAAAACAATTAAAAAAAAACCTTTATCTTTTTGCATCTAAGTTTCTTCAGAATTCTCGTTTTTAGGGTTCCGTACCTCAAAAGAAAAAAACGGAACCCGTATAGGATCACTTTGTTGTCCGTCTGTCTGTCTGTCAAGACCCTTTATCTCGGGAACGTGTGTAGGTATTGAGTATTAAAACCACATACTCAAATCTACAGTCCCTTGAAGCTGTGAAAAAAATCAAACTTCTAAGTTCACGTAAAAAAAAGATACGGTCGTTTAGGCCGCAAAAACGTCTATTCCGATTTTCGACACTCAAGGGAATCAAAATTTATAGGGTATTTTCCGTTGACCTAGAACTATGACGCAAGTCTTAAACTACAAATACAGGGAAAAATCTGAAACTAGGTATACATTTGTAATTTTGTACGCGAACCCTCGGTGAGCGAATCCCACTCGCACTTGTCCGGTATTTTTTAGTATACTTAGATAAGATTATAAGAAAATTATAGAATTACAGTTAACATTTTCAGACGCATGATTATATGTATATTATGTGTAGCCACTAAATTTAAAATAGAATTTATCAATTATCCATTTTATATATACTTGTAGTCACGCATAAAACACGCGCGAAATCAACGACACGATTTACAACATTCGTTACGTGATAATGATAAAATTGGTTGAATATAGCACTTAGTCTTGAACGGGACTTATAAAGTGGACACATTTGACATAACCAATTCAAGTGGTGTATTGTTACGTTACTGTGACAAAGTACTAACTTCGCCCACCCGTATTCCTTTCAACCACTCGGTGTTCGCGGTGTCTGAATACATATTAGACTAGGGTCGAGACATTTCACCATAGGGGTGTAATGTAACAATTACTCATGACATGATGACTGGCAAATTGATCCCGCGCATTATGGAATTCAAGGCGAGACTTATTTTGCAAGTCATGGAACTATAAATGCCCCTTATATCGTCATGGGTTTCCTATCGTTATGATAACGGTAATTTTCGAGAACCCATAGTAAGTGCCTCATTAATATCCATCAGAATGTTTACATATCTATCGTATGTAGATAACATACTAATTAACATGACAATAGTTTAGAAAAAGTATGTAAATTCCGTACGTAGGACTGCTACTAGAGTATTCATTTTGATTACGCATCGCATGTATACGCAGTGTAAAGTAAATACTTAAAGGCAATTTTTGTTGCAATACATCTTTCTCCGGTGGCGAATAGACGAAGGTCCACGAACAATTCTCTTGGTTAATCATAATCAAGTAAAGAAAGCCTAATAACATCCGATATTTTTTCGACTTTTATGTTACGCTACAGGGCACGTCACAAAATACCCATCCGATTTCAGAAATTCTTTCACCAGTACCTATGTAGAATGAGCCCTCTGGGTGTGAACATAGGCTATATTTAAACCCGCGACTCTGTTCCGCCTCTGTTCTTTACGATATGAGGCTCCACGCGGGCAATCATTAAACAAACATGTTTTATGGTAATACATTCATAATGCTCAGCTCACGTCTGCATTAATTTGACGAATATCCGTGGCGACTTTTTTTGGCATACCGAAAAATGAAGACGATACCCACTAGACAAAGAAAAACCGGCCAAGTGCGTGTGTCGGACCACGCACAACGAAGGGTTCAGTGTCTATTAAAAAGGTCGTATCGTTACAGAAATCTTACGGCACTTATGTCCTTTTTTAAAGAGAAGGCACATATTTCAGCAATATCTCGAAAACCAATCTTGTTCAAAATCATGTGATCAATCAGTGAAAGAATTTAATAAGCCATGATTTTTTTCAAAAATTAGAGGGGTGACACAATTTTTGTGACTTAATCTGCGACTCTATTCACTTTTGAAAGGCCTATCGATTGATGTGCAAACCCCGGACCACGGGAGCAAAAATGCACTTGTCACTAGTGCTTAGTTAAATATCGACTATTCTATCGACATCCATACGAACAAATTATTGAATCAGAAATTTATATATCAAACTTATTATCTTACATGTCAGGTTGTTACACAATATTAGGTACATCAGGTAAGTATAGATACCATTTCAGTCAACTAATTACATTGGTACTATAATTATATCATACTCACGGGAATGATCGTAAAATAGATAAAGTGAATGACAGTTATAAATAGATACTTTTCACATAACTTACAGACCTCTTTCATATCATATTTGCATATCGCAATTAAGGAGTTTAAAATCAGAAAATTTAGAAAAAATGATAATTGTATATTACGAAAACTATATAAAATACTGAAAAAATACAAACATTTCGTTTTAATTTTATTTTCAACAATAATTAATACTTCTGCATATCATAGCGGTAGTCCAGTAGGTACATCGTGCTTTTTATCGACATCGATTTATATGATATAAAATGTGTGTCCTCGCACTATAAAGCTGTCAACGCATTTTTGCTCCCGTCATCCGGAGTTTGTATGATGTGCCACACGTGGACTTACAATGTTTTTTTTTGTCTCGCAGTTACTATTTTTTTTGTCATTTCATTACAGAACTATGTAGCGGCTAACAAAATACACCTATCCTAAAAAAATTATTCAAAAAGACCTTATAGTTAAAATGCCTGTGACATACGGATAGACGGACATGACGAAACTATAACGGTTCCGCTAAAAATTAAAACAATCATTGGGAACGTCCACGTCAAACAATCACGACCACGTGTTAAGTGTAGGCCGATTCAACAGCTACCTACCTATTAATTTTGCCACTCCTTTTATAGCTGGCCTCCACTAGGCTCGCCGAGGTGAGTCGAATCGAATCGAAAATAATTCTATTCGATTCGACTCGCCTTGGCGAGCCTAGTGGACGCCAGCCTTTACATCGCTTTGGCAACTGCAAGTAACATAGTCCTTATCACGGCATTATAAGGTTCCAATCAAAATAACACAGCAACGACATTGACTGAAAGAACAACACAGCACAGTCTGTCTAGCTAGAGACACACATACGGGTAAACTGTGATGCACAGAGCACTTTGCTACTCGTATGTGGGTTTCGAAGATATTGATGTTTCACAACCCCAATGTACTGATGTCAGGTTATTATCAATTCGACTAACAACACCAGTAGCTACTAGCATTCTCAGTCGGGGCTACACGAAACGCAAACCTAATTATAACATTGTAAAATAAAGGAAAAATATTTGGTTTCCCACAGTAATTGGCGTAAGCATACAAATAGTAAAAGGGACACGACATATGATGATGGCAGATTAATGCAGATTTTGTGTTTCTTCTTACCCTAGCTGGTTTCATTTTTTTAAATAACGCCTTACGACGAATTATAGTTAGTGTTGGACAAGTCAGTAACAAGAAACCTACCATAATCAATTGGTCATGCTTAAGATTTTTATTTCCTTACAGAACCGTGGCTGCTTCGATGTCCATAGAAACAACATTCGCTGATTTCACTAAGCCAGACGAAGTCGATAAGGCGGTAAAAGAAAATACAAAGGTATGTGTATACTACGAGTTGTTACGTCTATTTTTTAATACTTATCGATCCATTACTAAATAAGCAATTGGAATGTTTGACTACTGGTCAAATCAGCAATTTTTTATTAAACGTCTAAGGCTTTTTTTATAAATAAATTAATGTAGGGGACAATCTTACACAAATCGCACTAGCCCCATAGTAAACTCAATAAGGGTTGTGTTATGAGTGCTAGACGACGATATATTTAACAGACATAAATACTTAATTACATAGAAAACATCCAAGACTCAAAAACAAATATTCATGTTCATCACACAAATATTAGCCCTCATTGGGATTCGAACCCAGGACCTTCAGCTTCGTAGGCAGCGTCAACACCCACTAGTCCGCCGCCGCCGCGGTATAAACCGGTCGTCTCTGTTAATATGAGAATATTTTCTATGGCGTCAATTTTTTGATCTTTACCAGTTCAAACACAATATACAATACGGCCTATATGTTGTGATGTAGGGTAGACTTGACTCGTGCTGACCACACAAATATCAACCTTATATGGACGCGTAGAATAACTAGAATTCAATAAATATTACGATTTTTTGCTTTGGAGTAAAGTAAATAAATCTCTTGTCGTTGATGTCCTCGATTTCTTACATATCCTCGTTGTCTTCAATGTCACCATGGCCCTGGGTGCCTTCAATGTCGTTCAGCACGGCTAGCGCGAGACCGCGCACGAGCTTTCTCACGCGCGAGATAGACAACCCTCTCTCTGTAATTAGAACACTCGGAAAGAGACAGGCAGTTTATCTGCTGAACACAGCTGCTGAATTAATAATTTAATGAAATAGTATGCGATGAATACAGCAATCACGGTCGTCGTAAATATTATTGATCCAGTCTTACTCGTATCAGCACGTAATCAATAAAATAACAGTGTTTAAAAACACGTGGCTGTCTGTCTCTATGTAAATGCCATGAGATAATAGGGGTAATTACATCATCAACAGAATAATTATATGCTTAATTATACGTACTCCACCTGAGCTTTCTTATGCCTTATCTAACTATTCGTGTGTATTAAATATGGAAAGGAGGAAGGATTGAGATCTCAGTGATTACTTACATTCTTGAGTGGTATCGCGTTTGGTATTATCGATGGCTGACATAATACACTTCCCAGTTTTAAAACCTTATTATTATTAACATAAGATTTAATCTAGGTCCTCACTTAATACATATAATTTGGTACCGTTTAATTGTTACTCAAGCGTTTTGTCATGATAACGTTTCCAGATAAAATTTATAGCTTTACAAATAATGTCACGTTCGTCACAACGTACCTTTTTGTAAACTTATAATTGCATTCAGAATAATGTTGTTACTAGTTGAATACGTATATAAATACCAAGATAACTAAGGCCTCGTGTAATCGAATGTTATGATGTAATTAATAATAAAAGAGCTACATATTGCGGAAAGTAAAGTAGGTAGGTATGTCTCTCAAATCAGGAGAGAGTGCTTCCATCCTACAGACCGCAACCAAAACTATTTTAAAGGATCGCCAGTAAGCATGTGCCTTATTATGTACCTAGTCTGGTATTCGGAGTCAGTAGATAGGTGGCCAGAGTTCCTGCAGAGTATTTTTAGTAGACACATAGAGTAATCGGTATTGAGCAATTTATATAGTTACATAATAATTATTGCTGTATTCGCTTACCATACCATCACAGGCCGGTCAAACGCTCGTTTGGCAAGAAATGTTACTAAGCATTTTTTTTCTCATTTTAGATGGTGTGGTTAGAAACTCCAACAAACCCCAACCTGAAGATCGCAGATATAGCAACCGTGGTCAAATCCGTCAAGAGCCACGGGGAACACATCATCGTAGTGGTGGACAACACTTTCCTCACGCCGTACCTCCAGCGGCCGCTGGACTTCGGGGCTGACATTGTCATGTACTCCCTCACGAAGTACATGAACGGACACTCTGACGTCATCATGGGATCCGCGGCCCTCAATGATGATGAGATCGCGAAAAAACTACGGTTCCTGCAAAACGGTTAGTGTTGACATATTTTCTACCCATGTGAACGTTTTCCTGATATCATTCTTAAAACTGCTTTAAGGTGAAATTCACGTAACAGTAGTTTTTTTTACCACGTCGGTGGCACACTACCCTACAGCCCGCGTACATACGCGTGCAACTCTGGAGTACGATCTCCTGGAAACCTCGCCTCATCCCTGGAGGTTACATGCACATTGCCGACCTTTTAATAATGTACACACTCCTCTCTTGAAGTACCCCATAACGAAATCCCTCGATATTTGGCCTAGGGACTAGACTATCTGAGTGAGTGGGCAACTTAGCCGTTAGAAGTTTACCAAGCAGAACGAAGACTCTACTATTCTTTTATATTGCGAATAAAAAAAATTGTTTGAAAGTGAATTAGTCACAATTGAAAATAATAGTTAATAATTATAATTATGAATGAACTGTTATTTTCTGAATGTTTTACTGTTATTATTATGATCAATGTATTTTTTTTCTTTTCACTTTGTATACTGTTTAGTTATTAATGTAATGAATTATTAGGTATACTTTTCCCATTAGTATTATATTCCAATGCCCTCACAGGGTTGTGTTGAAACGTGTTGCTATTTTAAGACCTTTATTTGTACACACACAGCAATGAATAAATGAATATGAATATGGACTAAAGGTTCGCCAAACTGCGGAGCAGTTTGTTGGCGATGCGCTCACTTAATTAAAATAGTATTTTATATAATCGTTACACAATAAGGGCTCTTAAAGTCGAGTACCGTGTTTAGGCTACGAGGCTTGCCAAGTGGCCTAAGTAAACTTTAATCGTTGAGCCATTTAAGTGTCAACTAATTTTGGTTTTTAATAGTTAAGCTATGAATATCCAGTAAAAGATGAGCTCTAAATGGCTCAACGATTAAAGTCCGTGACTGTACGAGAATCGTATGCACCTACATTTGCGTATATGTATATAGTTGCAATCATTATGTATCAACGGCTTAACATGCCTGCCTATACGGTGCCTCAGCCGACATTGCTTAACCTGCACAATTGATGCGAAGAGCCCTCCCGTTTTTATGACTGCGTAAGCCTTTATACCTACTGAGGCTAATTCTGTCAGACCACAATCTTATGCTCTTTCGAGTAAAACTGCTCACTGAGTACAGCCATTTTTGTAACCGTAAAAAATATGCTAAAGGAAGTCGGCATTCATTGACTCGGGTGTGAATGCTTGACTCCGATTGACGTAAGTTAAAACGTAACCAGACAATAGAAAGTAGAATACATATTCAATTGCATTGTATTATTATCAGATGCTCAAGTAAACTAATGACTTTCATAGATAGTGCGGCTTGTTTTTCACTATGGTGTGAACGTAGATATATCTTTGTAAACACACAGAATGTAAATATTTTGAACGCTTAGTATAAATTGAAAGTGACGTCGTAGAACAAATCTTATAACAAAATAATAATAATTTACTCACAGCCCGATGCATCTAAAAATAATGTCCGTGAATGTTTTTTCTAGAATGAGTTTTCTTTATCAGATTTGTTAGTATCTCTTTCGAATCCCGTGGCTCTCTGGGGAGCCGGTGGGGTTTAACCTTTTCAACGCTCTGTGAAAGAGAAAAGTTGTTAACCACACGCACGCCAAATCAACAAGACATTTAGTGCGGCGTTTATCCTTATGTCAATGCAAGAAGGTTGCTATCGCGCTGGGCGCCGTGACGCATATATCAGTCGTTGGCGGTGAACCTGCGGTGCGGATATATGCGTCGTTGGCGTCGAAAAGGTTAATAGTTACGTTCTGTCAAAATTAGATAGTATTCTCAACATAAACTAGTGGCTACTTGGAGTGTCCTGTGGTGTCGTGTGTCTGGTGGTCTGTTAGGTCGCTATGTTGTGTTGAGAGTCCGCGTTCGTCTCTAGCTATCAACACACTGAATTCTCAAATCAATAAAGGGGCAGCGTGATTGTGGTGTGATTCTTCTGAAATCGCAAGTGTCCATAGGCTACGTTATCAGCAACAAAATCGAGTGGTTAATTCCCTCACTCAATGGTAAATAAGTGTGGAATCGTACTATGGAAAAACGATTTTCTACTGCGCGGTACTAAACGCCCATTAAAAATGTAAGAGCAAACGCTTTCAAAATCAATTTCGTTATAAAATTTAAGGTTCATTCATGGTATGTTGGTAACTTTTATCTCAATATCCATGCATTACACAGGTGGGTGTTGTGTGGACGTGTTGAAATACACTATTAACTATTAGACATTATCTTATCAGCTCCAGCTTACAATACCCTTGTTTCCATATCGTTAATTAATCCCAATCCATACATTAACAAAGAGTCGGTAAATAATATATGCATCCAGTTTATTTTCAGATAAGAGTGTTGAAGTTTCTATGTTTATTTTACATATTTTGTTATTCTCCCACAATCAAATTATAGCTTTCTTTGTTCTCTGCAAAAAATTAAGATCTTCATGGGCCGGCAAGTAGTGTACCAAAACGTACATCGTATACTATTAAACGAGTAGTATTTGTATGTACAACAGCCCTGGTCAAAAGTGTTGAGCACCCATGCGTTTTTCATACAAAAGTCAAACATTAAAAGGTGCATTTATATATTTTATAATAGAAAGTTGTGTATCTATCGGAAAAATTCGTCATATTTATTGACATTAAGGGAAATTGCGTGAAAAAAATATACAATTAAACCTTTATTGTAAAACCAGACTTTTTCTAGCTTCAGTTTTCACACGCAAATAGCAATTTCAAAATGATATAGGTATATTAATGATTTGCACATGTTGAAACCCTTATTATATTTTACGTGTTCGTGTATTTATGAAATTGATAAATAATACTTTATCCATAAGTTACAAAGGAAAACGAAGGGTGCTCAATACTTTTGGCCAAGGCTGTACATATAGGTATATTAACAATCACGTATTGCGGATTTTTTTCAATTTGCAATCCGGTTTTCGGAAACGGTTTCGATGAAATTTGGAATATAGGGGTTTACGGGGGCGAGAAATCGATCTAGCTAGCTCTCATGTCTGGGAAAATTCGTTTTCTCGGTATTTTCAGCCGAGCCGAGCTCGGTCGCCCAGTGACTGTAAATTGATATGAGCAAAGGCAATGTTGCTCGCCAACGCAACACTAGTTTTAATTACCCGACTGCCAAAGGAGGAGGGTAATGTTTTTCGAGTGTATGTAAGTATGTATGTATGTCTGTTTCTTTGTGGCCTCCAGTAGCCTAAACGGCTTGATGTATGAGGTGTCGTTGGATTCGTCTTAATCGTGGGAATGAGGAGTGACATAGGCTATAACATTTGTCAAAAAGCAGTTGGGTTTTTCGAAAATTCTTTTGATTTCACTTATTTAATACCTATATTCTCTGACTTTGTGTAACGGCGGTGGCAGAAGGGTTGCATACAACGCGACAACAGTTACAAACGCCGGTTCAAGTCAGTGGCGGCGAATGGGTTAAACTATTTACCCACTCATATCAAGTAACGATGTATACTTGCACAACTTTTTTTTATAATTTATTTTCCTGACGAACGAGACATAGATATACACAAAGCTCAGGATCACGGATCCATTAACCTTTTCAACGCTCTGTCAAAGAGAAAAGTTGTCAATAAGACATTTCGTGCGGAGTTAAATAAATAAATAAATATTAGGGTACAATCTCACACAAATTGAACTAGCCCCATAGTAAGCTCAACAAAGCTTTTGTTATGGGTAGTAGGCGACGATATATTTAATAGATATACTACTTAAATATATAAAAAACATACAAGACTCAGAAACAAATATATTTTATGCTCATCACACAAATATGTGCCCTTACCGGGATTCGAACCCAGGACCTTCAGCTTCGTAGGCAGCGTCACTACCCACTAGGCTAACAGGTCGTCAAAACCTCGTGTTAAACCTTATGTCAATGCAAGAAGGTTGCTATCGCGCTGGGCTCCTTGACGCATAATATCTATCAGTTGTTGGCGTTGAACTTGCGGTGCAGATATATGCGTCGTCGGCGTCGAAAAAGTTAATAATTTATATTCATTTGTACTTTTGTCGGCGTGCATAAATTATGTAGTAGGAATGAAACTCCCAAGAGTACATTCTCTCAAACGAGCGCAAGCAAAAAACGAGAATGTGCTCTTATTATAAGGTAGTTATAGTTATTTGCTTGCGTCCATTTGTAAGAATTTACTCTTACAGTTTCAGTCCAGCCATAGGTATGTACTTGTACATGTATTCTTTCTTTACGTATTTGTGCTATTTATGCACGTCGATAACCAAGCTGTGTCGGTTTTCCAGCGATGGGCGTGGTACCTTCCCCGTTCGACTGCTACATGGTGAACCGCAGCCTGAAGACACTGGCGCTCCGCATGGAGCACCACAAGAAGTCCTCGCTGCGCATCGCCGAGTGGCTGGAGAGCCACCCGAAGATCACGCAAGTCATGCATCCAGGTAATGTCATAGCACCAAGGAATTCGGTGGTTATTTATAAGAGACTTAGGGATGTGAATTCTGCGTTAAAAAATCGATTATTTTGCTCTAAATTAAAATTGATTAAAAAAGAATCCATTTATTTCAAAATGAGAATCGATTATTAAATCGGTTTTTTAATAATCTATTCTATACATCCCTAAAGAGGCTAGCTGCCCCACGTACTATCGCCCAAGAGTACGGGTTCACACCTCTAGGATCATTTTCGAGTGTTCGCTGTGCATGTGCAGACGATTTTGAACAGAAAGTGTGAACCCGTACCCTTGGGCGATAGTACCTATTACAAAGAACCTAGAGCCGCAGAAAAAAAATTGCCTGCGTCCACCCTGAAGGTTTATTCTACTATGCTCCGGTAGTTCCGGATATTACCACTACATACAAAGTTACAACCTCACAAACTTTTTCTCTTTATAATTGCGCTGCTTCGCCCGCGTATTGCAAAGTACGCATGAAAACACACCGCATAAAATAGAGCCATAAAAATACGCCACTGTGTTTGTGGTTCCGGAGATTACCCCCTACATACAAACTTAGAAAGCTACGACCTCACAGACTTTTAATCTTTATAATATTAGTTCTATTTTATAATCTATCTATCTATCTATTATTATTTTATTAGCAGGGAATCATGTACCTACTTTATAACCTGTCTTAAGATCTACTGTATGGACAATGAACATGATCGCAATAAGTAAATAAAATAAATAAATAAATATACTAAGCCTTACAGTGCTTCCTACGGGGCTATTAATAAAACACCGGCCAAGTACGGGGCGGACTCGCGCACGAAGGGTTCCGTACCATTATCTATAAAAACGAGCAAAAAAAACACGTTTTTTGTATGGGAGCCCCCTTAAATATTTATTTTATTCTGTTTATTAGTATTTGTTGTTATAGCGGCAACAGAAATACATCACCTATGAAAATTTCAACTGTCTAATTATCGCGGTTCATGAGATACAGCCTGGTGACAGACGGACAGCGGAGTCTTAATAATAGGGTCCCGTTTTTACCCTTTGGGTACGGAACCCTAAAATTACCCCTAATATTTATTTTTACTTTAGTGGCGCCCATTCAATATCTGCATTCAGGCCAGCGAGGGATACACATTCGTTATTTACACTTCAACTAATATTTCTCCTCAAGACATTGGCCATTCCGTGTGCTACTAACGCAATCATCCTCTACGAAATATTTCGAAAGTTGATAAAACTTCGTCTTTGACCTTTTACGTAATCTAATAAGCTGTATCTATATCAGTTGAACCGCAATGTTTAACTATTGGTGTTTTGATAATTTTATCATACTTATACCCTCTGAATTGACACCCATTATCCATATCATCTTGCTTATTTTTTTCTTGACGTGTTTACTCGAGCCAACCAGTCCGAACTATTTTTTAGTTATCTCTCCGTTTCGTTTAAATTGGGTGTTTTCTTCTCAGACCTGAAAAAGTGGCCTACTTACTGAATAAATAACAATAGTATATATTATGCAACAGTTGTATAAGAGGGGTCAAAAAACACGAGCGGCGTGGGTTGCGTTGCGATACGAGCTTTATTAGCGAGCATCTCAAGGGAAGCTAACGGCCTTTTTTGACCTAGTTATAGAACGTTGCATATTATACGTTTTTAATACCTATAAACATTTTACATAAAAAAGGACGAAGTTTCGTTAATGTTCTAATACAAAAAGTTTGGATAAGAAAGACTACTAAACATAGTTTGTGGTATCAACCGGTGCTTTAATTTTTTATTAAAGTAGAGTGAGGCGTGCGTTAATGATTATAGACTAGTTAGACTAGACTTTTACATGTTCGTGATTTCTTAAGTCGAGAAATATTTGATTTCATCATCATCATATCAGCCGAAAGACGGCTACTGCTGGACATATGCTTCCCTCAAAGAGTGCCCCAATTAATTAATTTAAGTTTTTATTAATTTAATAAAAACTTAAATTAATTAATAATAAAATAAAATAATAAATAATAAAAATAAATAATAAAATAAAATAATAAAATTAAAATAATATATTAATTTAAGTTATCTATCCCTCCGTTATACCCAGATTTTTTCATTACAGTACAGATCAGATCATAGCGGCGACATCTGTATTATAGTACTGTAATGTTGAAATAAAAATAGGAACTGTTGTACATCACATAACTATAAAGTTCTACAATAAAGGAACTAAGATTTATAGTCTTAGTTACTGAGTGTTAATGGCGCAATTACAGTCGTCCGGTCGCCTCATCCGACTCCGTTAACGGACGCCGCTTTAGTCATTTATATCCGCCTTTGATAGTTTGTGGCATCAACCGGTGCTTTAATTTTTTATTAAAGTAGAGTGAGGCGTGCGTTAATGATTATAGACTAGTTAGACTAGACTTTTACATGTTCGTGATTTCTTAAGTCGAGAAATATTTGATTTCATCATCATCATATCAGCCGAAAGACGGCTACTGCTGGACATATGCTTCCCTCAAAGAGTGCCCCAATTAATTAATTTAAGTTTTTATAATTTAAATACACCATTTCCAGGCCTGAAATCTCACCCACAACACGAACTGGCGAAGACGCAGATGACGGGCCACTCGGGAGTGTTCAGTTTCAAGCACTCCGGTGGCCTGCAGGAGTCCAGAAAGTTCCTCATGTCATTGAAGATTTTCACACTGGCCGAGAGCTTGGGCGGATACGAAAGTTTGGCGGAGTTACCGTAAGTGCCTAAATTTGTTGAACCTAAAGTTTAACACGAATATGTGTTTCCGTTATAGTACCTCTATCTCTGAAAATCGATTAATGCAAGGGCGATAAAGGCGGTGTTAACGCCTCGGGCTTAAGACGGTCTGTCTGTGCTGTTAAGGCTGGTGCAAAACTACGGCCCACAACAGGAGATTTTTGGGAAGCAAATACCAATGAAACTTACCTGTTGTTATTAAATTATGTTACAACTTTATGCCGGTTTTATCCTTGGCTTGTTTGACTAAATCATAATATCTAGCCGTATAATTTTGGAAATCAAGACACGGTACCCTGTCAAGCCACGACTACTAGCGACGCAGAAGCCGTTATATCATCAACAAGTTATCTTATTTCGTAATGTAATTCCGGCTTAACGAACAAACCTTTCCTTTCCAGATCTGTGATGACACATGCGTCCGTGCCAGAAGCGCAGCGCGCCGAGCTCGGCATCACAGACTCCCTAATCCGTCTCTCCGTGGGTTTAGAGGACACGGAAGACCTCATCCAGGACATAGAACAGGCACTCAAACTTGCCTTCTAACGACACAAACCACTTAGGGGGCGTCCATTAGGCGTTTAGAAATTTTCCAACCCCCTCCCCCCACCTGGTGAGATGTCGTGAGATTATGGGTAGAACGGAGGCAAAATAGGTAGATCTACCAAAAAGTTGGTAGATCTGATAACACTGGTCGCGCGTTCGGCTGGCAGTGGCGCGTAAACAAACGACGCTACTGTGCAACTTTGCAACGTTCGCAAAATCTCGGTCAATATTATTGTACAGTAAGATTTGGTGAGAAAATATGTTTTACTTAATTTAATATTATTTTCTTGCAATTCTACTGATTCTTTGGAAAAAAAATTACGTGATATGTGCCGAAACCGCCCTTCTCTCCAAATTAAGATTAGATGCGATTCGGCTCGACTCCCTGAACTCCCTCCCCCCTAGAATGTCTCACGTAATTAATGGACACCCCCTTATTCACACGATTATTGCTCTAAAACTATGGGTAGCACGGGGATAAAACAGTATTGAGTTATCTATCCCTCCGTTATACCCAGATTTTTTCATTACAGTACAGATCAGATCATAGCGGCGACATCTGTATTATAGTACTGTAATGTTGAAATAAAAATAGGAACTGTTGTACATCACATAACTATAAAGTTCTACAATAAAGGAACTAAGATTTATAGTCTTAGTTACTGAGTGTTAATGGCGCAATTACAGTCGTCCGGTCGCCTCATCCGACTCCGTTAACGGACGCCGCTTTAGTCATTTATATCCGCCTTATGAGGCAACCGGATATTACAGTTATGTGTTTGTAGCTGACTGAACAGCTATCAAATGTTACGACTGTCTTACATATGTATTATCTCTAGGGAATGCAATCTCGCGAGATTTCAGAGTTGGCGAGATCTCGCGAGACCACAAAACCAGTCTCGCGAGATTACGAGATTTACGAAATCTCGCGAGATTGGGCGTTTTTCATTAAAAACGTGTGCAAATGCTATGAATTCCATTTAATGATGTCAACATGTGGAATAAAAATAAAATCTGCGTTTAGTGGTTTAGATTAATCTGTTTAATTTAAAATTTACAAAAAAAAAAACAAAAATATTTTCTGATTATTATTTATTTAATCATCAGGTTTTAATATAATTAAAAGTAATAAAAAATTATGGAATAAAAGTAAGTTTTAATTGTCAGTCAGATGAAACTTTTTTCATATTGTATTTAGTGTATTATATAGAAAGTTCAATCTCGCGAGATCGAGATTGCATTTCCTAATTATCTCCTTGTGTATCTTATTCAATTTTTAGATAAAAAATGGCGATATCATTTTCCTTAACAACAATCTAGTTCAATATGTCGTGATATGAAAATTCCATTACTAATCAGCAATGGAGGAAAAAATACCTTTATTTACACTACAAGTCAATTCTGTAAAACATGAACCGAACATCGCACACCATGTACAATGCGATGAATGATTAAATGTAAGCCAATTTACATTCAAACCTATATTAGCATAAGTCAATGAGGCTAATGTTAACTAAGTGTCAATATTTTTCAAGTGATTTAATTAAATGAACCTGTTGCATTTGAATGATTGTGCGTTGGACGGCTACTTCTTTCCTCGAATGTTACCGAAATACTAGGAGAATGTTTACTACCAGTCATTAGAAAAGGGGAAACAATAAATAGGTAACTTGAAAAATATATGCATAAAATGACACTAGTATTCAGGTTAATGTAATCTTTTGAACATTTCGGGACTGGCTACGCCCGTGACCATAGTTAAGTGTTAAACAGAATTTTCATTCCTGTATATCGCTAGCCCTACCTCATCTAGTAAAAATTGTACATTTAAAATATTTGTATATAAAGAAAATGCATATTTTATTACCATTTTAAAGCACTTTTACAAACATGAAATGTTTTGATGTTACAGCAATATAATTGTTCACGTTTTATATTATGTAATTCCTATGTTGTTTATGTTACAATTTATATTCTAAGAATTATTTTACTATGTATACATTTATTATTATGTTATTTAAGTATATGGACCAGGATACTAAGTGTCTGAATATGTGATTTGAATGAAATGATCTGCTTCCTATGCCTGTTGTTTTAATCAATAACTACACACGCCACCAGACCCGGGTGTAATGGACGGAGCGGCAAAAGGCAAACGGGTTATTCCCACGGTTACCACCTGTTACCACAGAATAAGTAATAGTACAAGTACAGAACTTGCACTTACTAGCAAAAACTGCGTTTAGGCATAAGAAACGTGCCTATTCTGTGCATCTCTGTCTATCGTATAACTTGTATTCATTTACACACGGCACGTGTAGCGCTAGGGCTGTCACACCAAGAATGCATCAATGAGGGAAAAAAATGTTATCGCTCACCAGATGTCGCTTGAGTAAAGTGAACCGATACTTCACATGTATGTCAGTGTCATTATCAACCTAACCAAACCAACGTCTTTTTGGGGTTTTCAAACAACCATAAACAGAGAAGCTGTGGGCGTTTATCGTTTTCATCGTGGGTTTACAAATCTCGTAATAAATAAGAGAAATTATCGCGCGTCGCGTTCAAGTCGGCGGTGGCGGCGGATCACAGCGTGACGCACATGTGCTCGCTCGCGCGGCGCCGGCCCTCGACTGACTGGCGGCCTCAGCTTTATATAGGTTTTTGCGCGAAATAAATCAATTTAATTTATATGATTATTTTATTATTCCCATTATTAAACCACTGGTAAAGATGGGACAAAAAATCCCACCCGTTACTACTGGCAACAAATTGGTGGTAACAGGTGAGAATAACCCGACGCATAGGCAAACGAACGGCTACCTATCTCGCTCTAACATGCAGCCGTCTAATAAAAGTCTCGCGTCCATTGGGCATTTGATTTTTTTGTGACTTGCACGAAAGTCATAATAACGCCACTTCTTGCTCTGTAAGTATGTAGTGTTTTAGCACAGAATAGTAACATACAGAAAGGACACGAACCGCGCCACACTGGAGTCGGCTATCTCACCGATGGGCGTAATTTCACGGGCGCGATGGAGGGCAGTTCAATGCGGCGCTCACAACTCTGCCGAGTGCCCGTTCGCGATGGGAAAATATTGTGCATCGTACAAGGATAGGAGTTTTTGTCTGTTCCCACCCGATCAAAATAAGTACCAAATTTTTCAAAGCCTATGTGTTATAATACAAATACTTTAATAGGTAGAATCTAATTAAGACCCGGATAATGAATAGGTTACATGATTTTACTTTACTCGCACAAATTATAGAATATTGTTTTATTATGAACCCAATTATTAAGACCAAATCCGAACAAAGATATCACTCCTGACGACTACCAAAACCAAATAACATAAAAAATATTTATTATACTACACTGGATATCGTCTATTTAGGTGTTCTAGCCTTCGCTTGACCCACGTTGAGATGAACACCTCCGATTTTATCGCGCTTTTGGCTCTATAAGCCCTTGTCAGTGCCTAATTTGAAAGGTGTCACAAGTGACAGCCGCCATTTTGATTACTATGGTAAGCGCCGCCGTGGCTTGACAGAACCAGTACGCTTTCGATTTTCGTGCAAAATAGATCAGTGCAACGTTTATAAAACAAAGTATATGGAAACCTATTCATACATAAATACAATAATATAGGCTACTGGATACTCCTGAGAGAGTTATATTTGAGAACGAGTTGTCCGATCGTTGAGTTTTTTTTTATCAAAACCAACGTGCAAAGAAGACACTCGCTCGTTATTCCAAAAATCGTGTAATGGAGACTACCAATAACCCTTACCGATCTCTAATGGATTCGTAGCCATAAAGAAAGCCTTTGACAGAAAATAATTGCAATTCCGACCTGGCTATGCGTCGGCTACTCGCACAATGGTGTCGGAGTTTAAGACCATTATTATTATGGGTTTACCAGTCGCCCAGTGTTTGATAGAACGCTGAGGATTATCAGCTACATTGCTGAGTATCGGTCGAAATACTGTGTTTGCGCTACCCAGCCACATGTCGGCCGCTGAGCCGCACGGCGGCTGCCCAGCCGTACGACGGCTGCATAGTTTTGCGCGCTTGGGCTAGTCAACCGTATGTAGGCTACTCAGCGTATGTACGCTACTCAGCCGTATGTCGGCTACTCAGCCGTTTGTCGGCTACTCAGCCGTATGTCGGCTACTCAGCCGTATGTCGGCTACTCAGCCGTATGTCGGCTACTCAGCCGTTTGTCGGCTACTCAGCCGTATGTCGGCTGCAATGGTTGGCCACACGACTGCAGATCAGTCTAGAAAGTTAAATAAAGATCAAGGGACCTAGATTAATGCTTGTCACAATATATAATAGTGGTTATTCTCTGTTTTAGCATAATGTCAGAGGTTACCTTTGGGGACCTGTGCAACTGGCTAGCACCAGGAGAAGATGAACAAAAGGCCTATAAGGCTTTGATAAAGGTCCTTCATGAACACTACCCGAAGGGCTGGGAGTCATGGGAAGTAACACATATCCCCTTTGACCAACTATTTGGAGATGAATTATCACCAGAAATTGAAAACCGCATCCGTTTTGCCATACCAACGGTTGACTTGGTTCGCTGTTTTCATGAAGACGCTTCTTCTATCAGTGAAAGGAGATTTAAAATTCTGAAAAGAACTCTCATAAAATGGCCTATTGGGAGGGCGCTAATATATGCCCCCCATGCAGTAATGGAAAGGATGCACCAGGGTGACAACTACTTAAGTTTCATGGATACGGTAAAGTCCCTTAAGTCCCTAGGAAAACTCATCTCGCGTCAAGATGCCTCTGCAATACTGGAGACTTTGGTGTCGGATTCAAGGCAGTCATCCAGGGCATCATCTAGGAAAAGATTCAGAGGAGATGAGGATACTGAATACTCGGAATCGGCCAGATCAAAGAATGCTAGGCATGACCAGATTCTAGACCTCATAAAAAGCCAGAATGAGATGTTCAGTCAACTATTACAAGTCTCTGCAAACCAAACAAATAACATTAAGGAATTAAAAAGGAAACTGACGCCTAGGTTACCGAGTCTAGAAAAGCAGGAAAACCTTGATGCTTCCTTTGATAGTACAATGAGTGCTGAGAGCATGGTTTCGGATTATAAGAACTTCTCAGGTGAGGAAGATAAAGAAAACTGGCAAGCACCTCATTTCAATTTTCAAAGTCCAGAAGGATCAGACTCCGGAACCTTGTATAACTTCAACCCAGTCACCACAGAGACCGAGGCAAAAATAGGAATTGCCAACCCTTTATTAGCAAAACAGGGCGAGGAGTGCCAAAGGTTGGGCTCCAGCGGGTGGACAAACATAAAATACACCGATATCCAGAAGAAATTTCAGGCCACTCCGGTGTTTTCAAACTTAAAAGTAAATAGCCTGTTAGCTAATGTGACGCCTCCATGGCAACAAGTAAAGATTTTGGAGAGAACGGAACTTTTGTTGGGAGCTATCACTCACGGCCTGTTACAAGAGCGCCAAGAGTTTCAGGACATCTATGACAAGAGTGAACAGAAACATAAAACTTTCATCAGCAAACACTTTCTAAGCCCCGACTCAAAATTCAAGAAGACCTCAGACACCCTCCTGCAATATGTCTGCGGCAAAACAGTGGAATCGATCCAGCAACGTAGAGCAATGTATAGAGGAAGAAACAAAAACCTTAGCGAGCTATTACATAACATTCCACCGTCCTCTACCCACCTCTTCGAGGAAAAGGCCCTATCGGAACTGATTAAGGACCATGATGGCCCAAATAAGTTTTTTCGGACCAACAGAAGCAGTAAGTACCCACCCACCAAACAGGTGGGAAGAAGATCTAGCTACAACTACAATCCAAAACTGCATCCTAGAGGAGGACAGTCATTTAAGCCGCAGTCAAAATACAAGCCACAAGGGCAAACAAAACAACCAAGGCAATTAGGATTGTTCATTTTTTTTAACCCCCCATTTTTATTTTATTTTTCGAAAATATAGAGTAATTCAAGAAACTAATTTCAATATTTTAGCAATTAATCGCTTTGTTTATTTTTTATAATTTTTTGAAAATATGAGATACGACTTCTCGTAAATTACATGTGGTGGCTGAATCTATGTATAGGACACGCCCAATATAGAAAAAAAAGTTTTAAATGTCAATCGATGGTTTGTAGACATCTGTCAATGTCATCATTGTCATTCTAAACGTGTTCATTTCTCATTCTGAAATTTCTGCAATAAATTTAAAACCCAAATACAATGCCACATGCTTGCATGTGCTAAGAAAAAGCCTCTGTTTTGTGTTGCTGACCCATGTTTCGAAGTAACAAGGAATGTTATCTTAGTATGGGAAACTTTTGATGCATGTTACATAAATAACATCATTAAGCATGCGGAACAGTTTTGGGAAACCTATATTTATATATAGTCACTAGCAACTCAAAGCAAAAAAGTGGGATTACATGTAAACGAAGACAAAACAAAAGTAATGACAAACAGACAGCCTATACAGATCATGCTAGATTCGTCACCGCTAGAATATGTTGAAGACTACATTTATGTAGGTCACTTAATTTCCTTTAAATCAAGCACTGAAAAAGAAGTTGATAGAAGAATAAAACTCACATGGAGTAAGTATTGGTCCCTGAAGGAAATTTTCAAAAGTAAAATGCCTACTAAATTGAAAACTAAACCCATGAACACCTGTCTACTCCCATGTCTCACTTATGCATGCCAAACCTGGCCCCCAACCAAAAAAACGCTGTACAAACTGAAGGTATGTCAGAGAGGAATGGAGAGAAGCTATCTGGGATTGAAATTTAGTGATAGAGTGAAAAACAAGTCAATCATAAAAATAACCAATGCCACAGATGTCAAACGAGCGCTGCGACTCAAATAGAAATGGGCAGGGCATACACTAAGAGTTAAAGATGAAAGGTGGTCAAAGATAGCAACAGAATGGTACCCCATGGACAGCATATGAAGAAAAGGAAGACCACTCTCAAGATGGAGTGATGATATCAAAAAGACAGCGGGATGCTATTGGGGAAGAAAAGCTAAAGACAGGGAAACCTGGAAAGCTTTGGAGGAGGCTTTCACCGCTTTAGGCGGTCCTTATGCGGAAGAAGAAGAATATTTTAAGAATAATGAATAGGAAAGTGAAATATTAGTGAAAAATAATAAAAAACAAACAATATAAAACTTTATTTTTAAAATAGTGCATAAAATATGGCCAAAAACTCTGTTATAAGGAAATAAAAGCTCATCTTATCTTATATATTTACAAAATTAATAAAAAGTGGTCTGAATTAAATAACATGTTTTATTTTCAACATTAGATATTCTCTTCCTGTAAAGTAGCTCCAACATTTCTTAGCTTCGCTGTAGGTTTAACTGTCGGTTGTTTTTTTCACAGATTTAAAGTTGCTGTTTGTCACATCTTTTTCAGGCTGCAATATGAACAATTAAATATGAAAAGTTATGTAAATAAGCTAAGAAACAAAATATATTAGGGAAATCTTAAATATGTGTGTAAATACTGTCACTTGCTAACCTCAATGGGGCCACGAGGGAGGCTTGTTTCTCGAGATCCCATTAATTACATTTCACTTTCTGTATATAATATAAATTACACATATATGTTGTAAAAGATAGGTTATAGATACGTAGGTTAGGTTCGTTAGGCATCCTTAGATGCCCGAAGGGCAAACAGAGCAAAAAAATTGTCAAAATACCAGGATATCATACACCTAACGAACATATCCTACCTAGTGTTGGAAGAAAAGTGGGAGCGCACATACATATACAGCATGTTTAAGTCCATTCCAATAGAACTTAATGGGACTGCAAGAAACAAGTCTCCCTCGTGGTCTCATTGATGGGACAAATCAATGGGACCACGACAAAACCGCGCACATACATAACACAGGCGTGTAATACATATGTATGTATGTACTCTGTTACTAAACCTGCCCATAAAGCTAGCTTTTAGTCTGATGAGTCTAGTAGATATCCTTTCTGTATTTATAAAATTTATATTTTTAAAACTGAATGAATTGAATGCATGTGGTTTTTTTATACTTACTTCGAAGTGATCCTCGCAGCAGTATTGTGTATAACCACTGATAATACTGAATACTCCACGTTGGCTTCACGACACCATCTTTCACGCAAGTCTTCCCGGATGCGAACTATCGTTTTCGAGCTATCTTTGGAGTCGTTTTTACACGTTGGATAATAACATTTCATGTAATTTTCCATGTCTTCCATTAAGTTAATCACAAATAACGATATTTAAATTAATTTCGTATCTCACAGTTCTGTTAAAGTCGGTTTATGTTTATAGTGGCTTGACAGAAGCTTGACAGTGACGGAAAATACCACAGGTTCGATAAGTGTTTCTTTTTTAATGACCGAAGTCTTCTGATTCAGCCACGAGGGAGGTCCACAGAAGGTCAAACAAAGGTCACACGGATATATGCTGAAATATCTTTAATCATCCATTATTTTGATGAAGTAAATGTCGGAAACTGTTTGAATACCTCATATCTCGAAATGGTTTTCGAAATAGCACTTAAGAAAAAAAATGAACAATCCTAATTTGGAAGCAACTTTCATAAGAAACAACGAGGAGCCCACCACTACAGGGGCCTATAAAAAATCATCAGAGCTATTAAAAAATCATCAGATAATTGGGGATTTATTTCCCAAATGTTTTTAAGGAAAAAAGGAGATGGCTCTAATAGAGCAATTTTTAACCACATAAATTCCACCTACTAAATTTAGCCAAAGTGCCAAGTTTCTTAAAAGAGAATGACCTTTCTCAAGCATACTATCATATACCCATAATGCAGAATCATCAAAGGTTTCTAACATTGGCATATGAAGGCAAATTTTATGTGATGACGTGTTTACCGTTTGGATTAGCGACAGCTCCGAATGCCTTCGCGAAAATAACTAATTGGGTGGCGCATTTTTGCAGGGAGAAAGGGCTGAGAGTAATTGTCTACCTGGACGACTTTCTGGTGGCACATAAAGATCCCATCATTCTTCAGCAGCACACCAACTTCCTCTTAGACCTCCTGCAACACCTAGGATGGTGCGTCAACTTCCAGAAGTCCGAATTGGACCCCGCTACCCAGATAACCTTCCTAGGCATTCAGTGGAATACACAGCAGAACACAAAATCACTTCCAAACAACAATATATCAGAAACAAAAAGATTAATCATAAAACTTTTAAAGGGGAAAAAGTGGTCATGGAAATCCGCAAAAGCTCTCCTAGGGCGTCTCAACTTTGCAACGTTCGCAGTGCCACTCGGAAGGCTACACTGCAGAATAGCACAAATAGAAGCCAACCAACTGCCGGAGGGTCAACCGTTTCAAAAATACTTAATCCCACTAAATGTCACAATCGAGCTAGGGTGGTGGCTAGAACATCTGCAACTGAGCACACCCATATTCCCGAAGAGCCCAACAAACTTCATTGTTACAGACGCGGCAGATACAGGATGGGGAGCAACTGTCAACTCACAAAAAATGTTTGGGGAGTGGGATCAAGCACAAAAAGGATGGCACAGCAATTAAAAAGAACTCTGGGCACTTTACAAAGTCCTGTCAAACTGTGGCCCACACCTAAAAGACTCTGCTACGATGCTCCAAACCGACAACAAGACAGTGGTAGCATACATCACAAAACAAGGCGGCACAAAATCATTGAAACTCCTGGACATGACATTCGAAATCTACAAGAACACAACATTCAACTATCAGCAAGATACCTACCAGGTCGATACAACAACATCGCAGACAGCCTTTCTCGTTTCAGCAGCCTCCCAGAATGGCATCTGACAGCCAAGGCAACACAAATGGTCTTTCAAGTTTTCGGAACCCCAGAAGTGGACCTTTTTGCCTCAAATCGCTCAGCAGTAGTAAAGACATACGTGACAGAGGATGCTCGAGACGACAAAGCCCTGTTTATAGACGCCTTCAGCAGGCCATGGAAATTCAACCTGGGTTATGCTTTCCCCCCTCCAAGCCTGGTACCGCGAGTCTTTCACCACCTAGACAACTGCATAGGCGACTATCTTATAGTAGCCCCTATATGGGAGAAAACTTTTTGGTTAGCTCAACTTCAACAGAGGTCGATGGAGCCCCCACTGCTGATTCCAGAAATAGAGAAACACCTAGTGGATCTGCTAACCAACCAGCCACCTCCTGCCGTGGACAACCTGCAATTGCAGGTTTGGAAAATACAGGGTGGTCCGCACTCTTAGAAAACTGGCCCCAAAGCAACATCAGCCTCCTCGAGTCTTCATGGCGCAAATCTACACAGAGCACATATAGAGTGATATAGAAGAAGTGGATAACCTGGTGCGCTCTTAACAATTACCCAACTCGCGAACCATCACCGGGTCAGATAGCACAATATTTGTGCCATCTACACAATAGTGAGAACCTTGCAGCAGGAACTATTCTACTACATAAATCGGTTGTAATAACGTTCTCTAGTCCAATTGTTGCGGAAAGCATGAACAGTCACCCCTTGATAAGACACGTCATAAAGGGTATACAGAACGAGAAACCCAAAAGAGCAAGAGCACCAATCTGGGATGTGGGTCTTCTCATCGACTACATCAATAGTTACAATATAAATGAGAACAGCCTATTTGAGGTGTCAAGACATATGGCAGCTCTTCTCTTACTTGCTTCGGGTAGAAGAATTCATGATCTGACGCTCTTAGAAATAAAGCCGAGCTCACTAGTTGATTCAGGCTCTGAAATAATCCTATGGCCGAAATTTGGCTCAAAAACAGATTCTCTTAATCACCATCAATCAGGATGGAAATTAAGCCAAAATGACAATCCTAAACTAGATCTAGTTTTATCGGTTCGCAAACTAATTAGGATCTCGAACCAAAGAAGAATTTCAAGTCGAGACAATCTAGAAAGCCTGTTCATTACAACCAGAGGGAAAGTTCGAGAAGCATCTCGCACCATCATCGCGGGCTGGTTCCGCACATTGTTGATTAGTGCAGGAATAACCAGCTCATCAGGAAGTTTTCGAGCAGCGGTCGCGTTAGACAGCTATCTTAGCAACCACGAGTCGATAGAGCAAATCCTACAGCGTGGAAACTGGAGATCTCATATAACTGTATTTAATCATTATTTTAGGGAGATAAGTAGGGTCTCCACCAATTCAAATCAAAACAACCCAATGTTAAACTGCTTTCAGCCTATTTAAAAGGGAGCCCAGTAATTGTAGTGGAGTTATTATTGTAATAAGAATAATCATTGACATGGCTTTAATTATGACTAAAGTTGTAATAGTTCATTTTTTTTTTTCTTTAAGGCTAATTAATAAATAGGAAAACATGATACTATATTTAAATGTTATGTTTATTATTATTTCTAATTCAGTTGATCTCAGAGTTGCTCTCAGTAATCGCATTGGTATAATATTGTAATAATCTTTAGCGCAGTTATAATTATAACTTTTATAACTGTACCAAGTGGTACTAATTGGTTCACTCTCAAAAAGGGAAACTGATACATTCGTAATGATAAGTTTAATCGCTTAAAATCCATGAACATTAAGTATAGGAAAGTTAGCTTTATATTTTTCGTATATACAGTTGTTATCTTTTCCTCTTCCTAGAATTACAAAATCGAGTCACAGCACGCATTTTTGGTAAGCGCCGTCAGAATATAAACACGTCTCAACGTGGGTCAAGCGAAGGCTAGAACACCTAAATATGACCGTTTTCCCCCCGTAGGGTAGAAAACGGTTATTTAGGGTTTAGCCGAAGCTTGACCCACGCAAATTTTAATCCTTGCCGGCTACAAATCGAAAAGTACTGGTTCTGTCAAGCCACGCCGGCGCTTACCATAGTAATCAAAATGGCGGCTGTCACTTGTGACACCTTTCAAATTAGGCACTGACAAGGGCTTATAGAGCCAAAAGCGCGATAAAATCGGAGGTGTTCATCTCAACGTGGGTCAAGCTTCGGCTAAACCCTAAATAACCGTTTTCTACCCTACGGGGGGAAAACGGTCATATTTAATATTGTTTATTTATTTCGATGTGAGTATCCGACAGTAATTTGATGTCAATTACTCTGTTAAGTAAAAATATCTGAGTAGGCCGTAATCCGCAATTTCTGCCATTATTCATTTAATTTAAAATGTAATCTTTGAATAAAAAAATTGGATCAATTTACATCGTAATCTATCTAGACTTGATATGATTGGGAACGTAGGAAGCTCGGATATCAACTTCGGGACGTCCATTAATTACGTGAGGCGAGTTTTCTATATACCACATCGGCGGCAAACAAGTGTACAGCTCGCCTGATGGTAAGCGGTTGCCATCAGGCGGTGTTGGTAGCATATAGACGCTTGCAACTCCAGATTACTCGCATTGCCAATCCATTAAAAACCTGTACACTCCTTTCTTTACTGAGACCCCGCCGGGAAAACCAGTTTTCGATCCCTGGTGATATGTCGTGAGATTTGGCTTGACGTCCTCCCCCCTAAACACCTCAAGTAATTAATGGACGCCCAATTTGTTTAAAAAAAATATATATTACAATGACTTCGGTACATACACCCATGGAAAGACATAGTAGGATGTGGTTACTAGTATTATACTGCTTTGTAAAAAACACTTATTAGGTAGATGGATTCTAAATCAAAACTAATCAGCTAAGTCTAATTGTTCAAAGTACCTCGCCACAATGCAAATAAAGAGGTTCAAAGGGGCTGCTTTCAATGCTGCATCTTCCTCCTCTTGATTAATATTAGACCTGGAATAAATATAATTGATTAAAACTGGTCTCAATACAATTTTAACTTTTTTTTTATAGTTCTGGAGCGCCTTCTCCAATTACTACGCTTATATGCCACGCCGGAGACACAATTTTAACTAAAAACAGACAATAGGGTATTTTCATCAACCAAAATTAAATTATCAAAGTATTTTTATATGGTTTTTACCATAAGAAATACGAATATATCACTATTTCGTTACAAAAACAAGATTTATTTTTATATTTGAAAATTAAAATCGTAGTTTTATTATCTGTGATCGAAAACGCCGACCGCTTTTTTTTCTCGTGAGTGACGTCAGTATAGCAACAAGTTTTCGTTGTAAAGGACATGCTCATTTGAAGCTTTTGGCGCGACTATATATATATATATATATATAGTCGTATACATATATATATCGTTCAAATTTTAAGAGGGCGTTAACGTGCTCTCTAGCGCCACTGGTAAATAATTGTGATTATTTAAATTTAACGATAGATATTTAAAAAAGGAGGCCACTACACATGTATTTTGTTTAGTACCTTGTGAATACATCAAACTAGATTTTAAATTGCTGGATTCGTCAATCTATGCACCCAAAGTTAAAACGGCCGTTTTTCTTTTCAGTTCATAGATCGACGAGTCCAGCAACATAAAAACTTGTTTGCGTAGTGTGTAGTGGCCTCCTTTTTTAAATATCTATCGTTAAATTTAAATAAGCACAATTATTTACCAGTGGCGCTAGTGAGCACGTTAACGCCCTCTTAACCATTTTTTCTTTGCATAAAGCGATATTATTTTCAGGAAATAAAAATACTAGTTGACTATCGAATCTATACGAAGATTTTTAAATATATTTCAAAAAAATTGTAGAATAGCCTATTAACATTATTTGCCACATAATCTTTTACAAATGATGGTATATTTAAGAGGTATCATGCCCCACATTACGAGTATATGGATCAAATTCATACCTAATTTCAGCACAAGTTCTGGCTAGATTTCTCAAGAGGCTAATTGTTTCCGAGAGTGGTGGGTGTCTCAGGCGTGCCAAGAATGCATAGACCCATTGACCTGAAAATAAGAAAATATTCAAATGTTAAGTTCAGGTGTGTTACGTTCAGGTGTTATGTTGTGGTTTAACTGTATAGGTATTCTAGTACCCATAGTACAGTCACGTGCATAAATATGGGTGAATACAACTTACTCAAAATATGTCCCATGGCTCTTATGTCGGCGAAAACATGAATATTGTACATATTTATGAGAGGATTGCTCAATACATATTTTTGCACTTGACTGTACAAGCTTTGCTTACTTTGGGACTAGGTCGATTTGTGTAAGATTGTCTGCAAATATTTATTTATTTAAATCAAACCATTATACTGTCTTCATACATGGCGACGTCAATGATAATAATTAAAGTCAATGTAACTGGGCTGTATTGTAAGTGTGCTTTAACAAAATCCTAGCTACGCCCTTGCACTCACTCCCATATTTCAAATATAATATTATTTATTAGTAGGATGTTAGCAGGGGCGGCTTTACCTATGTTGCACGTACTAGAGTGTGCCAGGGTCATGATTGCACACGCACGGGCGCTACCACAGAATAAGTAATAGTGCTACGTACAGAAGGTTCTCTGTTAACAAATTCCCTGTTTAGGTACGCCAAACGTGCCTAAATGTGGCTATTTCTTTCTATCGCATGCAACGCGCTCTTTCGGAGGCGGAGCCTTAGAGCTAGGGTTACCGCCAGCTCGACCTATTAAATTATAGGTACGTTAGTATAATATATAGGTACCTATGCAAAAAATTTACTTGAAGTCTTTAACTATATTGTTTGCTTCGCGAAATATGAAAGGTTACGTAAATATGTATATAAAATAAATTAAAGTCTTCATAAGTATGTCAAGAATATAGAAACGTTCCGCCCTTCTTCTTTAAGTAGGTAGTAATTCACCTAGCTACCTTGGGTATATAAGATATATAGGTATCGAGTTCACGAGTTGGTACCTGCAACACCCAACAGTACAGAATCACACATTTCCTTACCTTTCAGTATCATTTTCCAACCGTCCCTTCGGTAGCGAGAAAAACAATTGTTTCGTTTTTGTGTCGTTATTTTTACAACCCGGTGCGATACAGTATCTCTTAACTTTTTTTTGTATAGGCATATTTATTTTACGAGATTACGAGGCGAATGACGATGCAATGCAAAGTGCGAACGCGTGCGTCCCGTAACAGCGCGCCGGAACCGCTGATAGACCGCTTAAAGGCGGCCGGCCGGCATATTTTTGTGCGGCGCGACGAAATCAAAGAGTGAACCGCCCCTGGCGCTACACGCCTCTGGATGTTAGCGTGAGGAGGACTGAATCACAGCTGTCAACTTGCTAACTAATCTGAAAAGTGATTTTGTATGGCCAGTTGCGTTTTTGCCCACCTAACAGTGGGAAATGTTTGTCCATGACAACATAGGTCAAATACCCCACTCCGAAATCATCAAGGAGACAAAGATTACAGAGACACACAACTGTGAGATAAAATATATGGGCGATTCTCGGTAAACTCGTCACTCTTTCGTCCAGACAGTCACCTGGCTGATTTTTATATGTAGGATAATTATTATTATTATTATTAAAGCTTTATTTATTCAGTGTAAAACATTACATTTCAAATGTGGTATTAGTTTGTTAGTAATTACTTAGGTAGTTTGTTTGTTAGTTTTTGCTATTAGTTTGTATTTTCTACACTGATCCCGATTGGGTAAAAGCCTCCTCAATTCCCTTCCAAGTATCTCTATCTCTAGCCTTCTCCATCCATTCCTTGCCAGCCACTTCGATGATGTCATCGGTCCACCGTTTATATGGTCTTCCTCTTGTTCGTTTTCCTTCTGGTCCCATCCATTTTGTAGTTTGTATGGTCCATCTTTTATCTTTTAGTCTGGATATATGGCCAGACCAATGCCATTTTAGACGTAAGGTTTGTTTTAGGGTGTCCACAATCATTGTTTTTTTCCTTATTTCCTCATTTCTGATTTTGTGAATTCTCCTGAGCTTTAACATGCTCCTTTCCATAGCGTGTTGACATGAAGTAATTTTATTTTTATTTTATTAGTGAAGTCCAAGTTTGGCAACCATATGTTAGACTAGGTAGGTTACGTGTGTCCATAATAACATTTTTTTAGCATGTAGGATTATACTATGGATTAATTTTTATTAATGGGCAAACTTAAAAAGGATAAGAGATGCAGAAATGAAGATTTATTATGTGAAATGTTATTGTGACAGTAAAATATGAGCCAGAGGACTGCCGAAAACTGGCAGACAACACTGACATTTATTGAATACTAGCTTCCGCCCGCGACTCGTCTGTGTGGACCCGTGATAAAAACTATTCTATATTCTAATCCAAGCTATATACTATCTTCGTGCACAATTTCATCCAAATCGGTTGAGCCGTTTAAGCGTGATTGAGTAACAAACATCCAAACATCTAAACATCCAAACTTTCGCATTTATAATATTAGTAGGATTAGTAGGATAATGATGAGATAAGCATTGTTTTTGCCAGGACTGTTTTTGGGACACATAGGGGACTGTTTTTTGGGCACTATAAAATAGTTTTTGATATAAAGAAAGTTTATTACAATGGTCAATTGGACGTTTAGAACAGGTAGATGAGCAATTATCTCTTACAGTTGATTAAAAAATATATATAACAAAGTTTATTTATTATAGAAATTGGTCTGGACAATGAATTTCGAGTTAACAGAGAATAACCCATATTTCATAGTGCAAACATTAATGAAAAATATCAATATCCTGCCATTTGATCATTATTCAATGCATATAGCTACTCATACCTGTTTTATGATCTACAGTCTGTCCAGGTTCAACTTCCTTTATAATATCCGTGAGCATTTCTAAGCCTGCATCCAGCAGCTCCGGGCTAAAGCCAAGCATACAAGTCACAGTTGGATTGTTGTCTTCAAAAAATATTTTCCAGCCCACAAGTGATTGATCTCGAATCACTATGGTTTTCACTTTTTGTCTCCAGAGACCTCTTTTTGATAGGTCAGTCATTAAGTTGGTCATATAAGTCCTAACATCAGAGAAATCTGACACTTGTATTTTTTGCCATTCTTTTGTAGTTTTAAGTTTATCTGGTGCAGTTTTTGTCCTAGGAGGCTGCAAATTTCAATACAAATACTTAGTATTCATATTACAATAAGGAAAATGTGCTTAATAAAATAAATTAAGGTTTACCTACCTCGTGATAAAAACGAGACTGGTTTTTGGCAAACTGTGTAATGTCTTTATCGCACACAGTAACCGCAGCAACTTTGGCCCGTTCTGACATAACTTTTAGAAGATATTCTTCGCCAGTACCGGGTACATCTTTCATTTCAACATCAGAGCTGATTTCAAAACATTTTGCTATCAATTCATCGTCATCTGATTTATTATTTCCATTTGATTTGTAAATTACACGTCTTTTCTCAGAGCCCATTTCTATTTTTTCTTTAGCATAAACATATATATCCGTTACAACTAGCTCTTTGTTATTTAGAGTTTTTGACATTACATGTTGGTTTGGTTGACAGGTGGGCATGCATGCAATTTTGACATTGACATTGCACGTTCGAAAAGTCATAATTATTTTAACATTTATACTGAAAAGCTTCCTCCTAGAAGAGACCAATATAAGACGAATTAGTAAGGTTATTACATATTATGGATGGTTAAGTAATAAATATAATATTCAAGAAAGAAAATTATATAATGCAAAGGTATCAATTTAGCTTTGTCCTGAAAAAGCTTGAAATTCTCTATCTGATATTGGTATTTGAACGCATATAATAACCTACGTAAAAATTATGCATAGTTTGGTGTTTTTGTTTCCGGCACAAATTGCAATAATTGCATAGAATTAGGAAGACGAGAAGCAAGTTTATTGATCTGACTGAACTTAGTAATGTCTACATCGAGCAATAATTCTCAGTCTGCATATTCTCCATTGGAACCAGAAACTCCACAAGTAAGTGTCGATTAAAAATCGTTTAAACCCATGAAAGTATTAATGTTTAACCAGTTACCTACGTGCCTACGAAACTAATTATTTGCAGGGCACAGCAAAGAGTCGTATCCAAGCTCTGGACCAATCTCTAAACAATGTTGATGTTAGTACTAACTCAGAATCGTCAGTGAAAGAAAAAGAAATGCACCAGAAACGAATCCAGGCGCTAAGAAAAGAACTAGAATACATAAAGGTAACTGAGTGGGCCTACGATTACGATAAAGGTTTCATTCAGTAAATACGTCAATCAAAGGTTTAGAAGATGTTGTCCTATGTCTTAACTTTTTTTAATAACTGGTTTCCAAAAGAACCTGAAGAAGATGATCAGTCAAAAGAAAGTTTTTTAGCTGATCAGCTATTAGATATTGAATGCTTGAAGGAAGAACTAAAGGATGACATTGAACCAGAAGCTCAAGAGATTCCAAGAAATGTAGCATGTTTTCAAAGAACAGGTGATATGGCTTTCTTTCTCTTATGTTGCTTCTATTACCTTCTGGTGCCTGTTAACGAAGCTACAAGTCTAAATAAGTAACAGGTCAAATGCTTTGACCTTGGACAGTTTGGGTTACTTATTCTCACTTCATTTTCAAAATTGTTATAATTACATGCTTTCTTATATAGCTTAAAAAGGTAGCTTAAGTCCTAACTGAGGCAACAACAAAGGCCTATTCCCAACCCGAAAGTTGATTCTATATAATGATGAAAGAATTTTTGAATTTGGATGAGTGGTTCTGGGGATTACCCCTTACATACAAACTCACTAACTACCAGTTCTTTCGCAGTTGTTTAATTAGCTGTTTACAAATACATAAGATTAATTTTTCAAAAGAAGTATTCTAAATGTGTTTTTTTTTAGGTATAATAACTTACATAGGCGATAACAACTATGTACTCATAGACGGAAGCCTTTATTTTGACATATCAGCCTCAAACTTAACATTTAGTGTCAATGACAAGGTCCTGTACCTTGGTTATGAGGGTGACCATGAGGCTATCAAAGTGGTGAGAGTCCTAGCGAACTATGGGGCTTTCTGGGGTGACTGTATGGAAACAGAAGAAGATCAGTTCAAAGTGATTGAACACGTGATAATAGGGGAAGTTGGGTATAGGGAGGAGAGACTTGTGTATTTGAAGGATAATGATTTGAAATTCAGTCTTGATGAGGTAGCGGCAACCTTTATACCGATGAAAGGAGACTGGCTAGAGTTGAGTTGTACAGTGCAGTATCAGGATGATAAACCTGCTGATATTTCTGATGCTCAGGTAAGATCAATAATGCATTATCTTGAAAAACTTAACAAGCCTCTGTTAACTAACATGCGTTTTGTCCCTTTCTCACAAACGTCAATGTTACTAATGAAGACAAGTACAACATTTTAACTAGGTTTGATTGATGCTTATGAATATTGAATAGAGTATTAAACTGGGTCAAAAATCATTTATCACACCTGTTGCCTTTGACAATATTGTCATGTTATTTACTAGTTGGTGCTGCTGACATGTAAATGTTTTCAACGGTATATCAGAGAGGTCTTTGCCATTATCAAAATAATGAGTTACTAGCTTCTGCCCGCGACTTTATCCGCCTGGAACTATATAATTCTAAAACTATATAATATATAATTACCGGGATAAAAATTATCCTTTGTTCTTCCCAGGGATAAATAATAAAATAATTATTCATAAAACAAATCTAAATAAGTAAATTTTAAAATTATTTATTTCTCAAACTCGTCTGACTTGGTTTAGGGGTTTAAACGTAAAAAGGTAACAGACAGGCAGACAGACGGAGTTACTTTCGCGTATTTTATAATAATAGTATGGATAGTATGGATTGAGGAAACCAGCATAAGAAGAACCCAAAAATTTACTGTATTAAAAACTCTTTCCTAAGCTAGTGTGGGCACTATATCGCTCATTCCCTCAAATCCATGGGAGCATATGCCCAGCAAATAGGACATATACAGAGTGTAACAAAAATGGCGGCGATCCGTTTAAGGCGTAAATAAAAAAAACACCCTGTATTTTTCCTCAAATAGTAACGACAATTCAAGGATGAATACACAAATTACACAATACAATTACATACAAGAAGATATCATCTGAAATAAACTACTTAATTCCAGGTATTGAAAGTGCTTTCATTCAAGCCGTTGAGAAGTAAAGTGAAGAGCTCTATTGTGACCAGCTGGTCTGGGGACTCCGGAACCTGCGACAGACAGTTCTTTTTCAACAGACAATCCATACAGAATGGGAGCATGCCAACTGTAGGAGCTAAGGTAAGTAAAGGAAAGTCTTCACGGTTGCGACTTTTGACCATACTATCAAGTTCCAGTAAGTTTAGTTTCATTATTGTGGTCCTAACAGCCATGCCATCCATAATAGGAAATGTATAAAACGGAAGCCTGCATTTCGGTGAAATTCAATGCATTTTAATATTGTACATTAAAACAAATATCCTCCTGCCATCAGTGAATACTGACCCTCATTTTAAATATCTATTTTCCTTGTATGTATACCAACCACATCAATTACCTTCTTCTCATCAATTATCATATTACCAAAAGTTTATCTGGTTTATTGTCCTTCAGGAGCCATAGCATGGTTGGCCTTATCACGCGACAAGTGACAAGATAAGAGCGTCGTCTCGTTCTATCGAACGGTGTCAGCCAGTGACGCACGCTCTATCCTATCACCTATCTCGTGACAAGGCCAACCATGCTACGGCTCCTGATCAAAATATAATTACATGCTTCATTTATTTTTTATTCCTAGGTGATGGTTGAAGCAATTGAAAGTAATCAAGGCGCCTGCACATGGAGGGTTACAAAAATGATAATTATGGAGGGCAGCCCTATTTATCAGAGTAATGATGACAATAAAAAGACTCCAGAGGAAGACATAACACTTGATCTGGAGAAGGAGAAGAGAATCTCAGTTACATACCCAATTGTATTTGAGAATGTTGACTTTCACCAAAGTGAAACTATAAATTTGGAGATCACAAATAATAGTGATCAAGCATATTTTCTCAATAAGTGGATAATGCTCAGCAAGAAGAAGGATTCCCAAGTAGAAATAAAACCATTTATCAATCGCGGATTGAAAGTATATCCAGGGCGCACCATTTCCTTCACCATCACATGCTACCCCAAGTTTATGGGAAGCAGCAAGGAATGCTTGATAATAATGTTCAATGGCTTTCAAGTAAAGAGATTTATTAATATTAATGTCACAGATATAAATATCAAACAGTTAAACAACAACGCAAACATCAATGAAACAGGAATGAAGTCGGAACATGAAAAGATGGCCATGATGAAAGACGTGAGGAGGAATCGGGATAAGAATTTCATTCCCGGTGTAAAACTTGTAAGAGCACCGAATTTCGTACCAGTTAGATTGGGATCTTTCCCTATACCTGATAAAGTGTGGGGAGCTGTTTTAGGCAACTCTGAAGAAACTGTGTATAGTAATGAATATGATAAAATATTGGACAGGCTAGAAACTGCCTTGCCCTGTTTATGCCAAGAGTTGCATATCACCAACTATCTCGACAAATGGCATACATTACTGTTCATGGAAGAAATCCAAGCTAACATTTGTATAAGAGTGTATGATATGCCTAAAGTTTATTTAATACACTGTCAGGAATACTTGGGTATTGAAATAAAAGGGTTATGCGAAAGAAGACCCAGTTTGATAAAAGGAGATAGAGTAATTGTTAAAGATACTTGGGGCTCCGCGCAGTTTGAAGGATACATCCATGTCGTGCGAGGGGATTTGATTCTGCTCAAGTTCAGTCCCCAGTTTCATGAGACTTACTCAGGTAGTGATGTTGCTGTGGAGTTCCATTTCAATAGGTCTACTTATAGAAGGGCTCACCAAGCTATAAACTTAGCAATTTCGAATCTAGGACCCGACATACTGTTTCCGACGCGCCTCGCCACCCGCCCGCAGCAGGTGTCGCCTCATGACATAGGCAATATCCGATGGTTTAACAAACTCTTAAATCCCGGACAAACAGCGGCAGTCACAAACATTCTGCTGGGAGAGTGTCGTCCCATGCCATATTGCATATATGGACCTCCCGGAACAGGCAAAACTATAACTGTGATCGAAGCTATACTGCAAATAATCTCCCTTATACCAGACAGCAGGATTCTTGTAGCTACGCCATCCAACAGCGCAGCTAATCTGATCACTGAAAGGCTAATTCATTACAGAGATCGATTTTCCGGTTCCATGATTCGACTCATTGCCAATTATTTGCTCGATTCTGAAAATTTACCTGACGTTATCAAGCCTTACTGCGCCACTCTGGATGTAGCAAGGGAGGAAACCTCTAAGCCTAATTACCAGATTAGGAAAGATGGGGTGAATTTGAATTGTCAGACATCTTTTATTGGAAGGCATCGGGTGACGATTGGCACTTGTTACTGCATCGGGACGCTGGCGCTGATGGGGCTTCCGCGCGGGCACTTCACACATGTCATCGTCGACGAGGCGGGGCAAGCCACGGAACCAGAAATTATGATCCCTCTGACTTTTACAGACAAAGAAAGTGGACAGATAATTCTTGCCGGCGATCCACAACAATTGGGCCCCGTGATATTGTCGAAATACTGCAAGGAGTTCAACATGGACGAATCATATTTGTCACGAGTCTTGGAAACGTTTCCATACCAAAGAGATTTTGAAGCTTACGAAGATGGATTCAACAAAAAGTTGGTTACCAAATTAAACTATAACTACAGGTCTCTGGAGGAAGTCTTGAAATTGCCGAGTGAAATGTTCTACGATGGTTCTCTCGTGCCCAAGATGAACAGAGATGAAAAATGGATCACTAATACCATAAACATTTGTTCTGAAGTCTTTGACTCAGCGGAGAGGACCACTGGGGGAATATTCGTGTATGGTATTAAAGGAGTGAATGCCAGAGCAGAGGACAGTCCTTCGTGGTTCAATCGAGAAGAAGCTGCAATGTTGGCTCTGACGACGTGCAAACTTTACAAGAAGAATATCACTCCCGACGATATAGGGATTATCACACCTTACATAGCTCAGGTAATAATGCGTGGCTTATAATATATATCTCTTGCATTTAATTAATGTTGAAGGCACATTTCTGCATATTTTCCTGGTGTCTACATTATGCAATAAATTGCAATTCAATCGGAACATATGGGTCAAACTAAGAACCTCCTTTTTTGTAGACGGTTAAAAATGACGCTTAGTAAGCAGGCGGAGCCGTGGGCAAAAGCTAGTATCATTATATATATAGATAAATTCAAGATTTCAAGTTTCATTTTATAATTTAAATTAATGTGTAGGTAGTTATCACTTATAATTATTTGTCAATTCGATTTTATTAATTAATATAAATTGAATGCCGAAATTGTTTTTAAATAGGTTTTCAAATGATAATGCTAATGATTATGTTGCATGTTTGTGTCGTGGTATGGGCACTGCCTGAAAGTAATAACAAAATAAAATAAATCTACACATATTCTATTTCTTCCAGACTAAATACTTCCGAGTTCTCTTCGAGTCTATGGGACTGCCTCAACCAAAAATTGGAACTGTCGAAGATTTCCAAGGACAAGAGAGGAACATCATCCTTATATCAACAGTGAGATCTACAGAGGCCCATTTAACAGACGATCGAAAACACGCATTGGGATTTGTCCAGAGCCCTAAACGCCTTAATGTGGCTTTGACCAGAGCTCATGTTGCCGTCATTCTTTTCTGCAATCCGCACCTCTTGTGTATGGATCCTTTATGGCGTAAAGTCGTCAGCCAAGCTGTGAAAGAAGATAAGTATAAGGGATGTGATTTACCTTACAATTTTGAGAATACAAATGCAGAAATTACTGACTGAGAATACTGAGACTGTGAAGTAAATAAATATTAACAACGGTGCAGTTTTCTGTTTTATTTCTAGATACTAAAGCAATGGGAATGCATGCTAAAATAACGCGGGTACCCGCGGTACCGGTAATTCAGACAGCATGACAAAATCTAAGGTGTACCTACTCATCAGTCATCACTTATATTAATCTATCTATGTCTATCTCGCCGCGACACAACTCGCGGGCCGTTCTGTGATGGCCGTGCAGTTTCTTCACCCCCTATTTTACAAAGTCTGATTTGGTGAATTCGTTAAATGAAGGCGAATCCCTTATAAGGACATCCCAGTAGTCCGCGGATCAATATGGAAAGTATATAACATTGTCCTTGCGAGCGATGCTTGGAGGAAATTTATAAATATGCACAAGATATTTAATTATTTAACTTCCCATGCTCGCAAAGTCTGTCTTTGTGCAGTATGTAAGCTGCACAAAATGCCACTAAGTAAGAACACGCACAATAAAACTTCGTAGAGTAAAATTGTTTTTTATATGATTTGCTTTAATCAATTTCACATTGTGTTTTCTATTACTAAGTTAATAATCCCAGATAAAATAGAAGTCAATCATTATTTAAAAGCGTATCGAAGAATTCAATAACATAGCTGTATGAAGTAGGTACCTAAGCCTAATATCCGCGTGTCGAAAATTAAACATAATAATTTACTTTATAAATAAAGTTTATCTTTTCGACGCCAACGACGCATATATCCGCACCGCAGGTTCAACGCCAACAACTGATATATGCGTCAAGGAGCCCAGCGCGATAGCAATCTTCTTGCATTGACATAAGGTTTAACTCCGCACTAAATGTCTTGTTGATTTGGCGTGTGGTTAACAACTTTTCTCTTTGACAGAGCGTTGAAAAGGCAAAACCGACTTCAATTCAGTACTTCGCCAAGCCAGATAGATACATGAAAAATTCCACATTTCCTTTCCAATTTACCACATGAACTGCTTTCCGAGAGCAAGTGCGTTGGTTATTATAGAAAAATTCAAGCCAATGTGGGCTGATAATATTTGAAGAGTTCCGTCGATTCCCCAAGGATCTCCGAATTAACACGTCATTACATTAGTTGCTACTTTAACAGAATCTTTGACGTACTTTACATATATTAGAGATGCAACGGATATCCGGCCACTATCCGGTATCCGGCCACAATTTTACTATACGGCCGAATACTGAATAGTGGCGCAGTATCCGGACGGATACCGGATAGTATTTTAACATAGAAGATCATAGGTAAGGAGGTACTGTCGACGCCAAAAATTCGTTTACACTTTTGCACCTTATTCCATTGCAATAAGGCGAATAGTGTAAACGTATTTTTGACGTCAACCGTACAAATGTAGGTAAAACAAGGGTGAATAAATAACAAACCGCAAAGTACTCAACTCTAAGTCAGTTGAATCTTCACATGAAAAGAAAAATGAAAATAAATGTCACTAATGATAAAAACTAAAATTATCGTGTGTTTACTATAGTCCAGGCAATGAACTGACAACTTATATGGAAAAAATGTCATATTTGGAAATGAATTTAAAGTAGCAGATTTTTTTAATGTAACAGATATATTATCAATTAAATAGTTACCTGGAGGCAAAATCCAACAAAAAATCCGATATAAAAAAAAACAATTTAATTAGGTCCTAAAAAGTAGAAATAAATATTAATAAATCTTTTTATCTTTATTTTGGTTCATTTACATTTGCATTAAAATATTCAATATAAATCAAACAAAAAAAGACAATGAATGCTTAATTTAAATGAAAATAATTACTTCCGCATGGAAAGTTAGTTGGACTCTTGACATTTTAGAATAACGTTTTAAAATGAAATAAACAAAAAAAATGCTATTATAAATTAATGTTTTCGAAACCGTATTTTGCCTGGAGTACTATCAAAATCTGCCTACAGTGAGTAAAACTGGTTGCAATTTTTGCAACCTGCACATAGCGTTGCGCACGCGGCGCGCGCTCGAATTTACTTCATTCTAGACATGTAACTTTTGACCGGATATCCGGCCGGCTGTACGGCCGTATATTCTTTATCCGGCCAAACCACTATCCGCTGCATCTCTACTTTACATCCTTGAGCAGTTCCATAAGTCATCTGTGGGCTTCATCACCAGTTCCACTTCATCAAAATTGCGATTTCCGAGGTTTAATATATACGAGTTATAATAGAAAATACCGAAGTCACTACACGCGTGCCTATAAAATTTGAAGGTTGCCCTCAATTTCCCTGGGATCCCATGATCAGGTCCTGACTAGATACCTACAGTGGAACATATATAACCTCATTTTTTGAGGTCGGTTAAAAACTTAAAAAATGTCGGGAATGAGCTATTACAATATTTTATTCAATTTGCAAATATTTGTAACCTATTTTCTTCACAATCGAAGTGAAAAGCAGAGTGTATAATCCTTTGAAGGTATAATCTAAGGCATAAATGAGCCATTTTAACTTTACTAAACATCTGGCATACGCGGTAAGTAATACTGACAATCCACCTATAGCTGTCTCACTCTATCGCATGTTATAGAGTGAGACAGATATAGGTGGATGGACAGTATTATTCACCGTGTAATGGCCTCCAAAGACATTTAAAAGATTATACAACAAGTGGGTATTAATTATTATCCTATGGTGTGACACTTGGGAATGCGTGTTCGCGTTGCATCGTTGCCTCTCTTTTATTTGCCGTAGGAAGGCAAAGGATCCAACATGAATATTTGGGCAAATACTGCCAAATGTGGTGCCACCACTACATTATCTACGAGTTACATTTGATTTATAGCTGACTTTATGTGTGACGTTTGGATACTTTGGATAAACATCCATGTCTCCGTAAACGCACTAGCAAACGTCACGCTACGGTTCACTACTGTCGACGGGAAATATATCTTATTTTTCTATTTATATCTAAAATTCCAAATTCTTGTTATTCAACCAAATGTGATATATAAATAAGATTTAAAATACGGTTAAAATAATCGACCCTACAGTGCAATACGCTCCATTCATACTAGAATGGAGCAACCAAATAGCATAGTTTTGTGTGACAATCTTATTAAATGGTTGCAGACCTTAAATCTTAAGGCTAAACATGGAAATTTATCAGGTAATATAGCTTAAAGATTGATTTAATATAGTTTTTAAACTTTCTCTATGTACGATCTTTACCAGTGAAACTTTGTGTGTACACTGTAGGTGTAGTTGAGTAATTGGGCAAGGAAGGCGATTGTCTCTTGATTACTTGATTGATAAACAAGTGTAGAATCCTTTGCCACTGATTCTTCACATGCCTGCCCCTGAAACTCGTCAAATACAAATACATTCAATATTGTGATCCGAACTAAAAACAAGAGTTATCTTTATTAATATTATAGATTAAGAGCCACTTAAGATTAAATAGTGTTGAATGAATACCAGCTAATAACAGTATATTAGTACATTTACATAGTTGTAGTTAATTAAATTATATATCCTGTTATATTTCCTTTACTTTACCATGGTACATTAAACATCTATTGCCACACACAAAAAATATTTCAATAGTAGTGGGTGGTTGAATTAGTCATGATGTTACTTTTGGATGTTGAATTTTGTGATTGACACTTTTTGTGTTTTGAAATGTCTGCAATAGCTATTATACATATCACAAAACCAGTTTTCTCTTTCCACGGGTGACCCTCGCACAGGCAGCTTTCTTGCTCAAAGAATAGCAATTGCTGTTCAGCGCGGGAATGCTGCCTGTGTGATGGGCACCCTGCCTAAAGGGCAAAGTTTTGATATGTTTCTTTAATTGTATATTTCTAATTTTAATTTTAATGTAGTTTTAATCCCATGCAGTAATACTGTACTTACATGTATTTTTATTAATTTCTGTTTGTTAAATAAATAATAATTCTTAGTTTTCTCTTATTTTAATCTGCAGGTTCATTATATTGAAACATAAAATCAGACAAACTTGAGTGGCATTTTGACATAGCATAAAGTTTGTGGATATTATACACAATGTAGTGCTACAAAAGTACTGATAAAAGTCGAAAAAGTGTTTTACTGCATTATGCCTTAAGATTAAATTTCACCTAACCAATGGAAAAGGTATAAGGGTAGATTGCAAAAAAATTGTACATAGTTAAGAGCCTTAATCTAATCTACACTTTAACTTCTTTCCATTGTGTAATGGCAATTACCCATACATTTTATATGGGTGACATTCCTTACACAATGGAAATAAGTTTCAGTCAAAAATTTCAATTTTGGTACCTACAAGCTTTTATTGCTGACTGTACTTTTCTGTATATCATCATCAACTACTCATTGAGATGATTCTAACGAGCCCAAACTCGATGAGGTTGTGCATTTCATTGCGAAGTTCCTGTGGTCACCTTCCAGCTCCATCACCAGATCAGCATTATGTCATCATAATATTGCATTGTCACACGTTTTACACATGTATGCAAAATTTCAGTTATCGGTTACTGGGAAGTGAATCAAATTTAATTTGCAAGATTTTATGACGAACATCGGGACAGGTGAAACTAAATAAAAGTTTGTAAAAGTTAAAGCATAGATTAAATTAAGGCCCTTTACTATATGTAAAACTTTTTTTGCAATCCAAGTACCTGTGTGATTCCACCAGCGTTCCAACCACCGTCAGTCCGCTGATCGCATTGTTGTCAATGTACCGGCAAACTGGCATGGCATGTTCAGGTATTTTTTACAAGTCCAGGACTCCTACAAAATTATTGGAAAAGGGGATCCAAAACTGCAAGAACTTTGACAATAATGCGATCAGCGGACTGACGGCGGTTGGAACGCTCGTGGAATCACCCACCTGTATTGTGCACATACTGCTATCAAATGGTGATCAGTGAAAATGTTTATGTGATATAAATCTAAACGAATAATTGTTTTGCAGAACTGTCAGATGGAGTGGCTATTGCGGAGGCTCTTACTCAGGTTGCACCGGAGTATTTCTCACCATCATGGAATACCAAAATCAAAACTGATGTGGGTCACAACTGGAGGCTAAAAGTCAGCAATTTGAAGAAGATTTTGGAAGGTGTATTTGGTAAGTCTGTAAAACGAACTAATCTAGAATTTTATTTAATTATTTATTCAGAAAACTAATGGAAGTATATGAATCTATATCTTTCTAAAAATAATCGTAATTGCTTATCATAATTGTTAAATATATTATTTTAAATTTACAATAATTACTACTAATTAAACTAAACTTAAAACTAAGTATCAAACAACCCGCCCCGCGTCCCTCCTGGTGCAAAGGTGTCCATTACGCTAGCCGCATTGCCGCGCTGAACAGCTATGGCTAACCTTTGCACCAGAAAGGACCCAGAGCGGGGATCCAGCCCTCTTTCCTGCAGACGACGACCCACTTCACTAAAAAAGGTTTTGGCCTCTGCGCACCAACACCCAGTCGTCTCCACAGTCAGTCAGTCTGTAAAATAGTAAATATATTTTGTTTCTCTATCATATTATTGGTCAGTTTCTATGAGAATTTAGGAAACATGTGAATATGAAATGTTGATCATGGATGACTATAATTAATGTGTTATACCCATATGTTTTATTACAGATTATCATCAAGATATATTAAATTTGAGCCTACAAGAGTTTTCACGGCCTGATGTAGTGAATATTGCTGAACATGCTGACCCATCAGATTTAGGAAGATTATTACAACTTGTTCTTAGTAAGTATTTTTCAAGGCAGTAAGTAACTTATATAGAAATAAGTTTCTAGTACCGGGGCGATCTGTCTTTAATTACTGTTGCTGTAATGCTGTTAAATTTTATAAATAAATATATTGAACTCCACTTGATTTTAGTGTATGTCATACTAGCTGTAGGTACATGTGGTTCTGCCCACATTCCAAAAAAACCCATATATTTCAATAGAGTAATATATGTAACCTATCCATCCAAATCCATTTAAAATATGGGTGAAAGAGGTTTTGAGAGTATGTATGGTAATATTTCAATATTAATATAGAAAAGTTTCCTACCAAAATATGTAGTTTCCTAGTGGCTGATAATCAGTTCATTACGTTAATCACGTAAAATGCGATGCGGATGGCGCAGGACCGGTAACTTTGGCACTCTTTGGGGGAGGCCTATGTCCAGCAGTGCACGTCTTTCGGCTGATGTGATGATGATGATGACTGTTGTATAAAGAGGAAACGTCTGTGAGATTGTAGCCTTGTAAGTTTGTATGTTGGGAGGATTTCTAAAATTCTTTCACCTTTGTATAGAATAGACTTTCTTGATGGACATAGGCTATATTTTATCCCACGGGTTTGCTATGCGCGAGCGAAGGGGCGCGGGTACCTAGTATTGTATAAAGTTGTTCACAATATCAGATTCACATGCCTTTACAGGACCGACAATGCAAATGTGATAACCCTGTAGTCGCAAGCGTCAATAGGTTACGGCGCATACCATCAGGCGGGCCGTTCACTTGTTTCCCACCAACACATAAAAATAATGTTATATTTTATTAACTGGTTTTGTTACTTGCTATAGGTTGCGCTGTGAACTGTGATAAGAAAGAAGAATACATCACTAGAATAATGGAATTGGAGTTATCGTGTCAACGGTCGATCATGCAAGCTATACAGGTATGTGTAATTGACATCTTTCATAATTTTTTTTATAATTTCAATGTTTCTTTTCTTAATGATGATCACGTGTTGATACCAACAAAAGGCAACTACAAAGCAAAATGATCACAAATGAGAAAGAAAATCAGACATCCTAATGTAAATAACGTAGGGACTCAAACAATTGGGAATGGATGAACATTTTAGAAATGCCTGATTTCCTTTTGAGGTACGGAACCCTAAAAATTAAAACAGAAGTATTAAATTACAAACTTTCATCAATTAAATCAACAAATGATTTATGAAGGATAAAAAAAAATACGCTAAATAGAGGTCTCGTTATACTTTTCCGGTAATATTTACGTTATCATTAATCATATATATTATTTTCAAATTTTTCGCTATTCCATGTCACAAGTTGAACATGCTGAAAAATGTACTACTATCTCTGTGCCATTATATAATGTGGCTCTGATGAGCCATACCCAAAGATATGAATCTCTTTACGACCGACTGGACTAACTAAACGAAACAAAGGAAACCACCAGACAAAAAGTTCTATTTGCGGTTGCTTCACAAATAGTAACCGGCTTACGCTTAATCTAAGCGTTGATCTTGAAAGTGTAAACCTCTAAGAGCGATTGTAGACCACTTTGTTTCACGGTGTAACGTACGGCGTAGATGTGCGGCGGAAAAAGACGTTTGCGCTTGCATATTCGAAGGCAACAGACGAGACTATCCATAGTTCTAGATTCAAAGTGTGATGTCTTTAGCATATCATAAGATATATCGCCACTTACATGTTTCGATTTTTCTACATCAGAATGGCAGAGACGTGAAATAAAAACGATATCGTAGAGACTTCCCCTTTTATCATTAAGACACCGGAACCGCGGCCTTTTGTTTTGTCTGCACAATGCAAATTGACCGTGGCGCTTATGATGAAAAAAAGTGTGTATGGTTAATAAAACTGAAATACGGACAACTTTGTGCCTTGTCATTGTCACAATTTGGTCCATGTTTAAATTTCCTTGACTCTCGTTGTAAATAAACTAGGTCACTTTAACAAAACCGACAAGCTTCACTTTACTTATCCTACAGTGTATTCAATTGCAAGATAAATAAAAGAGGCACTCACGTTGCGTAACCATTTTCACAATAATTATACGTAAATTTAGTTCACAATTAGCTGGAATACATGCACCTGATATGCAGCTGAGCATGTGATTTAACTGTATCACGGCTTACTTTAAGTAATTATACTAATTCATTCTCTGTCTGAACCACATGATGCGTCTGCGCATCGTCGGTAACACTTCTCCACGAATCGCATGTGAGTTACTATTTTAACATGCATTTTTACATATTATCTGCGAGCTTGGTAAATATCATATTCATCACACCGCTACATAATAGCATTTCTTCTCATATTAGCGTTATTTATTACACATGTTATGCAATAAATTATATGAATATAAATATGAATATTAGCCTATTGTAGCGATCCAGCACCCTTCACAATGCTACCTAGCACTGTGAAGGGTGCTGGATTTGGTTGCTACCTAATCTCAATATTGGAGTAAGTATATGTATATGAATGATTAAGGAGATGAACATAATTTACTCAAATACATGATTAGATTACTATAACTACATGTGTCAACATCAATTTAGGTCGCCAATTTATTATTAAAAAGTCACGTTAGAATAAGAGACAGGACATTAAGCGCATTTTGCTTTTTTTCACACAGCTATTTAAATATTTGCTCAATTGCTTCAGTGGTTTTCAGGATGCTATTAAATTGACGTTCATTCACGATTAACCAGTAACGTCGCTCACACGAGCCCACGTCAGTCCGCCATGTCGCGTCACCTCCGTAACGAACGTTTATGCAACCTGTAATTTAGTGCACTCGACCACTTCACGCGCTTTAATCGAGTTACATATAGCGATACAATTTTCACAACATAATGTCCATTGCCCAAGTGCTTTCGTACGCATGCATACGGCTAAGAAACTGTATATTTTAGTCACGCTTATTTTATGTTTATGGTCTTGGATCACGAGTTGTGTCTATGCGTTCGGATGCGGCGGTCGCGCTCGTAAAATGGTTGAAACGGTGTGTTTGAAACAGTGTGGTTGAACCAGTGAATTGTGTAGGAACTGGAGACGTTGACGCTGGGTGGCAGCCGGGCGGCGCACGCGGAGTCGGCGCCCGAGCCAGATGCGGATATGAGGGAGGTGCTCGCTCAGCGGTGCCATGAACTTGACTCGCAGGTATGTTACTCCAGTGTTTGTTTACTTCTAGTGTGTTGCCAGTCTTTACTTCTAGCAGTTACATTACACATGTGTTTTAACATGGATGAGTTAAGTTTGCGCATCGCTGGAATGTAATGGAATTTCATACATACTATACTCGTGGGTGCAAACATAACTTAACCGGGTTGAAGACAGTATTTCGTTGCTTCGCGATATATTTTAATTTTGAAGGGATTGTATTTTATTTATTTATTTATAAATGCATTATAAGAGCGGGCTTATGTTACCGGCATTAATCGTATAACGGTATTTTCACCATACAAAAATACCGGTATTATTTCGTTCTATTTAGTTCTTTGGTTAATAATATCATTTTTTAAAGGGCAGTCTAATAATACGAAAATGTTACCTAAATACATGATAGAGTCCTACATTAAGAGCCTAAAATAATTCAAAATATTAGACTACTTCGTGGATTTTTTAAAAAACCGGTTCCGATTCCTGGTTACCGGTGTTTAGGGCAACAGAGTGTCCTCACCTCCGGTCTATCCGCGCCTTATACAGGAGTACCGTATTTTATATTATTCCCTTTTTAAGGGTTCCGTAGCCAAAATGGCAAAAACGGAACCCTTATATAGTTTCGTCATGTCCATCTGTCCGTCTGTCCGTACGTCACAGGCATTTTACTCGAAAACTATAAAGTGTATTTGAATACAATTTTGAGGATAGGTGTATTTTGTTAGCCTAAAAATGTTTTTTGTCAATTCATTACAGAACTGTGTAGCGGCTAACAAAATACACCTAGTATTTTGTTAGCTGCTACACAGTTCTGTAATGAATTGACAAAAAAACATTTTAGGGTGCATATGTAATTGCAATTCAAAAAAATATCGATAGGCCTTTCAAAATAAATATAAGGTTTCTCAGCAATTTTTTTGATTAAGTGAATAGAGTCTGAGATATTCGCCCCGAAAGTCACAAAAACTGTGTCCCCCTCTCTAATTTTTGAACGGTATATTTAAAAAAATCTTTCACTGAAAATTATTTTGAACAATATCGGTTTAAAGGTTTTCGAGATTGCTGAAAAACTGCCTTCCCTATTGAAAAGAACGTAAGTGCCGATACGACCTTTTTAATAGGCACGGCTTTGTTATGCGTGGTCCGACACGCACTTGGCCGGTTTTTTCTTTTTGCAATTTTGCTGCTGAAAAGAAGTGAACTGAGGTAGAATACCCCACTTACTAATGTGTATCTTTACGTATGTACGTATCTTTATTGTGTCACGTACCATCAATTATAACATTGTGCCTTCATACTGTCTTCCGTGTTCTATAAAAGTTATTATTTTGTATTCAATTGTTAAAGTTACGTGTATTTTTTAACAATAGCCGTGGTGTGTCGGCTATTTATGGTAGCTAATCCGGATAAGCGTGTGGCTTGCGTATTCTTGAAGCGATGCTAAGTAGGTATAAGTAGTGTCTTTGTATTAACGGCTGATTATACTTTACTTAAGTTAGATAATGGTGATCGACAATAAAAATAGTATATTTACAGAACATAAAAATAAAGTTTACTAGAACAAATTCCAAAGTCAAAATTGGTGTTCTATATTCAAACTTTAAATATCTTAGAAGGGAAAATTTAATGCAAAAGAGGCAGAGGAAGGCTAAGGCTATCATATTTTGGCCAAGTAAAGGATAGGTTGATGTAGAGTCGTATGAGGAAGTCAAGAGGCTAGCAATGCACAAGTTCAAGGCCCTTTAGATATGATAATGATGATCATATTCAAAACCTCAAAAACAAAGGAAACGGCAACACTTTGCATAAAATTTCTATAAAAAAATATTCGTTTCCATTGCTCATTTATTTATTTATTATTTAATTTGTTTACATTGCATTACAGTGAACCAATACGCCGAGAAACCAGATTATTTAAATTAGTAGGTACGGTCGCGCGCGTTAATTTAGGACCCTTTTCGCAAAAATATTCTTTGTATTCCTATACAATTTGACAGGATTGTCAACCTTAGATGGGTCCCAAATTTACGCTCGTGACTGTACACTACAACCTTACAACTAACAAAGGGGAACACCCTAATTTAACAATATTGGGAATACAAACACAGGGAAATTGTATACGTGTACGGTGGACTGCCTAATATCCATCGCCTCACGTCATTGTGTGTGGATGCAATAAATATATGTGATGACAGATAGCCATGATTAAGCGTGTTGCGATCATAGCCACCGTCGCGTGATGTTATGTCGTCAAGATTACATTTTCTAAACTTGCTTTCGTTAGTGAATCTATTGACTATAAAATAACATTTCTAATTACTTTTATCACTTTAGCGTGGTCATTTACATTCCTTGCTTATCATAATAGATAATCATTTTAATTCGGTAGCTTTCTAGATTCATTTGGACACTGGATTTGTTATTATTAATTGGTTTACTTTAAGTATACATTAACATTAGTTGACGTTTCTTTACATTCATATTTCTCTTTATAGGTATGTATTTACTCTTAAAACCATATTGTTTATTAAAATACCTGTCATTGGCATTTTTTGCAGGAGTATAAATACTAAACCTTGAATTAACATTTAATATCCCAATAAGTAGAGTAACTATCACCAACATAGCTCGTAAATTTTAACACATCTTTTACGGCGAAACTGATTGATATAGGGAACGATAATTGTTAGTGCGTGAATGTAATAATAGTGCGGTCGCCAAACGTCGCATTTACTTAGTATTCACATTTATTAACATTAAACACACACAGTTAGACTTTAAAACAGTTGTTTTTTGAAATCGTGTAAGTACCTACACATTTCCGGAGCTTATGGTTCTATGGTCGTGTAAAACATTTAGTAGGTAGTTCTGTAAGAAGTAACCTCATCATAGGTATAGCTTATTTTCATGGGAACTCTATGAAAGATTCGAATAATCATAAGCCATGGAGAAAAAAAAACAGTATTTTCGCTAAACTATATCGTGTTAAAAATAGCTGCAAAAAAAACAAGGTGTTAAGAAGTTATCGTGAGCAACTTAAATACTTTAAGATGGGATCGTTGGCTGATAGAAGAACTATAAGTGATCTAGTGTTTTTGAAGAGAATTGTTACCGGTGCATTAGACTGCCCAGATTTACTGCAAAAAATAAATTTCCACGTACCCTCTAGAATACCTAGAGCATGTAATATTAAGCTGTTCAGTTTAGCTACTCGTCGTACTAACCTCAAGCTACACTGTCCACTGTCACGGATGTTTACGGCTTATAACAAACATCAAGATTGTATTGATCTAAACTCGTCAACTATCCCATTCATAAAAGCCACGATTGCTGACATGACTTAGTAATTATTAGTTAAGAGTAAACATATTGTAATCTTCTTTTTTAGTTAAATTTCACTGTTAATTGATGCATGCTGTGTCCTTCTGTAATTAATAAGGTACTTAGTTTTAATTTGCGCATATAAGAGTAATATTATGTAATGGTATGCTTATTGTTGAAGGTCCTAATAAATAAATAAATAAAAATAAACGGGACTAACTCGCGTATAATTCAATTCATGTTTTTACCTCGTTGATGCTTCTCGACATTTCGGATGTGTTATAACATTAATATCAAGGTCATCTTTTAGATAAAAAAAATAATAATATTTGAACTGTTTATTTCATAAAAAAAAGTAAGGGTTATACAATCTTAACTACTAATCTTAAATATAAAAGATTTTTTGAGTTAAGGAGAGATCGTGAGTTGTAATGTGGCTCAAATATTTAAATCTATCCAGAAAAGCCGGGGTAACCAGCAGCACTGAAATATGGATACCAATTATGCGTTCAGATAAATTACTATTTAGACTTTTAGACAGAAACTCTATTCGGTTTTAGGTGAAAGTACTGCAAGAGGAGAAAATGACGCTCTTTTTCACATTTATTAACATTAAACACACACAGTTAGACTTTAAAACAGTTGTTTTTTGAAATCGTGTAAGTACCTACACATTTCCGGAGCTTATGGTTCTATGGTCGTGTAAAACATTTAGTAGGTAGTTCTGTAAGAAGTAACCTCATCATAGGTATAGCTTATTTTCATGGGAACTCTATGAAAGATTCGAATAATCATAAGCCATGGAGAAAAAAAAACAGTATTTTCGCTAAACTATATCGTGTTAAAAATAGCTGCAAAAAAAACAAGGTGTTAAGAAGTTATCGTGAGCAACTTAAATACTTTAAGATGGGATCGTTGGCTGATAGAAGAACTATAAGTGATCTAGTGTTTTTGAAGACAATTGTTACCGGTGCATTAGACTGCCCAGATTTACTGCAAAAAATAAATTTCCACGTACCCTCTAGAATACCTAGAGCATGTAATATTAAGCTGTTCAGTTTAGCTACTCGTCGTACTAACCTCAAGCTACACTGTCCACTGTCACGGATGTTTACGGCTTATAACAAACATCAAGATTGTATTGATCTAAACTCGTCAACTATCCCATTCATAAAAGCCACGATTGCTGACATGACTTAGTAATTATTAGTTAAGAGTAAACATATTGTAATCTTCTTTTTTAGTTAAATTTCACTGTTAATTGATGCATGCTGTGTCCTTCTGTAATTAATAAGGTACTTAGTTTTAATTTGCGCATATAAGAGTAATATTATGTAATGGTATGCTTATTGTTGAAGGTCCTAATAAATAAATAAATAAAAATAAACGGGACTAACTCGCGTATAATTCAATTCATGTTTTTACCTCGTTGATGCTTCTCGACATTTCGGATGTGTTATAACATTAATATCAAGGTCATCTTTTAGATAAAAAAAATAATAATATTTGAACTGTTTATTTCATAAAAAAAAGTAAGGGTTATACAATCTTAACTACTAATCTTAAATATAAAAGATTTTTTGAGTTAAGGAGAGATCGTGAGTTGTAATGTGGCTCAAATATTTAAATCTATCCAGAAAAGCCGGGGTAACCAGCAGCACTGAAATATGGATACCAATTATGCGTTCAGATAAATTACTATTTAGACTTTTAGACAGAAACTCTATTCGGTTTTAGGTGAAAGTACTGCAAGAGGAGAAAATGACGCTCTTGAGCGAGGTGGCACGGCTGACGGCGGCGCGACAAGAGGAGAACCCCGGCGACGAAGCTGAGCTGGACGAGGCGGGCGCGTCGCTCGGGCCCGCGCACGCCGGCACGTTGCGATACAGGTGCGTGGACAACATGCACTAATTAGGTTAAGTTCAGATGAACGCGCGGCGACGCGCGCTGCCGCGCGATTCAGCTGTTCAGATGACGGCGGCTTGCACGCGACAGTCTAGCGTGAACATACAGTGAGAATGACTTGGAGGAGGCAATTTGCTTGTGGGTTTTTGTAAATCAATAGATATCTCGTCCTCCATTTTCGTGGCTCCGTGGCTCAAACCGCGCGGGTCAACTGAACAGGTCGATACAGGATGCATGCATGCAGGCGGTGCATGGCGGGCGCGCGGTCATGTAAACAACAGCATTGATTTGTTACAATCTTAAACCGCGCGCCGTGCCAACTGCGCATCACCGCGCGTTCATCTGAACTTAGCCTTATAGGTGACAGTGCTGCAAGAGGAGATGACGCTCTTCAGCCAGGTGGCTCGGCTGACGGCGGCGCGACAAGATGAGATCCCCACGATGACGCGGGTGCGTCGCTCGGTCCCGCGAACGCTGGCACGCTGCGATACAAGTGCGTGGACAACCAACATGAACTAATTATAGGTGTACTGCAAGGGAAGATGTCGCTCTTGGGCAAGGTGGCTCTGCTGACGGAGCGACAAGACGAGATCACGTTACGGCACAGGTGCGTGGACAACTACAACATGCACTGATTATAGGCGGTAGTAATGCAAGAGAAGATGACGCTCTTGAGCAAGGTGCCACAGATGACGACGGAGCGACAAGACGAGATCACGTTACGGCACAGGTGCGTGGACAACTACAACATGCACTGATTATAGCTGGTAGTACTGCAAGAAAAGATGACGCTCTTGAGCGAGGTGGGTTATGACAAGGTTTCATCACTGTTAAAACTCTCGGTGTTCGGAACCCACAACCCATATAATGCCATGTCCCTAGTCAATCTTTGTTGTTGACATATATAGCACATATAAGAGCGATTGACAGCTGATACCCTGTTTACAAGTTGGTAGTTCTGTAACCATAAACTAAACCTCTTTCAATCTATACCTGGGTCAATCAACTATTTCTTGTTGTTATTCTGTCCCGTTAGCCAGCCCTGCTAGCATAACTTGACTCTCTACTCTACTCGCGCGAGTAATAGACTGTCTGTCACTTTTTGACAGCATTCATCAGAAAGTGACGGATAGTCAACCTCGCGAGCGAGAAGAGTCGAGAGTAAAGTTATGCTAGCAGGGCAGGAGTCAAAATGACAGAGTTTCTTAGAAAAAATGTTACAAGTTGGACTTCAAACATGCTTAGAAGCCATACAAAAAGAGGTTGAATGTGACAAGAAATCCCCACATTTGGTGAGTTTAAACCCATAAAATCGCAGTTTTAAAAAGTGACCAAGGAGACGTAACCATGGCAACTAGTGACAGAAAAGTTGATTCAACCACGTATGTTTTTACAGTAACATGCGGGCACAGTTGGACGCGTTGAAGGACGAGTTGGACAAAGTGGAGCTACAGCGAGACGACCAGCGAGCGCGCGCCGATGTGCTTGAGCGAGAACTGGCGCTCATGAAGTTGAGGAACGAAGAGTTGCAAGTGAGTATTGTTACAGTAACATGCGACAGTTGGGCGCGTTGAAGGACGAGTTGGACAAAGTGGAGCTACAGCGAGACGACCAGCGAGCGCGCGCCGATGTGCTCGAGCGAGAACTGGCGCTCATGAAGTTGAGGAACGAAGAGTTGCAAGTGAGTATTGTTACAGTAACATGCGACAGTTGGGCGCGTTGAAGGACGAGTTGGACAAAGTGGAGCTACAGCGAGACGACCAGCGAGCGCGCGCCGATGTGCTCGAGCGAGAACTGGCGCTCATGAAGTTGAGGAACGAAGAGTTGCAAGTGAGTATTGTTACAGTAACATGCGACAGTTGGGCGCGTTGAAGGACGAGTTGGACAAAGTGGAGCTACAGCGAGACGACCAGCGAGCGCGCGCCGATGTGCTCGAGCGAGAACTGGCGCTCATGAAGTTGAGGAACGAAGAGTTGCAAGTGAGTATTGTTACAGTAACATGCGACAGTTGGGCGCGTTGAAGGACGAGTTGGACAAAGTGGAGCTACAGCGAGACGACCAGCGAGCGCGCGCCGACGTGCTCGAGCGAGAACTGGCGCTCATGAAGTTGAGGAACGAAGAGTTGCAAGTGAGTATTGTTATAGTAACATGCGACAGTTGGGCGCGTTGAAGGACGAGTTGGACAAAGTGAAGCTACAGCGAGACGACCAGCGAGCGCGCGCCGACGTGCTCGAGCGAGAACTGGCGTTCATGAAGTCGAGGAACGAAGAGTTGCAAGTGAGTTTTTGTAAGGTATTGACAGCCTTATGAACACTAGCTTGCCGAGTTCCAAAGGTACGTTGGGCCGCCCATAAAAGCCAAGATTGCATGTTTTCGCGCTACGATTGCCCAACTAGCACACTAGCGTTAAAATAACCCTTATATCATTCTTATATCGATTCCAGCCAAGTGTTAAGGTGTTAAGAATGCCTGTAAAAAAGGTCTTATAGCGTGCTCTAACACCCTTATAACTACGAAAGAGGCCCACGAATTACAGGTTAAGGTGTTAGCTGAGAGTCTTATAAGAGTCTAGCTCTTACGCAGTATAAAGTGAGCATCTTACTCTTTTCTTTACCCATAAAATTATGAGACAAATATAGTCTTCCGACAAAATGGCGCAGATAGTTAGTATAGGTATTAATATTTGACAGCTATGGAGTCGTATTAATTGAAAGTGAATTAAATTGGAAGTGTGTGTGACATGAAGTGAAAACAGTCTGCCCTTGTGATTTTACGGTAAGTGTATACCATGTTTCCCATCTCAATTTTAACGCGCCCAGGATTTATTAAAGATTTCTAATAAAACTTATGAACATTAAAATATACATCTAAAGTTTTTATCATTTTCTATTCTTGTTTCTTGGCCAGTGGCATGATAAATTAAGTGGTATCCATATAATGGCAAGAGTAACATAAATAATGAAGAATCTTGATGTCAAATATTGAATAACCTAATCAATTTGTAGGTTAGAGTCCACCAAAACAATGGCGAATTACCTTAAAGCTTTAGGCGTTAGTTAACTCAACTATAACGCTTATTGACTTACAACACTCTTACAGTGTCTTTAAAGTGTATCTGCCTAACACCTTAAGCGTTAGAAAAAGTTTCAATACTTACAAGAGACTTAATTCTGTTATAAAGTCTCTGCCTGTAGCTAAGACTCTTGTAAGTGTTTAAGTGTTAAAAACAGGTTAAAGCTTTAACATCTTAAGTGTAATTGCTTTGAGTAACACTCTTATAATGCTTTAGGACTTAATAATTTTTCTTAACTCCTTTATAAGACTATTAGTTATAACTGAGAACATTATAACTCGCTTATAAAGGTTAAGGTTATAATAATACCCTTAGCTATTACCCAAATGTTAGTTGGGCGAAATCTTATACCCAGAACCATAATTAAATTCCGTCGAATCTACCAAGAATTTTAACTGTCACAGTGATACTGTCATTGTCAGTATGACGTTCCAGGTGTAACTAACCTTATTATGATAATATAAAATATAATATAAATGTAATACTGATCGAAAATACAAATTTCATTTATTTGTCAAGTTCTGAATTAATACATTTATTAAATAATTCTAAAGAAAACATTCGTCTGCTCCAGACGGACGTAAGATATCGAAAATAAAGTGAGGAGGAAGTTTCATGGCCTCTACCGTTTCACCATACCTACAGAACTAGTTGTTATGTTTATTAATTGAAATAGATACAAATTATATATAATAATATACGCACATCTTCATACGATATTTTTGTTATAACTGATACCAAATGTGGTTGAGAGCTGAAGTATTGCCATTGTAAAGTGAAAAATTCTACTACAAAACAGTTTTAATAATAAAAAAAGCACAATAATTCTATATTTATAGCATAAGTATCTTTATTTAGTCAAAGTATTTAAATTGTATCTTTAAAATTACTAATACATTAATTACTTACGTGCAATTTTTTCGCCGAGGGTAAATTTACTATTGATAGAATGTTTCACTTTAATGGCAACACATGCCATGCCATGTAGATTCGATGGAATTTAATTATGATTACCTCTCATTCGCCAAATGTCTTCAGTGTAACATATGATAAGGAGCTTCGCCACAATACATTCTCACATACGAGATAATTTTATGTACTTTGTCTTTCAGATAGCAGCATCAGAGAATGTGACTCTGAAGGATGAGGTAGACGCGTTGAGGGAGACAGCGGCTAAGGCGGCCACTCTCGAAGCCACCGTGGCTTCGTATAAGAAGAGGATGGAAGAACACGTGGACTTGAGGAGACAGGTGAGCAATTGATTGTCATATCAGTATTGCAAAAAAACACGACAAAAATCTGCCTTAATGCTCTCGAAAGTTAAAGACTATGGAACATACATTGTTGGCATTGAAAACTTACTTTAATACTACACATTGTACTCTATTGTAGACGAGAGAACTCAGGACCCTGCAAAGTCACAAAAGCAAAAGTCACTAAATGCAGAAAAATTATTTAAGAAATAGCAACTGTGTTGAAGTAGTAATAAGGTTGAGTTTTCCTTTCCCTTATTAGTAACACAACACAACATAATTAATACAAAACAAAGACAAAAGAAAAAAGTAAATCTGTGACGTGTCACGAAATGGGCCCAACTCAGCATGATGCTGGCTTTGCAGCCAGCGCTGGTCTTCCGTTGGGTCCATCCAGTGAGGAGACGGTGTCACCCGACGAAATATTTTGACAGGTAGGGTATAGCGCAATATCATCTCGCTCATAATGAGCAGCCCGACTGGGGAAGTACCTCCAACCTCCACCTTACAGTTTATCAGGAGCCATTATAACACACAGCGTATAACTTGCTCTTAGTCCAGGCAATGAATTGACAACTTGTATGGAAAAAATGACATATTTGGAAATAATTTATAATAGCTAATTTTTTTAATGTAACGGATATATTATCAATTAAATAGTTACCTAGAGGCAAAATCCAACAAAAAAACAGACATCAAAAAAATCAATATTTAATTAGCTCCTAAAAAGTCCGGATAAATATTAATATTTTTTTTTATCTTTATTTAGGTTCATTTACATTTACTTTAAAATATTCAATATAAATAAAATAAAAAAGACAATGAATGTTTAATTTAAATCTATATAATTACTTCCGGGTGGAAAGTTTGGTGGATTCTTGAATAAAGCATCTTAGAATAATGTTTTAGAATGAAATAAACAAAAAAAACACTATTATAAATTAATGTTTTTCGAAACCGTATTTTGCCTCGGCTATCTGTAGATATGTGGTATTGTGTTCCAGATTATGTAACTGATTCATTGTTTTAACCTCTAGCCGTTCACCATTTAAAAATTGGCAATGAAATTTGGATCAACTATAATGGAAAATAAAATAGTTTGTTTTGTTTCAAAATCGACTGATAATGCAAGCCTGTTGGGAGAGAAGGATTCCTTTTAATATACCTTTGGGTGGCTAGAGGTTATTGACATTTGTAACTGTTTGTATGTCGTTACTAATGTATTGTCTGGTTCGTAGGTGAAGCTCCTCGAGCGAGCGAACACGGAGCACGTGCAGCGCGCCATAGAGCAGGAGCAGGCGGCGACGCGAGCCAACGCGTTGCGCGCTAAACTAGACATTTACAAGAAACAGGTATTGCGTTTCATCTATTTGTCTCTTTCAGGAAAAGGTAAAGGGTGTTCATGTTTGGTGGGGAGAGAGGGAGATGGAAGGGTGTCATATGTTTTTTTTATTCGCGCGGCTAAACAGCGCCGCAGTCTCAGTCAGTCTTAAGAGACGATATTTGTCACACGGTGACTTTTTAAATTGATTTCGTTTTATGATTTTTGATTCAGTTGTTTTTTTTACAAGCTTTTTAGTAACTTGCTATGTATGTAACTATGTTTGTTCCAGTGGAATCTTGCAACTCAATTTTGAAGCAGGTATCTTCAACCGATTGAGCTGAAGTTTTGGGTTTAAGTATAGTTTGGATGACTATTCAAAATTATGGCACCATCGAGCTGATCTGATGATGGAGACAGAAGGTGGCCATGGGAATTCAGGACTTAACAGACGTAACCCCGTTGAGCTTGGGCTCGTTAGAATAGTCTCAACGACTAGTTGCTGTCGGTACATAGAAAAGTACAGTTGCCAATAAAAGCTTGTTCCAAAAATGCAATTTTTGACAGAGACTTATTTGTTCTATGGATCTATGACTAGTGTCGCGATACAGTTGCGCGTTCCTGAAAAGCGTTTGTGTCGCTGCAAATAGTCGCCGTGAGTAACCGCTTTTATATTTACTGTCCCTAAATGGTTTTTTTCAGGTAATAGATCTAAACGAGAAATTAGATGCCGAAATCACAAAAGCAGACAAACTAGAGATAGAAAACAAGAAGCTATCCAGCCGCGCCGCTTCGCTTCAGAGGGAGCGAGACAAGCTGCTGGACGACAGGGACACACTACGGGAGACCGTGGACGACCTTTATCACCACACTATCACTGCAGGTGATTATCAACCATGTTGCTTACGGACAAAGTTCAAATTGAAATAGTCATACAGACCCAGAAGTACACCAGTGGTAGTTTTAAGAATAGGAGTTTGTTCTAAGGACCTATGAGCATTTGAATGAATGAATGTATGATGCTTCTTCGGAGTATAGGAGTAGTATAGTAGTAATATCTTTAGCAGTAACCACTAGGCTAGCCATAGACGTTTCAAAGTATAGTCAGCATTTTTTTCCCATTATACTGCATTATATTGAATGGAGAAAAAAAGGGGAATCCTTTGCTGTGCTTTAATCGGGCTACTACAATTTTAATTCGTAAACTTGCAGGGCCAAGTGAAGACAACGTGTCTACGGAGCTGATCCCGACGGAGATGAAAGACAAGCTGATCCGGCTCGAGCACGAGAACAAGCTGCTGCGGCAGAGCCAGGCCGCGCAGGCCGACCAGGCGTCCGCGCAGGTTACACTCATAGTTTTCCCACACCTTCTATTCAGAAATGATGCGACGTTGCGTTTACTTGTTAAAATATTTGTTTTACACGCAGCGAGCCTTCAACGCCCTCCGAGTACAATACAATAATGCCTTCAGGGTGTTGTTGGGGCTCCCACGCTACAGCAATGTTTGCGCACGCGCGCACGGAGGGGTTCAGCGCGGTGATTCGTCACCGTGTTGCATCGCTCATGCGCAGGGTGCGGGGGAGCCACAACTCCATCCTGAGGGCCATCAGTGAGAAGACGGACTGCCCCATTCTCAGACACTGGGTACGAACGCATGCGCACGTACCGGGAGTGCCTGAGGGTGGCAGATACCTGAATTAAATTGTATCTCACATTAAATTAAATTATAATATACCTTACTAACATAGCTTAAGTCTTATGTAATTAATTAACTAATAATCATATGGATCTTGTCCGAAATAAACAATTTTTTTTTTTTTTTTTTACTGATTAATAAGTGAAAATACTAATACTTACATGTGGTAAGTGAATCCACTATTCTTGTAGGTTTTAGTTTCACTCCTATTTATGCATGTAACCACGCTACAATTCGGCATTTTGAGTAAATGTAGGAGAACATTAAAGATTCACGGCAAATTACGACTAACCTGCCGCGGGCAGAGATATGCCCATTTGGGCATGTCGCGGCGACACGCGCCACGCCCCCCTTTCATATCTATTTCTTTTTATGATCTGAGGGCACGCCATTAGGTGCGCCATGGTTTGCGGTGCTGTATCGCAAACACATTGGGTAGATTGGCCACGATGCAGTCCCCATCTGGCCATGTCTTCCTTGCAGTGGCCAACTTGCGATCTGAGCCTATTTAGCGCCCTCCAAATGGGCCATGGCTCTTTGTGGCCGGGTGGCAGTTGCTCTGAAGCTGGCACGTAGACGTCGGGCGGAGGGCGTCGAGTCTGCCACATCAGGCAGCGAGCATCTAAGGGGTCGCTTTGCAGGGGGCTAGTGTTCCGCATAAAACTCCTGCGGCTCTTGAGACGGGCAGATGGCGGGTTATGATCATACAGTGGGTGGCGCCGGTCAGTCTCCTGGGTTCCCTTTTCCACGGCATTTGCCACCTCTACGGATATCAGGAGGGGCGATGCCCGCGAGTGGGTACAGCTTGTTGAGTGGAGTAAGCTTGAGGCATCCGGTGATGGTGCGGCAGGTATCATTGTGTGCAGCAGTCACCACCAGGCCGGCGTGTGCGAACCGATGCCATACAGGGCTGGCGTACTGTCCCGCAGAAAAGCACAGCGCCAGATCGGTGGTGCGCACAGTGTGCGCAGATGCTCCCCAGCTTGTTGATGTTAGTCTTCGTAGCGAGTTGTTACGTGCGCTGACCTTCATGCGGATGTTAGCACAGTCCGTCTTGTACGCCCTGTCAAGTGTAATTCCCAAGTATCGCGGGTTAGGGCAGTGTTCAATCGCCGCTCCCTCCCACGTTATATTTAGGGGTCTGTGCGCGTGAACGCGCAGGATTGTGTCTCGCTCGGGTTTGGTCGGAGACAGTTGGCCTAGTAGTAGGTATTTTCCAAAGTGGTCCAATGCCGTAGACAGTGTTTCCTTTACTTCTTCAAATGAGCGGCACTGTGCTGCTAGGTCGTCTACGTAAAGAAAGCGTTGTGTCCCTGGCGGGCTGGGCTGGTCGTTGAAGAGGGTTGGGGCCATCACGCTGCCCTGAGGGAGGCCATTTTTTTGGCACCGCCAACGACTTGCCTGTGTTGAGATGTACTTGAGAGCGGCGGTTGCGGAGCAGTTCGCCAAGGATTCTGACAAAATCCATATCCTTCGTGGTGTTTGCAACGTTTGACAGTAAGATCCCGATGTTCACAGTATCGCAGGCGACGTATAGGTTAATTTGTTTGTCCTGCGGGCGTATCATGCTTGCCATTTTATCACTTATCGTTGTGAATTCTTATTTTATTAATAACTTGCATACTTGTCAGGACGTGACGAATTGTCTTATCCACGGCGATGCCTGATGGCATTAAGTCCGCCAATTGTACTTTTATTTGTATATTTGTGCAATAAAGTTTAAATAAATAAATAAATAAGTGATAAAATGGGAACAATGCTACGCTCGCTGTGCAATAAAAAAATCCTCTCAGCCCGTTATAAACTGAACTTTACAAACTAAAAAGGTATTCTCCCCAGGCCTTACTAGAAGACTACATGCTCCGACTGGAGAAGCAGCGAGCGCTACACCGCGAGAGCAGCCAGCGCATCATGCAGCTGGAGGCGGCGCTGGAAGCCGCGCCCGCGCCCAACCCGCGCCTCGCCACCGCCATGGAGGACAGCCAGCGGAAATGTAAGCGTGCCTGACCCTCTTGCTAGAAGACTACATGCTCCGACTGGAGAAGCAGCGAGCGCTACACCGCGAGAGCAGCCAGCGCATCATGCAGCTGGAGGCGGCGCTGGAAGCCGCGCCCGCGCCCAACCCGCGCCTCGCCACCGCCATGGAGGACAGCCAGCGGAAATGTAAGCGCGCCTGACCCTCTTGCTAGAAGACTACATGCTCCGACTGGAGAAGCAGCGAGCGCTACACCGCGAGAGCAGCCAGCGCATCATGCAGCTGGAGGCGGCGCTGGAAGCCGCGCCCGCGCCCAACCCGCGCCTCGCCACCGCCATGGAGGACAGCCAGCGGAAATGTAAGCGCGCCTGACCCTCTTGCTAGAAGACTACATGCTCCGACTGGAGAAGCAGCGAGCGCTACACCGCGAGAGCAGCCAGCGCATCATGCAGCTGGAGGCGGCGCTGGAAGCCGCGCCCGCGCCCAACCCGCGCCTCGCCACCGCCATGGAGGACAGCCAGCGGAAATGTAAGCGCGCCTGACCCTCTTGCTAGAAGACTACATGCTCCGACTGGAGAAGCAGCGAGCGCTACACCGCGAGAGCAGCCAGCGCATCATGCAGCTGGAGGCGGCGCTGGAAGCCGCGCCCGCGCCCAACCCGCGCCTCGCCACCGCCATGGAGGACAGCCAGCGGAAATGTAAGCGCGCCTGACCCTCTTGCTAGAAGACTACATGCTCCGACTGGAGAAGCAGCGAGCGCTACACCGCGAGAGCAGCCAGCGCATCATGCAGCTGGAGGCGGCGCTGGAAGCCGCGCCCGCGCCCAACCCGCGCCTCGCCACCGCCATGGAGGACAGCCAGCGGAAATGTAAGCGCGCCTGACCCTCTTGCTAGAAGACTACATGCTCCGACTGGAGAAGCAGCGAGCGCTACACCGCGAGAGCAGCCAGCGCATCATGCAGCTGGAGGCGGCGCTGGAAGCCGCGCCCGCGCCCAACCCGCGCCTCGCCACCGCCATGGAGGACAGCCAGCGGAAATGTAAGCGCGCCTGACCCTCTTGCTAGAAGACTACATGCTCCGACTGGAGAAGCAGCGAGCGCTACACCGCGAGAGCAGCCAGCGCATCATGCAGCTGGAGGCGGCGCTGGAAGCCGCGCCCGCGCCCAACCCGCGCCTCGCCACCGCCATGGAGGACAGCCAGCGGAAATGTAAGCGCGCCTGACCCTCTTGCTAGAAGACTACATGCTCCGACTGGAGAAGCAGCGAGCGCTACACCGCGAGAGCAGCCAGCGCATCATGCAGCTGGAGGCGGCGCTGGAAGCCGCGCCCGCGCCCAACCCGCGCCTCGCCACCGCCATGGAGGACAGCCAGCGGAAATGTAAGCGCGCCTGACCCTCTTGCTAGAAGACTACATGCTCCGACTGGAGAAGCAGCGAGCGCTACACCGCGAGAGCAGCCAGCGCATCATGCAGCTGGAGGCGGCGCTGGAAGCCGCGCCCGCGCCCAACCCGCGCCCAACCCGCGCCTCGCCACCGCCATGGAGGACAGCCAGCGGAAATGTAAGCGCGCCTGACCCTCTTGCTAGAAGACTACATGCTCCGACTGGAGAAGCAGCGAGCGCTACACCGCGAGAGCAGCCAGCGCATCATGCAGCTGGAGGCGGCGCTGGAAGCCGCGCCCGCGCCCAACCCGCGCCTCGCCACCGCCATGGAGGACAGCCAGCGGAAATGTAAGCGCGCCTGACCCTCTTGCTAGAAGACTACATGCTCCGACTGGAGAAGCAGCGAGCGCTACACCGCGAGAGCAGCCAGCGCATCATGCAGCTGGAGGCGGCGCTGGAAGCCGCGCCCGCGCCCAACCCGCGCCTCGCCACCGCCATGGAGGACAGCCAGCGGAAATGTAAGCGCGCCTGACCCTCTTGCTAGAAGACTACATGCTCCGACTGGAGAAGCAGCGAGCGCTACACCGCGAGAGCAGCCAGCGCATCATGCAGCTGGAGGCGGCGCTGGAAGCCGCGCCCGCGCCCAACCCGCGCCTCGCCACCGCCATGGAGGACAGCCAGCGGAAATGTAAGCGCGCCTGACCCTCTTGCTAGAAGACTACATGCTCCGACTGGAGAAGCAGCGAGCGCTACACCGCGAGAGCAGCCAGCGCATCATGCAGCTGGAGGCGGCGCTGGAAGCCGCGCCCGCGCCCAACCCGCGCCTCGCCACCGCCATGGAGGACAGCCAGCGGAAATGTAAGCGCGCCTGACCCTCTTGCTAGAAGACTACATGCTCCGACTGGAGAAGCAGCGAGCGCTACACCGCGAGAGCAGCCAGCGCATCATGCAGCTGGAGGCGGCGCTGGAAGCCGCGCCCGCGCCCAACCCGCGCCTCGCCACCGCCATGGAGGACAGCCAGCGGAAATGTAAGCGCGCCTGACCCTCTTGCTAGAAGACTACATGCTCCGACTGGAGAAGCAGCGAGCGCTACACCGCGAGAGCAGCCAGCGCATCATGCAGCTGGAGGCGGCGCTGGAAGCCGCGCCCGCGCCCAACCCGCGCCTCGCCACCGCCATGGAGGACAGCCAGCGGAAATGTAAGCGCGCCTGACCCTCTTGCTAGAAGACTACATGCTCCGACTGGAGAAGCAGCGAGCGCTACACCGCGAGAGCAGCCAGCGCATCATGCAGCTGGAGGCGGCGCTGGAAGCCGCGCCCGCGCCCAACCCGCGCCTCGCCACCGCCATGGAGGACAGCCAGCGGAAATGTAAGCGCGCCTGACCCTCTTGCTAGAAGACTACATGCTCCGACTAGAGAAGCAGCGAGCGCTACACCGCGAGAGCAGCCAGCGCATCATGCAGCTGGAGGCGGCGCTGGAAGCCGCGCCCGCGCCCAACCCGCGCCTCGCCACCGCCATGGAGGACAGCCAGCGGAAATGTAAGCGCGCCTGACCCTCTTGCTAGAAGACTACATGCTCCGACTGGAGAAGCAGCGAGCGCTACACCGCGAGAGCAGCCAGCGCATCATGCAGCTGGAGGCGGCGCTGGAAGCCGCGCCCGCGCCCAACCCGCGCCTCGCCACCGCCATGGAGGACAGCCAGCGGAAATGTAAGCGCGCCTGACCCTCTTGCTAGAAGACTACATGCTCCGACTGGAGAAGCAGCGAGCACTACACCGCGAGAGCAGCCAGCGCATCATGCAGCTGGAGGCGGCGCTGGAAGCCGCGCCCGCGCCCAACCCGCGCCTCGCCACCGCCATGGAGGACAGCCAGCGGAAATGTAAGCGCGCCTGACCCTCTTGCTAGAAGACTACATGCTCCGACTGGAGAAGCAGCGAGCGCTACACCGCGAGAGCAGCCAGCGCATCATGCAGCTGGAGGCGGCGCTGGAAGCCGCGCCCGCGCCCAACCCGCGCCTCGCCACCGCCATGGAGGACAGCCAGCGGAAATGTAAGCGCGCCTGACCCTCTTGCTAGAAGACTACATGCTCCGACTGGAGAAGCAGCGAGCGCTACACCGCGAGAGCAGCCAGCGCATCATGCAGCTGGAGGCGGCGCTGGAAGCCGCGCCCGCGCCCAACCCGCGCCTCGCCACCGCCATGGAGGACAGCCAGCGGAAATGTAAGCGCGCCTGACCCTCTTGCTAGAAGACTACATGCTCCGACTAGAGAAGCAGCGAGCGCTACACCGCGAGAGCAGCCAGCGCATCATGCAGCTGGAGGCGGCGCTGGAAGCCGCGCCCGCGCCCAACCCGCGCCTCGCCACCGCCATGGAGGACAGCCAGCGGAAATGTAAGCGCGCCTGACCCTCTTGCTAGAAGACTACATGCTCCGACTGGAGAAGCAGCGAGCGCTACACCGCGAGAGCAGCCAGCGCATCATGCAGCTGGAGGCGGCGCTGGAAGCCGCGCCCGCGCCCAACCCGCGCCTCGCCACCGCCATGGAGGACAGCCAGCGGAAATGTAAGCGCGCCTGACCCTCTTGCTAGAAGACTACATGCTCCGACTGGAGAAGCAGCGAGCACTACACCGCGAGAGCAGCCAGCGCATCATGCAGCTGGAGGCGGCGCTGGAAGCCGCGCCCGCGCCCAACCCGCGCCTCGCCACCGCCATGGAGGACAGCCAGCGGAAATGTAAGCGCGCCTGACCCTCTTGCTAGAAGACTACATGCTCCGACTGGAGAAGCAGCGAGCGCTACACCGCGAGAGCAGCCAGCGCATCATGCAGCTGGAGGCGGCGCTGGAAGCCGCGCCCGCGCCCAACCCGCGCCTCGCCACCGCCATGGAGGACAGCCAGCGGAAATGTAAGCGCGCCTGACCCTCTTGCTAGAAGACTACATGCTCCGACTGGAGAAGCAGCGAGCGCTACACCGCGAGAGCAGCCAGCGCATCATGCAGCTGGAGGCGGCGCTGGAAGCCGCGCCCGCGCCCAACCCGCGCCTCGCCACCGCCATGGAGGACAGCCAGCGGAAATGTAAGCGCGCCTGACCCTCTTGCTAGAAGACTACATGCTCCGACTGGAGAAGCAGCGAGCGCTACACCGCGAGAGCAGCCAGCGCATCATGCAGCTGGAGGCGGCGCTGGAAGCCGCGCCCGCGCCCAACCCGCGCCTCGCCACCGCCATGGAGGACAGCCAGCGGAAATGTAAGCGCGCCTGACCCTCTTGCTAGAAGACTACATGCTCCGACTGGAGAAGCAGCGAGCGCTACACCGCGAGAGCAGCCAGCGCATCATGCAGCTGGAGGCGGCGCTGGAAGCCGCGCCCGCGCCCAACCCGCGCCTCGCCACCGCCATGGAGGACAGCCAGCGGAAATGTAAGCGCGCCTGACCCTCTTGCTAGAAGACTACATGCTCCGACTGGAGAAGCAGCGAGCGCTACACCGCGAGAGCAGCCAGCGCATCATGCAGCTGGAGGCGGCGCTGGAAGCCGCGCCCGCGCCCAACCCGCGCCTCGCCACCGCCATGGAGGACAGCCAGCGGAAATGTAAGCGCGCCTGACCCTCTTGCTAGAAGACTACATGCTCCGACTGGAGAAGCAGCGAGCGCTACACCGCGAGAGCAGCCAGCGCATCATGCAGCTGGAGGCGGCGCTGGAAGCCGCGCCCGCGCCCAACCCGCGCCTCGCCACCGCCATGGAGGACAGCCAGCGGAAATGTAAGCGCGCCTGACCCTCTTGCTAGAAGACTACATGCTCCGACTAGAGAAGCAGCGAGCGCTACACCGTGCCCACATGCGACTCTTAAAGGCCTGAATTACTCTGTTTACTATGGACCGCCAGCGCAGGCCGTGCCATTCTGTGACACACACTAACCGATGCTGTTCCGTGGCGTGACGGGCTCGTGGTATGCTTGCATTTGTCATCACCGGCTTTGAACTGTGATTTAGCCCGAAACATTAACTGAACCTGAGTTTTCGTGACAAAAGGAGCCGTCACGTGAGAGCGATTCTTATGAGCCTGAATCTAACCGTACTAAATATATAAAACCCATATCGTTATGTCGCGTCACTTCACGACACGTCTGATAAGTATGAATCCGGTTTCAATATAATTATGGAGTTTGCACTGCTAGTGACCCCTGTAGTTTCTCGAGGGGATTGCTGCCTCCTAACTCAGTTACACATTTTCTTTTTGGTTAAACATGTATTTTATCTGTGAATGTTTTCTATTGTAGCATTGCAAGTGGAGGAGCTACAAGCGGCGCTAGCAGAAGAGCGGCGGCGCGCCGGGAAGTTGCAAGAGGCCCTAGCAGCGAGAGACGCCGAATTAGTAGCCACCGAGGACAAGTACAAGCGCTGCGTGGAAAAAGCTAAGGAGGTCATCAAGTCATTGGACCCCAGGGCGGCAGGTAACATTTTCAAACGGGATAAATATGTAGGTCTACATATATTATGTGTGTATATTGATCGTACTCCCCCATGCCTCCGGAAGTGTCTTAAGGTGTGTTTGTATTCATTGATGTAAGAAAGGCATCAACTCAACTCAACTCAATTTTGAAGCAGATATCTTTTACCGATTGAGCTGAAATTTTGGGTCAAGGTATATTATGTGTGTATATTGATCGTACTCCCCCATGCCTCCGGAAGTGTCTTAAGGTGTGTTTGTATTCATTGATGTAAGAAAGGCATCAACTCAACTCAACTCAATTTTGAAGCAGATATCTTTTACCGATTGAGCTGAAATTTTGGGTCAAGGTATAGTTTGGATGACAATTCAATATTATGGTAGGTACCATCGAGCTGATCTGATGATGAAGACAGAAGGTGGCCATGGGAATTCAGTACTTAACCAACGTAACCCCGTTAGAATCGTCTCAATGAGTAGTTGATGACGGTATACAGAAAAGTACGGGCGGCCATAAAAGCTTGTACCAAAAATGAACATTTTGGACAGAAACTCATTAAGTATCCTTTTTCGAGAAAATTCAACATTATTAATAATTTTATTTTCATCACACTTGCTCGTAATTGGTGTTATTCCATGCCTGTATACAGAAGGACAATGGCCTAAATTTGTTATGGCGATTTTGTATTCCCTAACTAAGGAGTAATGAGCTAGTGTTTGATCTGATTGGCTTAAGCAAATCTAGTTGCTCTGTGATTGGTTGAAAAAATAATCTAGTTGGCCAAGCGCCGCAAGAATACTGCTCTGTGATTGGTTGAAATATTGAAGCTGCGCGCTCCACTAGCACTGGTCTGGTAGTGAAGTTGTGGAGTGATCGGTGCGGTTGTATGAAACTTAGATTTTTCTGTCTTTTGTAGTTATTTATTTCCTCGCAAATGTGATGAAAAACATTGTTTGTAACACGGGCGTTAGAATATTGCAAACTCGAGTCTATCAAAAGCCCTCCGCCTTTGGCGTCGGGCTTCTGATAGAGTCTTGTTCGCAATATTGCAGTTAGCCCCTCGTTAAACAATGTACTACGGTGTCAGCATCCGTATTGAAGTAACGTTGCACTTGCAGCGCTGCCGTCGCTGTCGGACTTGACGCTGGGCTACGCGCGCGCCGCGCCGCGCGGGGCCGCCGCGCCGCGCGCCGCGCGCCACGAGTCAGTCACTCCCACACACACACCGCACATCCATTCTCAACACAAAACTCCCCGTTTCTCGATCTCAATAACAACCATTTCTATTAGGCATGATGACTCATGTTAAAATTGATTACATAGTGTTGCTAAATGTATGGTAAACCATCAAATTATTGTAATAAAGTATAGATTAAAAAATATAATTAATATCATAAAAAGATATGAACCTTGAAAGTTTAGAAAAAACTTGAATTTTTTTTTATTGTCCGAGTGTAAATTTAAAGCTACCAATAGACTTACACTGTTAAACAAAATTGTACGACAACTATGGACCTAAACGCAGTATTTGAAACAGCAATTTACTCGATTTTCCGTACAACGGTTAGTTCAAATAGCTAAGTGTGACGTCATACTTTTAAGTCAATCAGTATGAAGCGTTTGGGATGCCGCTAGCGAGGTCAATCTTTGTCACAATTTTTTGGGTATTTATGTTCTTTAATGGTAGTTACTCCCATACAAACATTTGTTCCTCTCTAAAAACGGGTTCGAATGGCATCGTGAAAAAAATTTAGTCATCATGCCTATTGCATCGGTTAGGAAATAATGGGTTATTGACACCTCCGATGTGGAATCTTATGCTTGAGAACATGGACTTATGATACTCAGGACAAGCTATGGTAATAATAATACCACGTCTGAGCGAGATGGTATCATACAAATCTCGATAAGTGTGACAGAAGGGGAAATATCATTCGTTGTCCTTTGACAAGGAATGAAAAAAAAAGTGGAACTATGACTAGTTCCACTTTTTTTAATTGCCACAACTGATTTAATATGAAGTTGTGGAAAAAACCCACTACCCGCCCAAATGGAGTAGGTTGCTTAATTTTAAAACCAGTTCTTAATTTAGCTGCATATAAGCCTTTCCGTCCCTCATTGTGGCATCACGTATAGCTTGTCCTGAGTGTCATAGGTCCATGCTTAAGAATGACACGTAGGATAAATCGTTAGTAGCTGGCCACGGTTCAATAACTGGCTACTTCATACGAAACTCTATTCACCTATAATAGGATTCATTTTAGTATAAGGTTTCAATTACTGGCCACTCTTCAATAACTGGTAATAGAGTTCATTTTTAGTATGAGACGGCCAGCTATTGGGCGTGGCCAGCTGCTGGCGATTTACATTTTAATTACATTTTCATTATGAGTGAGCGCAGTGTGCAATCAGCAAATTTGTTTGAAGTGCTGCGCTTTCAATTGATTTCAAAATTACTTTTCTTTGTACTATTTATTGCAATAAGCAACGTCTCTTCTAGAAGCGCACTAGATGAATTTGCATCGCAGGAAATCATCACTAAGTCATCCATCAATCGTTAATTTTAGACGACCGCTTTAGCCTAGTTGGTAGTGACGCTGCCTACGAAACTAGAGGTTCTGGGTTCGAATCCCGGTAAGGGCATTTATTTGTGTGATGTGCACGAATATTTGTTCCCGAGTCATGGACGGTTTCAATGTATTTAAGTATTTATTTATCTATATAAGTATGTTTATCGTCGTCCAGTACCCATAGAACAAGCTTTGCTTAGTTTAGGACTAGATCGATTTGTGTAAAATGATCCACACTTATTATTATTTTATTTTCTTAACCATAATTAATTATCAGTATATTTTGCGCAGCGTATTGACCGCGGAACTGAAGATATTCCAGCAACAAGAGATTATTCTAATGATAATGAATGATCGCAGATGGAGCGGCAGCGGCGACAGCAGTTCCGAGGGGCGCGGCAGCACGGAGCAGCGCCTCGTCACCTCCGCCTGGTACCAACTAGGCGCGCGCTGCCACCGCGACGCGGTAGAAACGCGCTTCGCGCTACTCAGCGCCGGCCACTCCTTCCTGGCGCGCCAACGCAGGCAGCCGCCGCGAGCGCGCGCGCCCACCGCGCCCTGACCGCCACCGCCACCGCCACCGCCACTCGGGGACAGGCTCCGCTTTACCTGACGCGGACCCCCGCCACATACTCGTCGAGTGACGTGGGAAGAAACTGGGAGAGGAAGCAGAGACATAGTGTGGCTACTTTACCCGTCATGCCGCTCATCTTGCTAATCGTCACGCCCACCGCTCCCTGTTTTATCGGTGTTTATGGGCGCGAGTCAAGGAGCGGCGATAAAGGCAAGTAACTTAGTGCGGAGCGTCGCGATTAATCGCGTGAGCAGAGCGGTGTGAGGCCGGAGAGGGCAACATCACGGCAGCGATGAGCAGCGCGAGGAGCATAGTGTGGCTGAGGTATGACGATTCGCAGCAGAGTGAGGACCACAGAACACTAAATACTATAGAAAGGCGATGTGGGCGTGGCACGCGCGCCACTAGTTTGAGCGTGCGCTCAAAGCTTTCGCCCCAACGTCACCTGATCGCCGTGCCACGTCGCTAAGTTGTAAGCGACGTGGATGGGATGAGGTGGCGACACCGGTGCCGATAGAAACACCTTCTATATTTAGTGTTCTGTGGTGAGGACCCCTTATATTTGTCATGCCTTTGTGACCTTTCGACTGACCAACCGTTGCCGACGTGTTTATTCGCGGGGACGCCTCCCGATGCTTGTTATTGCGTACTAATTTATGTAATGACTATGGAATGACGCTGAAGAGCCCACTGTATGGCCTGGACAAACGCATACCATTTTCTATGCCCCTAAAAATATACTGTGGTGAGATAATCTTACCAGTTATTAAGTCAATACCAAGATCCCACAAACGGACGGATGCCGCACCTCACAGACGGGAAATGGTCGGTTAACGCCGCTGCACTGTCTTGTCTCTTCCATGTCGCCTTAACATAAGCTTGGCATAAAAAATATGTGGTGTGGAATATGGTCAGCGTCGACTAACGTATGCTAGTAACAATAATAGACAATAATGAGCAAGTAAACTGTTGTGTTCCTGCTAAATTTTAAATTGTTCAATAACCATATTACACCTCCCCCGAAAGTTCCCTTCATTGCGGTTGGCAGCGGTTGGCTGGTCAGACTAAAGTATGCAATGAACAAAATGTATTAATTCAATAGAACTATTGGGAAGTACCCAATATTACAACATCAAGGAAAGAAACAAGTGCATTTATAATTAGGTAGATTTGACGTTAACGGGACCGCACTGGTTTGCCGGTGCCTTAAAACATGATTAAATAAGCCCCAGGTGGGCTGTCAAATATGTATAGAATCTTGGATAAAAATACTACCGGTCAATTGTTTTATTAGTGTGCAATCGAGTAAGGCACCTGTACGTGTATACAGGGGCTATTTAACTACTCTTAAACTGGCAACAATGCGGGGTTTTCACCAATGGGCCAATCAACTTTTTCTTGTTGTTATTCTGTCCCGGTAAGCCAAGGGACAACAGTGACATAGTTTCTTAGAAAAAATACTATAAATTGGACTCCTATCATGCTAAGAAGATGCCCCAATATGGAATGGGTTTACCAATTTAACAAAAACATGTGTTTAGTGGATTAAACCCCATAAAATCATAGCTTTAAAGAGTGACCCGGGAGACGTAACCATGGCAACGAGCAACAAAAAATAGTTGATTGATCCCAATAACGTGGACTGTTGGACCATTGAAGCCGGTTCAGCCATGTAAAATTGTAACTTCGGCCTGTAAGTGGGCCCCTTTTGTTACACTTACGGATTAGAAGGCACATTTATGTGCTTATTTTTATTATCGCTGCTAGTGACGCGTTTAGTTGTTGCCAACTTTTGGTTGATAATAAAGTATTGAGAGGTGGCATGGTACAAACACCAACACAGTTAACTGACCATCCTGTAATATTGAACCTTATTACAATGCACATAAAGTGCACGGATGGTCAGCTATCTGTGTAGCCGATAGTACGCCCGGTAGGAATGGAGTTTGTATCGCACGCCCGCTTAAAGTTTCAACCCCTTTTTCATAATAATTAACAAACCTCTTTCAACTAAAATATGGTCTGTCCTTTTCTCTGAAATACAAATGACAGATAAAGAAACGATTGTTAACGCCATTTCCAACGGTTGCGATGATAGTGTTATATTTCGTTTTAAAATGTCAATTGATAGCGCGTTTAAACTTTAGGCATTTCTTTTACAAATTTAAAAGACAAGAAACAATTGTAATTAGTTATCTTTAAGTTTTTAAATTATTTAGAAAACTTTTTATACCAGTCGAGATAAGAAAAGGTTTATCGCTGTTTTATTTCGTGAAGTCATATTTTCGTCGTTTCAAAATACTCTGTAATATATGGAAACACTAAGCCAATGTCAATGTTAAAATGTATCCTTACTACCAACAAATAAGTTCAGAGAGCCATTTTAACACGTTCACTGTCCATGTCCCATTAGGGAAGTTATGGTAGCCTAGTGATTCAAGCATGCGGCTGTCAAATGGTGGTCGCGAGTTCGAATCTTAGTTCGTATTAATGAGTTTTCCGGAATATCATTTGATATTTACCATTAGCTTTCCGGTGAAGGAAAACATGGCGAGGAAACATACAAACACTACGAAAAAAGTTCCCTACCCGCATGTGGCCAGCCTGGGGCCTACTGGCTATTCCCTCCATGACGATAGCAATGATGATGACGATTATTATAATGATGATGATAATGAAAACCATGATAATGGTGATGGTTACGGTCATGACATCGCTATTAAAAAGGAATAGAGTTGTTTCCTATAAACATGGAAGGTGAACGTTGAAACAATCACGATTATTCATTATTTTTACCAGTGCAATATAAGTAATATGCTTTGATTACGCCTAATGAGTCTAGACTAAAACTAAAATAGGTTTAATTCCAATTGACGATTGAACAATTATTAATTAGCTCTGAGAACCACAGCTTACTCCTTTGTTGTTATTAAAATATTTATTTTAAGCCTTATTTAATGCTCAACCAATGTTAAACTAAGCAATGTATTAATACAGGATTATTTGCAGTTTTAACAGGTTCCTAATAGAATGAACAAATTGATTTAAGATGTTAGGTTAAGAGAAACCCTATATAACAATTCAACGTAAAAACTTGTATGTTTTACTTTTTCAATTTGAAATAAACCTGTGACTTATATATTATGTCAAGAATGTATCATGTATGTTAGGTAAACACTAGTAGATGGGTTGATCCACTTATTTTTTTATTCTATGTCATGAGTTTCTCCGTTTCTTCAGCAAAAATGTTGAACTATGGACATGACCAGGGAATAACCCAAATATTGTAACTGTCACAAAAACGTATATTGTACTTGTTGGATACCAGTATGGTCGAGTTTATGTCAGACATAAAGCATTCCCTTTAGTCACATCTCGTAGCCAGATTAGGTAGCTAGCTACGAAATGGGAAATGTGCTTTCCCATCATGTAGCTAGCTACCAAATGGGAACGACTTTCCCATCTCGTAGCCACATTTGGTTCGTAGCCAGCTTCGAATCGGGATTATTTCTCCCATTTGGAAGCCAGCTACCAAATCTGGCTACTAGATGGGACTAAAGGAAGCATTCATCCATTTCATCTCGCTCCACTTACATTATACTTGCTAGAGGGAATGATGAATGCTATCCCGTGTCCGAGATAAACGCGATCATGCTAACTACAACAGCAACTTGGTAAGGATACCCACTATATTGTTTACGGAATCCTTATATCATGTTATAACTTCGCGCCCACCACGTTACCATCACAGTTTCAGAAAGTTATATTAACCGTGACTTAACCCCTGGCTAACGGCAACGAGCAACAAGAACAAGTTGACGTTGAGTGAGAGTGACTCTTAGGCCCGGTTTTATAAAGGTGCGTCTAATAACAGATCTAAGGCCATAGTCGGGTTTACATAGTACGTTGGCCCTTTTTAAGATTCCGTACCTACCTCAAAAGGATAAAAACGAAACCCTTATAGGATCACTCGTGCGTCTGTCTATCCGTCTGTCACAGCCGATTTGCTCCGAAACTACTGGACCGATTGAGTTGAGGTAAACATAATTGGTGACCCAAATGGACGCGTAAAGTCTCTCTCAGTTTTTTTTTATAATTTCAGCAACAACCGATTTGAATTAATTTAGAAAAAAAGACGAAAATTGACCATTCCCAATTGCACTGTCCGGTTTTTATAAATAATGGTACGGAACCATTGGTGCGCGAGTCCGACTCGCATTTGGCCGGCTTTTTTTTGTGAGTACCTCTTCTATTGAAGAATATTTAGGCTGAGTATGAACATCCAAGTAGTGTCAGTTTTTGACTTATGATTTTTATAAGTAATTATTTTAATGTGTTTTATCGGGATGTATTCAAGCGATTTGCTTCAAATTTTGAAATGATGTTATTTATATTTGCATCGCCACGCAAAAAATTAAAACTAGTTATCATAGAAAAAAATAAAAAAAGACCAAATAAAAAAAAATGCTTTTTTATGTGGTTGTGAAGTAGTGAAACCTCTAGATTTTTTTCTCAGAATAGACCATACATTGGCGTACGACTTGCCTAAATATAAAATTTCTCCTGAATCTGATTCCCCATTTCAGGAGATTATCTTTAGGCACTGGTCCCACCGCCGGCGACGAGCGATGAGCTATCGGCGATTTTCTCGCCCAAGAAACGAACAAAAGATAATCGCTCCCGTGTAAATAAAAGAGCGAGATATAGTTCATATAGTTGATCGCGGTGTGAACAGCGAGCGATGAACTATAAATATATATCTCTCACTTTTATTTACACGGAAGCGATTATCTTTTGTTCGTTTCTTGGGCTAGAAAAAAGTCGATAGTTCATATCTTACTCGCCGGCGGTGGGACCAGTGCCTTAGAGTGACCAACTCCCGTCTTGAGCCTATTTAGAGCATTCTACGTGGTCCATTTGTGGCAACTTTTAAACGTCAGCATGGGGCACTATAGCTCGCGACCTCTTTATGCGTCGTTTGCGATCAAAAGGTTAAGTAATTCACTAAACTCGAGTAAACTCTGCTTTATTTTTAATAAGATATTTAACGAAATAAGACTACTATAATATCATCACACATAAAGCCAATTACCTATTATTACTATTATCCACCTTTATATTTATGTGATAATTTCAATGTTATTATAAGAAATGTCAAATTGACGAACACCGTAGTAGGTATATTATTTACAAAATGTACCTTTAGAGTAGAGTAATTATTTTTGGTTTATTTATTGCAATATCCAATGTGTAAGGTGCAGTTAACAAATTGTTTATTTGTGTAACTTTACGTTGTGTAAGTGAAATGTGATTGATTGTTGGAAAGACAATATACATTATATAATTCAGTTTTGAGATGATAATATATAACTTTTTCCTACCAACGTGTTCTCATTTTTTCTTAAGCCGCCCGAAGGCCTCTTACTCGGCCTTAAGACACACCATAGACAGCAACGTTAACCAAGAGCTTAACCCTGTTCTTGGCAAATGAAAAAACCTGGTGGGTGAAGTGAAAAAAAAAATCTGCATAAACTTGGAAAAAGAGCACCAAAATATGTACATAATCAGGAAAAGGCCAAAAAAAGCTCGCCATTTGTACATTTGTGTATTTTGTGCAATAAAGTTTAAATAAATAAATAAAAGGGTTAGTTGGATTGGATTTAGGGTTAATTGGAATTAAACGCAGAGGATATTTTATAATTTATTAATAACTGAGATCACAAGCCACTTACAATTTATTTTCCTCCATTCCCAAAGCCAAAACGGGGTGAGTACAGTCCACAGAAAATCTTGTATAGTACGTTACAAAACAAAACACTACCAGGTATGTCGCTGTCAAATAAAACTGTCATTATATTATATCAGATTAAACTACAAGAATTAGAAAAAAGTATCACATTACATTCCCATTGCAAACCACAATAGTGGCTGGTTTCTTGACGCAGTCTATCAAATGTGATTGAAAAAACTTGCACTCTGCCAATATTCTAATACTAGTCGAAATCTTCGTCGGAGTCTGTGCGTAGCACGCTGTCGGACCCGGAGCCCGGCTCGCTGTCTACGGCGATAGCACTGTAACCAAACAACACGATTAGGTACCATTGAAGACACTTCACTTCAATTACCATAGATGTGCAAGGTGCGCGGGAGGAACCTGAATAATTTTACCAGCCGCATCCATGGGGTCGAAAGGAGTAAACAATGTTAAATAGGTCCAATTTTTTTTTAAATTATGTTACTCTGTAACCAAATTTTGCTTGTCCAGTTAAAATATACCTTAAGACGGGCAGGTAACCGGTAACGTCTGTTATTGTTACCTATCTATTTTTAACCCCCGACACAAAGAGAGGGGTGTTATAAGTTTAACGTGTCTGTGTATCTGTGTATATGGGATGGTGTGTGTGTGTGTGTGGGACGACCGCTTTAACCTCGTTGGTAGTGACGCTGCCGACGAAGCTAGAGGTCCTGGGTCCTGGGTTCGAATCCCGGTAAGGGCATTTGTTTGTGTGATGAGTACGAATATTTGTTCCTGAGTCATGGATGTTTTCTATGTATTTAAGTATTTTTATACAAGTTTTATATCATATATATTTTATTCTTTATGTTTAAAAAATAATCTAAAAAATTAACTGACGATTTGAAAGTGCTTGTTACTACTAGGCCTACTTGAATAAAGATCATTTTGAGTTTGAGTTTATTTATTTATCTATATAAGTATATCTATCATCGTCTAGTAACCCATAGTACAAGCTTTGCTTAGTTTGGGACTAGGTCGATTTGTGTAAGATTGTCCACAAATATTATATTATATTATTATTATATGTCTGTGGTATCGTAGCTCCCAAACGGATGGACCGATTTGAATGCGTTTTTTTGTGTCATAGATAATTTTAACCCGAGTGTTCTTAGCTATGTTTCATCAAAATCTGAACTTGAACTTTGTTATAGAAGAGTCAAGATAAAAATACATGAACATATACAGAGCAGAATCCAGCTTACTTTAAATAACATTTCATTTTCTTAACATTGTCAGGAATATATTGGTAAAATTATATCAATTCCTCCTCAGCACTTTGTATGTAAACCTTATTAGGTAGGTAGGTACTTAGTGTGAGATGAGATTTATAAATGGTCATTGACATGACTACGCTGGCAACCCCACTCACTGTTTTGGTATTTCTGAGTATGTGTAAAAAATGTACTGAATTCGTACTTACTCACTTGAAAAAAAGTGTACCTCAGTTTCAAGAGTACAGAGCATCTCCTCAGCTACCCTGAACTTCAATAGAAGGAATTTCGGGTATAAACTTACATTTTTGGGTAAAAAGAATGCGAACGCCTGCGTGATACGGCAATACGTAAAACAAAGGGTCTCCATATTTTGCTATTATTTTTCATCGATATCAGAGAGTGGGGTTGCCAGAGAGCATGACATATAATTAAATGGTACATAATTTGTACCTAAATAAACTACTCAACCTAGGGTTTTTCCGGTAGGTACCTGGTACAGTCGAGTTCATAAATATGAACGGTCCCAAAGTTTCTAAAATATCTATCCCTTAACAATAAAGTCGTGTTCACATATTTTGATGACTGCCCGTGCACATATTATCGAACTCGACTGTACCATTCTCAGTCACTGCTTCGGAATAGCTTGCTACCTAAATCATTATCGTATACACGTTTTTGCGGAAGCGGCTGACCATCTGACCTTTTTGCCAAGAGGGGAAACTAAACCATGGGATTAGGTACACTCGTGTGCTAAAATATAAGAGAGGAAAATATGTGCACTATAACGGGCTTAGAAATATGTCGACAACCGTCTTTAAAATACAATCGGTGTCAATATTTTCGAGGGGCGCTCGTAAGTACTGAATATATTTCTGCAGCTGACTGTACGTACCAATGTTCTTCTTTTTAACCGACTTAAAACAGGAGGAGATTCTCAATTCGGTTGTACATGTTGCTTTTTTATTATTAAATGTTTGTTACCTCAGTACTCGTACATTTCTTTTTTTATTTGAAAGTATATGCTTCCAGATTGGCCCCTTTGATTTCAAAAAGCCATGATGGGATCCATGAGGAATTGAGGGAACTCCTCAATTTTATTACGCACGCGTGTAGTGATTTCGTTTATAGTCAAAGTCAAAGTCAAAGTCAAAGTGATTTATTCTTCAATTTAGGCATATTACATGCACCTATGAATGTCGATAAACTACCACCGATTCGGAAAGTAAACCTCTGCCTCGAGAAGAACCGGCGTAAAAAACTCGGCGAGGTGTCATTTTTTCAAAACAGTATACAATATATCATATCAGTATCAGAGTATTATACAATTTTAAAATTACATTGCTACAGTATAAAGCCTACACAAAAAATGAATACATTAAGTAAAATATAATTATAGTTTATATATAGCATAAGTAATGTCAAGGTCAGTTGTAAACCTTTAGCAAATGTTCATATTTTTTTTACTAAACTAGGCCAAGCATTTTTATCATTTAAATAGTCCTCGACAGTATAGTATCCCTTTTTTAGTAAAGACGATTTTAGATATTTCTTCAGAGCAGGTAAAGACAACTCAAGTGCTTCAATGGGTAATTTATTGTAAAATAGTATGCATTGACCTATAAATGACTTATATACTTTACGCACACGGAATTTAGTAAATGCAATTTTATGTTTATATCTGCAACTGTTCATTTTTTTAAAGGAACCTATATTTTTAAGCGCATAAATATATATATATATCTATTATTATTATTACTCGTGTATTTACAATCGGAAACCATAATTTTGGTGAAGTGGAACTGATGATGAATACCACAGATGACTTATGGAACTCCTCAATGATGTAAAGTACCTACGTCAAATATTCTGATGTGATTCCGTTTAAGTAGCAATCTAATGAAGTGCCAAAGGTGATTCTGAGATCCTTGAGGAATCGACGGAACTACTCAAGTATTATCGAACGACATGGGTTTTTTTCTACGCATAATCAACGCATTTGCTCTCGGAAAGCAGTTTATGTGGTAAAGTGGAAAGGAAATGTTCATGTAGTTAGGTATGTTCCTTGGCTGAATTGAAGTCGGTTTAAACTTTTTTTTAAAGTAAATTATGTTGTAAAGATACGAATATAATAAAAGATTATACAAAGTAAAACCAGAAGTATGCCGTTTCTACAATGTACGTGCGGAACACTGAAAGCATGTTGTAATTCTATCTAATTATAATAGCGTACCTACACGCCACAATCATTACAAAAATAAACACAAGTTGAGTTAGCGGTGGAGAGAGATGTAATTGGCAGGGAACTAGGTATTAGTATGTATGAGTTTGCAGAAAGCCGTCGCGCTAGGGCTCGCATGCATTTATCAGGTTATTAGTCGGGCAAAAAGGGCAAAAACGGAACGCCGAGGGATGGTTATGATTAAGTTTTGTTATTTCATGCGATTCACTCGGTTGCTGTGGTGGGACTTGCCTATTCACTGGTTCGCCATTTAAACTAATTTCAATTATATTTCTGTAGAAAAGAAAATAAATTATAAGTTATCGTTTCAATAGAATGTAAAATACCTAGTAACTAAATATTTAAGGTACCTACTTAACATATTCTTGACTCTGCGTGGCGCCAACACAGACACGCAATATTTTCTCGTAATATTTATTAAGATCGCCCTAATTTAATAAGTTATTAAAATCAGTTTACCCATTGAGGTCCTTGGTTAGTTGTATGTCGTCGCTGGTGGCGGTGTCGTTCAAGCCGTTGAGCGCCTCACAGAAATCACTGCCGACGCTCTGCAGATGTTGCGTGTTCAGATGGAAGCCCTGCCAATAGCAAAAACGTCAACCAACTGCTTCCGCATACCGCCCGTCCGTAAACGAACTTAATTAAATAGTTCTCTCAGGCCGTGTTTTTACTGGTCCTGACACTGTCCACATACATGATGACGTAGCGGGAAAAACGATGTGCTGCTCAGTCAATGTAGTACGGCTGTGAGCAAAGATGACACACGTTACGTAGTTCGTTGCGGGCCTTATCAGGAGATCTAGCGGCTAACGAGGTACCGCTGTGGACGTATTAGCACGCGTCCTGAGAGCCGAGAACCTTTCCACATAACTTTCCATGTCAACTATATCTTTATTGAACGCGTATAACGGCTTTGCTTCACTTTCAAACATGATCCTTACACTGAAGCATTCAGGGTTGTTTTTAAATTTTAATTATTGAACAAGTTCCTAGGTTGGGAACATAAATGGTCTACTTACGTGTAGTTGAGCAAAAGAGACGCCATCATACGTTCACTAACAAATTATATGTGAACCAAATGCAATATGCGCGACGTCTAAGATTACGCCCTCGGCTATTTAACCAACCGTGTGATTAATCTTAGAGACATGCGTTAATTTCAAATGGCCTAATGGGAAAACAAGTGCAAGCAGGATATGTATCACATTTAAATACCATTAAAATAGATGGTAGCTACTTCAATTCCAGTCCTTATGGTGCGATTTCCATAATAACATTCTCATTTCAGAGTAAGTAAGTAGTTAATCTAGACGTAAGAAAACTGTTGTTGGCAGCTTGTGCCGTGACAGGAATTTAATTTCTTCTGCTACGTAACAGATGTAACCGTGCAGGTATATGTTTTGCTGTCTCTACTCGTATATGAAAGATCGACACTGGTGACAAAAACTGCTTATCGATCTTTGAATCGTACAGTAAGGCCAAGACGGACAGGCAGGAAAGTAAAAGATTATCGACATTTATGGGACAGATAGAATACGCAATGGGCTGTCATTCGTATCATGTCTGTCTCCTCCACTTACTCGTACCTACTTCGATATATTTTTTTCGCACCTACGCACAAAACTAAACATTGTGGTCTCAGAGCGTTGTAAATAAGGTGCCGCTGACGATATCGCCACGAGGTGTATGAGCTTATGTTTTTTCTCCTCTCCAGCGCCTGGATAGCTCTTACTTAGAAGAAATCTCGGTCGAAGCCGCAGAAGGTCGCCTCCACAGTTTAATAGGAGCAGGAGACGCCCATTGCAACGAGCATGGTTGGTTTTTCTTCAGGCTCCAGTATCCAAATACCTCTTATCTTGAAGGGACCTCGGTCGAAGCCGCAGAAGGTCGCCTCCGTGGTTCAGAAGCGGGCGACGCCATTGCCACGAGCATGGTTGTTTTTTTTCTCCAGGTTCCAGTATCCAAATACCTCTTACCTTGAAGGGACCTCGGTGGAAGCCGCAGAAGATCGCCTGCAAGGTTCAGGAGCGAGTGAAGCCATTGTCACGAGCATGGTTGGTTTTTCTTCGGGCTCCAGTATCCAAATACCTCTTGTCTTGAAAGGACAAGAGGTATTTGGATACAATACGGGATAAGGGGCAATGTTCATAACCTTATAAAATCATATTTGACTGGACGTAAACAATGCACTCAAATCGATCGAATATGTATGAAGACCAAAAAAGAAGTCACGTATTCGTCTGATTTTAAAGAAATAAGCTATGGCGTACCACAAGGAAGTGTTTTAGGTCCTCTTCTATTTATTATATATATCAATGATCTACCTAGAGCCATAAATCACCCAATGGTATTATTCGCCGATGATAGTACTGTTATATTTACAGAGACAGACATGAATGTACATCAGGACAATATAAACCAGACTTTGCGTATTATAATTGAATGGCTCAACAAGAATAACTTACATGTAAATCTCGAAAAGACCAACATTATGAACTTTAAATTACGAATTAAAAATACACCTAATTTAATTATTACTTACCAAGACCAAAGAATTAATGAAACTGACATTACTAAATTTCTAGGATTAAGTTTAGATAGTAGCCTGACATGGAAAAATCAAATTGACAATATATGTACGAAACTTAATCAATTTAGTTACGCATTGTATAATTTAAGGAAAATTGTAAACCAATCAGCCGTGTTGACTGTATATCATGCACATGTAACAGCTACTTTAAGATACGGTGTAATGTTTTGGGGTAATGCTTCAGATCGTGAAATGGTGTTCAAGAGTCAAAAAAAAAATGTTTAAGATCAGTATGCGGTATTAAACCGATCGATTCATGCAAACCCCATTTCATACAACTTAAAATATTGACGCTACCTTGCCTATATGTGTACGAAATATCACTGTATGTCAAATATAACATAGCCCAATTTACTAAATTTAAGAGCTTGCGGCATCAGGAGAAAATTAATTATAACACCTCAAAAACTGCTTTACTATCAAAAAGCATATTAGGTATGTCACCCCGAATATATAATAAACTACCAACGAATATTTTAAAATTAGAAAGCGATAAAGAATTCAAGACTGCGTTATATAACTTTTTAGCATCCAAAGCGTATTACTCAGTACAAGAATATCTTAATGACATAAATTCTTAGCATTAGTATTAGCAACTTATGCATGCGATACACATGACATCCTTATACATTTGCATGTCCTTGTGACCAAACATGTAGTTCTATTGTATTTCTTTTATACCACCTATTTGTACCATGTTTAAGCGAATAAATGACTGATTACTGATTACTGACCTCGGTCGAAGCCGCAGAAGGTCACCTCCGTGGTTAATGAGCGGGTTGGTTTTTTTCTCCAGGCTCCAGTAGGTATCCAAATACCTCTTACCTTGAAGGGACCTAGGTCGAAGTCGCAGAAGATCGCCTCCGTGGTCTAGAAGTGGGTGACGCCATTGCCACGAGCATGGTTGGTTTTTTCTCCAGGCTACGGTATCCAAACACCTCTTACCTTGAAGGGACCTCGGTCGAAACCGCAGAAGGTCGCTTCCATGGTGTAAGACCGAGTGACGCCGAGATGCCGCCACACGGTGACGCGAGCGGTGCTTTCCCTCTCTCGCTCGACTCGGAAGGAGCACGAGCCCAAAGCGAACGCTGGCGATATGCGGTGCATCAAGGCTGGGAGCATCTGTTGAACACACTACACTGTAAACATCTGTTTCGTGACACCCTCTCGACTGTAGAAACTTTTGGTTTTCAATTGAAGGGATGTTTACAAAAACAACTTTTTAATTAAACAATGCAGTAGACATTGTTTAATTAAAAATTACCGCTTTGTATTGTATAAAATAGAATTATTCAGCTCTACGGAACTTATAGTATAATAATAATTACGTTCTCTTAAACATTAACGTATAATTTAGATGGAATATAATTATGTGGTAATAAAACGGTTTTCGTAAATTCAATAATTATTTTTACTATAGGAATGTCATTTTTTTTCCACATAAATAACTTTAACTGCCAACAATTTTACAAAAAACAGCATCACTACTTATGACCGATATCACTACTTATGATGAGAGATAACCGATTATTAATGGAATCCAAGATGCAGATGTTACCTCATAGCCATACGCCTGCATAGTAAATGGAAGGTATTGTTTAAAGAAATTATATTTTAGGAGAAATTAAGTTTTCTTCGCTTGCTGCGAAATCGACACTAATGTACTTAGTTATGTTGTTTTTGTAAACATCCCTTCAATTTAAAATAATACATTTATTTATTCCAATTTTACAAGCTAATATATTGTATTACATATGCATATATATCATTCAATTAACTAACAAGTACATAAAAAAATGATTTATTGATTGCTTGGTTACAAATACTCATCAATTCGTTAATACATACTATAACAACATTTTTCTATTAAAAGGTAATCGTATGTAGGGTTTGAAATCAAAATATTCAAATATTCATATTATCCGAATGAAACCATGAAAATTATTCGAATAACGTAAGCTTTACTATTCGAATACAATGATATTTCGAATAATATTAAAAAGTATTTAATACAAATTACATATTTTGCAGGCAAAATTCCTATCAAAAACAGTGAATAAGATTTTATACTAAGATTGAACACCGTTGGTGTTACACCAATTGCCAACCATGATTAAACGGGTCGCAAGAACTTTCTGGCAGTGATTGTCCTCTCAATCCTGGGTTCAATGCGTCAAAAGACCAAGAATAATGATTTCAGTGAAAGCACTCGCTTCGGCTGTTCTGAAAGTAGGTTAGGTATCTTTCTTCTTTACAAACTGATTTAAACTAAGAGTTTTCTCACGGTCACGATATTTTCATCACCTCACAGCAAACTATTAACTAAACTATTAACTAATCCTTAAACTATTAACCAATCCTTTAACGAAGGTGTTTTCCCTCAACAACTTAAGATAGCAATAATAAAACCTGTACATAAAAAAGGCAATGCTCTTGATACAAATAATTATCGACCAATAGCACGTTTGCCCACAATATCTAAAGTTTTTGAAAAAAGTATGCACAATCGTGTTTACAATTTCCTAGAAAAGAATTTTATATTAAATAATAATCAATATGGCTTTAGGAAACATCGGTCAACTGCCCTTGCCGTAAGCAAGTACACACAGGAGATCCTGGAAACAATAAATAAAAAGCGGATTGCGGTCGGACTGCTCCTCGATCTTACCAAAGCATACGACAAAGTATCCCATAAAATTCTTTTAAATAAATTGTATGGCTGCGGAATAAGAGGGATAGTGCACGACTGGTTTACGTCTTACCTTGACAAGCGCACGCAGTTCGTCCAGGTTGAATACTTTAACCCGATATCTAATAAGCTGGAACTTGTCTGATCTGACATTACAGAAGTAAATGGCTCAATTCCACAAGGAAGTGTGCTGGGATGTCTACTATTTTTACTCTACATCAATGATCTCCCCAAAGAAATCGATGCCAATTGCACAATGTTTGCAGATGACGTATCCGTCCTTTTTGATCTTAACACGGATGATAATTTTAATGACAAGTTATCCCAAACACTCGATTTAATTAACCACTGGATGCATGACCACAATCTTTCAATAAATACAAACAAAACTAAACTAATTCAATTTCATCCTTACCAAAGAACACCACCACTTCTCAAACTACAACTAAACCACACAGAAATAGAAGAAGTAGGTAACTTTAAACTCTTAGGCATTACTTTAGACAGCAATATGAATTGGAAAACTCACATTTTAAACATTAAAACGAAAATATCTCAATTCCTTTATGGACTATTCACACTACGCAAAACTACAAACTTCAACACAGCTCTATCCGCCTATTACGCCTTTGCACACTCATGGTTGCGATACGGAATTATAATGTGGGGCAATAGCACGGACTCACACGATATATTTGTCATGCAAAAAAAATGCATACGCATACTTGTGGGCATACGCAATTCGGATAGCTGCAGACCCCATTTTGCTAAACATGGTATACTTACATTACCATGTTTATATATTTTAGAACTAGGCTTGTTTGCACGAAAAAATCCTCACCTGTTCTCAAAGCAAAAAAATAAAAGATTCCAATACAAACTAATATTACCAGTACCAAACCTAGAAATATACCGAAATAGCCCCCATTACGCAGCAGTAAAATATTATAACCACCTTTCAAACCATATCAAAGCAGAGGAAAGAGACAGAGTATTTGCAAAAAAGTTGAAGTCATTCCTAGAGAAAAAAGCGTATTACACTGTGGAGGATTTTTTTTTGATGATAGCAATTAGTTACAAACAAGGATAGAATGAAAAACTAAATGTACTTAGTATGGTAGTTACAGTCAAAGTATATCATTATAGTGGGCCTAATTCTGTAATTGTACTACAATTAGTAGTACCTTGTAAAATATTGTATGTTTAAAAAAAATTGCTACACTCGCTTGAGGGGCTTTTATATACTGATGCTTATAATATAACCTAGATAAGAGTAGTTAGATATAGATATTAGTTTTTAAGGACCATTTGCAATACCCTGTCAGGGTCCATGTGATACTATAATTTATTTAATGTAACAACTGTAATACCATGGTGTGCAATAAAGATTATGAGATTATGATTATGAACTAATGTTAAATGCCGAATTAAATACCTAATAAAACTCACCGGATGCCAACAGAGTGCTGCTTATGCAGAAACGTGCCGTACGTGCGATGATTGGGGCAAAATCGAGGACTTCATGTAGAGGCTACTTCCCAATGCACGGTATTATGACGCACTACTCACTCTACATATTCGAAATTATAATGTTTGTAAGGAACAATCTTTCTATTTTCGATACCGTAAATGCGATTGGCAAAACACTCCGCAGCACTGGGCGTTTGAGAACAGTTCCCCGTCGCATGGCACTTGCAGAAAAGAACCCGCGTGTCATTGGGCCTACCTACTACGAGCGACTGCCCGCTGATCTTAGACTGGAACCATCTGACGAAGCATTTAGACGCCGCCTGAAAAGCCTTTTATTGGAAAATACATTATACTCAGTTCAAGAGTATATGAATCTCGATTTGACATGTTAAACTATTATTATAATTATTTGTTTGAAATCATTTATTTAAACTTAAATTGATATTATTGACGATACCTAATGGTTGATATATTTGCTTTGCTTTGTGGTTTTGTTGTATTTTACAATTTCCAAATTATTGTGTAGTGTACACATTTATTGACATCGTCATATTATTGTATATTTATTTTTAATTAATTTTGACGATCGTGATAAAGAATCTTATTTTTTTGACATGTATACAAATTTGTAATGTATTTTCTATCATGAAATAAATAATCTAATCTAATCTAATCTAATCTAATCTAATACATCCGAAACTAACTCAGAAAAAAACATTGGCATTTGCGCGGCTGTCGCAAAACATTATGTATTTGACTGTGAGCTTGTTACTATAGAATCGTTCTAAAGGTCGAGGACCTAAATTCAAAAGCTGCTGCAGCGACTTGACTTAAGATCCTATATCCCCTAGATGGGGCAGAAGGCGTCCACAGTGACTCTCCATGCATATCAGTCTTGAGCTTCTCGCTTCATTTCACTCCAAGACTTCCCGATCATCTTCGCCCCATTCACCACAGTACGCCGCCAGGTTTGTTTGGGACGGCCACGGTTTCGCTTTCCATGGGGATTCTAATCCAAGGCCTGTTTAGGTATATGGTCGGGGCCCCTTCGGAGTGTGTCCAATCCAGTTCCACTTGCGGTGTTTGATCTGTTAGTCGATCGGGATTTCGTGGCAACGTTCTCGGAGGTTCTCATTCGAGATGGTCTCGGGCCAGTAAATACCGAGAATTCGACGAAGACTGGTTGGTAAAATTTGTGATATACGACAACGACCTTTTATTTAAGAATCGCGCGCCTGAGTGACACTACTCTACCTTTACTTTAATAAATGTAGTTTTTTTTTTAGTTTATTTAGAACACAAACAGTCGCATAAACAAATATGTATGGTACACACAGCGTACCAACAAACATAAATCATAAAGTCCTGGAGGCCTGGAGGATTATTTTATAGTATTTGTTACTGTTAAATTTAACAAATGTGTATGTGTATGATTTTCAGGTTGTTTACATTTTAACACAGTGTAATTTTATTATATTGGTTTAATATCGAAGATATTCGAAACTATCCGAAATATTCGAATAAAGGAAAATTTACTATTCTATTCTATGATGATGATGATGATGATATATAATAAAGGAAGTTTTACAGTTCTGTACAAGATGACAGCTGCCGGGCCATATTTAACTTTAACCGGTCTTTTAAATATGGTTGATGTAACCCGCCCATGAACTCGTACAAACAAAAGACGAAGTCTACTAACGAGGTACTTAACAGGCTCGTCCGGCACGACGCGGTCGCCGCTGCACCAGCTCTCGGCGCCGGCGCATCCGTAGAAGAACACGTTCTTCTTGCGCGAGTGCCCGTGGTAATCGCAGTACACGAGGGGGGGCTTCTTCCACACGCGCACGAGGTACTCGATCAGACCCTGGACATTTCATACAAGCACGTTAGGTACTGAGTTTAGGATTAAATACAAGGGTAGACTTACGTGAATATATACTATGTATATTCACTCTTAGATGCAACAATAATGCAACTGAAGTGAAGCGAAGTGACACAAGTAGGTAGTAATCAAAGTAATGTCAATTATAGACTCTGTCAAACTCTGCACGGAGTCTCACATGTGACGAGGATTTCATTGTATTCCAGAAGAAAGTGATTGAATATGCATCTAAGGGTTAACTACTTATAAGTACCTTTTCTAAGAATGTACATAATATGTTTGAAATTATGTATTAAAATAAACATTTTCGCACGGTATAGTCAATAGGTACAGAGCGTAAGACCAGATGCTTCTCAAACTGCCGCGAGCAACGTCGTAACCCATCTCAGATCGAAAGATATCACGGAAAATCTCACGATTATAAACGTATCAGTATTAATAAAATGCGTTTTAATTACGGTACCTTGGTGTGATAAATAGAAGGATGCAAAACGGGACTCGGCTTGCTCCATCTCCGATTTAAATCTTCATTAGTCAAGCCGCACCGATGGCTGCAACAAGGATTAACATGAGACGGGATCAAGATAGCCGGCGAATTTATCAAACCGACACCGCGTATGGACGTGTCCACCTCTGTCCTCCGGAACTAATTAAATATGTTAAGCTGATGCGCAATCTGGTAATCTATCGGGATGTTTAGATTCAACCACTAGACATTGAATATTGTCCTACGTATTTTTTTATCATCATTACCCTATAACAAACAAAGAGGCTGCCCCAATGGGCCTCGGTGGGAAAGAGATTGAGTTTACCGCCCAGGAAAAGAAACAGACGGAAGACCCTTCTATGAGCCCTATGTCCCTGTTGAGGCATAAGAGGATACCATCGTCATCATCATAATCATCATCATCAACAACCTATATGCATATGCAGATATCTGCAAGGTTCAGGTTTCCTTTCATGTGTGAGAGGGAATTTGGATACCTATTATGCTACTTTGTGTATCTATAATGTAATTACTAGTAACGCAGAGAGTCATCCTTAAGTTTCGTCCACCCTATGACGGCTGTTCATCTGTTACAAGATTCTCTACTCATATAAAAAAAAAAACATTATGGAAGATCCAATTAGTGGAATACTTACTGGTTAGGTGCTATTATGGCGCAATTTACAGCGATTACCTAATAAACACACACAACTCTCATAAAATCTCATTGCGCGAGACAGTCTCGCACTAACCTGTTTATTTTAGTTCTATTATACAAGATAAAAAGTTGGAGTGTAACACTTGTCCAAATAAATATGGAACATAGGCTATAAAAGTTACATCGATCTGAAAACACAAAACTTAGTCTCTACGAGTAGTTCCCGAAAGTTAAGGCTTTGCTTGCTACCTTAGGGTCACTTCTAAAGAAACACAGTTTAGGAGTTATTTGAAGTGAGTGAAGCTTAGGCGAATCCCAAGAGTAGGTAATCTACCTGACCTAATGGCCGGCAAAACGAAATGCAAAACGCGCTTCGAATTGGATATTTTATTACAAAACACCGAGCACGCTTTTATTGCGAAAGCCAGCGCATTAGATGCGCGACACGCTCGCGTCGACAGCAGCATTGATATTAAATAAATGATAATTGATTCGTGGGCTTTATAAGGTCAGCCTCAGGAAGAGCTTTGAGGGACAGTTTAATATGACAAGCTATTAAATAAAATGAAATTACTGGCCACGTAGGAATCCATCGCTGCGACGCTCCGCGGCGGAAGCGTGCCGCCTTGGACCTATAAACCACGGCTTTACTGGCATACTAGCTATGTTTGCTATTACAATCCGCGGCCACGAATATTAAACTGTTAGAACAAAGACTCATCTACCGGCTAGAGTCATCAATCAATTTGACAAATTTAAAAATTATGCATTGCCACGAGCAAGTTTTTAAAACCGTTTCCGTGTTAATCCAGCTAGAGTTTAAGTATGTATTTCCAATATGCCTTCTCAATTAAACTTTATTGAGTAACAGGAGCAACCGAAATAATTATTACTTTTTTATATAAATTATATTTAATGAATTTTCATCAGCGCGTTTCGGCGCTGCCATAATGTGCGACGGCCCAAATAAATCGAAAGATAAATGATTTGTTGTTGTCAGCATAAAGTCACGTACGAGACTGTAAATTTGGAACCAAATTTATCATTCTTCAAGAGAGCAGACATGGCTGACAGTTCATTAAGTTTTTATGACAAAAATACGAACAGGGCGGCTATATAAAACGTTATGAATACGTACCTAAAATGAATTTAGTTAAATGCACGAAGCTCAACAATACATACTGCAACAATATTTATTCCGGAAACTAAGAATTTGCTGGATTTAAAGTTAGATTTCTAACTGTCTAGCAAATATACCTAACCAACAGTTCAACTTCGCAATTGCATTGTGAGTACGGTACTGCGCATCTGCCGGGAAAGAAAGAACATCTTAAATTGTGTCATTATTTACAGCTAGGCAACTTCAGCTCAGTGCGTCTGCAATCTACAACGATTCACTATAGCTCTCCCGTTATTAAAGGGCAATTCTTATCGTGTACGTGCTTCTGGCTGGCATAATAGCATTCAGGCTACTCGGGTATACACAATTCTACATATAACGGAGCAGAAAGCAGTCCCACACATTTATTCATCGCTATATACACGGTGGGCAGGAGTATACTGACAGATTTTAACCATGGATTCTAGTGCTTATTTAGACAAAAAAAGTAATATAAACATTGCTGTATAAAGCCTAATTTTCGAAATATTCAATTATTTCAGTAATTCACAAGTTGACAAATCTCAAGGGTAACACGACGTTCGTGAAGTGTCAAGTTTTCTTTTGCAATCTTTAGACTAAGGTGTGGTTCACAAGGAAGTACTAGCGTTAATTTTTTTTTGTTTAGGAAATTAAGCAAGTTAATGAGGCATTTTTGTACCCGTGTTGATATAACATTATTTACTCGTAATACCACCAGTAGCCGTAGCATGGTTGACCTTATCACGCGACAAGTGACAAGATAAGAGCGTCGTCTCGTTCCATCGAACGGTGTCAGCCAGTGACGCACGCTCTATCCTATCACCTATCGCGTGATAAGGCCAACCATGCTACAGCTCCAGGAGTCCATGGTTAAAATCTGTCGGTGTACTCCTGCCCACCGTGTATAAATGATTACACGCCGGTGCGTCCTGGAACTGGAAAAGTGCCGTAACATTAAAACAAAAACTTAACTGCCCCTCAAAATGACTTCCCAAGAACACCGTGCTTTAAATTCACACATCACAGATCTTGATAACGTGAGCGAGTTGGGCATCGACAAATTATTCCTGAGATAACTCATGTATTGAGCGCTCTGGTTTTTAAAAACCATTTCGTTTAATTTTGGTGATTTAAGCGGGGTATTACTTCTATGCGTAGGTGCGGTGCGGAGTGGCTTGCACATTTTTTCCTGATGCAGTGGTCGGGCGTTCGTCCAATTAGGAGTGGTTGTGGAGGCATCATTAGTGGGAGCGGGTCCGTGGCCGCGCGGCCGCGCCCGGCCCTGTCCGCGTCCTTCGCCCGCCGACCGGTTGCGCATCTTTTACTCTAATCAGGGAAAAAAATATGCGCCGGCCGCATGCGCGAACGAAAGCGAACAAGCGAGAAGTTGCAAACCGCCTGCCGTGTTTTATGGTAGATTGTTGCGGTACCATCGCCGCAATTAACAGGGCTGGCGTTAAGCTTTAATCACCGCTAAATTAGAAAAATAGGTAACTAGGTACCTACCTATATTTCTTTTTTCTACACCAAATAAACTATGAACAAGAAGAGCGAGGAAGAACAATGCCTGATAACATTCAAAAAACGATGGTACTACTATAAATTATTATGAAAAACTGGTACTTAGTCGAAACTTGCGGCACAAACAGCTCTGAATCATATTGCGCCTGCACCCGCACATAAACCTCGTTCGAAAGCGGGTTGGGTCGGTCGTAGGTTGCCTTTTGACATTGCACGCACGGACAACTATTAATGGCTCTGAAGGGCACGACCAGCTCGTGGCCACTATGTGAATGTCCCAGGACTAAACGAATGCATCCTTTCTTATAAATATGATGCCTTGGATGATAAATTACTCGGGATAACAAAGCCCAGTATAAAATATAAGTATTGAATTGGTTTGGTCTCCAATCTAGCAAACATAAAACTGAATAAGAAATGGCAGCTACAGGGTGCGTCAACCCTGCACGCAGGGCGCGGAGACGCGCAGCGGCTGGTTCAAGGGTCCGCCCGCCCATCTATTTATAGCGCGCGCCGGCGATGCTATCGGCCACGGGCCCTGCGCCGGCGCGGCCTGCCCGCACCGCCCTCGACGCACCCCTCGCATAACGCTCGCCCAATAAATAGACCAAAGATGCACTGCCATTTTATATTTATTCCGACTATTTATATCGTAATGACCATTGTTTTAGACTCAGGTGGAATTAATAGCCGGCAGGCTATTTTAGTGCCACGCTCGAGATCGTCGTTACTTTGATAAATTGCACGTCGATAAAACAGGAATGCCATTCGCATTGCAATTGATACGTGGAGATAGTAATATTTCAATGGTGATAAATATCTACATCGAAGGTTTAGATTAGTCGGCGTGGGGAGCGGGGCACACGTCAGGCTCATCCGTATGCCGAGCGCACGCGCAGCTTCCTGCTGCGCCGCCGCCGCTACAACCATCACTTCTCGATTGTTCCCTTTTTTTCAATGGAAACGTTTCGTGATTTTTTATCTAGCACTTTGACGTACTATGTTTTAGATGTCCACGGAGCGGGCGCTAACTCTAGCAGTGCTGCGGACACGCTACAGTCGGTGGGGCTACCGTGTATAGCGCTCCACGCTGGCACCGGACACAGTGCGAGTTATTTACGATAGTCGCGAGACAATCGCCGGTTGCCGCCGCTTATCCGGTGCTCCGCGACAACGACAATAACATGACGTGGCTGTCTTCATTAAATACCTCCTTAGGAATTATCACACGTGCCTAGTTTATTCTTGACTCGCTGAATCACGGCTGTTCCGAGCGAATTATGATAACTTTAGATTGTGTATGCAAACAAAGTCCTCATGTTTCTGGTTAATAATTTTAGAAGTGGCATTCTAGGCATTTATAGCCGATGATACATTTGTATTATATCGTTAGTCGTCGTGTGACTAGTTTATGCAAGGGTGACGGCATATCGCACGCTGTCATCAAGTCGCTGCGGGATAACGGTGTCCTTCCACTAATTGTTTTCATTTGCGGGTGTGGCGGAAGAACGATTCGCTGCAGAAGACAGTTCAACGACACGCCGCGCTCGAGTCGCCACGCCGATGCGACGCGCGTCCCTCAAGGACGGAATGCGTCTATTAGTCTAACTTCACTCTTAGATTTATTTTCCTGATTATCCCCTTTCTAAGGAGAAACTTAAAGAATTCTTCGTATTGCAGAGTTATGAGCTTATTATTCCTTTATCGGTTTGCTTCCCCCCTTTAAAGGTGCCAACTATGAGACTGAGCCTCAGAACATCAAATAAAGGATTAAGCCCAATACCCACATAAGTGCCATTAACTTAACTTTATCATTGATCAAGTCGGCAGCTGGTTATTCGTCATTTCTGAATCAAATCAAGAATATTTTGTCTTGGCGAGTATATAATTAAGTACATAGTTTTAGGTGTCCAGCTCTAATAGAAAATATTCCCCATGCTACTTATTGATACCTAACTGATAAATGGGTGTGCCTCCCCATGGATACCTTTAACATTAATTATACAAAAAGCTGTAGAAATGGAGAAAGCTTGAACGACCGGATCATTAGACTTCAACGAAGAAATTGTTCCATTACACAATCCTGTCTGTTTTTGACAGCATGAAATAGATTACCACGGCCGCCCGTCATCTTAATCTACGAGCGTTCCTGCGCTAGAGCATCCTCGATTTCACGGGCGTCGATCGTGCGCCCGCGACAATCGATGAATGGTGATAAACCAACACGAGCGCGAACGCTTCCGCGCCGATTTAGTATAGTCGGACGGCAAATTAATATTTTACTAGGAAATAAATGAAGCAATAACTTTGTTTGAATGGCTGTAATATCAGCTACTTTTCTTCGTGTCTTGAACTAACTAGTTTATTCATTGGACGGTGATTGATTTTATATTTGATAAACGGTTAATTACTTTAGCATGGCTTGTTTGTTGGTCTTGTATGGGTCAAATCGTAATTCTTTTTTCAATTGGGTTTTTCTGAAATATTTTCAAACGCTTTCCAAAAGGAGGCGGTTTCCAACTCGCTTGGATATGTCCTTGTTATTTGGTACAAATGCTATTTTGCCTCAATACCTACTTTCAAAATAAGCGCATCCAATCCAAATAATTAAAAAAACACTGAATCACACCATATTTGGCTGATACATTCCCCAAGTAAACTGTACCCACTTCTATTGATTTAGAAATCTTGTGATTGGTTGACGTGCCGCACGACTTTCATGGGCCATTCATTTATTCACAAAGCGCAACATAATCCCTGGACCGGGATGGTGGCGTCAGTCTCAACTGTCGTTTATTTATCCCGCAGGATCGCTACAGCTACAATGGAAATACACGTTTAATGAATTACCTATCTCGTAGCCAGTGTTGATGTTGAGGCATTAAGTGAGGTGCTCGTACTTAATGGGTCGCACGGTAAAGTCATTCAGGTCGAATTCGAGTTCTGCTTTTAATTTTAATGAAAATATTGTTGGATGCTACTATTATGAATGGAGTAAACTTGAGAAACATTTCGGAATACCCTATCTACCTAGTTAACTACCTGCCTAACTACTTTCAGAGCTCCAACATATTCATTTGCACTAGACAACAATTTAGGAGATGCGCGCGTCGTTCCCGTGTACACGAGTCTTGGTAATAGCAATCGCTGTAGCGACTTTCATCTCGATACATATTTATAATTCGATAGTTAACGAATAACGACATCGGTTTACTTACAGTAATTCTCCGAATTTTGACGTTGTGTCGACATTGATCGCTGTTGTTATGAAACTTATGAGTAATGTCACCATTTATTTCTACTAGTAGGGATACATGGAACTGAGTCGTCCATCTATTATCCCTGGTGGGGATAGGTGGTTTTTTTTACCTATCCTTAATAACTTACTCCCTAGTAATAATACATGGATTTTTTTTCCATTCAGCCCTACTTACTTGTTGTTTGGTGGGGATATATGGAATTTCTTCCACACAACCCTACTTACTTGTTCTTTGGTGGGGATATATAAAACTTCTTCCATTTAACTCTTACTTACTTACTTACTGTTTGGTAGGGGTATATGTATGGAATTTTTGCCACTCAACGCCAATTATTTACTATCTAGTAGATATATAATAAATCATCATCATCCTGGCCGATTTCGACCACGGCGACTGGAAAAAGAGAAGAGTTCTGGCTAACTGGAGCGTCGTTCGTGAGCTCTCAGGTGACTGACGTAGCCTATCTTTGCAGAGAATGTGCGACCATATTCCCTATAATAAATATGTTACATTTAACCCTACTCTTTACTCGTTTGTAGTGATAATATGGAATTTTATATCCCTTCTTGATTCTTGGAAGGGACAGTTTCCAACCATACCAACAACTTTGGTGTTCAGTTTATAACTAACTTTTTAATTTAGGTGCTGATTTTGAGTCTCTATCAAGCGAAATATCCTATAATATAATCACGAGCTTAACGAGTGATTTAGTTTAGAATGTTGATCATAGCGAGGGACTTTAAGGCACGAGACGTATAAAACTTTGGCCTCGTGAGGCACATACAACTTTTCACTTTAGCAGAGAGAAGATTAGAGGGGAAACATACAGTATGAACAAAAGTACTAATTTGGATATAAAAATTAGATCTAATTGGAATGTTTTCCATTTATCCCTACCAAAAAAACAACCAGGTAGAGATGTAAGGAATACTTTCCATCTATCCCTACCAGAAAACCACCAGGTAGAGATGTAAGGAGTACTTTCCATCTATCCCTATCAGAAAACCACCAGGTAGAGATGTAAGGAATACTTTCCATCTATCCCTACCAGAAAATCATCAGGTAGAGATGTAAGGAATACTTTCCATCTATCCCTATCAGAAAACCACCAGGTAGAGATATAAGGAAAAGTTTCCATCTATCCCTATCAGAAAACCATCAGGTAGAGATGTAAGGAATACTTTCCATCTATTCCTACCAGAAAACCACCAGGTAGAGATGTAAGGAATACTTTCCATCTATCCCTACCAGAAAATCATCAGGTAGAGATGTAAGGAATACTTTCCATCTATCCCTATCAGAAAACCACCAGGTAGAGATATAAGGAAAAGTTTCCATCTATCACTACCAAACAACAAGCTTGTAGGGATCAATGGGAAAAATTCCATATATCTCTAGTGGGGGGCAAAATAGTAGAGGTGCGTGAAAATAAATCCACCTACCGCCACCAGGGGGGAAACAGTAGGTAAACATGTAAATAAATCCAATTATCCCCACTAGGGGTGAAATTGTAGGGGTATGCGGAAAATAATCCATTTGACATGAATTAGTAGGGCTAGGTGGAAAAATATCCCTACCAGTAGAAATAAATGACAAATATTCCACATGTCCCCACTGGCAGGGATATCGCAGTAGGGACTTGTGGAATAGGGCGGTGATTTCTTAGGTTCTGCAAACAAAGAGATAAAAGAGTCGCTACGTACGACAGTACATCCATTGTAGCAATTTTTCAATCGGTAATAGGTACTTACCTTAGGCGATAGTAGAAGAGCGCTCAAGTTCGTACAGTGCGCTTTTATGATAATTTGAAACAGTGTTGAGTCATGCCGTGCTCAGAGGTGAGTAAGATGAGCGAGTGGCCGCAGCATCCCATCGAGTGCAGCCGCTCATTATTTACATAATCGCCAAGGACCGGGGCTGACCGGACGGCCTTGGGAGCTATATCCCTCGACATGCTGCAATTCTGGCCAATTTCAGTGCTGCGCCTGGCGACCTCGGAACATAATTTCTATGATCTGAGTTAGCAAAATAAATACTTAAATGGTCTTTAATCTGCAAGCAAGCCCCAATGGCACTTTTACAAATCAAATTTCTACCAGCGTTTTGCTTTTCTGAAAAAGAAAACCACTGTCTAGAAAGAACGCTAAAATAGACGACTTACCAGTCAGTGTTTTTTTGACAAAATAATCTTATTACAATGATAGTAGACCTACTTCGAATGAGTAAACCTGAATATGAATACATACAAAAAAGAGAAAGAGATTTGGTAACTCTTTTTGCTAGGAATGACTAATTATTGTATCACGTCCATAGATTTGTACTAAATCGAATACACTCAAGTGAAAAAACACGAGTACTCCGTGTATTAAAATTTCCATACAAAGTGTACCTACCCGTTTTTTCGATCTTCAGTTAATTAGTAGCATCCGGACAAGTGGTGGCAAATTTAACAGAGAGATTTACGATATAATGAATAAATTATTTATTTAGTATATATTTTTAGAGGAGTTATTACAGGAACACCACCAAATGTTACGTTGTACATGGTTTATATTATCATCCAATTTTTTTATTTTTATTATTGCTATTTATGGCTTGCTGAAGACGAAACACTTGATAATGTAGCCAAAGGCCTTATTTGTTATCATGCAACATCGTAAATGTAGTACCTATAAGCAAACACAATTGCATCTGTGTATGACGAAAGCTTGACATTTTTGTGGGAAGACGACTGAACAGAAAACGTACATTGACATGTCACAAACTTAGTATTTACGAGCAAGAGAATTATAAGAAATTTAAGATAAACAAATAATTGAATCGTTATTTGTTTAGTCATAAAAATACACAGGCGACTCTACTACCCTCTGTATGAAATTTGCCACCGCTTGTGCGGACCCTAATAGTTAATTCACAAGCATTTATTTTAAATAGCTGAGGTTGCATACAATTTTGCTACTCGGAGTGCATGCATATGCAGTGCACTGTTCAGTCACAGACAAATTAAGTTGATAATGGTAATCTTATCATATCATCGAAGGTTACAATAACGGTTATATGGCACCATATCTCGAGCTGTCTTTATTTGAACAGGGCGCTAACAATAGCGCTACGTTGCACCCCCAAATTTGCATCGTAACGCCTCATTACGCGACCAAGCCGCCTACGCCTGTTCAAGCGAGGTTCAAGTTCAAATGACAGCAATGACTTGCGTGCCAGTGTCGTTGACTCGGCAGTGGTGCAAGAGACGGAGCGTGAACTATTCGCACGAGCCTGCTGAGCTTGGTCGAGAGCCTCCAACGGAGCGATCACAGTGAATTAACGAACGTTCCGATAAGGCTGAACTAAAACTAAGTAGGTACTTATGCTGCCAACACGTTGTATGGAATACTTCTATATTCCAAATTCCCATTTTCAGACAATCCAGTTTTCCCAGGGAGTCAATATACCATTTATATTAAGTTCTTACGGTTCTTAGCACCTTTGTCAAAAAACTTCTGAGACCTATGAAGGTTATAGGAACAAATCACAAGCACGTGTGGAAATACGTGTTTGTGATTCGACGCTATAGGGAGAATTTCCCATGAAAAATATATAACAGCAGCAAGAGTAACTACTTAGGGAATCTATATCAGCTTGAGAATCTAAGGCTGATTGTATAAAGGGTTTGAAGGCATAGCCGTACGCACAGTACGATGTTACTCACAACGCGTACCAACCACTTCGCAACAGACGGTCCAGTATAAGATTGATCTTCGATTACACACAGTTCTTTCGACTGTCTGGGTCAAATATCTACATACGAATACTTTGTGAATAAATAATAGGCTGGTCGGGCGTGCGCTAGCGTTCGACTGCACTGCGCAAAGCCCGCGGCTGCGCGTAGCATTAGCGCTGCGGCTGCGACCCGCTATTATGCTGCCATTTACACGAAAAAAGGGAGGAACGATGTATGCGCTCCTTACAATGATACTACGTTCCTGCCCCAGCTTGCTTCATGCTTCCAGCCCTGGCTGCCATCGGAGGCAATTCATTAGCCGGCTCCACGGCTCGCATTATTTATGACCGCTTAGGTTTTGTCCGAGAATTACTCGCTCATCCCTACTCCACGATGTACTGCGCCTTTAATAGAATATGACTGGGAATAATGGGAACATCTGAATAGAATCTCGAGGTCAAGGATTCGCGATACAAAGTTCCTTTGAACATTTTCACAAGTTCATTACGGGCTTGCAGATTTTGATTTATTGTATGCTGGGTTATTTATGCGATGCGATACTCATTAAACATTTCAAGTAGATGTGGATGGAATGGCACTTGTTAGAATAACAAGAGTTGGGTCTAAGTTATTACACGTTCCAAAACAAACTATGTAGAACGGGTAAGAGTCAACTTAATATATCGTTGTCTATTTATAACTCTTCAAGTAAAAACAGTTCTTTATTACGCACAAGTAGTTATAGTTATAGCCGTTATAGGGTAGAAAGCTAATGCTGGTATTTTGGCACTTTCTCACAACTCTAGTCAATCATCGAAATAATCGTTAGGTTGGGATAATTTAAATTGTCTTGTCAAGGTCAACCCCATTAGTTCTTTATTTATGTTTTTGCGAATAGTAGCTGTCAGGTGAGAAGTACGGGCTGGGGGGCCGTCCGATTTCCGGGAAGGTCTTGGTCAGCGTCTAATTGCAGGGCGTCGATGTTCTCATGTCGGAACACGATCCAAGGTGATGGGGACCGTTGTTCGGCACGCATATCAAACGCCGCGGGACCGTGGCGACGCATAAGCGAACGTTTTATTACCGCTAGCACAATGCGAGGGCTTATCAATCATATGCACTTATGTCGCGAGGACATAACGACTCTTCGGTCAGTGTCAGAATTGCAGATCACCGGATTGACATGCCGCATTCCGAACCTCTATGTACTATCGTGCTTGACACTGGGTTCATAGGCAGTGAACTCTGTTATGTAATAAGTACCTATCCTACTCAAACTATGAATGTGAAAGTTTGTATCTTTAAATATTTGGATTTTTGCAACACAATTATGTGTTTAGTATGTAAGGCCTATTATAGTGTTAAGGAATTTATCGAAGACAATAACTTCTTTTAAGCCATTATGTCATTGCTCAGTGACATTCTATTTTATTCTACTTTTTTATTTTGATTACTTTTAAGTGACATTTGTGAACTGTTTGTATTTCTATAATTTTGTGTGTACTGTCAGTTAAACTTTAATGTGTATTTCTAAATTCGGTACGATTGACACCTCTGTAGACTATTTGATTTTTGTGACATGACGTTTCTCAAGCACTCTTTGAGTCTATTTGAAATAAAAATATTTTTGATTTTGATTTTGATTTTAATCACGCAAAAACAGTTTTTCGGATTGGGATGAAATTTGCCACACAAGTAGTTTGTTAATTATCATCTTGTATATACTTTAGAAAATAAATGTTTTGTCTCAGTATGTTATAACCTGGATTAAAATATAAAATACATTTTATCTCAAAAATCGTCCCACAAAGTGATGAAATTATGAATGGAAGTTGATTCGGGACGGGAGTTACGCGGACGTAGGCGCAGGTAAATACTAGATTTGGATATATTTTTACGACTTTATTGTGAGTTTCATTATCAGTGAATCACTGCCTAAATAACAATTTATGCAGCGTTGGTGAATCAAACGAACGAATAAGATATAAACGTTGATAATTGTGATAATATCCTAGTAATTAAGGAATAACGAGATATATGACAACCGCAAAAACGCGCTAGAGCGTGAACTTGGCAGAATCCATTACGGAATATCGTGGGCGACGGAGCGGAAAGTAAAGCAGAGACGAAGAAAACCGCTGCAATCCCCAGGGAATCCGGAAGCTTACCAGCCCAACGCTAATTGTGCAATTGAGCTTTAGCTACGCCGCGCAAGCGCACCCGATGTGAACTACTGACACTTTCAAGGGAACAACGTCTCAACTGACGATTAAACCCACAAGCGCGCGAGACTTTATTATTCCAAGCAACAGATGTGACGCTTACTGTTTCCCATGTTCAGGTTTATGTAGGAAGTTGATTTTACAGCGCCAATTGAAAATTATGACCGACAGCTAAATGAAATAGGTACTTAAGTGGCAATGTTTAAGAGTTTAACAGACAATGAGGTGTCGTTAGATGCTGCCTTTTGTGGTGCTGCTTTTCTCGCTGGCATAAAACATTTGGTTCTCTCAGAATAAGATATTATACAAAACGAAGGATGTTTTATGTCGGTAATAAAAACAAGAGTGCTTGGCTCTGTCTGTCTCTTCGACCAACAACACAATGAAAAAAATACACGCTTATGTAGGTATAGGCAAATATATCTCAATTGTCTATGTGGAATGTTCCTTCAAACCAATGCTTCGATTCTGATTCATTATCATCATTTGCTTGCCTTTATCACCATTCCATAGAGTTGGTGTTTCAGTATTTTTGTACGTCTTTATCATCCGTAATATCGTCAATGAATCAGGTACATCGTATGTTATCCTATAAGTCTATGACCCCCCAGATGCGTTCATAACACTAGTCTTTTCACTTCACACAAATATAGTTTTAGGTAATGCTTCCGTCCGTTGCACGTTGTCTACATGAGGTCTAGTTGCTTTTCGAATGGACTGCTTTGATGCGGTTCGGCCAATGCAAATAATCGAGGTCTAGTTGCTTTTCGAATGGACTGCTTTGATGCGGTTCGGCCAACTCAAATAATCGAGGTCTAATTGCTTTTCGAATGGACTACTTTGATGCGGTTCGGCCAACTCAAATAATCAAGGTCTAGTTGCTTTTCAAATGGACTGCTTTGATGCGGTTCGGCCAACTCAAATAATCGAGGTCTAGTTGCTTTTCGAATGGACTACTTTGATGCGGTTCGGCCAACTCAAATAGTCGAGGTCTAGTTGCTTTTCGAATGGACTGCTTTGATGCGATTCGGTCAACTCAAATAATCGAGGTCTAGTTGCTTTTCGAATGGACTGCTTTGATGCGGTTCGGCCAACTCAAATAATCAAGGTCTAGTTGCTTTTCAAATGGAATACTTTTATGCGGTTCGGCCAACTCAAATAATCGAGGTCTAGTTGCTTTTCGAATGGATTGCTTTGATGCGGTTCGGCCAACTCAAATAATCGAGGTCTAGTTGCTTTTCGAATGGACTGCTTTGATGCGGTTCGGCCAACTCAAATAGTCGAGGTCTAGTTGCTTTTCGAATGGACTGCTTTGATGCGGTTCGGCCAACTCAAATAATCGATGTCTAGTTGCTTTTCGAATGGATTGCTTTGATGCGGTTCGGCCAACTCAAATAATCGAGGTCTAGTTGCTTTTCGAATGGACTGCTTTGATGCGGTTCGGCCAACTCAAATAATCGAGGTCTATTTGCTTTTCGAATGGATTGCTTTGATGCGATTCGGCCAACTCAAATAATCGACGTCTAGTTGCTTTTCGAATGGACTGCTTTGATGCAGTTCGGCCAACTCAAATAATCGAGGTCTAGTTGCTTTTCGAATGGACTACTTTGATGCAATTCGGCCAACTTAAATCCTCTCAAGTATGCCTCTATTAATCGGAATGAGTACTTAAAGACCATCCTGATTGATCTTATTTTAACTGAGCTGGGGATGACGCGTAAGTATGTCTCCTTATACCTAACCTTCTTACATGGCGTCTCGACACACAGGTTGAAAAAAATTGGACTAAATCTATCTCTCTATTAAATATATCGTCGTCTAGTACCCATAACACTCAGTATGAATACGCCTTTACACTGCAGTTGCACATCAGTGCAACAGTTCGTTTGCGTTATGAAAAGAATGACTCATCAGAGTCACTATTTTCTTAACGCGAACGGACAATAAATGTTAGTACCTACATGATAATTATTAAGTACCAAGTTTATCCTCTACGAGTAAATAACCTTTCAAAGCCCTCAAATTTTGAATGGCAAAATGGATGAGTTTTTTGAAGAACAGCTAAAGCTCATTTGGTTCTAATAGGTAAGTAATAAAAATGAGCCGAGAAACCTTTAAACCCGCTAATTATAGCCCCGCGGGCTCCAAGCTCTTTGTCCAATTCATTCCAGAATGAGCCGTAAATATCTGACAACCTATTCAGACCTATAAGAGATTTAAAGTATACTATATATTCAAGATACTTTGAAACTTTTAATATGCTGTTAACTATAATAAGATTCAGATTATTCAAGAATTTGTTTGACGTTTAAATATTTTATTATTATTATGATATGGTCCAAGAGCAAACCGCAGGGCAACATTAGGTATGTGTGCTATATAGTTACTAATCTCCTAAATATTGATATTGGTGTTTTGTATGCTGGTATTTTGTAGGTGCCGATCAGAACGCCATTCTCCGAACTCGCCAACAAACTGTTCTAGCAGTTTGGCGGGTAATTAAACATATTGAATGCTATGTACTTTTTTTGGAAAATAAATAAAAAAAAAAAGAATAGGAGCTAGTCAAAATAGTTGGCGTATTTTCAGTATTGTATCATACCGATGATGGCGACTTGATTTTTTTTCATAAAAAGGTATATGTTCGGAATAATAATATTTTCTTTCTAATGTGAATTAAACATGCTTTTTCAAAAGTTTTGAAAGGACCCGCAATTCGCATGCGAGTAGCCTGTAGTTGGAAGCATCTATTAGACAACGCCAAAGCTGCCTAAAATCAATCTTGCTTGCCATCGAAGAAGTATAAAAAAAGCTGCATTGGAGAACATTTCTCCAATATGGGTATGACCAATGCCGATGCATTCCAGCTTTCATTCACACAGCGCAGGACAAACAGCCTTGCGCCAGCGCTGTCAATATTGACCGGGCTAACACAGATAACAAAGAACCGCACAACTGGTTGCAAACACGAACCTCAAACAAAACACTTTATAAAACACAAAAAAAGGATTTAGGGCACCGTGCATGACCGAGAATATGACGGAGCTCAGTCTGTCAGCCTGTCATTGGCATCGAGGTAACTCGAAAGAAAGCAAATTGTGTGGTAGGTACCTGACTGCAATGATTCTACTAATATTATAAATGCGAAAGTTTGCATGTTTAGATGTTTGGATGTTTAGATGTTTGTTACTCAATCACGCAAAAACGGCTGAACGGATTAAGATGAATTTTGGTATATATATATATACTGTATAGCCTGGATTAACATATAGAATACTTTTTATTCCGGGAATCATCCCCTAAGGGAGCGAATTGGGGGGCGAAAGTTTGTATGAAGCTATGATATAAACGAGTTCCACGCGGACGAAGTCGCGGGCAGAAGCCAGTGCTAGAATAAAATAAATGCCATATGTTCGAAGGCACAACACGACATAAAAACACACTGTTTATTTCATTCTCATAGGTTACATTATTATAATACATTACGAACTTATCTAACTACTAATATTAACCTTATAATATTTTTTGAATTAAGGAAGACTACTTAATTTAATTATATTCGTAGACACAACGGAGTTTATTTGACGACTCTGTAGGGCCTAGGGCCTAGTTGGTAGTGACCCTGCCTACGATGCCGGAGGTCCCGGGTTCGAATCCCGGTAAGGGCATTTATTTGTGTGATGAGCACAAATATTTTTTCTTGAGACATGGATGTTTTCTATGTATTTAAGTATTTATTTATCTAAATAAGTACCTATGTATATCGTCGTCTGGTACCTGTAGTACAACCTTTGCTTAGTTTGAGACTAGCTCGATTTGTGTGAGATTGTCCCCAAATATTTATTTATACCTTTGAAACGGCACCCTCGCTACATAAATCCCATTCGCCCTTATCCATTTTTTTAATTATGCTCGTCGACGTGACTGGTGCTTAACGTATTGATAATAAGGGCGTTTTTTGGAGAGCGAGCTGCGTCGTGAGAAAGCAGCGATTCGAGCCCAGATGAGGTATAGAGATTGAATTTACGATATTTCAAAATCACGTTCATAACCTTGAACCCGTGGGAAGGAAATCACACCTCGACACTACGATTTATAATCACTAGAGAGCTAGGTCTTCCGCCCCTTGAAAACAGAATTATAACCTTTTATTATTTTGATTGAATCATTGTTTATTACCTAATACATGACTGTAGCAAATTTGCTTTGGAAAGTGAAACTGAGATATTTATTTGCATGACTTTGCTTAAATTGTTAACTTTTTGTTTTGATATTATAAACAGAAAAATATCTATAACTAGCGGCCCTGCGGATCCGCCTGCGTAAGGTATAACAAAGAACCCAGGCAGGCAGGATTACGAGTATGTCCATCCCGAAGATCCGGTTCTTATAGGTACTGTTGTTTTTTTATCGGTTCTGTAGTTTCGGAGTTTACCTCTACATACAAACGTACTCTTTCAGCTCGACCTCGCAGTATACAATAATAAATAGTAAAGTATCCAATATTATGCAATCAATACAGGCGAGTCATTGAATGTTCTAATGGCAATATAATTAGGTACGTCGTTAGCGCAGCAGACAAAAAATGCTTTTTAAAAACGACATCTCTCATTCATAAATATTTATGTTATTAAATTATTTATATTAGATATATCATCACGGCTATCACAGGACAGCCCGCGAGCTTTGTCGCTGCGACATAGACTATCCGTCTCTTTCTAACCGTTCTAATTAGAAAGAGGCGGATCCTGTGATAGCCGTGCAGGAGACTTTAGCTCGGAATATTAAACCGGTAAAAAATAGGCGCTGGTTACGAGAAATATAAAGATTTACGCGATCGCGTCGGCCGTTGATATATCGTCACTATAAGTAACGGTAATAACTTCTTCTTAAGGCGACTGCAATGCAACCCCCCCAAATTCTCACGATTGCTAGTTATGTTATTCAGGGTGAAATAGGGGTCGTGGAGCAAGAAGACCAAAAGCGAATAAGATGGTCATACTGAACAACTTTTCCCATGGGACCGACCACGAAATCATCGTCGGTTTTTTCGGCTTCTTTTACCTCCCCTCCCCCAACGTGATCTGTCGTGATTTTTTCCTGACCCCCCTCCTCCCTATCGAACCTTGCGTGATTTGTGCACAAGCCCTTTGCCCACGCATTAATAAACTAGTGAATTAAAAAAAAAAACTAATAGTCAAAACAAATAATTATTTCGGAATATCAAACGTTACTTAAGGTTAGTTTTCCCTCTGGGTTGCAAGGTCAGATGCGAGTCACTTTCGTAAAACTGATGCCTACGCCAAATCTTGGGATTAGGTGCCAAAGCGAACCCCGGGCTCGTGTAGACAACTACCGGAAAAAACGCTAGGAGGATCATCATCCTTCCCGGTAGTACTCTACACGAGCCAAACGTTATATTGTTACGAGCGTGGGGGTACGGGATAGAGTTAATATACTTTATTAACACGACAGTAGATTTATTACCTAACTTACACTGGGCAAAGTCCACTGAGTTCACGCGTATTTACTATCATTGACTCAATTAACACACTCAAGTTCACTGAGTCCGCGCCTGCTAGTATTGACACAGCTAGCACATTACTGTTACTTTGCACTATATGTCACTTTACTAATCACCACTTGTTTCCACTGTTCTTCTTCTTCCAGTTCTCACTCCGACACTACTCACTCTAGTACCTACTTCACTCCGAGAACTCCACTCCGAAGACTTCGCTCTCAAGACTCTACTCCGAATACTGACTTGTACCGCGAACTTGGGTCTCTTTATATACCCCTTTCCGAAGGTTCTAGACCATAATTTCGATCTTCATTCCGATCTTCTTTTCATTGCTCATTTGTTTTGAGTAGCATGGGCTTTTCCAGATATACATTCTACGTCCACGTTTCTCGAATATTCCAAGCCTAACATTTGTCTATAAATTTCCGTAAGCATCGAATGTTCTATTCGCTTACATTTTTTAGAACATTCCATGCTACTCTGCGTTTTGAAAAAGTACTCACTAAGAATTTAAAACATTCAAATAGTGCATCCCGGTTGCTGGTCTCGAACCGTGTACATCACAACTGACGGCGTTAAGACTATTAATAAACTATCAATGGGTAATGTTTTTTTAAAGATTTATACACTAGCTAATTTATGAGCATTAGCGTTTCAAAAACGATCATCTGGCGTAGTTTCTCCCCTTAATTAATTAATTACCACGAGACGCTACGCAGGTAACTCATAGTGCTATTCACTATACAAGACGATGAGGTCATTATCCTAGACATACGAGCGTCTATAACGGAAAACATATTATAAACATAACTGCTTATCTATTTCACAATACTCTTAGTGAATCTAATGAAATGATAACAGCAATGAAAGCCCCGGGAGTTGAATACGATGGATTACGTAAGTGATGAAAATAATTATTTTACTTAACATCTAGCGAATGATGGGGTTGTCGGGAAATTATAGGGGAAGTACGAGGTAGTGACCACACCTCTGACACCTCAGCAGCGAGCGCGGCGCCCAGGCTTATTATAACGGGATTTGATCTAGCCTCGGTCCAGCTCCGGTCTCTGGAAGTCAATAATTGCTTAAACACATAACCGCCGTTGTCTCGACAATGTCGGGGAATCAATACATGGAGTAGGACGAAAACAACCATTATATGTATAGCTTTCCTTATCTACATTTTATCTCTAATGGACCATGCTGGCCACCGGAGTAGAGATAAGTTAAAAGAAAGATGGCAGTGGCGGGAAGGTTAAGGTTTGAGCGGGTTTTGTAAGACGCGCATGAAATTATTAGACATTGGAATGGCAAAAAGCGGATGTCTTACCGCAGCAGTGAAACCTATGTATGTACGGACTAAAGAAAAAAACCAACGAATGTTTTTTGCCCTAGAGGCTCAGGTAATGAATGCAAAGTATTCAGTGAAACCAATTTATTCTAACTTTTTGTCGACATAGATTTTGCTATAATTGACGCAATCATGTATTACGTACAATCCGATAAATAGGTAACTGTTGATTAGTGTTCCGTAAAAATGTTTATCTACTTACATACTAATATAAATCCACTAAAATGCGTTCAGAAACTGGCAGTAATGACCAGCATATCAATAACATTTATAAAAATAAATTACTTGTCTCTGGCCGTAGGTAATTTTGTACGTATTTTTATTAAGATATCGATATTGATAAAGTAATGACTTTCAAATTTCGAAGCGAGGCCCAGAGGTCAGAGCAAATCATGACCGACTCGATTTTGTTTTGGACATTTAGTTGGTCACGATTTGAAATCTAGTCGGCCATAGCGGTGCAATGGCGGTTATTCTAATGGTTCCCGAACACATCATTGAGGATTTATGATATGTGTGTAGATAAAGTAGTGTATGCAACTGTACATAATTAGGCCTTAAAACACTCGTGTGATCCTATTATGAAACTCGCTGAAGCTCGTTTCATTAAACCACACTCGTGATTAAGGCCTCTCATTATGTAGTCACATACACTACTATAATACACGGACATGAATTATACGGCATAGATGGGAAGAATACGAGGAACTATTGCAAATGAACAACTCCTAGCCAAACGATTAGCTAAACTTTCTTATGCGTTCGGAATGTTTGATTGAAATATGATGAGATGAATTTTAGAAAAAAAATGTTGTTATTAACCACATATTTTTTTCGTATTCAAAAACATCTGCAACGGTATATTGTATTCGGTATTATTTTCACCACTAACGGCGTGTGATGCGATACCATCTCGCGAGGGAACCAACAGCACGGTTGGCTGCCCGTAAAGCACGACCTCCACAATTGGCCAGCATTCAAAAAGTTCTGATGCCGTTAAGCAGTCACGACTGGCAGGAACTCCTCGAAAACGAAAGAAAATCAAACAATTAAGTAAACTAATTTTGTATTAAGTAGTGACGCTGCTAACGAAATGTATAAATTTCAGATGTGATTCTATTCTATTCTAAATTAAAGAAAAAATATAAAAATTTAATTTTGCTGCTTAATACAAAATTAATTTAGTATGGGGGTGGCGCATTCGTTGACGATTTCTCAATATAATTTGAGACGTTGGTGCCGTTAAGACGCCTAAGTCTTCTAGGTAGATGTCGCTACACACGCCTGCCAAAAGGCGTTGTAAGAAGGAACTGATTGAAACATTTAGTAGCCGAGATAGATTGTTCTGATAGCTCAGTTGGTTAGTAGCGACGGGCCATGTATGTCCGTGGTTGCCGGTTCGAATCCGGCTCGGAGCATTAAAATTAAAAAAAAAACCCTTTAATTTGAAATTAAGTAAAAGTTCGTGGAACTTAGTTAAGCGTTTACTTAATTTCAAATTTTAGTACCAACTTGGTAACAGGCACGATTAATTACGTGGTATACCTATAGGTGGTACATAAGGACACTTGACTGTATTTCCAACAGCGTATACCGTATGTATTTAGCGGCGAAGAATAAGTCTGTGTGCAGATGTGCAATTAACTTATTAGGTAAGAGTAACTTTTTCAGTGCTACTAAGACAAAACAGACTTAGGAACTGTTCACGTCACATGAGCAATGTTGACACAAAAATGGTCAGAAGCGTATATCGTCAATACCAAAAGTTTAAAGTGACCATTCATAATTGATCAACAAATGAATAAAATAGCAAGTAAAATAGAAATATTTTTCTCGGCTTTAAACTAAATGATATATTAGACACAAGTAGGTACATGCACGAACATTTCATTTCAATGCCAAACCATCGCCGTCCATTGCTCTGAATCATCAGATGTCTAGGCATGCACTTGTTTTTTAAAAGGATTCATTGGGCGTTGCATCTTTAAAGAATTTTATATTTATTACTCGCTTAAAAGCACCCGCACCAACAATATCGCTCAGTGATTCGTTCCACAATTTTACGGTGTGCCAAACTTGGGCGCCGCAAGGGAATATCTATCTGTAAACAAGAAAAAAGGTATCCTATTACATTCCATCGCAAATGTTGGGTAATTGAGCTGCAGGCCGTTGAACCCGTCACCGGTGAGACGGAAAACTAACCAGCTTCTAATAAGCATTAAACAAAGAAAGTTCTTGGGAGCAGTCCGTGGGATCGTTTAACCTGAACTGAGGGGACAAGCTAGCCGAGGATCCATAAATCATTTTAATTTTATTTATGTCGCGTTCTGAGCTTGGATGATCTACTCATTTCATAAAATTATAATCATGCTAGTTTTAATTATTTATATTCTTGATTTTTTTCAGTGAGTAACCCAATCAGATATTATCGATGCTTTACTTAATAAGTATGCTCGGTCAATTAATAGCGTTTTAAGTTTATTTGCAAACGATCTATCGTTTTGTAATTTAGATACCTATTTTTAGTGGGAGTGAATTGTATAATTTGATGCGTATGACACTATTACCTATAGACAAATGCAAACTAGCCACGAATTGGTCGTGAGTAAGTACGTATACTTGTAATATAAGTATTATGGAGTCATTATTATATTATATTTAAAAAAAACTACGTTTCAATAAGGAGATCAATTAAAAGGCTATATACTTATATGTATACTGAAGCACTGAAGAGCCAACTCATAGATCAGCAAAATCACCTGAAGAACAACAGACCAGGGCTTTCAATCCCGGGATTTATTACTACAACAATGCCGGGTAATACCTACTAGAGACTATGATGAACGAGATGTCAGAAGAAAGCCAAACTGTAGGACTAAGTATGAACTCTGGGAAAACAAAGTTGATAACAAACGGCGAGAAAACCATGATCAGGGTAGGAGAGCAAACCATCGAATATGTGGAGGAGTAAATCTATCTGGGACAAAAATAATATCACCCAATGACACACACTCAAAGGAACTAGAAAGGAGAATAGCAAACGGTTGGAAAAGGTACTGTAACCTAAAATAAGTTTTTACAGATAAAACAGGGAAAACTATTTAACACATGCGTACTACCCGTCTTAATGTATGGATGCCAAACATAGGTCCAAGCAAAACACACGACTACTAAATTAGAAACCTGCCAACATGCGATGGAAAGAAGTATGCTGGGAATCCGAAGAGCCGACCGGTGAGAAACTCCACTATAAGACTGTGACCAATGTACAGGATATCACAACTAAAATAAAATAAAAAGCTCACATGGAAGTGGCCGGGCCACATGATCAGAGGAAACAAAAAGAAATGGAGTAAACGAGTTACTCTATGGTATCCTAGATATAGCAAGAGGAGAAGGGGCCCTAAAAAGGTGGGACGATGACATCTGCCAAGTCGCTGGATTGACATAGAACAGACCAAGACAAAAACTAATGGAGAAGGCTGAGGAGGCCTTTGCTGACTGGCAAACATATATACAAAAAATAAAAAAGTGAAATAATACAGTTGATATAGCCAATACACTGTATATCTGATAATAAATGCTATAATATAATATACATACAATTAACTATTTGAAGACGCTTCGCAGTTTGGCGAATCTTTAATTTAATGTACCACTTACACAGTATTTCGTTTGCAAATAAAAATAAAAGTTTCAGAATAATTTTGGATGGGTCCGTAAAAGAACTCCCAAAGGCAATAAGTTTCTGTCAAAATTTTTTTTTTGGTAAAAGCTTTGATTACCAACTGAGCTTTTCTGTATACCGTCATCAACTATACTCATTGAGATGATTCTTAGGAGCCCAAACTCGACGGGGTTACGTTGGTTAAGTACTCATTCCCACTTATACTCCAAATTTCAGCTCAATCGGTTGAGGTTAACTGGTTCAAAATTACTGACTCCTAAACTTTCTTGTAAATGATATTGCGCTAACAAACTTTGTTAGTTCTTAATAACCGTTAGCATTTAACGACTTTAATATATGGCGAGTGAATATATTACCCGTGAGAGTATCCGGATGTACCGCGCCACGTTACGGCAGTCCCCTGAAGGAAATCGTGAGACAGGAGGGTAATAATTTGTTGGGCTTACGGAAGACCGGCAACCGCAGCTAACTGCTCGATTTACTCGAGTTAAGAACACAATTGCTCCATTCAATAGGCACCGCAAATGCGCACATGTCTTCACTGGTATTTACAAAGATTACCGACAACCTATCTGACGCGAACCAATATAAGTCTGCCTTCTGATCAGGCCACAGTTGATGAATGTCGCCGTCAAGATATACCAGGGGAAGTGACGAGGTAAGTCGAGATAGGTTGTGAATAGCGCATGAAGCGACAACATATGGAGCAAGCCTCGGCTCCCGTGACTGTTATTCACAAAGCCGGCCATACCACTTTGTTAAAGACGAATCTGTATAAATCTCACTTTGATTACGCATACTTGCTATGTATACAGGGATCAAATTATACACGGGACGGTGAGCCGACTACTACGAGTAGTAGAAAAAATAAAATCGTGAATAGGTCAGGGTGATGTATTGTTTATTTACTTTGTTAAATAGCGTCGGATGATAGATGTGGCAGTTTCATCTAAAGCGTTTTGGTTGATTTGAGTTTACAAAACGCATTGACTAATTAGTATAATTTACTGTATGTCAACTTGACAATATGAAGATTTTTTTCTCTAACTTTACTCATATTAGAAGCTCTTGCTATTTTGGTAGAAGATTGCCAGAAGTGGCACAAAAAATTTAATTTCATGTGCTCTTAGGTGAGTCTGAGGGGTGATCACGTAACGTTTCGAACGCAAGTTAGGATCACTCAATAGTCATTTTGCCATGCAAAAAGTGACATATAGATGCGATACCTGACGCGCGTACCTACAATGCGTTACGTGATCGACTAGCCGCTTATATATGCCAGTATGTATGTATGATGAAATTGATGAATTTATATATATATATATGTTTGAAAAAGGAATCTCGAAAACGCCTCTAACTGTAACTCTAATATGTAATTTACACTACACGAGCTTGGGGGAGCGAAAAATGGATTTAGCTAGATCCCGTTTCTGGGAAAACTCGTTTACCCCGGGTTTTCACCCAAGACGCCGAGCAAACCCCGATTTCTAACGTTTTATACATATAAGGTCCCAATTTTATAGATTGTAATACGGAACAATCAACCTAACCCTAGAAATAATTAAAAATAAAATTTTAACTATGCCGTTATTCTGGATAAAGCGTATACATTCTGCGTAAGACAACATTAACATAATACTGTAAATAGCGCGCAGCTTCCTAAGGCAGGGACTTTATACGCGAGTTCGACGTGCCAAAGTCACTCTCACATAGCATTTTATTTTTACTCCCGTGAACTTCCATTGCTATTGCGGTTAACTATTACGCGGTTATTTTTAAAAGCGGCATTAAAACGATAGCGGTGAGCATTTTTATCGTAATCGTGGTAATCAGAGAACATGGCGACCACCGAGAACGCGGCGGCACTCACAAACGTTAGATTGACCATCCTCTTTGCCAAACTCTAGACAATGATCGAGAATCTAACAATTGCTTTTTTGTTCTTTCTGAGATTTGGAACTCCATAACTTTCTCAGGCTTTGAGGAATTCGTCGCCGTGTCGGTAAACTTTTAAATTGCTCGCAGACATAACTACTTATGCATAATTGTCGCGCTGAATACCCTGAATAAGTAAACAAAATGTTTGTGCAAAAGGAGTACAATTATGGGAATGGCCCACACTAAAGATATGCTTAACTGAATGTTTAAAAAAAAGAGATAATGGTAAAAGGGACTTTAAAAAATAAGCAATACGCATGCGTAATAGTAGAGTAGCCACACGGGAGCATCTGTACCGCGATAGCGCTAATAGTTTTGTTTGGGCGCCTCGCGCCTGTGGGGTCCGATTATTGCCACCTATTATTCAAAACAACGAGTCATGCGCGGTTCAATTAAATGCTCCGCGTAGCGGCGCAACATCTTCAGATGTGAAAGCCCTTTGTATCGGCCGTATATCAAACATTTTTACTCTCTTTGCAGTTATTAAAGTTATTCCTCGATTCTATATGAAACAAAAATGTGATTTTTATTTTATCGACTCCTATGGGCGCCGAATGAAATTCACTGCATCAATAACAAGACTGATAGGCATCACGATAATACAAAAAAATATTTTCGAAATATCCTGAGGGTTCTAGGATTTTGTTATTGCGCATCTTTTAAGTGCGTTGTATTGAAGGTTCAATACGGTCATAATTACCCGAGTTAAGCTTTAAGTGCTGGGCTTTCGAGGGTGCATAGTGACGTATTGATGAATTATATCCGTGTTTATTAATTCTAGTTGGCTGCTAAATGCATCTAATATCAGCAAACTGTGTGTGTCTGTATTTTTATAAGAGTCGTCCTAAATAAATTTGGTAAGATTGTTTGAGATCGGCTGTACTACAAAGCTATAAGGCGCAAAAGTTTACCTACACATATCTTTGACGTCTATTCCACAATTTTGACTACCGTTAGAAAAGCCGTGTAATATTGAAAATTAACTTTATTTTTAACTTTCAAAGCATGTCGATATTTTAATATTCAATTAAAAAAACTTCGATTAAAGACTCAAGGGTTGAGATTGGTCTAGATGCGCGTCAAAGACCGCCGAGCGGCGCAAACAGCGTGCCACCAATTAACGTGGCTCCTCAAGCAACATGTCTGAGTGGCCCTGGCGGCGCTCTTTCAAGCCTACTTGCTTTTATTTCAACATCTAATGTTGTAAATACTAGGTAGGTACCGCATTTGTTTGTGCGGCGCAATGTCAATGTCACAACGCCGGCTGACCTCTAAATACCTAGTTGGTGCAAATGGATTTTCCCCGATTTCGGAAAATTTATAAATTGTTCATTTTTGCCCTTTTTTTGATATCATGTAAAGCTTGAGAATCTTTGTTTATCTAAATGTAATCCAATATGTTGTCGAATGATATTGATTGATATTCAGTTATATTCTTTATATCGAACTATAGACGAAAACCGTCCAATGACGCATCTCTCATTCCTTGTATGCGAATATCTTAGCCTATTTATTAGACCGCCGATGTTTTTCGATATCGTTTAAAAATCCGTATTAATTATAGGAGTGACATGCGGTAGATTTAAATTAAAAGTTTTTTTACTTGCATATTTGTTGTTGCTCTTTTACAAAAAGGAGTACCAGGATCGATACGAAAATGCATGGTTTCTTTATTAAATCGTATTTTTTACAAAGATACAAACTGTGATTATCATTTCGTTGAACGTGTTATGATAATATATAATTACGTATGTAGGTATAATTGCATATTCAACTTCTCCGAAAAAATCTGATGAAAAATTTGCCCCTCCCTCTGATCTGTATCAGTACTTTGCGAGATGTTTTCCTTATGAATTACAGTCAATGTTATGTGTGAATACCTACATAACTTGTCTTTCTCAAATAGCTTATCAAAATAAATAAAAAATAACTATTATAGTCAAATAAAAATGTCTCTCAAGGATACGCACACTAATACTTTTTTCAGTCTCTCTAGACGCGTGTAGAAAATGCAAAGGATAAATTAGTCCGCATGGAATAATTGCAGTCAAGTTGCGTGCCCCGATCCGCAATTGTAGATATTTATAACAAAGGTTGGCACACACTGGAACCTGGAGCGCGCCGCGCTCGTGAAAAAACTACAACAACCCTTTGTATCGACCAAAGAATTCGCGTCGACCGCAACAAGAACAAATTGAGCGCGAACTATTGTGCGGTGCGATTTGCAGAGATAACTCCCGTGTCGGGCGTCGCGGGCGCCGAGCGGGCCGCCGGACGTCCGCGCTGCGCGGGCCCCCCGCACCAGCCGCGCCCATCCGACTCCGGCCCGCGACCTCAATTCTATTTACATTTCTGCCTGAATCCTAATCGTATTTGGAGTTAGGTGGCAGCGGAAGGCAGTGTACGTGACGTAAGGGGCTGCGGCCGCTGCGAAGAGGCTCGCTTTGCTTCAGTGGTAGCGAGCGCGGGACGCGTCGCTGTTATAAGGGGGGATCCCGGGCTCGCGCGCTCAGTGTGCCCGAGAATCCCGTGCCGTGCGCCCCGCGAGTGTCCCGTCTACCTCTCACACCGGCAACATGCAGTTCGTCCTGGCAACTTGTTTCCTGCTCTTCGCAGCCACCCTCGGGCCTGCCGCAGGTATCACATTGATCAACGATCATACTAATTTAAGATAACGTGACCTATTGTTTGATTAAGTGTCAATTAAAATTGTAAGATTTGTCTAACATAAAATTTCGTCGAAAACGTATTACCTAATGTCAACTTATTCATGGGATACCTACTCAAGAATACACCTTTATACGTTGTTAACCCAGCGTCTGTACCTATACCTATTAATACTAAATTAAGTAAGTTATACCAATTTTGCACACGATAGCTGAACATGTCTAATATTGAGTGAATATATTTTAATTCTAATAAAATCATTTAAAGTTGAAAAATCAATGAAGAAAGAAAAATAATTATATTGCCTTGTCATTAAACTTCACACAACTCTACAAAAACTTACATAACTTTAAATGCGATTAAACCAACAAGTACCTAATCTAACAGTGAAAACTAAGACCAACAACTTAGATTCTGCCAAAGGCACATCAACAAAAACAACAGGAGACGCATCAGAACTATGCGACGACTTCTAGGCATTCAGAAGCGAGCTGCAGTCGCAGGAAAGGCATGCACAACTCTAAGTAATATTGACTAGCGGGATTTAACCCTTATAGCGTACAAATAAAGGCTGCGCGGACAGCAGAAGCTGATCTAGGGACAAGGTGCCCGCGGTGACCTACAGGTCTACGACCTTCATTGTTCAGCTTTCATTAGAGTACAATGCCAGCTCTGCCACCCTTACTGAAAAAAACATCTAATAAGTGTTTTATAATTGCTTTCTTGTTGGAACATTGTTCTTCCTGTAAAAACTAAGTCGCGGGCTCAAAAGTTTTTCCATTTTAAATAATACATGTTTTTCTATAAATCTATCTTTATCGAATTACGAGGATCTCAAATACTTAGACCATATTTAAATTTTGGTCTCTTTCGGGTAGGTATATTGCATGTAGCTGTGGACTGTTCAAATAAGAATTTGTCTTGTTTGTGTTACAAATTTTAAATGTGTAATGTCTATTCAAACAGGTCACAAGTCGTCACAAATAAATTCAATAGGGGGGCTTGTCTTAAGTTTTGCACCTAATCTAAATATTAAAAAAAAAAGTTATTTCCTCGTTTGTAGTATAATGTGTTGCCATTCCCTAACAGGGCCCATGTGAAACTGTATATTTTTATGTAAGATCTTAAACACCATGGTTGCAATAAAAATGATTGATAGAATGTGACTACTACATACATAACAACTATGGGTAATCCAAGGCCAGACTTATATTGGTTCAATTGTACGTTGTGCCCAAAGTAAACAGCCCTGTATATAATGCGGGGTAATCTCGAGTGATATCTATATGTTTATCGTTACCTGTCACAACAGTCTGATAGCAACATGTAAATATTAGATACTAATTAAAATACTTAGGCCCCTTGCCGTAAATTTACTCAAGAGGACAATATTGATACAATACTGCCAATTTTTTTTCTTTAACAAGTAGGTACATAAAAAAAATTGAATACATTTCCAAAATGTAATATAGAGCCGTCACTACCATAATTTGTATACACATTTCATTAGCAATCAATAATCTAACTGTCATCTATCTAACGTCATTGTCAATTCGTTGTGTTTTAGAAGAGCCACAAAAGTAATAATTTCTATAGACCCGCCCGTAAAGATAATGCGTGTTGCGTATGTTTATTTGTAACATGTTACGGTTCTGTTATAAAGTATGAATGCAATAAAATGAACGACATAAAAATCGCTTTTGAAACTACACGGCCATAATAATTGCGCGTGCAGGCTCGCATGATGTATTACAACATTGCGTACGTCCCGTGCGATGCCATAAAGCGGGCCCGGGCCCGGCGCCGTCGTTTCGCGTGTTGACTCAAGTGTTGTGCAGGCGCACCCTACCTGTGGCAGGCTGCTGTGCTATTCACGACTGTCTTGACTCACCTCGTCGCTCACCCTATATCTTAAGATTCATAACAACTGCACGTAACCTGAGGTCAGATTTCACTGGTTCGCATCAGGCGGATTCCGGTGAGCGTTGTGAATACCAGCCTTGGTCGCCGGCCACGACCGGGCGTCGTGCGCCAGGAACAATGCGACAGCCCGCGACCACGAACACGGACTCCCTGCCGCTGTCACGACGCAGAATATGCAGCTTATAATACTTTTTAAGGACTCGATGCTACTGCATTGCGATGCTCCTATAAAGGCATGTTAGAAATGCCCGCGAAGTCGCTGCAAAAAATACCTTCATTCCCCACCGATATCAGTCAGCACGCAAAAACAACCCATGAGATCATATCTCCAACAACACGGTAAAAATATAACGATTGCCAATTTACATGATTGCTTTCGCGGAAATCAATTCACTTAGAGTCAACGACTCCACTAAATCTCAATAAAATTCGGCTTGCGGTTTTACCTCGTCGAGGAGATTCGCTAATCAACCTTAATGATTCACAGCAATTAACATCGCTGAAACGATTCCGCTAATGATCCGTATCTGCGATTAGCGGACAGGTTGTAGCGAGGGAACGGAAGTCAAGTGTTGGAAAAAACCTCGAGGGGGTGAAGAGATGGCCGCAGGTGCGGGGTTCATCGGCCCGGAGCCGCGTGCGTCGGCAGGATGTCTGTCTATTGGACATAGAATAAATTATAATGCTTTATCCGCAGCCCCATAGCAAACGACATGCTTTACCTTTCCTACGACCCTACTCTGTTTAAGATTAACTATTTCGACCTCAAATAACGTGTTCTAAGACAATACAGGCAAATATTCCCATTAAGAAAGCCCTGAGTACCCATGATCATGAATCGGCTGGTCACGTTCAACAAATCTCGTCTCAGGCGAAATGAGATGACGCTATATATCAGGCCTTAAACGGATATAGTATGTAGTTAGCCGTGTGGAAAATGCATCTCATAACTCGAAATTCTACTCCTAGCAATCATACGCCAGGTATTATTGCGGTACGGTAACGGTAAACCAATACACTTTTAACAGTTGAGAAATACATCTTTATGACTAACCTCTTTAAATCTGAAACTTTTGGTACAGAGATTTAGAAACGCGATTTAATACTTTAATTTATTCTAATCTGAGAAACTCAAACAGCAATATCTTAGTAATTAACGTTTTATAGATTGTAAGGTAAACGTCGCAGTGCTTGACTTCAGCACAATATTTGGCACCTTTAATCTTTATTCATAGCAATAAAGGCGAACATTCAAGGAACAGGTTCAATTATTAGAATTAAGGTGTAAAATCGGGACGTTTACCTTATCGTAGGTGGGTAACACCGTCCAATTTAAGGTTTTTTTTGAACCGATGTCTGTTAACGTGTTACATTTTGTATCGAGTAACACACATTTTGAGTTATGGATAACACAAAAGTACCAAACACAAAACGTAAAACAAAAAAGACGTTGGTTAAAAAAAAACATTAATTTTGACGGCCTTACCCAGGTAAAACACTATATTGCCTGGTTAGGTACCGGGTGAGGACGACCTAAGGCGTTGTTATAAAATAAGCATCGGGTGAATATAACTGTTTTGCAAAATAGAACTGTTGTTGAATTTACTGTTATACAGAATTACAGGCGATGAGGTCGCTTTAAAACATTGTTCCGGTCGTAATCACAACACTTGCCAGGTGTCGCTTGGACTTTGGACGGACGACTACGAGATATTCACTGTATATAAACACTGTCCGTATTATTCCACGTTTAGAAATTACTCTTATCAATTCAATTGTTATGTGGTTTGTCTAGTCGAGGTTGTAGTCGCTATTCAGGAGCCGTAGCATGGTTGGCCTTATCACGCGACAAGTGACAAGATAAGTGCGTCGTCTCGTTCTATCGAACGGTGTCAGCCAGTGACGCACGCTCTATCCTATCACCTATCGCGTGACAAGGCCAACCATGCTACGGGGCCAGATTGTTGAATTAGCTTGCTTGATGATTGGGAAAAACGTGGCAAACGTTCCGAACGCGCCGGGTAGATCCAGATCCAACTGTCATTTTTAGGGTTCCGTAGCCAAAATGGCAAAAACGGAACCCTTATAGTTTCGTCATGTCCGTCTGTCCGTCTGTCCGTCTGTCCGTCTGTCCGTCTGTCCGTATGTCACAGGCATTTTACTCGAAAACTATAAGGTGTATTTGAATAAAATTTTGAGGATAGGTGTATTTTGTTAGCCGCTACATAGTTTTGTAATTAAAATGACAAAAAAAAATTTTTTTAGGGGTGCACTCCATACATAAAACTAAAAGTCAAATTTTTTTTTTTCATTGTGACCCCCCGTGTGGCACATCAATCGATAGGCCTTTCAAAATAAATATAAGGTTTCTTAGCATTTTTTTTTGATTAAGTGAATAGGGTCGGAGATAATCGCCCCGAAAGTCACTAAAATTCTGTCCCCCCCCCTCTAATTTTTAAACGGTGTATTTTAAAAATATGGAAAAATTCATGGAGATAGGGCTTATTAATTTCTTTCACCGAAAATTGTTTTGAACAAGATCGGTTCAGAGGTTTTCGAAATATTGCTGAAAAACTGCCTTCCTCAAAGAAAAGGACGTAAGTGCCGTAAAATTTCTGTGACGATACGACCTTTTTAATAGGCACGGAACCCTTCGTTTTGCGTGGTCCGACACGCACTTGGCCGGTTTTCCAAATAAAAATTGACATTTAGATCTACCCGACGCGCGTACAATGCGTTACGTGGTCGACCAACTGGCCTAATAAAACCAATCCCATACCTACGTTGATAAAAAAAAACCGGACAAGTGCAAGTTAAACTCGCGTGGTGAGGGTTCCGTATGCTCTAAGCTTCAGGCGCTCCATACAAAATACACAAAAAATATTGAGAATTTTCCCGTTACTTTGAATACTCAAACTTCGTATAGGTTTTCCTGTATTTTTTTCAGAATTTTAAGCCTAGTAGTTTCGGAGATAAGAGGGGGAGGGGAATGGTCAATTTTCGTCTTTTTTCCTAAATTACTTCAAATCAGTTTTTGCTATAATTATAAAAAAATATATATCTGAGATGATTACAACAACCCCTTTCATTTGATATGTCCCACAATACAGTTTGCGAAACTTTTTTATTTTTATTTTTCATTATGTCATGGTAAAACAATATTGGCTATAATCATTTATGTAACATCATTTTGTACTCTTGTTTATACGAATAAAATTTCTGATTCTGATTCTGATTCTGATATACTTTCCAAAAGTGGTCCCCTTGTTCAGAATTCATTAATTTACTTTACGCGTCCATCTTTGGGTCACCAATTTACATATGTTTAACAAATTTCAACTCAATCGGTCCAGTAGTTTCGGAGCAAATCGGCTGTGACAGACGGACAGACAGATGCGCACGAGTGATCCTATAAGGGTTGCGTTTTTTCCTTTTGAGGTACGGAACCCTAAAAATGGTCTATCCTCCAGTGAAACTAATTTAACAGACTCTAAAAATAAATTAACAAAATTCCTCATCATCCCAGTGCCTATAAGTAAAGGTTTTATGGCCTCTTAAAAACTTATATTTGAAGGCTATGCTCCAAAATTTTATCGAGTTTAATTAATCGTTTCTTGCTTCGGGTGCCGAAAGCGACCGAGCACTTATTGACCAAACAGAGCGCAGGGATACCTTACGGTTATAAACTGATGATTTTAGAATTTAGTTTTGTGCTAATAGGTAATAGCTAGTTACTTACGGGAAACACCATAGAGAGCATGTATATTATTAAGTAAAATAATTATATGTTTTGTTACCTTTTGTTTTAGTACCTATTTCATTTCATGATATTGATGTTAGGTATTTGTCTTCACACAAGATACCATACCGTCATAAGATTGAATTTCGCCTGACATGCGTGAAAGAACACTATATTTTTTTTTCAGTACATTTTTTATTACGATTTTTTGTAAATTGTGATACTGAACTTACGTGTCACGGAGTTTAGGCAGAATATCAGTGCTTTTATCTAAAGAGCGAAGCGTATAACTGAGCCATGAGCTCTTTTGTTTTGCTGCAACTGCAAGGCACACAGCAATTGGGAATGGATGAAAATTTTAGAAATGCCTGATTATTTTTTTGGTCATAGGAATAACCTTCCTTAGCACCAAAAAAAGTTTCAGATTTTTCAGCTACGTCAATTTTTTTTGAAAAGTGTAAACGTTTTGGGTCAGTTACGGCACCTTCCTCGATCGGTCTCATATTACAAAAAAATATATTAAATATGTGTGGTAAACTGACACTGGCAATGATATTGACACTTGCAGCAGCTATATTGGTCATTACCAGTGTCAGTGTTACCGTTCTTGACCCAAAACGTAAATGAAGAAACTGTTTATATTTTTCAAAAATAATTGTCGCAGCTGAAAAATCTGAAACTTTTTTCTGGTGCTAAGGAAGGTTATTCCTATCACCAAAAAAATAATCAGGCATTTCTAAAATTTTCATCCATTCCCCATTGTATGTTTAAGTTTTTTTGTTATGTTACTATATATCTATTCTATTTCATATTGTGTATCGAATATTTGTTATAATTTTGTTTTTGTACGATGCTGTTTCTGTGTGTTGCAGCAAACAAAAAAAAAGTTTTATCTATCTATCTATCTATTGTGCTACCCAAGTTTAAATTTTTTTGTCATAAGTCAAAAGCGATGCGGTTAGAGCAACAGGTGGTACGATTGTATCAAATTACGTGATGTCTAGGGTTACCGTTCCTAGACGAGTGGATGCATATTTAGGTGTTTTTAGTAAAAAAAACTGGGTTGATATTCGACTTGTTTCAAGACTTTCAAGTATATACAAAACAGTAAGTGGCTTGAAGATGCATCTTTAAAAACTTGTCAACCAATATTTAATTTGTTCATTTGTGATTCGCCGATGCCATCGCGGTGTGACGGCTGGCAAACAGCGATCCAATACGTCGCTGACAGTCTGGACATGCTAGCTCGTTAGCTATAAATTTCAATGGAACTATTAGCATTCGCGAACATTTAGTTCGCCCGGACGGGACCGGGTCGGCATCGAGTTTGATTACTAAAAATAGTCCGGGAGGTGCATTCCGGTGCACGCGGGAGGAGGGCGGCCGTCCTTGGGCTCGTCTTCGCTTGATCTCTCGCCATTATCTCGATCCCTTTTTTGCGAGCCAATCGTTATCCGACCGCGAACAATCCGATCGATGTTCTCACGGATGCGAGTAATCAAAATGCTGATACATTTTACGCTAAATTAACTCAAAGAGATTAGACCGACGTCCCATGCTCATAAGAGTCTCTTGATCATTACAAAAGTACGTTGATGCAATTTTCGGAATTATCAAGCCCAGAGTAATTCAGTCGGGTGAATAAGCCGATCGATCAGTTAAAACCCGAAGCTTAAATCATTCGTCGATAGTTTATCGTGCATGCGTCTTTAGTTTATCGTGCACGCGTCTTTAAGATTCATGGTAATGTTCGAGATTAAATCCTATAGCTGGTTGTGGCACCTACGAACATAAAGTAGAGGTAGATAAAAGCGCTACGTGATCTTGGAATATGGTACTGATCGTGCAACTTTATGCAGCGACTACTTTTTAACTTTCATTGAAAGCATATCTTGGAATTGTTATATGTATATGACATGTCTTACCGTCAAATTTTTGATTACAATGCTGCGCAAATATCAATGCCTGTGGAACGCATTAGAAAAAAACCGGAGAAGTGCGAGTTTAACTCGCGTGTTGAGGGTTCCGTATATAATCTGAGTTCAAGAGTAAAAATTGCTATGCTCTAAGCATCAGGCGGCATACAAAAAATGTTGAGAATTTTTTGAGTTTCTTTAAATACTCACACTTCTTATAGGTTTTCCTGTAATCTTTAGGCAAGAAACTATTTTCCATATTTTTTTCAGAATTTTAAGCCTAGTAGTTTCGGAGGTATGAGGGGGGAATGGTCAATTTTAGTCGTTTTTCCTAAATTACTTACTTCAAATCTGTTTTTGCTAAAATTATAAAAAAAATATCCGAGATGCTTACAACAACTCCTTTCATAAACACTATTGACTATTGACTATTTCATTTGATATGTCACACAATACAGTTTGCGAACTTTTTTATTAATTTTCCAGTTTACCCCCCAAAAGTGGCCCCCTTGTTCAGAATTCATTAATTTACTTTAGCGCCCATCTTTGGGTCACCCATTTACATATGTTTACCAAATTTCAACTCAATCGGTTCAGTATTTTCGGCGCAAATCGGCTGTGACAGACGGATAGACAGACGCACGAGTGATCCTATAAGGGTTCCGTTTTTTTTCCTTTTGAGGTACGGAACCCTAAAAAGTAATCGTTTTCTAAGTTAACGCACTGGAACACTAATCATCTCATTATTTATGACTTTTGAAGATAGGTGATCAAATTAGACTTGAATATTTTTATGAGCGATTTGCTAAAGCCGCTAGGGGCGTCGATTATCTTGGCCTGGGCGAGTTATTCGCGTTATGCAACGCGTTATCTGCACTTCAGGCTGTCACGGGCAGGGTCTAGGGTACACTGAACTAGCGAGACATTCCACGACAGGGTGTACACGGGTGAAGTAAACGGTCGACGTCTAACATATGTTTACATTTTCGACCTTATATTCTTGTGATAAGGCGAAAAATGTATACATCTCTTTGACGTCGACTCTACTTATGGAGGCTGGCATAATGGCAGGCTAAACGCATGTTTATCCAATTTTATTTTTGCCTAGGTCCATAAAAGTCATGTAACGAGGTTGCATTATATTTCAACGACCGAATTAAGTACAATACAATACAATACAAATACTCTTTATTGCACACCTCACACAAACAAAGCAGTTACATAGAGAAACAATACAATAACATGTAGGTACAAGTACCTACTATTCCTACAATTACATTAGAGGTTTCATTTAATTTCATCCAAGATGTTTCAACATCGTTTCCGCGACGTTAATCCAATTATGTGAATTGACGCAGCAAATTTTCTTCCACTCATTTCAACTTTCAACCAGCCGATATCTCAACAGTGCCTATTTCTTCATGTCATCCTTCACTCATATTAGTCATATTGGGTGTTAGTACATTCGTGATCAATATAAATGCCAAAGATATAAACAAACCAATTTACCATATAATTCCATAATCATGTTCTTTTGATGATATACAGTAATTCTACATTTATACCTATATAAATACTGTAGGTACTGTTGATTATCATGTTCCTCTTAAGGCCCACCATATAATACAAAACATCAATGAATTTTCAACCAACTAATATAAGAAATAGAGATGAATTTCTTTTGTTTCATGCAACGACCGAGACAAAACAAATATCTCTGTTCCAATTGAAAATGATTTAAATTCCTTTAAGCGAATAAGTTCTTTCAGTAGGCCCATGGGCCTTAGGAGGATATAAGATTTAAATTTGAGTAGCCATAAATTGACATAACATTTGATAGGTACCTTTTGTTACTTATCTGTCACTTTTGAGGTTTAATGTGTGTTTAGACATGTGATATTGGTTTTACAAATTTGTTTATATTTTCGGGACTTTCTATAGGTGTTTGCTATTAAAAGTACCAAAGCTTGATAAGATCTTGAGAGGAATAGTGCGGGCGCCACAGTGCATGCGCATCGTGCAACGGTATGCGGTTTTAAAATTAAACTATTCTCACGGAAATATCATTAACATTTACTTATTAAAAATAATGGTTAGAAAACCACTAGAACCGTTGGTACATAGGTTTTAAAGTTGATGTGATGTCAAATAGTGCCTATAGGTTAAAATTAACATAATTTTGAGATTCTACCTCGATATCTAAGACGAATAAAAACCAAAATTGATACAAACTTGTATATCAATACCTAAGTAAATACAGATTCCGCCGGGATACGCGATCTTTATCATAAACTCTTACGGCATAATAATATTAGTCAGGTCACGTAACGAACGAATAGCTTTTTAAAGTCTCTGAAATGTGAAACTGATACTTTACGATAAAAATGTCAGGCAATAATAAACGTCTACATAAAATTATGTTAAATATAAAAATGGAGGTGGCGTTGCAAAGGGTAAATTGAGGTGCCTATCTAAGCGGACTTTTACTGTAATATTTTAAAACTGTTTTCGTAAAATACTAATGGCCGTATTCATAAACGTTCAACAAACCTGTGTTAGCTAAAATGCCGATATTATTCGTTTGTCTGTCACCTTGGATTTTTTGTGTTCGTAAGAAAGGGACAAAATGTATTTTATTTATCAGAGGCATTTTAAGTTTTATGAATAAGGGGGTAAGTAAATAAAGACAACCCAAAACTGCCAGCTCTGGAGAAAAATTATTACGAGACGGCTCTCCTAATCATTTTGCTTCACGGAAAGAACACTAAGTAAATAAAAACTTTTTACACAGTCAACTTTAATTTTTTGTTGTTTCCCTCCCGCTGCTTCGGCTACTAAAAATATGAGTCCTGGTAGCGAGGCAGGCTATTCTGTTCGGCCTATTCGGGTTCTACAAATACTATTTTTAGCCTCGTTAGTGTTCAGGTCGATAGTGGACCGGTTCCCGGGCCCGCCGCTCCTGCCACGGCCAGTTAATGTCTTATTTTATCAAGTTCTATGTACCTAACCACTCCCAAATGAATAATTTATAAATGTGCCAGACATAGGAATCCAGGGGACAAAATTTTATGACAGGTAGCGAGTTCCTATATCGATAACTCAATTATCGATTCTTGTTCTATATACTAGTGATCACTCCAAGTTTTGTTTGTAAAAACATGTTTTTATTAAAAGTGTAAAAATTTAACAAAATAACAACGCAATTCTCTACTTTTTCGTTTCAAACCGATTTATGAAATTTTACTCATTACAAGTTTTTTCTTCATTTCATCTACTATTGTTAAAATAAACGATCAGAATTTTCGGGCGTTAAACGTCTCCGTCTTGGCTGATAAATCCATTTAAGGTGGTGGCTAAATGACTTTTCAATACTAAATAACTAAAACACTAAACTTAATAAAGATAACTAAATTTAATAAAGTGATCTACTGTACTTCGTCTATTTTTCAGTTCGGACTTCTTCACCTTTTTGTAGCATTTTTTTAATTGTAAATAATTTTCCCCTTTATGTGTAAATATGTTTTAGCTAATTTAGACTGTAGGTATTTTCTTTACCATTCAAACACTAAAGTCTAGCAACAGATATGGTGATTGTAATTTTTTTATAGAATCGTGAATATTTAGACTATCGGCAATAAACTTAAATTCACCCTGAAGAGTTAGTTTATTTAGTGCAGTTGGCTTTTCTAACTGATATATCATCTGATGCAGAAAACGTATTCATAACTCGTCTTATATGATGTGATATCAAGGTATTAACGTTTGGAAACAAAGATCTCACTTTCTCAGCAATCCTATTCAATCCATGAATCCAATTTTTTTGCCACTTGTATCATATAAGGTGGCTGCGTCTGTCACTAAGTAACTATTGCACTTTGTTGAATTTATCGCTAATTGAATCACAACTCCATAAATTTGATACGTTATACCTAATCAAATTTGTAATTGTTTCATTATTTGTCTGCATTTACTTGCAATAACATGCGGCCGACTTGGTGTTATTGTGAACAAGTTTGCCAACGAATGCAGATGAGACTACCAATGTGAACGGTGACCAAAAGTCACCATTGACTATTTGGTCTCCGTTCACATTGGTAGTCTCATCTACAGACACAGAGATATAATTGTTCCCAATCTCAGTCATAATTTGTTGATATGTTTGATTATAAATTTGAGGAAGATATTTTTTCCTGATGTGAGATTGTGAAGACACTGAAAAATGACCATATCGTCCAGAAATGCAATTTTGAATAAAACCATAAAAATTAGGGTTTTCTAATTGATACCACGATATATTGTAGGCCACCATAGACATAGTAAGGTCTTTGTAAAATTGATATTTTACAAAGACAGAAAGAAGGTTTGATAAGGAGATAATATTAACTATTATTATGTGTGAACTGTGAACTTCATACTCTTCTTCAGAACAATACCTACTTACAAAAAAACACACAATGCCGAGGGCAATCACTAATATATGGAAAACAACATCGATAATAAATTTATTGATATAGGAACTCCCTACCTATCATACAATTTTGCCCCCTGGATCCCTATGTCTGCAAAATGACCTTTAAACAATGTTTATTCTAATGAATTCAGCCGCTACAATTACGTTGGTAAGAGCGCAAAGCAATCTGCCTGTAGTTAGATTTATAATAAGAACTAAGTATTCACTGGTGCATAGTTGCTGTTTTTTCTTCTTGTTATAGTTATTATAAAAAATAGTTCCCGAGAAACAGGAACATTAGATAACTATGTAAGTTTCCTGAGCATGAGGTTTACAATTACACCCTAGACTTAGCTTTTTCCTTAGAAAGCAAAAAGTTATTATGCGCATGTTTAACAGTTTCCATTTTACCGGTTCTTGTAGGTAATTATTTAAGGGCAATCCTTTCATTATAAAAGAGGCAACGCCATGCGGAACCCAGCATTTCATTGTCGTGGACAAAAATGTTGCTTGGATCCGACGTCAAATTAATTTATGAATGAAAGGAACTGTCATTACAACGTCTCAGGCGTGATTCACCGAGTTATTACAAAGGGGAATCTAATTGTGATTCATCGATGGTATCCTCTTCGAGGTTCGATTAATAATAGAACTCGCGCCCACGGCATCTGTATGCGGCAACATCTGCTCACTTCCGACTAATAGCGGCTACTATGGCTGAATGAATTAGTATCAACATCCGACTGTCTTTGAAGTTGTCGATAACTTCATGTCTTACTTTAGGACAATATTTTGGATCAGGTATATTAAAAAAAAAATTGAATTCTTAGATGAGAAAATCTTAAATTTGTTAAGACAATCTTTTATTATTATATTACTGTTTATTATAAATAAATAGTTACAAAAAAAAATACCGCCTCCTTTTTTTGAAGTCGGTTAAAAAGCTGTTAATGGATGCTGCCCGTGCGTTATTTGCTTCAAATTGCGATTGGCCGGCAAACATGGCGTCAAAAGTGTCACCAGCAGCGTGACATTCGCGAGCGATCGCCTTTTGGGCCGCGGTCCGTTACGCCTGACGCACGTCCGGTGGATCAGCGCCGGATATCCATAGTGCGCTCCTCAAGGGCACTCACCTTGCTTGGTACACCAAGAAAAGTACAGTCTCTTACAATCAGATATTTAAGAAAATAATTATGGCCTAGATTTTTGAGCGCCTTGTCCTGTCAATTATTTCAGGCGGGGGATACCGTGCATACTTGGTAGCATAGTCAACTGTTTTGAAATCCCCAATGTCCTCAATTAGTGTAAGAATGACGGAATGACGAACAGTTTGAAAAGGACTTTTCAAATCACCATGAGACTAGACGTGAGCACATCAAATATGTTTGGTCAATTTCATTTAGGGACAAATGGCCCGCTTGTGAAGACGAATTTGTGCCCAGATCACTCTTGTGTTTATTGATGATACTTCATACAAAATAATGAAATTCAAAAATTAATTAAGTTAAACGCCCTTCTCATTTTACGCTTATATTTCAAATTTGAATGCTTTCTAGCATTCGTTTTAATTTTCCATCGCAGCTAGTTCTCATAGTTCTTAGTTCTGATTGCATTAAATAGCACTTCGTTATCCATTATTTCGCTTGCTTGTTATGATAGTATTAGTTTGATTAATTACACTGCATCTAAAGTGATAGTGTAATAAAGTGATAGTTTTAGTTCCGATGTAGTCGGCACTTGTAGGGTACATGCGCGATGACGCATCAGTATGCTGCGCCTTGTGCACGTGAGTCACGCGACGTGACCCGCCTCCCCGGCGCTCATAGCACCACAACACCTGCAAGCACCATGCCCCATACACTTCAGCGTCACATACGACCAGTTGACTTTGGCCAACGGTATTGTTACTGAACGACATCCCACTAACAGTCTGCACTTTCTAAAAGCCCTTTAACGATCTTGATGTCGATAAATTGCTTACTAATCAATAGATCATGCTTCAATAGACTCGTTATAGCCAAAGCCAGGAAAAGAAAAGGCAATGATGCAATATCCGACTTTTCATACTTCAAGAGGTAAAGAAGCCAACCACGTCTATATTAAGTACGCGCATATTAACATAATACCTATACTATATACTACACTTACAGAACACTCACTACACTCTCGCTGCGCTTCTTTTCGCCCGACGCGACGTCATGTTTTCCGAAGCGCTAATAGCTTTTGACAAACCTCAAGACTTACTTGCAGAATAAATATTTGAGTCAACACGGCGTGATAGCTACATGTAGATAATAATAGCTGTTAGTCAACTACTCCACCAAATAAGGTATCAAATTGATGTTTTCACAATTAGAGTACACTACAGCCTTTCATAGTAAAAGACAACATAAATAATGTAAAATTCATACTTTTAGAAAATATCGTAAGGAGTTGCAAAGATGTGGCTGAAGCTATTAAGCACGACATTCAGTTGAAAAGTTTGTACAAAGCAAACGCGACGTCCGCTAGTAAAGCGCGGCATCACTTATGCATGAGGCTGCATTATGCATGGATTCCGATCGCAGGCGCAGGGCTCTAATAGCCAAGCCGCGAGCGCCGACCGAACTGCCTTTAAAGAAATAACTCTAAAAGGTCTAACAATCCTTGTTCATTTCAGCAAACTATTACCCGTACTAGATATGTCATGTGGCCTTAAACTACATGTCTTGCATTTTACTGAGGAGTATGTAACTGTACAGTGAACAGTCCTCATCGCATACATGGTAGCTAGCATCTAAGCATGGTCATATTGGCAACGCGAAGGCGTTAAAACGGGTTAAAACGTTTTTGAGCAGCGTACTACTATGTACGTAATGGAAACCATGCGATGTGATTAGCCTGCTCATGAAATGAATGATGGCTGTGTGGTGATGGTCTTGTAGACAAGTAAGACACAGCGCAGGATAAATAACAGTTGAGCTGCTCAAATGGAGGAAGAGATTTAAAACTGAAAATTTACTGTAAGCACGCGAATAAACACATTTTTGAAATCCATTTAATCCACATGAAATCAAAATCTAATCTTTAACCCTTTTCCAGGCCGGCAGTTGGAAAATGACAATCGGATGTCAGTCTTATTCATTGACATTAAGTTATTATGTTTGACAAGCAGTATGTGGTCGATATAACGCCTCTGTCTGGAAAAGGGTTAACAAAAACCAAAACACGTTTGGTAAAAATGTAGCGGTTGGCTTTTATCAAAATACAGTTATAACAACTATGTATTTTATAAACATTAAGATAGTATATCGATAATATAAAGCAGCAAATAGTTAAAAAATGGCATAGGTACTGATACAAGTAGTCAATTAATGCGTGTAGCGCTCCGCGCAGCCTCCTATGCAAATGTATCGTCCGCGTCGTAGCCCCCGCAATTTCGCCAATACTTTCTAAACAGGACGACATCGACATGCAGCTATACTTTATTTTTCTCGTTTATTAATAAAGCCGAGTCAAATACCGCGGTTTCTAGTTTTATTTTTAAAAGCTTATCTTGCGCTACTTAGAGAGAGATTTAAGCGCTCGCTGAGCCGCTTATTTCATCCTTCGGTTGAGTTATTGGGCCTATTTCACCATTAGTCTGGTACTTAAAGAGCACACGACAGGATTAAGGCAGGAACATTTTAAACCCAGGATTTAAAAATGTGACCGGGGCAACATAAGCTGATACATGTTAGGAATATCATATTACAAATTTGATGACTTTAAGTACCCTTTTCTTCTGACTTTAAGATTTAATAAGATTTAACATCTATATCGATGAATCATCGTTTGTTACAAGAAATGTAAATTAAACGCTACTAGCCGATTCATCTGTTACATATATTGCGTCCTTAGCATCGACGCATCGTCACCGCTTAAATACTTGTGGCGAACCGCAAGAAGGTAGAGTTGCGTTTAATTAGGCACATCACAAGTCAGTCAAGCACAGGAGTCCGTAAACTCACACGGCAATTTTACCGGTCATACTCGTAGTTCAATCGAAATAAAATAAAATAAATATTTGGCGATAATCTTAAACCTACTCCCAATCTAAGCAAACTTGTACAGACAGCAGCAGAAGTGACTACGCGGGCCACACGTCAATGATCTACCTACACAAGCACTAACGTCAAGGAAATACGCTGTGTAGATCAATATGAGCGTGTTATTCTGCTGCTAACTGCATATACTATTGGTGACTACTAGGCGACAATATACATACCTATGCATATATTATATTGATATTTATTTAACTCATAATATTACATTGCACTATAAACAACATTATTGAACATCCAAGACGCAAGAACAAATATCCTGCCCTTACCGGGATTCCAACCTAGCTAGTCGATCACGTAACAAGCGTCAGCAGGGATCGGATACCGGTATTTACACCATACAAAAATACCGGTATTATTTGGTTCCATTTCGTTCTCTGGTTTATAATATCATTTTTGATCAGGCAGTCTAATAATACGAAAATGTTACCTAAATACATGATAGAGTCCTACATTAAGAGCCTAAAATAATTCAAAATATTAGACTACTTCGGGGATTCTTGATAAAACCGGTTCCGATCCTTGGCGTCAGGTAGATCTAAATGTCACTTTTTATATGGAAGAAAAACCGGTCAAGTGAGAGTCTGACTCGCGCACCGAGGGTTCCGTACAAAATTTCATACAACATACCCGTCTTGCCCCGCCCATTAATTTTGGAAAAAATATTAGCAACGCATAGTGTAGTTAAGATTTTTTTACTAACATGCGCGACCACAAGGAACTCGGTATGCAGGTTGCGTTTTTCAGCGATAATTCTTTATCATGTGTATTACTTTCGACAATTCTTTTTTTATTTGCTAGAAGGTACTTTCAGAATACTTTCAGACGAATTTGAAGAAAAAAAAAACACAGAAGTATTAAATTACAAACTTAATTAACAAATGATTTTCGAAGAATAAAAAAAAATACGATACATATAGGCCTCTTTATACGTTATTTACGTTAATATAAATCATATGTATTATTTTTAAATTTTCCGCTTGGTGAACTTTGGAGATAAGGAGAGAATAGTATTTTTTTCAACATTTTCCTTTATAAATCGAAATTTTACGACTGTAGAAAAAAAAGGAAACTGTTTTAGAATGCGCAATCCAAGATCTTTCATATAATATACTAGACTTTAAATTTTTGCCCCCCCCCCCCCCCTCCCCCCCCCCCTCTTATCCGTCCTTTTTTATAGAAATTAAAAATATATATTAAAATTTTTCATGTTCCATACACGTGCATTAGCTTTGTTTATAACTATTCTAAATTTTAAATTGATAGCATTAGTAATTCCTGAGATATTTAACTTTGCGACGGACGGACGTAGTCGCATCATAAGGGTTCCGTTTTACCTTTTTGGTCCGGAACCCTAAAAATGACAGTTGGATCTACCTAACGCACGTTCAAAACGTTACGTGATTACGCTCCCCCAGGACCTCGGAATTTGCAGGCAGGGGCACTACCAACTAGGATAAAGCGGTCGTCAATTTAACGTTATTAGCTCGAATGATTATTTCGGTTGAAATTCTTTATACTAATTCCATTTCATAACCACGCAATGAAAATGATACAAATTTTACGATGTCTGGTTATTACTTTGCCCCACATAACCGACTTGATCAATGGCAACATGGCCAATTTCGCGTACATTTATGTGCTGCACTTCCCTTGAATTTTAAACACTAATGTTCTATGTGTGCCAATGAACTTGAAAGTTTTGCGTACCGTTTAAAAGGAACATGAGTGAAATATTTAATACAATTATCTTGAATGCACATACTACACAGAAATAACATAAATAATACAGTTAGTAAGTATTTCACTGATATTCAAATCACCAACTTTTTATGAAATGTCAAAACAAACAACTTACAATTTGTAAGATAGTAATTGCAAATGACCTCTACATGTTCTATGGTCAAACAGCGCCCGTTTTTTGATCTTTATGATAAAAAATCTTTTAAATAGCAATAATAAGATGAAGCGTGATCATTTCCGAATATTTTGTGAGTTTTATTTATTGATGACTAGCTTTCCGCCCGCGACTTCGTCCGCGTATAATACGGTTCCTCATACAGACTTTAATTTCTTATTTCATCTCCTTAAAATGTGAGTTTTGGTATAAGAACTATCTTACGTTCATCCTCATAAATCGATATAGCCAACATAAAGTTAGCCATTTAGGCGAGAAAACGGGACACGTAGACAGACATAGTTTTTCATTTACAGTGTTATTAAATACTTAATATCAATTAGAATTTTGGTCAAGTGCGAGTCGGATTTTAGTTTTCCCATACAGTTTGAGCCCCGCGCCTGATAAAGTCAACGAGCAAAATCATTTGGTCTCCATACAAAGTTTCATCCCCTTTTTCGTCCCTAAAAGGGATGAAATTTGACATAAATTATAGCCTATGTCCTATTCTGATATAGAAGGTACATAACTGGAAAGTTTCATATAAATTCGTGCAGTAGGTAGTTTTTGAGATTAAGTGGAACGTGCATCCATCCATCCATCCATCCATCCAAACTTTCACGTTTATAATATTAGTAGGATAGTAGGATTTAAGAATAATTATTTTACGGTTGTCAAATACCATATTAAAACTGAAACGAGTTAAAAGGTAGTTTTTGTAATGCAATTATATCGGTGCGATTAAAAACAAGTATGAGCAGAAAACCCCAACCTCACTTATTAAAATCCATTCATTAGTTGTTAACATTCGAGGGAATAAACTATTCCACATAAGATACATAGACCTACGCGTCGAAAAAATAACTCTGACTGTGCTATCGCGGAGCCGGGTAAGTAATAAAATGATTAAACTTCCTTTTGGCTTTGCTGTAATCGCGTAAAAATAATGACAATGTCTGCTACGGCGATCTTCATAACTCTCGATAATATCTCGACAAAAGCTGCTCTCACAGAATGAAATCGCAATAAAATTAGTTCAATTGTCTGAGACTACGAAACACGTACACAAAAAGGCGCCGTTGCAATTAGGTGACACCATACATCCAATGTTAAGTTTATTAATAAGTATACTACATGTATGAACGTAGCTAAACAATATTTGGCATACGATAGTCAGTGGGACGATTAAAATTTCAGCAAACATAATGTTTTATATATGTTTATTTTATTAATGTGCCATACGTTGCTCGGTTTAGTAGCTCGTGTGCTGTTGCAGATCAAAATGTTAAAAAGGTGACATAATATGAAACAAAATCATATTAGGCAGTTACTTAGTACACAAGTAATCCAAAGCAGCAAAAAAGTTTGTGGGACCGCAAGGTATAATTATACACGATGGTAGGTATATTTAGTATACCTAATGCACAGCAAAGAGCGGAGGCGTCGAACTGGAAATCAGTTTGGTTGAGCACTTTGCATCGCAATATCATTTCAATGTGTTGCGTGCATTCATTTCGACTGGCTACGTTAGTCGGCGTGTATGGAAGCGGGTGCGCGAACACACTGACATCACACTGTGGTGCAAAGTAACGAACCAAATTAAACTCCCGGTATGAAGATGAATGGTCCCGGCGCGCCTGCCCGTTTCTCGGGGTCATATTCATATTTGTGACAAGTCTTATTGTCGAGTCCCCTCCAAACACATTGATGTTGACTCTGTACCGCGAGATGAATAGGTCTTGTTACAACATACCAAATCATACCATACGCTTCTCAGGAATTCGGGTCAGGCGGGAGTAAAACAAATAATAGGTACCCCTCGAAAATAATTTGTAGGTATTCGGCTTACACCACGACCTTAAAAAATATTAACCTTCTAGGTATGGTTAAAGTGCAACGTAAGTCTCATGCAATCATAATAAAAATAAATGTTCCAGGTGGAATTCAGACCTGACGGAAATCCTTATTTTATTTTTTTGATACAATGTTAAGTAAAAATTACTAGGTAGGTACATATATGTTACTATATCAATAAATAAGAATTATAATAGTCGGGTTGGATGGGCATGAGCACGACGGCCGACCGCAAGCATACAATGAGATGTGCCTGATAATGGACTCGTGCTGTAATCCAAATTGAATTATGCGCACCGTATACATGCAACCGATATAAAAATGAGACGACGCTGAGAGGCCGTAAAATTAAGTAGCCTGCGGTCATTTCACGTAAATCAACTGAATACACGACTGCACGAGGGTCTTCATATTTCATGGCAGAATTTCTTTATTTTTTTTTTATTCCAAACATCCCGTTTCTTTGTTTCAACATTTTAGTATACATTATGAAGTCAAATAACTAGAATTCTTAACGATTTATATTGTTTTGTTTCAGCACAAAGGATAACGACAATTCAACTGGATGGCGTTCAATACTTCATCTCCAGAATGAATCCCTATAGTCCAGAGCTCAACTATTTCTTAGCATATCAGTACTGCAGGTAAGACTTAAACAATATTTAACAAACCAAAATTCAAAACAGGAGATGAGAAATCGATAAACCGAGACAGTTAGCCAAAGAAAATTGATTGGCCGGTGACGAATCTAGACCAAACTGGCTCTAAATCCGCGTAAACAAAACGTTCTCAATTTCGGTGTTAGCTTACATTTTGAGTCTCACAGTCTCACGGGCAGCTTGATGTAATAATATTGTCGTGACTAGCTATCCTTATCTAGTTCGTGGCTGTGATCCTGTTTAGGTCCTGCTATAACTAAGCCGGGCGTTAACAAGCGTTGTCGCGGTTCACTCCAACCAGGAAGTGAGGACATTTACATAACCGTTGGGAATTTCTGGAAACTTAACAACAATATCAGAACGCTTCCGCGAGCTTGTAACCGTTGTTAACACTAGTACATAAAGTGTATTGTATTGTAATTGATGGCTGCGGCAATAACTTGAAGGCTCTGGGCCCTGGGAACAGTTGTATATTACCTACGTTGCGCTCCATGCTGCACATAAACGATCATTTGCTCTACAGTCAGCGTCTAGCAATTCAAAAATTACGTACTGTTTAAAAGCAACACAATGCATAAATCGGTAACTATACAAGTAGGTACCTGGGCATTTAAAAAAATAAGTGTAGATACTCAATTAGCGTCAGTAGTTAAAAAAATATTAACGCGTTTATGCATATCATCAATAAATCGAAAAGAAAAGTTAATTTTTAATACAGTTGCTCAAAAAGTGCTACTTTACGTAGCTGTTTAGCGTGCGGAAAGTTGATTTTCGCGCACTAGTGCTTTTTTACTTTTCCTTGTACAAATTGTACCATTAATTTTTATGTCAATAAAAAATAAATAAGATAGAACTGTATTAAACTTCATTTGTATTTCAATGATGTTACAGAATGAATAATATAAAAGTTTCAAATTCCTTACTTGTGGTTTTTCTTATTTTTTCGCGACTGTATTAAAAAACGTCGTTCGATACACGTGCGGAAATGTCATTATTCACTCGTCCCGAGTCTTACCACTCGCCTACGGCTCGTGGCAAGATATCTCGGTACTCGTGTCGTAATGACATACTTTCCGCACTAGCATCGAAATATACTATTTCATACAAACTGAATTTAATACTTACTCGTCAAAAAATTGACATCAAATATTGAGTTAATAAAAAAAACCTGATCTAATTATATCATATTTACAAACAAAATATTGCATTGCCATCAATGTCATCAAGTCATCATGTAACTTGTTGTCTAGTAACTTATTTTTTTTCAAAACGTTATTATATTTCGTCATATTAAAAAAAGTGTGGAATTTACACCTTAATTTATTGTACCTACTTACTATACCTACCAATATCAAATTACAAAGAAAAATATCGGTCATAGTCAAGCAAATATCATCATCATCATCATCAGCCTATATACGTCCCACTGCTGGGCACAGGTCTCCTCTCATGGATGAGAGGGAACGGCAAGCATATATACCTCTAATGAATTGTCATTATCCACAATAAATAATAAGTACAATGAAATATTGACTCACAAACTAAGACGTTCCGAATGACTATTCCGTTGCCCTGTATTTGGTTTTCTTTATTCAAGCCTTGTTTTGTCCCTAATGGCTCTTTCTATGGAGCAGTAACGACAGCCTAGATCCACCACGCCACGTGCTCGGTCAAACAGCTAAGAAAGGTCAGTCGCCCCGCGCCCGCGCACGATGTCCTTCCATTCCCACAGTCACGACCTATTTACTGTTCCATATTGTTAACGAGCTCGACGGACGAGTCGTGATATTTGAACATTGGCTATTTTGGAAACGAAGGCGGCTGTGGAATCGAATAAGGCCGATTGCAGTAATGAGATTAGGTGGAATTGAATAAATTTGCGTTTCACAGAAGAAACTTTCAATAGAGTCATGCAGAGATTGAGGCTCGCGTCTTTTCTGTGGACATAGTCAAATTAAGAGTTATAAAGCCTAACTTTTGATGGGACCCATACACATAAACGTGATAAAAACATAACATACATGCACATAAGCTGTGACCTATTTATTATTGATGACAGGAAAGACGCTTTTGTTTTATTAACTCTGTATAACCGAATAACGTATATTATTTTTTGGTGATAGAAGGAATAACCTTCCTTAGTATCGGAAACAAGTTGCAGATTTTTCAGCTGCGTCAATTTTTTTGAAAAATATAAACAGTTTCCTCACTTACGTTTTGGATCAAGGACGGCACTTTCCTTGATCCGTCTCATATTACTAAAAATATCTCAAATACCTATCTGTGGTAAACTGACACTGGCAATGATATTGACAGTTGCAGCAGCTATATTTATCACTATCAGTGACAGTTTACCACAGATATTGAATATATTTTTTGTAATATGAGATGAATCAAGGAAAGTGTCTATTGACTGTCCTTGACCAAAAACGTAACTGAGGAGACTGTTGATATTTTTCAAAAATAATTGACGCAGCTGAAAAATTTGAAACTTTTTTCTGGTGCTAAGGAAGGTTATTACTATCACCAAAAAAAAACAGGCACCTGTGATATTTTTATCCATTCCCCATTCAAGTCTTCCGATATACAGTTTAATATATGAGACTTTAATCGGGCAAATAAACAGGAATATTTGACCTTAATAGATTTAAAAACGATGGAATCGATTAAGGACACTCGGTAGGAAAAAGAAATTATGCGAATTCGTCATTCAAGTTGACAGGCTCATTGAGGTGTCGCAGGAGAAGGTGCGTGACGAATATGCGCCGGCGCCGCTCATAATACGCAAATTGCATAGGGCACAGAATAAAGACCATTGTAGACCCTCTGTGAATACAATAAGAATATAAGGCCATATTTTCGAGATTCTACTTTGACACCAACCACAAAAAGGCAATGACGGGGCGACATCGCCGGAAGACATTTTCGATTTTGTGCATCCATTCAGAATTTCTATAAACAGCTTTAACCAATACGCTTTTTTGCGTCCATTAAAAAAACATTAAGGTTTACCGAACAATTTTTTTTTATCCGAACTGCTCGGGTCAAAATAAACAAAACCTGTAAATATCTTTTTCGATTAGGTTTTTTTAATGTTATAGCTAGGCAATTATGATGCTAAGTACAGCCCTTTTGGTTTTATAATGATAATAATTAGCTCCGCGGCGTATACAAAGAACCTAGGCGGAGCGATGGAAAAAATATAGCACATACCTAATCCCGTAGGTCCATTATACATATAACCTACTGAAGAAAGGGTTTTTAGAATAGGATGGGTATAGTTTCTGAGATTACACCCAATATACAAACCAACAAACTTACATTTCACAGATATTACACTTGTTTATTATTTATTAGTAGGTATCGGCACGAATCGCGGACCGTTTATGGTTTAACATAATGTTTTACCGGTTATAGTTGCATTTGATTATTTATACCGCTAAATAGTTTAATACTGGTTTATTTTCCGGTATTTGAAATTCATATCGGTTTGAGAAATTACAATTTATACCTACATGTAATCAACATTTATTTATCTGAACCTGAAATAATTAAAATGGTATTGGCCAATGGGAGTCCACGGCATCCGTGAAGAAATTTTAGTAATCCAGGTTCGTTTTCTACATCTTTACTGGAAATTGCACGCCTATCGGCGTTTACGGCATTGTGCTAAGTAAGATAAACAAAGCCGTCTATGGGGTCCACGACAGTTAATGCGTTTAATTGAATCCTCATTTTTCTCCCAATATCTCAAACATGGGAAAATAAGTTTGTATATAAACTTTTTTGAAGTATCAATATTGACACAGAGCCCAATAAAAAAAATATGCACGGTTGACACAATACGTCTGTCAGTGTTTGTAAACATTGTGAAAATACCTTTTCTTTTATGTTTTGTTAATTTCCACAGTGTTGTATCCATATTTGGCAGACTCAACATTTATAATTTCTTATGCTGAAGAACTTACTACAGGTTTGAACTCAATTCCTGTTTATTTATTTTACATTGCCATCTCAAGTCAAAACAGGAGTTAAGTCACGTGACGTCACGTAACCAAAGTCACGTGCTCAGCGCACAGTAGCTTTTAAAATTAATATTTTAGTACTTTTCGATAAAAAAATATAAAAACTAAAAGCTCATTGCAACTCTCAAGCATGAAACGAATCGAATGACATATCATTTATCAAAATCGGACCATAACTGTAGATCTGATGGCATGTACAAAAATCGGACTCGCGTTATATATATATACTAGCTGCCCGCGCGGCTCCGCCGCGTATACAAAGAAGCTAGGCGGAGCGACGGGATAAAATATTATAGCACATAATCCCGTAGGTCCATTCTACATATATATATATATAACATAGGTACTGAAGAAAGGATTTTTAGAATACGATGGGTTTAGTTTCTGAGACTATCCCCAACATACAAACTTACATTTCACAGACATTACACCGGTTTATTATTAGTATCAGCATAGATCAAAGAATACTGTATCGGGGACCGTTAATGGTTTAAAATAATATTTTACCGGTTATAGTTGCATTTGACTATTTATACCGCTAAATAGTTTAATACTGGTTTATGTTTTCCAGTATTAAGTCATATCGGTTTGACAAATTACAATTTATACCTACCGTAATCGAAATGTAATTATCTGAACCTGAAATAATTTGGATGGTATTCAAGTCAGGTGAATAAAGTTGCCAATGGAAGCCCCCGGTATCCGAAAAGAAATTTTAGTACTTAATCGAGGTTCGTTTTCTACATCTTTACTTCAAATTTGAAGCCTACTAATCGGTGCCTACGGCATTGTGCTAAGTAAGGTAAATAAAGCCTATATAGGGTCAACGACAATTAATGGGTTTAAACCTCATTCTTCTCCCAACATCTCGAATATGGGAAAATAAGTTAGTATATAAACTTTTTGAAATAAATATAAACATGGCAAATAATATTGACAACTCTATGTCACTAAAAAAATTAATCCACAGTTGACACAATACGTCTGTCAGTTTTTGTAAACATTGTAAAAGATCGTTTATTTTCTATTTACTTAATTTTCTTAGTGTTGTATCTTGTATCCATATGTGGCCGACTCAACATTTATAATTTCTTATGCTGAAGAACTTCCTACAGGTTTGAGTTCAATTCTTGTTTATTTATTTTACATTGTCATCTCAAGTCAAAACAGGAGTTAGGTACGTCACGTGACGTCACACAGCCAAGGTCACGTGGTCAGCGCACGGTAGATTCTTTAAATTAAAATTTTAGTACTTTTTCAATAAAAAATTAAAAATCGGAGACCTTATTGCAAATCTCCAGTATGACACGAATCGAACGACATATCATTTATCAAAATCGGACCATAACTGTAGATCTGATGGCATGTACAAAAATCGGGCTCGCGTATTATATATATAGATAGATATGTATATATATATATATATATACATATAGAATATATAGATAAATGGCAATTATAAAAGAGGCTTATGTTCAGCAGTGGACGCCTTTCGGCTGATATGCAGATGAATGGCAATTATAATATGAGATTTCAATAAGTATTCTTTTAATGCGAGTAATATATTTAATTAGTCATTACCAACATCGTATAAAATTGTAATCATGCTTAATTGGGTATATGGGTATCTATGTAACCATCCTCATCTCGTTATTAGAGCGTTGCTTTTATCTTGTCAATTTACTTAATGGACTTATAAAAGGGAAGCTATCTAAAAACGATATTTGCAGAAGGTAACTGAATGTAACGTTTACGGACTGTCGCCGCGCAGTTTTTAGCATCAAGAGTTTTCTGAACTTGGGTCTGGAATGTCGTCCCCGTGTTGCAAGCATGAAGCCAGTCTTTAGCGAATAAATTGCCTCGAACAGGCCTCAGCGTATAGTTTCTATGCGAGTTAATAGCTGAATACGATTAGCTGGAATAGGCGGTTATTTAGATAAATCGCATTTATGGATCCGGTGGAACGAGTTCATAACTGCTCGCTGTCAAAGGACCTACACATCCTCAATTACGTATTCTCTAGAGAAATTCAATTTCACTAAGTAACAACAATCCGTAAAGTAATTTGATCAATACGATACTACCATATTGAAGTTGTGGAGGGTAGGCCAAGTAGTTTGACCCATGATTAATTTGATGTAATCTTTAATAAACAATGATGGTGCGTAAAGTTTAAATAGCTTGCTGGCGCTATTTTATGGTCCAAATATGCAATAACTCTCATGGCAACCGATAAGGCTCGCGACTTGATGGTAATATAACATTTATTAACACAGTGTAACTAAATCAATTTAATGTTCGTTTCAGATCGCTGGGTTTGCAACTAGCATCATTTGAAACGAAAGAGAAGGCGGATTCGATAACAACATATCTCACAAATGCAGGTGAGTAAAATAATAATAATGACATGTAAAATATTGAATTTTATAAATTTTGGAGTATCACTACCTACTAACGCACGCTGCATGAAGTAAAACATAAGAATTTCTATCACCTTGGATTATTCTTCTCAATTTAAGTTTTTATCTCTTCTGATAATGTAGATTCCTTTCATAATAAGTTCCATGACCGATTTCGGCCAAGGCGACTGCTCTCATCTCTGTAGTTGTCACTCGCTGGTGTGCTCGTATGTGGCAAACGTAGGCAATCTTGTTATTTAATTCGGTCACGGCAATAATTCCAGGCTACAACAAATACGACTTCTGGACATCGGGCAACAACCTGGGCACGGACATGTACCTGTGGATGAGCACCGGGCTCCCGTTCAACGCGACCTTCAACTACATGCGGCGCGTGACCGTGGACGTGCCGAGCACGCGCGACGACAGCATCGACCCGCTCGACGTGCCGCAGGGCAGCACCGCGCCGCAGCGCACCGCACGACATGGGTATGCGCCTTTTTTTAAACATGCTCGGTAATGTACATCTTCCTACCTAGCGACACTAGTCATAGATCACCGGTCAAAATCACCTACATCGTGTTTGCATCGCGATTGTAGCGCTGCGAAAACTCGCCGTGTGTAAAACTCCTTTTACATTCGCGAAAATAGACTGAGAAACACAGCGGGCGTCACGAATTTACAGGTCGGTAATGAGATTTAAATAGGAAACGCCCGTGGCGGATACTTACTGCCTACTGCTGTTCTATTCTTTATTAATAGTTCAATTCAAAACACGTGATGCCCCTTCTATATAGTAGTTCTCACAGGCACTAGGCATCTAAGGCCCATAGTTACCTTAAATACTTAAATACATTCAATACATTATAAAATTAAGAATCAACTGACTGGTCGTCATTTTATGCCCATTTCTGGACATTTTGGCATCAGGAAACGAACACTTTTCCATATTATTGTTCCACATAGGTGGAACTATACTGGCTATGGTCTTAATTTGATCGATGAAATACAGTAATCAATTTTCTTAATGATCTCAATCAATACAAAGTGGTAGTTTCAAATGAATTTTTGTGAGCTAGGAACATTTACGAAAGAAACTTTCAATAATTTGAGTTATTCTCCTTATATTTGGTCTCACTGGTATCTGTAAGCCTGAATTTCTTAGAATGTCATAAAATTCAATATGGTTCTACAAATTTGGTTAAAGAAAGTTCCATTATTATTTCAGTATAATAAAGTTAACGAAATGTCTGCTTCTTATCATTCTGTACTATAAAACTATAATGCTGATTGAAAAAAAATTGGCATTCCAGAACTGAGCACGTGATGACGAACGGTTGCGTGGCGCTTAAGGCGCCCACCTTCCACTGGGAACCCCAGCACTGCGGCGAGATCAAGGACTTCATCTGCGAGCAGACGCGCTGCTACTACTACAACTATGGCTCCATCCCCGTCTCCTCCGCGCAGGGGTAATGCCAGGTGAGATGCCAGCCGTCTCCGGAGGCCCAATCCCCGACCAGCCGCGCGCATATAATCCCTGGGTACATTGCTTAACATCCACGAGTATCACTATACGTTAACAAGACAACGTAATTACTCTTCTGGGTTAGATATAGACAGTAGAAGTAGCTATGTGTGTGTGCTAACATGGAAGTCTTGTCCAAGTGGTTCGACCATGGTGTTTCCAGCGCGCGGGCCCGCGGGACAGGGCCTCTGTGCCTACCCAACCACCAAACAAGAGCCCTACACCCAACGAAAAACATTTGGTTTAAAATATATTTTACTTCTTATACGTAGTTATCTTTTCAAAATTTATAACAACTATTTGGTGGGTGGGTGAAGGGGGCTTTGCTTGGTATCTCTTGCTCAAGCGATACATTATCTTTAGTTTAAAAATTTGTCTTGCGATAACATAAGTATTCTATCTTTTCGGTTTTTTTTCGATTTTATTCATTTTAATTCTTTGTAATACGGTATATATGACAACAAAGCCCACATAAATATCTAACAGTATATCTAAGTATTTCCAGGACCGCTAGGACGTTTCAGAATTTTTTGCCCGCCTTGTTACGGCAGATATTTATTAAAATGCTGGTGACTGGCGTATCTAGTACAATGAAAAACCAAAATTTCAACTCGTCAAATTATGGTAAAAAAATAACGTTAAAATCTTAGTATCAGTTTTTTTTATCTATGTCGCTACACTATTAATATGTCTGAATATCTTGGTGTGTTAAGAAGATACAATATGATACTACAACTGCCTAAACTTTACCGGGTTAAGTAAGTGGCCTTTCGCTGTGTTACAGACTGTGTTCATTATATCCTATAGATTAAATTGGTTGTTTTAAATATAGAAATGACAAAGAATATGTACATATTCTAATGTCGTAATCCTTGTTTTTTAGGGTTCCGTACCCAAAGGGTAAAACGGGACCCTATTACTAAGACTCCGCTGTCCATCCGTCAGTCTGTCTGTCCGTATGTCACCAGGCTGTATCTCATGTATCTCACTCTCTCGCGAAAGTGGTTTGTCAGGATCGTAGCAAATGGAGATCCGTGATCTCTGCCTACCCCTCTGGGAAAGAGGCGTGATTATATGTATGTATGTATGTATGTATCTCATGAACCGTGATAGTTAGACAGTTGGAATTTTCACAGATGATGTATTTCTGTTGCCGCTATAACAACAAATACTAAATAACAGAATAAAATCAATATTTAAGGGGGCTCCCATACCACAAACGTTATTTTTTTGCTCGTTTTTATAGATAATGGTACGGAACCCTTCGTGCGCGAGTCCGACTCGCACTTGGCCGGTTTTTTCTCATTAATTTACAATCGATTCCAAAAATGGCCGTCTTACACCACCAATATCCTTAAAGAACACCACGCGAATACTAATCGATTACATAATTTGATCGAGTTTGTGTTGGCATGGTGTCACTGTCGGACAGCGGGTAACCCTCGGGGCGGCGTCTGTTTGTCGGCAGGAAGCCGCTGTCGCTCACGACCACGACGACGGCGCACCCGCTCACCTCGTCGTCGCCGCCGCCTCCGCGCTCCGAGCACCTGCCGACCCACTTCACCCTCAACGACCTCATCGGCAAGCTGCGCCCATCCTCGCTCGACGGCCTCCAGTCCCCGCACCTTAAGACCGGTGCCCTCCTGAAATCGCCCCCGCAAATCGATTCTCACTATTCGCGGGCCGCCGACGCTCATTCCCACGATGTTGAGCAGGAGCAGAAGGAGGAGCCCACGCAGGGCCCGTACGAGGAGGACGACGGCATGGCGGGCGACGACCCGGCGGCGTACCTGGCGCGCATCGCCGACGCGGCCGCCGACGTGGCCGCCGACGAGCCCTCCACCTCCGAGCCGGACGCCACCGAGCACTCCGTCCACGCCAGCGGCATGCTGGCCCCGCCCGCTTACTAGTGTCCGACTCGGTGCCTCATCATTTAAGCTTCATCCGTCAGGTATTCTTTCCACCAAAAGTAGTATTCGATTTATTTAATGTATCGTGATTTTAAGTAAGTAATTTACGATAGAGTTTGCTGAGGGTGCTTAGACGACTGTTCGTGTTGTGTAGATTTCTTTGAGAATATTTTCAATCGTCGCCAAACGACGTTAGGGACTAAAGTTCTTTGGGACTGCGTATTCTCGTGAAGGTGCTGGCGACTCGCGACCGCGACTTGCCTCCGTCTTCGGGAATGTTGAATATCACAAAATGAGTATTCCACGAGTGGATACTTCGACTTCTACGTTAATTAAGTAGGTATATCAGATCTCTGGTGATTTCATTAAACCGTAACATGTATTAATTTAATTTAGTGCAAAATCGGATTATTTGTCAGGACATATCATTCGACATAGTTGTTTAAGATAGTGTTTATAACGATACGTACCTAGTTAAGTATTTTAAGTTGAAACTCAAGAATTTAAAGAGTAGTGATGTAACGAAGTTAATAAAGTTTAAAATTTGTAATTGGATGAATGTTTTATTTAAGGAATTCGCTTCCGGTGGTCACGTCCAGACGTAGGTTCATTATTAATTTGACAATTTCGTGCGGCTTACGCAAAAGGTTTGCCTTTTAGTAAGCAACGCTGACGTCAGTCACGCACAAAAGGTTCAAATGTACTCACCAGCCGTTGATGACGCCCTCCACGTTGAGCATGGGCACTATCTTGAAGACGTACTTGGCGCGCAGCGCGGCCGCCACCTCCGTGTCACCGAGGAGACAGCTCAGCGTGCCGTCCATCACCCACGACGCGTTGCTCTCGCCGGGGTGCACGCGTGCCGTTAGGAAGATTATCTCTCGGTCCTGCGACATTATACACCCGATCAATAACTTCTAACGTCATACAAATAGTCGCAATTTTCAAGTCTGTCGTAAGAAATCGAGGTGTAATTTACGTGATATATCAGACGATGATGGTTATTGGGTTAATATATATATATATCAATAACTTAGTTGGAATGTAGTTTATCTGCAAGTAGATCAGTAATTTAATTCCCTAGTTAGTTTGCGTCAGATTCAGTGGTTCAGGAATATTGTCTATGAAAAAAAATAAAGAATCTGCACTTCTTTATACCTATATATTTTTCGAGGAAAAGATTGCAGCCAGAAAAAATGTATCAAGCTTGAATGGGTATTAGTGGTACGGTAAAAGAAACGGACACATGCTTCTTTTAATACTTCTGTGTCAATGTGACAGCTACGAAAGTGGTCCATGTTTTAACTTCTCTTACCGTGCCTAGATGGTACAGTTTGTATATTATGTCAACTCAACTTTCTACCCAATATACTTACATAAATTCATATTGATATTTATTACAAACACTTTTCTGTCAGTTAAAAAACCTTATTTCAATGAGTTAAGATCAAATGAATTTACCTACTAACAAAGGTAAAGTAAACTGACCGCAATTGGATTGTGAGGAGTATCGTCGGCAGATATGGTCAGCAGCGGCACCTCGTTGTTGTTGAGGGAGTAACAAAGCGGCTCAGCCCGCAGGTACGCGTTGGGCGGCAGCTGGAGGCTCCGTTGCCAAAGTCTGGTCTGTCACATATAGAAGATCGTTAAAAAATAATGTGAATAACTTTAGACGCGCGGGCTCAACTAAGAAACGTAAGACTAGGATACGTCACAGAGACGACGCCTTCTTATGTAAATTTGAAAAAACCAAATTGACTGGAAGACTGTGCGCGTTGATTCATCTGCTTTTCATCGACTGTGCTATTGAAAAACAGAAGGGTGGGGTACGGATTTGACAGGGCTGCGGCTTCTTGTTCCCGTCTGGTTTATGTTAGGCTTTAAGGAAATAGTCCCATTCTTGTTCAACAAAACTGTCGTAGAAACAATTCCTTCGTACAAAATATAGAGCGAACCGGCATTTGCTAGGTTATAGGATAAAGCAAAATGATGTGAGGGTTGGTCATATTTGAATTACTTAGTTTCAAAACTACTAAACAATCCAACGACTTAAAGCAATTACTCACGGCGGCAATACAAACGCACGTTTCACGAAATCGCCGCTGTACCGCGCCATAGCCATAGACATTAACCTGTATCGTTACTACTGTATTGCGTCTGCATCGCGTTTGTATTGCTGCAGAGAGTCACAGTATGTGACCGCCATTTTATTGACGATTGCTAAATAAAAACAATGCCTAAACAAATATCTTATACTAGGTTAGACAACGCAACTTACCATCATCATCGAATACGTGAACGGGAAGTGATAGGCGAGGTACACAACGTCATTGTTGTGCGGAAAGTCGATGTTGAACGTCACCGTGAGATAGCACTTGTTGTGACTCCTCGGGTTCGCGTAATGGTAGCTGTTGCGGTAGTAGCAGATGTCGGTGCCAGCGCGGACCCAGCCTGAAATTATAACAATTAGTTGCCTATAGTCTGTACTTTGATAAACGTGACCACGAGACTGGTTCAAGCAGCATTGTGTCATTGACCTCGTGAATTGTTTGTGTAATACGAAAAGCTTCTTTGAAGAACTTCTCTTTCGGTTGTTGCCTAAAAGTACAGTAACAAGTAACAGTACAGTACTATAAATCTGTATCTTCTACTATGTAATGGGTCCATATGAAAGTAACAAGGGGGAAGTATCTAAGGAGATGTTTCGAACACTGACGCTGTCTGTACTGCCGTTCTCAAAACTGCTTGATAGGTATTTTCATTAAAGTAGGCAAAATAGGCAGGTACGAAATATTTGGCATACAATATCTAAGGGCCAAGTGAGACACGAATTGCATTCCAACTGAAAACTTATACGGAACCCTAAAAATTAAAAAAAATACCTACCTGGTCTACCCAAAACTGCTTCCTTGACCGAGTACATAACTGGTTTCATCCCAAAGTTAAATTGGCTGTCCGACTTCTCACAGTTCACAATGTTGAAGACATACGGGCGCCCTTGCACCATATTGCGGACTTCAAAGTAGAACCACTGGTGTCTTTTCGTGGAGTTCACGTCGGGCATGAGAATCAGCTCGTATTCTCTTGGACCTATCTGAAGACGTTTACAATTGAAACAAAAACAGTTATTTTTTTGCTACATTCTTACAGACAGTTTTTACGATGTATAAGAGGCCGATAATTATGTTACGATGGTTATGTGCACGATACCCGAGTTTGTGTGAACAAAACGAATATTTATTATTTATGGTAGGTATATAAACCTGAAAATATACGAATACCTATTTTCTTTAACTTTTTCATTTGATTCATTCGCCTCAGTTTTAGTGAATTGATCTCCGAATAAGAAAATGAAGTGTAATTACCTGAATAGCTTTCCTCAGATTACCGGACTCAAACCTGGATTCAAATGACAATCGAGCCGCAAAACTGTTTACTTTTGTAATTTCTTCCTCATCAGTGTTGGATAGAAAAAAACTCTCCGTACTGAAACGGTAATGATTACCTACAAGATTAGAATAAAGTTTTCAATTTGAATAATTTTTAAATACATTCACCATACCTTTTTTGCGACAAGTTATCAGATATCCCGGCAAGAGAATTTATCTGATCTAAATCATAGACCACTTCATTCATATAAGATTCAGGGTTTATTGCTCTGTCTACGCAGGATAGCAACTTGACTCTATAAATAAAAATAAAAATTTGGGTGAAATTAAACCAAACGGCACTAAGAAAATATAAGTCCAAATTTCTCAACAGCTTCAGTAGGATTATCAATTATTAAGTCGTTGATTTCTGAATTACCACACCAACCTGCAGGTAGATCGCTCCATTTTATTAAGAGGCTCTGGATGGGAAAGACCTTGTCCACCTATCATGTCAGGAAAGGCCACTTTCACGAACGGAATCACACTTCTAACCCGAGATGCAACCGTGCAATACACCAGCGCAAATGAGCTGAATTTTGAAAGGTCTTTGTGTATCTTAAGAGACGAGCAGGAGGTAGTGGCTGGAAAAATGTTATTAGAATTAGTATTTTGTTTCGTGTATCACCATATACACGAAATATTATATACAAATATGTAAACATCACAACTAAGTAATTATAGAACAACCGCTTAACTGAGACGGCACCCACTAAACTTTGTCATCTCTTTTTAAGAGGTCAAACTATAATACAATGAAGGATATCAACATATCCAGTATAAACGACTTCATAAATCAGCCGTCACTATCTGGCCCCCTTGATAGAAAGTGGTGGTTGCTATATCTCGTCATTTATCGCAAAACAGTCATCAGCGATGTCATGCCTGTTCAGTAAGCAGTTTATTAAGAGATTGACATATCATTATACATATCAATACTCACATGTACTTTCATGAATTCTATTGCACGTTTGGAACAGTGGAGATGATTGTAATTGCGCTGGCATCATTGGAAATAAACTGTCATACTCAAAATTAACCGATAAATTCAGCGAAGATGATACGGGTCTATTTGATTGACTTTGAAGGAACTCTTCAAGAATTGATCCTCTAGAATTGGATCGGCTCTTGGCTAATCTAACTTGTTTATTATAGGAACCGAATTCCTTAAAAAACGTAAAATATCTGAAACAAGTACAGGTAGGTAAGTAGATATCATTTAAAGCTTTTATTATTTTTGCCAAAAAATATGGAGTTGGAGAAAAAAGGTGATTTACTTTTTTAAGTCTTCTTCATCTCTCTCGTTTGGATTGAAAAATAGTGTACTTTGTGTACTGTCTGTTTTTAAATCACGTGACTTCTCTATTTCCCCTTCGGTTAACTCCAGTTTGTCACTATCATGCAAATCAATATCTGCGTATTCATCAGTAGCCTCAAGATCTAAGTCAGCTGTATCGTCATCCAAATCAGAGTTGATTGTCTTACTATCCGAATTTGCTCCATCATCATCGTCTTCGTGACATGGCCATGAAGTATTAGTACCTGGGGGTTTGAGAAATAATAATTTAAATATTAATTTTACCAGGAGTTCTAGAGACTTTCCATTCTTGAATGCTATTTTGAGTTTAATGAACCGGGCTTTTCTAGCTGTCTGAAGTCGTTTTTGTTAGGCTACGGGCCTTCTGTACGTAGGTGTGTGTGGTTTAGTCATGGAAATTTAAACAAGTATTTTATATTTTGTCACGATGACAACGACGCGTTGATCGTGTGCGTGCATTAAAGTACAGTCGCCATCAGATATATTGGAGCGGCCAAAGTGCTCACAAATATCTGAACACGTCTTTAATGCCTCGACAGTAGATGACTGTAACCTCCACTCAAAGAGGTCCGAAATATTGAGATCGTCACACCTCCCGTGGATAGTGAGGGACTTCCATAGGCTATTTTGTCCGCTTACCATCAGCAGTCCGTATGCCTGTTTGCCACCGTATATATATAAAAAACAACCAGCAGGCGTGGCCAGAGTGGCGCAAGACAAGACCGGATATTGTGGCACTCTTTAAGGGAGGCCTATATTCAGCATGGGATGTCTTTCGGACATTGCAGTTGATAAGATGGTGATGATGTATTAAAAATACATATTTCTCTTTTATCGCTTGCGACTCCAGAAGAGTATAGAAATTCCCACATGGGTATAGAGTTGAAACGTTTTGCTACAAATCGAACGTCTACGCACCTTTAAGTATCGGGTTGAGATTGAATGACGCCGGGCTAGAAGCCGGCACGGGCAGCGCCTGGTGTTTCAGGCACAGCGTGATGACGGAACAGACCCGCGCCAGGAGCCCGTCGAACTCGGGCTCGTCCGGGCACTGCGAGCAGAAGCGGTGAAGGGTCTGCACGTGCTTCTTGGTGCAGAGGGTACGACGGCCCGTTTCTGAAACGTTTATAACAAGAGTATAGCGCGTATGTCTATTGTTTCAGTTACATTTTTCAAGTGTTCACGACATAAGTCAGTAGTAATAGTACACTTTAACCCCCGTTTTTCATAAGACTTAATAAACCTCTGTTAACTAAACTGTGGTTTGTCCTTTTCTCATAAACAAATGTCAAAGTGACAGATAAAGACGAAGGTTTTTGAACGGCATTATAGCTCGAATAGGTAGTGAAAGAGAAAGGAAAAGGATTAAAAGCTATTCTGTGTTCCGGAGATTTTATTCAGGTAGGGCGATTCTTCGATATTGATGCAGTTCGTCAGAATGACTCTCGTGATTTTTTATGTCTATTGATAATGAGTAATGATTCATTAAAACCCTTAACTAATTTTGAACAGAAGATGATGCAGAGTTTTTTAAAGAAATAAATTCCAAAAAAAAAAAACTAATAGTGGAAGGTTGGTGTCACTTAGCAATACATTATTTTAATAATGCGCTGTTGAAATAAACAGAAATAAGGTGTTAATGGATACGTACTTATATTGCATAGGTGCTGCAGCGTCCTTAGGATGTGGGCGCATATCTTCAGCCTTATGCGGCCCTCGTAACGGTCCCAGCGGTCGAACACCCTGAGGAGCACGCTACAGAGCCCTGTCTTCACGATCTGCATGCAGCACACCTCTGTGTGAGTTACGCACGTGTGACTATTGCATACACATGACATGCAACCGTATACCAAGCAACGAGGATGTTTCAGCCCCGTTTATGAACGGGAGCGTGCGGCGACGCGTGAACCGTGTGAGCACTCCCATACTTATGTTTGTGTTTGCGCTTGGTTCACCGACGCGCCGTATAACGCCTACTATAGGATATATTTATTTTTTCACTTTCCTTCTCCTCCTCCGACTGTCTCTCACACTAGGATCGTGTCACCTACACACCCTGTCACCTACATTTTTTCTTCACTCTCCCCTGCTCTCTACCGGTTGCCCTGTGAAGAGCTGTGTATGTTTTTCACCTTACTGTATTGTAAAATGGTAAAAAAATACATTTTTGACTTCATAAACAAGACTTTTCTTCAGTCTTACTTCCTTTATTTACTGGTAAATTTAACAAAAGTCCCATGGTTAATTAATTATTCATCTAGAAATCCTCATTGCTTGCAGTATCGATTCAAACAGTAATGATCATTTCTAGGTCTATTCAGTGTGTTGTCGATCGATTCGATATTATCATGCGAATTGATCCGGTCACATTCCGCATTCTAGTGTATTCTCGGAAATTTAGGTTTCGAACAGAGCAATGGTATTTATTGTCGTAAAATTAGCACATTTGACAAAATTAGTCACATCACGACAAACTAAACCGATTGCCTGTGATCGATGAGTGGATCGAACAAAATGAAATTAATCGAGCAGTTCTCTAGTTAGCTGGACCCTGGTCCCACTGTTAGGGTCCAAGTCATGCCAGTCCTTAGTATTAGGCTACATTTACATGACAAGCGTTGACCCGCATTAAACCCGCGTTAACAACTACACGAATTTAGGAATCAGCCGTATGACATGCTGACGCGCGTTATGAAGTTATGAGTTATGAAATATCAGGCGTTGAACGCTGCACCAACGCTTGCCGTGTGAAAGTAGTTTTAAAGTATCGTTGCTGTAGCTTTGTAATGTCGGTTTACTCAACTGTTCTTGCTGAAGTAGTCGATGGTGTCGAGGCAGAGGCGCAGGCGCGCCGTGGGCATGAAGCCCAAGCTCACGAGGACGCGCTCGTACGTCACTACCACTCCGTCGCGGATAAGGATGGCTGTGGTCACGGCTGGAAACAAGGGATTTAAGTAAAAAGTTTTTGGATGGCACTGTTACCTACGAAAGATACATAGGTATACGATATTTCTAACCCCAGACGCAAACGAGGGGTATTATAAAGTTTCACATGAGTAAGTATCTGTGTATCTGTTTGTCTGACTGTGAAATCGTAGCTTCAAATGGATGAACCGATTTGAATACAGTTTTTTATAGAAAGTCTTTATGTCTGTGACAAGGTATTATAAATTTAAAAAAAATTAAGGGTTTTGCATACCGATAAAAATATAAAACAATGTGCCACCAACAAATAACACTTCGTACGTGTCAAAGGAAATTGTAATTATTAAAAAGGTTTTTCACTTACAATTTTTTGCCAATTGCTTTAATATCACAAGTAACGGAAAAATAATCTTGTTGTCCGTGTAATGTCCTTTAAAGATAAGATGCATAGTCCTCACACATCCCAGCGTTCTTACTTTCAATGCGAATTTTGGATCTGCAAGGAATAGCAAAATGGTAAGTTTGTCAATCACAAGCAACTCGCACTAAGTATGCTATTAAAATTCTAATTCCTAAAAATTTAATCTACTTACAAAAAAAATATTTCCTTAGCACCCACACTACCACCGCTAATTTGGCCTCCTAATATTAATACATTGAATTTTATCATAAATATTTATTATAACAATCAGGTTTTTTAAAATTCATTATCGATCCCTCAGGTTAGGTGTAGGTATGACTTCCGTATAAAAATGTGTGAGATTTTCTTTTCCGGGACGCGAAACTATAGGTACTTATAACAATTTTAATCGGAATGGATTCAGCGGTTTATTTAAGGATGGGCAACCGACAGACGGTTCCGAATAAATATATGAATGTCTTTCTAGCTACCATGATCGCGTTATGTCGGTCGGGCATGAATCATTCGTCCCTCTCACATTTACATACTTTCTAGTTAGGGACGAATACTTTATGTCCAACATAAATGCCATTAGGTTAGCTAGGTTTGAGTAGTAAAAATATTAAGAGGCTTAAGTTAAGTCTGACTTTATATTTTGTTATGGGAATTGGGTCATTTAGGAATCAGATAAAGATTAGTACAGTTAGCCTCGTAAGTAATTGGGACATCCCGACGTTTATTAAATTAGTAAAGTGACAAGGACCTGAAATGTGTTCTACTTGCAAGGTGATGGATAGGGAAATCAGGACAAAAATAAGGGAAACGGATGAGAATTTGTTTAACCTCGGGAGGCAAGCGGAGCAAGGATCCAAAGAAGGTCGTGCAGGATCACTTCGGTTCCTGAGTGGCGATCCCGTTTATCGTACATGATACCGATCAACTTCCGTACGACGATCTGGGTGCCTTTTATCGATATAAAAGTGTAAGCACACTGCTGGCGGGCCATGTTGTTCACTGGAATCAACAAAACGAGTTAGCGTACCTTTTGGAGCCAGCGCGGCGAGGATCCACACTAGGTCCTGGAGTACCATCTCAGCACCGACAGAGCCATCCCGTTTGATATGCAAAGCAACCATGTATCGCATAATAATTTGGGTGCCGTTTAACGATATGAAGTGCTGGGCGCACTGACTCCTCGCTACGTTGTTTGCTGAAAGATTCCCAGCTAGTTCAAAAAATAGTAAATAAGGAAGGAAGGAAACACCCCCCTCAACAGTACGAAAGAAGCCAAATATTGTTACAGGATTAGCCCCGCGGCACTCGTGCTACTATCAAACGTACACATATAACATCTATTGTCTACGTGCGTATGTTAATCCTATAAAACACAGTGCGGTGAAACAGACAGTTGAATTAACAATCGCCTCATTATTCTGTTATCTAATATTGCAATGCCAAGATTTCAATTTGTATTTACAATGTCAAGTAGTGTGTTGTAAATGTCACTGGTTGGACCACTGTTATGTTACAAGACATAATTACAACACAGAATTAGGTACTTGTCAATTAATCTGCGATTAGATCAAAAGTCTGCAGCGAGCTCCTAATCACATTGTTGCAAAAACGATTATTCATAATATTATATTTCAACTTACCTATGTCACTAAAACCGGTTAAATATGCTAGTTTCCCAACGATGGTATGAAAATATATTAGGCCGAAAATTATTGCTTTAACATGAAAGTTTTAGGGTTTTCGTCAATCTTATATTCAAAATTTTAATCTCAGAATTTTAAACGCCTATAATCGTTGTGAACTTTTTTAGTTTAAGGGGCTCAGAGCACATACAATGAATGATATCCTCCAATTCGCTTCGCGTAACTTATGTTTTGATATAGCGTTAATCAGTATTTCTACCGAGTATCTAATGTAACAATTTGACTACCATAATTATATTATAACATATTTACATCCCACCATTCATAAAAGATCCTTCTAAATTATCGGATTCGAGGAATTCAACGTCGCCATTAGACTCAACAACGGAATCAGAGGTAATGTTCACGTCGGCTTGGGCATTCGTGTCGTTGATAGGGTTTATATCAGAGTTAGAGATGTCATCAACGTCAGTCTTGTTCTTAAAATCGGAGCCCACGTTAGCGTCGACATCAGCTTGAACGATCAATATCAGGTCGGCTTCATTGTTGCTATCCGCATGAACTATCAAAACTAAATCAACTTCGTCCGTGTAAGTGTTGGGTTCATCATCAACTTCAATATCGACGTCGGTTTGGATATTAACGTCGACTTCAACCTTCGCAGTGGCGTCAATCTCGACGTCAAGGTTGGATTCATCTTCGGTTTTGGATTTCGCCTCAGTTTGAACTTGAGCTTTGGCTTCAGCTTCGGACTCCAAGGCTATTTATGGATACAATCTTTTGTCACTTTTCCATTAAGTATAGAATTATTTGAAAACATTAAAATAATATCAAAAAACCATTTTCATTCAAAAACTTCTTGCAGAGGGTTGCTTGTAAATATATAGAAGTATTAATTTTGTTTCTTCCCTTTATTTGTAAATCATAAGTTCCGAAAAATAAGGTTAATGAAATACCGCGTTAAAATGGTCCATCGACATGTCGGTCAAAAAGTCAGTGCACGATGTCACTTTGCGCCCGTGGCGTTAAAGCGAATCCAGTTTCAAAAGCAACAAACACATGCCTTAAAATATTTTTAATTAGTTCTAGTTAAACTGCGGGTGTTAAAAAGCCAACAACTCCTGTACAGAGACCACCCACACATACCCTTTTTAAGCAAAGGATTTTTGTTTTCTTTGCCTGTTTTTTTGACATCTTTCTTCTTGTAGGTCGCCGCTTCAGTGCCAGCTAATACATCAAATTATTTATATACCTATTCTTAGTATGGGCAAATTTTTAAATATTTGTTTAAATCCTCATAACGAACACTATAAATAAAATATCTTACCTGAACATTTCTTTCCTTTCCCTTGTTTTAAACATAATGCTTCCCGTAATATAGCTGCTATGTAGGTCGACGTTGGCGAGTCTCTGGAGGTCTGGAATCGATTTCAAACGGTATATTCATAAATTCAACGTGAAAACCGAAGGCACGTCCGATGTTCGAATAGTGTTACCTCCAGAATGGTAAGCAGCATCTGGAGAGCATTGTTCTGTTTATCCCATATCTTTTCCAGTGTACTTTGTCGTACATGTTTATCTGTAACAGATAAATAATGATCATTACTTATGCCTTAAATATAGGTCACTGTAGGTAAAGGTGTAAAACGCATACGTTTGTGATAGATCTAGTGGGATTGTAAACTATCGGATTATGTACTAACGAAATTCACAATTTTAAGGTGATATAAACATTCAAAATATTTGGTATAAAGTATAAAATTAAAACTATAGATAGAAAGTTTAATATACCTATATCCAATGCTTCCACTAAATATAGAAGGAATAGTTTTTTGCAAATGCAAAGCAGGCAAGAGTTTAAACAAAGTTGTAGTAAATTATATATAGACATATTTTGTGATAGCATCCAAGCAATAAAAACCAATCAAGACTCATTTGACCCCCTCCATACTGGGCAGAGAAGTAACATCCATTGAACACGAGCTCTTTGCACTTCCAGCAAGGCTGAGAGGCCTTGCAATTAATGATCCCACAAAGCAAGCCAAAACTTCACATGAAATATCATCACATGCAAACAAAATATTAATAAACGCAATTCGAACCTTTGAAGAAATTAACATAGTCGACCACCAAGAGCACGTATAAAAAGTTCTAAACGAAGAAAGAAAAAAGTGAGAAAAAAATGAAAAATATGAACTAGAACCAATCCTAAATAAGCTGACAACAAAGAAACAAAAATGCATTCAAAAGGCGATTGAAAAAAAAACATCACAGTGGCTAACAGTAATACCAACTAAAGCTGATGATACTCACCTAACAGCAACGCAGTTTGGTGATGGCCTAGCGATCAGATACGGACATGAAGTCTAGCCTACCACCAACTTGCGATGGTTGTGGAGAAAATAGTTTCAACCTCAGCCATGCACTTAATTGCAAGAGAGGAGGGCTCATAAAAAGAGGCCACGACCAACACAGAGACGACATCAAAAACTGGGCAGAACTAGCATGGGGTTCGGCTACTATTGAGCCAATAATGCGCGCCGCAACCCTAGATCAACCGGGGCTAATAAGTGACTTACTAATAGAAAGTTTGTGGGAGCCAGCGAGGAAGGCGCTTTTTGATGTTCGCATTGTAAATGCCGACGCCGCTTCATATAGCTTACTCACATGGCCCACAGTCGCCAAAGTACACGCTCGTGAAACACATCGCAAATACGATCTGGCTACAGAAGATCTTAGAGCCTCATTTACTCCCCTTGTGGTCTCCTGTGATTGCCGGAATGGAATATGAATCCTTTATAAAGAAAACATCTCTAAAGCTATGCGAAAAAAGGTCCAAACCATACTCACAAATAATAAGCTGGATCAAAGTCAAAATACAAATATCAATCATCAGAGCTGTCTCTATAAGAATAATTCTCTATAAGAATAATAGTAAAATGCAATTCAACTTGTTTTTTTAAATCGAAATAATGCCTTCTTTCAGTAAGATGTTCATTTACAATAATTAAGGTACTTTTCCTCCAATGACGCGAATTTTTTTTTCCATACATTTTTTTTCTAAAAAAATTAAAAAATTATGAATGCAACTTTACTAAGTTTTAAAAATAAAATGAAGTCTTCTTTCAGCAAAATATGCTATCTGTGATATTTAAGGTACTTTCCCTCCATGTGGCATCGCCGTGGGACGCCCTGTATATTGTATTATTTAACGTAATAAATTTATTTGAATGAAAATGTGACTATTACGAAAAAATCATAAGGATATATTTCAAATTTTACAGCCGGATCGTGTCATAAAAATGTTTGACTTGTATGTACACAGTTTAAAATGAATAAATACTGACGATAAAAACTAAACTGATAAGATTCTTCATGGATGATACTTCAGGTGTAAGCTCGGGTTACTAGAGTTTATATTTCATAATTTATCATATTATATCATTTATTATTTGCGAACCATGGTATTACAAGATACTACAAGGGTATAAAATACAGCATGGACCCTGTTAGGCCAAAGCAAAAACTTACAGTTATCTGGCCAGGGAAAGATGAAGCCTTTTTTTATATTGCAACTTTTTATATGGCAACAAAAATATCATTGTGAAATGTATCAAACGTCTTAAATAGTATCTTGATACTAAATATGGTAACTAAGAAAGTAACTATTCCATAATAAATTGGACTGTTTTTGCTTTTTAAGAGAATTTAAGGGTGGCTTACTACTAATATTATTCACATTGAAGAATATCATAAAAAGTTCAATTATTATGTTTCGTCAAAATAAAAATTTTGGAGAGTGGTTTTGATTATTCTTCTTAAATATAAAATAGAATGAAGTTAAAGTTTTATTTCACATAACTTAACTTCTTTCTGCTTGATCAGTTGCATTGAGTGAATTGAAGAAAAATAATAATATTTCAAGTATCATTATTATTTTATCGCGCTATACAGTGTTGCAACACGCTGTTTTTTATATTTGCCGCTCATTTCTAGGCTCATCTTTCCTTGGCCAGACTCTAACTTAACAGAATAAAAATATCAAATACCAACATTTATTTTCCTTTAAATAATTAATTAAAATAATTTCATAATCGAAATAATAATTTTACAGAACAACATTTTTAATTTAAATTTGTTGCAATATTAAATAATTTATTAAAATAAGACCTTATCCTGTCGTTATAACAATACTTAAATTAAAATAGAAAAAATAAAATATTATAATGTGTAGAGAAAGGCGGACATATACAAGTTTTTTAGAGCTTGTTATACGGGGTGGGCCCTGTAACAGGAGCAAATATTTAAAAGGAGGCTTCCTTAGAGCATCTGTAGTAACCCCTTTTGTTTTTTTTTTAATTCGGAGAAATTTTGATCTAGTTATGACCTCCGAGTAATGTATCTTGGCACCACGAGATCATATCACAGTAGTCAATGCAGATTTTGAGGTAACATCATGTAATGAGTTATAATAGTTTTTGCATTTTTGTTTTCAATAGTAGATTGTTAACCAAGGGTTGAAAGCCACCCATTTCAGTCGAGATATTTAATTCAGTTTAACGAAGTGTGGCTGTTTAGGTTTCTGCCATTGGTCATTGTTTTTTTTAAATTACTTTTCAGCCCTAGGGGCGGCATGCCTCACTTTCAACCCGCTATTCAGATAAACAATGACCTACTTTCAGAGTATGAGAGATGAAAAAGATATTTTTGTGATTTTTTCAATTTTTTTTCATTTTATTTAGTATTTTTAAAATAAAAAGTTACTTATATCACTCCAGTAGAGTAAAAAAGTACACGTAAACTTATGTTGAAGATAAAAAAAAACAAATTTTTTTTTTTACAATTAAAACCACTTAGAAACAATTTCTACCGTTTAATTTTTTGTTCCTGTTACAGGGCCCACCCCGTATTTATTTTTATAAAATTTATTATATTCGCATGTTTACACCTTACGGGATATTTAAATATTCGTTTACTAACTACGTTGTACTTAAATATTAGTGCGCGAAAGGTTACAGTGCATAATGTACGCTAAGTTATGTTTGGCTATAGATCTTTTCGTCCAATATTCCGCAGTCTCAAGACGAGAGTCTTTGACCAGTGTGTATTGCCGTGATGACGTATAGCACGAAAACGTAGTCGCTTACTATGGGCCTCATAAGAAGACTCAAAGTCACCCAAAGGGCAATGGAGAGGGCTATGCTGGGAGTGTCTCTGCGTGATCGCATCAGAAATGAGGCTATCCGCAGCAGAACCAAGGTAACCGTAGCCTTCCGAATCGCTAAACTTAAGTGGCATTGCACGTATAACCGATGGCCGTTGGGGCGGAAATGTTCTCGAGTGGCGACCACGTACCGGAAGCCGCAGCGTGGGTCGGCCCCCCACAAGGTGGACTGATGACCTGGTAAAGGTCGCGGTAGTCCGCTGGATGCGGGTGGCGCAGGGGAAGGCCTATGTCCAGCAGGCGGATGGCTTTCGGCTGATATGATGATGGTGATGATAGATTTCTTCGTATTAGTTTGTTGCTATAAGTGAGAACCTGTAATTTGCTATATGGTTTTAATATTGTGTATAAGTATGAACATGTTGCGCTGTTGGTTTTCCACCATGTATTCATAAATAAATAAATATGCCAAATGGTGTGTTTTGGAGAATTTCGACGGGTGTCAGTAAATCTAATTATAATCGGTTCTTGATGGTATTTAGAGATTTAAGCCTTGTGGAGTAAACAAGTGGTGCAGGGCCGCAGGGAGAGGAGGCGGCCTCGCATTGCGGGCGCGATGACCGCGCGATGAAACGCTTCCGCGAGATCCGAGATGCTTTGTTCGGCTGTCGCAACTGGAGCACAAAGAAGGCCGTCTAGTGGTCTTTCCAATACATTGCCATCTAAAGTTGTCTTCGTAAATTACGATAGGTATGTACATTGTAATTGCTCTATAGGCCAATACAAGATCGCTGCGTGACGGCTGCCAAACTCAATTATACGTTCGAAATCGTTTGAAGGTGTGGCTAAGCGTTTTTATTGAGGATCTCAAAAAGGAAGTAGGTATCAACAATTTGCATCTTTGAGATTTAGACATCCTAGATATAATTGCAGAGTCTTTTTGCAATTACTTCCAAGGGCGAACTCATAAATTGGATTGGTGTCAAATTAAAATGCATTAATTGTGTTTACGAAGTGTTGAATGTAAACACCCAATAAATAAACCTATCAATCAGCATGTCTAATGTATGCTAGTTTATCAGGGGAAGATATGGCGAGAATTGCGGAGGTATCTATATATTAGTCCAAGTGGATTGTTTATGTACGGTTGAATAATGCAGTAAATGGCCTAGTGTGCCGTGACAATGACTGCCCGTCTCGGTCGCGCGGCTGGCGCGCTGCCACGGGTTCCGCCCGCGTCACCATCCTCACATAATACCACTAATACCACACTTTCATTTACAAAACGCATTAAGTTGATCACGAGACTCGTTCCAGCTTTAACCTATAAAAGCAACTTCCATAAGGTCTTCAAGTACACCGAAACAGTTTCTAGAAAACACTGACAGACGCTATAGCAACAGACTGACTGAAGCCCAGAATATAAACGCTGATTATGATATTAAAGTGCTTTAATAGCTTTAGCTCCCGATGTAAACATTACGCAATGTCTAATCCAGAGTTCGTATTCTTGTTCTTGTCGTTAATTCGTGATCTCTTTGTTGTGCGTATAATCTGACTTGGTACAGTATTCATTGGAATATAATGATCTACGAAGGGGCCCATCATAATGATGATGGCATTTTAATTATAACTTCTCGAGCGTGATTATACTGATTATGTTTTATTGACAGCGAAAAACCAGACATAACCATTAAATTAAAACTTTATGAAACTTATCGATCGCTCTTCCATCCGGTCCAATTCGGAGAGTATATTTTAAGAATAAAAAATCACGAGCGTTTTAGAAACCATTCCAAACCAGTACACGTGTGCTTATATGATGTTTGAAAGTTCAAATCAAATCAAATCAAATCATTTATTGCACTCATGTTAGTATACAGTTCTTCAATTAGAGATTACAGTTCAACATGAACCCTGTCAGGGCACAGCAATGAAATAAAATAAATTATAATTTAAATCATAATAATTGTAACTTTCTAATTCTATATTTCTTCGCAAGTAGTAATGTTAAAATGTAGGTAGTTGATAAAGGTATAAAATTTCACATAATTTATATATTAAAATTGGAATTAAAAATGTCACAATAATCAATTAATAATAATTCATAATATAAATTTGTTACAATTGCGTCCACTCTTCATTCTCATCATTAAAAAATTCATCTAATGTATAATAAGCTTTCTTTGTAAGATATAATTTTATTGTATTTTTAAATGTTTTATAAATATTTTTAAAAGTTTTCCTAATTTTGTACAGAATTTCACTATCAAATTGCAATTTTCTCTAGAATCTATAGTGAGTATGACCTACAACTTTCGAATTCAAACAATTAAAATCGGTTCACAAACGACAGAGTTCTGAAGAAACAAACAACAATAAAACACAGCCAAATTAAGAATCTGCTACATTGGAACGGCTGCTAAGTGTATAAGTTACTTTCACTACAAAGATCAACAGATAAAGAATTAGGCGATTCTTCAGAACTTTAAAACTTTCACCGTCAACATCATAAATATACAACACGACTTGACCCTTTTCTTTAAGCATAAATCGGATCGGAAAGGATACGAAACAGATGCAGCGACAGCCGATCGCGTCCGGCAGGATGTCGACGTATACTACCGGCTCTGTACAAACACCAACATAGTTAGCTGACTATCCTGTATTTAAATAGAACCTTATTACAATGCACATAAAGTGCACGGATGGTCAGTTAACTGTGTTGGCGATGGTACCGTTGCTTGCGGATGTATACGTTTCTCTGCCTAGACAAATAGTCTAATTCCTACCGTGACGAACCTAGTTTTATTGTTGGCTATTGATTAGAAGAAGAAGAAAATAATAATAAAATACAGAAGAGTAAAATAAAAATTTGGATTGATTAGGTATCTATTTATGGTAAAAACGGTGTGAGGTTGGCGAGTTCCATACACTTCATAATGATTTAAAATTGGATATGAAATAATTCAAAGATTATTACAGAAAGGACTATGAAAAGTTTCAAAATTTAGTACCTGAATCTTCTCCGTCCTCATATTCGTAAACGAAATACAAATTACAGATGTGCTATTCAGTTGAAGAACTCTATATCCTTGAGGTAAGTTTAATAGAACAAGGTAGTAATAATTCATCCATTAGTCATATTTTTAGAAAACAAATTAATTGACATAAATATAGCTACTGTATAAGTATTATAATATTTATGATCATAAAATTAATTGTTAGTTAAAAATTCATCAAGGCTATAATAAGCTTTTTTTGTTAGGAAGTCCTTCAGTTTGTTAACAAATGCACTCTCAGACATTTTAGCCTCTTTCACATTACCTGATAGGCGATTATAAATTAAATATTAGGACCCATGATGATGAAGAGATTGCCGATTGTTGACTGAATTTATTTATAGGTTTCAAACCGAAAATAAGCGCTACATTTAAACATAACCCTGGTCAAAGTGGACGAGCAGCAACAACTGATCGGCCACATCAGCAGTTATGATCAGTAATCATAACACTCGACTCATTAACGCCGTGGGACGGTGCCAACAGCGTCGCGAGAACGTATTCCTGACTCGAGGCGCCCGAGATGCCAAATCAACTAAACTAATCAAATTGGCGTACTTACATGGCACGCACAATTGTAATTGGAGGTCGAAAAAGGTACCTTACTTTTAATTTAGCATAGTCTGCGAGAGATTAAGAGGATATTTGTAATTCTAGCTGGACTAAGAGGACAAAAAGTGGCCACGTGCGTGTCGGACCACGCGCAGTGCAGGGTTCCGTAGTCACCTGTCTCCTGTTGTCCCCTCCCCTTGTCTTTGTTGCATCGACACGCGCGCGCCACCTAATTGTTGCGGTTGCGTCGTCCGAATTTGTGCGAAAGTTGGTCTTTTCTAGTACCGGTTTAAAAAAAAAAAAACCAGACAAGAGTGTGTGTCGGACACGCCCACCGAGGGTTCCGTACAAAATGACCAATGTATAGTTTTCCGATTTTACCCTGTACTTGTAGTATAAGACGACATTATTTGCCAAATTTCATAGTTTTTAGTTCAACGGAAGTACCCTATAAATTTTGATTCCCTTGAGATTGTCGAAATATACGTTTTTTGCGGCATTAACAGCCGTATCTTTTTTTTACGTTAACTTAGAAGTTTAATTTTTTCACAGCTTCAAGTTCTGGAGATAAAAAAGTGATCCTATATGGGTTCCGTTTTTTTGTTTGAGGTACGGAACCCTAAAAATGAACAAGTTTTCTGAATTTTACCAATGGTTTTTGGTCAATGTTAGGATTTACCAACGTGGGTTGGTAAATGTAAGGAATTTATAAAAAAAGAGATTTCTGACTTTTACCACTTGCGAAGAGGAGAAATATTTTTACTAAAGGAGAATAAGACCTTTGGAAAACTTCGCTCGCGTAATTACTTTTACTGTTGACTGGAATCGCAGCCCTGTTTTAACCCATTCGAGGCAACGTATGCTACGCCGTAGAGCGTAGCAGCGTTTTTCCGCTCTGTAGCGGAAATCGCACGAAGAGGCATGACTCATTCATATGTTGAGTCACTAGCCTTGAATGGGTAGATCTAAGTCAACTGGTTATGAAGTACCTAAAAACTCCCAACTCCCAAGTAAAATTAATGGATAAAGATAAAATAAATGCTCAAATTTGAAAGAGTCAAAGTTTCCATTTATGGCCACTTGCCTGTGGAATTAATATTTTTTAATCACGAAAATACTCGTACGTATTATTTATATTGACAATGTCTATCGCCCAATATAAATCCGACAGTAATGAAATGCACGATGGCGTCAGTAAAGAGCAAGGCTGAATTAGTCGCTCATAAACTTGCATATAAAATATTCCGATTGCACCGAATGCAACTTCTTTAATGTCGGTGGCTCGTCGTGTTATTTATCCTTAATTATCGAAACGCGGAACACATATTGCACATATTACCATTTAAAAATACAGTCAGTAAATAAATAATCTACGTAAGCTCGTCATCACAGTCCGAGTATCTAGTTTAGGCTCAGAGGTTTGCGAGTGACCTTAGATAGGAGGTTTAAAGCTTTCCGGTGCATTAGATCCTAAGCTCAAATTACACTATTACACAATACAAACTATTGTCATAAACACGTATTGGCACATAAACATAATTTCAAAATAGCCTAACGTCAAAATACTTAAGTCCCAAAAGAACCTAAAACCAAAACGACGGTATCTTGATTATGCACTACTCCCGTGACCAACTAATGTCATAAAGGTTGAAGCTTAAGACAAACTAATCCCATAATACACTAGTCCTAAAATAAAACATTCTCCAAAAAAATAGTCTCAAAACACGCTAGTTTCAAAACACCCTAAATTTTTTGCTCCAGACTCCTCCTGACTGGCCTCCTTAGGGTATTTTGGGACTAGAGTGATTTCACACGATTGTTTTTTGAGAATGGTATATTTTAAGACTAGTATATTATGGGAATAGCTCGTTTTGAACTTCAACTTTTATGACATTAAGTGATCTCGGTAGTAGTACATAATAGAGATCAGTTCGTTTTTGTTTTAAGGTTTTAGGGTCTTTTGGGACTTAAGTATTTTGACGTTAGGCTATTTTGAAATTATGTTTATTTCCCAATACGTGATTATTGACAATAGTTTGTACTGTGTAATAGTGTAATTTGAGCTTAGGATCTAATGCACCGGAAAGGTTTAAAGCGCTAATTGTGTTACTATTTTTAACTCCCGACGCAAAGAGAGGGTGTTATAAGTTTAACGTGTCTGTGTATCTGTGTATCTGTCTGTGGTATCGTAGCTCCCAAACGGTTGGACCGAATTGAATGCGGTTGTTTTGTGTCATAGATGATTTTAACTTGAGTGTTTTTAGCATTGTTTCATTAAAATCGGTTCAGCCGTTTTTGAGATATTGAACTTTGAAATGAAAAAATCGGGGGTTTTTCAACTTTTCTAAGTTGTAGTTATATAGGTATCAAACGTGATCATTTATAGGGTGTCCCAAAAAGGACGCAAGATTTTCCATACATTATGCGTGGAAAATCTTGCGTCCTTTTTGGGACACCCTTTATATATAAAACCTCCGTAAAGATTTTTGAACATAAATTTCATTAATTGACAGATTACATTTATTATGTTGCCAAGGTTCAAAAGAATCTACCGAAAAAAATGTTAAAACATTTTTCATTAGATAGGTACTTTTCAAAAACTGTAACCAGCTAGTCGATCACGTAACGCATTGTAAGCGCGTCAGGTAGATCTAAATATCACTTTTTATATGGAAAAATGTCAATTGGATCTACCTAACGCGCGTTCAAAACGTTACGTGATTACCCCCCCAGAATCTCAAACATTTTCCTGTACGAAGCGTTAAGTGTGTCCAACAGATTTGGGTCACAAAGACGAAAATATGCACTTCCTATTTCCTAACTGGCAACTTGTCAATATCCAAGGAAGTATCGCACAAGCCACGATTGCCTCGTGCAGTGACAGATCGCTCTGGTTGACCAGTACAGTGTCAAGGCCCCGCAAGATTTATAGCGTGACAGGAATAGACGCGTGTATAAATATCTTCGATCGCTTAGATGCTCATGATACTTTATAGCATTCTGATGGAAAGTGTTGGCAACGATAATTCGATGTTGGTTCATATATTTTATACTCATAAAGATTGAAGATTAACATTAAGGGTTGCTCCCTAATAGAAAAACAAAAAACAAAATTTTAACTCGAAATGGAAATGAGAAATTACAAAGGTTGGTTTTTGTTACTAAATATAATTACATTTACCTATTCTATCGCATGTCTACCTAATTAGGTGGGAATAGCGCTCTTTATTTTGTAAAGATTATACAACTACCTGACCGTTAGGCCGCGTATATAGGTGGAATTTCGCGCGATAAATTGTACGACGAGTGCGCTTTTCAGGCGCTATGGATTTCCATAGCGCCTCACAAGCGGAAGTGTACGCCTATGCGTAAGGTGTTCTTTCATTATTGGTCTAAGAGGTTCATACTACACATTGGTATTAACTATCGGTATTTATATTCTTCGATAGAATGTAAGTATCTTGTCTTGTACAGAAGTTCCTCATAACTATGCTAGTTAGTATTCCATGTCTATAAAGCCCTAACTGCCAAACATGTCCCTAATTATTTAGGGCTGGCGCCATCCCTAATCAAATCACCTTTATTAGGGTTGATGGGGGTGAGTGATAAAAAGTTGGGAAGTGCTGCGGCTGGTACCGGCACTGCGATAAATAAACATAATAATGCCTTCCCTTCGATACCTACAATGGTATAAATTAATGGTAACACTTGGTGGGGCACACGGTGCGGCGCTTTGGACGAGGGCCGCCTGCACCAAAACTGCTATGCTATTCACAACTTGATTCTCCCCTCTCCACCGCTCTCCCCAGTATACCTTGACGCCGCGATACATAAAACAATGCGTAATCAGAGATCAGACTTACACTGGTTTGCCTAAATTGAAGTGAATGGTGAATATATAACGGCCCTGGAGCTATCGAGCCACGGCACGCGATATTGCTGCAATAGCGACACCTGAATGCGCGGTATAACTTTGAGTGAATGAAATAAAAAAATATTGCCCGACTGGAATGTTTGTTTTAATTGCGAGAAAAGCACGCAAGGATATTGGATTCGGTAGGAACGCATTGAACAAAATATCCTGAGGTATTTCTTCTTTTATTTTCTGTTTTGTCACGAATAAATGTTTGAATTTCAATTTGAAAAGTCCGCACTATACAATATTTACAATTATATAATGCTTACTGGAGTATAGGTACTATGACGAGTGGGTATCATATTACGTAAGGTACCTAAGGTATACGAGTAAGTCCTATGGGATAATTAATTACATCCACAATTTTAAATGTCAAAAATTGAAAATAATGGTTCAGTAAACACGTTAGCCTCAGCATCTTCAGTGTATATGCAGGTCTTGTGTCTCTTTTGCGTATTTATGCTCTCAAAAACATTTAAGAGACATCTTCCAATTCTGAAATGTTGAGTACATTTATATTTCGTTTTGACTATGAGTGTGTACGGTCTTAAACCGCCATAACGCGTACTCTTTAATTTCATATTTATAACCGTAGACCGTGTAGTAAACCATAGTGCACGCCAAGCGGTCACCGCGGAGAGCATTTTATTCAGTGGTACAATCCTACACCGGCATCTTTTTGGTCCTTTGAACCTACAACGGTTACAACGGTTCGAGTCATTACGCGCACGATGTCAAAATAATATTTGAATCCTATCGTAAACGATCAAGACAAGTGTCGCTCTGCATTTGGAAAAAAGATAAGCGCGGAGCATGACAGCTCTTGCAGACATTGTACGATGCACGTTAGGCTTCAGTGTTATAAAATAAAACATCGCCATCACAAAAGCTACAAACCCTAACCTGAGGCCCAACATACAATACAGAATGGCTTTCAAATTTTAATGATTTAGTGTCTAAAGTAGTGCTAAAAACCAGCCAAGAGCGTGTCGGGCCACGCTCAGTGTAGGGTTCCGTAGTTTTTCGTCAGTCACGGTAAGTGTCCCCACTTAAGCGTTAAAAAAATGGGCAATTTGTTACATTCATTGTGATTTTGTAGAAATTACAGGTACAATAATAAACACCTGTTTATACGGTTAAATTACAAACTTAGTTCAGAAATTATTTTGTAATTTTTTTCAAATACTATTCAACCTATCAAGTTCAAAATTATTTTCCTAGAATGTTTTTATAAAGTTCTACTTTTGAGATTTTTTTCATATTTTTAAAACTTATGGTTCAAAAGTTAGAGGGGGGGACACACATTTCTTTTTACTTCTGGAGCGATTATCTCCGAAAATATTAACATTATCAAAAAATGATTTTAGAAAAACCCCTATTCATTTTTAAATACATATCCAACAATATATCACACGTTAGGGTTGAAATGAAAAATAAACACTCCCCACGTTACGTATAGGGGAGGTACCCTAGGTTATCCGCGGACGGACGGACAGACAAAGCGAAACTATAAGGGTGACGACCGAATAGCCAAGTGGTTAGAGAACCTGACTATGAAGCTTGAGGTCCCGGGTTCGATTCCCGGTCGGGGCAGACCGGGTTTGTTCTCGAGTCTTGGATGTTTAATATCTATTTAAGTATCTATTTATCTATATAAGTATGTTTATCCGTTGTCTAGTACCCATAGTACAGGCTTTGCCTAGTTTGGGACTTGATCAATTGGTGTGAATTGTCCCACGATATTTATTTATTTATTATTTATCCTAGTCGACTACGGAACCCTAAAAACGACTAAAACAACACAAATTTCTCTAAAAACTGACTCTAAAATGACTCTATTAAAATAGAGTTCTTTTAAGAGGTTCACTGGGGGACAAATGAATTGTGGAATTAGTCGTAAATTGTCGCCAGAGGACGTCGGATCGCGCGCCATGTGGAGCTATGTGAAAATTCCTGGCATCATGATTAATCTAAAATTGTTATCATAATTCATTCTCTAACATTGTCTTGTAATGTTATAGGTTTTACTCATCACGCAACTGCCCTTAGAAGGCATCGCGTCTATTTTTAGCAGCAGTTCGTGTTGAAATTAGAGCGTATCCACCCTTTAAATTGGTTTTCCATGTAGGTAAATGCTTATTTCTGATCGAGCGATTATGGGCTGCGTGGAAACATCGACAATTGCTGGGAGGCGAGTGGCTCAAATCATAATAAAGAAGTAGGTATTGTTTTGTTTATTAAACGAGTTCAAAAAAGGCGGAGGTTCTATGTTCCACTGTATGTTTTATTTTTAGTTTTTATGTATGTTCACCGATTTCACTGTCAATGGTTCCATATTTTTTTTTATTCGAAAGAGTAGGTATACTCTTGAGGTGGTCCCATTGTCACCAAGTCAAGATCTGGTGATGGGATCCCAGGGAAATTGAGGGTAATCCTCAAATTTTATAGGCATGCGTGTAATGATTTCGGTATTTTCTATCATAACTCGTTTCGAAATCACAATTTTGGTGAAGAGGAACTGATCATGAAGACCACAGATAACTTATAGAACTCCTCAAAGATGTAAAGTACGTCAAAGATTCTGAAATGATTCCGTTGAAGTAGCATCTAATGAAGTGTCAATTCTGAGATCCTTGAGGAATCGACGGAACTCCAAATATTATCAGCTCACATATAGCGACTTGGGTATTTTCCGTAATAATCAACGCATTTGCTTTCGGAAAGCAGCTCATGTGGTAAATTGGAAAGGAAATGTGGAAATGTTCATGTCCAGTAAGGGAAATGGATACACGTACCACAGTAGAACCCTATCGCAATAAGGTGACATACTGACATATCACTGTAGTTTGAGTTACAGTGGCCTGTCAATTGCGACAGAGTTCTACGGGGGTACGTAAATACATTTCCCTTACTGTACCTACTTGTGGCTTGGCGAAGTATTTAATTGAAGTCGGTTTAAACTTTGTTTTTAAAGTAAATTATTTTTACTTGGTAATTTTCAGCACTTTCTGCTATTCTTTGAGGAGTTTGTTTATTGTAGCTTTCTCACTCATCTCAAACATGCAATGAAATGTCGTCCTTACGTGCGTTATAACAGACTTCAAAATATCACGTTTCGGGCGGAACAACTCGAGAGAACTGTAAAGGAATTTCATACAAAATTGAAGGCCTAGGCCGGGAAGTATTTTTTTTTTAATTTTAATGTTAACATGGCGTCTGTGTTCATCAACAGACTAAACAGCTGATTTATATATTTTTTATTTTTTCTAGTGGCTGAATGGTTATCGGACCAAAAATATCCGCCTTAATGCCTATTACACACGAACCTTTGTTAAGAAAACAAATATGTATGATTCAATGTGTTGATGAATAAATTAAAATATTATCTATACGTAAGTCACCAGAGACCATAGACAATATTTAGAATCCTCTGTCTGCATTTATTTTATTCATTATAGAAATTAAGATTCTTATTATCAGGTTATGTATAATGGCCCTAATAGGGTCTATTCAGACACTACACACGCGAAATACGGACGACCTTCGTAAAAAAAAAACATTAAGTATGGAGGGATTGGAGGGAATATTAATGTATTGTGAGTGGTGTATTGTTTTATTTCATTGCATATGTTTGAGAAAAGCACTATACATGCCTGGCCGTAAAAAGGGCTTGCCGGCTTCGTATCACTATCCGGCCTCCCTACGGTCGGCCGTCTATACCTACTCACCCGGCAAGCCCTTCTTTCCTGGCGTCTGCAGTAATGTACTATTATATTTGTAACACAGGAATCATCATCATTATCATATCAGCCGGAAGACGTCCACTGCTGGACATGGGCGAATATACGACTTAGTTAATGACCGGACGGGTCGACATTAAAATCTACCATATTTTTATCAAAATTCAGCAGTAATAATATGTTACGTAATATACAAAATTGGCAATCATGTATCACAGTCACGCATCACACTAAATAAGTTGGCGTCGTTTGTTTCGGTTCGGTACGAACTGGCTGGCTCAATTAGTAAAATCTTGTATTCTTACGTTAGTTCCAGTGAAAGATGCCGTCAAAAATTGAGTTGGGCAGCAGCCAAAATGCAGTCGTTAAAACGTACAACATGGGGGGTACGACCGACCGGTGATCTAGACGTATCTATAACTATGGTGGAAAGGAAACCGATACATTTTAAAACGAGGGCTGTCCTTATATGCGTTCCTTGGAGTTCAACGACCGCAGGTTTAGACTGCACACACAAGCGCTATTGATTTTCATCAAGACCCTTTTTATAATGCTCATTTATAACGAGTGTCTGTCTTTACATGATAAACTTCAATTGTATGGTAAAATAAAATAAAATAACCGGCCAAGTGCGTGTCGGACCACGCGTAGTGAAGAGTTCCGTAGCCTTGCTGTATCTGATACATCGAGGCGCGCGTACCAACTAGGTATCTAAAGCTGCTGAGGCGGGACCACTTCGCGACAAACACATAGTTTTACGTATTTGATTAGTTTTATAAGTATATTGTTTTTAGTTTAATACTTTGTGTTTGTCTTTGTTTCGCATAAACTATTTCATTTCTAAACGTTGCGGTTGCATCGCCCGAATTTGTCTTTACACTATGTTAGCATGACGTATTAAAATAACTATGTTTGTATTGAGAGTCGAGCGTCCTGGCGACCCTTAAAAGTCTAGATATTTTCAACAGTTAGTTAGTACTGATAAAGTCAAAGTCAAAGTGATTTATTCTTCAATTTAGGCATATTACATGCACCTATGAATGTCGATAAACTACCACCGGTTCGGAAAGTAAACCTCTGCCTCGAGAAGAACCGGCGTAAAAAACTCGGCGAGGTGTCATTTTTTCAAAACAGTATACAATATATCATTTCAGTATCAGAGTATTATAAAATTTTAAAATTACATTGCTACAGTAGAAAGCCTATTTATTTTACGACAGATTTCTAATGCAGGATTTTATCGCTGCCAAATATCCCTATCCATGATATCAGAAAACTATACGATTATTAAGCATGGTTGCGTTAAAAGTTCAAGGACAACTCCAACTTGGGGACTATTGATGATTATTTAAAACACTAAGGGGTAATTCATTTATTTCCAATAAACGCAACGGTAGACGACACATTTGTTTTACATCAACACATATTAAAATAAAGGCAGTTCTAAATCTGAGTCCTAAATAGCTTCTAATCAAAATGAGATTATCTCGTAAATATGTTCGGCCACAAGTTTAACGTAAAACGTGGTTGTTTAGTATTACGTTTTACCGGTTCATAAATTTCCTAATGAGAGTAGCTGCTGACGAGAAGTATGTAAATCGTCAACTGTCGGCATTACTGAAGAAGGGTTTAAAATTTACCTGGAAGCCGTGCCCTAATAAGAACAGAGTCACATGTGCTATAATATTTCATCGCCACTTAAGTCATTATTTTACTATATTTAGATCCTTTTATTGACATCTCTATGCAGTCCGACGGTAAATATATTCATTTTGGTGACCTTAAACTGTAAGGGAACAGTACTGTTATAGTTGACAATGGCATTGAAGATAGGCGATTCGGTATGGAAATGTGCTCGAATTTGCATGTTGTGGTCGTAGATAAAGAGAGGTTACCCTATCTACCCATTTGGAGAAAAATTGGTGTAGAATAAGTGGTACTTAACCGTAATGTACAATCACATCTTATATATAATATGAACCTTTAGCTTAAATAATAAGTTTCAATATAGGTTAGCACTCATAGGTATTACTAAAATGACATATACTGCTGTCACGATAAAAAACGGCAATACTATAGTACATTGTTGAAGAGGCTAGAAAGTAAGCAATAGATGGACGAGTTAGTTCGACGGCCGACGCGTAGCGGAGGCCCTCGAAAGTACGAGTCCAGCTTTCGGCCGAGGCTTAACACAGTGCTTTTCACGCCTACTGCGTGGAAATTGCAAATAATTATAATTTTAAATCAAAATTAAGTATATAATTGAATTGAAGATCATAATACTAAACAATAACATTGTTGGACAGTTTGAAGTCATAGATAGCCTGTTCGTGCGACGTCCAACTAACCCCAGCTTTGAAGCCTGAATTCTGACCATCTTTTGTCACATTTCCGAGCAGTGGCGTGAAAAATATATTTTTTGTAAGCGCAATACCATGTACTGGCCATACTTTACTTAACTTTCGCAAAAACACCTGTTAGCTGAATTTTAATGTACTGATATGTAATAAAAATTTATTTATGTTAGCATTGCACGAAACGGATTAGTCAACTCGTTAAGAATGACCTTTAGTGCATTTAGAATGCCTTGGTTTCAAAGTTAGTAGTAACAAGATATAATTTCGGATAGAAAGTTCACTCGATAATCGCTAAATTTAACTAATGACTTAATGACACCTTTTTGTATTAATAAATACCAACAAATATTGTGTTTTTGGAAACATATTAGTGCTCGCAGGGATTGAACTAATTTCCCGCTGTTTAATAATCGCACGCTAGAACCACAAGGAAGACCAGGTAATAAATTATTTGTTATACTTTTTCTTCAAAAGTCGATCGAAAATGTAATTACATGATGTGCTCAACACAACAGTAAACCTACCATGGGAGATGAGCCGTGCGTTAATGGTCCGCTCTTCATTGATACACACGATGTGCTAAACATGGAGGTATAGTTCACCTACCGTGGGAGGAGACGAGCGTTGATGCGCACGGTGATGATCCGCACTCCGTGGCGTATAGCGCGCTACTGGTGTTGCTGCAGCCGCTGGAGCAGGTAGTCATACGATGTGCTCAAGAAAGAGGTACAGCGCACTCACTTTGGGAGGTAAGCCGTGCGTTGATGCGCGCGGTGATGGTCCGCGCTACCTCCGTGGCGTATGGCACGTGCTGCCAGTGTTGCCGCAGCCGTTTGAATATGTAGTCACATGATGTACTCAACGAAGAGGTACACTAGGTACAGTGCTCTCACCGTGGGAGGTAAGCCGTGCGTTGATGCACGTAGCGATGGCCCGCGCGCTGCTGGTGTTGCCGCATACTCTCGAATGTATAATCACACGATGTGCTCAAGAAAGAGGTACACTGCACGCACCGTGAGATGTAAGCCGCGCGTTGATGCGCGCGGTGATGGCCCGCGCTACCTCCGTAGCGTCTGGCGCGCGCTGCTGGTGTTGCCGCAGCCGCTCGAACAGGCACTCCGCCGCCGCCTCGTCCGCCATGCGATGAGCTGTGCAATAACACAAAGGAGTTTAAACTTTGTTGTCTTATATTAAGCTTGACGAGAACATATTTGGCGTCAGTGACACACATGGTGTGGCACAAGTCACAAGCTTCGAATGAAACTCCATGATCTCAGCAAAAATAGTAGATATAAAAGTACTTAGGTAGGTAGTTTATTTTGAGTAGATTTGGCGCCGTTAAACATTCGTTCAAATACGTAATTGTTGTAAAATATAGAATATTTTTCACTAACTTGTATTTGTAAACGATTATTATTATTTGATTTGCTTAGAGTTTGGGACTAGATCGATTTTATTTAATGTAAAACGTTCTTGAGCACTTTACTTTATTATTTGATATTTTTTACAGATAGAGTCAACGTTATTTGTTATCACTAAACATAGAAGTTAAGATTGTAATTATTATGTATTTTTTTAATGAAATAAACAGTTCAAATTTTAAATTTTAATTTTTTTTTAAATTTATAATCACTCTTACTCGTACTTTGAAATTGTTGAACGATCTAGCGCTCCGAGTGAGCCGAACAATTGGATTAGAGGTATTTGATAAATCGCATCTACGTAAGGCATAATGTTTTGCTTAAGTACCTATAACAAATATATCGACTGCTATATGCTATATACCGTTATTGTAATCTTAAACAACACTAAAACGTTTGAAGAGCTAACATGACAAATGAAATGTCCTTTCGTCTTTCTCTGTCACAATTTTTTTTTAATCTGCGATCAGTCACGATAACTATGAGCAAATGTGTTGACAGAGGTTGGCGATTGGCAAGGTAGGGCCATTGCCCTAGCTTCCCCTAGTCAGACAGCACATTGGCTTTGGTTGGTGGTCTTCATTAGGTTTGGCTTAAGAAGCATCTGTGATAACCACGAGTATCTGTAAATCCCAACCATACTTGAAGAGGCAAAACGCTACACAGCTAACTACAAGGATCGACTAGCATCTCATCCAAGCAATTTATGTATACTTTATTTGTAACAAGGATTTTGATGTTTTTTTATACCGTAATTTGTAGGGACACCATCGGGAACTATTTCAAACGAAAGGTCAAGGTTTACATAGCGTTTGTTTAAAGGTAACACACGCATTAGCTGATCTGACGTATAGGATCATTTATCACGTCATTTAATATTTAACTAGCAATGTAGGTACCCTTATAAAAAATAAACATAGGTAGATAATATATAATATTACATGTCAAGCTAGGTGATAAGGGCTTGTGCACAAAACACGCGAGGTTCGATAGGGGGGAGGGGGGTTTGGAAAAAATCGGGGGGGTTTATAAGGAGACCTCATTTTAAGTAATTTTTAAGAAACATTTTGTACGCCGCAAGGTAGAACATAGCTGAACTTTAAGAATGCATGTATAACGAACACCTATCACACCTATGGTTCACAAATAAAGTATCTTGATTCTGATTCTGATTCATGTGTATTTTTCTACAGTGAACGAAGCTAAGAAAAAATATCTACCACACGAGTAAAAATAAAAAAAAATAAACAAGATTTACTATATACAACACTATTTATCTTACAATTAGGTCAAATACCAAGCCCTAAAGAACGTTGACAAAATAATCCGAATACCTATGTTGAGAAAGGAGTTGCAAAGAATTTACTGATGCGTTTAAATGCTGTGCCCCTATGGTAATGTACAGTAAGGGAAATGTAAAAATTATGAGGATACAAATTATGACGATGTAAATTATCTGTCGATGACAAAGACTAATATAATCTAACTCATTCCTCTCCCATCTAATTAAAATCGCAATGATGTGTGGTGGCAGTTGGAAAACACTTAAATATGTAATACCTACCTACCGGTTTGTTTTCTTTTCTCTGGGATTATCTCACCGACCATGGCAGTGAAAAGGAAAAAGTAATTATATCTCAAGCAGATGAAGTAAATTAGAATAGAATTCTTTGGCTTGCTCGTGTTTTGGCACTGATTTACATGAAAAGTGTGTTTGAACAAGACAGATTATTTACTGTTTAACCTTGTGAGTTTGAAAAGATCTACATATGAAAATGATTTAATCTCATTAATGTTTTGCGGTGAAATCCAATATGGCATGTAAATAGCTGGAATTCTTCAGGATTCCGGGGCAATGAATCCAGGAAATCGTTAGCTTCTCATGAAACATACAATTCAGCGGTGTCGGGGTGAATTCAGGTCAAAACATAATAATGTGCTTGCAACTTCACTTATTCTCAGCGAATGGATTGCAACAAACCTAAAAGTGGCACAAATTTAACGAATTTCGTGGCACATACGTGGCGTGTGTCGTGTTGTCCTTTGCTTGACCAATGTCGTCTAGTGGTAAACAAACAGTGTGTGTTGTGTAGCGGCCGAGCGCGTGTGCACCCCGCGACGGTCGCTGCGCTACTGAAGCGCCCGTTGAAAGGAAAACTGTGCGGGGGCGGCTCGCCGGGAAATCTTTGCCTCCCGCATGTTCATTAATAAAATTCCCCAAGTTTTGATATCGAAATTACCGAGCAGCTGTGATAGATGACTTTTTACTTCCCTCCGCGCTGCTTAACGTCATGCTATGAAACTGATTTCAAAACTAAAAAGGGTCAAAATACGTCACTTTATGGAGTGTCTATGTATGTGTTGTCGTCGCTACAAATTTTTTTATTATCAACTTTAGGTATAGCTTAGCATTCTCAAATTTTCATTGAGTTGATGAACTTACATTTTTTCTTGGCTTTTGGGCCGAGTTCTTGTTGTGTGAAGCTTTGCGATGATATGTCGGCGACTGCGAATAACACACATATAAATTAATACTATAATAGAAAAACTTTTTATAAAATTTACTTTATTTGGAATTTTTTTTTTGGTAACCCTTAATATATTCTGATAAGTAACACAATACATATATTTTTTAGAAACACCTCCACTCATTACCAGACATCTCTGATTCATTACAGGTATGTGTTTGATAAGTTCACGTTCTGTTATCCAACGGCATAATCATTTCCGTACTTATAAATAAATACTGTTTAATAAAATAAATGTGTATTGAAATTTTTTATTGTTTAAAAATATAACCTTTAATTTAAATGTCAGACTTGGTTGACAATATAATAACTTATCATTAAAATTCGGTCAGTATCCATGGAGGTAAGTGACATACGTAATTTGTAATATTTATTATTATAGCCCGATGAGCCTCATCGGATGAGGGTGATGAGTTAATTTAATTATATGAATTTGATACATGGATCTATACCTCATACCAAGAAGCATTATCTAGATGGAGATTGCTTTTCGAACATGCAAAACGAAGGGTTCCGTGCCTATTAAAAAGGTCGCATCGTCACAGAAATCTTACGGCACCTACGTCCTTTTCTATAGGGGAGGCAGTTTTTCAGCAATATCTTGAAAAATTTTGAACCGATTATACCGTTCAAAAATGAGAGGGACACAATTTTAGTGACTTTCGGGGCATTTCGGGGATTATCTTCGACTCTATACACTCACTCACTTAATCAAAAAAATGCTGAGAAATCTTATATTTATTTTGAAAGGCCTATCGATTGACGTGCCACACGTGGGCTTACAAGGTTTTTTTATTTTTATTTGCAGTTTTATGGAGTGTACACCTAAAAAATTTTTTTAGTCATTTAATTACAAAACTATCTAGCGGCTATCTTATCTTATCTTATCTAGTTGAGGACCCTTTCGGATACACTTCGACCCAGTGGGATCTTTTGTGCATTTGGCTTCCTTTTCATAGTTACTCCCAAGCTCGCTCCATCATTTCCACAAAGCGGATGATGTAGCTTAGTGGGAGCACCTTGCACTCCTTTGGTTGCGGGTAGCCGTTACCAAAGTGATTCATTCTTTGTCTGGCAAGGGCATGGCATTCACACAGTAAGGATTCCATAGTCTCATCCTCCTCGCCACACAATCTACAGTCTGTACTGTTCGGTAGTCCCTTGTATATCTTGGCCAAGAGATCCTTGACGCCGAAGTGACCTGTGAACACCCCAGATATAATCCTGAGTTGCTTCCTGCTGGATTTCCAGAGTTTTTTGGTCCAACCCGAGTCCACTCCTTCTATGAAGAGCTTTGAGTGCCTTAAACCCGCCTCATTCCTCCACTCGTGCTGCTCCATCTAGCGGCTAACAAAATACGTTTTTGCCATTTTGGCTACGGGACCCTAAAAACCGGTCAAATGCGAGTTATATTGCTTCTTATGTCTAGTTTAGATTGTATTATATTATGAGTAAGTCGATATCCCCTTTTAACCGTGGCCCACTGCTATGACCCACAGTGGGTCCACGATTATTTTTTCCCCGTGTACCCCATTTTATTTTTGGAGTGATACCTATATAGAACAGTCAATAAGTATATTTTAATTTAAGTAAATTATTTTTCTTTTTTATAATATGTTGTGTAATTATAACAGTAATAACGTCGGGCATATCTTTATTAAAATGTAGTTTTTTTGTTTCAATTTATAACAACATATCATAAAGCTAGAAAGAGATGGAAAAATACGTGACGTCATTCCAGGTCATTTTTTCATGCTTCAAAACATTGTTTGAAGAGCAGCCTCCATGATGTATTAAGCTTCATACCTCATACGTTCCGTTCTTTTTTCTTTTACTGGCATGAAGTACTATTAGATGTCACATGTCAAAAGTAGCTTCATAATTGCAAAGTGTATTGTTATGTTTATTATTTTCACTAAAGTGGGACTTAAATTTCGTAGGAAATCCTCAACTATGTAAGAAACGTTATCTATCTATATTCTACAACTACTAATGTTATAAAGAGGAAAAGTCTGTCAGGATGAAGCTTTGTAAGTTTGTATGTTGGGTTGGGGGTTACCTCCGGAACTACATATCCGATTTAAAAAGTTATTTGCAATACGCAGGCAAAGACGCGCGGACAACTAGTATTAAATAAAATAAACCTTCGTTTCATAAAAAGAATAAAATCAAAAGATTTTTCGAAAAACCCAACTGCTTTTTTACAAATCTTATAGCTTATGACACTTCTACAATTAAGAGGAATCCAACGACACCTCATATGTCGAAATCCGTCAAACGGTTTAGGCTGCAGGGCGTACCAAAGAATAAGACATACACACATACATATATGTATACATACATACGCTCGAAAAACATAACCCTCCTTTCCTTCGGCAGTCGGGTAAAAAGAAGTGACTTTACGTGCAAAGTGAATGTTATCTACTTAATTTTAATTGATATCAAAATTTTATGTGAAAATGGACTACTTTGTACAAAATATATGACGTATTTCTGATTGGTCACATTTTTGGAGTGCACGTAATTCCATCCATATGGATGTATTTCTTTCAAACTATACATCAAGTATGCCAATTTTATTTTTAGGACGTAATTACATTTTAGCAGGATTTTCAAATTGACATTATTCAGATTCGTTCAATAATTTCGAGTTGTCAATTTTCCATTTGTGCTGAATGACAGTAAATCGCTAGGACTCCGTCTATTAAATCCTCTATCTACGATATCAGATCTACCAACAGCTAATGTATGAAAAGTTTGTTTAAACTTGATTTTTACGTAATATCTACTATTTTCCTGATACAGGTATTGCATACTTAATAGGAAGTCCCAACCCTTAATGGTTTTAAATGCACTCTTTATTAGTGAAATAAATATTTTTTCTTTTTGTTTTTCATTTTCATCTACACGTTACTAGGTAACAAAGATGCCGCTAACTAGACGAAAGAGCACACGCTGTGCGGTAGAGCGGGATGGCGTGATTTGAGTTTTATCGCTAAGTATTATATTTGCTCTGGGGCAATAGTAGTAAGGTCCCTACAAGGTGGAAGACCTGGTAAAGGTCGCGGGAGTCCGCTGGATGCAGGTGGCGCAGGACCAGTCATTATGGCACTCTTTTGGGGAGGCCTATGGCCAGAAGTGGATATCTTTTGGTTGATATGATGATGATGATGACGAATATTTGTAGTGGTAAATTCACAAGTGCGTTGCTGACCTTTTAAAGGTTTACAATGGGCTTGATTCATGGGGCGGGTCTCTAGTTAATTAAAAATAATGTACTTAGATGGTTGGTTTAGATACTAACGACAGTTATTTCGGTGCAAAGACCTCGCTAGTCGACTTCGCTCCTCGTAGCGAGTTTCCACTATAAAGCGCAAAAAACAACTATCTACACTACGCACGTAGCTTTACAAATAAATTGGCAGTGAATGCCTGCAAAAGTGAAACCATTTTCTTGTCTATACTAATACTAGCAGCTCGGTGGATTGTAGAACTCGCAAGATTGTCTTTTTATTAAAAATATTTCCAAAACTGAATCGTCAAAAAAAAGTATATTAGTTATTGAATCTACTCACAAAATTTCACAAGAATCGGTTGAGAAGTTCGTCCTGTTGAGGAGAATTGCTGGACATACAAAAGAACTGTTGACCAAGCTGTAACGGAGAATTTCATTCGCTTTGCTCGGTTGTTCAATTATAATGAGAAAAAGTCTAGTAGTCTATAAATTGTAGCTTAGTAAGTTTGTTTTTCAATTTACTTTTGTCACGGAACGCATAGCTCATTTATTAACGCTCAAACGGCTGTAGTATTCCAAGCATTCGAACGAGTTATGCATCGCACAAATGTCAGTTGGTGCGAACTGCGTGAGACCAGCTACCGTTTAGCCCAAAAACGTCGTCATAAAAGTCTATGAAACACTATAGGCATATATTGCCTTTTGGATCTGTAGAACGGATTCAGTATGTGTGCACTGCGCACAGGCAAATGTCACCCGCGATCTGTATCGACACCGATCACGGGCACCATTATACGGTTACGCAAATGAATCGATGATAATGACGATGCGAGTGAAGGTTGAAAATCGATAGGAAAGTGATTAATGAGTTCCTAGTATGAGCTTACAGGATTTCTCACGATATTTTTCGGTTGGCGCAAATATTTATCGTTAAACCTATATACACGGTGCCCGTGAGCATTGCGAGAGATTTCAATCACGAATTCCTGAGGCGATAAGGAGTAATAAATGTTACTAGCTGCCCGCGCGGCTCCGCCGCGTATACAAAGAACCTAGGCGGAGCGACGGGATAAAATATTATAGCACATAATCCCGTAGGTCCATTCTACATATATATCATAGGTACTGAAGAAAAGATTTTTAGAATACGATGGGTATAGTTTCTGAGACTATCCCCAACATTCAAACTTACATTTCACAGACATTACACCTGTTTATTATTAGTATCAGCACAGATCAAAGAATACTGTATCGGGGACCGTTAATGGTTTAAAATAATATTTTACCGGTTATAGTTGCATTTGACTAAATTCATACCGCTAAATAGTTTAATACTGGTTTATGTTTTCCAGTATTAAGTCATATCGGTTTGACAAATTACAATTTATACCTACCTGTAATCGAAATATAATAATTATCTGAACCTGAAATAATTTGGATGGTATTCAAGTCAGGTGAATAAAGTTGCCAATGGGAGTCCCCGGTATCCGAAAAGAAATTTTAGTACTTAATCGAGGTTCGTTTTCTACATCTTTACTTCAAATTTGAAGCCTATCGGTGCCTACGGCATTGTGCTAAGTAAGATAAATAAAGCCTATATGGGGTCCACGACAATTAATGGGTTTAAACCTCATTCTTCTCCCAACATCTCGAATATGGGAAAATAAGTTAGTATATAAACTTTTTGAAATAAATATAAACATGGCAAATAATATTGACAACTCTATGTCACTAAAAAAAATTATCCACAGTTGACACAATACGTCTGTCAGTTTTTGTAAACATTGTAAAAGATCATTTATTTTCTATTTACTTAATTTTCTTAGTGTTGTATCCATATGTGGCCGACTCAACATTTATAATTTCTTATGCTGAAGAACTTACTACAGGTTTGAGTTCAATTCTTGTTTATTTATTTTACATTGTCATCTCAAGTCAAAACAGGAGTTAGGTACGTCACGTGACGTCACACAGCCAAGGTCACGTGGTCAGCGCACGGTAGATTCTTTAAATTAAAATTTTAGTACTTTATCAATAAAAAATTAAAAATCGGAGACCTTATTGCAAATCCCCAGCATGAGACGAATCGAACGACATATCATTTATCAAAATCGGACCATAACTGTAGATCTGATGGCATGTACAAAAATCGGGCTCGCGTATTATATATATAGATATGAAGCTAGGACGATTTATGTTTTTTTTTTCGTATTTTCATACACAATAATTGCTAATCTAGTAAAAACGTGTATTTAGGACGAGCTGTCAAAGTTGATGGTTAAGTCTCGCAACGTCCCAATCATAAAGGTGTTTCATACTGGAGATTTCATTACAACATTTTTACACAAAAATGGAAATATCTCTAAAACCGAACCGAATTTACTCGACGTTAATTAACATTTTTAACTTAGAATATAGTCAGGAATATCCTGTTAAAATCTCTCGCAATGCTCACGGGCACCGTGTATACTCTTATATATCGTCCATTTCAATATCAAATTGTATTGGCCTGATAACTAGTGGCTCTATGTGTGCTGTAGAACTCGCGTGACTGTCTTTTTACCCGACTGCCGAAGGAAAGGAGGGTTATGTTTTTCGAGCGTATGTATGTATATATGTAGGTATGTGTCTATGTATGTATGTGTTTATGTCTTATGCACGCCCTACAGCCTAAACCGTTTGACGGATTTCGACATATGAGATGTCGTTGGATTCCTCTTAACTAAACTTTTTCCCAAAATACCTCGGCGTCACTCTGGACCGCTCTCTTACCTACAAACAGCACCTTAGCGGTATGGCTCGCAAACTCTAGACATGCAGAAACTGAGCGGAACCTCATGGGGAGCACTCTGGTCTGGCTCGTCGAATGCCGAATACTGCGCACTGGTCTGGCTGGGTAGCGTCTACACCACCAAAGTAGACGTCGAGCTGAAAAAGGCCATGCGACTTATCTCCAGCTCGCTTCAATCTATTCCTTTTGCTTAACACACTGGCTTCCAGTACTGCCAAGAATCACTCCACCGGACTTACGTAGGAATGTCCCTGTTACGAGAAGTAGGAAAGATCCAGAAGAACCCGAGCCCCCCGATTCATGTGGAGTTTATGAATCCCACTACTGTACAGCATTTCCAGAAGCCTGACAACTCTAAATTTCGATCTGAAGCTTGAGTGCAGTCGTGGAACTCCAAGATGGTAGGAAAATTGGGCTCCATAATTACGCCAGGCTCCTATGGGGCAATCCTCGATTATATGACGGAATATTCGTTCTTTGGCACCGCAGGAGCAAGTTGAGGATTCCACCCATCTGTAAGGGTGTTTATTGTGAGCGCAGTATGGAGTCGGTTAATGTTACACCAGTCCTGTCTTTGGAGACTTCGTTCGCTTCGCTCGTTCGTTCAATAACTAATGGCTCTGTGAACTATAGAACGCGCGAGCCTGCATTTGAAAAAAAAAACGATATGTGAACCGGCAATTTTTTTTTACATAATTTTTGTACAGTCACAGGTATTAATATACGTACATAAATATCTGTACAAGCCTTTATGGCATTGAAAATAGAGTCCTGTACAGATATTTATGTCCTTATTTATGTATGTATATTAATACCTACCCCTGATTGTACCTGCTCACAAAATTTCACGAGAATCGGTTGAGAAATGCGACATGTAGAAGAGAACAGCCGGACAGCGGGACATCGGGACATACGAACGAAATTCGGCTAAAGCTGAAGCATAGAACTTCGTTCGCTTCGCTCGCTAGTTCAATAAGAAATGTGTTCATTCAAGTAGGTACGTACATTACCAACGAGTATCAAGAAACTTTTTTGCAATAAAACATACCTACAAATACTGAACATAATTCATTAGTGTCGTCAGGACTTTATTAATGCCTGAAATATTTATTACAACGAGGAGTATATACATATATTATACTACCTTAAAGAGCAACAGCATCAAGGTAATAAAAATGCATATTTTTTTGTCTTCATTTCATTACAATAAGGTGATGATTTTGTATTAATATTTATGACCGCAGCAATATAACATATATACAACCTGGATCAGAGTTAATTCGGGTCCGTATGTGGCTCCTGCCAGTTTTCATAGCGCGCAGCGAGCCTGCCCGAGCCCCATCCAGTCGTTTTGTTTGTGCCGTAGGCGGGGTATCGGTTACTCAGTATATAAGGACTCGTCAAAAGATTTGCTTGCGTATTACAGAGTGACGCCTCACTAGTGTCTCCGAAATGAAGGTACGGAAGCCTTGACGGACCGGTCGAATATCGTGTGTTTACGGTGTCGTTTTAGTTATGAGAAACCCAAACAGTGCTAGTTTGTGTGTTAGTATGAGGGATGCAACATGGAATTGTATTAATTAGTGTTCTAACGACACTGTGTTTTACTTGTTTGCAACTTTATAATATTTCCTAATATACGGTACCTACCTACAGTCAACACTTGACTTGATGAATCGTATTCAGAACAGTTCGTGCATATAAATCAGTCTATTACTTATGACTAATTTCCTGGTAAACCCAGCATTCGTCATCTTCCTCAGATTAAAATTGAATCATTTGGTAAACCTCTGAAGTAAGCCGCTTTTTTGTAGGCTTTAAACCAATTTTTGATTGATACTCTTATTTATTACCTCAAGTCTGCCAATGTTCAATAAACATATATTATTTATATCGGTAGGTGTTACTTGTAACCAGAGCCCGGATTTTTCACGGCAAAACAAAACACTATCGTAATATAGCCAGTGGTAGAAACATTATTATATCGATATCGATAATTAAAAATACATCACCAAAAAAAAAATGTACCTACCTATATCAATCACGTCGGTTTCAAAGCGTTATAAGAAATAAATAATTACTATACGCAATTTATGTTTTATACGTAATGAAATGACATTTAAAGTCATATGGAGTAATAAGTGTCTATTATTGACTGTATTGTCTATTATTTTTAATGAGGTGGTATAGTCATTATCGCAACTTTTTAGCTGGCTCAAATACCTTATGGCTTTCGGAAGAAAAATACACTTCTAGATGACATTTAAAGTCATATGCACGCTGCATGGCTATCACAAGACAGCGCGCGAGCTCTCTCGATTTTTCTCGCACTATACCTCTCTTTCTAAGTTTTCTAATAAGAGATGGCTTTCGGAAGAAAAATACACTTCTAGTTTTTTATTAAAAATATAAAAAGGTTGTTTTGTACACTGTAAATTGTCAATAATGTAAAAATATATCGGTATGTAATTTTTATAACTGTATACCTAACAATACTCGATATCGATAAAATAATGTTTCTATCCCTAGCTAGATTACGATAGTGTTTCGTTTTGCCGTGAAAAATCCAGGCTCTGCTTTGTTGTTTAACTAGTGTTAAAATCGGATTGTGTGTTTAGGTCCTGTGTCTGGCTGTGACATGTGCGTTGTTGGGCGCCGCGGCAGCGGGAGCGGCGATCCCTTCTACACTCTTCAAAACCATCATACCAGCACATACTAAAGCCTTTGGATATTCAACAACGCAATACATAAATGCTGTGAGTATTTTAAAATTATTATGTACCTAACTTTTTAAGCGGCCAAAGCCATAAGCCCATAAGCCATATATTATAAAGCTTCTCATTTGTATAAAATGCATACATTTCCTATATGTAATATTATTTTATCTAAAAATCACTCTGAGGATTCTTATTTTAACTAATCATCAAATAGCCGAATAACGTTTTTACTGAGATTGTTTGTCTAAACTGAATCATCATAATAGTTACTTGTTAAAAAGTACTAATTGTACAAAGGAAGCAAATATCGACCAAATTTCGCCGGTTTACTATTGTTTTATTTAACGGAATCCTAACTCTCTCCGACCTTTCCATCCATCTTCCATCTCTTGCACGAAAACTATTTGTAATTGTTTAATGGCGGTTTGATAACTTTTCTCCGAAATGGCCCGCAAAGTGTACATTAGTCGCTACATATTGGAAGGTAAAGTGTATTACATAGTTTCAGGTCAGATCAAAATTAAAAAATAAAAAACATTGCAGGCCGCCTGGAATGTTACATATAAATTCCTTTTCACCTCACTAGCTCGGAAAGACCTTTTTTAATCTTTAAAAACAGATAGCAAAACTGCATTTTATCCACATGTGTGCAAAGAATATTTGAAATCCGAACGTGTTATTAGTTACTTTTTTAAACGTAATAAACTCGTAAAGGCCAGTCCAGACAGGACAATTTTCGGCCATCTGATTAAATTGTCTGATCAAAACAGGAGGTGTGGACGCAAAAATAGTTTTATATTGAATAGTATATTTTTGATTTTACCTTAAAACACTTAAAACTGTAAAAAAAACCGTACAAAAATGTGAAACCACAATATCTGATTTAACGTTGCATAATAACTGTGTTATTTGTGTAATTACTAGTTAAAATAAAGGCTGATTATACATATTTCAGTTGTTTTTCTTATGTAGTATTTTCCTCGGTTTAGTGAGGTGAAAAGATTTGTGTTACACACGGGTGCAAGTTATTTTGACGTCTCGTGTGTTGCAACACTCGCTTTGCTAAGGATTCTATTTTTGAACCACTCGCTACGCTCAGGATTCTATTTTCGAACCACTCGCTTCGCTCATGGTTCAACCATAGAATCCATTCGCTAGCTCGTGGTTCAACCCTAGAATCCATTCGCTGGCTCGTGTTTCAATTCCACACTCGCGGTTAAAATATAACTTTGCACCCTTGTATAACAAATAACTATTATTTGTCGAGTACCAAATATTTTAAAAAGTTGAAACCGGCATATAAAAGACGACGCAGGTCGTATTCAGCCAATTCAACTCGTATTTTTCTGTTGCAAACGCGACGTTTTTCTATGTGTCTCAAATAGTTAGCGTTTTTCGGTGGAAAAATACACTTGCGATTCGGTTTAAAAAGAAAAACGGTGGAAAATCATTAATATTTTCACGTTTTGCAACGATACTTAAAGTTTATTATTCCCCCATTTTTGAGATAAGCACTATATTAGCCTTAGCCGCAATGGCAATTGCAGGCTTCGTATACTCAGCCTGCAATTGCCTCCTTCCCGGCCACGGCAATAATGTACTATTATTCAATACCCTCAAAGCTATTTACGCCTTTACTTGGATGATGTCTGGTTTTTAAGCCAAATTCCACACTGTGCGATTTTATAAGTTAAATGCAAATTTAAAATATAATTCGATGACTACTCAATGATGATATTATGTTTTCAAATAAAAACCAATATTGTAAAGTTTTATTGAAATCCACTGACCTCATTATTTAGAGCTCAATAATGTCGTCAAGGTGTGCCATATTGTTATCGGGCATTTTAAAATAACAATACATCATTATAAGGTACCTTTCAATTATTGCGTCAGTAATGAAGTCACGGTATTAAATAGGGCAAAGATAAAAAACTAGAAATTTAATTTTATTTTCACATTTACCTAAATGTTGTTTTTGTCATCAGTTGCCGACCTCATACCATGTCGGACTCCGTCCGCAGTTCACGTACCAGCTGCCACAATTCAGCTCCATTGGTCCCCAATACACTCACTACGCGATCCCCGGCGGATCAACTTATTTCTCTTCCTTAGCATCCTTTCCCTTTTATCCCGGAGTGTCTTCCATAGCACCAATTGCGACCATACCTAGCGTAGTAGCGGCGCCCAGCTATCCGGGTTTACAACCCGTGGCCCCTGCTTTCCCGACGCAACCAGCGGGTACTCCCATTTTCTCTGGACAGCAACCCACACCTACAACACCAGCAGCAGGAGATTCCGACTCGGCCGTTGTAGATTCAGTTGAATTCCCAAACCAGGATCAACAAAAAGATTCCAACCCTTCCGCGCCCCAATCTCCCCCAGCTAGCACTTTCCCCAGCTATCCTCAAATCTTGCAGGACTTTCCGGCAATACCGCAAATTCCGCAGGGATCAGAACAGCCTTCGTTCCCTCAAATACCTCAGGGATCAGAAGGACCTTCATTCCCACAAATCCCTCAATTCCCCCAGGGATCTGAACAAGCACCGTCATTCCCTCAGATTCCTCAATTCCCTCAAGGATCTGACCAAACTCCATCATTCCCACAAATTCCACAAATCCCTCAGGGTTCTGGCCAAGCACCTTCATTCCCACAAATTCCACAATTCCCCCAAGAGGGCTCTGACCAGGGACCTTCTTTCCCGCAATTTCCCCAGTTTCCACAAGATTCTTCTCCAGGGTTTCCCCAATTCCCTCCTTTCACCCCTTCACCGGCCCCAACACCTTCGCCGCCGGCTACTTTTCCAGGCGCCGATAGCCAAGACAAAGGCATAAACGACGAAGATACGATATCCGTCGAGTCTGCTTAAGATTAAGGTGGAATTAATTTGTAATATAATAAAGTTGTTTTTATAAAAATCTCTTCCTTATTTTCTAGGTTTCACCTATTCATTAACCTTTCAATGTAAAGGTGATATCAGACGGTTCACTTTTCTTTAATTTTCTTGTTTAATTTTGCATAAGTGACACGTCTGAACGAAAAGTGAAACCAAAATGTTGAATGTTCACTCGAGTGAACATTCATTCAAGTGAACCATCTGATATCACCTTTATGTTTGTGTGTTTTTGAATGCCCTCATACTTCACTGATGTAACCCAAATAATTTAGCCAAATTACATTTTGTGTAGGCTTTCAGTTGTCATACACAGATGGCCTCATGCTATTTGCGCAAGAGTGATGATAGATTAAGCTCAAGTAAAGTGACTTATCATAAGTAAAACGTAGGCGTTTAACCATATCAAACTTTTATGACGCATTGTGATAAAAAGGCGTGGGTCTTTAAATGTCAGTGTTGAATTATATTACGTTGAGCAGTTCCTTGAATTCACTACGAGAATAACATGTATTAATGTCATCACGTACGAATGGTAATTAGACACAGTATTGTCATGGAACAAAAAAACAACGGTTCTATTTTGTTATTTAAATATATTCAGATCGTGGTGTTAGTTCACTGTCTTTAAAATAACATTTTATAGTTGAATGTCTAGAGACATCAACGTAAAAATTGTACAATGGGCAAATGATCATAAAAATAACGGGAGGCCAATTTTAGTACGTCACTTCGCATTGCAAGTGCACAACGGGATGCGAAATGCCTTTATGACGGACAATATTGATTGATTTCTAGGGCAATATAAGTAGTTACGTCAGTATAGATTCCGATGAAGATTTCAAAGCTGCTTGTCAAATTAGCCAGTTTTGGTTGAGTGTTCCGGAACGTAATAAGTACCTACAATATTGCATTTAAAACGGATGTCTTGGCAGAACTTGCCTACCTGCTAAACAGCTTGGCTACTCTGGGACGCCACGTGTTGCAACACTAGTCGCATGAGGACTACGGAGGTCGCAGTTCTGAGGAAGCGTGACAAATACGCGACTCTTAAAAAAATTAACTTGTGTGTCCCTCTGTTGGGTGAGACAACCTGCTATTGGGGCTCAGAAGTCAAAGTTTTCAAAGTTGGGGTTGTATGTTTTCATTTTTTATTTGACTAAATCTTTCATTCAACACATTTGGTGCTTTAGCGGGTAGGTGAGCACCATGCATTGAAAAGCAGGCCCTGAACTTGCACTGCGCTCTTGCACATCTGGTTAGTTATCTTCGATGTATGAGAATCATATAGGGCTCAACTTCATTTTAAGGTGAATTTAATTGTGCAATGAGAAAACAGACTGCCTGATAATACCTTTGATTAACTGATTAGAATCTGGCCGGAGAGTCGTGTCGTGTGTCGTGTCACAAGCATTTTTTTTCCAATTTTTTAATTGCAATTTTTTAGTGTTATGTATTATTAGTTATTACTAACGCCGCTCAAAATAGGCACGATGGATGTCGATTTGCGGAAAATGCCCAGTAAAACTAACTACTGACGCCGCTACGCATTTCGTGTTACCAGCGTGCAATTTTTCAAAATTGCCGTATTTTTTTGTATCAGTCGCTGATGACTCTAGGACAGTTTGGGCTCTTTATTAAGATGTAGAAAATAAAAGTAACCAATTATAACATTTTATTTTATTTTGTGACCCTTTCTTGGGCAGTGGCACTCAGCTCAGCGCGCGTCGGTTTCGGTATAAGCAAAAAAAGTTGCACCTGACATGCAACCATTAAAGTGGTTACCACGCCCCCGGGTGTCTCTCAACGATCCATTCCTTCAAGTTGGCTCTAGTGGTGTTCTTGCCGGTGAGCCCGAGGGTGAAAAAGAACACATAGGGAAACCAGTCTGTGGTGAACTCAAGGGTCATATTGTAACCGCCAACGCCGGTTATTTTGGGATCCACCTGATAAAATACGTAATCATTTATTTTATTTTATTATGAAACAAACAGCTTAAAATTACACATAATAAAATGTAACATAATAATAATGATTATTAGAAAAGTAAAAATAATAATTACATTGAATTCTTTATTTCGGACAATAGTACCTATTCATAAGTTGTTAGTATACAATCACTACTTATCAACTTAGAATGGATTATTATTTCAAGCAATTAACAAATAAAAAGTATTCTATAAATGGTGAAACAAGGATCTGTCAGCAAGGCAGGAATAAGTAAGACAAATAACAACCTACAAATAAGTACATATTAGGGGAAAATCTTACGCAAATTAAACTACACATAGTAAGTCAATAAGGGTCACCCACTAGGTTAAAAATCGATCATCAAATAGATCAAATCTTAGATCTGATAACAAACTACGTGTAATTTAATCTCGCTCAAGCAATAGCAAACACAGATATATGCGGATATAGGTCATAAATTAGTCTAACAAATACCATGCATTCGGCCTAGAGGTCCTTAACTTTCAGGAACATGCGAGGTATTTTTTATTTTTAACTCTACAAGTACTTTGTCTGTAGTACCTACTGATTATCGTAAATCGTTAATTAAATGTATATGTACTTAGATCGCTTGTTATTAAATGCAATTATATGCTCATAAACATGTATCGAATGGTACATAATATGTGTTTTAATTAGCTACTCATTTACCTGCCGGTTCGGGAACTGCATACGCGCACATAGGATCGTAGTCTCAACACCAGCTGACAGCTGCAAAACACAAGTTATCCTATACTATTAAACGAGCAATATTTGTATACATATTATATACAACCTATAAATACTTGTAATCACGTTCTTGTAAACGGCGCTAACCATTTCAATGAAATTTGTAATATGGTTGCGGGTTTACGGGGGCGAAAGATCGATCTAGCTGGGTCTCATGTCTGGGAAAATTAGGTTTTACCGTATCTTTTCTATTTTCACCCGAGCAGAGCTCGGTCGCCCAGGAACTACCTTTAAATGGAATAAAAATCTGCGGGATTATTATGGAACAATTTCACGACAGTAGTGCGATCTTAGTAATTTTTGTTTAATATTAAAGAAGCAATAACGACGTAACACGTTATTGCTCAGTAGCGTCAACGTCAGTACGTTGAATATTTCAGGCGTTGATGAGATAATACTATTTGAGATTAGCAAGCCTCATCCAAATAAATACAACACACCAACCAAACTAAACAAGGGTATCAATAAACTGTCTTTAGAGTGTCATTGAGTTCTGCGAGTAACTCTTACGGTAAATAGCTCCCGTAACTCACAATGGATGTAAAGGTCTTTGTTTCAGAAATACGTTTTTGTGCCGAAAAGTGAACTTGATATAATTCCTACTATAAGAAAGTATGTACTATAATAACCGGTGATTTTGAAGTAGGGACAAACCTTCAAAACAATATGTAGCTTGGCTGGTGGGTCGGCACGCACGACAAACTTCTCGGAGTAGAAAAAGAACCCCTGGCGCTCTTGGACTCTCTTGGACTTGTAGCAGAAGTTGCCGTGGAGGAAGGTGCGCGCGCGCCAGCCGTGCTGCTGTGCTCTTCTCCTCCTCAGATATCCACTTTTGTGAACGCTCAGGCCTAAAACATGAATACTCAAGTCTACTCCTGTTTTGACTGCTGTTGGACCAGAGTTAGACGCAGGATTTTATTAACAAAAGAATACGATTTAGGTGCAAAAATATCATCGATTTGTTTTTCAAAGTTCCTTGCGGTATTCTTTCTTAGAGTAAAATTTGGGGGTAAAGTTGGTAATTGACGAACAGTGGCGTTGCATTATGAAATAGGCAAGCAAGACTTGACTATTGCCAATTCCCAAGATTATAATACTTAAGAAGAAAGAGATTTAGACACATGAGCTGACCTGATTTCCCATCGACCAATTTAAAATTACTCGGATACGGCTTCGGTATGACATGCGCCGCTATGATGTTCACTATCCACGTGACGTATGGGAACACGTCGATGTAGATGGGCGGGTCATCGTTGAGGCGCGCGCGCATACCGCGGCGCGTGCAAGGCGCGTAGCCTGCCGAGAGTCCCATCAGCTCGAATTCTCCGTCGGGCGTGTGGGAGGCGATGGGCGTGCCTGGCCGCACGCCGCACCCTGACGTGCATAGCACGTGCGTGGCGCCTTCGCTACTCAATTTCTGTAAGATATCGGTCCGTCTAAGAGCGCCCGCACATTAAAGATACTAGTGGACGCCACAAAACGCGGCCAGTAGCGAGCGCGAGCCACTTCCGCAGCTTGTGGCTCGGACGCGAACATTAAACGTGCGCCAATGACAAAAGGAGTCGTCCGTAGCTTGTGGCGGCTACTCGTGGCTCAAAATGCAGCGTCTCTAAGGGTCTTGGCATGATCTTATTTAAGAGATATGAGGGCAGACTATCCGCTAGATTGAGCTCCCTAATCACTGCCCTGCTGCTGCTGCTATGGCTATGAACATGTCGGGTGAAGAGCCTGTGGACGAATCTAGTCAGAGAGAACAGAACGTAATATCCCGATCCTCAGTATTGAGGTAACGACTCACGCTACGTCGTTTGACCCATCGTAGGACCAAATTCGACAGTCCACAGCTAGCTTTATATTATTTTTAGCTATCAACTCCCTTGTATTTAAACATCGTCGATACGTCATGTTGCAGATTTCTTAATTGTACCATAACAGCGTTTGAGGCCGTAGCTGGACTTCGAGATGTGGGATGGAGGGTTCCCTAGCTGGGGCCCTCAGATAGTATGAAAGTAGGTATTGATAATTAAAGACTTACCGGCATACCTTTAACAGACATGCCAATAAAAGCATTTTTATTGAGAGGGTGCTTCTCAGTATTGACGAGATTTTTGTGCGTGATATCTAGTTATAAGAATTAAAGACATGACATGTATTAAGTTAAATAAAATGTACAAATTATAATTAGTTAAGCAATTTTTTTATGTATAATATTTAAGTAATTTTAATGTAGATATTACAAACACAATATTTGTATTGTTACTGAATAAATAAATAAAATATTAAATTAGCATTTTAATAAATTAATAATATAATTTACAAGTGTAATTGTTACCGATTTCCTGCGATGCCGTCGACACTCTTTATGCGTGTACAATTTGACGGTTTTCTTTCCCATTCGCTCTTGATCGAAGTCTCTTGGTACAGCTGCAAATTATATACTTAGTATCTTGAGCTATGTTCGCACGCTTCATATCATGTTTTTTAAAAAGATTTATTTATCCAGTAAATGTTCACTAATTTCCAATGATAAGTTTCACTTGTGATTTCTGTAGGCCTAATTAATGCTATCTTTGGATGTAATTAGACACTTTTAAAGTAAATTAAGTAGTGAAGGCGACAAGATTAAGGGGCTCTCCGCGCTTTTTGTCGAGTTTTGACGAGTTTTGAGTTGTAACTCCTCCGTCAAAACTATAGATATATTTATGGCACAAACGCTTATCGGTTCTTCAATCCTTTATCTACATTTGCATCTGAGTTTTTTTGAAAATAATGAATATTTTTTTTCTAATAATGTATTCAAATATGGTCCAAAAAAGCTCTGTTTTCGTTATAAGTATGTTGTTTATGCACTTTTATATATTTGACGTTTCTAACAAATCATCAAATTCATTTTCACAAAAGTTACGTCCAAAAAACTGGTTTTTTGGCCTAAATTTGCCAAGGTTTTGTTCCATATCGTCGCTATACTTACTCAAACTCGTATCTGCAGAAACCGATGTTTTCAGTAGAGCTAAAAAACTACTTATTTCATAAATTATTAATTACCAAAGTTTTTCTGTAATCAAATTATCTTATTAACAATACAAAATGATTATTTGGAAGCAACAGCTCATAGTTTATCCTTGAACTTCAAAAGTTATGTATAAATTTGGAGATACGAGTTTACAGTACTAAAGTGAACATATTATTAGGTTACTGAAAGAGTTGCTTACGAGGTTTTAAAGTTTATATTTCACATATCTTTAATTCGTAAAAACTAAGTCAAACTAAACAAAAAATAATTCTCGATGTAATGAAAACAGTTTTTTTACTATTCATGGTGTAAAAGGTCATAGAAACTATGGTAATCTTGAGGAATCACTGCTTTTAAGCTTTGCAGATCATTGTATTTTCTTTTAGTGATCGTCAAAGATCCGCGGTATAGTTTTCGGAGGTCATGGGACGAAGGCAACCGTCGGTTCAAGCGTTGAGGTAACAGTTTCCAGTCGTTATCAAAGTGCAGTTTATAATTAATTCCCGATTGGGAATATTGTAGTGCTCTTATATTGATAACGCAGGGATCACCAGACTTGTTGCCTGGTCTTATGGATTTGTAATATCCCAGACTTGAAAAGTCTTTGAAAAATTTGTGGTCAACGTATTTAACTTGGTATGGCTGTTTTGCTCTAGCATCTTTTATGATCTGAATGAAATCTGCTGGAACATAAAGCTTCCTATTTTTTTTCGTCTTTCAATAGTTGAATGTCACTTTAATAGTCACATTCCATTTGTGTGTGTCCAACGACCAGATACTTTTGGTAAATTTTTATGTTATATCTAATAGCATAATCGAGTAGAGCATTTGCAAGCGTGACGTTGCGATTTTGTGCGGCACAACCGTCACTGAATATAACGATAGGTTTATCTTTATCTTCAATACTTTCTAGGTAGTCTAAAAGACAAGACGTAAATATGTTTGCATCCATACCGCCTTCTGCTTCATGCCAGACATAGCAAGACACGCTACCATCTTTTTCATTATAAATTGTGAACTGGTGAACACACAAATAAGTTTAACACTGATACCCAAGTTTATCCTATTTATGTATTTACGAGGTTAATGCAGTTACAAAAATTGTGTCTATGAGATACGAGGAAACCATATCACGATTTACTCTTAACTCTTAGCTGCGATCAAGATAGGAGTTAATTTTTACGATTTATCACAAAAAAACGAAGTCATACACTTAAAAAACAAAAATAGGTAAAAAACTCAGATACGAGGTTGAGTAAGTACAGCGACGATATATATCGAAAACTGTGAGTTTTGAAGTAAATATGGGATACTATTTCGGTAAACCTCGTTGTTGTTAATGCGATAAGCCATAAAAAAACATGAAAAAACGGACAGTTACATACAGATCGAAGGTCATTGGGAGATGGGAGCCCTAAGGGGATCTGTGTAAATCGTACATTTTGTAGCATTTTCGATGCAGCATGGTTGTTTTAACGATGTTGGTACGATCAAAATTGTTAATTAAGGTTAATATTAACAGTATTAACGCTAATTAAACATTAAAATTGAAATTGTTGACACCAATTCCGTTAATAACACTACGCTCATACGCTGCACCGAAAATGCTACAAAATTAACGATGTCTGCTTATCATGCACAAAACAATTACCTATTTACTTTATTATTCTGTAACTTTCTGTGAATGTTTATTATTTGGATAATGTAAAATGTAACTCACTGCTAATATAGTCAATCAGAATCACGATCTTGTTTTTACGTTTTCTCTCACGTTCAGCATATGATGGCAGACAAATTGGGATACTATATTCTGTAAAGAGAAAAAAATAATATTACAAGTATGATAACGTATGACATAATGTAAAAAAAAATGTGCAATTGTAGGATCCTTCACTGGGAGTGTATCGTATTTAGGACTTGTGTAGAAGCTACCTCTAAGTTGGCGCAAAATACCCAGAAAACGGTAAAATATTAATATCGAAAGTACCATACCTGATTGAACTGGTCGGATAAGCTTAGCGACGGCTAAGCTATTTCCAATTCCAAACCTGAAATTAAAGAAAAGTCAGAATACTGAAAATAAGTTTATATTTATATATGTCAACATTTTCATTTTCACGTTGCACGCTTTTGTTGCTAACTGTACGTTTTTGCTTGTCATCAATGGCTCGTTGAGAGGATTCCAATGAACCCAATAACGACGGGTTTGACTTTTTTTAAATTAGAAGTTTCTATGGCCACCTTTTATTTTATCTCCATCATCTTCATTTTTAGGGTTCCGTACCCAAAGGGTAAAAACGGGACCCTATTACTAAGACTCCGCTGTCCGTCCGTCAGTCTGTCTGTCCGTATGTCATGAACCGTGATAGTTAAACATTTCAAACTTTCACAGATGATGTATTTCTGTTGCCGCTAAAACAACAAATACTAACAAACAGAATTAAAAATAAATATTTAAGGGGCCTCCCATACAACAAACGTGATTTTTTTGCTCGTTGTTATAGTAGCTTGTAAATCAAATGTAAAAGTAAACATTTAACAACAACAAAGACACCAACAATAAAGACTTTGAGTTTGAGTTTATTTAACATCGACCGGAGCAGCGCAGAGTCCATATTAGAATATTTAGTTCTAGATTTGTCACCTAGAGAACTCCGGGTGTGGAGTAACTTCGCTGACGGGGCTCTCGAGGTAGGCTCGCGGGCATCTCTCTCCCATCTTCAGCTGCATCAACGTGAGCTGGCAGTCTTGCTCGTCTCGCTCGTAGTCGCCAAACACGACGTTACCTCTAAATAAGTTAAGCAACTTAATTTATTGAAATGTGAATATGCTCTGGCAAACGGCGGCAATTTATAAAAAGTCAGATACCGCGAGTCTGACTGGCGCAACAAGTGTTCCGTACAAGTTTGTAGGTAGATTAGTTCGTCCATTCCATTTTATCAAGAGCAAAAGTAATTTTGTATTTTATAATATTTCTTTTACATGGTATGAAAACTTTGAAAAATTAAACTAAAATTACAAATTAACCTTAATCGGGTTTAAAAAAAATGTATATTTGTCCTATTAGACCTTGCTCCTATCCGAATTATGATTCTAGCTAGATCAACTCGCCATGTGGTATCGGGTTAAAATAACACCACCCCCTTTCTTTTCATGGGTGTCGCAAGTCGACCACGGGTTTTGGTTGAGGTGTGTTGTAGCCGATAGTCTACCAACATGTCACTGCAATGTAACATTTTCTAGTTATCTCTTCTGGGAACACTGGCTCGAATGTATGATGTAGAAGCTTGATTTTGTCACAGCTTCTAAGGATTATATGCTGATTTGAACTTGAGGTCTGCACGCTGACAAAAAGGGTCTTGACAGACGGACAACGAAGGGATTCACTAAGTGTTCCTTTTCGCTCTTGGGGTACGGAACCCTAAAAAAGCAAGTAAAGTATGACAGACTTAAAGGAGGTACCGTCAGAATTACATTTTGTAGTTCTTCGGCAGCCGCATAAAATCCGCAGCGGTGCCGATCACGAATTGCCGATGCACCATTACCACACGAGGCGCCTTACTCGGGTTCAATAGGCCCGTCATCACTACGAAAATCAAATAATAATGTAAGTATCAGTTTAGTTGAATAAAGGTTTTTCATAATAGATTATGTTACCAGCTGGTAGGTCGTCAATCAAATCATGATGATGATTGGTGGATTTTGACACCTACACCTCTCGCCATAGTGCTGCCAACTAGTGACATAATGTTTTCTGAAAATTTGTCATTGACCTCACCCATGAGGGCTTCTGTTGATTAAATATACATTTAAGTGGTAATCCTAGTTATTTAAAACGAAAAATTGTGAGTATGTTTTGGTGTTTGTTTCTCTTTCGAGCATAAACTACCCTACAGATTTTAATGATTTGTTTAAACAACAGAATAATATATAAGTAGACTTTAGTTCATTAAAATTGTGACATTCTTACCGTGAACGTACTGCACGTATGCTAGCCAGGTGAAAGTATTCTCTTTGAGGATCCCATCGGGTGGCTTCAACGTAAAGTCATCTTGGCAGATTGCCAAGTCCCGTATCATACACACACATATGTGCACGACCGCTAAAACATTGAAGTCACTATAGACAAAGATGCCAAGAAATTGGATATAAAGTGAAGACCTAGGGAAGTCAAACAAAAAGTTTTTTTTTCCTTAACGTTACACTTACTTAAGATGATTAAACATGTGAAAATAAGAAACTCCATTTGTGCAGAAGGCTAGTGTCAGTTGAGGACTGATCCTCTTGTACTTGAAAATGTCGGAAAGAATGCAAAACTTCTTGTGATGCTTTGTTGAACTGCATCATAATAATAATCGTCGCACGTGCACTCCGAGAAGAATGACAAACAACTACTGTTTCGTTGTGTAAAGTTCTTAACACTGGAATCCTACGTTAACGTCTACATATTAAGATATATAGCCAGATATTTATTTATTTAAACTTTATTGCACAAATATACAAATAAAAGTACAATAAGCGGACTTAATGCCATCAGGCATTCTCTACCAGTCAACCATTGGGCTAAACAGAAACTTTAGTGGTGCAGGATCTTAAATACTGAAACTAGAATGGAAACACAAATCAATTAATTTCATGAATATACATACTTATATAATGCATACAATATAAACTTACGTATACAAACTTAAATACATACAATTGTATGTACCCGCACAAAGATATCACGAGGATCATCAATCTTAAATAGTAGAAAAGAGATGCTTATGCAACTTGCGTTTAAAGGACAATTTGCTCTGAGCTTGCCTGACGGTAAGAGGGAGATCATTCCACAGACGAATAGCCTGAACAGCGAAGGAATTTGAGAGGAAACCAGGACGGTGAGACAGGACAGAGAGTTTAAGACTCCTGGATGTACGAAGCTCGCAACCAGGACGGGGTGTAACAAATTGAAATTTAGATTTAAGATATTCCGGTGCAGCTGGGCCAAATAGGATGGAATAAAGTGTGCACAGAATCCTGAAAGACCTGCGCTCGCGAATTGGAAGCCAGTTTAGAGTTAGTAAGATATTACATAATCTACGAGAATTACTGGTCTTTGCTGGTCTAAAAACACGTACAAAGATTATTATTATTACACAAACTTATTTATAAATATTTACGAATTTGATTGTTTATTAAAACATGCTCAGTGCAATTAACTCCAAGTATAGCTTTGCCCGTGGATTTGTTTGGATTCAATTGCGTACAATATTGTTAACTACCTATTGGTTACTAAACTGAGACACATGAATACTATAGACAACAATTTGAATGACTAAAACTTTAACTATAAACCCTGGATTCCAGAGACTTGAGAACGAGCTTGGTTCAAACATGTTTCGACTCCTGATTCCGAATACGTCCGAATAAATGTCACGTTACGGGAAAACGATTCAAAAATTAGGAAAACAATTTTAGTGACTTTCGGGGCGATTATCTCCGATTCTATTCACTTACTCAACAAAATTGCTGACAAACCTTACATTTATTTTGAAAGGCCTATCGATTGATGGTGCCACACGTGGGCTTAAAATGAAAAAAAAATACACTTGCAGTTTTATTTATGTTAAGACTTCAAAACTAATTTCAGAGTTTTTTTCAAATTCATCCCTAAGAGTGTTAAAAGGGGTTTAAAGTTTGTGTAGAGAGCAAGACATTTTTAAAGTATGAGATTTGTAACTTCGGTTTTAGACTGTTTGTTTAAAAACTAGAAAATGAATTTCATTGTTTTTGTTTATTTATCCCCCAAGGGGGTTAAAATAGGGTTCAAAGTTTGTATGGAGAGCAATCATTTTTCTAAGACGATAAAAACTTCTACTCCGAAGTCGCGGGCAACAGCTAGTCTTCCTATATATTTAAGTTTATAATAGGTACTTAAACTGATATTTTCGACAGAGCTCATGACTGTTTGAACTGTTTTCGCTAAGCTAATAATTGATCCTCTAACATATAACACCCCTGAACAAACCGACATACACGGGTTTCAATATTACATAATGCAATTACTTTAGTCATATGATGAATGAGTAATATAACACATCGGCAATTATAAATACTAATGTCTTACAACATGTTTCTTTACAATGTGTTGTATTGTGACACAGAAGCGACGTATATTCTATAGTATAAACCGTATAATTGATATAATACTACTATATATCTATATTTATATTACGAGAGGAACAATTAGTAAGCCGAGCTGGCTTATTTAGTTTAATTTACACCAGTGAAATGATGATCACCTATGTGCAGCTATATTTTCTTAGCATTGGTAATTATCAAACTATTTTGCTGTTTTTTCTTAGTACCTATTAGTAATTATTATTGTACTAGTCAAATCAAAATTATATATTAATTAAATAAGTACCTACCAAATTTTTATTTTATCCCAAAAATTTAGAGGCACGGTAGTGTCCCCGCTAAATCAAGCAAAACAACTTTTAGAGAACATTCAAAATGAGTGATTTCTTTTATTTATTTCCTATCCCTATGCTATCAGTATTCTACCCATTTATAGAAAAAAATGGATAATAGAAATTTTAACGTACTGTACATACATTCCGAATTGATATTGAAATCTTACCTGTCATATACCTACCTACTCGTACTACCTATCTACCTAGTTAACTTTATTAGTCCGAAATACAATTAACGATTTGAATAAATTAATTTTTTCAGTGCCTACATGCCTATGTTGGCAGTACTTTACATCATTCAAAGATTGGCATATGACTACCTCTACTGACACAAGTAAGAGAATCTCCGCTTGGCACAGGGATCTAATACGCAGAACACACGAGGCGTTTCAGCAACATGAAAGTGCGGAGGGGCGGGCGCAAGGAGCAAACGCGCGCGGCACCGCTCGTCGGCTTTGGAAAAATAGAGTCTGGCCAGCGAATTGTCTCACAAGCATGTTTTTCAAATTCTTTAATATGGCAACAATTTTACCTATGAAATACGCTGTCACTTATAGGTACCTATTACGCCGCTGTGCATTTCGTGTTACTAGCATGCTTTTTTTTATTACCGCGTTTGGTTTGTGACACGACTCGCTGGTCCGACTACCCACGTCACCGTTCAAGATTACGGTGCCGCTTGTGAAGAGCACCGCATTTTTGAAATCCTGGCTGTTGCTTTTATAAGACGAATCTAATAACGCGAACTTACGCTGTGTTCGCCGTGACTACGCGCGTAGGAGCGCCACCGTGTGAAGAGCTATTGCGATGAATGTAAAACGCGCGAACGCGCAACGCCGCGTTTCGCAGTGCCTAAACGCCTTGTGTGTTCTGCGCCTAACCACTGCTCTGACAAGGGAAAACGTCTCCAGTAATTTTTACAAGCTCTTATTTACCTCGCAATGTTTATATGATAGCTTGTGTAGGTAAAATCTTGGAAGTCAAATTTGAACACCTGCCCCTATATCAAATTTTGTATATTAGTCGTAGGTACATTTGGCAATAAAAGTTGGTCCCAAAAACGGTTTCTTCGCACAAACTTATTCATAGACATCATTTTACGACGAATATGCATAATTGCTATTACTTCGGCAACTGCCTTGGATTTTTTGTACAGTCTTGTTGTGTGTAAATAGAGTGCCTCTTTTCAGGGTATTTACATAGCGAATATTATTTCGGAAGATGTTTTGTAGAGCAAGGCGCCGTTTTTTACACACACACGCATTTTGATCATTTACAAGTATTGGGAAAAGTAATATTACGTGTAAGTAAAACAGCTGAGACTATTCCACTAATAAATATATCGAAATGGTCAATTATCAGTTTTGTAATTGTTTTGTAATTGTTGTTACGTGGAAGTGAATACACTATTGTTTAATTTAATTTAATTTAATCTCCATACCTAATTTCGGTTCAGGTCCAAGGGATTATAGGGATTATAATTTAAGATAAATCGGTATCCAAGTCTATTAAAAGTTTATTAGGCTCCTTAAATGGATCTATTACAATCCACAAATGGATCTGATTATAATAACTGTTTACTAGAATCCATTGATGGATCAGCGTAAACATTGTAGTTTCTCAAAATCTACAGACAGATCCAAATGCATTTAAATTCATTATGGATTCCCGCTTGACTCCATTGATGGATCTGAATGCATAAAAGGTACCTACACTCGACGCCATTGATGGATCCCGCCAATGGATCCTAGTGGCAGGAGGGACTAAGACAGACAAAAAGTCAGACTAGACTTGACGGTATGTATTATTAGTATGGATGTGAATAAATATGTTTATTATCGTTACAATTTTAGGCTTGGATCGATGTTCCTCGGATTCCTACGTGCATCATACTCAGAGCAACTTCTAGTGAAGACGATCTATTCCGATACACTACCTATAATTTTCAGGTGAATATCAAAATTAAAGTAAATTTCAAGTTAAATTAACATTTCAATCTCACGTCACACACACAGGCTAGGACCAAAATTTCCTTCGTATGTCCGGTTGTCCAGCTTTACCTTTACAGGTCGCAATCATATATAGTTTTTTTTTCGATTCAATTTTTGTATTTTTTTTTAAAGTTGACTCGCGAGTTCTATAGCTCACAGAGCTAGGTACTAGTAAATTAATTATGGTAAATATAGTGACTATTATGGTAAACATACATTACCATTACATTTGATTAAATAAAAATTTTATATAGCCAATTTAGTTAATGTTAGTCATCATCTTGTATTTACTTTAGAAAATAAATGATTTATGGTAAATATAGTGACTATAATCAATAATCATACAGGTAGTAAAGTAACTATCGTAGAAATAAGAAAAAGTTCTTATTTTAACGTTTCGTAACTTGAAAGCTTTAAAACTTTTTCACTTTACTAAGACACTAATTTGCAAATTTCCACTTCCAGCTCTGTGTCCCGCGCATAACGTACTGCCACAGGCACACACGGTACAAGTACCACTTCCTGGAATGGTACATCCCGTTGAACTTCACGGGCGGTATGGACTGGGACGTTTATTTTTTTGGACCACGTCGCATGCAATGGTAGTACCTAAATCTCGTTAATAAGTGTGTAAATAATGCCACTTATTAAGTCCTTATGTGCTTATCGAGATGTCAAATAAATGCGTGATACACCAGATTTTTATTTTCCTTTTCATTGAAAGTAACGCTTTGATTACAAACCGACCCAGATGAAACCAACAGTCCCCGGGACATCAAACTAAGCTTGCACGCGATTTATACACGATTTACAAATACACTAATATAATTTATATTAATATGTATTGAAGGTCGTATCTTCTTTACACCCTATCTTAGTCGTCATCCCAGTTCACACGAACAAATGTATGGTGTCTGAGCTCTTTTATTAGGGTTCCGTAGCCAAAATGACAAAAACGGAACCCTTATAGTTTCGTCATGTCCGTCTGTCCGTCTGTCCGTCTGTCCGTCTGTCCGTCTGTCCGTCTGTCCGTATGTCACAGGCATTTTACTCGAAAACTATAAGGTGTATTTGAATAAAATTTTGAGGATAGGTGTATTTTGTTAGCCGCTACATAGTTTTGTAATTAAAATGACAAAAAAAAATTTTTAGGGGTGCTATCCATACATAAAACTAAAAGTCAATTTTTTTTTTATTGTGACCCCCGGTGTGGCACATCAATCGATAGGCCTTTCAAAATAAATATAAGGCTTCTTAACATTTTTTTTGATTAAGTGAATAGGGTCGGAGATAATCGCCCCGAAAATCACTAAAATTCTGTCCCCCCCCTCTAATCTTTGAACGGTGTATTTTAAAAATATGAAAAAATTCATGGACATAGGTCTTATTAATTTCATTCACCGAAAATTGTTTTGAACAAGATCGGTTCAGAGGATTTCGAGATATTGCTGAAAAACTGCCTTCCTCAAAGAAAAGGACGTAAGTGCCGTAAAATTTCTGTGACAATACGACCTTTTTAATAGGCACGGAACCCTTCGTTTTGCGTGGTCCGACCCGCACTTCGCCGGTTTTTATTTCTTTAACCCTTGGATGCCATTCTTCACGCACGAAAGTGACACCTATGTTAGGCTAAGTATATGAATATGAACCTTAGTTGAAAGCATGAAGGTGACTTTGTCAGCGCACGCCATACCACCTAAATGTATTCTTGGCGGCGTGCGTGGGCACGACAAAAAGCAACGCCTTTATGTGTTCTTGGCGTCCAAAGGGTTAAGTTAAGTGAACATTCTATTATTGTTACATCATGAAATTGATTGGTAACTTGCGTCCCTTTCTTACTCCTTTGGTTGCGCGTGTAGCTTTTTTACCAGCCCTGTGGTATTGATCGTAGTTCTAGGTTGTAATTAGAATAACCCGAGGATGTCTTGGGTTGAGAGTGAGGGACGCGCATTCGTCTCTAACTATCAAATCAGCACAACGAATCCTCAAATCAATAAAAAGTTGGCAACGCGGACGTGATTTTTTCTGGAATCGTAAGCGCGTTGGCTACCTACATCCATCGGCGACTGTGTCTGCTTACCAACAAACAGACCGTATGCATGTTTGCCACCGTCGAAGTAAAAAAAACATACCTACGGGTTTTTAACAAATTGTAGACATCAAAAAAACAAAATTGCTTTATTCTTATCCAGTTTTATTGTTACTTTTATCTTTAAAATACTGAAATAAACAAAACTTTTTTTCGAAACTTACTGTGTCACTTATTTTTAAACTATCCATCTTCAAATATATATGGGTTGATAATATTCAAAAACTAAAGTCGCTGGCATATAAAACTGCGCCATGAAGTAAAACTCGTGTATCAATATCCTGCCCACTGTGCGCATCATCAGGTAAATAACCGAACCCTGGCAGTAATGGAAAGGGATTCGTGTCCTCTTGAACTGGTACTTTCTTGGCACATAAACCTTGACCACGACGCACTGCAATCTGAACTTCCGAAGGTTTTGCGCGTCTAGAACCTGGGATTAAAAAAATCGTTAATGCCTGCACTAATTTGTCACACTGATACAAAACTTGCAGAGTTGATCCTTGATCATCTTGATATTAGAGTCCATGTGCAGGTCATTTTAAGCACTACTTAGCTATGGCGTCCGATTTAATTGACTGAAAAAAGTTTCAGTTGCGAGAGTAAAAACGTTGCATCGTTTTTAATTAAGGATCATTTTTTATTGTAATATAAAAAAAACCTAGATGAGTAACCGGACGATAAAAAAAACATATTTTACAGAACACATGGTGTTACTTTTCCGCACTAGTGCGGAAATGAGCACTTTCCGTGCATATGTAGAAACTTTAAAGAGCCATATGTACTGTAAAATGTTGTACGATACACGTGCGAATAGGTAATTCGCAACTCGTGTCGATTTAAAACACTCCTTTCGGTCGTGTTTTAATTTATCACCACTCGTTGCGAATTTCCTATTTTCTGCACTTGTATCGTAAATAACTATTACAGTACACATGGTGTTACTTTCCCGCACTAGTGCGGAAATGAGCACTTTCCGTGCATAATGTTGAAACTTTAAAGAGCCATATGTACTGTGTCGTGTTTTAATTTATCACCACTCGTTACGAATTTCCTATTTTCTGCACTTGTATCGTAAATAACTATTGGAATTTTAGTACGCTTATATTTTTTTACGATTTTGATTATTTTCCTAATGATATTGACACTTTTCTATGAATTAATACATACTTTCAACTCTTTTTTACACCCTTAAGGGATTCATTTTTATAATAACGCTAACGCTGTTTTGCTTTTTAGTTAGGAACCTTCATACAAAGATTCAAGTCTATAACTTTACTTTCCAAATGAACGATTTCCATACAACGGTTCAACCCCTATTTCACCCCCTTAAGGGTTGAATTTCGAAAAATCCTTTCTGAGTACACGAGTCAGTAACGCAAGTGTTTTATAATATGTACAGATTATTAAAGATTTCTTGCAACTTACGTAAACCCATTGCGACATCGCTGCAAATCGATGTGGTATTGAATAGTTGGTAGTTCGAATCATATTGACTCGCGCGGTCACATCACTATTGCACCAACCAAATTTATAGACGGTATGCAGGCTATCTGTGAAATCAGACATTAAAACCGTTTTAAACTAATCGGTGAAAATGTATTGTACTTACACGACAAACTTACTAAGAAAATCCTCCTGTTCCTGAAAGTTAAGGATTTTTTCTTTCAAGTATATCCCCATAGAGCAAAATAATCCCATATACTTACACTCGTAACTAACACTAACACACGTAATCACTCAATCTCTCACACACACACAAGCACACACACATACACTCACACACAAACATACACAATATCTCTACTTAAATACCGCATATATTGTGTCTTATTAATCATAGTTAATAGTACGTTCACATTATATTTAGTTACTTAATTTTCCTTCTGTTACGTTCATGTCGTGCTCCTTGTGATGTGTAATGCTAAAGTGCTTTGTTAACCGACTCAGTGGGTCCCAAGATACAGGGTCAGCCTAGTTTGGAGCCCAACGGATACTGTCTGTATAATCTGTATTCATGTGCTTGATTGTCTAATACTTTATTATTGTTATTATTATTATATAGCCTGATTATTGCAATAAATTAATTGAATTGAATTGAATTAAATAGCGGTTCCGAGGTAATTTTGGCGTGCGTTAAAATGATGCATATTCTGTACTCCAAGATTCTTAACCAGCACAGAAAATACTAATAAGACCACAGTTAAGCAGCAAGTCCCTGAAAATGATCGTGCAGGTCTAGTGCGTTTCCATAAACATCCGTGATGTATGGCCGTCAGTACGTTTGTCGGTCGTCCCGCCTCCGAGAGAATCATAGACAATCCTAAGAAATAATTTATTCAGAGCGGTGACACACGGCGAGTTTTTGTTGCGATACAAACGCGCATTTCACGAACGCGCCACAGGCGCATGACACTAACCATAGATCACCTGGCCCCTATTTCACTTACTTGACAATTGTCACCTGACACTTACAATTTGCCATACATTGCTTGTTCTAGAAGTTAAGTTGGTCGCTAGGTTACTTGTGGAACCAGTAATGTAAGCATGGTTAGCCTTATCAAGCGACAAGTGACAAGATAAGAGCGTCGTCTCGTTCTATCGAACGGTGTCAGCCAGTGACGCACGCTCTATCCTATCACCTATCGCGTGACAAGGCCAACCATGCTACGGGGCCAGGTGACAATCGTCAAGTTGGTGAAATAGGGGCCTGATAAAATCACCTGTACCGATACTGTGTCACGTTTGCATCGCGTTTGCAACCTTGATCTGCACGTTCAAAACGTGAGTTACGTTGCTTTCTCGTGTGTGTCCCGAATCTCATTTCCTCTATACTGGCAACACTGTAGTAAACGTACTTCGTGGTAGAAATTCTTCACCATCGTCGAGCTCGGTTGTGTTGTCTTGGACTCCTACTTGCTGTGCGCGTTCCGCGTATGAAGCTTTATGGGCTGGTACCACTCGCCAGGCGGTAGTACGGACTGGAACCATTTACAATGTATACGTTTTGCAATGTAACACACAATAATAAATAAGATCAGTCAAGATTTTATAGTGAAGTTTTGTTTATAATGGCGTCTGATTTATTGTACCTAAAATAAACATTTTTTTGATGACGTATACTTAAGCTCATCTATTAAATGTATTACAAAATTGAGAAAAGTTTATGTCAGTTAGACGTCTAAAATTGAATATATTACCATGCCATGGATGGACAAACAAATCAAGATGGCAGCCAAAGTATGCAGAAAGTCGCGTTTCTTGAAAATAATAATAAAACATATGAATCAATGGCGACACCAGCTAAGACACGCGACTTTGCACAGCCACTGGTCATCTTGTTGATTTTTTGGTAACAATAGACGGTACAAATATGTACAATTCATAATTAATACGGAATAGCCGAACGATATGCAGATAGGAAGAAACGGTTGTGTTTAATGCTTAGAATATATCTGTTCAGTGGAAAAAGACGCACACCTGTACAATCAAAAGTTCAAGCATGAAAATCTTAAGATAACAACACTAATAGATCTTACCGAAATAGAAAAATACTAGCAAATTGGTTATAATTGTAACACAATGCATCGTTCCAAAACGACTCTATATTACTTTATTTGGCAGAATTTCTCGCATCTTGTGTTCTATTTGTCTAATGCGAGCTACAGATTGAGGCAAGGGATATACAGTGAATCTAAAAACGACTTATGATATGCGTAAGAAACGTACAGTTTACTAATAAATTGTGTTTGTAGACTCGGTTACCCATTGTGCGTTTATGATTGTTGAATGAAATGTTCTGTGGTATGGCATTCTTTACCCTTAAATAGCTTTTGAGTACCTTCTGTAAACGTTACAAATCGTTGCACTATGCAAAGCTAGACACGTTATTGGTCATGAAAATTCAATGTATCATAATACGGGTAGATAACGAATTTTCATGAGGATTTTGACGCGTTGATGCCGAATATACATTTAAACGATTGCTTTGAGTTTATTCTCTGATAGATCAGTTGCATGAGCAACAGTTAGCAAATGGTAACCTAATCCAGATAAGACTACAAAAATCGTGCGTTATCCTGATCGTCAAGCGATTTCAAGGAAAATTATTTTGAAATGCAAAAACATTAGTATTGTTATGTTTGAAAAGCACTTATGATTGATGTAAGTAAAAATAGTACAATATTTCCCTTCGATATCCTAGATAAACGAAGAAACTTACACGAATTTGTCCGTTACAATTCTAATGGAATGAGGCATCTATTATAGACACCAATACCATTATAATTGAGTTAGGTATGCTGTTTCTTTGGCAGTCGGTATCTAGGCATGTAGGTTTAAGGGTAAAAATACAATAGAAAATGTAGAACTGATTTGGAACCGTATAACATATGTTTATTGATAAAATTTTACTTTCTTAATTCGTAAATATGTAATTTATACACATAAATCACATAATGTTTCAGTGGCAATTTCGTTTACAAAATTTGCTAATTTCTATTTAAAACTTCCACCAATACTGGGTAATTTTGGGGTCACGATCCGGAATGACCAAAAGCGAATAAGATGCTTGCACTGAACAAACAATTCCCATGCGACTAATTACAAAATCACAAAAAGAACAGCTTTTCGAATCATTATTAATTAACTCACATTTAACTCTTAATTGGCTCTTATTTTTTGCGATTTTGTGATATAGTAAGACCATCTTATTCGCTTTTGGCCATTTCGGATCATGGCATCAAAATCAGCCAATTCAGAACTTGAAAGTTTATAAATATGTTTACAACATACATTCTGCAATTAGAGGATTTTATTACCCAAGTGAACTACTCTTAATGTATACATTCTATGTACGGAGGACTGTTTTCTTCTTACCTACCTGTCTCAAATTTCAAGTAAAATATCGTATTGTTTTGTTGTGTGTCACCATGACATGACACTGACCAAACAAGAATACAGTTTATGCCAAGATTAGTTCATTAATTTTTACATTCATTTTGATTATTTTCTGAAGAACTGTCAAAATATCACTAATCATTAGTAGCGTATTTAAACCTAAACTTGGCAAAAAATCTTGCGTTCAAGCCTCGGCCGGGTCGTATTAAAGCCCAAATAATCGTTCTTGAAAAAAAATATATTCACTAAAAAATACGTGCAGTTAATGACATACACTGCCAAGTTAAGACTGCTACCCAATTTATTATTTAAAAAAAGAATACTGTCTCTTTGTTTATTGTGACTGTTACTAATAAAGACGTTTGTTACTAACAAACTATGGATCAACCGGTCTTAAATAAATCATTTTATATATTTTTATTAAGGGATAAAGTCGAGAGCAGCCAATAAAAAAAGAATAAACAAATGAATAATTAAATACCAATGGTGCAATATTTTTTTTATTTGGTTAAGTTTAGTGCCCGTGACCTACACCTTAAGTTCTTCTATCCAGCCTTAGTGTCATAGATGACATATCTATCTGATCCCCTGACGTAGATCCCTGAGACATAGTCGTTACTATAAAGATGTCATCATAATTATACACATAGTTATACAGGGTGGTTTTTTGTGAGTATCCACATTGAAGTATGTTAATTCTTATACAAAATTATAATTTACGTGTTTTTTCTTTTAGCATCCGGCCGGCATCCCCGCGCCCCTTCCCACCATTCCCAGTCATTCATAACAACCGTGAGTCACGCACGGGCGTCCTCCCTCGCCCCGGCACCCCGCCGCCGCGTCAAATTAATACGAGTAACACAAGTTGCTGTTGCTGATCGGGCGGCCAGCCTTATATAAATGTGAATTACAACACTTTTTTGTGTCTAGTTTGTTTACATACATTCGACTCAGTGACCACGCTACAGTCATTATTATTTTTGAAAAAACAAAAAATACTTTGTTGTTTTTTTCATAAATGATATCTATAAATGATGGCTAATGCCTGGAAAAAAATTAGATACTCATAAAAAAACCGGCCAAGTGCGTGTCGGATCACGCAAAATGAAGGGTTTTGTGCCTGTTAAAAAAGGTCGTATCGTCACAAAACTCTTACGGCACTTACGTTCTTTTCTATAGGGAAGGCAGTTTTTCAGCAATATCTCGAAAACCTTTTAACTGATCTTGTTCAAAATATTTTTTGGTGAAAGAATTGAATTAGCCCTGTGTCCATGATTTTTTTTCATATTTTTTAAATAAACCGTTAAAAAATTAGAGGGGGGGGGACACAATTTTACGAGACTTTCGGGGCGATTATCTCCGACTCTATTCACTTAATCAAAAAAAAATGCTGAGAAACCTTATATTTATTTTGAAAGACCTATCGGTTGATGTATAACACGTGGATTTACAATGAAAAAAAAATGCCGACTTGCAGTTTTATGTATAGAGTGCAACCCTAAAAATTATTTTTTTGATATTTCATTACAGACCTAAGTACCGGCTAAGAAAACCATATTCTCAAAATTTTATTCAAATACACCTTATAGTTTTCGAGTAAAATGCCTGTGACATACGGACAGACGGACATGACGAAAATATAAGGGTTCCGTTTTTGCGATTTTGGCTACGGAATCCTAAAAATACGCTGTATAAATTTTACAATGCCACTACCCACGATTAATTGATTTTCTGACTCACCTCATCCCGCTATTGGTTCAATACATCATATTATCTAATTCTAAAAACACTACCTAACCGCTGCTGATACTTATAATACTTTCTCTCGGTCGAGTGCGAAAATTTGGCGTCATTAAGGTAATCCACATGTTCCTAGTACTAGGATCACATATAATAAAATAAACAAATAATACAAATCCTTGCAAAGTAGAAGTTAAACAAAACAAATAAGACCACAATAAATTGTTGGTAAACGATAAAATACCAAACATCCACGTTAGCCCTAACAAAAAGAATAAAAATATGGATAATCTGAATTGAGCACCTATAAGATCCATATCTGTAGCTCTCATTTTTCCGTCCGGACCCCGGTATATAGAGCACAAAATGATCACAAAAAGGGCAATATTAACTGCCAGTATTAAACAAATTGGTACAATGACACTCATGACGAGAATGAATCCACTAGGATAGCAAATTAGATATTTACCGAATTCGGTTTTAGTTGACTCCGGAATGTAATTATCTTTTTCGAGTAACAATATTACACTTATAGGTATTAAGGGCACACCCCAACCCACCGCAGTGCATTTTATCATAAATCTTGACGGCCTGTACACTCCCAACACTTGTACATATCTTAAAAACTGTAAGGCTGCTGTTATGAACATCCACATGAAACTTGCTAGAATAGAATAATGGAGTAAAGCTCCGAGGATAATACAAGTAACTTTCATATGCTCAGCAACCTTGTATACACCCTTTTCGTGAATGAATATTGTTGTATCTACATTAAACACAACAATGAATATTAAAGGCATTGCAATAGCAGTTGACAAATGCAGTAGAACTTTTGTACCAGCTTTTTGCCTCCACGCAGAAAACACAGAAGCCGTTACCCATATTCCAACTATACCTGCTAAAGACAGAAAGCTTCCGACCAATGTAATAATATTCAAAACCTTTTTGTGGTGAATCTGTATCTCCTGGTTTACTGAGCTGCCTCCAGGAGTATTAAGTAGTTGACCAAAATGAGTTAAATGATAGCATTCACAAACTGTGATATTATTCTTGGACTTATAATGCAAGCATCCTTTTTTTGCCCACAGTCCAGGGGCATTTTGAGTAACATCAGTCAAAAAATTCCAATACCCACAAAATTTATTACCGATATGAGTGTGTGTTTTAAGGTCTTTAAATATTAGTGGAACGCCGTGTTTCAAATTTGACGTGTACCCAGGAATCGAAATACCTATAACTCGACTGTTTATTTCATGTTTTTTGGTATCAACCTCTTGAAAAACTGCATCATTATAAAATACACTGATGACAATGTGCAGTTCGCTATCATTTCTAAAGATATTGGACGTATCATTAGAGGAAAATATCATAGATTCAAGGATTTTATCGGAAAGCCATGTAGCAACCTCTAAATTTGGAATAGCAAGGACATCACTTAATGTAGAGTTTTTAAATAAAGGTTGAATTAACATTTCAGTGAAATCATTGGAAACTTTACTTTTAATGATTGCAATGCCGGTAACATTGTTATGTTTCGGATATGATATTTGAACAACAAATTGCGGTTTTACTGTGAGAAAATAAAAATTACCCTGATTAAATGTTTGCTCTTCGACTAAATGTTCTATAATATCATTTACTGAATCTAATATGACATTAGTTGAATTAAGTGTTTGAGATAGTCGTAAATAACTCTGGTCTAGTGACATTACCCTGTCCATTACCCATGCCACGTTATCAATGTCTCCAAGATCCATGGACTTATTGGTTTCTGCTAGATACAGCACATGCTGCAATGATATTGACAAGTAATAAATATCTGCAGGAATAATGTTATTTACATTTCCAAGCACTGCACCAAGACCATTAGTTAAAAAATGTGTTGTAGCATTATCAGGTATATTACCTTTTACAAAGTCAAATAAAAATTTAGTGGTCCAAGATGGTTCATAAGTACTATCACATATTCCTTCGACTTCGCCCCATGTACCTCCTAGTAAATAAGATCCGTAACAACGTCTTTTTACCGGTAAACCGTTTGCTTGCAGACAAAACTGTTGAGGAGCTGCAATATGACCAATAGGTGTGAGGTCCCAATTCAACTTAAATGTATCCTCAGTACTAGTAGGTAAACAACAAATTGAACTAGAGATGTTTACAAACGTATAGTTGTATCTAGGAAGTTCTGTCACCGCTTTTTCTTTTAATCTGACAAATGTATCTTGAATATTACTAGCTTTATCATCGTAACAATTACTAATGGCTACGTGTAAATGAATTAGAAGTAACATATGCTCCGTAGAAAAATCCAATATATCCATAACCAAAACTTTGTTAGCATGAAATATTTCAGTTATATTATAAATCAAATTAGTCATGTCGGGCTCTTCGGTGTCAGAAGCAACGTTATACTTTTCAATAACAATTGCAAATACATGTTCTTCATTACAGTTAGGATTTACAATAATTCTGTTGGTAGTAATCAATGAAAAGTTTTTAGTGTGTCCTTCGCACCAATATTGAGCAGCTCTATATGTAACTGGATTAATTTCATAAACAACCTTGTCCGCGTTGTTGAGATCATTTTTTTCCCTTGAAAGTTTTAGTTGAAAAATAGGTTCATCATTGACATCAACGACTTTGACAAACCCTTTTGCATTAGAAAAACACTGAATACCTTTATCATTATCAACATACTTCCACAAACCTGAAGGATAATAAACAGTAAGGTACATTTTATTTTCTACTTCATTATATTCGAAAATTAATTCTGTTTCTTTCAATTTCATTTCTATTTCACAAACCATGCAAGGGAATTTAGATATCTTTGTAGTTATACTTAATGTTCCATTGCCATTAATTATCCCTTGAATTGATTGTGTCTGAGGGATCTCAGAGTAAGTTGTACCACCATTTTCATCCGACAATGTAGTAATATTACTGCTTACATTATTAGAAATAAATATTTGGAACCAACACCACGCGGTTTTATTCAAATTACTTAACGTTGCTAGATTTGTAAAAACAGATCTCATCAATTCATTATAACTATTTAGGTTTACGCTTGGACTAGGTTTGGGGCATTTAGTTTCAACAAATTCATCGAAAGTTAAACCATCCTCATCGTCGGATTCTTCAATTCCGTAACAAGTGGTATCATCTGGCATAAAACGAAGACCATGGTAATTATCAGGACAACTCGACGGGTAACGAAATTCATTGATGGAGAAACACAAACTCGGAAATTCAATACTACACAATTCTGTTATTAGAGTTTTCTGTTCGACGTCAAGAAGCAAGCAATTTTTCAACATGTACGGTCGCATTTGTAAAAAGTTTTGATTACTGTTAGTTTCCACCAGACGCCCCCAATTAGGCCCAGGAATATGCCAGACAACTGGATTAAATAACTTTGATCTTTGGGCTGGCAACCAATAATATCTTTGTGGAGTCGTGTTTAACGAAGTTAGTAAAGACATCATTTCATTTCCATCTAAATCTGTTATGACGGAGGTTTTTCCACTCTTATAACATGGATTATTCCAAGAAGATGGCTTGTTGATTTGATAACAGTAGTCACTATCATCCGAGATAGGGTGGTCCCCTTGAGGACATCTTGATAACTCAAAGTAGTTCGCTATTTGGTGACACGGTTGCATCTCATGGATGTCGGGTTCCCAGTGAGTCCCATTACAGTTTCTTGAAACAATGCGTTCATGTCGGAAGCACAGCGGCCTTGACGTGACGTTTTCGGCGGACGAGCTCGAAGGCCAGGTAACTCTCATACCCTTTATAGATGACTCTCGCGGGCAATCCTGTAAAGAGGCAGCAGGTCATTTAATTATTTTCACCATCACCAGTGAACTGCAGGTCAATCACGTAACGCGTTGTACGTACGCGCGACAGGTACCTAGATTAATTGTCATTCTTTATTTTTTAAAAAATGGTCTCGAAAACATTAAAGTTATATTTTTAGGGTCCTGAACCACAAAAGATGGACCCTATTAATGAAGCTTCGCTGTCTGTTCCGTCCATCCTTTCGTCATAAAAATGTATTATTGAGTCGTATTCGGAAGATATAATAAAGACATTATTTGCAATATACATAAATTGCAAATATTGTTCAGAACCTGCATTTTTAGGGTACCGTACCAAAAAGGTAAAAAAGCAACCCTTATGGTTCCGACTCTTTCCATTTGTCACAATGTTAAATATCTCAGGAACTACATAGGTACTTGTTGCTATCAATTTAAAATCAAGTGCATGTTATTGATTTATTAATCTTAATGTGATCAACACGGTTTGACAGGAAGAATGGAGTGCTTCATTAGTGCTTTCATTTGTGGGACTCAAGTCTAGGGGTAGGCGACTAATTCTCAACTAAGGATCCCAGATGTGATTGTTCGTTCTTCGAATGCACGCTCCTGCGTCTCTGGACAGCATACTTTTTCCAAAATAAAGCCGCGTCGTGACGTTGACGAGCTTGGTGCGTATATGACAGCTTTTTTTTAGCTGTACATATATAAAATAGCTGTTTGTGTATTATATTCAATGCAATCAATTTTATGTACCTACCTGTAAGCTCAAGTTGACCAATGTTGCGAATATTAATGCATAATGAAGTGAAAACACCATGGTGAAGCCTACGTGTCACACACACTCACTGAGAGCACTGAGAGCTTAATACATTATTTATTATCAGTAGACCGCTTGATCTAAAAGAATTGTCAACAATGTCAACATAATACATTAATAGAATATACAGGTTGCTGCCTGAAACTAAATCTTTGGTAAGAGCTTGCTGCACGTATATTGTGGTGTACCGGTCTCGAAAATATATGATTTCGTAAGGATTGCTATATGCATACGGAAGTATTTTAGTAGTCGACCCCCACAAAATGGACTGATGACGCGAGAGTCCGTTGGATGTGGGTGACGCAGGAGACCGCGCATTGTGGCAATGCTATGTGGTATGACAATGATTATGTTATAAATAAAATTAAAAAATGGGACAATCTTACACAAATCGATCTAGTCTCTTAGTAAACTCAATAAGGCTTGTGTTATAGGTACTAGATGACAATATAATTAATAGATATTAATACTTAAATACATAGAAAACATCCAAGACTCAGAAATCAATAGTCATGCTCATCACTAATCCAACAACATTTGTTCCTGAGTCTTGGATGTTTTCTATGTATTTAAGTATTTGTATCTATTAAATATATCGTCGCCTAGTACCCATAACACAAGCCTTATTGAGCTTACTATGGGACTAGGTCGATTTGTGTAAGATTATCCTCTAATCTTTATGTAATATTTATGTATCACAGAAATATTTGCCCTTACCGGGATTCGAACCCAGGACCTTCAGCTTCGTAGGCAGTCTCACTACCCACTATGCGGTAATTGAAATTTGTCATACAGCGTGTATTTTTAATATTACCTCAAATTGTAACCAGAGGTAGGTCTTAGGGCAAAGGCAATAGATAGACAAAGTAGTGGTCTTACTAACGTGACGTCACAAACTGTCACAAGTGACCCGCTTCTTCCATGTGTCAAATCACTGTACCCGCAATCCCGCAAACAAAACTGAGCTTCATTCAGTCAGCGTTTGACAATTTCTTGCGTGTCTATTCAAGACTCCGGATACGCGAACCCCGCCCACTACCGTTTCTATAGTATTTAATTGATCTGTGGTGATAGCTAGTAAGACACAAATGCACCTAATAGTTTTTGAGTATGTGCCTGTGACTCACGGACTGACGGACAGACGGACAGATGTAAAGGTTCCTATTTTGCCATTTTGGCTACGGAACCCTAAAAAGGGTCTTGACGGGCAGACGGACGAACAACGAAATGATCCTACATGAGTTCCATTTTTCTCATTGAGGCACGGAACCCTAAAAGCACTCTCTAAAAGTCTGTTAGAGTGGTGGTGATGGAATAATGAATAAGTATATTTGAACTACCTAACCTTTTGATTCCTATACACAGCCTGTATATACGTCCGAAACGGTAGCTGCACGTCACGTCCAGTATTCGATACGATATCGGTGGCAATATCAATTAGCGGGATGGTGTAATACTGATAAAGATATCGTCCCTGAATAAATTTAGTTACGTACTTACCATAAATAAGTAGTCCGATTTTCTGATATAGTAGAGCATATACGAGTATTTTTGCAATACAATCCAGTATTTAAACAAGTAAAAAATGCATTTTATTTATCATTGTATTCGATTTCTTTCTTAACCCTCTATAAGGCAGAGACGCTTTGGAAACACAGCATTTGTCACTGTTTCCATTATACTATTAAAAATACACAAGTCGCTGTATCTAATAATTTCAATTATAGCTCTTGTAATTCACGATGGCGAGTGGCGAGACTGTTATTGGTATGATAATAAGGTCTAATTTTGATAAATCCACTCTCCATGGGAAGTTATAATTTTTTCAGTGATATTCGTATAATAATCCTACCTTCTACTAGATACACAATAATATTCGATTTACGATTTACATTATTTAGTCAAACACCAGTCTGTAAAGAGCATCTTATGTTTGTTGTCAATGTCAATAAATAGGTGTATTGAAAACAGATCATCTGAAAACTCGAGTGCATTAACGGGCTGAGTGCATATAATGACCACATGTTTTTATTAATGATTTCGGTTTTTTTTTACCGTAGATGTGTTCCCCAGTGCATTACAAACATGGTCGTGTATTTAACTTTCACGTAGCATATCTGTATAACTGCGGCCTTATAAAGGGTTAACCTACCTATTAATAGTATTTTATATAATCGTTACACAATAAGGGCTCTTAAAGTCGAGTACCGTGTTTAGGCCACGAGGCTTGCCAAGTGGTCTAAGTAAGGTACGAGAATTAAAGAGCTAATTGTGTAACTATTGTATACAATGCTTTTTATATGAGTCAACAGAAATAATTAAACAGACTTGGTATCTAATGAAAAATATCTAAGCCCTGCTGAAACGAAGTGCAAGTCAGAGGTGCGCCGGCTTGTTGATGTCTTTTGTATTCAAATCAAGGCGACGTCCTATTGGTCAAATTCATTATAGTTCAGTAAAGGCGCCACGTGATTGTTCGAATTTATTTTAGTTGTCTAAAGCGTCGTCTTATAATTATATATAGTTGTATAATAATATAGTTGGGCACTCCATAGAAAAAAGTAGGTATGTGGTTTTAGGAAGACAGTTTTTCAGCAATATCTCGAAAACCTTTAAACCGATCTTGTTCAAAATAATTTTCGGTGAAAGAATTTAATAAGCCATTGTCTTTGATTTTTTTCATATTTTTAAAATACATCGTTCAAAAATTAGAAAGGGGGACAGAATTTTAGTGACTTTCGGGGCGATTATCTCCGACTCTATTCACTTAATCAAAAACCGGCCAAGTGCGTGCCGGACCACGCAAAACGAAGGGTTCCGTGCCTATACTAAAAAGGTCGTATCGTCACAGAAATTTTACGGCACTTACGTCCTTTTCTTTGAGGAAGGCAGTTTTTCAGCAATATCTCGAAAACCTCTGAACCGATCTTGTTCAAAATAATTTTCGGTGAATTAAATTAATAAGCCCTATGTCCATGAATTTTTCCATATTTTTAAAATACACCGTTCAAAAATTAGAGGGGGGGGGACAGAATTTTAGTGACTTTCGGGGCGATTATCTCCGACTCTATTCACTTAATCAAAAAAAAATCTAAGAAACCTTATATTTATTTTGAAAGGCCTATCGATTGATGTGCCACGCGGGGGGTCACAATGAAAAAAAAAATTTTGACTTTTAGTTTTATGTATGGAGTGCACCCCTAAAAAATTTTTTTTTTGTCTTTTTAATTACAAAACTATGTAGCGGCTAACAAAATACACCTATCCTCAAAATTTTATTCAAATACACCTTATAGTTTTCGAGTAAAATGCCTGTGACATACGGACAGACGGACAGACGGACAGACGGACAGACGGACATGACGAAACTATAAGGGTTCCGTTTTTGCCATTTTGGCTACGGAACCCTAAAAAGAAGCGGGTTGTGTCGGAGATACCTACAACCGTTAATTAAGTTTCAGTGAATATTTCTTTGTTGGCAATGGAACCCTAATAAAAAAACCGGTCTCAACCTTTATTTCTAAATATGCAGTTACATGAATAAAAACAATATTTTTTATTTCATACCATATTTATGAAAAATACCGCGATTAATGGTAATCGGTATAATAATAACTGTCCCTGTCCTAAATTGTATCTCATGGATTTGCGATTGGTTTCAATCTAAAGGGAAAATCTACTTAGATAAGCATTTTCAATGAATTGTTAAATTCAAAGTGTTTTGATTATTTAAAGGAATCTGAATGGTGTACCCGTATAATACATATCTGAATTAATTCACTATAATCTGTAAAAATACAGATTAATCGGTATATATGGCAACATTGACTGACGTAGCTCATTTGACTCGCGATACATCGAAAATGGCGGCCATTTCAGCATTATTTTCATGCCCGCCACATAAACTAAATAACATTTTGTGATTAACAACTAATGGCAAATAAAGAAGGATTAAAACATGTAACAAACTATTATTTGAAATCAGATTAGGCTTCTCTACAAATAATTATTCCGGAAGTCACGTGATACATTTTGAACTGTACCCCTATGCAAGAACGCGAGCAAAGAAGTATCCACTTCAAAACGCGGTGTGCGTAGATGCCCTTATAAACACCTGCTTTTAAGCCTTTACTAGGCTGAGTGGGATATACAGCCTGTATACAGCCCATCAAATTGTACTGCTATTCGTACGGGTAAGACTGACAATAGACTGTCAATATTGAACTGACCGCAGGTAACTAAGTAAGAGCTCATGGACTGCAAGAAGATTAAATTATGTAGACTTTACAGTATATTTTTTCTATAATAATAAAGGTAATGAAAAAATCGATATCAATAACACTTGTACAAACATAAAATGATACAAATACAAAAATATCACCAGGAACTTTCTCTTGCCTCATCAATAGGTACTAGATTATATCCATTTCTGTGATTGCTAAACAAAATTCAGCTTACAAGTTAACTTAACAAACTTTCGTTTCCTAAAGAAAGTAATTTTAATACTTAATCTCAATAATCACACTCACCGACCAAGATAGACACGGCATGTTAGTAGAAAGAATAACCAATAACTATTCGAATACATACTTCCCAAATAGCTTAGCTTTCTTAACAATCGTTTTTTTTTGTACAGTACGCAATTGTGAAAATTACAGACACAGGTACAGGTGTCCGATTTCCATACATTTTGATAATTGCGGAGTCTATCTCGAACGATTTCTGTAGACTCAAAAAAACTATGCCTGCAATCACATTATTATTCTGATTTATCAGTTTTAAGTCCACCGAGTGGCAGGGGCGGCGGAGGCACGTTAGGTATAGCGGGGTCCTTGGATGCGTAGTTGAGGAGGTTTAGGTCGCTTGGCTCTGAGGGCGGCGTGTCCCCGCGTTCGGCCGGCGCGGGCGCCGGAGCCGCTGGCACAGCCCTGGCGGGCACCAGCTGAGGTGCTTGCAGCCCATGAGTATTCGCCAATGGTCTATACAAAGGCGGCAAATTTGCGTATGGGTTGAAACCAAACGGGTCGTAAGGATCGTAGAATCTGAAGCCAGGATACGTGTAGGCGAACGGGCCGACTTGCGTGAAACCGTTGTAGGCTGGGTCGATGCGGCCTAAAGGCAGTACTTGAGGGGGCAGGCCGAATTCGTTCAGTGGTATGGGAGACTGCGTGTTGGGAGGCAGCGGCGGCGCGGGTGTGGGTTTGTTGCTATCGACTTCAGGCTTCGGTTCGGGTGGCGGCGGGCTCTCACTTGACGGAGCTTGTTCTTCAGACGGGGCTTCTGCAGGCTCAGGGGGTGAATCAGGCGTTGGAGCGGGAGGTGCAGGTCCTGGCTGCCCCTTGGGTGGCGGTGCAGGAGCCGGGAAAATACCCTGAAATTCAATAAAAGGTCTGATGAGACAAAACGGTAAAATGTGATGATATAGGTACGTCCACTGACTTGTCAATTTTCTTAAAACTATATATACGAGTATAATACATATATATCATACATTTAAAAGTTTTAATTGATGCACCGCATTAAAAAAAAACCGGCCAAGTGCGAGTTGGACTCGCGCACCGAGGGTTCCGTAAAAACCTGTAGGGGCTGTAGGTATATAAGTAAAAGTTCACCCATCACGACAATCAAATCATAGTTATATATTTTTTTTCAAGTTCAATTTAATACCTCTATGCGTTCATGAGGAAACGGGCATTACCACGAGATGGTTCATTATTTCGAGGGGTAACATGGCTTTTAGACCCGAGTTATACACTCTACTTTTCACTTCGACTGCGAGAAAATAGTAAAACAAAGATTATCCATCCACAATCAATAACAAATTCCACGGCGAAGAGATTGTTCAATTTAGCGGCATGTTTTTTTTACTAAACTGCTTTGACACAGATACAAAATATTGACACCACGAATAAACGCCTCTGACGCGTCCAATACACGGTGAAGCATCACGCGATCCACGCGCTGTCTTTTTCTCATTGCATGTTATAGATAGAGACAGCCATAGTGGATCATCACGTATTTAATCACCGTGTATTGGCAGCCTGACCGTCTACAGGGGCGTCGTTGACGGCCAGATGCGTTTTTTGTTTTAATTATTGTGAATTAGGGACTAAAAAAACACTTGATATTTGAAATTAATTCTGTTTTCTGATTGGTTGTTTTTAATATTAGCTGTAATCTGGTTAGTTGATAGCAATACAACTGTTCTTTGAAAGAGTTGTGATTGGTGGATTTAATACAGTGAAGTGTTTTGATTGGTCAAATTAAATGTTTAAAAAATCATAAATATGTATACATATTATCCCTAGGGGCTAAATGTACTACTTTAGCCCCGCTTGCTAAGTCTAATATGACACACTTTTCGAGCATGAGAAGTGAAAAATGATTAAATAGTAGATTGTTAACCAAGGGTTGAAAGCCATCCATTTCAGTCGAGATATTTTGGCGCTCGAACGAAGTGAGAGCGCCAATAGTTCGAGACTGAAATGGGTGGCTTTCATCCGAGTTAAACACTCTACTTTTCATTTCGAATAATAGGAATATAAACAACACACGAAATACAACATCAAAAAAATTATTACTAAAAATGTATTTATTACTTTTCTAAGTAGCTTTAATAACTTTAATTGACTTAAATTACATCTTTTTAGATAACGTTACCGTACCTAATAACTAACAACCTACCTAATAATAAACATCAAAAAAACAATTCAGTTTAACGAAGTGTGGCTGTTTAGGTTTCTGCCATTGGTCATTGTTTTTTTTTATTACTTTTCAGCCCTAGGGGCGACATGCCTCACTTTCAACCCGCTATTCAGATAAACAATAACCTACTTTCAGAGTATGAGAGATGAAAAATATTTTTATTATATGATGTAACTAAAAATTTATGGTTTTCGCAATTTTTCCTTTATCTGTGCTATAAGACGTTGCTTCGTACCAAATTTCAAGATTCTGAGTTCACGGGATTTTCACCCTGACGGTTTTGATTCCCTTGCGAGTTTCGAAAATTTGCGGCATAAACGGCTGTATCTTTTGATTGCGTTGGCTTAGAAGTTTGATTTTTGCACAACTCCAAGGGACAGTAGACTTGAGTATTTGATATAAATTTTAGCTTTATACCTTCACGCGTTCCTGAGAAAAAGGGTCTTGACAGACGGACGGACGAACGGACGGACAACAAAGTGATCCTATAAGGGTTCCGTTTTTTCCTTTCGAGGTACGGAACCCTAAAAACGAGACCAAGCAACCAATTAGTAATTTCGATTAAAATTGACAATACCAAATTCTGGTTTCTGTTAATGGTATTTGTATCATGGCTAACTCTATTGATCATCTTTTTCCTTAATAGCTAGCTGAGCTGGCATTACCTACCATTACGGAAAATTCGTCCTAGTCGAGTCAGTGTAAGTCTGACCTCCGATTATGGTCAGCCTTTATGAATCTCAGCGCCATGATATGATAGAGGTAAGTGGCGAGGTGAGTCAAGCCGGATTACACAGGGTAGTATCCATGCCAATTGCGTAGCCAACCAGTGAAAAATACATACATTACTAATGGGGTAGTCTCCATAGACGAAAGGCGAGTACGGGAAACCGAATGCATCGCGCAATACTGGCTGATACACCGGGTAGGCCTTGCTGGGCTCCAGGTTCTGGTTGGAGGTGATGAGCGCGTTGTACACCTTGGGCACTCGGCCCGGCGCTGGCGCAGGCTCTGCGTATGCTGCGCCCAGCAGCACTACCAACTGAAATGTAAATTACAAGTTGTTATCTCTCAATAAGCTACGGTGGCCTAGTGGTTCAGGCGTGCGGCTGTCAAACGGCAATCGTGGGTTCGAATCCCGGCTCGTACCAATGAGTTTTTCGGAACTTATGTACGGGATACCTATCATTTGATATTTACCGTTAGCTTTTCGATGAAGGAAAACATCGTTAGGAAACCTGCATACATCTGAGAAAGAAATTCAAAGAGGTATGTGAAGTCCTCAATCCACTCTGGGCCAGTGTGGGGACTACTGCCCGTTCCCTCTCATTCATGAGAGGAGGCCTGTGCCCAACAGTGGGACGTATGGTGCTGGTGATGATGATGATGATGATCTCTCAATTCTGGTCGTCTTTACGTTCATTTAGTTTTATTCAACCATTTCTTTGTTAAATTTCGATTTGTATTGGCCATTTGTATTTCTTCATTCAGTCCGATTTTTTCATAACAAGACAAAAGTAGATGATGAAAAAATCAACATACCATGAAAAGAACAACATACTCGTAAATTCTGTAGAAGTGCTTTAATTAAATTATCAGTAGCAGCTCAAGTCTTCGCAATAGTAGGTAGCTAATTTTACCGTCAGACTACAGTTTACTTAAGTATATGGTTGAGTAAATTTTTACAAGGAACGATTGTTTTGAACGTTATTGCCAAGACTATTATTGATATAATTCAAGTTCGTGATGATCTGAACTTGAATTATATAAATAACTGCAATCTCAGATGGGTGTTTTTGCCGTACACGACCATCATGATTGTATCGGTAGATACTACTAGTAAACAGTTTTAGTATATAATTTTCCCCTGGTTATGTCGGAAACTAGTTTATTGAATCTCATTAAATGCGTAAAGCAATTAGGATTTGCCTTGAACACTGCGTCAATGATTATATTGCCCGTCAAGAAATAAGATCAAGCCACGTGCGATTATACTACCTACGCAGGTATACTTATAATGTGATAAATAATCACTGAATAATCCGCACAGGCACTTAAAACTATTTAGGTACGTAATTTAAGCTATAGCAATAACGGACGTTTTAAATTAGGAATTATTTTTACTTTTTATTCTTGTCCTTATAATAAAATTCAATAATAAATTGAAGGTGATTAAAACTTTGACGACTCAAATCTATTGAAAAAAAGTTATCTATGATTTAGCGAAGCTAACAGCTTTGACTCAGTGTAATAAATAATGGACCATGGAGCATGCTAGAGAAAGGAAACACTAGCTCCAACAAACTTTTCAAGAACTAATCGAATTGCCTGTTCAGTTTCTGACTATAAAATATACCTATTTAGGTACCTAGTAGGTACTTACGAGGGAGGGGGGCCAAAGTGAGCACCTTTAGAGGAACCGAGAAAAAAGTATGAAGAAAATATCAGTAACACTTAACTTTAAATGCTATTTGAAGCTGAATTTATCGTTGTTTAATTAAACATACTTCAATATTCTGCAGTTTAGAAAAAAGTTATAAAAATAACGAATTACGAAAACTTTACTTTTGCTAGTTTATTAATGCAATAACCGTACAATATCTATTTGGAGATAAGGACAGAGACTACGTCGATCACATAAATACAACTCCAATGAATTGAGATAGGCTTTAATCAGAGTCAAAACATAACAAATTTAATATAAAATGGTAGGTACCTACTTCTTTCCAAACATACAACATAGGTACTTTAAATTAACTTATCATTTGGGTAAAATCACAGTCTTGACGAACATTCTTCTTCTTCTTTAAAACATAAACTTTTTATCAAATAAACATTTTTATATAGTGGGCACATGCTCACTTTGCCCTGCCCGCTTTGCCTTTTCGACAAAACATTGCACTCAAACCTGACCTTCAAATATTTCGCGCATATTCATGAAATGTTTACCTAAACAAAGCTAAATAACTGTCAATCCATATTACAATTAACGTTTTTCAACGACGTTCTCACAAATCTATAAAACACTCGATGCATACCTTGTATTTTTCATATCTGAACTGATCAAATCGTATTTTTTCACATCTCATGCTCGAAAAGTGTGTCATATTAGGCTTAATAAGCGGGGCTAAAGTAGTACATTTAGCCCCTAGGGAAAATATGTACACATATTTATGATTTTTAACACATTTAATTTGACCAATCAAAACACTTCACCATATTAAACCCACCAATCACAACTCTTTCAAAAAACATTTATCTTTGCTATCAACCAACCAGAATACCTACAGCTACATTTTAAAATCGACCAATCAAACATCAGGTGCTTTTTAGTCCCTAATTCCAAATCATTTAAATCCACCAATCACAACTCGTTCAAAAAACATTTCTCTTTGCTGTCAACCAACCAGAACACAGCTACATATTAAAATCGACCAATCAAACATCAGGTGTTTTTTAGTCCCTAATTCCAAATCATTAAAAAAGAAAACGCCTCACACTAAATTAAACAATCTGTTCGCAGTGAAATTTGGTATTGATTGTGGATGGATAACCTTTGTTTTACTATTTTCTCGCAGTCGAAGTGAAAAGTAGAGTGTATAACTCGGGTCTAAAAGCCATATTACCCCTCGAATTATTTTCCCTCGCTTCGCTCGGGAAAATATCCATCTCGTGGTAATATGGCTTATTTTAGCCCCTTGTCATACAATCTACTATTTGTCACTACAAGCGCACGGTCACTAACAGCGGCGGTGGGCGCCTGCGGCAGGCAGAGCGGGGCGGGGCGGATATCTCCACGCAGTCACAGGTTAAGAGTAGTGCTCGTTTTCAGCACTGTGCTCGCTTTGGGCCCCCCTCCCTACTACCTACATTAATTCAAACTCGTCTTTCAAAAAGATTTGGTAGCAGGAATAATGAGTAATAAAACATTTATAATCCACCGCAAAGCTTGCCCATGTTTGAATGTTTATTTTGAAACTACAGTTGTATAATATAACGATATGATATCCAACTCAAGTACGTCATGACTTATTAATATATCATTATTAACAGGTGCAAAGGGCCACATGCCACACCCAGTAGAACACAAGCTGTACAATTCAATATTTCGACCTTGTACAATCATACTTTCATATTCACCTTTTAAAATTTTCCTTTTCCATACACGTGGATTAGCTTTGTTTAAAACTATTCCAAATTTCAAACTGATAGCATTAGTAGTTCCTGACATATTTGACTTTGTGACAGACAAACAGACGGACAGACGGACGGAGTCGCACCTTAAGGGTTCCGTTTTACCTTTTTGGTCCGGGACCCTAAAAACATGTTCAAATTTCCAGACCCGTTTGGGCATCCCAATGTACCCAAATATATCCAATAGTTCGAGTTTAAATAATAATAATATATTAAATCTTTATAGCTGTTAGTAACATAAAAAACCAAATAAATTATAAATTCAAATTCAAATTCAAAATATTTATTTGTCGAACATAGGTATGAATTAAGGTCTTATTCTTAAAATGATGTCTCTATGTTTCTATATTAAAGCTAAGTTAGTTATGCAGTGTATATGTGAAGGGCTACGTTGTGTTATTACATACATGTGAAATAACTAAATTAAATTAAATACAACTACCCCTTTAATAAGTCCAACCCAATGCTTAAGAATGGCTGTCAAACCTATTGGCTATTGTAGACACTATAAAATAACCAGTAATGTCGTATTTTCTCAAAAAAGGATTTAAAAATGTAGACAAATGGAGAAAAAAGCAACGCAAGAGATTAAATAGTAATTCAAATAGTGGGTCGCCGAAGTTCTCTGTTTCAGCTTGGGCAAAAAATATATCGTATTTCCGGCGTCTGTCCGGCTGTTCTTCTGTATAGGTCGCATTTCTCAAGCGATTCTCGTTAAATTTTGCGAAAAGGTTTAATAACATTTAAAAAAAATTGTACATTCAATTTTCGAAACAAGAAAAAAATTGAAAATTAGTTTTTGTCAAAAATTTCATTTTTGGTACAAGCTTTTACTGCCGACTGTACTTTTCTGTATATCGTCATCAACTCATTGAGACGATTCTAATGATCCCAAACTCAACGGGGTTACGTCGGTCAACTACTGAATTCCCATGGCCACCTTCTGTCTCCATCATCAGATCAGCTCGATGGTACCATAATATTGAATTGTCATTCAAACTATATTTAAACCCAAAATTTCAGCTCAATCGGATAACGGCAAGTGACTGAAAAATGGATTGCAAATTTTGACGGACAATTTTCATACTTGTATATACATATTTACATACGAACAGTTCAAGTTAATATAAAGCTCGTAAAAAGACAGGCTTGCGAGTTCTACTGCTCATAGAGCCACATAATATAATATAGTAATTGATTAATTTTCTTTTGAATAAAGATCTTTACCAAGACAGGCAAAAAAACGCGTTATAAATAAGAGCTTGTCGTAAAATAGAACATTATTATACATTATTCAACAATTACTCATTGCATATGGAGCAACACCTGTAAATACATATTTATATTTGTGCATACCTCACAATCATACCATACATGTAGGCTACGTAGGTTATGCATTTTAATATCTAGTCGATTAATTAAATGTAGTCCCTGGGCGACCGAGCGGAGAAAACGAATTTTTCCAGACATGAGACCTAGCTAAAACGATTACTCGCCCCCGTAAACCCGTATATTCCAAACTTCATCGAAATCGTTAGAGCCGTTTCCGAAAACGTGATTGCAAATATATATACAAATATTGCTCGTTTAATAGTTTAGTCCCTGGGAGACCGAGCTCTGCTCGGGTGAAAATTTAGAAAATACGCAGAAACCGAATTTTCCCGGACATGAGACCTAGCTAAATCGATTACTTGGCCCCGTAAACCCCTATATTCCAAATTTCATCGAAATCGTCAGAGCCGTTTCCGAGAACGTGATTGCAAATATATATATAAGCTTGACCAGTTCAATGTGATTTTTGTCAAGAGGGCACTATTATTCTGTTTTATATGGTATCAATTTCGTATAGTCTGAACAATGTGAATTGGCAACTTGGTATTATGACTTAGTTTTTTATTCGCCGTAATCAAAATCAGAATCCAAATACTCGGTGCCCATGGGGTCATCGACTTCAGACCCAGAATTCAGCTGGTTGCAATCACTTTCGGAGTCTAAGCTGTCACTGCTGTCAGATCCAACTTTAATCACAAACTTCTCCACCTGCATATCAATTGTATGATCTGATTTCCTATAATAATTTTCTATTTTAACTAATGGTGCTGAAAAATTATTTTGTCCATGCTACGGATTCAAAGATTCAAAGATTTTTATTTGCATACAGGTTACGGAATACACCTATATAAAGCGTACACTTGGCACAATATCATTGATCAAGAACGCCGAGGACCACAACAGTCTTACTTTTAAAACTGAAAATATTTTTTTACAGCAGATTTTTCCTCACTTGCATAAATACCATAAATCTACATTGAACTACGAAAGGGCGGTATATAAAATTTCCTATCATAATATCTAATGATTTTTTACTTCAACTGCAATCGCAAGTAATTTTATGTCTCAGTATATTTTTTTCTACTAAAGTTATCGATCGCGTTCCAGATGCCAGTTGCATCCGAAGTCGTTTGTAAAACCTTTACTTTATTACGCTCCATACGCTCTCAAACGATGAAATGACCCATTGGTAATAACCAGACTATAATGACAACTCATTGTTTACCTGTCAGCTCAGATGTTAATTTCGTAATGTTATTTAGCGATATAGTTTCCTTTCCCGAACGTTTTATTTCCATTAAATTCTTGTATACATTATTTATGAGGTTTCGCTCGCCGCTGCGTATCGTGTTAGCCATTTTAACGGATTTTTATGGGATATTCAAAACAAGGATTATTTAAATAAACCGCCACAATGACACTGACAACAATGACAACCTATCATAAAAATTATTGCCAGTGGTAGAAATTAGTTCCAATGAAATTCCGCAAGATGCACTTTTTAAAATGTAAACATTTAAACTATATTCTGTAAACTGTAAAATAAGTTGTATAACTACCTATCCTAAATTATTACCTACCTTTAAATTAGCTAATATAAATTAGATCAGTAGTCAAGAACTCCCCATCGGCAAACAAACCTACTAAAGGTTTTGCCAAGATGGGCATTGTATTGAATTGTAATCATGTATTTTCTTTTTGTGTTAATCAATAAATAAATAAAAATATATATATATACAAATATTGCTCATTTAATAGTATAGGATATATGATAGGATTGATATGAAATGCATTTGCTGGACCACATTGTTGGACTGTTTTTTTCTATTGTGAATATGATTACTGGTTTTTCAGAGCGTGCACGCTTTTGTTGTCGTACCCTAGCTAATTTGATTACCATTCAATCACTTAATTGGATGACCTTATGAATACCAACGCATAGAGATTGGCGTGTCTAAAGGACCTCTACATATTTAATGTCGAACAGTACCTAATTGTAGCTACAACCTTTTTCAGCAAATTACGAGTAAGTACCTATGTGATAGCGATAGTTATCATCATCAAATGTTTTATACTAGCTTCGGCCCGCGACTTCGTCTGCGTGGACCCGGAATAAAAACTATCCTATATTTTATTCCAGGCTATAAACTATCGTGCAAAATTTCATCCAAATCGGTTGAGCCGTTTAAGCGTGATTGAGTAATAAACATTCAAACATCTAAATATCCAAACATCCTAACTTCGCATTTATAATATTAGTAGGATTAGTAGGATTTTGTAGGATTTTCATTTAAGTCTGGTGATGTTAACGAAATTATTACAGACAATTTCAATCCTTAATTAAGCATAATATTAGTGCTATTAAGTCTGATTATTAAATAAAACCACCAATAAAATTGTATTTAGATACCAATTCCATTATAACAACACGACGCTTCAATGAATGTAGCAAGTTAAAGATCTCTGTTTCACAAGCAGCATACGGTAAGTCTGATACTCGTACATGACTGTAAAGATGCTGATAGACTTAGCGCACATGTAACAGAACATCGAACATTCGCCGTTTTTAAAGTCGAACTGAACAACGAACAGAGCCAAGCATAGAGCCATACATCGCTGGGAACATTTTCACGTTCATTCTACTCGTAGTAAACGCTGTGCGGAGGTGTGGGTGGGTGGAGAGGGATTTTTATGTGTTAACGTAATTTATTTAAGTTTTATTTGTCAAATGAAAACATTGAGCCGTGTTATCAATGTTATCATTTAGGAGGAGTGTTGAGACTACCTACACCTAGTGTCTACTTGTCTGTGGCACAATATCGATTCCGCCGTTGTCATAGCTGCTGTTGTTTGATACTTATATTTGAGTGCTATTGAAATGTATTGTGTTCCTGAATAAATAAGTTATTTATACAAGTTTAAGCCTTTCCGTATACTCCCTACCAAGGATATACTCAACAAGCGGAACAGTGACAAATTTGCTCGGCTCGGCCAAAAGCTTGAAGCAAATTTACTATCGTTTCGCTAGAATGCTCGCTAAAACGCTCTAGTTAACCGACTTCACAAAAAAGAGGAGGTTCTCAATTCGGTTGTATATACAGTCGTGGCTAGATAATTAAGAACACTATTTTTTTCCCCATACAACTGCATAAAAATATGACTTTTCAAATATAATGATGATTTAAAATATGTTTGGCCAATTTTATTTCTGATTATATGGGTGTATCTGTGTATAAATAAGATTTAATTTAGTATATATTATAAAGATTCTATAAAAGTTGTACTTAAAAAAGTACGGATGGGCAAATGGACAGAATTTACAAGTTCATACTGTAATTAGGGATAATGTATGAATTAACTTATAAAAAGTGTAGATTCGATCGCCTGTATTTTTTAAAGTCTAAATTTTATGTGCACTATATTAAATACTGTATACTGTTTAAACACGGTTACATCCGGTATAATCAGAAATAAAATTAATCAAAAGCATTATATATTATCATTGACGTATAATAAAGTAAATAGACGCACAATGTCGAACAAAAATTTCAAGAAATGTGCCCCAATTTGACAACTCTAGCTATATTTCAGTTGATGCCAATCGCGTTTACTTATAACCTGCGTTGAGATATATGCTTCATATAAAAGAGAACTTAGTGTTTTAAGCTGTAAGGGCCATATTAGCGAATTAGCATCAAACAGATTAAAAACTTTTTAGTTTATTGAGATTTTATCATAATGTGACTTGATTGCTCACGTCAAAACTAAATAGCGAATGAATGGAGTCGCATTATAAAATTATTTTAATAATATTGTATAAACATTACAGTCATTTGTAAATGATTGACGAAGTACGTTGCGGATTTTTGCTGTTTGGAAGTATTTTACATGTCACACTTTAATGAATAAAATCTATAATATTTCATTTATTTAAACAGGAAGACGAAAAACACAAATAAATCATGATTATTAATTTTTACAAGCAGGCAATTCCTAAACAATTAACACTTTTATTTTTTTTATAAATACACTAACTTTTTCCCGCGGCTTCGCCCGCGTACTTAAGAGTAGTGTTAACCGTCTACAAAAAAGGTGCATCTCAGTTTCAGTCTTTTATATATTTAGATTGACTCTACATACACTCTGCATATCGAACATAGACTCTACATATCGAATGTACATATCGACTCTACATATCAACTCTACATATCGACTCTTTTAAGGGGTTAGGTGCAGATTTCCAAAAAAAAATGATGCACGATTTTTTTGTTAGTCACAAATAGTCCGCATAAAAATTTTTAGCTTTCTACCTAGAAAATTGCGGAATGCTCCATACAAACTTCCACCCCCCATTTTGGGGAAGTGGGGGGTTAGAAAGAGACAAAAAGTAGCCTATGTCACTTTCCATCCCTTCAACTATCTCCACTTAAAAAATCACGTCAATTCGACGCCCCGTTTTGCCGTGAAAGACGGACAAACAAACAAACAAACAAACAAACCAACAAACAAACAAACACATACACTTTCCCATTTATAATATTAGTATGGATATACACAAAATATTCATCATATCAGCCGAAAGACGTCCACTGCTGGACATAGGCCTCCCCCAGAGAGTTCCAAATTGACCGGTCCTGCGCCACCCGCATCCAGCGGACTCCCGCGACCTTTACCAGGTCATCAGTCCACCTCGTTGGGGGCCTACCCACGCCGCGCCTTCCGGTACGTGGTCGCCACTCGAGAACCTTTCCGCCCCAACGGCCATCGGTTCTACGTGCAATGTGCTACGTGCAAACACAAAACATTGTTCGGTGGGTATTATGTATTATCAGTGCAGCTGTCAAACTCTTTAAAAATTCTACGCACGACCAGTGAAAAGGGAATAAGAACTAGGTATGTAGATCATTTTATCGTGGTATATTTGACGTATCTAATTAGTCCCTTTGCGATATATAATAATGACTTACAATCTGAATATCAATTTATCTTTAGTTAAACATTTATTTTTACAAGATTTATATAAACTTGAAAAATAAACACACGACGAAGTCGTCACCACTCTTCGTCGTTGATGTCTCCTATCTCGTGCTATAAGCCTATAACTGCGGCCTACTTTGCACATCGCTAAGGATTTCTCGGGAATCTTAAATTGAAAACCACAAATAACGTAACTGTACTACTCCATAAAAAAATCTAATAAGTAGGTACTGACTCTTTAGGTTTTTGTTCCGTGATAATCTGTCATTTGTACTAACGAAATTATTTATTCAAAACTATGAATTTACAATTACAATTTTTTAGGGTTCCGGACCAAAAAGGTAAAAACGGAACCCTTATGGTGCGACTCCGTCCGTCTGTCTGTCTGTCACAAAGTCAAATATCTCAGGAACTACTAATGCTATCGATTTGAAATTTGGAATAGTTGTAAATAAAGCTAATCCTCGTGTATGGAAAATGAAAAATTTTAATATATACTTTTAATTTGTATAAAAAAGGGCGGATAAGAGGGGGGGCTAAAATTCAAAGTCTAGTTAGTAGGCCATGTGGGGTATCATATGAAAGGGCTTGAATTGTACATTCTAAAACAGTTTTTCTTTTTTTTTCTACAATGGTAAAATTTTGATTTATAAAGAAAAATGTTGAAAAAAATACCATTCCCCCCCCCTTATCTCCAAAGTTAACCAAGCGAAAATTTTGAAAATAATATATATTATTAATATTAACGTGAATATTACCGGAAAAGTATAACGATACCTCTATCTAGCGTAGTTTTTTTTTATTCTTCAAAAATCATATGTTAATTTTGTTTGTAATTTAATACTTCTGTGTTAAATTTTTTGCCTTCAAATTCGTATGAAAGTGTTCTGAAAGTACCTTCTAGCAAATAAAAAAAGAATTATCGAAATTAATTCACTTGATAAAGAATTATCGCTGAAAAACCAACATACAGTAAGGGAAATGTATTAACGTTCCACCGTAGAACCCTATCGCAATAAGGTAACATACCGCTCGAGTTTGAGTGACGGCGGCCTGTCAATTGCGACAGGGTTCTACAGTGGTACGTGAATACATTTCCCTTACTGTACATACCGAGTTCCTTGGTCGCGCAATTTAGTAACAAAATGCACCGATAAATGGCGCTGTAGGTACTCATGTCATGCTCATGACTTTACTATACTTTGCGTTGTTTAGATTTTTCCAAAATTAATGGGTGGGGTAAGACGGGTGTGTTGTATGATATTTCGTACGGAACCCTCGGTGCGCGAGTTAGACTCGCACTTGACCGGTTTTATTTTTAATTTATGAGTTTACATGAAATTCTTTACGCTATCAATAGAACTTAGTTAAAGAAATATATTCAATCCTTTTTTATTTTTTTTCTATTGCTATATTTGCTATTAACGAATTTTTTCACAGATCATTTTTGTCATTTTTGACAACCGTCAAGTCTCACGGTCGAAACCAGACTAAACGCAAAAGAGCCGCAAGTGTCGATCGCGCGGTTCTTTTGGACGGCCACTTTTTTCGGCTGATTGTGTATCTAGTTACTTATACTAAATCAATGTATATTATCAGCAAATTTGAAAAGTCATAACTGCATGCAACTGTATGGGAAAAAATCGTGTTCTTAATTATCTGGCCCCGACTGTATATATTTTTTAAAAGCTTTTATTTAACTTGCAATTTATGTATGTATGTATGTATGTATGTATGTTTGTTCGGGTGGAATCTTGCAGGTTAAATTTGACCAACTTCCCGAAGTCCAATCAAGTTGAAATTTTGTACAATTATGTAAGTCGGATGACAATGCAATACTATGGTACCATAAACCTGGTCTGATGATGGAGACGGAAGGTGGCCGTAGGAACTCCTTAATTATACAGGATAAACCCGTCGTGTTTGGGCTCGTTACAATCCTCTCAATGAGCAGTTGATGAGTGTGCAAAAAAAGTACAGTCGGCAAAAATCCAATATGACGGAACACCCAAGATGGCGGGTTATTTATTTGAATGCACTCCTACAATATGGGTATCAAATGAAAGGGCTTGCTGATAATAACTCGAAAAATAAAGTGACGTCACTCTTAATCTAATATGGCGGACAATATACAGAGAAACCTGTCTGGACAGAGAGAGAAGACAGGACGATGACTAAAAAGTAAAAAATAAATTAAAAGCAAAAAAAAACTTTTTTAAACACAAGCTTTTATTTAAATGCGCTAAAAAGAATAAAATAAACTTTTCCTTTAAAACTTTTACTATAAACTTATAACGTCATAACACATTTTCGATGATATAAAAGATTATTGTCGCGAGAATTACGAGTAGGTACTCGTATCGTATATACTCAGGTAAATCTCGCGACAAGCTTTTATATCATCGAAAATGTGTTATGTTATAACGTTATAAGTTTATACTAAAAGTTTTAAAGGAAAAGTTTATTTCATTCTTTTTAGCGCATTTAAATATAAGCTTGTTTAAAAAAAGTTTTTTTTACTTTTAATTTATAAATATTTTTTTTTATGTGTGTTACCTCAGAAAACCGTCATTTACGAACTGATTCGTAATTTTTATTTTTTATTTGAAAGTATATGCTTTCAGGTTGCTCCCATTGTTCTCAAAACTTCAGTTGGATGATGGGAACCATGAGGAATTGAGGGAACTCCTCAAAGAAAGAAGGCACGCATGTAGTCATTTCGGTATATTCTAATATTACTAGTGTATTTACACCCGGTAATCACTAATTTGGTGAAGAGGAACTGATGATGAAGACCATAGATGACTTATGGAACTCGTACTTAAAACTGTAAAAGTAGATGATTTTGATATGATTCCGTGGCAATTAATGAATGTGGAATTGTTCATGTGGCTTGGTGGACTACTAAATTGAAGTCAGTTAAAACTTTGTTTTTAATAATATAATTTAACTCTCCCAGAGACAAGTCTTTAAATTTTATGAACATATACGGGGTGTTTCCTGTAACAGGAGCAATAAATTAAATGGTAGATTATTAAGCTTGTGATCAATTGTTTCTAAGTGGTTTTAATTGAAAAAAAATATTTTTTTTTCGGATTTTTTTTTCTTTAACTAAAGTTTTGGTGTACTTTTTTACTCTTTTGGAGTGATATAAGTATTTTATTATTTTAAAAACACAAAAAAAAATTGAAAAAAATTGAAAAAATCACAAAAATATCTTTTGAAAACAAAAATGCAAAAACTATTATGACTCACTACATGATGCTACCTCAAAATCTGCATTGACTACTGTGCTATGATCTCGTGGTGCCAAGATACATTACTCGGAGGTCATAAGTTCAGATCAATTTTTCTCCGAGTTAAAAACATTTGAAAAGAAATGGACAAAAGGGGTTACTACAAATGCAGTAAGGAAGCCTCCGTTTAATTTATTGCTCCTGTTACAGGAAACACCCCGTATAATATAGGTATATATTTAGTTTTAAATGCAAAAAGATATTGGGCCATGGTTTTAACCACATTGTTGTCTTATAATCATACTGGACCTCGTCATCGCATGAGTGATACATTGTCTCATTTTTTGTTTCACGTTCCATTTCTTAGACCTTGAGGGTGCGGCCAAGGCACGGCATTGTGCCTCCACTTCCGGATTGCAGCCGGACACGACCTGCGACTTATACGGTCATATTTTCGATATAGGAGGCAGACTAATTCAACGAGCGAGCGAAGCGAACGAAGTTCTACGTTTCAGCTTGGGTAAAAATTATTTCGTATGTCCGGCGCCTGTCCTGGGCTGTTCTCCTATACAGGTCGCATTCTCAGCCGATTCTCGTGAAATTTTGTGAGCAGGTTCAATAATTTTATAGATTTTTGTTGTCAATTCAGTGATTCTAAATTCAAAATAATGTTAAAAAAACCGGACAAGTGCGAGTCGGACTCGCCCACCGAGGGTTCTGTAAAAAATTACAAATGTCTATACAGATTTTCAGATTTTTTCCTTGGACTTACAATAAAAATACAAATACTCTTTATTGCACACCTCACACAAACAAAGCAGTTACAGAGAGAAACAATACAATAACATGTAAGTAGAGGTAGACAAAAGGCGGTCAAAGGCTGAGGCTTTTTGGACTTGTAGTATAAGACGATATTACTTCCCAAATTTCATAGTTCTAGATTAGATCAACGGAAAGTACTCGTACCCTTACGTTTTGATTCCCTTGAGAGTATTGAAATATACGTTTTTTTGCGGCAAAAACGGCCGTATCTTTTTTTACGTAAACTTAGAAGTTTAATTTTTTAACAGCTTCAAGGGACTGTAAACTTGAGTAGGTATATAGTTTTCATTTCAACTTGATACCTCTACGCGTTCCCGAGATAAAGGATCTTGACAGACAGACAGACAGACAGACGGACAATAAAGTGATCCTATAAGGGTTCCGTTTTTTTCCTTTTGAGGTACGGAACCCTAAAAAAACATACTCACGTTAGTAGCTTTGTACGTTTGTATGTTGGTGGTAATATCCGAAACTACTCATCCGATTCTAAAAAAATCTTTAGAATAGTAAGGAACTATGTACTTAGTAGGAAATACGCAGGCTGAGCCACGCGGGCAACAATAGTAGGTACATTGCTTACCTAGCGCGGTAAAACAAAGAATGTCTCAGATCGCAGGTTTTTGACGCTCGAGCTGAAGGCAAGGGCGATAAATATGCGATCTGAGGTTCTCTTTATTACCGTCCGTGGCGTGGTAAGTACAAAATTTTACGTCTCTTCCTGGCCAGGAAGTGACGTAAAAATTTTGTACTTACGGGGGTCTAAGATGGTTGCCATTTATCACTTATCGAGTTATCGTTGTGGATAAGACATCTGTCACACTCTCATACTTGTCAGAATGTGACAGATGTCTTATCGCCCGCTGGACAGGGGGAGACGTAGCATTTGTACTCACCACGGGCAGTAATGAACAAAGCCTCAGAAATCAGATCCATATTTTTCGGCTCGGCAAAAATCTGAGATATTCGTATAAATCTTACCGCCCTAATTATAAATAATGTAGTATTACTCCCTTCTCAGTCCAACTGCTAAACCAAGATTGGTTAAACATGTAAACTTACCAATAATCATTATACTGACATCTTCTGGTAATGTTTATCGCAAATAAAGTATTCTTATTCTTATTCTTATTCTTAAAAAACAAAGGGATCTTGGGTGACGCCTCATTACGATATGAGGAAACGTCAAATATTGACGATCTTTCGTCAAGTTACCGTACAAATAGTTTCGCGCAACTAAGCAAAGACTTAAAGCACATGCTACTTTAGGTATATGTCCGACAATTAATGACATCAATTATGTTACGTAAAGAAGCCCACAGCGTGCATAATATTATATGTCGTTAATAATTAAAGGAAACGCCAACATGATTCTATTTTTGCGTTTAAAACAAATAGACTAGTATAATGGCCCTCCTACAAGACTTAGGTAATGCCAAGCTCTTGAACTTAGGTGTAGGTTACCAAGGATTAAAATTGTTTTCTCATGACAGAATAATGTCAATAATATTTGAAAACCTACGCAAACAAGAAACTATATATGATCTAGGCTTTAATTAATGAATATGAAGTGGCGTTCATTTTCACATCTCTAAAGGAGGCTCTCTGGGGGAGGCCTATGTCTAGCAGTTGACGTCTTTCGGCAGATATGATGATGATGATGATGAAAGGAGGCTAATATACACAAATGGGAGACTATAGCTCTTCTTCCTGCCACTTTCGCATGTTAAATGGAGGACCGCCTTTTATGTGGGTGTGAGACGAGAATATAAGCTGGCTGCGTGGTTCCGCCCGTTTATTGTTATTACAAACAATACAGTTTTACCTGTGGGACAATATATAGCCTATGTTGGTCCTTAAAATATACACCGTGTTTTTTTGATTCCGATCCTTTCAAGGACGCATTCTTGAGATAAAGCGAAGTGCCTTCAAGACACTAGTAGTAGTAGCCTAATTCGTACTATTCCGAAGAATCTTCAATAAATTATTTCCGTTAATTAACTCTCATGTAAAGGCTTGATTCCGGCATCGCTGCACCAAATCGTCGTATGTCTGTCATGGCCGCGTATGTGTGCGCGTAGTTTTCTTGACGTGCGTGTCATTCGAATATTGTCATACTTGACACTAACTTTTAGTTAACTCTTAAAGGTCTATGTACATTAACAGTTGGTAATATAATTAATTATTTTGTTTTTTTTTTTAAATTTGGTACGCTACGTTGATTCTGTGAGTGTACTCATGGCTATAGCCAGAGTTATCGGAAATGAAGAATACACCCTGTATATAATGGTGAAATAATTTTTGTTACTGGATGAGGAGTTTCGGAGACTACCCCCAATACTATGCACCTATTCAAACTTACAAATTTCAACCTCTGATTTTTCCTCTTTATAATATTAGTATAGATATCGGTATTAATAGCTCCTAGCATTATTTGTATTTTGCGCCTTGTTGACTTTCTTCTCAACCAGTGTCACTATTCATTCATGCATCGATGTATTCATCACTGTAAATAATAGTCGTGTCTAGCTTGAGGTTTCGCAACGAGGCATGTGAAACCAGCGGTCGTGGGTGCAGTAAGACACATAGAAGATAATATCAGTGTCCTAACAATTTGAGACACATTAACCTACATCTTGATGAACTTGAAGTTTTACACGAGCCCGTTTGACTTTGAACGTAATTAATTAGTCTATTGTTTTGACTAATTCGACAATGACAGCGTTTACGCGGTGACTTTGGCACAGTTTTGGCAATTCAACAATAGACGCTTAAATTGGTTTGTCGCAAAAATGCCAAATACATTAAAAGTTAGTTAAATCTGACAACTAGCTAAACAGCTGTTGTGAGTATATTTTCTATGAAAATGGCACGGAAATTAACAGGAGACAAAAAGTACCGCACACTATCTCAGTAGATATTTCACGCCAGCAAAATCATTCTACACATCATACATATACATGCTCGACAATGTCTAATGAGAATGGGTTCTTTGGAATGATCACTGGCAAAATATATTTGAGTTCTTAAGTATTATTTACTTATAGAAGAGCACTTGATTGAAAATTTGAAATATAATAAATAAATAGTGGTAATAAAATTATTGGTAAACGTTCCACGAATCTTCACTATGAGGCTGTTTTTAGGCGGTGCTCGATCTACACGATTAGTTTCGCATTTTAAATTGTACTATTCCACTAAGGTATCCCCGAACAAAAGTCTCCAATTTCATGACCGATTGAAATGCCAAGGCCCCATCGAGCTGGCTATAAGTACGATGGACTCAGGTTAGTCATATTTGCTTAATGTTACTACATAATTATTATAGTTTAATTGTAAATAAAATTTATACCCTACAAAATATTATATTTTCTTCCAGTTTATTTTTAGTGCTATATAATAACCCAAATTTGCGAAAAATTAAAAAAAACACATTAACGTCGATAAATAAGGCAAAGTTATTCCTAGAACTAATCTAGATATTATAATATGCGCGGCGAATAATTTATTTAATTGGTAGGTATGTAAGTTGGCCGATTGAAATAAATGCACAATTTTCAATTTTATTTCGTGACAATATTGTGCCGTCAACTGTACATTATTTTCCGGACGATTACTACCAGATTGGTTTTAAACTGAATCTGTTGACATAAGTACTGCGAAAGGTTTACTAAAGAAGGTTTGTTAATTGACTTTACCTTAAAATATTATTTACGCAACTCACGAATCACGTAGCCCGTCCCATATTACAAACGCATTCCTCTTAGCGGATTGCATATCACATCATATGCCTAAAGATGTCATTTAAGACAAGGTTGAAGTATATTTTTGCATTAATCAACTATAAATAATTAAGAAAATGTAAAATATTCCACGTAATCGTCGGAATAAGAAAGATAAATGGTGTAACATTTACAACGAGGTCTGTGCATCATTGTGCATTCTCAGTTAAGGCTGTGGAGGTCAGTGACCCTGCGCTTGCACAGTCTGCATCTAAAAGCACGAAGCTCCCTATTCATTATACGACGGAAATCTTTATTCTACTCCTTTGTGTTATTTTAGACTTGTTTTTTTTGTTGTATTTATTACCTATAGTTAAATCTTTGTACGCTTTTAAGTTGTTGTAGTTAATTAAAGTCATGTTTGCATATTTCTGTCAGTTTGTAAGTTTGTAATAAATCGTGTTACTAACTTACACTATTAAGAAGTAAATAAATAAAATAATTATTGTCAAAGCTTTATCAGAAAGAATCTGCCAATTGTTCTTAATAATTCTGATCTGAGCTATTTCTCTAAGCTCGCGTTAACATAAGAATCACAGTAGCAAACGATTTGATGAGTCAACAACTGCCAACTCAGATTTAGTGCGTACACACTGATTTATGTCCTTACATTATGTTCTTATGTTTTGCTATTAAATGCATATTTTAAAATGAATTTGTCTAAAAGTACTTACTGCTAAAGATTACCCCGTAGGTAGGTATCAATTGTGTATTGTCATAGTTTACACAATGAATCACATAGCCATACTGCAACATTAGGCCACTTAACTAGTCACAATTGTATAGACATTGCACATAATTTATAGCCTGACAAGTATCTTTTTGACTCTAGCCACGTTGCGGATTTTTAATGGAACTAATTTATTTTACTGGCAAAATTTTCTTTGACAACAGACGTTAGAAGTCATCGAATGTCACCGATGTAAACAAACAGCAAGGAAGACGAAATACTTCGCGATAGTAAAATAAATTACATTAAATATGCCGAAAGCAATCCATAGCGATGTCAGAAAGCTTATTTTGAATATAATTAAATGTCTACTGCAAAAAAAGGATGCTGGATTGTTTAGTACTTTTATACTTTTAAACAATGTTTTGAAATTGGTTGTTGACATGACCGGTACTGACATTTTATAGTGCGGTCGTAGGTATTGATTGAACTGGTTAGTTTGGTTGGATTTAAGTAGTAATTAAAATATTGTAATAAAAATTGAAGACGAATATAGAAAAAAGTTCCTTTAGTCGAATCACAGACCGAAAGTTTTATAAGTGAGATCGGCGGTCTTTAAAGCGACACATCAGAGTCAAAGTCTTCGGAGTCACAATCTGATTGAATATTTAAATATCGAATACGTAGGTACTTGGAATTAGATATGGATGAATAGGTATTTATTATAAACCATAGAATTTTTACATTCAACAAACAACTCAAAGCCAATACACACTGTCCCGACTATACATGACGTATGTTCATTATTGCCATATATTATGCGGCTTACAGCAACACTAATAAACTCAGGGTCAAATAGCGGCTTGCCGGGCTATACCCTGAAATGATGATTTTATGACTTTTAAATTAAATTAAATAGCAATTTATTTCAGATATTCATCCATTTTTATGAATCATGCATGTTGGATTTAAAACATCGATTTAACTATGAAGGTAAGATGTTTATTGTAATGTATATCGTAATTCAACCACAATAATTATTTTTCACCTCACTAGCTCGGAAAGACCTTTTTTATTCTTTAAAAACAGATAGCAAAACTGCATTTTATCCACATGTGTGCAAAGAATATTTGAAATCCGAACGTGTTATTAGTTACTTTTGCTGTTTGTCTTTCACGGCAAAACGGGGCGACGAATTGACGTGATTTTTTAAGTGGAGATAGTTGAAGGGATGAAGAGTGACATAGGCTACTTTTTATCTCTTTCTAACCCCCCACTTCCCTAAAATGGCGGGTGGAAGTTTGTATGGAGCATTCCGCAATTTTCAAGGTAGAAAGCTAAAAATTGGTATGTGGACTTATTTATGACTAACAAAAAAAATCGTGCATCATTTTTTTTGGAAGACTGCACCTAACCCCTTAAAAGAGGGGGTGAAGTTTTATATGGGGGTCCAGATAGGTAGAGTCAATATGTAGAATCGATATGTAGAGTCCATATGTAGAGTCGATATGTAGAGTCGATATGTAGAGTCGATATGTAGAGTCTATGTAGAGTCGATATGTAGAATCTATGTAGAGTCGATATGTAGAGTCTATGTAGAGTCGATATGTAGAGTCGATATGTAGAGTCCATTTGTAGAGTCAATATGTAGAGTCGATATGTAGAGTCAACATGTAGAGTCGATATGTAGAGTCTATGTAGAGTCGATATGTAGAGTCTATGTAGAGTCGATATGTAGAGTGGATGTGTAGAGTCGATATGTAGAGTCGATATGTAGAGTCCATTTGTAGAGTTGATATGTAGAGTCGATATGTAGAGTCAATATGTAGAGTCAATATGTATAGTCGATATGTAGAGTCGATATGTAGAGTCGATATGTAGAGTCTATGTAATATTTACTAGTTAAAATAAAGGCAGATTATACATATTTCAGTTCTTTTTCTTATGTAGTACTTTCCTCAGTTTAGTGAGGTGAAAAGATTTGTGTTACACACGGGTGCAAGTTATTTTGACGTCTCGTGTGTTGCAACACTCGCTTTGCTCAGGATTCTATTTTTGAACTACTCGCTACGCTCAGGATTCTATTTTCGAACCACTCGCTTCGCTCGTGGTTCAACCATAGAATCCATTCGCTAGCTCGTGGTTCAACCCTAGAATCCATTCGCTGGCTCGTGGTTCAATTCCACACTCGCGGTTAAAATATAACTTTGCACCCTTGTATAACAAATAACTATTCCTTTGCGTGGACAAGCGTGTAATATCCATTTAAGAAATTTAAGATAGTCATTGGCACATCGATTATCGACATCGAGCTAAGATTACACGTTATATTTGCTACTACAGACAATGGACCATAAAAACCCGTCAGACGTACGTACCTACCAGCAGTAGAAAAAACAGGAGCGGAAAGAATGTTTTGTCACTCGTTGTATTATGTGGCTTTATGCCTATTAGTCGTGGTGTTAGTACGTGTTAGGACGCTGGTGTACACTATCGATAAAATTATATTCTTTGTCCAATTGGGTACTTTCCTGGGTAAAAAATATATAACTAAAAATATTGGACACGTATTTTTTGTTTGTCAATTAAATAAAAAATTATGAAGATATAGTTTGTTAAAGTTCCGCGTGACGTCACATTATGCTAAAAAGTGTACCATAACGTGACGTCACGCGGAACTAAGTAAGGTACGAGAGTTTAAGAACTAATTGTGTAACTATTGTATACAATTATTTTTATACGAGTCAACAGAAATAATTAAACATACCTGGTATCTAATGGAAAATTGCTAAGCCCTGCTGAAACGAAGTGCAAGTCAGAGGTGCGCCGCGTCGTTGATGTCTTTTGTATTGGAATCAACGCGACGTCCTATAGGTCAAATTCATTATAGTTCAGTTCAGTAAAGGCGCCACGTGATTGGTCGAATTTGTTTTAGTTGTCTAAAGCGTTGTTTTATAATTATTATAGTTGAGTTGGGAGCTCCATTGAAAAAAAAATTAGTGTACGAAGTCTTAATTCAAACATTAAAGTCGACGAGTATAAAAACTTTCTTTACTTTATAATTTACTACTTATTTATACGTTCTTTGGGATAAGCGTATAATCCACTTATTTTTGTTAATGAAAAACCCTTTTCCATAGGCCGGATGAAATTCAATATTATCTCAAGGTCGTAAATATTTCATTAAAATACATTCCTGATGCATATGTTTTTGGATAGGTACAGGTCGTAAGTCTCAATATTTGCATATTCAAACATGTTTTCATCATAAAAATAATTTTGCTTTAGGCTATATTAGATGTGGTGGCTACAGTAACTGGTGGCCCTAGCAACGCGTAGGTATGCTTAGTAAACACGGCTATTCTCAAAGTTCTTACCTACGAGTATTTACCAATATTGTTGACTACGCGCTCTACCCTGCGAGAGGATATGAGGAGTTGTCGGTAAACTACGTTAACATGTATTTGCCGGGATTCTCAAGTGTAGATACAATAACTGTTTACATGCTCATGTCGTTCATTAAACTAGAAACAGCCATACATTTTATATGGTCATGATTTACGTTGTACCTAGAGTTGGCCATTCAAGAATAAAATCATTATTTGAATAAGAATTCGCAAGAATAAAATGATGTTGGTTTTATTCCCGCCAAAATTATTCAAATAATTTCGCCGTGAATAATTCTTATGTGACAAAATTGAATGAAGTTAACTTATTCTTATTCAAATCAATCTAATCATGATTTTTTATTTTAAATAATGTTCCATGAATGTAGTTCGGAATCTAGCTGTTGATTTACAGAGACATTGCTGGCTTATAAACATAAGGGAAAAGTCTATCTAGAGACATGCACAAGCGGTTAACATCGTTGCGCAGCCTAAACGTGTCGTTTTGATGGACGATATTAAGCTTTTTTTAACATATTATTTCGCTACTTTATAATTTATCGGACATACAATGATCCATAGAGTGTTAGTAAAATATAACAAATAAGTATCTTAAACTAGTGTTAGAATACCGGGATCCCGGTATTGTATTTTGAATACCAGCATTGAAAACGCCCTAAAAAGGCGGGATCCCGGCATTGAAATATCTTAGGTAGGTAAGGTAAGTAATTAGGTGATTTTATGAATGTCATATTAAAACAAGCTGAATAGAGTCAAATGGCATCGTGGGATTTCCTTTCAACACACTTGTTACACCTACGTCTGAAAGTGGCATGACTGGGGGTTTGTTCTAATAAACATAGGTACTTAATAGGAAATGAATTTATATTTGTCACATGCCCTCATTCTATCACGTTAGGCTTGACGCCTTAGAGCATACATAACTGGAGTAGCCTTTCAGTAACTTACCTCTCTCTAAAAAACCTTGCACAATGTGCAAAAAATCATACAAAGACAATTTCACAATCGATCACAAAATCGCCTCTCAGGAGAACACTGATCATAAAAATGCCCGCATGTTGCTTTAAGCACTTGATATTATAAACGATCAACCACTTCAAGCTTTTAATATATAATTGAGTTTCAATATCCTAATAAGATGCTCCCCCCGCCCCCGCAAAATTCGGCAGACTTTTTTGTACGAAAATAAATACGACATAAGGCTACTACAGTTATGTATGCTCTAAGCTTGGCGCGTGTGGTAGCGAGCGCGCGTTACAAATGCAAAACCTATTCCAATTGAATACTTTCGGTCAAATAGACCCTCTGGATTGATATATGATTAGTTTAGTCTGATATCATATCCCAATTCAATCTAATATGTATGATGAAATACATTAAGGTCGATAGATAAGTAAAAGTTATTCCTAGAACTAATCTAGACATTGTAATATGCGCGACGAATGATTTAATTGGTATGTACTTAATAAGTTGCTCTGTAGAGGGCGATCGAGATAATTTATTAAGCCTCTAGTTTTTGCTTGTCATGCTCTTGCGCTACTAGGCAATGGGTTTAACTGTGTTTTCTGGGGGTCTACATAATCTTGACGTTTAAGTCCTTTAAGGTTTTGAAATGTGACTTTTTGTGTACATATGACTGTATTCATAAAATGTAAGTATACAATTTCAGTACAGGCGACTGTACATAGAGTCGGGAGCGCTATGTGCAAATTTAATGAAGCTTTGCTGGGCTAAAGACTTTTTCGTATTTCTACTTAACTAGGGATGACTAAAATGTTTAAAAGTTGAGATAACTTGGATGGATTTTCAATGTAGACGTATTTATCTCGTTGAAATAAATAGGTGATTTGTAAAATGCGGGGATAGCTGCAAGCACCGCTCGTGTTGTGTTTCCATCTTCGTACCCGACGAAAATGATTTAAATTAGCTTCTAGTTGTTTGTTCTACGTACTGACCAAGGGTGTACATCATTGAATTGTTTACGTGATAACTGATTAATTTATTAGATTATTAATTTATGATTAGCTACTGATCCTGGTTTAGGTACACACGATACCCCATACCATGTCTTTGGTTCTATGTCTATTAGGACACTAGAATTATCACCTTCCTGACATTCTTACACAAAATATGTTTTGTTAAACATTGTATCTCTCCTACGGGACAGGCGGTCAGCTCTAATATTATAGATTTCAATCCTTTTTTGTGAAATAAACTTTACTATTTGTATTTGTTACACCAACCCAACTCGTATACTGCCCCGATATTCTGTAACTTGTTTTAACCTCACCTCAACGCTCACCCACCAATATATCTTGAGGCCGCGATTAGTCGTATCGTAACTAAGCGTAGGTAGAGGTCTTGTTTCGTTAGGCGTGACAGGTGAGGTGGGACGCATGAGCGGTTAAAGAATAACAGGTTTGGTCTTACCGCATGCGATAAAATTTCAACCCACGTTTTCGGCGACTTTTTTACAAACATTGACTTAGTACTAGTAATTAATGGAGTTTATTTGCAGATAGGTCATTCTCCAATTTTGTGACTGCGGTCGTGTTTAACTAACGCGATGCTTAGACGCAGTCACAAAGCTGGAGAATGTTTTACAAGTTTGAGTTGACTTGAACTTTAGTAAGCGCAGTGTAGATCCAATGACAATGCAACAAAAAAAATCTTTAAAAAAAATAGTTATTAAAAATTTATAATACCATTGCTAAAACTTTTTTATGCGTATTGTTTGTTTACTAAGTAAAACTTAGGAGTAGGTTATTAGTTACCGTGTCAATTTAATCGGCATCAGCTGAAGTCGATTGTTGTGAACTTTTAACTTGTTGGTTATTAGAGATCTGTAACTGCGGAGGTAGGGGATAGTATTTCTTATGGTTTTTCACTCAATAATTACAACACAGAATCCCCTATAGCATTATTATCGGAAACACTAACTCAGCAAAAATCGACCTTGATGTAAACAAACTTGAAGAGCGGACATTCGCTAATTCATAAACAATTGAAGTACCTTAAATAAAATATAATAAAGGTTGTCACTCACGTGCAGAAGCAGAGAGAGCTGCGTCATGTTGCGCGCGCACCGACGAGTGGTGGTCGAATGGCACTGCTGAGCGCCCGCGCAGCCGCGGCTCGTGCGCTGCTGGAAGAGCCTTGGACTTATCGAGACACGATTTCGGGTCAGTATCCATCAGGGCTGTGCGAGGTAGTGGAGCAGTGTGCATGAAAAAAATCCTCCAATAGCGTTGCTAGCCTCGATCACGCATCTCTTAGCTCTGCATCACACCGCTACCACCCACATATCTGGTGGACTGAATAACAATATCGACATTGGCACTGTCATCAGGCTTGTCCCACTTGCCATTCCGGCTAAACTCGCGCGCGTCTGGCGCACCTTCAGATTCAGATTCAGATTGTTTATTGGTAGTTGTGGCAATAAAACATTTTTTTTTTATTAAAGTTCATTTACAAGTCATAACATAAATATCAATTAACATACAATTACAATTTATAGATTTACATCATTGCAGTTTCATTTACAGTTGTCAAACATGGGTCATGTTGTAGAAATTTGTTAATGTTGTAGCTTGCCGTATTAATAAGCATGTCATTCAGTTAAAAAAAAACACTATCGCTTGTCGAGCTTTTAATGTTAATTGGTACTCGGTTATATAGGTTTGGTCGACAACACTGAACGCCGAACGGGCCTTGGCTAATCGTCGCCAAGGAGGTACCAGGAGGTGCCCCCTACGCGACAGTCTCTGGCTACCTTCGCCATAGGATTTGTATCTATGGAGGTACACGCTGTCAAATTCGAGATTTGAGGTGCAATTCATCCGATTTGACTTTTGTAGCAGTCAAACATTGGTACTGTTAGATAGTGTACCTTCTTTACGACATTGGCATCATCTTATGCAGCAACGGTAAGTTGCAATGGCGTTGTTAGTCTGGTACGAGATGTTGTCGTTACGGGTTGGTATGAGTGCGACAGCCCTTACGGTGCAGATAAACGGCGCGTAGAGCTCTAGAAACATCATCATCTTCAGCCTATATACGTCCCTAGAATGGGCAGTAAAAAGTTCCCACTTTGGCCCAGCAGATGATGTAGGTAGGTTTCCTCATGATGTTTTCATTCACCGAAAAGCTAACGGTAAATATTAAATGCTATTCCATATATAACTTCCGAAAAAGTCATTGGCACGAGCCGGGATTCGAATCCACGACCGCCATTGGACAGCCACCTGCTTGAACCACAACCAATAGGCGTACGTATGTACGTTTGCGTACCAAGTTTGTAGCAAAATGCTCGAAACAGCGTCATCATCATCATCATATCAGCTGAAAGTCGTCCACTGCGCACTGTTGCACATATACCTCCCTCAAAGAGTGCCACGAAGACCGGTCCTGCGCCACTCATATCCAGATTCCCGCGACCGTTACCAGGTCCACCTTGTCCTATCGGCGTCAAGTTACATCAAGGCAAGCGTTTAACTAGAGAAGAACTAAAAGTTAACTAGTCACTTCTAGGTATTCTTTATCTGTCCGCACGTCCTTGCTGGCGAATGCAGTGACACGCCCAGCGGCAGTGCTTTGTCCTACTAAACTGATAAGCTTCAAATTATAATTACTTAGCCTTATTGCGAACCTTACCTTCTTACCATTTAGTAAGGTTTTGAGGGTGCTCTTTGCCTTATTTTTTTTTGATAAAACATTTTTGTCATATTATGTTTCCTAACATTTAATGCTGGCTACCCACCATCATTATTACAGCAGTTGAAACTGCTTGTAAATAGGGTAAAACTGTCACTTTCATATAAATAACTGAAAGATGTCATAGTTTTATATCATCATCATCATCATTATATCAGCCGAAAGACGTCCAATGCTGGACATAGGCCTCCCCCAGAGAGTTCCAAATTGACCGGTCCTGCGCCACCCGCATCTAGCGGACTCCCGCGACCTTTACCAGGTCATCAGTCTACATAGTTTTATATACTTAGGTATATTTTTTTGAACTGAAAGGTGTTATAGTTTTATGTAATAGTAATAAGAACATGTAGGTAAATTTAACCATGGAATCCTCAAATAAAAAACCGGCCAAGTGCGTGTCGGACCACGCAAAACGAAGGGTTCCGTGCCTATTAAAAAGGTCGTATCGTCACAGGAATTTTACGGCACTTACGTCCTTTTCTTTGAGGAAGGTAGTTTTTCAGCAATATCTCGAAAACCTCTGAACCGATCTTGTTCAAAACAATTTTCGGTGAATGAAATTAATAAGGCCTATGTCCATGAATTTTTCCATATTTTTAAAATACACGGTTCAAAAATTAGAGGGGGGGGACAGAATTTTAGTGACTTTCGGGGCGATTATCTCCGACCATATTCACTTAATCAAAAAAAATGCTAAGAAACCTTATATTAATTTTGAAAGGCCTATCGATTGATGTGCCACACGGGGGGTCACAACGAAAAAAAAATTTTTGACTTTTAGTTTTATGTATGGAGTGCACGCCTAAAAAAAAATTTTTTTTGTCATTTTAATTACAAAACTATGTAGCGGCTAACAAAATACACCTATCCTCAAAATTTTATTCAAATACACCCTTTAGTTTTCGAGTAAAATGCCTGTGACATACGGACAGACGGACAGACGGACAGACGGACAGACGGACAGACGGACAGACGGACAGACGGACATGACGAAACTATAAGGGTTCCGTTTTTGCCATTTTGGCTACGGAACCCTAAAAAGGTTTTGACTGCCAACCATCAGGCACGCTATAGGCATCGCGACGAATCTTGATCTCTATGACAGCTGTCATCTCAGTACAATTTTACGTTTTAAGGTTATTAATTGTACGAAGATGACAGCTGTCATAGGGATCAAAATTCGCCGCGATACGTATAGGTAGGTATGCATACCTATGCTTGTTTGCCATCGTCGGAGTGTAAAAAATCAACTAATTTATTAGTGGCTTTGTGAGATGTAGAACTCGCGAGCCTATATATTTTTTTATTTTTTATTTCGAAAATCTTAGTCAAACCTATGTAATCATTGAACCGTTGAGAAATGTGACCTGTAGAGGAGAACAGCCGGACAGCTGGACATTCGAAAGACTTCGCTCGCTCGTTCAATTACTCGAGCTTTGCCGGTCTTTTACAGTATTTAGGTACATAATAACTGCCAGCGCTATTTATAGAGTTACTACATCGTTAAAATAGTTATGTAGTTAATCTGCACAGACCATAAATATCGTTAAATATGTACTTTATTCATTTTTAGGGTTCCGTACCTCAAAAGGAAAAAAACGGAACCCTTATAGAATCACATGTGCGTCTGTCTGTCCGTCTGTCACAGCCGATTTGCTCCGAAACTACTAGACCGATTGAGTTGAAATTTGGTAAACATATCATGTAAATTGGTGACCCAAAGATGGACGCGTAAAGTAAATTAATGAATTCTGAACAAGGAGCGCACTTTTGGGAGGTAACCTGAAAAATAAAAAATAAAGTTTCGCAAACTGTATTGTGTGATATATCTTTTTTGATATAATTTTAGCAAAAATAGACTTGAAGTAATTTAGGAACAAAAAGACGAAAATTGACCATTCTCCCTTATTTCCGAAACTACTAGGCTTAAAATTCTGAAAAAAATATGGAATAACTATTTTCCTTGCCTAAAGATTACAGGAAAACACATAAGAAGTTTGTGTATTCAAAGTAACGGGAAAATTCTCAATATTCTTGTGTATTATATGCCACCAAAAACATAAATGTAAAAAGGAGAGCCAAGTTCAATACAAAAATTATGCTTGGCTGTGGGCTTCGCCGCAAAAAGAATGGAGATCTAAATGAGTGCCAAATTATGCAAAATCCAAATATGTATCTATAGCATAATTTTTGTATTGAACTTGGCTCTCCTTTTTTACATTTATGTTTTTGGTGGGTTTTTGAATAACAGCAATTGTTATAGGTATCCAATAAAGCAAAGAAATAGAGTTTAATACTTGTTCATAATGTTATTTTGTTCCTATAAATACATATTTGGATTTTGCATAACTTGGCACTCATTTAGATCTCCATTTTTTTGCGGCGAAGCCCACAGCCAAGCATAATTTTTGTATTGAACTTGGCTCTTCTTTTTTACGTTTATGTTTTTGGTGGGATATCATTACTTTTTGTAAAGAACACTAGGCAGGTATTGAGATTTCGTGCGTTTCCTTGTGGTTCGGGAGCGCTTTTATGTAGATTTACTTCTGTTCTGTGTATAATTATATATGTGGTGCCGTGTGCCGCCGACGACACACCGTTGGCCGGTTGTTTAGTTTTTTGTATGGGGACACCACTTATTTTTTGACTTAACTTTATTTTTATATTTCTGTTATATAGCAAATATAATAATACATATATTGGAATAGTTTCAAATATCTGCTTGTAACGGTTCCAACGCTACAATTAAAAAAAGAATTGTATGGGGGCCCCCCTATTTTTTAACTTTTTTTTTATTTTTAGATTTTTTCCTACGCTTACACACAATTACCGAGCTGGATTCCAAATTTCATCCTTCTAGGTCATCTGGAAGTAGGTTAGGTTTGGGTACTATATGTTAGTCAATACTAAAATTTACGACTTTTTGACCTTCATATCTTTATAACCGTTTGAGCTAGCTTCATGAAATTTGGGCTTCTAGATGTCCTTATGGATATAATTAAACACACGTAGTTTTATGTGTTTACGTTAAAGAGGTTTTGAGTTTTAGAAGGGTCAAAAGTGGCACCAAGTGGTTCGTGTAATATTACACTCGACGCTGGCTAGCCAGTTCCTTTCCTTGAACTTGGCTTGACACGCTGCCGCGTGTCTAGATACGGAACCCTCACCACGCGAGTTGAACTCGCACTTGTCCGGTTTTTTGGTATTAATTAGTTTCTATGACCTATTCGCCGCCACTAACTTGAACTTTAGTTTGTCACCGTTGCCGCCACCCACCTCTGCCACCGACTTTCATACGAAGTCCAAAAACAATAGACTTAAGACTTGTGTTCCGTGGGGGTGCAACCTCGTATTTTATCTGTGGCGACGAATGGGTATTACAAATTGGCTATAAAAAATCAAGTTACCTTTACTGGTTTACAACTTTTCCAAAAGGTCAGAGATGATATTTAAATTCGAATCATAATGTGATAAAAATTAAGATGCCATACATGGAATAAGTATACCTAGGTATAGAATGAACATTTTGCCTAAAGAACTTGATAATAAGATGAATCAAAGTTTTAGTTATAACATTTTAACTCAATTATTAAAGTAAACGTTCCAATCCTTGATGGATTTGATGCCATCCCAACTTAATTACAATAGTTGACCCCCTGATTTACCTCTATGTTGCTATGGATAACTTAGCAATTACTGACACGCAGACGGACGGACCAGCAGCGGAGGCTTAGTAACGGGGTACCGTTAGGTATCCTTTGGGAACTCGAACCTAAAAAGTACCTGGTTTGAATTCCCTGACCTCAATTATATTCTCTTTAGATGATTCCTTATGGTGGAGGGCGGAGACCACTAGGAGCCCACTTATTCACCACCGTCCTCCAAATCCACCCCTATATTTTGGGCTAGTCGTATTGCCCCCTGCGGGCCTAAGATGGTTGCCAGTTTATCACCTATCGTTGTGGATAAGACATATGTTACTCTCGCACTCGCATACTTGTCAGAACGCGAACGCGACGGATATCTTATCTACAGCGATATGTGATAAAATGGTAACCATGATACGCCCGCTCAACGTTGACGCCCATGGCATCGCAGATCGCAAGTGTGTCCATCGTATTGGTGCTTTGCTCCTCTTTGCTCCAACGCAGCCAACCATCATCGACTTATCAAACCTGGACGGGTCCAGGCCAGGCGCAGCACGTGGGCAAAAAATGACATCATTCTCTGGAGGCATATAGTTGATAGTTTTATTATTGAATAAACGCGATTGCATTCGCGTGAACTCCCGTATCAACTTCCATTGCCAATTAATGGTAGGTATACCTAAGGCACCCTGTATATATGAACTAATTTGCCTTCTAAAAGCTAATATTGCATAACAGCGCCATCTACCCGTTGTCCCCCAAACTCATAGGATTCGATGTCAAGTCGTGAGGTCGTGACTATATAGGTTTACACTATTTATTACTGTTCTGTGGCAGTGGTGCCTTTATTAAGTAATTGATAGATGGCAGCAGTAGTGCAGAAATATCATTGGAAACAAAACCACTATCAACTTTATATGAGCTCATAGTCGCAGACTATCGTCTGCGACTATGAGCTATGAGATTTATCAATCACGCCACCAAAAGCGATGAAGATCTGTTACAGAGTTTAAATTAAACATATTGAATTAAAGCTTGACCAGTTCAATGTGATTATTGTCAAGAGGGCACTATTATTCTGTTTTATATGGTATCAATTTCGTATAGTCTGAACAATGTGAATTGGCAACTTGGTATTATGACTTACTTTTTTATTCGCCGTAATCAAAATCAGAATCCAAATACTCGGTGCCCATGGGGTCATCGACTTCAGACCCAGAATTCAGCTGGTTGCAATCACTTTTGGAGTCTAAGCTGTCACTGCTGTCAGATCCAACTTTAATCACAAACTTCTCCACCTGCATATCAATTGTATGATCTGATTTCCTATAATAATTTTCTATTTTAACTAATGGTGCTGAAAAATTATTTTGTCCATGCTACGGATTCAAAGATTTTTATTTGTATACAGGTTACGGAATACACCTATATAAAGCGTACACTTGGCACAATATCATTGATCAAGAACGCCGAGGGCCACAACAGTCTTACTTTTAAAACTGAAAATATTTTTTTTACAGCAGATTTTTCCTCACTTGCATAAATACCATAAATCTACATTGAACTACGAAAGGGCGGTATATATAATTTCCTATCATAATATCTAATCATTTTTTACTTCAACTGCAATCGCAACTACTTTTATGTATCAGTATTTTTTTTCTACTAAAGTTATCGATCGCGTTCCAGATGCCAGTTGCATCCGAAGTCGTTTGTAAAACCTTTACTTTATTACGCTCCATACGCTTTCAAACGATGAAATGACTCATTGGTAATAACCAGACTATAATGACAACTCATTGTTTACCTGTCAGCTCAGATGTTATTTTCGTAATGTTATTTAGCGAAATAGTTTCCTTTCCCGAACGTTTTATTTCCATTAAATTCTTGTATACATTATTTATGAGGTTTCGCTCGACGCAGCGTATATAGTGTTAGCCATTTTAACGGATTTTTATGGGATATTCAAAACAAGGATTATTTAAATAAACTGCCACAACGACACTGACAACAATGACAACCTGTCATAAAAATTATTGCCAGTGTAAGAAATTAGTTCCAATGAAATTCCGCAACATGGAGCATGATCACGTTGAACTGGTCAAGCTTTACCTCCTATAGGTACCTAGCGGTAGGTAATTCACTAGTCCAGGCAGAGTATGTTTGTATTGCTGTATGCCTTTTTACCCGACTGCGCGACGCAAAGGAGTTTGTCAGCTTTATCAGCCTATATATGTATGTATGTATGTATGTATGTATGTATGTATGTTCCTATGTGGCACTTCAGAGACCAAACGCGTGAACCGATTTTGATAATTCTTACGTCAATCGAACCGTCTTACTCTTGCGAGTGTCACTAAAGACATGACGGTAATCAAAATTCAATATGGCGACAACCAGACGCCAAAATTGAAAAAAAAAAAAAAAAAAGTTAACGAAATATGTCGAGTGGGGTATCACTGAATAGGTATTTAAAAATCAGTTATGGGTTTCTCTTACAGTTTTTCATTTAGAGTAACCATTTAAAATCTATAACGTTATAAAGTTATAGTAATTCTGTTCAGTATTAATACTGCACTGCGCGACGCAAATGAGTTGCCGTTGATATTGTGCTGGGATGTTACTGCATAAGCTACAAGGAACGACTTTAGACCGAGCTGTGGTTGATTTAAGTTCACGCATTTTTGCAAAAGGTCAAGCATATATAGTTTTGAGCCGCGTTAGGTCTCTAAATGGATTAATTATCAGTAGTTTAGACCACCGCAAGCTACTTAATAATCCTCACGATATTAACTCCCTCAATGAAATGACAAGATTGCGAAATTTGCCGTCTTTTAATACTAACTAAAAAGTGATAAATAAAAAAAAGATAATTTAGAAAATAAAAAAACCCGACTGCAAAAAAGCTATCTTTAGAAAAAAAAAACTGAAAAGAAAAAAACAAGTTCAGTAGTCGAGAACATTGAATCAGTTTCATGATTAACATTTCGTATGTCAATTTGGACCTTGGAGACAGCAACTTCAACAGTCGGGACCCATTAAAAGTCTAGGCTGCGACACTAATGTTGACGACAATAACGGGTCCCGACTGTTGAAGTTGCTGTTTTTTATGTATCCAATACCCTATTCCATATAAGATTAGAAAAATCGTGTGTTAATTGTTATTTGATTTCAAGGAAAACCATTTTGAAACGCAACAATATGAGTATTGTTATGTTTGGAAAGCACTTAATGATCGAAATAAGTATAAAACTAGTTCAATATTTCCCTTTGATATCCTAGATAAACGAAGAAACTTAGACGAATTTGTCCGTTAAAAATATAATGCCATATGGAATGAGTTACCTATATGTTGGTCCTACCTTATTGCTTAGAGATAAGTAAGGTGAAAAAGTGTGTACTTACATGTTTATGACACCGATTGTATCAGGAAGTAGGTAAATAAAACAGTTTATACTGTTTATTGTCAACACCCGATTTCATTACCCTACCACAATAGAAAGGATAAGAGGGAGTCAAGTGGTTACAAGCAGGACAACTCAATAAACGATTCATGACTGGCTTGTAAGCGAACCAATATGACCCTGGCCTCCATAATATTGTAGGAATCTACGGGTAAAATTATATTGGGTTTCAGCGCACAACAGCAGCTACAAACTGGTGGAATATCAAGGATGTTAGCAGGAAAAATTGTTTTACATTTGAGATCGGTTTCCTCACAACATCTTCCTCGTGTTACGAGTCTCTAGTTTGTCATCCATCATCAACATCATCATCATCATCATATCAGCCGAAAGACGTCCACTGCTGGACATAGGTCTCCCCCAGAGAGTGCCAAAGTCGGTCCTGCGCCACCCGCACTTCGTTGCACTTGGCCGGTTGTAAAGAAGACAGGATCCTCCTCCGCCACGATTGGTGCAGCGAAGTAGCTCTCCAGGTGTCTCTCGACTTTTGAGGTTTGAGGCATTTGGCGAGGATTTCCGCCCTATCCTAACCCCTAAAATGGGGAAATATGGTGACAAAGTCTGAAAATCTACATGGGTATTGTTTCTATGGTTTATCGGGTCGCCGATTACGAAAACAACAACGATTTTAAAATCCAACGTGGCGGACGTGAAATACCATCTCCTCTGTTGGGGTGAGATTAAAATGTTTAAATATCAATATGGGTATCGTTTTTATGGTTTTTTGGGACGTTAATTACGAAAATGGCATCGATTTTGAAATTTAATATTTTGGACTTGAAAATTCTTGAAAGTATTTGAGCCAAATTGTAATTCAATGGGAACATACGGGTCAAACTGGGAACCTCCTTTTTTTGTAGAAGATTAAAATTACAATGAGTACCCGAGCGAAGCCGCGGGCAAAAGCTAGTGATAATATAAAATTGAAATGGAATGTTTAGCTGCAAAATGTAGCCGCTAGGTGGCTAGGCTAAGTGAATTGAGATCTAAAAATAAAACTTTGCGAAAAGTTAAGCCTACATCGTCTGCCATCGTGCAGCTGGACGGTTAGCATTTTTTTTAAATAGGTAGTTGTTAAACCATTTTTTCCTATCGTGCCAGCTCAGGCAAAGGCAGTTTCTTTTAAAATTGGGTTAACTAGCATTTTCTGGGCCGCTGCTAATTGTTAGTTTTCTATATCACCCCTATGACCGCTATCTATTACGTTCGTTAGCGTCATGCTCGTTCATATTAATCAAGCTAGTTAAAAATACTCATTGAAGCGTGAACATCTGAATTATTACGATCTATTTTAGTAATTCTAGAGCTAGTCCAATTTGGTTCGATTCACATTGAACCGTTAAACGCTTTCTGTAAATGCATCGATGAAAATATCTACTGCTTGAAAGTCTACTAGGTATTTAGGTTCATTCACAAATATCGAATCAGCAGTCTTTGTTTATGAATAGGCGGCGCGTGCAGACTGACTTACGTTTGAACCGATGAAAAAAATCCACAATTGAAAAATCTAATATTAGGTATATTCATAGATGCTTAATAACTATTTACAATTTTTACACACTTAATTGGCTATAAATATTGCTTCCAAATCCATTAGTACTCATAATCCGAACGGTCTCACTCGCGCTCGTCCACCGGGGCCTCCTGTCAAATGTACTCGAACGGTACATGACAGAGCCTCCTCACGACTAACAGCGGCAGTTGGGGCAGACATACCACGAAGAAAATTGCGAAAGGGCTGAACAGTATGCAAGCCCCAAGCCACGCCATTAAAAACGACGTGGGCACGAACGCTACCTGGTCCAACATTATCATTTCACGCTATATTTCGGCTGGTTTCCAAATAATTCATAATGTACGTATAAAAATGAGCGTAACAACTAAAATGATGAGTGTTGCGTTGTTCGTCGCAGTGTTTCCTAAGCTGTCGGCGTGCGTGCGGCTAGGAACGCCACCTGAAACAGACAACGTTCGCGGTTATTGTTTTACAGTTTAGTAACACTTTTGGCACATATGCATCATAAAGGACACGAATTAGGTAGCTAAAAACATACATCGTCATATTAAGAGACTGTCTATCATTAAGTTTTTAGGGTTCCTTACCTAAAAGGAAAAAAGGAATCCTTATAGGATCATTTCGTGGCCTGTCTGTCTATCAATAGGTACCCTTTTTCTTATCAACGCGTGGGGTACTAATTTCAAATTAGAAGCTGTGAAAAAATCGAAGTTCCAAGTCAATGCAATCGCAATTAAAAGATATGGGTACGAGTATTTGCGCCGTATACATTCACACTCCCAAAGGAATTACCTAAAACCTTTGCGAGTGTTTATGTTGGCAACCAAAGCAAGAAGGTTAGCCTATAGGCTAGTGGCTAGTTTCCGTTGACCTACAATAATAAGATTTAATTATAAACTTGCAGTTAGTAAACTGATCGCAACCTATGACGATGTATAGGGGTAAGTTGGAAAACTTCGAAACTAGACGGCTGTGATGTACACACTACTTATATATTGTTCGGAGTCCTAGGTGAGCGAGTCCGATTCGCACTTGACACAGGTATACTATACTTAATTAACTATAAAAACAGTTTTATTTTTAATTAAATATGCATGGGCACCACGCGAAGAGTTGCAAAAGTTATCGCCTGTGCTAAGAAAACGTATTTGGTTCGTAGCAAATACCTAGTTGGGCCCGTAAATGCGTTGTTTAACCTTCACTTTCCTTACATGCTCTGATAAAATGAACGTTTAATTAGCCCCAGTACAGCATTAATGTAAGTATTTAAGATTAATATCTAAACTATCGCATTTCACATAATGTGAGATAAGTCGTATAATGTTTATCTGTTCTTCATAATATAAACAAATGGAGAAGAGAACTATACCTAGTAGGTACATTGACCATATCTATGCCTGCTATTTAATTTATCTAGTGCATTTTAAGATAAGCTTCTTATTCTCATGACATAATAATCCTCTTACTATGCTTAAAACTTCAAAGGGCCGAAAAGCCGCGGGTTGATATCATCCATAAATAAACAATGAACGGATTTTTTTACGTACTATTTTACACTATACCTATTGCTTAGCCAAATCGAACTACGCGTGAGATATTATTTGGCAAATCACTCTTCACATCAATCACATTCTTATCGCATAATCGCACGGGAGCAGAGTCGGGGAGCCAATTTGTCTTGGATTCATTGGATCCGCGAATCGGCAACTAACAATAGATTATAAGGATTTCGGTAAAATTAGGATCATGTCGTTATCCTGTTCAGTGGCTCCTTTGGTGTTACATTGGAATGGGTGTGATCGCACTGATTTACGGAAAAATCGCTAATTTGAAGAAACCTTAAAGTATTTTATGTTTGCCATCTATTAGCGTTTTTAATTGAGATAAAATAATCTTTATACAATCTGGGTAATTTTCTGTCCAAAAATACCTCGTAATTTCGTCGTGTTTGCGTTAAATCGATCATACCGAGTTCCTCTTCCCGATACAAGTTAGCTATAATTTGGCCTGTCGTCTATAAAACGCGTTGGACCGAGCCCATCCCGATTTATATTAGACGAGGGCTCTGACTGTTCTATTTCTCAATATAAATCTTAGCGCCCTCCCACGTCCTTATAACAACACCTTTTCTGTCGCCTATCAAGTAAGATTGAGGTGTGTAATTTTCTCTCCGGGAATGTTTCTATTGAATCATTAATTCGTTACCGAATTAACTCCAATACCAGCAAAGCTCAAAGAATGTAAGCTCCATTAGTATGATCATATAATGCGCCGAGAAGATGAATACTTGGTAAAGACCAGTGCTTAATATCAACATCCAACCACAAGGGAGAGGCAGACCTACACAACTCAGAATTAGAATTTCCTGGCACCGCTGCACAAGGAGGCCCAAACTGGGGAAAGGACAGGAAGAAGAAGATTCATTCTTTACCGAAATCCATTTGACTTGGACAATCATTCGAAAATTGTGAAACAGATCGACAAAAGATAAACTGTGCCTTTTAATTATCAAAAATGGAAATCTTCAAAGCTTATTTCTTCGTTATTTAAATGTTTTTATCCTTTAAATATAGACCCAAAATAATACGTGAGTATATTCTATTTGACTGACTATTACAAGTACTCGAATCTACTTGTTTTGGATTTCAATTTGCACTACCTAGTTTAGGATAGATTTCTGAATAAGAATGATTCGTTTTGTATCATGCATACCAGTTACTTATCTATATTTAGGGTATTTTTCTGGTTAGTGTAGGCATTTTCTTATTATGAAATTCAGATTTAATACGGTTACACGTACGTGGTTACCGAGAATTATCTCGTCGTGCGCAAGCTAACGTGACCACGACACTCACGGTCTTAGAGTGTCTATTCCGTAACCCAAACCACTGACATTGACATTCATCATATGTGTGTGAAATCGAATAATTAATATTTACCTACTAGCACTTATCGATGTCTTATTTTTGGGACTAAGACTGTTGGTCTTACTTATTAGCACTTATTGATGTCTTATTTTTAGGACTAAGACTGTTGGTCTTACCTACTAGCACTTAGGTATTGATGTCTTATTTTTAGGACTAATACAGTTGGTCTTACCTACTAGCACTTATTGATGTCTTATTTTTAGGACTAATACAGTTGGTCTTACCTACTAGCACTTATTGATGTCTTATTTTTAGGACTAATACAGTTGGTCTTACCTACTAGCACTTATTGATGTCTTATTTTTAGAACTAAGACAGTTGGTCTGAATTCCAATAAATAAAAGTACCTATTTAGGTAGTCTGGCCAAAGAAAGATGAGCCTAGAAAAGAGCGGCAACTTAAAAAAAAAACCAGCGTATTGCAACATCGTGTATAACGCGATTAAATAATAATTATACTTGAACAATTAATATTTTTCTTGAAGTTACATAATGCAACTGATCAAGCAGAAGGAAGTAAAGTTATCTATATAGGTACAACTATTATAAAACTCTTGCGTTACTGACCCATTGACAGACAGCGCACAGCCTAAACCGCTAAAGTTATTTAATAGGCATGAAATTTGGAACATATTATATTTTTTACAGTACGTGGACATGTATATGTGTGTGTGTAAAGGATATTATGAAATTCAACCCTTAAGAGGGTTAAAAAGCAAAACAAATGATTTAGCGTTACTATAAAAGTTCATCCCCTAATGTTTTTTGTATGGGAAACATGTCGTTTTTAAAGTTAGACGTTTAAAACTTGGTCACAAGCTCCTAATGTACAGTCAAACACATTGATAAGGGTATTTTTTTCTAATTCATCCCTTGAAGAGGTTGAAATGAGGGTTGAAAGTTCACATAAGTAATGTGTGATTTTTTAATGATATACTGTGGCTAGAAACATGAAAGTAAGACAGCAGGTTTCTTTTATAATATGTAACTCTATCCAGTTTTTTTTTTACTTGCCCCTAAATTGGTGAAATAGGAGTTGTACCGAGAAGACGTTCATTTAAAAACTTTGAAATTTGAAAGTTCGTATACGACGACAAAGGGTTATTCATAGGGGAAGTAAGAAGTAGTTGGCCGTTGCCGGCGTAACAATTCAACAATTATTGCAAAAATTACACTTACTACGCGGGCGCAGCCGCAGGTAAAAAATTGTAATAAATTATAAACGCGTTTATAAAGTATTAGTAACTAAGAGTGACTGGCGTTTATAGAGACAGGTGGTACCTTTTAAATTTATACATATATATTCCAATACTCCCACTTAAATTTATAAGGCCACATCTATAAGCATGCACAAAAAATAAAATAACCTGCTGTATGACAGATATTTTCTCTAGATCTGTACTTTAACTAAAGATAAATTAGGCCTCATTTACACAAATATTCGTATTGTAACTCGTCTAGAAAAGTGGTCTAAGTATGTTTGTTCTCAGACTATAAACCTATGAGTCATCATATAACCATCAAGTTGTTGCATGCATCCATTTTGTCATCTAAGTGTCTATGTTTTCAAAATTGCGGTGCCGATGCCGGTAGAATGTAGATTATGGCAGCTCATACGTCATAATATAAGGCCTGTATTAAGAGCCATTTTGCGATATTTTATGTTCACCTTGCTCTACTTACAGATTTCTTTTACTATTGCACTCATACGGAGTAATGTAGTACATATTGTTGTTAGGAAAATAATACAAAACGCAATACATAACAACCAAGGGACAAATATGAACATTATGAACACGTAGGTGATAAGCAAGATATTCGTAACAGTAGTCATTTTTTTCAAGTTTCAGTCATCTAATCATAAGTATCATAACTTGTTAAGTTGGTATGTTTACAAATGTTCAATATTTCGGAAAATAGACGAGGGCCGCGGTTTGTGTGGATATTAAAGAGAGATTGCGGCAAACTTTGAAGAGAATAAACATTTATACCTAACTAAAAGCATTGGCCTCTAAAAAGTTATTTGTTCAAAATACACTTATTAAACTTGGTACCTATATTCAGCGAAGTTAAAAAAATAAATTAAAATAAATTATAGATAACTGCATAGTACAGTCACGGACTTTAATCGTCGAGCCATTTAGGTGTCAATTAATTTTGGTTTTTAATAGTTAAGCTATGAATATCCATTAAAAGATGAGCTCTAAATGGCTCAACCATTAAAGTCTGACCTAATAAAGCCAAGGATGTCAAATGTTGGTAAACTTACGTTTATATATTCTTTGTCCGGTGTATTATTGTTTTGTATTAACTTAAAAAAACTGTATTTAGGGACCACTTCATAACGTAGTTAACGAGTTAATAATGATCTCATGTCCAAATAAACGCCTTTTCATTACGAAACTTCCACCCAGAATGTTGTATTGTGAAACAACGAAGGATCCATAACTTACGAACTGGTTTTCATGGCATTGAATGTGACGTGCAGCGACCTCTACGACTTCTGTTTGCATAATTTGTCCATAAATAAGTAAGCAAACAGTTCATGTTTATATACATAAGAAACTGGTCTTCATTCGTCTGAATTCTGTAACTTGTTTTAAGCTCACCAACGCTCACCATAAATGTATAATATATATCTTGAAGCCGCGATTCGTAGTAACTAAGCGTAGGTAGAGCTCTAGTTTCGTTACGCGTGACGGGTGGGGTGAGACGCATATGCGCGTAAAGAATAACATCCGGAGGCGTGCCGTCAATATGTTCGATCTGATGTTGACGTTAACCAATTCGACTTTTAATAACAAGAATAACAAAGGCGTGCTGCTCGGGAAGGGTATTAAAAAAATGCCAATAGGAATTGAATGCGAATAATCTACCTGCGAATTAGAGTCATCTTTTCCACATTCAGGGTTTACCTAATTTACCTATATTGACCGACTACTCCTAGATATAACACTTTGAGATTACACAAAAGATTACTAACCGAAGCCCTCCACTGCCCCTGTGTACCATTCAGGAAATTCGGTTTTTGTACTATCACATAACGTCACGTTTATTTCACTGTCACTTTCTGCTTTACGCACTGTTGTTCATCGTAGTGTGGTTCAAATCAACTGTGCGTTTGCGCCGCGCCGCCGGCATCGCGGTGCAACCAAGGTTTCAACACCTTAGCCAACTGTCTGCTCGCACCCGTCTCTGTCTCTCAACGGACTACGCTTACGTGCAACCGAGACAACAATAACAGCAACTGCTGCAACGCAGTGGAGACTGGGCGACCTTCTGGTCCACCATTATTGCTATACCCAGATTGCTCAATCGCCCGCTTTATATTCACTCCTTGTGCCACTTGCCTATGGTGTTTAATTTTTTTTGGCGATCTATAATTTGGAGACACTGATGCAAAAATGTTAAAACTACTGTTACTGGTATTTGTAAGAGCTTTAATGATTGTTACGTACCTATTACCTATTGCATGTTTGTTCGGAAACATGATGTTACGGAGACGCTGGGAAACCGAAAAGATACGGTACGGCCAAACCGATTAAAATCAATTGTAATCGCGTGATCAATAAATAACCATTATTTAGTAGGGCAAAATAATTTCTTATGTTTAGTTTCATGAGTTTTACGAGTAATTGGATGATGTGCCTGTTTCTACATTTGACTGTAGAAATAGAAACCATCGACTCTCACGCACTAGCATGCACTTAGGACACATCAGGTTTAACTTCTGCTTACTATTAGTAGTGACCATCCTGCATTTTTATTCAACCTTATTACAATGAATATAAAGTTCACGGATGGTCAGTTAACTGTGTTGGTAGTATGCTTGTAAGAGGAATCACAAAACTCTCAACCGATGGCGTTATACAAAATTTGAAACATCAGTGTGTTCGTAAAAATGTCTCTAAGTGAATAATGTGGGGAGGGATAGATTCCGATGTATTTTCACTTTAAATGTATAGTCAGGCCGATAGAACAGACAGTAAGTATTTAGGTATTAATTATGAGGCCAGTCATATCAAACATTAAAATAGCAAACTAAGGTAAAAACCCCAATTATCGACACTTTAACGTACGCATACGAGCATTTTTTTAAATATATTGTTTTTTTTTTTTATAATATTAAATTATACTTTAATGCACTGGGTAAAATTTTAGGGTTCATTCTATATTATTTTAAAGTAAAAAAAAATGTGATACGAATAAGTAAGTAAAAAAAACAAAATAGATTTAGGCTCTTTTTAGCCTAGTTATCGACTGCAAAATCCCATATACCGACACCCAGTAATCAACATGTTCCAATAATCGTGACCCAGTAATCAACTAATAAGCAACCTAACCCCAACAGCCCAACACCAACCCCAAGAAAACGTCTTATTCTGTCTTTTAATAATTTTATTTAGCTTATAATAAACAAATATTATCATGTAATGTAATTCTGGGTACACCATTCCTGCAAAAAATGTCGGTTACTGGAACGTATAGACTAACATATAGAATATCCAATCATCGACACATCGGCTGTCGATCATTGGAACATATGGAATATCCAATCATCGACATGATGTCGATCATTGGAAGCAATTTGACAATTTAAATGAAATAACTATACTTTTAGAGTGCTGAACAAACTTAGCTAAATAACGAAATAAAGTGCACAAAATAATAAAAAAAACGTTTCGACATTTGTCGAAGATTAGAACAAGCGAAAAAAAACTCCAATTACCGACAGGCGTGTTTTGACATTTTAATATAACCTCACCCTTGTAATGAAATAATTAAAAAGTAGTGAATTTATATCCATATTGTATAAATGACTAACGTTTTCGATAAAGCAAAACAATAAAAAGTTATGGGCAATAAATCATACTCACCTCCTTAGTGATTTCATTAATAAAACTGGATTGTCGTTGGAGATATCTCGCGATCGAAACATATGACTACGTCATTTTATTCAAAATGGCCGAATGGATGAAACTTTATCCGCAATGACAGCTAGATAATCCTCGTCTATTGTTTATGCTTCAAATGCGTTCAGGAATAAGAAACTACTCTTATTTTTTTTTGTAAACTTGGGTGTTTTCTTAACGGCTAGTTCTGATTTTTTAATATGTTGTTAGTACCTACCAGTACCGTATATCCAGGTTTAAATCTCTAATAGAGTGCCACAAAGGAACAAACATAGGTACATAGACTGCTAAACACTTTACTCTCCTTTGCGTCGCGCAGTTGGGTCATTTTTGAGTAAACGACCTACAAACGTGTGTACAAAGGCGGACTTATCCCTTTAAGGGATCTCTTCCAGCTAACCTTAGCACAGGTCTTTCGAAGCTGTAAACTTGGATATACGGTACTGGTAGTGGTAGTGGTCTTATCCTAACAACATATTAAAAATCGGAACTAGCCGTTACTTAGCGATTTTAGCGATGTACCTTCCTATTGTAGATTCCAATCCTATTCATAGTGTGCTTTATACTTATCTATACCGTTTTTGAAGTGGATACTTCTTTGCTCGCGTTCTTGTATAGGGGGGGGGGGGGGTACAGTTCAAAAAAAATGTATCACGTGACTTACGGAATAACTTTTTGTAGAGAAGCCTAATCTAATTTCAAATAATTGTTTGTTACATGTTTTAATCCTTTTTTATTTGCCATTGGTTGTTAATCACAAAATGTTTTTTAGTATATGTGGCGGACATGAAAATAATGCTGAAATGACCGCCATTTTCAATGTATCGCGAGTCAAATGCCACGTCAGTCAATGTTGCCATATATACCGAATTATCTGTACTTATACAGATTTTAGTGAATTAATTTAGATATATATTTTACGGGTACAAGGGTTCCATAGCCAACAAAGAAGTATCCACTTACGAGTAAACTTAATTACGGGTGTATCTCCGACACAACCCGCTTCTTTTTTTAAAGTTTTGCCAAGGTATCTCCTCTAGGAAAAGAATGTTACTTACATCATCCACAGATATTCCTCGTTTGATTTGCTCGTCTGCCTCTGCAAGCCTCCGAATTGGGTACCTATAAAAAAATGTATTTTTAGCTTATTAGTCGGGTTCAATACACGTAAAGCAACAAGTGAAATCAAAAGATTTTTCGAAAAACCCAACTGCTTTTTTACAAATATTATAGCCTATATCACGCCTGCGAAAAAGAGGAATCTAACGACACCTCATATGTTGAAAATGTTCAAACGGTTTAGGCTGCAGGGCGTGTCAAAGAATAAGACATACACACACACATACATACATACGCTCGAAAAACATAACCCTCCTTCCGCATTCGTGTAAAAAAGAAGGTTTATATACAAAAAATGCATAATTGTTAATAAAAGGTAAGCCCGTATTTTTACAATAGCATTCCTAAAACTAAATTTTACAAATGAAACTGCACAGGTATACAATACAGTATTATATTATAGCAATTGCCATCAGATCCCACTTGCTTTGCTTCCAAATGCAAGTCAACTCGACTGCTGCATGTTGGTGAAAATCTATGAGAACGCAAAATTTCATAGTGAAGTTATTAAAATAACGCTTGCAAACAACAAGTAGCTTTTTGAGTATTAGTGTTTTGGTGATAAAATTCATAATTCAATCTTAGCTCCAAGTATTATTGCCCCCCGGCAATCACAAACAGACCCGAAAACTTTTCATCCTCTCGCCTTGAGAGTATCACGAAAACCAGCTCAGTCAGCCCGTCGTAGGAAATGCCGCCCGAATACATGACGGAACCTCCGCGGTAGGCGACTCTTTTAGAGAAACAGCACTGAGCAAAACGTTCTTCTGGTCTCCTGTAGACTCTTCCTCTCCGGTCGCAGCCATTTAGGTATATTCTGCACTCGTCCGAAAAAAGAACTGGGGTCATTGCCCAATGGTCCAGCCAGTCCTTATGATTTTCAGCAAACACTTTTCATAGTGAGCCCTCTGTCTATCGTGATGCTCAGGTACTTCACGGTATTGGACCAGGAGATTTTCTGACCTTGGAGACGGAGTGGCGGCGCCAGTTTTCTTGTTTGCTCAGTGAGTAGGGTCTGAGTCTTGCCCACATTTACCGATAGTCTCCATCAGGAGAGCCAGTCGGGCCAACCATGCCGCCGTCAAGATGCAGAGAACGCCTTCTCTGCATCTTCACGGCGGCATGGTTGGCCTTGTCACGCGATAGGTGATAGGATAGAGCGTGCGTCACTGGCTGACACCGCTTGATAGAACGAGACGACGCTCTTATCTTGTCACTTGTAGCGTGATAAGGCCAACCATGCTATGGCTCCTGGACTTGTACCCACCGGGATGTCGTCGGAGTATCGGACGTAACAGCCCGGCTATAAACCAAAATAAATATTAATTTTAATTTTATTTTTGATAGTATGGATTAAAAAAAAATGTATTATGAGTTTAAGTTACTCGAAATAAATGATTTGAATTTGAATTTGAATAAACAGCTACCTTGTGGAACGCCCGCCGCTATCAGACATTCGGTTGATAGGGCGTCTTCTACCACCACTTCGTATCGTCGCTGGTCCAGGAACGACGCAAGGACACGGACGATACGTCGGGGGGCTGAGGAGGTGGACAACTTGTTCAGCAGGCCCTCATGCCATACACATGATACACAGTCGAACGCCTTCTCCATGTCGAGGAGTACTGCAACTGTGGCTTCCTTCTTATTCATGGCGACTGCCATATAGTGCAGTACCCTCGTCAACTTCAGCGTCGTGGAGTGTCCGCTCCGGAAGTCGAACTGTTCCGGTCGGGCAAATAAACTATTTTGATTTGATTTGCCTGATTATTCTGCCTGCTAGTGGGCATGCAAATGCTCAAAATTTGTGCATTCCTCATTATTTGCAATTTTAACTAATTCTGTGATTTAACAATAAAACTGAATTTACTATATGAAATATCGTCAGAATTTGTTTAATTTTTTACATATTATAGTGTCAACTTGGTTCGATGTGGGGCTGGAGTTAGTTTAGCTCCTATATAATAATAATAATATAATATAATCTAAATAATATAATCTAGAAAACCTTGGAGATGTTGCTGAGTAGAGTGATCGGGCGATAACTCTCCGGCTTCTTTGGGTCCTTACCCGGCTTGTGCAGCACGATAACTCGGCCAAGTTTCCATGCCAAGTGGTAGTGGCCCGAGCGCATGATCCCGTTAAACAGGCGGGTCACCGACGCTATGCGGCAGGTGACGCAGGGCCATGTTGGGGATTTGGTGGGCACCCGGGGTTTTTCTTGGCTTTGTCCTCGCGAGTGTTCGTTGCACGTGGCCGATTGTAAAGAAGACAGGATCCTCCTCTGCCACGATTGGTGCAGCGAAGTAGCTCTCCATGTGTCTCTCGACTGCTGAAACGTGCTCCACATCACCCGTCGGGTTCGGCTGCAACTGGCGTTTGAGGCATTTAGCGAGGATTTCCGCCCTATCCTTTGCCTGGTATATTGGATTGCCGTTCTTATCCACTAGGCAGCATGTGATAATGGGAGTCAGACCAAGTTGGCGGCATAGACCGGTGAACTGAGGGCATGACACCATCTACAGAGGCCAGGTGGGCCTCCCATGACTCCTCTCTGTATAGGCGTCCATCTCCCTTTTCACCTTCTCCACCAAGGCGTCGTTGAGGGATGTCTTTATAGGGGGGCATCTACGTTGCCACTCTACCCGCACGCGGCGCTTGTGCTCGATAAGTGTCCTGATCCGACAACAACTCACCCCTCTAACCCTCTTTTATAGGGGTTAAGGGTAGCGCAACTCGTACACGGGGTAGAGCGCATACGCTCGCAAACCGAGAAAATGCCCATAATATGAAAAATACTGGGCCGATTTCCATGTATTATTTTTATGAAGCTACATAAAAAAATGATTATAATGGATATGATTTTAACTATATTCTTAATTATTTAGAAAAATATACCGGCTTATATACATATTTGGTGCACATGAAAGAAAGCAAAGTGATGCATTGATACTTTTGCTCGCGAGTGTAAACTTAATGGTAAATGTGATGTTTTGTTTTTTAATCCAGCAACATTACTATACAATATTTTTTACCTATAGAAAACAAAATGCTGAATTCACTAAACCGTGGAATAACTTCCACACAACCAAATTCATGCAACATTATAGTGTCTTTCTGATTAACGAATGTCATGGTGACGTAGATTGTTACCAAACTTTTAATAAAGTTCAATGCTGCCTCAAGGTTCTCTTGTACATTTGGGAATCCTTGGTTACTTGGATAAGACAAGACGTAATGCATGCTCTTTGTCTTCTTCTGATACGCCTGGAATGGGTAGCAAACAGGTTTACAATCTCTTTAACTCTACCTCTTTGACCGGCTGGTTAAACTCAAGGCGAACATCATTTAAATATCATTTAATTTTAATTCGTAACGTTGTTTACATTTTACAAATAATGTATCATAGTATGGTATAGTTAATACAGTTATCAAGTGGACGTAATATATCGATAATGCCTTAATAATAATAAATGACCTGTTCGTACTTCGTCGGTATTTGGTTGATAACGATTTTTAAATGAGAATCAATTAGTTACCTACTTACTGTTAGTAAACTCAAACTGGTTGACTCACTGCTACATTAAGAAATAACATATTTTACAGTACACATGGTGTTACTTTCCCGCACTAGTGCGAAAATGAGCACTTTCCATGCATATGTTGAAACTTTAAAGAGCCATATGTACTGTAAAACGTTGTACGATACACGTGCGAATAGGTAATTCGCAACTCCCTTCGGTCGTGTTTTAATTTATCGCCACTCGTTGCGAATTTCCTATTTTCTGCACTTGTATCGTAAATAACTATTATTTACAATGTTCACTTAGACTGCCAAGTTCCTATTATAATTATTAAAAACACTGACCTGGCTGGTAATTCTGCGGGTTGCTGGTGGTGCTGGTCTCACTTTCAGTGCGATTCCTCGGTCTAAACAGCAAATTCCACGGATTGTAGCTTGCAGCTGGTGCTTGATTTCCAATTTTAGGTATGTTTTTATTATTCGTAGATTCCATTGTACACGTACGTCTCAAGTTTCTTTTTAAAAGTAAGCGCTGCTCACGCGCACGCCTGTTATTTATTATACAACTTGTAATAATGACAATAAAGTCGTAACTAAGTCACTCCCGCCCGCCAACCACCGGCACAAACAATCTTGATAGCGTTGTTTTGATCCGAGCACACCCGAGCGCGCGCGGACACGGCCGAAGCCATTTACATTTTGTTACAACTTAAAATTTAGATGGCACTAGTGTCTTCACAAGGCTCGTTAAGAGCGTTGAAATACGTGCATCGCGTGACCATTTGCTTCAGCTACAGTCATTTTATTATTTCACCACCGGCAAATATAACTTTGTAACATCTGTAATAATAATGATGGACTTTGAGTCAGCTATAAGTACTTCTAAAGAAGAGATAACGTCAATGGGCTCGTTTGTAATGGGTAAAGAAGAGACACTGGATAATACAATTAGCACTAAACGCAGTCATGTCCTTTGTCTTGTTGCGGTACCTACCTATATTGGGTATATTTATCCAAGTGAATGCATTTAAGTTTAATTTTGAATTTACTGGCGATGCGGAGCATCAAGTGCATGGCTATGCTGTACAAGATCAAAGACAACCCTTTGACTATTTGTAAAAGCCTACATTTCAAAGGACTGAAAAATAAAGTTTTTCATAACTATGAGCATAAACTGCAAAGATGATTCTTACCAAATAAAATTGGACACATCAAAGAATAAGACAACCTTTTGACTATTTATAAAAGCCTGATTGAACTCACGATGCAGATGTTTCTTTAGCGACATTTCGGCGATTAAAACGTTAGGCGTACAATTAAAAACTTCATTACTACCAATAAAATGGCATTTTAATGAATAGTTCACTTGCTATTCTATATCAGTCTTATCAATATTTATATCAACTATATATTTACCTTAAAGTGCCTACCTAATTGAATTAAACATTGGAAAGATTAGAGGCAGACAAGTGTTAGACCGCAATAATCGCCAAAGATAAACGTCGAGTTTATACCACTTAAAAGATTTCTTATACCTACCTAATTTGTTTGTCTACAAAGTTAATTATTTTATACCTATGCTAATGTTCGGAATGTTCTATACAAAAATTGGTCCAATGGAACCTTATGAGATCACTCGATGTCTGATGTCCATCTGTCAGAGGCAATTTTTTTGGGAGCCAATATACAGTCCGTGTGCTTTTAAAACAGCATGCAAGTTCGGGTGAAATCGTTTACATTTGCATTAAAAGGTGTAAGAGCAAGCGAGAGAGAAATATAAACCCGAATCCCATTCTAAATGTTCACTGACTGCACAGCGTGTATAAGGAAAACTCAAACTAAGTTTTAGATCACTCGACCTTGATTACAAGAGATATCTTTTTAGGAAACACGAGAAAAATATCTTACGCCATTTGCAGTACATTGCTTGTTTTCTGTAACATGATAATTGATAAGAGATTGAAACTCTTTTTAGAATTTTTCGAGAACCATTTTCAATGTTGAAACCATTGAAAAAGGGTTCACTGATCTTTAAAGAACGAAATATAAAACGTTATTTTCTGTTCTTGACAATTTTATTCCGATGGTAAAAATATATCAAGTAAAGATAAACAACAGTTGCTAGGAAACAAAACGTATTATCACAATGTAACCTTCTTCTTCTTAACAAGGATGATAGCCTGAGATTACGATATTAGTTTTTGTTACGCTGTTACTTACACTTTACTTATACGATGTATAACATGCCTAGGTTTTGTATTTATTTAAATTTTACATCTCACAGAATACCTTAATCGAATGCTGTTTAGCGCCATACATTATGTTCACCTAAGTAGGACTAAGAGAGACTCTGTGTCCCCCAACCACAGACGTGTAGTAGATAATACATATACAGACTAATAGTATTTGATGAATCGCGACCCGATGGATGCGATAGCGTTAACTAGGACCTTTGGCCGGATAATATATTACGTAAGACGCCTAAAGAAACGAACTTTGCCCGGGAACAGCCACTCAAGCAACCTCAATGGCTGTTATACATATGTGTGATGTTTTAAGTTTCATTGCATATGCATACTATGTCTTCGCACCACAAATCGATCTAACAATTTAAATAGCCCTGTTATTTCTTTTATTTTCTGCCAAAAAAACTGATATTTGACCTCTGTGGCGAATAAATGGATAAACCGAAAAAGGTACTAGGAATGTTTTATTGTAGTATGTATGTATATTGTAGTCTTTGGTTTTATTGTCAACGCACGCACGGTCAACGCCAATGCTGAAACGTCACACAAACCCAAACAAATAATTCGAACACAAGTCAAACGTACAATGGCAAATAATTACTAGACGGTTGTTTGTTTTTATATCTAACCAACAAGTGAAACTATTTTACAATCATGAAGGTACCTTACGTAATATCAACAAACACCCGCGAGGCGTACAAGACGGCCGAAATCATGAAGACTTCTGTCGGCGAGGCCGCCCGCAAAGTCATAGCAGAAGATTTCGAATGGGATGAAGGCGTGACCCCTCTTCCGTTGACGTATTTCGCTGTTCTTGAGCTCTCCAGAATATTCCACAGGATAAACCCTCTGCACAGAGTTTTACAGAAAGACATCAATATGCTGATGGATTTATTTCCTGCTAACATTCCTCTCCGCTGCAGCGTACCTCTGATAAGGGTAACTTTTTAATTTATATCTATATAAAGTATAGGTATCTATTACAAGTTTTAGTTAAAAATTAGCCTACGCATCCTTTAAAAACAAAATTAAAATGTACCTTATCAACCTACAAATATCTAATGCATAAGCGGACAATACACATAGCTCTTGAACTTCAATACCTGTAAATGACATCACACAAACAGCTGTATTTCATCACCACTTACCTTTGACCTTATTTGTTAACACTTAGCTCTGAATTAATTAATTGACCAGCGACCTCTCCTTCTCATTAATTAAGTTTTCTTATGTATAAGTTATAATTATAAGCCATATTTTAAGTTCTGTATCTCTCTCTCTGGGTGCCCTGAAAACCAGCGCCTTTAGCATATATTGCTGCTGGCATATGCTGAGTGGCATCCATTTTGGTGCATTTCAGATGTAACTTTACACTTGTGTAATTTCTTTATCACACCAAATAAATATTTTTCTATTCTATTCTATTCTATTCAAATTCCACCTAATCCATATCCCATTCCATAATATTATAAATACAAAAATAACACTGTCTGTCTGCCTGCTCCCTTTTCTTGCTTAACCCGCTGAACCAATGTAAATGACTGCACTGCTAGCATAACTTGACTCTCGCTCTCGACTCTACTCGCGCGCGAGTTAGACTGTCCGTCACTTTCTGATTAATGCTGTCAAAAAGTGACATATAGTCTAACACGCGCGCGAGTAGAGTAGAGAGTCAAGTTATGCTAGCAGGGCTGGAACACCGTAGAAAAGTTGCCTGTTTATCGGTGTTCTACAGGATGCATTTCGGAGAGTGTGCGCTAGGATTACACGAATTAATCCCGCCTAGGCGCGGACGTGGGTTACCCTTATGTTGTTGATTTACCACTGATTCGCACGAAGCGCTTTGCAGCTAAAGAGTGGAACTCACTTCCGGCAAACCTTTCAGAATCAGAATCAGAATTTTATTGGTAAAACACATTATTTTACATGTCAGGCTTTTCCCAGCTACTTATAACTTGGATCTTTTCAAGACGAGAGTGAATATGCACTATTTGGGTATGCATGTAACACCCTCAACCCCATCATCACTTATCATCAGGTGTGATAGTGGTCAAATGCTTAGGTACCTAATTAGTAATGAAAAAAAACGATGACCGATTGAGATAGTTTGATTCCCAGGGAAGGACATAGGATATTTTATCCTGGAAATCATCCCCTAACCCCTTAGAGAGCACGGAAACGAGTCCGACGCGGACGAAATCGCGGGCAGAACTAGTATTATAATTTATAATGTAATATGTTGTATTTTCAGGATGAACAATACTGGAAAAGGTCTTTTTATTTTAAATTTCCTTCGCGAGTAGAATTAGGTGTGACATTCTGGAAAGGGAAGTTCTTATCTGCGTGTCTTCAGGATTACCTAGAGAACGCAAACCCTGATGTATTCTTAGAAGATGAAGCTGCTGAGCTCGCAGCTCTGGTAACTTTCGTTCAGATACAATTTCTTATTCTAATGCTTTTGTTTCAGTCTGAACCTACTGTAATTTAGTATTTTCACAGGTGAGCCCTTATATATACTTTTTGGGACTAAATCAACTTCTAATAGTGAACCAGCCGACACCTCCGATTCCTAAGGAAACCGTAGTGGAAGACACCTGTCCTTTCAGCGTAGAGAAGGTATATGATCACATTACTCTCGAGCCCGTGTTGGCGAAGCTCTATAACCTAGAAGAAATATCTCTTGTTTTTGGAGTCAACAATGTCCAAGATGGGTACTTGACGAGATATTTCGAATTCAGCCCTGCTGATTGTGAATCTCTATGTAGAGGGCTGAAATACTTGCAAAATGTGAAGATTTTCCGTATTAATCGCAGCAACTTGGATTGCTTGAAAGTGAAGCTTATTTTGCAATATCTCGTTGAAAAAGAGAGTATTGAGGAGCTGGATTTTAATCATTGCAAGATCGGAGATTACGGGATGAATGCGTTGGGAGGTTTCATTGCTATTCACTCTAATGTGAAGCGAGTGAGGGTGGCGAACAATCGCTTCAAATCCGTACAAGGTATCGCTTATGCTCTGCAGATGAATCCCGCTGCACCTATTGAACTATTAGGTAAGTCAAATAATACTTTGAATATACCTATCCTCCCTCCTGTAAGTATCTATTATAATGTGTGTTTATATCGGCGGTATTTCTATCTAGATTTCAGCTTAAACCCAATGTCTATAGAATGCGCGACGATGTTTGCAGCAGCGTTCGTGCGATGCAAAGTGAAACCACAAACACTAATAGTCAACTCTTGTGGCTTTTATGGAGTATCGGCTGAAAAGGTGCTCATAGTTTATTGGATTATACATATTCTATATAATGAGCCATCTACCAGTTAGATATGAATAATTTCAAAATATATTATAGCATCAGATAAAGGTCCTAGTCCATATTATTATGCCATTTTTTCTTACATTACCCGTAGGCACGGTCGTCGTCAAATATGTTTACACTTTTTCATCTTATTCCATTGTCATAAGGATAAGCCAAAAAATGTATGCATATTCTTGACGTCAACTGTTCAAACTTTGTTTAATACTACCCACGGTACTGATCAATAATTCTAAGAGACTTTAATCCCCCGGTTTCAAAGTCCCGTAGTTATAAATTCCTGTCAAAGAGTTAACTAGTCGATTGAAATATAAAACCTTTTTAGATGGCGGGCCTGCTTAGTCTCAATCGCGGACTAACGAGGTTAGATATGGCTGCCAACGATTTGTCCGGCGAGGCGGAGGCTACGCTCATCCGCGCCCTGGAGCAAAACAAAGTCGTGCTCAGGGTTGATTTGAGGAGAACACGTACGTACGACTTACTGTACAACTGACACAACACATACATAATTATACTCACGTCCATTTCTTTGTATAGTATGGCGGTGGCAAACAAGCATACCTGCCTGGTAAGCAGACCAAAGAATGTACTATATAGATTTCTTTTTCTTCAATCACATCCAATTGACACATTTTTTGTCTAAAACTATTCTTTATTACTTGCTAATACTATGGCTATTCTTATAGGTACAGTAAGGGAAATTGTATGCACGTACCTTTTTCGCTCTTCTTACTATGACAATAAGACATAAAAAGGTACGTACGTGAATACATTTCCCTTACTGTACATATTCTTATCACATTTATTGTACAACACGGCATTAGATAATAATTTTTATCAAAAGCAAACAGTATCTTGCGACAAACATTAACATACATGCTGTTTTTCGTTGGTTATCTCATCTATGTTTACACCCGTGTTTGTTTTATTGTGTTTACGTCTTAACTTCATTTTAGTCCTCTGCTCTAGAGTGTACAATTAGCCCTCCAGATAAATTGTAATTATCGAAAACTGCTATAAAACACGAATACGAATAAATATTTAAAAAAAATGTTCATCATATAGGTGTATAATATGATGACAAGATGTTTTACGACCTTTCGCATGTAAGGCTTTAATTTAAATTTTGATAATCCGCCGGAGGAAAATTAGATTGCAGAGTGCCTAATCAATTTCGGGCGTTGATTCATAATACGGATTTTTTTGGCAAATTGAATGTGACATTAGAATAACAAAATTGGGCTGAAGTCTTCGAGCGAAGTTTTAAACAAGGGAGATCGCAATTTTAGGCATACCAATATATGATTTACTATGCCGTTGCTCCGTACCAAAATTGATCGAACGGAACACTTACGCGATCACTCGATGTATGTCCACTGTCACAGACAGTTTTTCTCTTTTCGTGTTTCTAACTACGTTTTAGACGGCTCCCATCTTCTTCTCGTGCAAAGATCATGAGCACGATGTGCGTACCAAAGGGACGACCCAGTAGGTGTTTACTAGTGGGTTAATTTTCAGATATATCTGAGGCGACCCAGGCACGGGTGGATGAGCTCCTGCTCCGAAACAAAATGTTGCTGGGCGAGGAGAGAGAGCCCAGCGAGGAGATACCGCCTCTGTACCTAGGCGAGCCTGAGTATCTCATCTGGGAGTACAATCCCAACAATCCGGACTACATACCGGGCCGCTATCCGCAGCGTGTTCCAGAAGTGTAACTGGTGTAGTTTGCTTATGTGTGGTGGGTAGTCTTCATTTTTTGATCATGATTGCTCTTGAAGCTACAATTTCCGATTCCAATTCACGCGCTCCAACTAACTTGTCAGAACAAGCAGGCAAAACAAAAGACGGATCACATTGAGACCCAAGAGTGTTATCTGCAGACGACCAGCCAGAATTTTTCAGATCACATTATAATAATTCATAGCTTCTCGAAGAATCGCAATAGGTACACACCTACCTACTTGATTGTGAATCATCTCCATCCCACGATTCCCATAGACTTTGACCAGTGCACATATACTAGTGAATTATGTGTACTTGTGTAAGTATTATGATAATATTACTTACAGTAGCGTTTGCCCATGACCACAAGCAATTATACTCTTAACTGGAACATGAGCGCGTGACCCAGTCAAACAAAGTCCATGTCACGTTGGACTGTTGATGCCATCGTCGACCTCAATGATTTGCTGATGAATTTATTGGATGTTTTGTATGTTTTCAAATTGATTACTCTACTGATTTGATCTTATTTTATTTTAGTTCGCATAAATATAAACAATTGAAGTTTAGCAAAGCGAGCCAAAATAATAGTATTTTGGCTTCGTTTGCTTATATAAATATTTGCAATTGGGTAGGTACTTTCCTAATGTTAAAATGTAGGTTTAACGAAGTGTTACCGTCAAATTAAGTATTGAATTACAAAATATAATTAAAAGCATAAAAGACTTAAAAGTTAAAATAAAAGCGTGTTAAAAAGATGTATTTTTTTATCGTCCAAGAACAAATTATAAGACATCAAAAGAATCCTTACACTTTAGTAAAAAAATACTGTATAACAATTATGAACTTAAACGCAGTATTTCACGTCCAAAACAGCAATTTACGTGTTTTATCATACAACGGTTAGTACGAAGAAAATGCTGTGACGTCATAATACTATGTCAATTTGTATGAACCATTTTGCCTATCGCCAGCGAGGGTCCACCTTTGACCCTCTTTTTTAACCGACTTCAAAAAAGGAGGAGGTTCTCAATTCGGTTGTATTTTTTTGTATGTGTGTTACCTCAGAACTCCGTAATTTATGGACCGATTCGTACAATTTTTTTTTTATTTCAAAGTATATCCTTCCAGGTTGGTCCCATTGTTATTACGGGCTTTATTTGTAGCTAGTCTCATAAAAAAAACATTTGACCCAATAAGAAATCAGGTTCAAATGGCACCGTCCGTGAAAATTTTTTAAATGACATTTTATGTTAGGTAATGTTACTCACATTGAAATATCTAAGGTTGATTTGCCTGATGTAAACTTACTAGGGGTGCTATTTGTCATGGTATTTTGACATTTTTGACATCTTTGAAATCACCGATTTAGTGATATCGCAATAATTCACGAAATCCATAAAAAGCCCACTTCATCCTTTTAATGCCACTGCACTTTCCCTTTGTCCTTATTCTGCACGAGAAGTACTTTCCATGAAAAGCAAACATACGGACACATTTTATAACACTGGCCGCATAACATATTTTAAATTCCATGTTTTCGAAATTTGAATAACTTCAAAAGTTTCAACTAGCATAAAGCCGCACACGGCGCGTTTCCGCCGGTAGCGTGCGGCGGACGAGCCAACGCCATTGGCGTCGCCAACGAGTGACCAGTATTTCACTTTTCATTTTCAACGGTTTCCGTATGAATGTAGAGGTTTTTACGCCAACACAATACCTAAAACTAGTACAAATAGTTACACTTTACAGGCAAAATCTACACAGTGGCATATGTTTTTTTAGGTAAAATAAAACAAAACAATCTTAGTGTTGGCAACAAACAACAAATATATTCTATCTATTTCCTTACAATAAATTCGTCTGTGGTGTTTGTTTTCCTAATTGATACAAAATGTTTCAATTCTTTGGTTCTAGACTGTTACTGTAATGTTGGTTGATTGAATCACAGAACACTAAATACTATAGAAGGGGTTCGGGATTCGGGACCGGTGTCGCCAGGGGTATCAAGCGCGGTTTGTATCGGGATTCGGGACCGGTGTCGCCACCTCATCCCCTCCACGCCACGTCGCCTACAACTGTGAGCGACTGCACGGCGATCAGGTGACGTTGGCGCGAAAGCTTTGAGCGCATGCTCAAAGTAGTAGCGCGTGCCACGCCCACATCGCCTTTCTATAGTATTTAGTGTTCTGTGGATTGAATTGATTAATTTAAAGATAAACGTGAAGGATACACATTTATTATGATCTTGTTATATATTATTATTATTACATTAGGTTTTTAGACGCCATCTTGATTTTCCTTATACAGGGTGTCCCACGACTTTGCCAGATGGAGGGAAAGTACCTTAAATAAGGTATAGTGGCACCAAAGGTATAGCGCTCGGAAACGTGCACTTAATTATAATGAGACATTAAGATACCATATATTAATATAATACAGTTACTATACTGCTATCACTACTAAAAAGATCCGATAGGTATTGGCGCCGACAACGTGTTACCAAATCTTTCTCACCCACTTTAAAACATTCAAATTCAAATTCAAACAATTATTCGTGACAACACAAAAATAAATGAAGAAATAAAATTAAAAAATAACACAGGTTATGTCACTTTAGAGTTTCTTTATCGGTGCGTGAATCGACCGACCTCCTGTAAGTGTTCAGTTTATCATTTGCTAATTTTAAGTACTTAATAAATGAATTAATTTACACTTAGATGCATCTGGGCCGCATAGTCCTACTTGTTATGTCGATTTTTTGGCCGAATGCTGCACTTTGTGATGAAAGCAAGCCGCTTTGCACAGTGATAGTAGGGACCAAACTGAGTGATTTGACCCGCAGCAGCGGAAGTTTCACCCCTTAGGAACAGAGATGGCGCCACTTCTTTAAAAAATATTTCAAAAAATTGTACAAGCTAAACGAATAGACTAATTTCAGTGTTTAATATCTCAAATGAAAGCTCATTATATACACTCCTTATAAAAAAATAAAAATAAATATAAATAAAAAGCTTTTGGCAGAAAATGGCAAAATAAAGTTTTATTTTTGTACTAGATTGCTAGTTTTTAATTGATTTCGTATATTTTTATATATAATATGTATATTTTTATGTATGATTATATTACTGGGTAAATAACAAGTATTATAAAAAAAACTCGACATCAATATATTTCATAGTTCACGAAATATTAAAGTTTAAATGTGAGAGTCATTTCTTTAAAAAATATTTCTAAAAATTGTACAAGCTAAACAAATCCATTTATTTGAATGATTTATGTCTCAAATGAAAGCGCATTGTGTATATTACTTATAAAAAAATAAAAATAAAATAAATATATAAGTTCAAATGTGCGCGCTACTTCTTAATAAAATATTAATGAAATCTCCAAGCGCAATGAGTGCTCTTATTTTAATGTTTTATGCGTTATATGAAAGAAAAATGCTTAATTTATTATAAAAAAATAAAAAATACATGAAAAATCCGAGACAAAAAGTTTTTCCTAGTGCTAAATTACGGAAAAAATATGAATACTTGAAAAACAGTAAAGTAACTTTGCCATTTTCCATTTAAATGTTGTAGAC